>CM062247.1:27345334-29745334 GCA_031216285.1 Syzygium syzygioides
AACCAGAGCCTGCTCCAAAGTGCATGAGGATGGTCGCCTTCCGGACGTACCGGGCATCGTCCTGCTTCAAAGTGCATGAGGACGGTATCGACCCGAAGGTCACGACCCGTAGGTCCTTAGGTGATCACACAATTCATTATTATCTGAACCCAGCGTATAACACTTCAGGGTAATTTAGGTGATCACACACTCATGGCAGGCATGCATTCTCGCACAATTTCACCGCATGTCACACTCTAGGCATACATAATGCGTGTCCATGTTATACAATGCAATGCACCATGAGCACCAATGAAATTCAATCACAACCAAGCATAATGTACGTACAACCAATCAACCCGGACATACCCAGTAATTTTCTAATGGGCTCCTAAATTGATCAATTAATTCAATTTTTCATTCTAAAAAAAATCCTCAATTGTTCACCACAAATTTCTCGATATACATTCTACCAGTCAATCCTCAACCCAGTCTAAAATACACACTGATACCATCTAAGCCAGTCTAAAATGTACTAATAATACCTACACCAGTCCAGAAAAGTGCACTATCAGTCCTAATCTGGATTTAGGAATTTTACTCACCTAATCAAGGGTCACGACGATGGGGAATGGTGGCCGATCATTGGTGATCAGTGCAATCGGCAGCGAATTCCCGGGGTGACGGTGTACGGACGGTGAATAGTACCACCGTATGGACGCGTGAACAGTACCACCGTACGGACACTTGTACGGACAGGACGGGAACGGTGGCCGGCGAGGCGCCGGTCTGGATGAACAGTGACCGTACAGACGTGAACAGTAACCATACGGTTGCTGTACGGACAGGGTGCGACGACGACGTATGGAGGTGCTGGACGGCCAGGTGTCGACGGAACGGCGATTGGAGCTTCGGCGAAGCTCCGGCGGTACTGTTCACAGAACGGAGAATAAGAAAAAAGAGAGAAAAAGAGAGAAAAAGAGAGGGAAAGGGAGAGGGAAATGGACTGAATCAAGGCTGAGCTGAGGTGGGAGACCGAGGGGGTCGACGGCGAGGCACGGCGGTCGGCGGCGTGCTCCGGCGAAGCTCCGGCGAGAGAGAGAAAATGAGTGAGAAAATGGAGAGAAAGTGGAGAGAAATGTGGGAAAGTGAGAGAAAATTTTCTGAGGGGGTTGGTCTGCACGTGAGAATGAGTGAGGAGAGAGAGAGGGTAGTCCAAATAGTCAAATTATAGGCTTAGGGGTGCCAAGTGTCAAGATTTGGCAATATTGACCAAAATACCCCTAATTAAAGGGTCCCTATTCATCCTTATCTAAAAAGGAGGGGCAAAAGGGTCAAAAGTCCTAAAAAATTACAGCTGATAATTATCCATAATTTTCTCAAATTATCCCAAAAAAAATTCGGACCAAAAATTAGCCTAGGGGCAAAACCATCATTTTTCCGGTTTCGGGACAATTTTTGCACATACGCGTTTCATATATACGTGGCCAACCTAATATGGCGTCGGAATCGCGAAATTCACTTTTTAAGCTCTCGAAAATCGATTACGAAGTTCCGGGAATAAAATAATATTATTTTTTCAATTTTTGTCGAAATTTCACTTTTTGTCCGTAACGACTCCCAGCATACGTGGCCACCCAAAAATGGCATCGGCCTCGAAAAGTAACCTCAAACGGCCTCAGAATTAAATACCGGCACCAACAGGGGCAAAATCGTAATTTTTCACTCCCGGACCGAAATTCCAATTTTTACTCATACTATCTCCAAATGTGTGTGGCCAGCATAATATAACGTCAGATTTCCAAAAATAGTTTCTTAAGCCTTCGAAAATCGACATCGAAACCGGGCCCAATTTCGTGAATAAAACTCGCTAAACTTTCAGTTTCAGGGTCTCTCACTAACGGACAGCTGTTTAGAAGTTACGCGTATCGACCTAGGGCTATCCGTGTCGTAATGGTCTCGATCATTGAGAGAATGAGAAATTATTACTAGTTCTAGAGGTCACAATCGTTAGGTTCAAGTTCAGGACTGGTTGACCACGTGTACTTTCGGTCTTGCAGAATCACCTGCATCCCTATTATACATCGTTGGCCTTGGCCAAACTCAATCCGTTACCTTTTCCTACAATCGGCCCACGTTGGCCCGGAATATTCCCTCAGCGTCTCTCGTGATCGGTATCCGTTTCATGATAGGGCCTCGGTCCACGTATCCTTTTCTAGTTAGCCATACCCTATTGGTTAGTATCCCGAGAGTGATTAGCTCTGGGCGAGACTGACTAAAATGAAATGCGAATTAATATTAGTTTTATTAATCCCGAAAATTACATCGAAATTCGAGCTGTTACATTGTGTGCAGATTTCCTATCCCCTTATCTCTTTATTTAGATTCTGCACATCAAGAGCTCCATCTGTATAATCTGTCTTGAATCTGAATTTTATTCAGACTCTTTTGTGATTTGTTTTATTTCCGCATAAATATTTAATAACTAGTTAAGATCACCTATTCACCTCCCTTTAGGTGATCCTTGCTAGCTACATCAGAAACTAGATCCGCTGCACTAGGCAAAATACTTTTCCCAACACAAGAAGGAAACGCCTTCGCTCTTCTAGTGGTTCTGAGAGTTTGAACATAGCTTGCTTAAGTGAATTTTATCTTGCTCACGCCCCTCCTTAGTCCTTGTGAATCATATGTCGTCCCTCCGATATTTTAATATCGTCATGGCGACAGACTCAAATTTATGAGCTTATTGATATTGATAGTGGGGCTTGAACTAGATTATTCCACAACAAGCTCAACGTTCATCCATAAACTATTGTCAAGAAAAGGTATGATAAATAATTCCGAAGTAAGAGATTAACATGGAGGAGGAGAGTGAGGGCCGTGACTTGATTACAATCTAAGTTTTTAAGGAATAAATCTTTTGGTGGGAGACACATAATGCATTTTCTATACAACGAAACACTTACGATTGTTGACACCTAAATTTTGATAATCCATTTAGATATTTATTGCATTGAAAAATTAGAGATCGATCTTAGCACTTAAACAAAAATATTAATTAAATTACATATAAATATTATGAGCGTTTTAATTAAAGACACCATATATGTATTTGCATTGGACTGGCGGTGGACGGAAGTAAATGAATAGTCTTGAGCTTATTTAGGCTAAGTTCATGTTGACCGAAATTACGCATGAAAAGTTGATTTTCTTGATCAAAATCTGAAGCAGTAAGGATATTATATTTTCAAGATTTTTGGTCACATGTCAGATTCCAAGATCAGCAATAATCTTGGGGGGTACATGTGCACATCAATTCTGTCGATTTTTGGGAAAATTCAGTCAACAAATGAGAGAGGAAAGAGACAAAAGTGTAATATATTTTAAATATCCACCAAAGGAAAGTAAATTTGTCTCCTTTCCTTGAGAGCCCCGGCTGCCGCCCCTGTAAAAAGAGGAAAACGTGGGAGAAAAACGGAGAGAGGACAAAAGGAGCGACACTAGTAGCAGTGTGCAACCAAATCGAATTTACTAAGGAGTCGGATTGAATCACTCGAAAAACAAGTCTGGGAATCGGTATCTACTAGGAACCGGTTCCATTTTTTGGAAACCGATTGAAGCTTGTCCGGTTCCCTGTTCCAACTGAAGACCCACCCACATTGTTTTTGGAATCGATTTTTAGCTTGTGTTAAAAAAAAAGCTGTAAATCATACTATTACTATATTTTGGATTGTTACTTTTGATGGATAGTAATATTTAGTTGTTCATCTTATGGATTATTGCTTTTGGTGGTTAGTGATTTTTATTACTTATCTTTTATTTTGAATCGTTTTATTACTACTCATATTATTTTGCTAGAAAAAATGAAATTAGGAAAAAATAACAAAAGAAAAACAGGTCCCGGGTAAACCCTGAAAACGGACCAAAAAAACAGGGTATGTTCCAAAACAAGTTCTAGGACAAAGAGGATAGGTTCCAGGTTCCAAAACTGGAAACCGATTATAACATGGTAGGTTTCAGGTTCCAGGTTTGGCACCTATCCATCTTGGAACCGATCACCCCTAGATACAAGGAAAAGGCCAAAAGAGGAGGAGAGCTAAAAAAGGAAATGAAAAAGTGCACTGAAAGTTCTAAAACTTATTACGAAAATACAATTACATTCTAAAATTTTCAAAAAGTGCAATCAAGTCTTTCCATTAACTTTACCCAACCGGACAAACGGAAAATGCTAACAAGTTTTATGATTTAATTACACCAACTTGACAAGTTTTAAAACTTGATTGTACCAGCTTGATAAGTTTTAAGATTTGATTGCACTTTTTGAAAGTTTTAAAACTTAATTGTACTTTTGTGACATATTTTAAAACTTAATTATACTTTTTGAAAATTTTAGCACTCAATTGCACTTTTGCAAACAAGTTTTAGGACTTCCAATTATGGGTGATTGGTTCTCGAATGGTCTAGTTCCCACAATGAAATCGATAACCGGATTAGGATGATTGGTTCTACCGATCCCTAGGCGATCTAATGGAAGTGGTGGATTCACAATAATTATGGCAAATTTTAAGTATAAAAACCGTACCACCACTACCTAGTTAACGGCCACCACCAACCACCATCGAACAGTACTGGGACACATGAGAATATAGAAACAAGGCAAGGCTGGGACATATAGGGTATGTTTAGTAACGTTTTTGTTTCTCTGTTTTTTTTTCTTTTATTTTCCGGAACAGCAAAAAAAATAGGAATCCATTTAGTAACGTAAGTTAATTTTTTTTATTCCTCGGAATAGAAAAATGGTCAGGTAATAGATTTGGAATAGAAATAAGAAGTAAAAAAAAAAATCTATTTTTCTGTTTCTAGAACAAAAAAAAAGAAACAATAAAGAAATAAGATCGGCTTTCTCTCTTTCACATGATATTTTTATAATAAACCCTAAAATCCTAAATCCTAAACCTTAAAACCCTAAACCCTCAAACCCCAAATCCCAAAATCCTAAACCTTAATCCTCAAAACTAAAACCCCAAAGCCTTAAACCTCAATACCCAAACCCTAAAGCCCATAACACTAAAATGAAAAACCCGAAATTTTAAACTCTAAACTCTGAACCCCAAATTTTAAACCGAAAAAGCCAAACCCCAAAATCCAAAACCCAAAATCCGAAATGCTAAACCTGAAACCCTAAAACTCCAAACCTGAAACCCTAAAACCTAAATTCTAAAATTGTAATTCCAAACCTTAAATCCTAAAACGTTAAACCGCAAAACCCCAAATCCCAAACCCTAAACCCTAAACCCTAAATCCCAAACCCCACTACCCAAAATTTGAATCCCTAAACCCCTAAACCACTAAACCCCGAACCTGAAACTCTAAAACCTAAACCCAAACCCTAAACCATAAAATCCAAATCTAAAACCCAAAACCCAAAACCTCAAAATCAAAATCCTAAAACCCTAACCTCAAATCTTAAAATCTTAAAATCCTACACCTAAAACTTCAATTTCCTCGACCACTAGCTAATGTTTAATTTGTCTATAAGGAGTAATTTTCTTTATGATTATATTAAGGTCATCCAATTCAATATTATAATATATTATTATTATTCTATTTCTAATTTAATTTTATCCAAACATGAATTGTTAAGTCCCCTAAACTACAATTTCCTTGATCACCACTCAATATTTGCTTTGTCAATAAGGAATAATTTTTTTATAATTATATTGAAGTCATCCAATTCCATATCATAATATATTCTTATTCTATTTCTAGTCCAATTTGATCCAAACATGAATTGTTAAGTCTCCATCGATAATTTTATAATTAAATGAAAAAATTGGGAGTGGAAATTTTTAGTGTCCTACCAAATGCATTTCTATTTTTTTTTCTACTTTGAGAATAGAAATTTTGTACGGTTACTAAACGTGATTTTTTGCTTAGAAACTCACCTAGAAAATAGAAATAGAAAAAACTATTTCTGAACAATAATTGTTTCTAGGAACAGAGAAGTTACTAAACAGACTCATAGCTGTAAACTCGAATATAATGAAAGTGAATGCGAAATAGATGAACCAAAGATGAATATAAGATGAACATTCAAGTGTTTTGATTTGAAAGATTTTCCTTAAACAAGAACACAAGTTTGTTTAAGCATCATCACAAACACACAGCGACCAGTTTGAATACATAGCACAGAGACAAGTATGCACAAGTTTGGTTCAAGCATTTCATCGAGCATGTGTTGAGATGGAGTGAGGAGATGACGTCGGCCATTTTTTTAGAACTCGAACCCAATTAAAAGAATTCCCGTATTGAAAATCTGAGTAATAAAAATTCGAGTGCGAGACATTAGATCGGATATTTTATTATTTTGATTCATTGTTTGGGCAGTGGTGAATATATGGTTTATATAGGTTTATTGTTACATGTTTTTAATTTAGTGAATTTTTCATATTTTGAAACACAAAAAATTTGCGCGTTGCATAATAAAATAGATTACATTCATAACCTAATTTTCACTATCTTAGAGTAGCATATTTAGGAATCATGTAGTTAATTAGAAAATTACTTAATTTAAAATAGGACTTAATATAAATTATTTCCTAAGGTTGAATTAGGTCACATATTTTAGGCAGTTTTTTTTATTTTAACCGTAAAAGAAAATCACAAAAAAATAACATGCATATCATATAGGATTAGTTGCATTGATTCCGTGTGGTCGTCGTTGCTATGTCATCATTGCCACGTCATTCTTTCAACATCATCATATTTCCACGTCATTTAGGGATTGCATATTTAGGATTACATAACTCAAATTGAATGTCATGTTAGAATAGTGCATATTTCTTTTGCTTGTCATTAGAATTAGGTCATTTAGATAGTTCATGTCACATTTTATTAATTAAATTAGAATTCACATAAAGACAATTTAGATTAAAATTGCATTCATGATAAGAAAAACCCAAAAAGAATTTATTGTCTTTGCATTGTAAATCATGCTTAGGTCACGCATGCATATTTTAATTAGCATCTTATAGATATTGGGATATTAGTCATAGTGAAGTTATGCTTTGCTTTGCATTGAGGTTAGCTTTATTTCTATCAATTTATCTATATATTGCTTTGATTTATTGAGTATTACATTATTAGTTTTACACCTGCATGAATACCCATCACATGTTAGTGGTTTAGTACTAAAATCGTTCAAGATTGTCTACTAAATATTTTTGAAAATAAAGAGAGAGTGCATTGAAAGAGCGTTAGCTTTATCTAGCGTAATCAAGTTTCCGTTTCCATAAATCTCTCATTTGTAGAAGTAAAGTGTTCTCCTATATTTTACTTGAGTTTCTAATCGATCTATAATGGATTAGTGGCGACTTCTAAACGATGTATATTTACATTATTAAACTAAAACTCCAAAATTACGGTTGGTATAGAGATGTGAGAGTCCGTGCTAACTCTTTATTTTAGTATTTTTATTAGCTTTCCCTTAGGTGGCTTCATGACAATGATTAGCCTACTCATTTAGGTTTGAACTTGGATTGTAGCTAATTCATGATATTGATTGAATCTTAATGAACACGAGATTTATTGATTGACAATGAAAATTTTTATTGGTCAAATCACCCATGAATTAATAG
Organism: Syzygium syzygioides; assembly: GCA_031216285.1. Taxonomy (NCBI): domain Eukaryota; kingdom Viridiplantae; phylum Streptophyta; class Magnoliopsida; order Myrtales; family Myrtaceae; genus Syzygium; species Syzygium syzygioides. The sequence goes on from CM062247.1 coordinate 27,352,951, forward strand.
CAAATCACCGCCAATTCATACCTGCCCTTTTGGTTTTCGTAACTAGTTGTCCAACTAATCATTCCGCACGTACCATCAATGTTCCTTCCTTCCGTCCTTTCTGCAACCCTCTTGTCATTGCATATCTCTAAAAATTTTAGTTATGTTCTAGTCATTTCATGAGAGTGAAAGCTGATCGAAACCAGAAGACAAAGGTTCATTTTGAACCGACTCTAAACATGTCCTTAGAAAACTGTTGAAACTCGGAAACTTAAAAATTCGGGGATATTTTCTAGAATGAGAAAAGAAAAAATTTGCCCTAATGTTGAATTTTAGTAAAGCAATCACAAAAAAACACAAGAATTATGAGGTTCGACAATGTGCCTACGTCCTCGGACAAAACTCTCAAGTCTCTTATTTTTGTCGTGAGAGTTAAGCTGCCACTATTTTGCAATTTGTACACAAGGGTTACCACAACAAAGGAAACAAGCAAACCTGAAAAACAGAAAACTCCAAAAAATAGGAAAACTATCAATATATAGATTTGCCTACAATCTCTCCTTTCCTTGAATAGGAATGCAAATCCCGCCAATACTCTCCCTCAAGTTGGAGCAAAGACATTATTAGAGGCCAACTTGTTCACCGTATCCTAAAATATTCCCTTAGATAAAGCTTTGGTGAAGACATCAACAAGTTGATCTTTACTACAAATATATGGTGTCTCTATTGTCTTGTCTTGAACCTTTTCCCAAACAAAGTGATAATTCACCTCTGTGTGTTTGATCCCCTCATGAAAGACTAGATTTGAAGCAATGTGTATTGCTGCCTGATTATTACAGAATAGCTTCGTAGGTTTAGACATGGCATCACAGCCCAATTCTTGAAGTAATAGACGGAGCCATATGATCTCACTAGTGGTGGTAGTCATGGCTCGGTACTTAACCTCTGCACTAGATCTAGCCACAACTATTTGCTTCTTACTCTTCCAAGTAACAATATTTCCACCAACAAAGGTACCAAAACCTATGGTAGATTTTATATCCATGGGGTTCCCAACTCAATCAGCATCAATAAATCCCACAATCTCTATATTACCATTATTCTTCAATAGTATTCCTCTCCCCGGAGAAGCTTTCAAATATCAAAGGAGCTGGTTTAGCAACTCCATATGCACTTGTGTAGGTTTTTGCATAAATTGACTCACATAGCTGACAGAACAAACAATATCAGGTTTAGTAATCGTTAAGTAAATCAATCTCCCTACCAAACGTTGAAATTGCCCAATATCCTGTAATGGTGTTTCCTTAGACACACTCTTACTTTTGTAATCCATAGTTGTGCTAGTAGGTTTAACGCACAACTTACCAACCTCCTTCAGTAGATCTAGGACATATTTCCTTTGAGTCAAGAAAAGACCTTTATTAGAACTTGCTACCTCTATGCCCAAAAACTACCTCAATTTTCCAAGATCTTTAATGTCAAACTCCTTGCTCAACAACTGCTTAAGTTTTGCAATACTCGTTAAGTTACTGCCAGTAATAATAAGATTATCAACATAAATAAGAATAACAACAATACCTTCACTAACTGCTTTAGTAAACATTGAAGAATTAGCTGTGCTCCTTTTGAAACCAAATCTAATTAGTGCGGACCTTAGTTTGCCATACCATGCTCTAGACGACTATTTGAGACCATATATTGCCTTCTTTAATTCGCAAACGATCCCCTTATTATTCTCTAAGGGTTGTCCTGGAGGAAGATCCATATAGACCTTTTCCTCTATGGAGCCTTGGAGGAAGGCATTCTTCACATCTATTTCAAACAACGGCCAGCTACAGTTAACTGTCACGAATAGAAGGACATGAACAATGTTTATTTTCACTTCAAGAGTAAAGTTTCTTTGTAGTCTTATCCCATAGGTTTGAATATACCCTTTTGCGATAAACCGAGCGTTGTACCTCTCCACCGAACCATCACTATTGCATTTGATCTTGTAAATCCATTGACATCCAACTGCCTTCTTCCCGTTTGACAATTTAACAAGTTTTCAAATATGGTTATGATCCAATGCCTGAAGCTAATCTTTCATGGCATTCACCCACACTTTGCTTTTACATGCTTCCAAGAAGTTATTGGGTTCCTGTTGATTTTCAATGGTAGATAAGAAACTTAAATAATTATGAGAAATTCTATCATACCCAACAAAATCCTAAATGGGATGCTGAGCAGTATGATGTGTTGAAAAATCACGGAGCCGTGTTGAAGGCCTTGGAATGTGTGATGACCTGCGATTGGGCCTAAGACAATGGGTGCCACATTTGCTGGAGCAACCTCTGTTGCATTTTCCACCCCAACTTCCAAATCAACTACATCTGTTATAATAGCAACTATATTAGGAATGGCAGTGACATTGGGGGTAGTATTGGCATTTTTCATATTGACATTTTCTATATTCATAGGCCGACTCCCTTGAATAGTTGCTATTGGAATTTCCTCTTGATCCAACATTGAATTCGTAACAGGTAGGATAGGAAACAAAAATTCAGAATAGTCATCTTGCTCCCCTTGAATTTGTTTCTTGGTAAAAAAACATGTGAGTCTTATCAAAGACAACATCACGAGAAATATAAACACGTCTAGTACTTGGTTCATAGCATCTGTATCCCTTCTTAACATTCGAGTATCCCACAAACACACTTTCGAGCCCGTGGATCTAGTTTGTCACTGGATTGAGAATGCACATAACACACACATCCAAAAATTCTTAGGTAAGAAATACCAAATTTTTAGCCATATAGACTTTCAATTGGAACTTTATACTCCAACACCTTACTAGGCAAATGGTTGATTAAGTAGCAGCTTGTAAGGACTGCATCCGCCCAATATGTCTTGGGTAAATTTCCTGAGAGCGACAATGCTCTGGTAACCTCAAGCAGATGCCTATTTTTTCTTTTTGCAACTCCATTTTGTTGTGAAGTTCCCACACAGGAGGTTTGATGAATGACTCCCAAACCACGTAGGAACACTTGAAAAGCCTGATTAGTATATTCAGTTCCATTATCTGTACGAAGAATCTACACTGTAGTGTTAAATTGATTTTTCACCATATTGCAAAAATCTTGAAACACAGTTATAACTTCACTTTTGGATTTAAGCAAATAAAGCCATGCAGCTCGGGATTTATCATCAATAAATGTAACAAAATACTTGAACCCCTCCTTAAAGTCAATAGGAGAAGCCCCCCAAACATTCGAGTGAACTAAATCAAAAAACCGTTCTAATTTATGTGTTCTATGTGGAAATGGTAACCTATGCTGCTTGGCATAATGACAAGGATCATAGTAATTAGAATCATAACTTAAAGTCATGTCAAGAGCATGTAACACCCAATTAGAGGGATAACCCAGATGCCAATGTCACAATCGGGAAGTGTCAACAGTCTTCCTTTGCGCCATCAACACTTCGTTGTTGAGGTCCACCATATACAGCCCACTTTGCAATTGCCCTTCACCAATCATCCTCCTAGTGGTTTGATCTTGAAAAAACACCTTTTGACGAGTAAAAATAACATTACAATTCCATTAATTAGTATATTTGCTATCTGACATTAAATTTGAGGATAATTGAGGTACCAATAATGCTTTAGAATTACTTGAGAAAAATTTAATTTGTCCAACACCACTAGTTGGAACTTGCCCACCGTTAGCAATTGTAATAGGTGGATATGACACACCTAAAGTAATATTGGATAGCAAGTTTGCAGAATTACACATGTGGTCTGTAGCCCCAGAGTCAACAATAAACTGAGTTTTGGATAAAGTTGAGTAAGCATGAACATTACTAGATGTCATAGCCAACTTTCCAGTTCAGTGCCAGAAGCGTTCATTCCATTGCCATGTATATGAAGTAATTGCTGAACTTGTTGAGACAAAGCCTCCAATTTGGATTGAAAATCATTTGAATTGTTTTGGATTGCCATCTTAGCTTCCGAACCCTTGTCTTTGGAAAGACGCAGATGCGGATGAAGGACCCAGCACCTCTCTTTGGAATGGCCATTGCGATTGCAATAATCACAATGGAACCGTGCTGGTTCCTTAAATTTTCATTTGGCAAACCGAGCAGTGGAGTCTCCTTGCTTCGTGTTGATAGCATTGTGGGCCGTGTGTTCACCAAGCTCTCCTGATGTAATTGGAGCTAAAGGCATAACACGTCTCCTTGTTTCCTCATTTTGGATTATGGCACAAACTTCATTGAAAGTAGGCAATCGAGGACTCATACGAATTTGACGTTTGGTGTCCTCAAATTCAGGCCTGATGCTTGCCAATAGCTGAAAGATTTTATCTTGCTCTTCTTGATTGACATAATCCATCACATTCTGGGTTGCAGGTCTATACTGATGAAGCTCATCCCATTGCGTCTTCATTTTTTCGAGGTGTTCAGTGAAAGATTGTGTTGTGCCTTGCTTAGAACAAGCAAGTCCTTGCTATAGCTCAAAGATCTGAGATGCATTTCTAGCTTGACCATACATCTCGTATATCGAATGCCACAATGCCTTGGCTGACTTTGAATATGCAAATATCTTGTGTAACAGCCCGAATTTTGATGTAATTTCCGGGATCAATAAAATTGATATTAATTCGCATTTCATTTTAGCCAGTTTCGCCCAGAGCTGATCACTCTCGGGATACTAACCAATGGGGCATGGCTAACTAGAAAACGGTACGTGGACCGGGGACCCTATCGTGAAACGGACACCGATCACGAGAGACGCTGAGGGAATATTCTGGGCCAACGCGGGCCGATCGTAGAAAAGGGCAATGGATTGAGTTTGGCCAAGGCCAACGATGTATAATAGGGACGCAGGTGATTCTGCAAGACCGAAAGTACACGTGGCCAACCAGTCCTGAACCTGAACTGAACGATCGTGACCCTTGAAACTAATAATAATTTCTCATTCTCTCAATGATCGAGACCGTTACGACACAGATAACCCTAGGTCGATACGCGTAACTTCTAAACAGCCGCCTGTTAGTGAGAGACCCTGAAACTGAAAATTTAGCGAGTTTTATTCGCGATATTGGGCCCGGATTTCGATGTCGATTTTCGAAGGCTTAAGAGACTAATTTTGGAAATCTGACGTCATATTATACTGGCCACGCACATTTGGGGCTAAACTAGCCAAAGATTGAAATTTTGACTGAAATTGGGGAAAATTACAATTTTGCCCCTATGAGTGTCGGTAATTAATTCTGGGGCCGTTTGAGGTTATTTTTCGAGGCCGACACCATTTTTGAGTGGCCACGCATACCGGGAGTCGTTTCGGACAAAAAGTGGAATTTCGACAAAAATTGGAAAAATAATATTATTTTATTCCCGGAACTTCACAGTCGATTTTCGAGGGCTTAGAAAGTGAATTTTTCGATTCGGACGCCATATTATGTTGGCCACGCATATATGAAATGCGTATGCGCAAAAATTGGAATTTCGGTTCGGGATCGAAAAATTACGAAAATACCCCTAGGCCATTTTTAATTAATTCCGAAATTTGGACTTAATTTTGGGATTAACCAAGGTGAGTTAGCTCAACTCAGGTCTGGTCAGCCCATGGTTAAGGGTAAATGACCAAAGTGCCCTTGAATAATTGGATTAGATCAATTTTGGGCCTTTAGATTAGGGGTAAAATTGTCCAAAAGCCAAGATTTTGACACTTGGCACCCCTAGTCTACTAAGTTTGACCAAGATAAACACACACTCTCTCTCTCCCACGCAGAACATCAGCAGCAAAATTTTTTCTTCCTTTTTCTTCCCATTTTCTCTCCGTTTCTGCACTGTTTTTGTGCAATTCTGCACTGTTCGGTACTGTTCACGCCGGAACAGTACCGGCCGGAGCTTCCCCCGCCGAGACAGCATCACCAGCAACTGTTTTCCCCTCCGCGCAGCCTCAACAGCCCAGGTTTTTGTCCCAAAACAGCACTGTTTTCACTGTTTTTACTGTTTTTCTCATTTTTCTGGTTTGCAATAGTGCCGCCCGGAGCTTCGCCGGAGCTCCGATCGCCGAACCGTCGACACCCGGGCCACCAGCATCCTCATACGTCGCCGGCGCACCGTGTCCGTACAGTGTCCGTACGGAAGTTACTGTTCACTCAGTACGGATTTACTGTTCACCCCGTCGGAAATTGTCTCGGCCGTCGCCGGCACGTTGCCGGCCACCGTTTTCCAGCCGTCCCAGCCTGTCCGTACAGATTTTACTGTTCACGGTTACTGTTTACGGTACTGTTCACGTCCGTACCGTCGTCGCCGGGAATTCCGCCGCCGGTTTCACTGTTCACCAGTGATCGGCCGCCATTCCCCGTCATCGTGACCTTCGAATTAGGTGAGTAAGATTCCTAAACTTGGATTAGGACTGATAATGCGTTTTTCTGGACTGGCTGGGATAGTATCAGTGTGAATTTTAGACTGGGTTGAGGATTGACCGGTGGAAATCATTATTGGAAATTTGTGATAATTCATTGAGGAATTATTAGGGAAAAAAATGAGTTAATTGATCAATTTAGATGTCTATTGGAAAATTACCAGGTGTAAGATGTCTATTGGAAAATTACCGGGCGTAATTGAGATGATGACTGATTGTACGTACATTGTGCTTGATTGTGATTGAATTTTATTGGTACTCATGGTGCATTGCATTGCATAACATGGACACGCATTATGTATGCCTAGAGTGCGGCATGTGATGAAATTGTGCGAGAATGCGTGTCTGCCATGAGTATGTGATCACCTAAATTACCCCGAAGCGTTATACGCTGGGTCCAGATAATAATGAATCGTGTGATCACCTAAGGACCTACGGGTCGTGACCTTCGGATCGATACCGTCCTCATGCACTTTGAAGCAGGACGATGCCCGGTACGTCCGGAAGGCGACCATCCTCATGCACTTTGAAGCAGGCTCTGGTTCGCAAGGAGAACAGTGTTGCGCCTCATGCACTTTGAAGCAGGCTAGAGACACTGGGCCAGATCGGATGCTGCGCCTCATGCACTTTGAGCAAGCTAGACGCACCGGGCCGTGAATAATTGATGACTCGAGTCGTAATAATAATAAATTGGGCAGTGTGCCAGTGTGGGCCAGTGGGCCGGAAATTGCACGTGTTAAGTCCATGACATTTGCATACATGAACATGCATTGACTGGCATGCGAGAATGTGAGAATCAGTGTATAAGCATGTGATTGGCATATATGTGAATATGAATACCACGTATGTACTGTGAATACTACATATTGATCTGTCTAACCTGCAGGGTCTAAGAATGATTTGGTTAGTATTGATTTGTGATTTTAAATATTTATGTTCCGGTCAGGAGATTGCATGTTAGCTTAGCCTAGGTTTAGGGGTTGAACTCACTGAGATTCGTCTCACGGTTGTTGTAAACCGACACTTTTCAGACCTCCGGCCGTGAGGATGGAGTGGCCACCGCCTCTTTTTGGGATCCCTCTGGAGATCCGATCGTATACTACTACCTACCCCTCTTTTTGGATAATTGTTAAGCCGCATGTGGATTGTTTGATTGTTGTTTAATACCTGCCTAGGAGTTAGACTGGGATAGATTTGTTTAAGTCTTTAATTCCTTAGTGGAATTATAGCAGGTAGTTGTAGAATCGAGTGGCCAAGATGAGCAGCGAGGGGAGAGGTATAGGAAGAGCTCCCAGAAGAGGTGCAGGGAGAGGATCCCGAGGTGGAGGTCGTGCTAGAGTGAGAGCAGTGGACAACCTGGGAGTTAATGTGGGAGCTGCCGTAGACCCTCAAGTCGATGTGAGACCTGCAGAAGATCCACGTATGGAAGGAGTTTTACGGGTATTAGAAAGGATCGGGAATGTTTTAGATAGGCAGGCTCAAGGGCGAGAAAATGCAGCTGCTGCTGCAGTAGATGAGAATCAAGCTAATGCTGGTCAGGCTCAGCCAGCTGGGGTTAGACAGATGCCCCAGTTAGTAGAACAGTTTATGAAACTGAAGCCGCCCAAATTTCATGGTCGTGGTGACCCCGAGGCTGCACCAAGATGGATAGAGGAACTGGAGAAAACCTTTAAAGTTTTGGGGTGCACTGATGAGGAAAAGGTGACACTGGCGGTTTATCAGCTTCAAGAAGGTGCGAACGATTGGTGGAATGCTGTGGAGAACAGAGTGTTTCCAGTAGGGACGGCCCCGACTTGGGCTGCGTTCGTGGAAAATTTCTATGAAAAATATTTCTCAGAAAATGCGCAGGAGAAGAAGTTGATGGAATTTATGCGCCTGCGCCAGGGACAAATGACTGTTGATCAATATGAGGCGGAGTTTGCAAGATTAGCAAAGTTTGCACCGACCATGGTGGAGAATCCGAGAGATAGAGCGCGGAGATTCCGGGACGGGCTGAAGCCGGATCTTCGAAGTATGATTTTGTCTCATGATATTAAAGAGTACGGAGAAATGCATAGACGGGCGCAGATCATAGAACGGGATCAGCAGGAAAGGGCAGCCGCTTCTGGATCGCGGTTTGCTCAGAACAGAGATAATCGCCGTTTGGGAAAGAGGCCTATGACTGGAAATAGGCGATTTGTCCCGCCAGCTAGACGGAACATTGGGAAACCGAATCCCCCGTTGGGTAGATATGGGGCTTGTTTTAAGTGCGGAAGTATGGGACATCAGATTCGCGATTGCCCGCAGATGCAACCATCCGGACCATCCCGAGTGCCGCCACCACGAGTTGGAAATCAGGCCGGACCTCCCCCACCGGCTAATCAGGGACGACCACCAGCCCAAGGAAGGATTTATGCAATGGCACGCAAGGAAGCTGAGAATGCGCCGGGCGTGGTCACAAGTACGATTTCTTTATGTGATCATGCCGCGTATGCACTGTTTGATCCGGGGGCAACCCATTCATTCGTTTCAGAGCAATTTGTTGAGTTGGTTGGTATGAAACCAGTGTTGCTTGAGCATGTGCTTTGCGTGTCGACACCTGTGAATGATAGATTGCTAGTTTCTTTTGGATGTCCTAGCTGTAAGATAATTATTGGAGGTAGAGAATAGAGTATCGACTTGGCAGTAATAGCCATGTTCGATTTTGATGTGATTATTGGAATGGACTGGTTAGTCCGACAGAAAGCTGTAGTGGATTGCAGCGATAGGACGATCCAATTTAATCCAGATGGACGCCCTAGTTTTGTATTTCAGGGAAACCGAGGAGGAACCTCGATCCCTTGGATTTCCTCGCTTGAGGTGAGTAAGCTGTTGGATGAAGGATGTGAAGGGTATTTGGTGAATGTTGTAGATCCAACAGTTGTTGAACCTAAATTGGAAGATATACCCGTAGTAAGCGACTTTCCTGATGTGTTTCCTGAGGAATTGCCGGGTTTACCGCCCGAGCGAGAGGTGGAATTTGTGATTGAATTGGCGCCAGGAACAGAGCCGATTTCAAAAGCGCCGTATAGGATGTCCTTATCAGAATTGAAAGAGTTAAAGGTTCAGATTCAGGAATTACTGGACAAAGGCTTTATTCGCCCTAGTGCGTCCCCATGGGGAGCGCCTGTCCTATTTGTCAAGAAGAAAGATGGAACTCTGAGGTTATGTATAGATTATCGGCAGTTGAATCAAGTGACAGTGAAGAATAAGTATCCGCTGCCGAGGATTGATGATCTGTTTGATCAGTTGCAAGGGGCCTCAGTGTTTTCCAAGATAGATTTGAGGACTGGGTATCATCAGCTAAGAATCAGAAATGAGGACATTCCCAAGACTGCTTTTAGGACTCGATACGGGCATTATGAATTTACGGTCATGCCCTTCGGACTGACGAATGCTCCAGCCGCTTTCATGGATTTGATGAATCGTGTGTTCAAGGAATTCCTGGACCAGTTTGTGATAGTTTTCATTGACGATATACTAGTGTACTCCAGGAGTCCCGAGGAACATGAGGTACACTTGGCTGAGGTGCTACGGACCTTGAGAGAGCATGCATTATATGCTAAGTTCAGCAAGTGTGAGTTCTGGCTCAGCAGAGTAGGATTTCTTGGTCACATTGTTTCTGGAGATGGGATTTCTATAGATCCAGTTAAGATTGAAGCAGTTACCAAGTGGCCTAGACCGACGTCAGTAACTGAGATTCGGAGTTTTCTAGGGTTGGCTGATTATTACAGGCGATTTGTAGAAGGATTTTCTTCAATAGCCATGCCAATGACAAGGCTACTTAAGAAGGATGTGAAGTTTGAGTGGGATGACAAGTGTGAAAGGAGATTTCAGGAGTTGAAACACCGTTTAACAACTGCTCCTGTATTGACCATCCCATCGGGCCCAGGAGGATTTGAGATTTATAGCGATGCTTCGCTAAGAGGATTAGGCTGTGTCCTGATGCAGCATGGAAAAGTAGTAGCATATGCATCGCGTCAGTTGAGGCCGCATGAGATGAATTACCCGACGCATGATTTGGAATTAGCTGCTATAGTGTTTGCACTTAAGATCTGGAGGCACTATTTATGTGGGGAGAAGTTCCAGATTTATACCGATCATCAAAGCCTCAAGTACTTATTTTCGCAAAAAGAGTTGAACATGAGGCAGCGCCGATGGATGGAGCTTCTGAAGGATTACGATTGCGACATTCTGTATCATCCTGGCAAGGCCAATCGAGTGGCAGATGCCTTGAGTCGGAAGTCTAGTCTAGCGCACCTAATGGTCAAGGAGTGGACCCTGTTGGAAAGACTCAGGGATTCTGAGTTCAAGTTCGAGATGAGTCGAGTGTCCAATTTACTAGCCGCCTTGAGGATTGAGCCAGAAATTCAAGTCAAGATCAAGGAACTACAGACTACGGATCGAGAAATCCAAAAGATTATCGAGATGGATGCAGCTGAGAGGAAACCGGACTTTCAACTGTCCGGGGATGGAGTTCTGAAGTTTAGAGGGCGACTCTGTGTGCCAGATGATGTAAAGCTAAAGGAAGAAATATTATCAGAGGCTCATAGGAGCAACTACAGTATCCACCCGGGAAGTACGAAGATGTATCAGAATTTAAAACAACACTACTGGTGGAATGGAATGAAGGTGGATGTGGCCAGGCATGTAGCTAAGTGTTTGACGTGCCAACAAGTGAAGGCACAGCATTGTAAGCCTGGAGGATTGTTGAGACCATTAGAAATCCCAGAGTAGAAATGGGAACATATTACGATGGATTTCGTGACGGGACTGCCAAGAAGCCAGAGAGGACATGATTCAATCTGGGTAATAGTGGATAGACTGACTAAGTCAGCTCACTTTCTGGCAGTACGGAAAGACTTCGAGTTGGAAAGATATGCAGACTTGTATGTGAGGTAGATCGTGAGGTTGCATGGAGTGCCAGTCACGATCACTTCAGACCGTGATCCCAGATTTACGGCCAATTTCTGGAAAAGCTCACAAGTGGCTTTAGGAACGAAGTTACAGTTCAGTACGGCATATCATCCACAGATAGATGGTCAGTCTGAAAGGACCATTCAAACCTTAGAGGACATGTTGAGAGCTTGTGTGATAGATTTCCAAGGCAAATGGGAGGAACAATTACACTTGGTGGAGTTTGCTTATAACAACAGCTATCAACAGAGCATACAGATGGCACCGTTTGAAGCTTTATATGGTAGAGCATGCAGGACGCCAGTATGTTGGGATGAAGTGGGTGAACGGAGTATTACAGGTCCAGAGTTGATACAGCAGACCGTTGAGGCAGTTGAGGTCATTCGAGACAGACTCAGAACGGCGCAGAGCCGTCAGAAAAGTTATGCCGATTGAAGACGACGACCTTTAGAGTTTCTAGTTGGAGATCACGTGTTTTTTAAGGTGTCGCCTATGAAGGGATTATCGAGATTCGGCAAGAAGGGAAAACTGAGTCCTAGATATGTCGGGCCATTTGAAATTTTGGAAAAGATTGGAGATATGGCTTATCGACTTGCTTTGCCGCCTAATCTGTCTCAAGTACATAATGTTTTCCACGTGTCGATGTTAAGGAAGTATGAACCAGACCCGACTCACATTCTGAGGTACGAGGAGATAGAAGTAGACGATAAAGTGTCGTATATAGAAAGACCAGTTAGGATCGAGGATAGAAAAGAGCGTGTGCTGCGGAACAAGACGATCCCTATGGTCAAGGTGGTCTGGGAACACCATGGAACAGAAGGTGCAACGTGGGAAAGTGAAGAAGCTATGAGACGTCAGCACCCCCAGTTATTTGAATAGACAAGGGTAGATTGCAAATTTCGAGGACGAATTTTTTGTAAGGGGGGAAGAATTGTAACAGCCCGAATTTTGATGTAATTTCCGGGATCAATAAAATTGATATTAATTCGCATTTCATTTTAGCCAGTCTCGCCCAGAGCTGATCACTCTCGGGATACTAACCAATGGGGCATGGCTAACTAGAAAACGGTACGTGGACCGGGGACCCTATCGTGAAACGGACACCGATCACGAGAGACGCTGAGGGAATATTCTGGGCCAACGTGGGCCGATCGTAGAAAAGGGTAATGGATTGAGTTTGGCCAAGGCCAACGATGTATAATAGGGACGCAGGTGATTCTGCAAGACCGAAAGTACACGTGGTCAACCAGTCCTGAACCTGAACTGAACGATTGTGACCCTTGGAACTAATAATAATTTCTCATTCTCTCAATGATCGAGACCGTTACGACACAGATAACCCTAGGTCGATACGCGTAACTTCTAAACAGCCGCCTGTTAGTGAGAGACCTTGAAACTGAAAATTTAGCGAGTTTTATTCGCGATATTGGGCCCGGATTTCGATGTCGATTTTCGAAGGCTTAAGAGACTAATTTTGGAAATCTGACATCATATTATACTGGCCACGCACATTTGGGGCTAAACTAGCCAAAGATTGAAATTTTGACTGAAATTGGGGAAAATTACAATTTTGCCCCTATGGGTGTCGGTAATTAATTCTGGGGCCGTTTGAGGTTATTTTTCGAGGCCGACACCATTTTTGAGTGGCCACGCATACCGGGAGTCGTTTCGGACAAAAAGTGGAATTTCGACAAAAATTGAAAAAATAATATTATTTTATTCTCGGAACTTCACAGTCGATTTTCGAGGGCTTAGAAAGTGAATTTTTCGATTCCGACGCCATATTATGTTGGCCACGCATATATGGAATGCGTATGTGCAAAAATTGGAATTTCGGTTCGGGATCGAAAAATTACGAAAATACCCCTAGGCCATTTTTAATTAATTCCGAAATTTGGACTTAATTTTGGGATTAACCAAGGTGAGTTAGCTCAACTCAGGTCTAGTCAGCCCATGGTTAAGGGTAAATGACCAAAGTGCCCTTGAATAATTGGATTAGATCAATTTTGGGCCTTTAGATTAGGGGTAAAATTGTCCAAAAGCCAAGATTTTGACACTTGGCACCCCTAGTCTACTAAGTTTGACCAAGATAAACACACTCTCTCTCTCTCTCCCACGCAGAACATCAGCAGCAAAATTTTTTCTTCCTTTTTCTTCCCATTTTCTCTCCGTTTCTGCACTGTTTTTGTGCAATTCTGCACTGTTCGGTACTGTTCACGCCGGAACAGTACCGGCCGGAGCTTCCCCCGCCGAGACAGCATCACCAGCAACTGTTTTCCCCTCCGCGTAGCCTCAACAGCCCAGGTTTTTGTCCCAAAACAGCACTGTTTTCACTGTTTTTACTGTTTTTCTCATTTTTCTGGTTTGCAATAGTGTCGCCCGGAGCTTCGCCGGAGCTCCGATCGCCGAACCGTCGACACCCGGGCCACCAGCATCCTCATACGTCGCCGGCGCACCGTGTCCGTACAGTGTCCGTACGGAAGTTACTGTTCACTCAGTACGGATTTACTGTTCACCCCGTCGGAAATTGTCTCGGCCGTCGCCGGCACGTTGCCGGCCACCGTTTTCCAGCCGTCCCAGCCTGTCTGTACAGATTTTACTGTTCACGGTTACTGTTTACGGTACTGTTCACGTCCGTACCGTCGTCGCCGGGAATTCCGCCGCCGGTTTCACTGTTCACCAGTGATCGGCCGCCATTCCCCGTCATCGTGACCTTCGAATTAGGTGAGTAAGATTCCTAAACTTGGATTAGGACTGATAATGCGTTTTTCTGGACTGGCTGGGATAGTATCAGTGTGAATTTTAGACTGGGTTGAGGATTGACCGGTGGAAATCATTATTGGAAATTTGTGATAATTCATTGAGGAATTATTAGGGAAAAAAATGAGTTAATTGATCAATTTAGATGTCTATTGGAAAATTACCAGGTGTAAGATGTCTATTGGAAAATTACCGGGCGTAATTGAGATGATGACTGATTGTAAGTACATTGTGCTTGATTGTGATTGAATTTTATTGGTACTCATGGTGCATTGCATTGCATAACATGGACACGCATTATGTATGCCTAGAGTGCGGCATGTGATGAAATTGTGCGAGAATGCGTGTCTGCCATGAGTATGTGATCACCTAAATTACCCCGAAGCGTTATACGCTGGGTCCAGATAATAATGAATCGTGTGATCACCTAAGGACCTACGGGTCGTGACCTTCGGATCGATACCGTCCTCATGCACTTTGAAGCAGGACGATGCCCGGTACGTCCGGAAGGCGACCATCCTCATGCACTTTGAAGCAGGCTCTGGTTCGCAAGGAGAACAGTGTTGCGCCTCATGCACTTTGAAGCAGGCTAGAGACACTGGGCCAGATCGGATGCTGCGCCTCATGCACTTTGAGCAAGCTAGACGCACCGGGCCGTGAATAATTGATGACTCGAGTCGTAATAATAATAAATTGGGCAGTGTGCCAGTGTGGGCCAGTGGGCCGGAAATTGCACGTGTCAAGTCCATGACATTTGCATACATGAACATGCATTGACTGGCATGCGAGAATGTGAGAATCAGTGTATAAGCATGTGATTGGCATATATGTGAATATGAATACCACGTATGTACTGTGAATACTACATATTGATCTGTCTAACCTGCAGGGTCTAAGAATGATTTGGTTAGTATTGATTTGTGATTTTAAATATTTATGTTCCGGTCAGGAGATTGCATGTTAGCTTAGCCTAGGTTTAGGGGTTGAACTCACTGAGATTCGTCTCACGGTTGTTGTAAACCGACACTTTTCAGACCCCCGGCCGTGAGGATGGAGTGGCCACCGCCTCTTTTTGGGATCCCTCTGGAGATCCGGTCGTATACTACTACCTACCCCTCAGGAAATGGGGAGGCTTTTGTGAGACATCAGTCTCAAGTAGTTGTGGATATAGGAGCGGACTTTTATCAGAAGCAGGAATATGTGGCGTGGTGTCATCGAGATGCCCATGGGATTGAGGGAGATCCCCTTAGGACTTTTGATATCGCTATCGATGATGATGAGATGATGCAACCAATCATAGCCGCCGGTGAAGTGATAGATCCTGAGGTCGCACCTGAGAAGATGATGCAGGAGGAGGAGGTGCATGAGGAGCCCGATGTGATGGCAGAGGACCCTGAGCCGATGGAGGAGGACCAGAACGGCGAACTCGAGGCCATGGAGCAGGACGCAGAAGAGCATGGAGAAGTAGCCGAAGTAGGTGCAGACTTGGAGATTGGCGAGGACGAGGACTTAGGTTGGTACCTAGACCCTGAGTTGGAGATGGACTCCGAGGACGAGCGAGCTCAGGCTATGGAGTCGGAGGAGTCGAGGTCTAGCGAGGACGCACACGAGGACTTATCAGAGGATTCCACCGATTCATCAGATCCAGACTGGGAACCTTAGCCTAGGTTTTAAGTCCTAACCATAGGGATAGGGGAGCACGTACCTTTTTGTCTGTAGCCTTCCCTGTAGATGACCCACTTACCCCAGCCACTTGACCCTTTTTGACCGGTGGCAGTTGACATCTTGACCTGCTGTGTTTGTTTGTTTTTGTTTGACTTGTAAATGTTACTATGTAAAAAGGTTTTCTATGGCAATGTAAATATTTAATTTTTTTATTGTTGTTTAATTGCTGGTTGTTCTACCTTGGTCTCATATATTATATTGTACGGGTGTATATATTTAATTATATACGTTGCTTCCGCATGTGTTTGATCTCTGATTGGGCGTTGGGTCGGCAATGCTACCTGGGAGCGTTGCACCATAATCGACCGTGACGGGATGTTGCGTTCCAGTGGGGTACGGGGCGTGACATCTTGTAGATCTAAGGTTCCATGGAATTGAATATTCAAGACATCACATTGTGGTTATTCGCTTACCATTCATCAAATTTGGGATCTGTCGTGGGAAAAGCTTTAATTGTCCCGTTGATGTGACCAAGCTTCGATCTACCCTTGAGAGCAACTGTTACAGCTCGTGACCAAGGAAGGTAACTTCTTTCGTTTAGCAACAACAAAGTCAACCTTTGGTTATTTGTCTCCTGCACCTTTGTTGCGTTGGATGCATCTCCTGACTTCTTTGACCCCTCCATGACGTGTTGCTAGTAATAGCAAGGATATGACAGCAACAAAGAGAGGAACAAGCACCAAAAATCACACGTTGAATCAAACTTGCTTTGATACCATGTTGAATTTTAGTAAAGCAATCACAAAGAACACAAGAATTATGAGGTTCAGTAGTGTGCCTACGTCCTCGGACAAAACTCTCAACTCTCTTATTTTTGTCGTGAGAGTTAAGCTGCCATTATTCTGCAATTTGTACACAAGGGTTGTCACAACAAATGAAACAAGCAAACTCCAAAAAACAGGAAAACTATTAATATACAGATTTACCTACGATCTCTCCTTTCCTTGAATAGGAATGCAAATCCCGCCAATACCTAATTATGAGGGTTGGGCATATAAGTATCGGCACGTTAAAGTAAGGAAAACAGTATTGTCAGCCCATTAGGTATATACCTAATGGGCTGACAATACTGTTTTCCTCACTAAAACAAGCGAGGCGACTCCGGTTGAAAACTTGGGTTTCCCTTGCTTTAGTGAGGTACCCTTAGCAATCACTACAGAGTATCCAGAGCAGGCGCTTGGTTCACCAAAGGTACCTCGGTACAGAACTTGGACAAATCTCTCTGTGTCTTCTTCCATGTCCGAAGGTCTATTTCTGTGTAAAAAAAAGTCAGAGATTCTTCCCGTTTTTTTTTTTGTTCAAAATAGATTCTTCTCGTTCTCATTTGTCAAACCCTTTCCAGGAAAGAAAAAAATTGAACTTTCTTCAATCCTCGTCCAAAACTCGCTCCTCTGGATGCGCATTACAAGGTGTACTTCTTTAAGGATGTTCTTCATGGATGACTACCTGCTCTCACGTGCGCAAGTGTAAACATTTGAGCACGTGAGAAACTTTCTCCTTTTGTCTTGATAAATGTGGCTCACAAGTTAGAAAATTTCAGAATAACATGGACCGTCCAATTTGTCGCAGTTTGGATCTATGGAAACCAACGAGAGAAGTTTCCAACTTCTACTATGAGTATAATTTCTTACACTTGTTCGTGCTCCCGTGGGCTCGTCCATCACTAATCATTTCATTGCCTTCTAACTATTTGTAATTCTCTTTGCTCTCATTATCACAACATCTCTCTCTAGAGGTAAAAAAAACGCTATTCCTGTCATGGCGATTGTCGACCGCAACGACGATGCCCACCAACCTCTGCTGCGAGAATCTGTGGCGGATGGCGACCGAAACTGCAGGGATCATGAAGACGAAGATACGAGGCACTTGAGCGTGAGAGTGTGGACTGAGACGAGGAAGCTGTTGCACCTAGTCTGCCCTGCCATCTTTAACCGAGTGGCCGCATACACCATGAACATTGTCACGCAAGCATTCGCGGGGCACCTTGGGGAGGTTGAGCTCACCACCATGTCCATCGCCATCACCGTCATTGTTGGCTTCAATTTTGGCCTCTTGGTAACTAAAAAAAAACAGATAATCTTCACCCCCTAATTCTTTGATTCTGACATTCATCTGATGGTACTCCTGATATAGTTGTTCCACAAGATGATGAGGACCAAATAGAACTTAGACTCTATAAAGGTTTGATAGTTGATGCAAAGGAACACCATCACGTTGCATTAGAAGAAAATATGGGAGTGGAACAATATCACAGCAATGCAAGTGTTGGTCGACCACCACGGCGAAGCCGAATTCGCTGCCAATGTCTGTCATCGACACCGTATAGGTCTCCCAACTTTCATATCTTGGTGACTGTAAGGGTTCTTCACCAGTTACTACACAACGCAGAATTTTAGTCTCAGCATCATTTAGAGTCTTCATATTAAATTAACTTAAATTATATTTCAAAATCGATGTGTCTTGATTGGATCCCACGTTAAATATTTGTCATTCTCACGTGATTTCTGTACAAGGTGGATGGGTCGTAAATCCAAGTCGGCCGGCAAATGACTGAATGAACCTTAGTCATGGAAAAAGTCCAACATTTGCTAACGAAATTCATTTTGTTTTGGGCAATCACTGTAGATTACCAGACTCTCTGTTAACTTAATATTTTTTGTTGGTTTTTTATAGGGGGTTGACGAAGCAAAGGATAATGTGAAGCCTCTTAGCTGGCTTCTTAAATACAGGGAGCCTAAATAGCTTCGTATCGGTAGTTAGAGTAGAAATTCGCGATTAATAAAAGGCAGATCTGCGCAAATATTAAGGTAGCAATGAATGTTATTTGGTCTTGAAGGACGTAACACATTAATGTCATTCGGCATGGGGAGGTTCGTTCAAACAAGGTGTATCTTTGTCATTTGTCTTTGTTATTTGCGCTCAATCGAGGACATCACATTCATGCAACACATGGAAGATGGTAACCAGTCAACATGTGTGTATATATATGAAATGATGTGTAAGGTGCAACATGAGTTCCACTATGTTCTAGCTTGAATTAGGTTCAAAGAGCCAAATCAATTTGGGCGATATATTCTTCAACACTAAGGGATCAAAATTAGTTGACACTCATTGAAGAAATGTAAACATGAAAGGGGTTAAGGCAATCTCAAATCTCGAACCCTTTGTATTGATTATGTTGATTATGGGAGCAGTATCACTTGCTTGTGTATGTACGGTTTTACTTATAGATAATGAAAATTTATCTTCGTACATCACTTTGCGCATAAATCAAGTGCTCAAACTGACTTTAGCTAGCTAAGACTCCGTTTTGACATGAAAAAAGAAAGACAAATTGAGAGAATCATGTCAGCTTTTGTGTTCGGATTGTGGGTTTTAGTTAGGTATGGCCACAGCGCTAGAGACGTTATGTGGCCAAGCCTTCGGTGTGAAGAGATACCACATGCTCGGCATCTACATGCAAAGATCGTGGATCGTGCTCTTCCTGTGTTGCTTCTTGTTGCTGCCCCTCTATGTGTTTGCCGCACCGCTCCTGAAGCTCCTGGGGCAGGCAGACGAAGTGGCGGAGATGTCGCGCACGGTGGCTCTGTGGCTCATCCCGTTGCACTTCTGCTTCTTCTTCCAGCTGCCCTTGAATAGGCTCTTGTAGAGCCAGCTCAAGACCCAGATATTGGCATGGGTCGCGCTGGCTGGCCTAGCGATCAAGTGCTCATAAGCTGGCTCAGCGTCTACGTACACGTAGACGCTGGTGTTTCTGGATGCTCACATTGCTTTTGTACACCACGTTCGGTGGATGCCCGCTGACGTGGACCGGCTTCTCCACGGAGGCTTTCTCGGGGTTATGAAAGTTCGTCAAACTGTCCGCTGCTTCTGGAGTTATTCTTTGGTAAGAGCCCGCTTTCTTCGTCTCCATCTCCAAGTTACACTATGCAATGGGTAGCAATATGCAGCTTGCTTGACTCTGCATTCTATTGACTGTGGTTTAACAAGTTCTTCTAACTAAATTTAACTCCAGAAACCATGTCGTAATTGCAATGAAAGCTATTCACATGCAAATCGAAACTCGTAGATCTTGAGAAATTAGACCATCCCTTAGAACCCTGTCCCTTGTCGAGAAATTTTCTTAGCCATTTGAATTTGATGATCACATTTTCTTGACACTTTTCGAACAGTTTGGAGAATTGGTACTACAGGATATTGATACTAATGACCGGATATCTACATAATGCCACGGTTTCTGTAGATGCCTTGTCCATCTGGTAATAAGCAGCTTATCTCCATTTTAGTAATTTTATCATCAAAAGGATCGTTCACTGAAGTGTCTTATCTCCTTTTTATTAAGAAGTTTGTGATTTTATGCCTGTGGCAGCCTGAACATCAATGCTTGGGAGATGAATATCCCTCTTGCCTTCTTTACCTCAACCGGGTACTCTCTCTCTCTCTCTCTCTCTCTCTCTCTCTCTCTCTCTCTCTCTCCCTCCTTCATGGCCAAGAACCAGCCACGTGAAATATGTATTTGGACTTAGATTCATGATCGGGAATCACATCGTTCAATCACAGTAACGAAAGTATAACGTGATCTCATGTGATGCATTATGATATTATCTAGTTCCATTGATCCTATCCATTTAAATATAAGAATGGTATGAATGGTATGTTTGGATGTTCATGTATGACTGCACCCTTTCGACGTCAAATGTGGGTCAAAAATCGATATTGAAACGAAAAGGATGAAGTCAAAAGGTTAGTCTTTAACAGACTTTTATATACTTTTACTTCCTACCTACGTTGACCATTTTTTCGAGCAATTTAACGTCGAGAGTAATGCAGCATTTAATGCAGAAAACTGCGACCCTTTTTACCTTATTTAGAAGCAAATGCAAAACCACTGTGATCAATTACATGAATAGTGCAGAAACTTAGAAAATTCACTCATGGTGCTTGGTTGCCACTAGTCATAGTCATGGAATAAATTCATCATCCTGTTCAATCACGATCATAGTTTACCATCTGATATAACGCCGAAAACTGATGAACAGCTCAGAAAAAGGTAAACTTCATGTTGAGTTTTTACATTAGCTTTTGAAAGTATTGTCATCTCTTCAAAAGCTTGGACACTCGTGAATGGTTTAAACACAATCAACTAAACATTAGTTCAAACAAAGACTTATTTCTTCAATTTATTGTGTACTCAACCTGCGAAAAAACTCTCTTTCCGCCATTTGCAGAATAAGCTTCCAAAATCAAAGGAATTTATTTATTTTTCATTCCTTCAATCTTTAATCTCTAGTTCACTTAATTTTCAGAGTGGGGGTGGCGAATGAGCTTGGAGCTGGGAATGGCAGGGCCACGAAATTTGCTAGCGTCCTATCCGTGGTGCAATCCACAATAATTGGTTGCTTCTTCTGTGCTCTGATCATGGTTTTGCATGACAAAGTTGCGTACACTTTTACTTCTTCCGCCGATGTTCTTGAAGAAGTGGATACGCTCTCTTATCTTCTAGGCGTCACCATACTTTTCAATAGTGTTCAGCTTGTTCTATCCGGTAAATCATCATCTCCATCACTTAATATATAGGTTTTCTACTTGTGACTCTTCTTTTCCATGTATCCATCTGCGGAAGGTCACATGCTGAATTGGCGAAAAAGAAATTTCCGCGGTACTGATGTCCAATTGATCAACAAAGTGTACATTCATAGAAGTCGAGGTAGTCCGTTTCGTACGAGTGTGATTAACCCGACAATGCTTGTGGAAATGGTATGTTCAACCAAAGTTTGTGGGGTACGAATCATTTTTTTTTTTTTGGTCTGAGGATACGAATCAATTAAAAGGAGCATTATACCACACGGAGCTTGCTGTGAGTTTGATTGAGCTCTCTTGTAACCTCTTACGGTCGAGTTCGACTAAGTGAGATATTTGATATGCTTAACATTGACTCAATTGATCAATCTATGAGAAGTTATTAGCTCCAATATAACCTTAAACTAGAACCTCAAAATCAAGTGTGATATCTTATTGAAAACAAGTTTGATTTCATCTACAATTCACTCAAAGTAAGCATTACTAGGAGGGAAAAGTGTTGAAAAAGTCTTAAACCTATTGTATTGGTGTCAATTTAATCCTAAACCTTTTTTTTATGCCAATTTAGTCCTAAGCCTTTTGTCTTTGTGCCAATTCAGTCCTTCTGGCTAATTTTGGCCGAATATTGCTGACGTGGATGTCAGCCGGCCTACATGGCACCGTCGATGCTAAAATGGATAATTTTTAATAATATTTTAATATTTTTCGAATTTTTTATTTTTCTGATTTTTTTTCTTTCTTTTTCTTCCTTTTTCGGTGATTGGCCACCAGCCACAGGCGATGGTCGACCACTGGCCATGGCCGGGCGAGCTGGCCTCACCTGAGGGAGGGTTGCCGTTGCTCGGCCAGGCTAGGGCGAGGCTTGGCTTAGAGAGAGCCAGCCCTTGCGAGGGCTCTCCTCACCAGATTTGGTGAGGCCGGCCATCACCCAAGTTAGGGCGGCCTCGCTAGGCATCACCCGGGCGAAGGAGACACTCGGCAAGGCCGCCATGGCCTGGGCAAGGGCTGGCCTCGCCAGATCTGGCCTGGGAGACAAGCAACAACAAAGGCAACTTGGCAGCAGTGGCGTGTCTAATTTGGTAGTGTTGGGACATTGTCGAAGCTGTTGGTGCTGGCTAGATGGTGGCGAGACGACAAGTAGCATTGTATCGGTGTCGAGCGAGAGGGACGATAGCGCAACAAGCATTGAACAGGAGCCTAGATTGGCCATGCAAAAATGATGACGTGAAGACCAGCGAACAAGGAGGATGAAGGTGGCGCAATGAGCAGCGTGGCTGAACATGTCACGCCCCGCACCCAACGTGAGCATGAACATCCGCCCAGGGTCTAAACAGAGTGCGACGCTCCCAGGATTAGCGTCACAGAGACCCGAATACCCAAATCAGAGAATACGTGCCACAAGCGGAAACGATGCATATATATATGTATACACACCCGGACATTTTAAAAAGCAACCATGAATAGCTGGAGATGACAATTAAACGAGAAATTGAACCATAATATATATATTATTTACAACTTACAAACTTTACCCCTTCCTATAACAGAAGTACATCAAAAGGCTACGCAGCAAAAGGGATCGGTGGCCTAGGGTAATCGAACCAACGTCCGGAGGGCTACAGTTAAAAAGTATCGGCCCTCACTCCTAAGGCTGGGATCGAAACTAGGGCTCCCAATCGGGGTCAGATCCAGACGTCTCAAAAGAACTCTCGGAATACCCTAGCTCTTCCTCTGAGCTCATAGCCTCAGACTCTGTCTCGGGCTCAGGGTCCTGCTCTTCAGCTTCTAAAATTCATGGTCGGGGATCTGAAATGTTCGATTTTACCACAACCGTGAGAAAACTCAGCAAGTAATAATCTCTAATCCCAAACTAGACTAAAGTGTACCTCCAGAAGGTAAATAAAATACATAATTAAGTGAACCAGTATCAATCAATATAAATCCACCCGGGCCCACAGCCCAATTCACTACTCTCACCCTGCAGATATGCATTTAACAGTAATATGAAACCAGTATAGTTATATCGACCCGAAGGCCACGACCTTAAAGCCAATAACCGTTAAACCGACTCGAAGGTCACAAATTGTCCCGACCCAAAGGCCCGACCCGAAGGTCAATAACCATTAAACCGACCCGAAGGCCCGGCCCGGAGGCCACAGTTCGTTTCGACCCGAAGGCCCGGTCCGAAGACCACAACTGTTTCGACCCGAAGGCCCGGTCCGAAGACCCCAACTGTTTCAACCCGAAGGCCCGGTCCGAAGACCCCAACTGTTTCGACCCGAAGGCCACAGTTGTTTCGACCCGAAGGCCCGACCCGAAGGCCACAGTTGTTTCGAGCCGAAGGCCCGACCCGAACGCCACAGTTGTTTCGACCCGAAGGCCCGATTTACTCACGATAGACATGTGCATTACTGTATTCAATCTCAACTATATTAAAACATAATATGCAAATTCATATGTCACGGGACTCATTCTAATTATCGAGCCATGATGTGCCAAGTACCATAAATCACGACCTCACTCATTCAGCTCATTGTCGGCACGCCTAGCACATTTTATTTTAGTCCATTTTCACCCGGCATTCAAGCCCAACTTAGCCATATACAATCCCAATCCGTTTAGGACCCGATGTGGCCAACCAAACTCAACCATTGAACCCCCGAATATAGTATCATTCCTTAGGATCTCAACGAGTCCTAATTAACCAATGCATTGCCCAAAATCAACCCACCGCCTATTGAACCGATTAATTCCCAACTTGAACCAAATAGTCCAATTTTCGGTTCTACTGTGAACAATACCCGTTCAGCCCTCAAATGGCCACCAAAGTACACCTAAACATCCTCATTAAGTCCCAAATAAGTCCTATAATCAGCCCATGCACATTCCCACACAAATAAGCCCCAAATTAGCTTAATCAACCCTAACATTTACCTCTAAATTGCACAATTAGGCTAATTAGGGGTTTAGAAATTTTTTACTCGCCTAATATAGTCTTGAGGCGACGGGAGCGGGCGGTCGACTACCGACGTGCGGTGAGAGTCGACGGTGGCGCTCTGGTGCAAGCCGGCGGTCACACGGCGCTGGGGGCGGCACGAGCGCGGGCGAGGGCGCGGCAACGGGCGCGAGCGCGAGCGCGCGGGCACGGTGTGGGCGCGGCAGCGGGCGCGTGGCTTGGCTACGGCCCGGGCTGGTCGGCCGGGGCTGGCTGGTTGGTCGGGGCGGCGACCGGCGGCGCGGCGGTGATGAGCGGCGATGGTCAGGCGCAGCTAGGGCGAGCGGCGGCGAGGCAGCATGGCACGGCGGCGAGCCGGACGGCGGAGTGGGCCGGCGAGCGGCGGCGACGGGGCTGGCTGGATCCGCGTCCGCTAGGCTCCCCGGAACCGAGACAGGGGAGGAAAGGTCGGGGAGGAGAGAGAGAGGCGAGGGCTGGTTTCGCGGCGGCGCCGGGACGGTCGGCACGGCGGTGCAGCGGTCAGGCGCAGCGAGCGGTGGAGGCGCGCGGTGCTGGGCAGCAATGCGCGGTGCCGGGCTGCGACGAGCAGCCGCTCGTGCGTCTCGCGGGCAAGCCGGCACAGGCGGTCGGAGCAGCTGGCGACGGGGCGGAGCGAGGGTTGTCCGGGCGGCGCGGCTCAGCGGTCTGGCAACGGCGGCGGTCGGCGAGCACGGGACGAGGCGGAGGCAGCAGACGCGGGACGAAGACCAACACCCGAGAAGAGAAAAAGAAAAGAGAAGAAGGGAAGAAGGAGAAGAGGAGAAGAGGAGAGAGAAGGAGAGAGGGGACAGGGGAGTGGGTGCATGCAGGTGGGGGAGGGGACGTGCATGGGGAACA
Organism: Syzygium syzygioides; assembly: GCA_031216285.1. NCBI lineage: Eukaryota > Viridiplantae > Streptophyta > Magnoliopsida > Myrtales > Myrtaceae > Syzygium > Syzygium syzygioides. The sequence goes on from CM062247.1 coordinate 27,378,174, forward strand.
TGCGCACGGCAGAGGGGAGAGAGAGAGAAGAAGAAGAAGAAGAAGAAGAAGAAGAAGAAGAGAGAGAGAGAAAGAGAGAGAGGATCACGTGCGCGCGGAGAAGGGGGATTCGGCTGAGAGAGGAGAGAGAAAGAGAGAGGAAGTTTAAATTTTAAACTTCAAGCGCGAACTAATGGACACGGTCCAAACTAAAAATCGTTCTATCGGTCCCGATTTAAATTCGGAAAACGGCCTAACGGTCCCCGAAAAATCCTAAATAATATTCTAGGGCAGTTGACTGAAATAAAATAATTACAGTCATACTAAGAGGGTGGTCTACCAGTCCAAATTCGCACTCGATAAAAATTTTCATTTCTCACTATCCCTGATATTCTCGATGTTGGCCACAATAATATCGATACCGTCCAATTTATTTCGTTCTGAAACTCCCAAAAATCGACTGACAACGTTCGGGGTCTAAATAACGACAAATTCGATCGAGTGCGATTCTAGCAAAATCTCTAATTTAAAATAATAACCGAGAGTGATCAATTCTTGGGCGAGATTTTTACTACAAGCACACTGACAAATCACGCGTTCTATAAATCCCAAAAATTGATCGAAATTCGGGCTGTTACAGAACATGCTTGATGAGGATCGACCTCCCTCAGGCCAGATCTGGCGAGGCTGACCCTCGCCTAGGCCAGGGTAACCTCGCTGAGCATTGCTAGGGCGACCTCATCGAGTGTCGCCCGGGCGAAGGTGATGCCCGACGAGGGCTACCCTCGCCAGATCTGGCAAGGGAAGCCCTCATCGGCCATCGCTTATGGTCGGTGGCAGGTCACTAAGAAAGGAAAAAAAAAGAAAAAAAGAAAACGGAAAAAAATAAAAAAAATTGAAAAAAATATTAAAATATTATTAAAAATTATCTATATGAGTACAGGCGATGCCACATAGGCCGGTTGACGTCTACGTCAGCAATATCCGGCTAAAATTAGCCGGAAGGATTGAATGAACACTATATTAAAGGGTTGAGGATTGAATTGACGCAAAAAAAAGATTTATGACTAAATTAGCATCAATGTAAAAGATTTATAACTTTTTTGACACTTTTTTCCGTTACTAGGGTCACAACTTGAATTTCTATCACTACAACTCAAACTACACGAGAATCGTGAGTTTCATCGATGCGACAGGAGTTGCTGTTGGATCAGGATGGCAAGCAGTCGCATATATCAATTTGGGGTGCTACTACGTTGCCCGCCTACCTCGTGGATTTCTCAAGGGATGGGCTTTTCACTTAGGTGTCATGGTAAATTTTTGGATCCTTCATTTTGCTAATTAGTTTTTTGTACTTTCCTTAATGGTCGATGCATAAGATAACTACAGTCTCTTTTCCTATTCTTTGCTACTCAAGTTCAATAACCAGATGGTTTATTTTATTATTGCTAAGGATAACTTTGGATGACCACAGGGCATTTGGGGTGGACTGATTTTCGGAGGCACTGCTGTTCAAACAGTGATATTGGCCACAATAACAGTTCGATGCGATTGGGAGAAAGAGGTAATATTCCAGCATATTCCATTTTCTTCTGATCAGACAACGATAAGATATATGCATTCCATATTTGTTTGTCTTTTTCTATGGTAACTTGTGTTACTTTCTATCTATCAGTATCATGTCGCATAGAATGTCCCGAATGAAATCTTTTATATATATTAATGTGATAATGACTTAATGTATATATATATTAATGTGATAATGACTTAATGTAGGCGGAGAAAGCCAAAGTGCGCATCGCCAAATGGTCAACTCCAACCACCCTTGACGATGATGAATCAGCAGCAGACTAAGGGTCGATTTGGTAACGTTCCAAACAGTGAAAATTTTTATTCTTTTATTCCCAGAAATAATTTAGGAACAGAAATGCGTTTGGTAAACCTTTTATTCCCGGGCACATTTTTGCAAATATTTATGCCGAGAAACAGTTTTGGAAGAGAAACAAGAAGTAAAAAAAAGTTGATTCTTGTTTCTCGGTACAATTTTGAGAATAAATTCTTTTTCTTCTTTTTCTTTTCTTCTTTTTGTGTTGCTCCTCTTGGGTTGTGGCCAGTCACCGGCGTGCCATCGCGACCCACGGCAAAGCCGACCTCGCCGTCGCAACCCATGGCGAGGCCGATCTGGCGAGGTCGAGCCTCGCCGTGGGTCACAACGGCGAGGCTCGGCCTTGCCCGATCTGGGCGAGGCCGACCTCGCCATGACCGACGGCGAGCTGCCTCGCCCAGGCGGCGAGGGTCCAACCCTCGCCCTCGCCGGCAGGGGGGACCCTCGCCTCTGTCAGCGGTCGGCGAGGGCCGTGATGCCCTCGTCGGCCCTAGGCTATGGCCGGTCGCCAGCCGTTAGCCACTGGTCGCCGGCGACTGGCCATGGCCTGGGTAGAAAGAAAAAAAATAAACAATTCAAAATATTATTAATAAAAATAAATTTGTGTGTAGTTACTAAACGCATTTATGTTCTTTTCTACTCTAGGAATAGAAATTTTGGACAATTTATCAAACGCTTTCAAATGCTCAGAAATTGTTTCCAGGCACAGAATAAAAAAAAATTATTTCTGTTCAGAAATAGTTTCCGGACACAGAATGGTATTCATGCGCACCCTAAAACTCCTTATTGAAAACTAGCTCTATCCGAATCAATTGGTGTCACACGAATATACGTGAGTTTTGTAATACTTCATTTGATCATTCCCATTTAACGTAATTAATCTATAAATGAGTTGCCAACTTAATAAATTTTATCATATTGTAAAGCTATTTATTATTAATTATCCTTTCTTTTTGTAATTCTCATGTGTGATCAGCTAAATTCGTTTAACTGACTTTACTGTATATAATCTTCTCCCTTTACGTAGGTTCTGTGTAATAGCAAGGATGAATGCATTGAACCCATAGCATCCGTAACTATTTGAGAGAGAGAGAGAGAGATGATTACTTGTGATTTAATGAGCGTTTAAGAAGCTTCCTAAATTTTGAATTTTAAAAGATTTGCTGGTTCTCTACGAGTTTATGTGGTAGCTTTCTAGGCATTAGTGATCTACAGTTTTATTTGATCTGATCCCTAAGATGTATTAAACATTATTAACTTCTTTAAGAACTAGTATCATGTTCGTTCAATGCATGTTGACGTGTATGCAAGAAATTAATCAACTACTAGCAAATAAGAACATGTTGGCGTGTATGCAAGAAATTGAAAGTAGAATGATTGAGCAAAATCACTTCATTAGGTATTGGACACCTACTAGCAAATATAGTAGCATTGTCTAGTCTTCCTCATGAATTTTATTTATTAGGTATTAGGTACTTAATCCATCTTAACATCTCATTAACACTGCAAAAAAAAATAAAGATTTAGCCACATAAAATTAGCGACGAAAAATTTTTCGCCACTAATTTCCAATGGAATTTGTCACGAAAACTAAACTTGTTGCTAATTTGCGATGAAAAAATATTCGTTGCTAATTTGTGACGGAATTTGCTACGAAAAAAAATTCGTCACTAATTACTGACGGAAAACAAATTCATCGCTAATTAGAGATGGAATTTGCGACGAAAAGTAAATTCGTCGTTAATTTGCGATGGAAAAAAAAAATTCGTCGCTAATTTGCGACGGAATGTGTGACGAAAAACAATTCGTCCCTAATTTGCGATGGAATTTGTGACGATAAATAACTGTCGTGGCACTTTCGTTGCTAATTAGTGAGAAATTGTATTCGTCACTAAATTTTTTATTTACTGAATTTTTAATATAGTAGGTTCGTCGTTAATTTCGTCGCTAATTAATGACAAAAGCGTATTCTTCGCTAATTAGCAATGATATTTGCCCCATTTTGTATTTGAACGTCGATAATTAGTGACAAATGATATTCGTCGCTAAATTAGCGACATACTAAATTCGTCGCTAATTGTAATCTACCCACCCTCACCCCCAATTTCTCTTTCTCTCTTGCTGCTAATTCCTCATATCCCCCTTCGTTGTTCTCCCTCCCTCTCCCTCTTTTGTTTCTCTCAATAAACCTCTCTACACGTGCGCAAATTAGTCTTGGTAAAGCTTTTCCGCTGATAAGTGTCGTGGCTAATTGGCAACGAAGACAGTTCGTCGCAAAAAACTATTCGTCACTAATTTCGATTTTTTATTACTTTTTATATTTTTTTCTCTTTTTTATTTTTTTCCTATCTTCTGCCCACCCAGTCGCCGTTCCAGCAACTGACAACCAGCGAGAGGCTGAGGCCAGCGAGTGACCTCACCATTCATAGGCGAGGTCACTGGACCTTGCCATCACCACAGATCTTGGAGACGGCAAGGTCGATCGGCAGCCATGGCGAGGCCGCTCAACCTCACCCAGGCCTTGCCATGGCCGCCACTCGCCATCGCTTAAATATGTGGTGAGGCAAGGTCGAGCGACCTTGCCCTCGCCAACGTCGGCGAGGTCGAACTCGCCGCCTCAGCCGATCGCCGATTTGGCGAAGAATATAAAGAAGAAAAAGAAAAAAAAGATTCGAAAAAAAATTATTAAGTAATTTTTCTTTTTGTTAGGTATGTGTCCATTTTAAGGTTTCGCAATCCAAGTGAATATTGCAATTCCCATCAAATTGACCACATTATACTACAAAAATTTCAGTCAAATACTTGAGTAAGTCATTTTGACATGGTAATTTTTTCATTTTTTTCAATTTCAAAGTAATTTTTTTGTCAAAAATACAAATTTAATTTTTATAATTTTATGGTTTTAATTAAGAATATTAAACAGTAGAACAGTAGATATGATATTTTTAAAATTTTATGAGATTTTTTAATTTTTATACAGACACAATGCAAATAAACAGAGCTTAGATGTATAATAAGAACTTACTTGGACGTCGAGGATTGACCGATAAGTTTCGTACTAGGTTGAAATTATTTTTGGACTTTGCTAGTAGTAAATTTGAGTTCATGGATGGAAATAAATTAAGGTGTCCGTGTAAAAAGTGCAATAATGGTAAATTTCATGTGCGTGATAAGGTTAGAGAATATCTTTGTAAATTTGAGTTTACTCCAAACTATTTTAATTGGACTTGCCATGATGGACCATTTATATCTGATGAAGGATATCAAAAAAATTATCAATTTTTAGTTAGGGAAGAATGTAGCTATTATAACCAATTGAACCCATATAAGAGGATGGTGATTAATGTTGGTGGTCAGAATTTTGTTTCAGAATCAAATCATGCAAGTACTAGTTTTACTTCTACACTTGAACAAGTGAGTATTAGTTATACATCATAATTGGGAGAGATAGGAGTAACATGTTTTGATGAGAATGTGTATAATGGAACTTTTTCATCTAACCAGTTCTGGGAAGTATTGAAAGCGGCAAATGAACCTTTATAGGTAAGTTGTGACAACCACACTAAATTATCAGTGACAGCAGGACTGTTAAATATCAGGGCATAGCATAATGTGTCTAAGAATTGCTTCAGCTCTTTTGTTGAAGTAATGCGGGAAACAATGCCTTATGATAACATTATGCCAAGTAATTTTTATGATATGAAGAAGCTAGTGGATAACTTAGGTTTTTCAGTTGTAAGGATTGACGTATGTAGTAGAGATTGTATGTTATATCGGAGAGACGAAGGTGAAGATGAAGATTAAGACAAAGATGAAGATGAAGGTGAAGGTGAAGGTGAAGATAATGATTTTTGGGACTTTTTATTAATTATGTATAATTATTATTATTATTGCGACATGTGTTACTGTTGTTGTCATAATTATTGTTGTTGTTATTATAATTATTATCATTATTATTGTTATTAATATTATTTATTTGATGAATTGTTAATATGAAATGTCATCACTAATTGGTGATAAACATAATTTCGTTGCGAAATTAGCGACGACATTAGCGAAAATTTTTATTTGCTTAATTTTTAATATAATAGGTCATCGCTAATTTCGTTGCTAATTTGCGTCATTGCTAATTTTGTCGCAAAATTACACTAAAAAAAACAAGGATTTAGCCATAGAACATTAGCGAAGAACGCCAATTCGTCGCTAATTTGTGATGGAAATAGCAACGAACGCAAATATGTTGCTAATTTCCGATGAAAATATGTGACGAAAATAGCTTTCGCGGCACAAACGCGACTATTTTTATAGTTTGTTGCTAATTTTGCCGCTAATTTGCGACGGAAATAGCGACGAAAGTAACTTTTACGGCACGTGCCCGACTATTTTTACAGTTCGTCGCTAATTAGTGACGGATGGATTTAGTGACGAAAATAACATTCGTAGCACTTTCGCGACTATTTTTGTAGTTTGTTGCTGATTTCATCGCAAATTAGCAACGAATTAAAATCTGTAGCTAATTTGCCACGAAAATTAGCAACAAATTAAAATCCGTCCCTAATTTACTGTGAAAGTTAATTTCATCGCTAATTTGCGACGAATTTTAACCCGTCACAAATTAGTGGCGGATTTTAATGCGTCGCTAATTTACCGCGAAAGTTAATTTCGTCGCTAATTTGCGATGAATATTAATCCGTTGCTAATTTACCATAGAATTAGCGACAAATTAAAATCCGTTGCTAATTTACCGCGAAAATTAGCGACGAATGAAAATCCGTCCCTAATTTACCTCGAAAGTTAATTTCGTTGTTAATTTGCGATGAATTTTAATTTGTCACAAATTAGTGACGGATTTTAATGCGTCGCTTTTGCAACGGATTAAAATTCATCGCAAATTTACCATGAAAGTTAATTTTGTCGCTAATTTGCAACGAATTGCAACGGATTTTAATTCGTTGCTAATTTACCGTGGAAGTTAATTTTGTCACTAATTCCATGGCAAATTAGTGATGGAATAAAATTCATTGCAAATTAGTTGGCTGTGTGGAAACGAGCCAGTGATCAATACATATGGCTATGCCATGATGGACGTCGTTTTTTGCATTTTAGAGTCATTTAGATATGTTTTCGAGCAGAAACATATTGTGTTTCACAGATTTTTAGTCCGGTTGAAATATTGTGTGAAAGATACATGATACAGATTGCGTTTCACATGAAACTGCTTTCTAATGTTCATTAATAGATTTTAGAATAGAGGGTTCTAGTTCTTGATTGCCAAATATGCTCCCTTTTTATTTATATCTAGGTTTGAAAATATCCTAGTTTGATCAATTCATGTAACATGCTCCCCATCATTCATTCTCCTGTTTTCTTCTTAGATAATAATCACCAAAAAGTGCTTCACTTCACTAGCTTTTTGAATATTTTTGTAGACAGAGGCAACAACTGCCATTTGTGGCAAAAAAGAGCTAAAGAAGCTCGTAGACATTTCCGGACAACTTGCTATTTATTAAAGGCGATAGCAAGTGTGTTTCGTTTTCTCAAGTTTATCTCTTGCTCTTTGAAACAAAATGGTAAGCTTCATGATGTACATCATTATGTATCCCTAATACATGTCCATGTTTTTAAAGATATTTATCTAACCTTCCTACTTGTCAGTATAAACGTGGAGGTCACATACATGGTGCAGTTTCACAAAGAAGAGCAATCCCTTCCCCTTTCTCGTCCTCGTCCCTTTCCTCTTCCCTTGCCATTTCATGTTTCCCTCAACCACTATATACTGATGGACAACATGCACACATTGGCCCTTCCTCCGACCCTTAAGAACATATTAGGGGACAACTTGGACACATGCGAACTAAATCTACTTCAGGTCCATGTCCTTTAGTTCCATTTCTTTCAGTTCCACCTTCTTCTTCAGTGCAACACTCAAATGATGAGGGAAACACAGGTGAAAAAGATAGCCAATTCATGATATGCCCATATGAAGATTCGTAAGTACTTCTTTTTTTTAAGTATACGTAATATTTAGGGTTTTAGATATGAATGTCAACTGAATTATCCATGTTACAAATTATCCGTATGCTTTCATTGTCTATATCATTCTTTCTAACCTATTTGCAGATTCATGGATGCTATGTATGTTGTGAGGCAACTTAATAAAATAGTTAATAACTCTTGGAGGGAGAAGTATATTAGTTACAGCAGCGCTCTAAAAGAAGTTGAGGATTTGTGGTAGAATGAGTTCAAGGTAAATTTTGTTCTTCTAGGTGTTTCTAGTGGCCGTGTTAAGGATCAAATCATACTCTCTTATTGGTACTTTTAAGTTTGGAATTGGGTCAGTGTCTCACCGATATCCATTTTCTACATTCGATCTCGCCATTATTGGTACTTTTAAGTTTCTTCTAAATATGTTCCTGCAGTTTTTTGGCCATGACCAAACTGAGTCATTCACAACGTGATGGATAGTCCAAAAGCCATCCTAAAAGGTTGCAAGTTTAGGGGTAATGGAAGCCCAGAGGGAAAATATGCTAACTCAACAAAGATTCTAAATTATCCTCGCTTTAAGTGACTAAGTTTTTTTTTCTTTTTTTTGTGTGTTTTATAACGTTTTTGCACTTTTATGACAAAAATGAACCTCTTTACTATTAAAAATCACGAATAATTCTAAAATGAACCTATAACAAAGTGTGTATATTTAGGTCAATTAATGACAAGGGAATGACTTTCAAGAGACTATCAAAGACCTTGGCTGGTTACTCTTGTGTTTTTGTTGCGAATGACTTTCAATAGCAATAGTATAGCTTCTTTTTCTTTTTCCTTTTTTAATTCGATGTCTATGTTTCCATTGTTTTCATATGTAAATTAAAAGAATAGGAAGAAGAGACAAGAGTTGACTGTTCCTTGGGGCATGTTATACAAGAGTGCCACCCCTGTGTTACGAAATGTAGTCTGGGTGCTATTTTTAAATTGCTCCCTACTTAGGCCTCCAAGTTCTTAGAATGTAGATGGCTTCATTATTTTGGCATGTTTACATTCTCACTTATGTAACAGATATTGTTTCTTCTAAATATGTTCTTGCATTTTTGCCAGAGTTCTTAAATATGCCTCTGGTTACAACTTCATCAGTTTGAGAAGGTGTGTGTGCATCCGAAGAGTTGCTCTAATATCATGTCAATATATATATATATATATATATATATATATATATTTATATAAAGGGCGGAAGAACTCATTCCGAAAAGTCGGTTTGCCAAGAGAGGGAATGCAAACGCTTATACAACTCTTTAGTTGTCAGAAGTGGGAAGTCCCACATCAAGTAGTAATGGATATGAACTTCAGAAAATCCATTGCTGAACTGTCTGGTGTATGGTAATGGATATGTGACCCTCATAATAACTTTCAGTTGTATTTTTATTGATGTGGCGAAAATTCAGGTGGGATGAAACGAAAGATAATGAAGTTGAAAGAATTTTTAAGAAGAAATCCAGTGATTACATGCGAAATGTGATAAATAAAGCAAAGACAAGTCAACTAAAGCCGGATTTTATTACGGGTGACAATTGGATGGAAATTAAGAGAACTTGGGAAACTGAAAAGAATAAGCAAATGAGTGAATAGAATAAAAAGAATCAAGCTTCTAGTTCTAGCGAATGGTCTGTCACATATGCTAAAGGCTTTATCAACAGCGGAGAGCATAGAAAAAGAATGGTAAGTCTATTAAACATGTTATAAGTTAATTTAATTCAATTACTCATTTATGTGTATATTTTGTAGATAGATGAATTGGGGATGAAACTGACATATATAGCTATATTTGAACGTACATTTCAAAAAAAGGATAAGACATGAACGGACGATCGAACAAAAGCTATTAAGGTATATAAGATTATACTTGAAAATATGTAAGTTTATGGAAACTAGAATGAAAATCATGAATGCTTTTAATATTTATGGTAGTTATATATATGAAGTTATTTTATTTTTATCTATATTGTTAATGCATGAAAAATATGATGAACTTTTAATAAGTACTGCTAGTGGTAGTGGTGGTGATGGTGTTGCTGCGTCTAAGCCATCAATTGACAGTATGGTATTATGGATGGAAGCATTAGGTGGGATGAAAAGAGGAAAAATATTTGAGATGAGATCCTTGTGAAGAGTATATACAATACAGGCTGCTGCAACTTCATCCTCCAATATGGCTATTTCAAGGAGGACACGACTTGAGGAGCAAATGACCCAAGAATTGAGCCAACTGAAACATTTACTTGTAGAGAAGGATGAAGAAATAAAAGCGGTCAAACAACAAATGCAATTGATCTTGTGGCACATCAATCTCGATTACGATGAGGTTCCTCTTGTACCTTCGACTAATCCAATAGGTGATGGGCACAATGATGAGCGTCATGATGATGACGACATTGCTGCTGCTGATGATGATGATTTTGTGTCACATCCCGATTTTTTAGCCTGGAAAGCCGCAGGTAAATTGTAATATCCTCAATTTCAATCTCTGGGAAATGGCTATAGTTTAAGTTTGATGGTTTTCCAATTAGAACTAAATTGTTTTCTTTTGTTTTGGAAAATCCAATTTTAGATCCTTTGTATCCCTTCGTTTTGTTATTTTTGGGGAGAATTTTGTGGTCCGAATTTCCAAATAGTTTCTTCTTGAAAGTTGTTCCAAATATCTTGAAATTTTACATACTTTAATTTGAGAATTTTTGGAGTTGATATGCGGGATACAATAGCTTGATTTTCGGACCATGTGAAACTACCCAGAATGGGTATTTCGATGATGTTTACACCGTCTTTATTTTCTACAAGCTTTTCTGGGCCAAATTTGAAAACGTTTTCTTCACAAAAGTTATTGAAAACTTCCTTTTCTATAACGTGTATAAATTTAGAAATTTTCCAAGATGATTTGGATTCTGGACAGAGCTTATTTTGAGAAACAAAAATGCTGTTCCAGTGAACTGTTTTTAATCTGTCTTTGAGCTACTAAAAATGGTATTTATAGAGAGAATCAGATTTCATGTTCTTCATGAAAAATGTTTTTTAAGGCCTTGTTTATGACATATCAAAATTTGAGAATTTTCAGAGTTCATTTACTATATTTTCAAGCTCAATTTCGTGAACAATGCAAAGCTGTTCGATTTTATAAGATTTCAAAGATTTAGCAATTGTTATATGAAAAACATTAGAATCTCGACTTGATGTCTTTTGGTGATATTTGAGGACATATCCGCGCCGAACCTCGGGTTGGATGGAATTATTATGCGTGTTTATTGCGGAAGATTTTTAGAAAATCTTGTGATTAAGTACGGCATGGGTTATGATTTTTGTGCCAATTGGTATATTTTGTGTGACCCGATTGGCCCGAGTCATTTGCGTGAGGATTCAGTAAATCCAGAAGACTCTAGGGAGTCCACGGTTTGGAAATTGGTAGAAAATCTTAGAAAGTTGACAAAGTCAAACCTTATCTCCTTCATTATTGCTTGTAATTAATGCTTGGTCTTCTTTTTTAACAAGCCATTATGAAGTCTTGGCCATCAAGTTTTGACCCAAGAGAGAGAGAGAGGAGTCATGGCCAATGGGCGAGGAGAGAGAAAGGAAGAATAATTGGCCATTTCATCATTATTCTTGACTATTAAACTTAGGCCATTAATGAGTGGATGATGCGTGCGCTTACCCCATCGTCCCGATGACACGTGCGCTTACCTCGTACCCCCGATGACACGTGCGCTTACCTCATTGACTTCCTAGTCAAGCCAATTCCTCTATAAATATAGGCCATTAAGAGAGCCAAGAGGGAGAGAAAACCGTGAGAGAAAGAGAGAAAACCAAGAGAGAAAGAAAGTCGAGGGAGAGAAAAGAAAGGGGCAACCGCCGTGAGTTGCCGAGACCCCAAAGCCATTGTTCTCACCATTCGTTCTTCTCTCTCTAGTTCTTGTTTCAGTTTAGTGTAAGTGAATTTCTTAATATCGGGAAAGGATGTTGAGATGCATTGTGACTTGGTTTGCTTGGATCGTTTCTCGGTCGTTTGATTGGTCGTAGTTGGTTCATTTTGTTGGTTTGATTGTGTTTCATGTTTGATGTTGTTTTGAGATAGAATCGAGCCTTGATTTGTAAAGTGTGCACGATGTGGCCATGCGTGATGTTCTCTTCTTTGAACTTTGCTATTGATCTCCCATCGATGCGAGTGCGGTAAGAGCCGACTTATGTTAATAGCGATTGATATATCCTCGCTTGATATTAGTGTTTTCCCTTGCTGAGTCTCCCCGACTCATTCTCCATTTTCCCACCCTCAGGTCCATAGGACGGTCGAACGGACGGCAGCGACAGGGAGAGTTTGAGCCATGTTGGAGTTCAGGGAAAGCTGGGAGTTGTGAATCCGAAGTAGTGGGCTTAGAACACCCAAGCCACTTGTTATTGTTGTGTAAATGACTAAAATCGGTTAAGTTGGCTTGTAAAATATGTTTGTGTGTCCTATAAACATAAGGTTTTCTCATGATGCTGTTTGTCTTAATCCCGCTGTTATTTTTAATATGATTGTCCTGATTTATGCTTCCGCTTGTGTTTAAAGAAAGATAACAATGAACGGGACGTCATGTTTATGATCTCGAGGTGGGGGCGTCACAGTTTAATTTGACCTCGGGATTATAAACGCGACGTCTCATTCATTATTATCTTTATTTAAACACAAGCGAAAGCATATCTCGGGACAATCACATTAAAAACAATAGCGGGATTAAGACAACAGTATCATGAGCAAACCTTGTATTTATAGGACACGCAAACATATTTTACAAGCCAATTTAGCCGATTTTAGACATTTACACATAACAAACGTTATGGCTTGGGTGTCCTAAGCCCACTACTTCGAATTTACAGCTCCTAGCTTTCCCTGAACTCCAACATGGCTCAAACTCTCCCTGTCGCTGCCGTTCGTTCAACCATCCTATGGACTTGAGGGTGGGAAAATGGGGGATGAGTCGGGGAGACTCAGTAAGTGAAAACACTAATATCAAGCGAGAATATATCAATCGCCGTTAACATAAGTCGGCCCTTATCGCACCCGCATCAATGGCAGATCAATAGCAAAGTTCAAACAAGAGAACATCACGCATGGCCACATCGTGCATACTTTACAAACCAAGGCTCGGTTCTATCTCAAAACAATATCAAACATGAAACATGATCAAATCGAGAAATGAACCAACTATGACCAACCAAACAACTGAGAAACGGTCCAAGCAAACCACGTCACAACGCATCTCAACATCCTTTCCCGATATTAAGGAATTTACTTACACTAAACTAAAACAAGAACTAGAGAGAGAAGAACGGATGGTGAGAACAATGGCCTTGGGGTCTCGGCAACTCACGGCGGTTGCCCCTTTCTTTTCTCTCCCTCGGCTTTCTTTCTCTCTTGGTTTTCTCTCTTTCTCTCACGGTTTTCTCTCCCTCTTGGCTCTCTTAATGGCCTATATTTATAGAGGAATTGGCTTGGCTAGGAAGTCAATGAGGTAAGCGCACGTGTCATCGGGGGTACGAGGTAAGCGCACGTGTCATCGGGGCGATGAGGTAAGCGCACACATCATCCACTCATTAATGGCCTAAGTTTAATAGTCAAGAGTAATGATGAAATGGCCAATTATTCTTCCTTTCTCTCTCCTCACCCATTGGCCATGACTCCTCTCTCTCTCTTAGGTCAAAACTTGATGGCCAAGACTTCATAATGGCTTGTTGAAAAAGAAGATCAAGCATTAATTACAAGCAATAATGAAGGAGATAAGGTTTGATCTTGTCAACTTTCTAGGATTTTCTACCAATTTCCAGACCGTGGACTCCCTAGAGTCTCCTGGATTTACTGAATTCTCACGCAAATGACTCGGGCCAATCGGGTCACACGAAATATACCAATTGGCACAAAAATCACAACCCATGCCGTACTTAATCACAAGATTTTCTAAAGATTTTCCGCAATAAATACTCATAATAATTTCATCCAACTCAAGGTTCAGTGCGGATATGTCCTCAAATATCACCAAAAGATCTCAAATTGAGATTCCAACATTTTTCATATAACAATTGATAAATTTTTGAAATCTGACAAAATCGAACAGTTTTGCACTATTTACGAAATTTAGCTTGAAAATATAGTAAATAGACTTCAAAAATTCTCAAATTCGGATATGTCATAAACAAGACTTTAATAAACATTTCTCGTGAAGAACACAAAATCGAAATCTTTATGTAAACACCATTTCTAGTGGCTCAAAGTTAGATTAAAAACAGTTCACTAGAACAACATTCTTGTTTTTTAAATTAAGCTCTGTCCAGAATCCAAATCATCTCAGAAAATTTCCAAATTTGTACATGTTATAGAAAAGGAAGTTCTCAACAACTTCTATGAAGGAAATTTTTTCAAAATCGGCCCAGAAAAGCTTGTAGAAAATAAAGACGGTGTAAACATCACCGAAATACCCATTCTGGACAGTTTCATACGGTCCGAAAATCAGGCCATCGTATCCCGCATATCAACTCCAAAAATTCTCAAATTAAAGTATGTAAAACTTCAAGATATTTGGAACAACTTTCAAGAAGAAACTATTTGGAAATTCGGACCACAAAATTCTCCCCAAAAATAACAAAACGAAGGGGTACAAAGGATCCAAAACTGGGTTTTCCAAAACAAAATAAAACAATTTAGTTTTGATTGGAAAACCATCAAATTTGACCCATAGCCATTTCCTAGGGACTGAAATTGAGGATATTACTATTTATCTGTGGCTTCCTAGGCCCAAAAATCGGGATGTGACATTTTGTCAGTCCTTGCTAGTTAAAATTTCCATTTTCATATCATTATAATATTTTTCAGCACTAAATTTTGAGCACTATGTATTTCATCATCATATCATTATGTATTTAAGCACTAAATTTTGATGTTATTAAGTGCTTAATCAATGTTAAATATAAATTCTAGAAAATAATTTTGCTGTTAATTATATTTAAAATTGAAATTGTCCTAAACAACATTCGTCGTTGACTTCGTCGCTAAATTTGTTCCGGAACAATGTTCATGGCAAAAGTAAAAACTTTTTGTGGCAAATTAGCAATGAATTTTGCCACAAATAAGTTCGTCGCAAATTACTGACAAAAAAAAAATTCGTGGCAAATTAGCGACGAATTTTGCCACAAATAAGTTCGTCGCAAATTACTGACAAAAAAAATTCGTGGCAAATTAGCGACGAATTTTGCCATGAAAAATTAGTGACGAATTTTGCCACAAATATATTTTGTCGGAATTTATCAACGAAAATTGAAATTTTTTGTAGCTAAATTTTGTGACGCCGAATTGGCAACGAAATTTTTTTCGTCGTAAATTCATTTAGCGACGAAGTTTTTCATTGTTTTCGTGGCAAAATTCGTCGCTAAAACCTACTTTTTTTGTAGTGTAAGGGATTTATAATATAGAGCAAAAGCCACCAAAAATCCTAAACTATGCCTATTGTGATGCATTTATCCTAAACTTATTATTGTGACACAAAAAATCACAAACTTATACTCGTATGATACATTTATCCTCCGTTAAAGTTCTGTCAATGAGAACTATTAAAAATCTGCCAATATGGACACTAGAAAGAAAATGGTATTGACATGGCACCTACGTAGCTTAACTGAAATAAAAATCGACGTTATTTTGGCTGAATAATCATCTAACGGGACCTTGATGGAGGGTAAATATGTACATATGTAAAATTTGAGATTTTTTATGTCACAAGAAAAAAATTAGGGTAAATGTTTCACAGTAGATAAAATTTGAGATTTTTGATGTCACAAAAAAAAAGTTCAGGACCACCGCCCGCAGCGGCTGCGTTGGCTTGCGCTTTGATCCCCCCACGAAGGGACCAGAGTTCAAACCCCAGCGTAGTCGTTAGGGATTCTTAAGTGTGGCGCCGTGGTGGTGGGTCCTGCGCTAGCGTCACCCCAGGTTTACCTCTCCGGCTGTCGGCCGTACGGGGGGTTCCTGGGTTACCAAAAAAAAAAAAAAAAGTTCAGGGTAAATGTGTAAAAGGAAGCATAGTTTGGAGTTTGTTGTGACTTTTTCCCTATAATATAATATTACTCTAAGCACTCCTCTTTCTATTTCTGAATTCTTATTGATTTAGAGTGTTGAACAACATCCCTGGTGAACAGCCAGGTCTAATTAGGTTCTTGCATTTCTTTTTTACAATGCTCCCTTCATTCTTCGTTCATTTTGGGGTTGCTCTTGATTCACTGGGTATATCTTTCTCATTTGATCCTGGTACTTATATGACAAATTAATTATATGTTTCTTTGTTTCTCAAAATGCATATGGGACATCAACACATATTCCTCTTTTCTACAATCTTTCGGAAATCCTCTATTTTATTCTGCAATGATCTCTCTCATAATGCACTCCTGATCAAATGGTCTAGTCAAATTGGCAAACGAAAACGGCAACACATGTACACTTTATGGTCAGTGATCAATCATTGGTGGATCAATCATGTGTAGGCATAAACAATATAGGGTTAATACCACGAAAAATCCTAAATTGGTATACCAGTAATAAATTCATCCCAAATTATTTTTTTGATCACAAAAAACTCCAAACTAGTACACTTATGATAATTTTATCCCGAACTATTTTTTTTACCACCAAAAATTCCAAATTGGTACACCTGCAATAATTTTACTCCGAACTAAATTTTTAATAGTATATTTTATTTTTTCAAATTTTTCTTTTATTTTATTTTATTTTTCTTTTCTTTTCTTTTTCCTTTCCTTTCCTTTTTTTTTTCCTTCATCTTCTTTACCTTCAACCTATGACCGATCACCGGTTTGACGATCAGCCAGATGCGAGGGCCTGTGAGGTTGACCGCTAGCAAGGTCGGCGTTGCCCACCCCTGGCGAGGTTCGAACTCGCCAGTTGTTAGCGGGGCCAAGCCTCGCCAGCGACAGCGAGGACGACCCCACGCCAGTTGCTGGCGAGGTCTACTTCGCTAGCGGCCGGCAGGGCCGACCTCACTAGCAACTAGTGAGGTCGGCCTTGCACACCCTTGGCAAGGCTCAACCTCACCAATTGCCGGCGAGGGGTCGTCCTCGCCAAGGGTGGGCAAGGCCGACCTCGCCAGTTGTCAGCGAGATTGGCCTCGCCCAACAACGGCGAGGTCGACCTTGCCGGTTCTCGCCTCTAGTCAGTTGCCGGATCGGTGACTGGCCATAGGTTGAAGATGAAGTAAAAAAAAAAAGAAAAGGAAAGGAAAAAAGATAAGAAAAGAAAAAATAATAAAATAATAAAAAATTAGTTTTGGGTAAAATTATCACAGGTGTACCAGTTTGAGGTTTTTGATGGTTAAAAAAATAGTTCGGGATAAAATTATCATTGTACTAGTTTGGAGTGTTTTGTGGTCAAAAAAATAATTTGGGGTAAATTTATCATAAATGTACCAGTTTAGAATTTTTCGTGGTATTAATCCAATTAGGTCATGCAAACCTCAACGCCACCACTGCCAGCGCCATTTTTCCAAGCACACCATCAGATCAGGCTGATCTTGTTGCCTAGACAAACGATGAAGACCCCACCAGAAACCTTTCTTAAGCTTTCGTCCATCAAGTGTAACCTCAAGCACATGTCTTTTGCATTATGGATGGACAAGACTCCATGGGATGATGTGAATAGGAAACCGAGTTTCCATGACTATGACCCTCACCAGATGGTCAGCCTTGAGAAACGAAGTTTTTCGTTCACATTTTCTAAAAGGTGGAAACTAGATGTGCCATACTAACCAAAAATCTTTTCCCCACACTGAAAATGGTTGGCCTAATTGATTAGAGCGCAAGATGGAAACCGCTTCGCTTCACTAGCGGCGGTGCAAGTTTGAAGCTCCTTGCTCAGTGAATCGGATCCCACTTGCAGGGGTAGTCCTTGTGAATCATATGTCATCTATTCCGCCGACATTTCAATGTTGTTGTTGTGGTGATAGACTCGGTTTCTGCGCTTGTGGATGCAGTAGGATTGAATAAGATATTCCGTAGCAAGTGTGACAGCCATCCATAAACACCCGTGAAGGATCTGCTAGCTGGTATTAGAAGTCCAAAGTCTCCCAACAATGATTTCGGAGGAAGAGATTAACATGAAAGGTGAGAGAAATCTCGTCACTTGATTGCAAACTTCATTGTCAAGAAATAAATCTTTGGATGTGAGGTACATGGTTTACTATACCACGAAGTACATACGGTTGGCCTGCCCATTTAGGTTTCGACTCGGATTGTACCGAATTGGCGACATTAATTCAAGTTTTGTATACTCGAGAGTTGTTAACCTAAAATGAAGTTTTTAATCATATAATAATAGTGCAGGTGGCTCACCAGAGCTGTATGGTAGCCGGTTCTATTATTTGTGCTTCAGAAGGTGTACATCTCGGTTGTCCCATTCGATTTTTTTTCTTCTTTGGAATTAATAGCTAATCACCACCTCTCTTTTTGTTTTAGTAACTAGTTCTCCAACCAACCATTCCACACGTACCACTAGTTTCTTTCCTTCCGTCCTTTTCGCAACCCTCTTGCTAGAGCATGCTTTTATTAGGGGTGAGCGGTTCCCAGTCCGATCCGGTTCCAAGGTGGAACCGGGAACCGAACCGAGAGAACCGATTCTCAATTTTGGGAACCGCGGACCGGACTGGTTGGTTCTAGGACCGGGAACCGGTTACTTAGAGTTTGGGATTTTTCTTGTCAAACACTTAATGTTTGGTTCACATTTTACTCATTTTTTTCAATGAATTTATGTCAATAAAGTTCATTTAGGGTTTAATTCACATTTTACTAATTTTTATCAATGAATTTATGATAATGAAGTTCACATAGAGTTTAGTTCACATTTTATTAATTTTTTAAAGAAAAAATAATAAAAAATATATATATTAAATAGTCGGTCCGGTCCGGTCCGATTCCCCCTTGGAACTGGGAACCGGATCGCCGAAAACCGGTTCCTCTTTTAGGAACTGGGAACCGGACTGATAGTTCCAAGAACCGGATCAAATCCGTCGATCCAATCTCGGATTGGGTGGTCTAAGTTGCTCACCCCTAGTCTTTATTATGTTTTAGTCGTGTCATGGGAGTGAATGCTCACGGACAACACAAGTGTCAGAGATTCATTTAAGAAAAACTTGGACCAGCCTCTCAGACTTCTCAAGAGGAAGAATATTAAAAGTGTTAAAATTTGTGTACGGCACTTATTTTAATGGTAAAAGTTCTTTTCGGATAATTTAAGTGTCATTTTTTTTAAAAAACGATTACTTAAGTGCCAACTCTCATTTGAGTCTTCGAAAATCTGACATGGCCATATTTTATTAATTTCTCAGTTCTACGTGACACGTCGAAGCTGATAGGGGCAATATTTAACAATATTTTAATATTTTTTTTATTTTAAAAATATGTTTTTTTCTTGTTTTCCTTCTTTTCTTTTTTTTTTCTTCTTCTACCTTTGGCCGGTGATTGGACACCAGCCACCGGCCATGGCTGACCACCTGGCCTCTCCCGGACGAGGCCGCCGTCACTCGTCACAGGCAAGGCCCGGTCGACCCTCGCCTGGTTAAGAGCGGGCAAGCCTCGACGAGGGTCGGCCCTCGCCCAGGCCATGGCAGCCTCACCAAGCGTCACCGCTGCCGTAGCCTGGGCAAGGGTCGGTCCCGTCGAATCTGGAGAGGGGAGCCCTCGCTGAGGCTCGCCTTGCCTAGGCGAGGCGAGGCCGACCCTTGCCAGGGCTCGCTTGCCCTCGCCTAGGCGAGGATTGGTCAGGCCTTGCCTGTGGCAGGCAATGGAGGCCTAGTCCGGATGAGGCCAGGCAGCTAGCCATGGCTGGTGGCCAGTGTCCGATCATTGGCCAAAGGTTGAAGAAGAAGAAGAAAGAAAAGAAAAAAATCGGAAGAAATATTTAAAAAATCGAAATATACACATGAAAAAGCCACGTAGATTGATTTTTTTTTTAAAAAAAATCCAACTCGGATTAAAATTTTAATTATAAATGCCACGTATTAATTTGGCCGGAATTTCTTACCGTTGACATTTAAGTGATCGTTTTTTCTCCGATTTGGTATTTAAGCGAGTCAGTGAAAACTTATAATATTAAAGTGAGCACCGTACACAAGTTTTGGCATTTTTACCGTTCTTTCCCCGACTTCTCGCTTTCGATGAAGGTCTATAACTATGTAAATAAAAGGTCTATATCAAGTAAAACAGACTTTGAAGAACGCTGTCGTCCTACATGGGCAAAAGCATCATCGAATTACACAATCAACACGGTAAATTTTTTTTTCCCTTTCTTATCAGAAAAAGTAAGTAATCCAATGCGATGGACAGAAGCAATCAAAATTTAAATTCATCGAAAGAATTATTATGCAATGAGATCCATACGGAAAGTCCTGCTGTCAGCAACCACCAAGATTAAAAGTTTCAAATGCCTGCTTGTTGAAGCAGACTTTGCATCGAGATAATGAGAACAATTTCGCGCCACCAAAACGAGAGAGTCGGAATAGGTCGAAATCAAAATTCAGCAATGAGCGCTCGATTGTTGAACGGACATTCTCCAGGTTCCCATCTACCTCATTTGCTAAACTTTTCCGGGTAAAAAAAGAGAATCTCCATTTCACATCGGTCCAACCATTCTCCTCCATATGCGCAGCTAAAGCTACCTCCTTTACAGATGTTCTTCATTATATACCATTTAGTCTCACCTGTCACAGTCACAAAGGAAACGATATCCGACAGACGTGTAACTTGGATCACATGGATCGTCCAATTTATAGCTGTTTCGATCTGTGTACGTCAACGTGAGAAGTTTCCTACTTCTAATGAGTACTACTCTTGACACTAGATCCTGCCCCGAGGGACTCGTCCATCACCGATCATTTCACTGCCTTCTAATCATCTGTATTTCCCTTTGCTCTCATTATCACAACCTTCCCTCTCTAGAGGCAAAAAAAGCCGCTGTTCCTTCCATGGCGATCGTCGACCGCAACAGCGACGCCCGCCAGCCTCTGCTGCGAGAATCAGTGGCAGGTGGCGACTGCGACGGTGGGGATCATCAGGACGAAGAGAGGACGAGCTTGAGCATGAGAGCATGGGCTGAGACCAGGAAGCTGTGGCACATCATCGGCCCTGCCATCTTTGGCCGCGTGGCCCAATACACCATGATGATCGTCACGCAGGCGTTCGCAGGGCAACTCGGGGAGGTTGAGCTTGCCGCCATGTCCATAGTCATCAACGTCATCATCGGCTTCAATTACGGCCTCTTGGTAAGTACCGGAAAGAAAAATCTTCGCTCACTAATTCTCTGATTCAATATTCGTTAGATAGTTTCCCTAATATAGAAGTTATTGGACATGACAATGATAACCAAATAAAATTTGGACAATTTAAAGTTTTGACAGACCTAATTATATTGACGCAAAAAAAAAAAAATACCACTACGTTGCATCAAAATTATGGGATTGAAATAATATCACAGATATGGAAGTGTTGGTTGGCCACCATGGCGAAGCCGAATTCGCCGTCCACGTCTAAAGTCAACACCGTGAAGGTTTCAACTTGCTTATCTGGGTGACTGCGATTCTTCATCACCGGTTACTATTAGGTGTGATTGGTTTCTTGTCTGATCCGATTCCAAGGTGGAATCGCCAACCAGATCGGTTGGTCCTAGGATCGGAAACAGCATTGGATTGGTGGTCCGGTCCAATCAAATAGAACCAGTCACTTAGGTTTTAATCCACATTTTACTTATTTTTGTCAATGAAGTTCCTTAGGATTTAGTTCACATTTTACTAATTTAAAATATATATATATTTATAGTCGATTTGATCCGGTTGGTCCGGTTTTCGTTTGGAACGGGAAATCGAACCGTCCGGACACCAGTTCCACTTTTAGGAACGGGAATCGGACCAACACTCTTGAGAACTGGATCCAACCAGCAAGTTCGGTTCGATCTGAGCGATTCCTGATTTGGGTGGTTCATTTTAGACACCCCTAATTACTAATCGTTGCGGAATCCTAGAGTTCCAGAATCATTTAAAGTCACTTTAGTAGATTAAGTTAAATTATATTGTATTAAACCGATGTGCCTTGATTGGAGCGCTAATAACTTTGTGTCGGTAGGTAGGGTAGAACTTCGCGATTACTAAAAGGTCGATGTGCGCAAATATTGAGGTAGCGATGCATGTCATCAGGTCTTTGTTTGTCTTTGTTATCTGCCCTCTAGCGATGACTTCACGCTCATACAAGAAATGAATATAACGAAACGAGTTTGGATGATACATTCTAGCTTCAAAAATCAATTTTGACTCTCATCGAAAGAAATTTAAACATGAAATTGGTCGAGGCAATCTCAAACCTCAAATCCATAGTGTTGATTATATCTATCATGGGAGCAGTATCGTTTGCCTGTATATGTATGGTATTTCAAAGAGAAATTACTTTTATACATCACTTTACAGATGAATTGGGTGCTCGAAGGGACTTTAGCTAGCTAGACACTCAATTTGACATGAAAAAAGAAATAGAAAATAAGAGTTTCATGTCAACTTTTGTGTTTGGATTGTGCTTATTAGTTAGGTATGGCGAGCGCGCTGGAGACGTTATGTGGCCAAGCCTTTGGCGCGAAGAGATACCACATGCTTGGCATCTACCTGCAAAGGTCGTGGATCGTGCTCTTCCTATGTTGCTTCTGAAGAAGAAAACTCTCCTTTTTGTATTCAATGAATATTTTTCTGTACATATACAAGACTCAAACCTGATATATATATGGACGTATGATAACCCTAATCAGAAGATATACAAAAGGAAGGATTCTATACTAGGAAGATATTTATACAATAAAAATCCCTAACAAATAGGCTAAAATAGCTCACGACCACACTCCCCCTCAAGTGGGTGCAAAGATGTCTTTGATACCCAACTTGATAAGTGAGCAATGAAATTCTCTACTTGACAGAGCCTTTGTCAATATATCAGCTAACTGGTCTTCAGACTTGACAAATGGTAACTGGATCACTTTTGCCTCTAAATTCTCTTTGATGAAATGTCTGTCAATCTCCACATGTTTGGTTCTATCATGCTGAACTGGATTATGAGCAATGTTTATGGCTGCTTTATTATCACAAAACAATTTGATTTCCAAACCTGGTGGATGCCCGAGCTCAGTTAGCAGCTTTCGAAGCCACAAAAGTTCGCATAACCCCTTTGCTACACCTCTGAATTCAGCTTCTGCACTAGACCGAGCTACAACCTTTTGTTTCTTACTCCTCCATGTAACAAGGTTGCCTCCCACAAATGTAAGATACCCTGATGTAGACCTCCTGTCTGTCACACTTCCAGCCCAATCTGCATCTGTGTAACCTTCTATTTCAAGGTGACCATTCTTTGCAAATAGCAACCCCTTTCCTGGGGCTGACTTCAAATATCGAATGATGCGCCACACAGCACTCATATGATCCTCACTAGGTGCATGCATGAACTGACTTACCACACTTACTGCATGAGCAATATCAGGACGTGTATGTGATAAGTAAATCAATCGACCTACTAACCTTTGGTATTTCTCTTTATTAGTAGGCGTCTGATCAGGGTACTCTCCAAGCTTACAGTTTTGCACCATAGGAGTGTCTGCAGGCTTACAATCTAGCATGCCAACTTCAGCCAAAAGATCAAGAACATACTTCCGTTGAGACAAGTAAATCCCTTCCTTCGACCTAGCAACCTCGATTCCCAGGAAATATTTCAGACCTCCCAAGTTCTTCATCTCAAACTCCCTTGATAATAATTCCTGCAATCTCATAATCTCTGCACTATCATTGCCTGTAATAATCATGTCGTCTACATATATGATAAGAGCTGTCATTCTTCCTTGAGCACCTTTTAAGAACAAAGTATGATCTGAGTTACTTTGGGAGTATCCATACCCTTTCATAGCTGAGCTAAAGCGACCAAACCATGCACGAGGGGACTGCTTCAACCCATACAATGATCTTTCCAGCTTACAGACCATGTTCCGCTTCTCTACACATCTGTATCCAGGTGGAAGCTCCATATAGATCTCCTCCTCTAAATCTCCATGAAGAAATGCATTCTTCACATCAAATTGATGCAAAGGCCAGTCCAAGTTTGCAGCCAGAGATAACAACACTCTTATAGTGTCTAACTTTGCAACTGGAGAGAATGTTTCCTGATAATCCACCCCATAAGTCTGTGTATACCCTTTAGCTACCAGTCGCGCCTTATACCTCTCAATAGTGCCGTCTGCCTTATGTTTGACTGTGAACACCCACCTACATCCAACCGGCTTTTTATCCTTTGGTAGTTCCACAAGTTTCCAAGTTCGATTTTTCTCCAACGCCTCCATTTCTGCCTCCATCGCTTGAAGCCATTTCGGATCCTTCATGGCTTCTTCAACCCTGTTTGGAACTTGAACTGAGGAAATCGTAAACACGAAGGCTTGTAGTGGTGTGGACAGCCTCTTAGCAGACACATAGTCTGCAATAGGGTATCGAGACCGGCGGTCCTCTACATCTGGAGAATATCGATTCGGTGGTTTACCCCTATTATGCCTATCGGGTAGCTTATAACCAGTAAGCATATCAGTATCTTCAAAAGAATCAAGTACAGTAGAAGTACTTACCTCAGGTACATTCTCAGGAGCTTGGAGTGGTACTAAAGAGGGCGAAGAGGGCGAAGATAAGGAGGGCTGTTGCAGTTGTGCATCTGTTGAAACCTGTTCGGACCCATGTCGTAATTCAGTGTTGTCTGGTCGTACAGCCTTAGAATCATGCGGCAGTAGCTCAAAACCTTCAGCCTCAGCAGCCTCAGAATCACGTGCTGCCTCAAAATCACATTGCCGTGAGCACACATCCATCGCTCCTGCAATTCCTACCTCCCACCAATGTCTGGTTTCACAACTAGTCTCCCCCTGAACAGGACACTGGGGGGAAGGAAAATAGGATTCCGTCTCAATAAATGTTACATCCATGGTGACATACATGCGCTTCCCGGCAAGATCATAACACCGATACCCTTTCTGAGAAGGACCATAACCAAGAAACACACACTTGACTGCACAAGGGTCAAGTTTGGTCCGCTGATTTTTGTGAAGATGGACATAAGCGACACACCCAAACACCTTAGGAGGCAATGTAAGAACCGAAGGAATAGACACATGGGCAGCAAGTGCTTGCATTGGCGTGCGATGGCTCAGAATGCGGGAAGGCATGCGATTCAACAAATAAGCGGCTGTGACTACGGCAGAATCCCAAAAACGATGGGGAACATGGCTACCTTCCAAGAGTGCTCGAGTGGTTTCAAGAAGATGGCGATTCTTGCGCTCAGCAACACCATTTTGCTGAGGTGTCTGAGAGCAAGAAGTTTCATGTATCAAACCATGTTCTTGAAAATAAGCTGCAAGAGGTTTACTTAAGTATTCCCCACCATTATCAGACCTGAGAACCTGAAGTTTGGCCCCAAACTGAGTCTGAACCATACGGTGGAAAGTCTGAAAGATATCTTTAGCCTCATTCTTATGTTTCATCAAATATAGCCAAGTCATACGTGTGCAATCATCAACAAAGATGATAAACCATCGAAATCCAGATACAGTAGTAATAGGAGACGCACCCCATACATCAGAATGAATTAAGGAAAAAGGAGTAGCACTTATATTCAAACTGGGAGGAAAACAAGTGCGATGGCTCTTTGCCAAAATACATGTATCACACTGAAAACTAGAGTTCGATAGACCATGAAATAACTTGGGAAACAAATGCCGTAAATACCCAAAAGATGGGTGACCTAACCGACGGTGCCATAACCAAAGTTCCTTCTCTTGAGCTAACTGTCCACGAGAATAATAGGTCCGTCCAGAAGTAATTTCATCGGCCATGAGATCAGCTTCGCAAATTGAATTGCGATGAAGAAGATCGGGTAAGACGCACGTCGGATCGGGTAAGATGTACGTCGGACGGTGCAACAGAGAAAGAATGCGAGCGGGACCGCCGTAGTCGATGATTGACGTACAGTACTCCAAGGATGAAACCCTAGGGCTCTGATACCATGAAGAAGAAAACTCTCCTTTTTGTATTCAATGAATATTTTTCTGTACATATACAAGACTCAAACCTGATATATATATGGACGTATGATAACCCTAATCAGAAGATATACAAAAGGAAGGATTCTATACTAGGAAGATATTTATACAATAAAAATCCCTAACAAATAGGCTAAAATAGCTCACGACCACAGCTTCTTGCTGCTCCCATTCTACGTGTATGCGTCACCGCTCCTGAAGCTCCTAGGGCAGGCGGACGACGTGGCGGAGATGTGTGGCACGGTGGCTTTGTGGCTTATCCCGTTGCACTTCAGCTTCGCCTTTCAATTCCCTTTGTGGAGGTTCTTGCAGAGCCAGCTTAAGACCCAGGTCTTGGCATGGATCTCGCTGGCCAGCCTAGTGATCAACTTGCTCACGAGCTGGCTCTCCATCTACGTGTTTGACTTTGGCGTGGCGGGGCTGTCCGTCAGCTTCGATCTCTCTTGGTGGTTCTTGGTGCTCGCAATGTTCGTGTACACGGCGTGCGGCAGATGCCCACTGACATGGACTGGCTTCTCCATGGACGCTTTCTCGGGGTTATGGGAGTTTGTCAAACTGTCCGCTGCTTCTGGAGTTATGCTTTGGTAAAAGTCCGTATTCTTAGTTTCCATCTCCAAGTTACACGATGCATAGGTATCTAAATTTAGCTTGCTTCTATTTTTATCTCATATCTGCACAAAAAAGGGGCTTTTCAAAGTCAGGGTTCTTCACTTACTTGTTTAACATAATCCATTCGATCTAACTATGCATATCATAATCGCTTAATTTTCGATGGACATGACATGATCTTATTGTTGGGGTTTATCCCATATCAATTGTGGAAGAGGCTGATAATCAGTTTGTAAGTGTGAAGAAAAGTCTCATCATTTGAGTTAACTTTTGAGGCGAGAGAGGTTCAAGACTACCCAACATTGGTATCAGATCTCAGATTACCAATAAGTCTGGACCTAACAATCACATGAAAGATATGAATTGTTGCCGTTCTGACCTAGGGCCCGATATATGATCGGAAAATTTTTGGGGTTTATCCCACATTTGTTGTGGATGGGGCTGGCCAACACTTAATTAGGAACCTGGATTGATCATAAGATAAAGTTTAATGACTGCGGTTTTACATGGTCTTCTAACTAAATTTAACTCAGGAAACTATGTGATAACTGCACTGAGAATATTCACATGCAGTTTGGAGAATTGGTACTTTTCAAACAATTTGGAGAATTGGTGACCATTTTTTCTTGGTATTTCTCGAACAGTTTGGAGAATTGGTACTATAGAATATTGATACTAATGACTGGATATCTACGAGACGTAACGGTTGCAGTGGATGCCCTGTCAATCTGGTAAGAGTTTATCTCTATTTCAGTAATTTATCATCAGAAAAATTATTCACCAAGTCTCTCCTATTATGCAACTGATGAGTTCATAATTGTACGTATGTGGCAGCATGAGCATCAACGGCTGGGAGATGATGATCCCTCTTTCCTTCTTTGCCGCAACCGGGTACTTTCTCTCTCATAGCCAAGAACAAAACCAAGTAAAGTATATATTTGAACTTACATTCATCATCGGGAATCATATCAATCAATCACATTATAAATTTATAAGTAGTTGACTGAAGGGGAGTATCCTCTGCAAGTGTGTTTTTTATTTATACGAAACTGGTTCATCAACAACACTTGGTTATGTACGATCAAGACGAGACTGTTTTACTATAAATAAATCTGTACAAATGATTTTGTATATGTTGAGTGTAATCATTTAGATTGACAACGATGTAGATTATTTATTAAATAAGAGTGAGTTAAGCAAAGTCCCAGGTACGAGTCCAAACTGAAAAAACAAATGTATAGACAAACCAAGCACAAAGTGTGTCTATATAACGCAGAAAACTGACAGAAAGGTAAACTTCATCTTAGAATTTTGCCTCAGCTTTTGACACTATTGTCATATCTTCAAAAGCATCGACACTTGTGAATGGTTTAAATATAATCAACTAAGCATTAGTTCGTAATAAGATTCATTTCGTTATCTTATTGAGTACTTGACCAGCGGAAAAAAAGTTCCTTTTCCAAGAGCGTCAAAACTCTCTTTCAGCTTCTGCAGAATAAGCCTTCAAGATCAAAAGATCTTTTCATTTATCGTTCCTTCAATCTTCAATCTCTAGTTCACTTAATATTCAGAGTGAGGGTGGCGAATGAGCTTGGAGCTGGGAACGGCAGGGCTGCGAAATTTGCTACTGTGGTGTCCGTTGTGCAATCAACAATGATTGGTTGCTTCTTCTGTGCTCTCATCATGGCTTTGCATGACAAATTTGCGTACATTTTCACTTCTTCCGCTGATGTTCTTGAAGAAGTGGACAAGCTCTCTTATCTTCTAGGCATCACCATACTATTCAACAGTGTTCAGCCTGTTCTGTCAGGTAAATCTTCGAAACCATCTATTAATATGCAGGTTTTCGGGTTGTAAGTCTTCTTTTCCATATATCCATCTGTGGAAGGTCACAAGATGTAATGGTGAAAGAAATTTTCGCAGTATTGATGTCCAATTGATCAAAAGTGTCCATACAAAGGAAAATGAGATGGTTTGCTCGGTACAAGTGTTGTATTGACGTACAGTCAAGTTCGACCAAGTGAGATATTTGATATGCTTAACATTAACTCAATTGATCATTTGGTGATTTGTTATTAGCATCCAATATAAGCTTAAACTAGAGCCCTAAAACAAAGCATGATATATAGGGGAACAAATTGTTTCATTCCATCTAGAATTACTCATAGTAAGCATAATACAACTTCAACTTTAATTTAATTTCTCTCACTACAACTCAAAATTGATACATGAGAATTAGGATCAGATTCCTTTCTCAGAATACACTCGAGTTTCATCAATGCTGCAGGAGTTGCTGTTGGATCGGGATGGCAAGCATATGTTGCGTACATAAATTTGGGATGCTACTATGTCGTTGGTTTACCTCTTGGATTTCTCATGGGTTGGGTTTTCAACTTAGGTGTTATGGTAAATTTTTCAATCCTTCATTTAGCTTATCACTTCATTTTTTTCATATGCTATGTTACTTAAGTTCAATAACCAGATGGTTTAATTAATTTTAAGGACAACTTTGAATAAATGCAGGGTATTTGGGGGGGAATGATTTTTGGAGGCACTGCTGTTCAAACTGTGATATTGGCCATAATAACAATTCGATGTGATTGGGAGAAAGAGGTAAACTTCAAGTATATTTCATTTTTCTTCTGATCAAACAAATATGAGCATTAAGCATTCCATCTTTGGTTCTCTTCTTTCCATGGTAATTTGCGTTTTTACCAAATGAAATCTCCCATATATTTCTGTGATGACGACTTAACGTAGGCGGAGAAAGCTAGAGTGCGGGTTGCGAAATGGTCAACTCCAACCATTGAAGATGATGAATCGGCTGCTAGCTAAAACTCGTTGTTTGAAGCTGTCGGTGTTACGTAGATATAGGTGAGTATGGAAGTAGTTTCTCTAGTTATTCATAATCAGCATAATTAATATATTAATCAGTAGCCAACTCAATATGATTGATCATGGTGCAATGTTATTTATTATTAGTTTATGCTGTTCTCCACATAGTTCTTTAATGTGATTGGCTGATCTGTTTAACTAACTTTGCTATAAATATTCTCCCCTTACGTAGGTTCGGTGTAATGGCAAGGATTAGGATGTATTGGGCCAGTAGCAATTACAGCTATTTGCTCCTTTTCATGCAACCTTCTAACGACCCTTATGCATCTGCAATCGATCTTCTTTTTTTTGGTGTAAATGTAAGTAGTATTTATAAGATGACGTACATAAACTTAGGGGCATTCCCCAGCATTATAAATAGAACTAAGATTACAAAAAAATGGAGTGGGGGAGTCTCCATATTAGTAGCCAAAGTTTCATTTGTTTGGGACGGTCTAAAAGATTTGTAGTGCGAAGCTCGCCCTCTAACAAGTTTGCGAACTTTAGCCAAAATGATAAGGGCATCATTTGACTTCTGTTGGAAGCGTCTACGATTACGCCCCATCCAAATGCAGTATATGATCGCTAGGAAAGATACCTTCAAAAGTCTCGCTGCCAAGTCCTTACCTTTTGTAGCCTTGATCATCCATTTAAGTTTATCATTCCATCCTTCTACAGGGTGTTGGATTCTGCATTGTGCAAGAATAGCGCGCCATATGCTTCCGGTCCAGGTGCACTGGAAGAATAGATGGTCTTTGCTTTTCAGACCAGACATACAAAAATTGCAATGAATATCTACTTCAGGCTTCCACTGTGATATGATTTCTGCTATTTGTAGTCTATCTCTACAAGCTAGCCAGCTGATGAAGTTATGCTTGCTAATACCTCCTTTCCAGATCAATTGGGACCACTCCACAGTCGGTCTCACATTTCTGGTTTCATCGTATACCTCTTGGCGGCAATATCTTGGTCTAGATATGATCGATTTGCAATCAATCTTTGAGTTGGGAAAAGGACCATCAACAACAGAGAGAGAAGATATTTGTTGATTCAATAATTGTTCGAGAAACTCTAAAATTTTGAATCTTCGAAGATTGGAGCTTTGCTAGCATAGTGGTCTTTGAGTCATTGTAAGAGTAACATCATTTTGTGAGCCACAAATTTTTGAAAGAGTTCCCACAACAATTTATATTGATTTGCTATTTATTTTTTTTGAGGTTCAACATATGCTGTTAATCTCACGGTAGATTAAGGATAGTCATTTAATCATTTCTTTTCCTTGAATGTATCATGTTCATTCCATGCATGGGCTTTCATATATACCTTTGCTATAAGTCAAATTAGGTGATAAACGGAATGGTTGTTTCATCATTGTATGTCAACTCTCCTTTCTTCTTAGGAAAAAAATGAAATTAGAAGTGGCATAATTTTTATACGGTACTTATTTCAATAGCAAAACTTTTCTAATGATAACTTGAGTGCTACTTTGGAAAAAAATCGATCACTCCAATGCCACCGATTATTTTCTTTGCCAGAAAATTTGACGTAATGCCAGAGAAATATAATTAGCAAAAAATAACGTGGTTGGCTTTTATTCTTGCCCACAATTGACATATTGGCCCCAGATAAGGGCCAAAAAGCAAACCGTAACTCCCACTCTGCCATCATTGTCAACTCTAGTCCTCGAGGCCTAGGTTCAAATTGCATAATATCCATGTCATTTAGTGAACTTATACTTAGGTTAAATTGCATATCATATTAAATTAGTTCATGATTCTCTATCCCGTCATTAGGATTAGTTTACATGTGGATTGCATTTAAATGATTCATAACACATGTTATTAGTTTAAATTAAAATTTTATGTAGACATAACTTAGATTAATAACGGCATTTCATAAATTGCATATAGTTTAATAAAAAGAAGAAAACCCATAAAAAGTTAATTGACATTGCATTTGGAAATCATGTTTAGGTCATATATACGTTGTTTAGTTTTTTAATTAACATCTTGCACAACACTTGGAGCATAATCATAATGAAGTCGCATTTTGCTTTATGCATTGAGGTTTCTGCTCTATTCCTAATAATTTATTTACGCTTTTGATTTATTGAGTGTTAAATTTGTGTCTGCACACTCGCATGATCACACATTGCATATTAGTGGATTAGGATTAAAATCAACGGAGATTGCTTGCAAAATATTTTTGAAATAAAGAGAAAAAGTATCGAAAGGACATTAGATTAATTGAGCGTAATCAAGTCCTCGGATATATGAAATCTCTCATTCGCAAAAGTAAAATATTCTTCTACATTTTACTTGGGTTTCTAATTAACCCATAATAGATTAGTGGCGATTCTTAAATGAGTGAAATGCATGTTTAAATGATTAAATTAAAACCCAAAGTAGCAATTGGTATGTGTTTAGGAGAGTGCACCCTAAGTATCTATTTAGTAATCCATTAGCTTTTTTTTGGCGGTTCACCTCGTGGAGGGTCGTAATAATTTGCAAATCTCTTTGGTGTAGAGCACCAGGAAAATGCTAACTTTAGTACTACATAGGTTAATCTTTTCAATTCAACACAAGAACTGCTTGACACGTGGCGCATTTGTTGAGAAAACCTTATATATTTTGATAATGACAAAACTATCCATGGTTTTATATCAGACTTGATAAATGCGATAAGTGTTTATGTTTCGGGTAATATTCATGCTGAAAAGATTCTATGATTGACAAATGCGATGACCATTTATGTTTCAGGTAATATTCAAGCTGAAAGGATTCTATGATTGAAAGACATACATGAACAAGTCTAGTGGAATGGAAATTTATATTGACTTGAAAATGTAAGGTTTTATGTCTACAAAATCTTAATTGCTATCATTGCTAAACTATCTTGGTAAGAACAATTTGTCATATCCATGAGGCTAAAAGAAAGTGAACTCATGAATATCAACAAGTGACCTACTTGAATATCAGCACGATCACTTTATGAATAGCAACTAAATTTCTAAATGAATATTATCAAGGGTTTCATCTGACTATCAGTAATGCAAACGGTGGATATTAGCAAGGAAGACGCTGGATATCAATAGGGCAAATGTTGAATATTATCAGAATATATACTCGAATATCAGTAGAGGAATGCGATGGCTGAATATTAGAATAATACTTATTTTACCTACGATGACAATCTTGTCATGAACTTCAAGACTATTATTTTGAGATATTTAATTTCATAGCTTAAGCATATCTTTGCGAAAATATTTAATCACGCAAGATATCTTAATAGATTGGTAATCATCTCAAGGGCAAAATTCTTTCTATAGTTGAAGAACTCCACTTATGGAAACAAATATTTGTTTGTATGGCTGACCAAATCAACAGAAGACAAAGCCGTAGCAATAGATTGAGATATTAATGTGTGCTTATTGCTAAAAACGAATTTAGTGATCGGCCGCCGATCTTGATTTGAAGAAGTCACAAATATGCTTTTTAAGCGTATAACTCTTAACTTTGTTATGATGATTCATCTTGATATGTAGAGCTTGTTTTGTTTTGAAATTGTTTGGGATTTGTCTTGATTAGCAGTTAGACTACCATATTTCTTTCTTGTATTTCTATGGAAATGAATGAGATATTACTTCGATAAAACAAAGTTGTTTATTATTAATTGTCCTTTCTTTCTATAATTCTCAAATGTGAGTGGCTAAATCCGTTTAACTGACTTTACTATATATATCTTCCTCCTTTATGTAGGTTTATTGTAATAGCAATGATGAGGATGTATTGAACTAATAAACATCCATAACTATTTGTGTGTGTGTGTGTGTGTGAGAGAGAGAGAGAGAGAGATGGTTGTTTGTGATTTAATGAGAGAGAAAGAGAGAGAGAGAGAGAGATGGTTGTTTGTGATTTAATGAGCATAAACTAATTTTAAACTTTAAATTTGTACACTTGTGACAAATTTACCTTTCATTAATTTTCATTAAATTTTACTGTTAAATTGCTAAGTATGACACGTGGCATTGGACGGATGTACTAGTTTAGGGTTTTACCTTTCTGTTTGTCACATATTTACTAATTTGTGGTGTTTTGTAATATTAATCCAATTTAACGGAAAATAAATTTATTACAAGTATACCAATTTGGGATTTTTAGTAGTTAAAAAATTAATTTAGGGTAAATATGTCATAAATGTACTACTTTGTGGTTTTTTGATGTATTAACCCCCTAAAATATTAAATTTTAAGGATTTGCTGGTTCTCCTACGAGTTTCTGTGGCAGCTTTCTAGTCATTAGTGATGTACAGTCTTATTTGATGTGATCCATAGAATGTATTAAACATTATTAACTTTTTTAAGAACTAGAATCATGTTCGTTTGTTGACACCTATTTTTAATTGTCCAAAATTAATTACATAAAAATTTAGAAATTAATGTCCTTAATTCCTAAGCAAAAAAATATTTAGTTTATAATAATAGCATTGCATGTAGACATAGGTGCATTTTGCAATATTAGAATATTTTTAAAAAATTTTTAAAAAAAATTAATAAAAAAAATTTCCAGAATGACCCGGCCCTTTTCCTTTTTCCTTTTCCTCCTCGCACAAGCCCAGCCCACTTTCTTTTCTTTTCATTCCCGCTTCCCACACAAGTTGGGCCCGGCCCGGCCCAGCTTCCTTTCCTTTCCACCCCCCCAGTTTAGCCTCCCCTCTCTCTCCTCTGTTTTCCCTGTCCCGGCCCCCACTGTAAAAGTGCGGAATACTCGCTCCACTGCGCAAATTGGCCACAAAAGTCATGGCCGGTGCAAAGCGTTTAATGGAGCAGAGAGTGGTGTCATCGTCGTCGGCTATACAGAGGCCAGCGAGAAGAGAGAGAAAAAAGAGGGGGGCGGGTTCGGCTTTGGACAGCCCTAAACACAGAGAGAAACCGGGAGAGACCCAGAGAGATTGAGAGAGAATTAGAGGGAAAGAGAGAAGAGAGAGGAGCCTCGGAGCGTCTTGCAGGTCCCAGCCGGTCTCATCGTCTCTAACAAGCCAACCGACAACCCCTGGAAGCACCTCCCCCGGTCGGCCGTGAGAAAAAAAAACAGAGAGAGAAGAAAGAGAATAGAGAGAGAGAGAGAGAGAGAGAGAGAGAGAGAGCAAACTGAGAGTCCGCCAGAGCAAGAAAGACAACCAGCAGCGTCGCCGTCGCTCATGGAGTAAACGGAAAGCCGCCCCAATGCGCCGTCAACCAGTGAGCTCTCCCGGCTGAAAGTCCCCTCTGTTTTTCCCTTTTTTTTTGTCTGATTTGGCCAAGACTCACACCGGTCGTTTTGCTCGAATCTCGACCCATATCGTTGTTGGTCCAGGTCCTCACTCACCGTCGAAGGTGAGCCGCAGCCGTTGCAGTCGACCGGGTCACCGAAGGAGGTTGAAATCCTTCGATTTTGGTCATGCCCCCTACTTGCTTGACGAAATGTCTCGAAGAGGCTGGTTTGTTTTTTGGCCACTGGCCGGCGATCGGGACGTCGGACAGTAAGTGGACAGCAGAAGAGGCTCGGGGACGATCTCCAAAGGTCGATTTGGGGGTGGCATTGGTCTGGGTCGGTCAGCGGAAGGCCAATTTTGGCTCCACCGGCGTCCCCCGCGTGTCTGTACACGCGAGTTTGACCCGACCCGGATCAGCCAATCCGACCTAGGTCAACGACCAAGTCGAATCCATTGACCGGGGTCGGTTCGGATCCAACTGACCCGGATCCTCAGACTCGACCCGGTTTTTAATATGATATTATTTTATTTATTTATTTATTTTATTTTTTAAAAAGAAAATTTTAAAAATTAAAAAAAAAATTAAAAAATTTTTTCTTCTTCTTCTGTATTATTATTTTTTCCCGAAAAAAAAATTCAACTTTAAAAAAAAAGATCCTTTTTTTTATGTATTATATGTGAATGTTTTAATTTATTGTATTATTATGCATGTTATTGTCTTGTTTAAATTAGACAAGCCTGAGGTTGTGCAGTAGTATTTTGCATGTTATTTTTATTACCGTTGCATTATTAGGCATGTTTTTAATACAATTGCATGAACTGTTGTGCTTTGGATGTCATCTAACTTAGTTAGGATTAGAACCTAAGGCTGCATGTCTACTTTGACTGCTAATCGTTATGCACTCGCTTGATCACCTCACCTGTTAGAAGAAAGGTCCTAAAATCAATCCAAATTACCTAACAAATGTTTTCAAAAAAAATAAATAGGGTAAAAAGGTACCGAAAGGGCATTAGTTATCCAACTAGTGTAACCAAGTCTCCGAATTCAGTTAATCTCTGATTCGTAGGAATAGGGTGATTCTCCCATCACCTTATTTGGCTTTCTAATCAACCCACCCCAAATCGATTAATGGCGACTCCTTGATAAAAACCGCTTGCATATTAAATACTTAAACCCTAAGTCGCGATATGGTATGAGCTTGGGAGAGCTCGAGTTAAGTCTCGAATCTAGACTTAGCATGTACCAGGCAAAACCCCCTTCTTTTTGCACTTATTCAAAGAAAAAAGCGGGAGGTTGATCGCGACATCGTTCAATGTGTGGTTTTTCATAGGGGTGAGCGTGGTTCCAAGTTCTACCCTAGAACCTGACTAGTGGGAACTTGTAAGTTTCAGGTTCCAAGATATGCAGGGTAGGTTCCCAGATTCTAAAAATTAGAGAACTTATTTCGATGATAAGTTTCAAATTCTAGGTAGGTGGAACCTAAAACCTAAAATCTAAACAAGTGTTTTATGTTTGTTTTTTTTGTCTATGTCTTCGCGTGATTGTATGATGTTTCATGGCATTAAATGATGAGTGTATAATATGAAACCACTAGTCTGAGCTTTCATTTTATGACTTGTTAATGTTTCATATTTTTCGTGTGTCTAAATATAAGTTATGGTCTGTAGATCATAACAGCAAGCGGTGGTAATTAAAGATAATATTTCATTGCAATTATTTAATTAACAATACAGGTGGAATTTGGATAGATCTTAGAACTGACCTAGAACCCTATGGAACCTATACGGAATATGGAATCTCTCACCCCTATTATCAATGCAAATAATGACTTCGCATTTTAATTGTATTTATTTGAACTGTAATGTCAGGAAAACTAGTTTTTTGCATTCTCTTTTGTGAATGACAAGTTTGTTCAATATTGTTGCGTCCATTTTTGTTTTGTGTAACTTAAAATGAAATAATAAAAAAAAAAGAATCTGTTAGATCCTGGAACCGATCTGGGAATAGGTTTCAGGGTAGCTTCCAGGTTCTAGGTTCTAGGTTCCGACGGATAAGTTCCAGGTTCCAAAAAATAAGGAACTTGTACTCGAGAATAGGTTCTAAGTGGAATCTGTAAGAAATCTAGAACTGCTTATTCATAGTTCTTCATATATACCTTTGCTATAAGTCAAATTAGGTGATAAATTTAATGGTAGTTTCATCATTATATCCCAATTCTCTTTTTATTTTCTCTCTCTCTCTAAATATATATATATATATGAAATTACCAATCTTTTCTGTGGGACTTACAAACTTTATTCTAATTAATTACAAATTTATGTTTGGATTATCAACTCTTAGTTGACTAATTTGACAACCGTTTATTTGGTCTTGTTTTTTTTAATTCATTAGAGTTATCATTTTTATTTGTCTTACTTATCAATCCTATTCCGCGATTAGATTATCAACTAAGTTTGTGTTGCTAACCATTATTTGAGTCCGTTACCAACATTCATTTATTTGAAAGTTAAATAAAAAAACTTTAAATTAATCAACTGCTAGCAAAAATGAACATGTTGGCGTGTATGCAAGAAATTGAAAGTCAAATGATTGAGCAAAATCACTTCATTAGGTATTAGATACCTGATCCATCTTAACACCTCATTAAGAGGTTTATAATATAAGGCAAAAGCCAACAAAAACCCAAAAATATGTCTACTATGACGTATTTATCTAAAATTTTGTTCTATGACACCAAAAATCTTAAATTAGTACATGTGTGACACAGTTACCCTCTATCAAAGTTTTATCAATGAGAATTGTTAAAAATCTTCCTACATGGTCACCAGAAAGCAAATAATTGGCATGGCGCCCGTGGCTTAAGTGAAATAAGAAATAATTTTTTGAACGGAACCTTAACGGAGATTAAATATATCATATTGGTACAAGTTTGGAATTGTTTATGTCTTAAGAAAAAGTTTAAAGTAAATGTGTCACAGTGAGTACAGTTTGGGATTTTTTATGTCACAAAAAAATTCAAGGTAAATGTGTCACAGTAGGCATAGTTTAAAGTTTGTTGTAACTTTTTCCCTATAGTATAATACTACTCCAAGCACTCCTCTTTGTATTTATGATTTATTATTGATATAAAGTGTTGAACAACTCCATGGTGAATTGTCAGGTCTAATTAGGTTTCTGCATATAATTTTTACAATGCTCCCTTCATTCTTTGTTCATTAGGGTTGCTCTTGACCTGGTGGGTATATTTTTCTCATTAGATCCTGGTGCAATTAGGACAATGTAATTATCTGTTTCTTTGTTTCTCAAAATGCATATGGGACATCAATACATTGAATAAATTGAAAGTTCCGAGACTATATTGCATATTGAGTTGAAATTTAGGGACCTCATTGAACAAATTAAAAGCTCATAGACTATATTGTACATTAGACTAAAGTTCATGGACCATTTGCATCTTTTCCTAATATATTTTCATATTTGATAGCCTACTATTACTTAAATACTCATCTATATATAGCTTGCCCCTTGTTCATTCCTCTACATCAACTAGACCATATACATATATATTTGCACACATCAAAACACAAATTATCATTAATATCAAAATCAGGCTTTCGCGCAATCTAAATTCCAACAATTATTATGTGATGGGATCTATACAGTAAGTCTTGCTTGTTGACGTAGACTCCGCATCGAGACAACGAGAACAATTTTGCAGCACCAAAACGAGAGAGTCAGAATAGGTTAAAATGAAAATTTAGGGACGAGCCATCGATTCTTGAGCTGACATTTCCCTTGTTCCCACCGACCTCATTTGTCAAACTTTTCCGGATAAGAAAAGAGAATCGCCATTTCATATCGGTCCAACCCGTCCCCTCTAGATGCGCAATTAAAGTTACCTCCTTTGCAAATTTTCTTCATGGACTATTACTTTAACTTATACCTGTCCCAGTCACGAAAGAAACGAATCTCAAAAGGCTTGTAGTTTGTATCACATGGACCGTCCACTTTATTGCTCTTTGGATCCACTTTATTGCTTTGTTAGTATCTACTTTATTGCTGTTTGGATCCACTTTACTGCTGTTTAGCTCTGCGTACGATTTCCAACTTCTACGATGAGTACTACTCTTAACACATGATCCTGCCCCGAGAACTCTTTTATCACTGATTGATGGGTTTTATTTGTGACAAGTGGGCCGCCCATGATGGGCTATTCCAGCCCATGAAAGAAAGTAACTGCACATGGCAGTTATTGGCTGGAAAAATAAAAAGTCACAATGAGAACATACGTGTAGAAGAAGAAGTTGCATTTTGTGTGTAATCTGAAGAACGCT
Source organism: Syzygium syzygioides (assembly GCA_031216285.1). Taxonomy (NCBI): domain Eukaryota; kingdom Viridiplantae; phylum Streptophyta; class Magnoliopsida; order Myrtales; family Myrtaceae; genus Syzygium; species Syzygium syzygioides. The sequence continues at coordinate 27,417,266 of CM062247.1, forward strand.
CTCACAAGAAGACAAAAAGCAAGAAGACTTTGTCTTTGTACAATCAAAGGATTGTTCTCTCTTTCAAGGCTGTGATTAGTGCATTTAATCTGTGGCTAAAGAGGTATGTTCGTTTTTTGTAATATACTTCGAACGATCAGTGATTCAAGCGTAGAATGGGCACGTTTTTCCGCAAATTTTGTATTATGTTTAGGAATTTGTTTCCTTCATTGGTATCAGAGCATGTGTTCTTGTTTCCTGATCGTTTAATATGTTTTTACATGGAGTATTGGCCGGAATTCGTGAAACGACGCCGACGAACGCTCGGGTACAAAAAATCGACACCCGGCCGTACTGTTCGAATTCGTTTCTCAATTTCCGTGCGTCAAAATTATTTTTGAAAAGTATAGGGTCGTAGTACTCGTCGAAACGAGCATTTTGATGCGCCACACGCCGCCGAGAGGCGCCGCACGCGCCGCCGCAAGTGGAGGTCTCGCCGGCACGTGCGTGGCACGTGCATGGCGGTTCCTCCCCGCGCGCGTGCACCGCACGCGCCACGAGGGCGTGTGTGGCGTGATTGACGTCAACGTGACGTCAGCCACGCAGTTTCTCAACCATTCGACCCGACCCGTTTGACCCAATCCGACCCGTTTGACCCGTGACCCGACCCTGTGACCTATTGACTTGACCCGGTCATCCGTTGACCGTTGACCGACGTTGACCACCGTTGATCGGCGTTGACCGAAAAAAAAATGAAAGGGACAGAATGTGTTTCTTACAATATCGTATCATGATTTGAAATATAGTCATTTGATTTTTTCTGCATTTGTTGCAGGAAAAATTGTACGAAGATATCAAACCCCTATTATACCTAGAACGGCGGCTCAAAAGGAGAAGCTTGAGAATCTAAGGATCAAGCTGGCTCTTTACCGGTGGGATGCTGATGATGACATGATGACACACATCATCAAGGTCAACAAAATGATACAAGATATCATTTGGAACGGTTTCGTGATGCCTGAGTATGTGATGGTCGGGGCCCTCAAATGCACCATTCCTGATGAGTTAGGAAGAATGATTGATAGGGTTTGGGACACCTTAGTAAGTCCGAGCTACAAGATGATTGTAGAGAAATTCATGATTGAGTACATACGGGTCGGGGCAAGAAGGACATCAACCCTTGCATTGAATCGGTCTCGGCGCAATACGTTGCCCGAATCTAGGGGTTTTCCGGGTGCCTCTTTTTGTTTGCCAAAGAAAATAAAATTTCCTGAAAAATTCTTTGAGTCATTTCCAGTTTATAGAAAGAGGATTACCACCTGATTGTGTTTATTTTTTTTAGTAAGCTCTTATGGATATGTTCACTATAGGTTGGTGTTAGATATCTTGGGTGGATAGTTCTCTTTATGTTGGTGTTTATGTTTATTTTCTTTGATGGATTCATTTCTTATGTACATAATGTTATGTAAATAAATGTTGATGGATATTCATGTTGTGAATAGTTTATAGTACTATTCTGTTTTAATATTTATCTTATTAGTATCATATTGAGTTGAGTGGGAGTTCTAAAAGTTTTAGTAACTTTAAAGAACGTAATTTTACCTTAATGATTATATTAACGGTAATTTCACATTAGGATTTTTGATGATGATTGGGAACGTAGTGAACTTTCGAATCTAAAGCCTATGTGAAATTATTCATTAACATAATCAATTTGTGTAAAATTGATGCATAAATAAGTGGTATTAACAATTCGTGCTTGTCTGTCTGATATGTTCAAATTCAATGGCTTCAGCATAAAAAAAAATAGTTGCTGAATTGAACAAAGGAGAGAAACTTAACGGTGATAATTATGAAATTTGGCATATGAAAATCCAATATGTGCTGGAAGAGCAAGAGGCTCTGGAAGCTCTTAACCTGGTTATGGAAGAGCCTGAAGATGGAAACACTGCACAACATAAGAGAGATGAGGATGCATTTGCTATATGGAAAAGGAAAAACTCCCTTGCTCGCATCACTTTGCTGAGTAGCATGGATAATGATGTTATGCGAGAGTTTAGGCGTTTTGAAAATGCTAAGGAGATGTGGGGAGCATTGGCAGCAAGGTTTGGTCATACATCTGTAACCAAGTTTAGACAGCTCACTATAAGATTTGATTCTTATAAGAAGCCACATGGTCAGTCCATGAAACAACATTTAAGGAAAATGTCAAACATGATTAATGAGCTGAAGGATGCTGGCCATGTTTTGACCGATGAGCAGCAAGTGCAAGCAGTGATTCATTCTTTGCCTCAAAGTTGGGAGCATATGAAGTTGCACTTAACTCACAATGAGAACATCAAAACCTTTGAGGATGCAATGCGCCACTTAGAGCTAGAGGAGGACCGTCTCCTGGCAGATAAGCCGGTAGTTGACATTTACTATGCAGGCTCTAGCTCACAAGGGCCTTCGAGCTCTAAGCGCAAGCATCCTGATTCGTTCAGAAGGTAGAGAGGTAAGAGAACGATTTCTTCGGGGAAGAAACCAAAAGATGATCAACATCAAAGAGGAAAGCGTCCTCAAGTTAAGAATATGTCGAGGGTGAAGTGTTACAACTGTAGCAAGAAGGGCCACTTTGCTCGCGATTGCGGCGAGCCAAAGAAGGTAAACTCTCATTGCATTCTTGAGAACTTTGTCTATGTGTCAAGTTCTGTATTTTTAACTGAGTCTAATCCTTTGTGGACTGTAGATTCGGGAGCAACAGACAATGTAGCGAAGGATAGAGATGCCTTCGTGGAGTTCCGACGAATTCCGACCGGAACGAAATGGATCTATGTGGGAAACAATTCTAAAGCAGAAGTTAAAGGAATTGGCACCTGCCAATTGATGATGCATGATAGACGCACATTGTTCCTACATGATGTACTATATGCTCTGGAGATTCGTCGGAATTTAGTGTCTGTTTTGGTGTTGATTAAACTTGGTTTTAATTTAAACTTTCATAGCAGTGGTGTTGATTTGTATTTGAATACAAATTATTATGGTTGTGGTTACTTTTTGGATGGTTTTATCGTACTAGATGTTAACTGCAGTAATGTTAACGTTTGTTATTCCCTGTTTACATCTTCCAACTCTTTTGAAAATGATGTGAATGTGTGGCATGCTAGACTTGGTCATATTGGCCAACAGCGAATGCAAAGATTAGCCAAAGAGGGCTTATTAGGCAATATTGAAAAAGTTGATTTGTCTATTTGCGAGCATTGCCTAGCCGGGAAAACAACAAGGAAACCATTCGGAAAGGGCACAAGAGCTGAGTTTCCTTTGCAACTAATCCATTCTGACATCTGTGGTCCAATGAATGTAAGAGCAAGGCATGGGGCTGTGTATTTCATCACATTCATAGATGATTGTACTCGATTTGGATATGTCTATTTGATTTCTCATAAATCTGAGGCATTAAGTTGCTTCAAGAAATTTATGAACTTAGTAGAAAATCAATTAGATAAGAAAATAAAAGCGTTCAGATCCGATCGAGGTCGAGAATATTTATCTGATGAGTTCAGAAATTTATGTGATGAAAAAGGAATAGAAAGACAGTTGTCTATTCCATATACTCCTCAACAAAATGGTGTTGCCGAGAAGAGAAACATAACCCTATTAGAAATGGTTAGGTCTATGATGGCACAAGCTAACTTATCAATCTCCTTTTGGGGTGATGTTTTGTTAACTGCTGTCTATGTTCTTAACCGCGTGCCTTCTAAATCAGTTACTTCCACTCCGTATGAGTTATGGACAGGTAGAAAACATGATTTAAGTTTTCTTAAACCTTGGGGTTATGCTGCTTATACTCACGAGCCCTCTCATAAATATGGGAAACCGGGTCCCAGAGGTAAAAAGAGTATTTTCATAAGATACTCAGAGCACTCAAAAGGATATGTGTTTATAGGTGCACAAGAAAGTGTGAGTATAACTGAGTTTGAATCACGAGATGTCACATTCTTAGAGAATGAGTTTCCTACTAAGGGCGAAATAGGTGAGGACAACTCACTATTTGAAACTTTGGATCTTGATAATGAAAATGATAAAGTTTGTCAAAATGAGAGCAATGTGGGAAGTGAGGAATTAAATTCGACTCAATCTCAATTGCAACCGTTTGATGAGACGATACCGTCATTATTTAATCCAAGTGGGAGCATAATGGAGAATGATGTGCCACGTGTACAGTCTCCCGTACGGCGAACAAGTCGTAAAAATGTTCCCCGACGACGTTTTGACATTGAAGGGGAAACTTTTATCGTCGCTCCACAAGATGAAGATGAGCCAAGGAATGTAAATGAGGCTCTAAATTGCCCTAATAAGGAAAAATGGATAGATGCAATGGAAGAAGAAATGGAGTCAATGAAGTCAAACCATGTTTGGGAACTGGTTGATCTTCCAAAAGGACGCAAAGCTATTGGGAACAAATAGGTTCTTAAAATAAAGCGAAAAGCTGATGGCTCAATAGAAAGATATAAAGCTCGCCTCGTGGCAAAATGGTATAATCAACAGGAAGGAATTGATTATGAGGAAACTTTTTCTCCTGTAGTAAGATTTACCTCAATTCGCCTTATTCTGGCAATAGTGGCAAGTATGGATCTTGAATTACATCAAATGGATGTAAAGACTGCTTTTCTAAATGGAGAATTAGAAGAAGAAATTTACATGGAACAACCAGTTGGCTTCAATGTAAAAGGCCAAGAACAAAAGGTATGTCGACTTTTGAGATCGATATATGGCCTTAAACAGTCTTCAAGACAATGGTATACGCGTTTCCATAATGCCATAGTGGCCTATGATTTTACAATGATTGATGAAGATCATTGCGTGTATATCAAAAGATCCAAAGATCAATTTGTGATATTATCATTATATGTTGATAACATACTGATTACCGAAAGCAATAAGGAGTTGGTTAATACTATTAAGAGTTGGTTATCATCTAATTTTGAGATGAAAGATATGGGTGAAGCTGCGTATATCCTTGGAGTTAAGATTTCAAGAGATCGTTCTAAGAGATTATTGTCTCTTTCGCAAGAGACTTATATCAATAAAGTTCTTGAACGATTTAGTATGCATGATTGTAAACCCATGGATACTCCTATTGCAAAAGGTGAAGGATTGAGCCGTAGGTTGTGTCCTAAGACTCCACAAGAGAAGGAACGAATAAAACGTGTTCCTTATGCCAGTGCTGTTAGGAGTTTAATGTACGCTATGATGTGTACGAGACCTGACATATGTTTTGCAGTTGGAATGGTAAGGAGATACCAATCCAATCCAGGTCAAGCATATTGGAAAGCCGTTAAAAGAATCATGAGGTATCTAAAGGGTACTGCTGATTATTCTCTGAATTATCAAGGAAAGGATCTGCGACTTGAAGGCTACTCAGATGCTGACTGGGGAGGAGATTTAGACGAAAGGAAATCTACCTCTAGATTTGTATTCTTACTGAATAATGGCGTCATATCTTGGAGCAGTAAGAAACAAACATGTATAGCATTGTCCACCATGGAAGCAGAGTTCGTGGCATTATCAGTAGCAGTACAAGAGGGAGTTTGGCTTAAGAGATTTTTGGATCATTTAGGTGTTGTTGAGCATGCTGCAAGCTCATTGTTAGTCAATTGTGATAGCCAAGCAGCGATAGCATACACTAAAGATCCTAAATATCATGGCAAGACCAAACATATAGATACCAAGTACAATTTTGTTAAAGATATGGTAGCACGGAAAGATGTGAACTTGCAGTACATATCTACGCATAGTATGATAGCAGATCCTATGACAAAGCCAATTCCTAGAGATGTTTTCACTGGTCATGTAAAATCTCTAGGACTGCATAGATGCTGATGTACTGAATATTGTAATTTCCCTGAATGTTCACATTTGAATGAAATTGTTATATCATTGTTAATGCCTACGATATTTTATTTATGCATATTAATACTTAGTGTATTATGTCGAGAAAGTATGTCGGACAGATAAGATTAACCACTCACACGGGTAATCGCCTCTATTTACTGTGTGATAAATAGAGATGAGACACTTTTTAGGCTTATTATCTAGGTGATAATCGAGAGCTCAAGCTTAAAATATAGATGTTGCCTTAGCTAAGTGCTAAGATGAGGACATAACATTTACTATGTCCGAAAGTAAAATAACCCACATATTTTACTTTTATCTGTCTTTGATGCCAGATGTGAGTTCTAATGGATTTTTTAGAGCAGTAGATATGTGAACTCAAGTTTAGACATTGGGTATGTCTGAACTATCATCTGTACGGTATTGAATGTAAAGACATACGCTTCACGGGAAAGGAGTTAATACCGTAATACGTATTTCATACTACGTATGTATAAGACGACCGATAAGAGTGGCAAAAGGTTTTGATCTCAACTTTATGCCATGTGAGACTCTTAAGGATATGAGTTCCTCATTTAGTGCCCTCACGACTCCAACTTATTCTCAAAGTTTCTATTCAGTGTTCGCTATCTTAGGATGTTGTCAATGGTCATGAATGATACGATCTAATGGAACATTCCTAGAAAAGCGAGCTGGACTGAAATAGAGAGGTTTAAGGAAAGAGGAAGATCAATTTATCATGACGTCACATTCTATTTTTTGTATTCACAGGTCGACCAATTATGATTTTAAGTAAATCATAGTTGTGAATACAATATGCGAGATATTAAAAGAGATCAAAAGAGATATAAATGTGACTGATTGATCTAGGGTACTGCATACTATATCTACTCGGAAAACATTGTACCCAATTTTGAGCTGCTATGTATTCTTAACAGATGCATTGCAACGAGCTCTCGAAGTATGCTGGTCGCACGGATTATTTGCTAGTATGAATATTGCAAAGAAGAGAGAGTTAATATTTAGCCCACCATGTACGAGTGGGAGATGATGGGTTTTATTTGTGACAAGTGGACCGCCCATGATGGGCTATTCCAGCCCATGAAAGAAAATAACTGCACATGGCAGTTATTGGCTGGAAAAACAAAAAGTCACAATGAGAACATACGTGTAGAAGAAGAAGTTGCATTTTGTGTGTAATCTGAAGAACGCTCTCACAAGAAGACAAAAAAGCAAGAAGACTTTGTCTTTGTACAATCAAAGGATCGTTCTCTCTCTCAAGACTGTGATTAGTGCATTTAATCTGTGGCTAAAGAGGTATGTTCGTTTTTCGTAATATACTTCGAACGATCAGTGATTCAAGCGTAGAATGGGCACGTTTTTCCGCAAATTTGTATTATGTTTAGGAATTTGTTTCCTTCACTGATCATTTCACTGCCTTCTAATTTTCTGTATTTCTCTTCGCTCTCATTAACACAACCTTCCCTCTCTAGAGGCAAAAAAAAAAAAAAACCTCTGTTCCTTTCATGGCGATAGTCGACCGCAATGGCAACGCCCACCAGCCTCTGCTGCGAGATTCAGTGGCGGATGGCAACCGCAGCGTTGGGGATTATGAAGACGAAGAGAAGACGAGCTTGAGCATGAGAGCGTGGGCTGAGACAAGGAAGCTGTGGCACATCGTCGGCCCTGCCCTCTTCGGCCGCATGGCCCAATACACCATGAACATTGTAACACAGGCATTTGCAGGGTACCTTGGGGAGGTTGAGCTCGCTGCCATGTCCATCGCCATCAACATCCTCGTCGGCTTCAATTTCGGCCTCTTGGTAAGCACAAAACCAAAGAAATCTGACCCCCAAATTCTTTGATTCGATATTTCATTAGATGGTACTCCTGATATAGAAGTTATCCAACATGACAATGAGGACCCGATAACTTAGACAATGTAAAGTTTTGACAGACTTGATTATATGGACACAAAAAAAAACAATACCATCACCTTGCATCAAAAGTATGGGATTGAAATAATATCACAGATATGTGAGTGTTGGCCGGCCACCATGGCGAAGCCGAATTTGCTGCCCACGTTTATAGTCAATGCTGTGAAGGTTTCAACTTGGGTATCTTGGTCAGTACGCTTCTTCTTCACCGGTTATTATTTTTTATTTTTTGATAATCCAGGGAATCCCCGCACGGCCGACAGCCAGGGAGTAAACCCTGGGGTTCTTCACCGGTTATTATGCGCTGCAGAATCTTAGAATTCCATAATCATTAAAAGTCATTGCAGAGATTAAGTTAAATTATATTGCAGTGAATCGATGTGCCTTGATTGGATTGGATCCCACATTAAATGACTAGTTGTGCCACCTTTGTATAATATGTACGATATTTGCCGATGGAGCGCTAGTAACTTTGTCTCTGCAAATATTGAGGTAGCGATGCATGTTATTAAGTCTTGAAAGGACGGGACACATTAATCTCATTCGGCATGTGGAGGTTCGTTCAAACTAGGTGTGTCTTTGTCCTTTGTCTATGTTGTTTGCCCTCTAGCGATGACTTCACGCTCATACGAGACATGAATATAACGAAACAAGTTTGGACGATATATTCCACAGCTTCAAGAATCAATTTTGACTCTCATTGAAAGAAATTTCAACATGAAAGGGGTCCAGGCAAGCTCAAATCTTCAATCCACTGTGTTGATTATGTCTATTATGGGAGCAGTTTCGTTTGCTTGTGTATGTATGGTATTTTAAAGAGAAACAGGTACTTTTATACATCATTTTACAGATGAATCGGGTGCTCGAAGTGATTTTACCTAGCTAGGCACTCAATTTGACATGGAAAAAGAAAGAGAAATCAAGAGTGTCCTGTCAACTTTTGTGTTTGGATTGTGGTTATTCGTTAGGCATGGCGAGCGCGCTGGAGACTTTATGTGGCCAAGCCTTCGGGGCAAAGAGATACCACATGCTTGGCATCTACCTACAAAGGTCGTGGATCGTGCTCTTCCTGTGTTGCTTCTTGCTGCTCCCATTTTACGTGTTTGCGGCGCCGCTCCTAAAGCTCCTAGGGCAGCCGGATGATGTGGCAGAGATGTCCGGCACGGTGGCTCTGTGGCTCATCCCGTTGCACTTCAGCTTCGCCTTTCAATTCCCCTTGTGGAGGTTCTTGCAGTGCCAGCTTAAGACCCAGGTCTTGGTATGGGTCTCGCTGGCCAGCCTAGTGATCAAAGTGCTCACGAGCTGGCTCTCCATCTACGTTTTCGACTTTGGCGTGGTGGGGCTGTCCGTTGGCTTGGATCTCTCTTGGTGGTTCTTGGTGCTCGCAATGTTCGCGTACACCGCATGCGGCAGATGCCCGCTGACATGGACTGGCTTCTCCATGGAGGCTTTCTCGGGGTTATGGGAGTTTGTCAAACTGTACGCTGCTTCTGTAGTTATGCTTTGGTAAAACTCCGTATTCTTAGTCTCCATCTCCAAAGTTACGACGACGCATGGGTAGCTAAATTTAGCTTGCTTCTATTTTTAACAAAAAAAGGAGCTTTTCAAAGTCAGAGTTCTCCACTTTTTTTAACAAAATTCATTCGATTTAGAAGGAATCTTGAAATTTTGCATTTAATAATCGCTTATTTAATTTTCGGTGGACATGACATGATCTAATTAGGAGCCTGGATTGAATTCAAAAAGGGTACTAACCACAATAAACAATCACTGGTCAAATCATAAGATAAAGTTTTACCGAGTTTGTATTTGACATCATCTTGCTAATAAAATCTTACAAAAACCTAAGTTGGGAACGTGCTCCATGGAATAATTATGGTTTTACATGTTTTTCTAACTAAATTTATCTCGAGAAACTCTGTCGTAACTGCACCGAGAATATTCACATGCAATTTGGAGAATTGGTTATTAGAATTTGATGACTATATTTTCTTGGTTTTTTCCGAACAGTTTGGAGAATTGGTATTACAGGATTTTAATACTAATGACTGGATATCTACAAAACGCGACTGTTGCAGTGGACGCCCTGTCAATCTGGTAAGAATTTATCTCCATTTCAATAATTTATCATCAGAAAAATTATTCACTAAAGTGTCCTAGTATGCAACTGATGAGTTCATAATTGTTCGTATAACAGCATGAGCATCAACGGTTGGGAGATGATGATTCCTCTTGCCTTCTTTGCTGCAACCGGGTACTCTCTCCCATAGCCAAAAACAAAACCAAGTAAAATATATATATGAACTTAGATTCATCATCGGTAATCATATCAATCGATCACATTATAAGTAGTTGGCCGAAGAAGAGTATCCTCTGCAAGTGTGTTTTCTATTTATATGAAACTGGTTCATCAACAACACTTGGTTATATATTATCAAGACGAGACTGTTTTAATATAAATAAATCTGTACAAATGATTTTGCATATGTTGAGTGTAATCATTTAGATTGACAACGATGTAAATTATTTATTAAATAAGAGCGTTAACCAAAGTCCCAAGTACAAGTCCAAACTGTAAAAACAAAAGCATAAACAAACCAAGGGCAAAGTGTGTCTATATAACGTAGAAAACTGACAGAAAGGTAAACTTCATCTTAGATTTTTGCATCAACTTTTGAAAGTATTGTCATATCTTCAGAAGCTTGGACACTTGTAAATTGTTTTGAATATAATCAACTAAGCATTAGTTCGTAATAAGATTTATTTCTTGAACTTATTTGGTACTTAACCTGCGGAAAATAATTTCCTCTTCCAAGAGCGACAAAACTCTCTTTTGCTTTCTACAAGATAATCTTCCAAAATCAAAAGATCTTTTTATTTATCGTTCCTTCAATCTTCATTCTCTAGTTCACTTAATATTCAAAGTGAGGGTGGCGAATGAGCTTGGAGCTGGGAATGGTAAGGCCGCGAAATTTGCAACCGTCGTGTCCATTGTGCAATCAACAGTGATTGGTTGCTTCTTCTGTGCTCTCATCGTGGTTTTGCACGACAAATTTGCGTACATTATCACTTCTTCCGTTGATGTTCTCGAAGAAGTGGACAAGCTCTCTTATCTTCTAGGCATCACCATATTACTCAACAGTGTTCAACCCGTTCTATCAGGTAAATCTTGAAAACCATCGATTAGTGTATAGGTTTTCTGCATGTAAGTTTTCTTTTCCATATATCCGTCTGTGGAAGGTCATATGATGAAATGGCAAAAAGGAAATTTTCCCGGTATCGATGTCCGATTGATCACAAGTGTCCATACAAAGAAAACGAGATGGTTTGTTCGGTACAAGTGCTGTATTTACGTATGGTTAAGTTCGACTAAGTGAGATATTTGATATGCTTGACATTATCTCAGTTGAACATTTGGTGATTTGTTAATAGCATCCGATATAAGCTTAAACTAGAACCTTCAAAACAAAGCATGCTATGTTTGATTCCATCTAGAATTTACTCAAAGTAAGCATAATACAACTTCATTTCTATATGAATTTCTCTCACTACAACTCAAAATAGACACATGAGAATTAGAGTCAGATGGAATACTTGAGGCAGTTTTCCTTTCTGAGAAGTTATTTGTTTTCACTTTATATCATACACACAAGTTTCATCAATGCGGCAGGAGTTGCTGTTGGATCGGGATGGCAAGCGTATGTTGCATGTATCAATTTGGAATGCTACTATGTTGTTGATCTACCTCTTGGATTTCTCATGGGTTGGGTTTTCCACTTAGATGTCATGGTAAATTTTGGATCTTTCATTTAGCTAATTACTTTACACCTTCCTTAATACCATTTTCATTCATATGCTTTGTTACTTAAGTTCATTAACCCGATGGTTCAATTAATATTAAGGCAAACTCTGAATGAAAACAGGGCATTTGGGGTGGAATGATTTTTGGAGGCACTGCTCTTCAAACCGTGATATTAGCTGGAAAAAGGCATTGCTCCTTTCCATGCAACCTTCTAACGATCAGTGAGTTGGAAAAAGGTTCATCAATATAACAAAGAGAGAGAAGAGAGAGGATATTTGATGATTTAATAATCGTTTGAGAGACTCTAGAATTTTGAAGTCTAGAAGATTTGCTTGCTTTCTATGAGTTTAGGTCGCAGCTTTCTAGCCGTTAGTGATCTACAATTTAATGTGATGTGGCTTTGCTAGTATAAATCGGCTACCGAGAGTAACAATAAGTTGCAAGCTGCAAACTTTTGAAGAGGTGAACTCCATAATAATTTACAATAATTTTTTTAAAAATAATTTGTTATTTTTTTTAGTCCATAACATACTATTAATCTCATAGTAGATTAAGGACTGTCACATAATCATTTCTCTTCCTAGAAGCTAGAACGTATCATGTTCATTCCATGCATGAGCTTTCATATATACCTTTTCTATGAGTCAAATTAGGTGATAAATGGAACAAATATTTTATCATTGTATTTCAATTCCCTTTTTTTCTTTTTCAGGGAAAAAAGGAAACTAAAAGTGGCATAATTTTTATATGGGACTCACTTTAATGGCCAAACTTTTCGAATGATCTCTTGAATGCTACTTTGTTAAAAAAATCGATGACTTCAATGCCATCATCTATTTTCTTTGATGGAAAATCTGACAGCTAACTTGGTGCCAAAGAAATGTAATTAGCAAAAAATGATGTCATTGGCCTTAATTCCTGCCCAAAATTGAATAATTGGCCCTAAATTAGGACTGTTGCAACCTTTCCTCGATAGGAAGCTGATGAATTAGTAAGTCCAAAAACTTAGCACGAACTCTTCCAAGCCCTACCCATCACAACTTTGGGGGTTAATCATTGTAACATGCTAAATGTAACGCCCCGACCTCGGGGTCATTAACGTGACGTCTTGTTCATTATTATCTTTCTTTACACACAAGCGGAAGCATTTCTCGGGACAATCACAATCAATACACACAGCAGAAATAAGACAAGAAGTATCATGAGCAAACCTTATGCTTACAATGCATACAAATATGTTTTAACAAGCCCTTCAGGCCATGGCAAACGACACATATTTCATCGCTGACTATAAATAGCAAATTTTGACTTGGGTTAACCTATACCCACTACGGCTTCTCGTTCCTCGCTTCTTCACCTTCACCCCGGTCCCGTCTACCTGGCCATCTCACATTCCACCCGTGGCTTTATCCCAAAGTTGGCTCGCCCGCACCGCCAAAGCACGGTTGAACCTATGCACGGATGAGGCATCAAGTCCATTAGGCCCTCATCAAATCGTCACAAGCATCGTGATTTGACGGTAGGTGCGGTCTTTCTGACATTTATCACGGCGAGCATTTCGGCTCTCAGCTTCACGGGATTGCCAACGCGGGCTGGGGGAGATGCCATCCCTACGGACCTGAAAAAGAGGAAACAACGGGGGATGAGTCGGGGAGACTCAGCAAGTAAAATTTTACTAACAAGCGAGGACATGTCAATCGTTATTACACGAAACATTCTTGCCGTACCGGCCTCCGTGGCCGATCAAATAACGACGGGCATAGCAAGCATAAAACAAAGATTCCAGGCATGGCTAAGACACAGTTTATCTCATGTGTCATGCCTCGGTTTCTAATTCGTGTTATATAACATGCAAAAATACGAAACAAAGCAAACTTGTTATAGAGAACACAACATCGGAACACCAAGAGCTGAGAACAGGGAAAGCTCGTGATACAACGTATTTCAACGTCATTTCCCGGTAGTAAAATCTCACTTACACTAATAAAACAGGAACTAAAGGGTAGAGAATGGGCGGGAAAGGCAACTGCCTCGGGTTTCGGACAACTCACGGTGTTGGCTTTTCTTTTCTCTCTCTCGGGTTTTCTCTCTTGATTTTCTCTTTCTCTCTCTATCTTGGCACTCTCTCTATCTCAGCATTCTCTCTCTCTCTCTCTCTTTCTTGGCTGGTTTGTGTATGTGAGAAAAGTGAGCCAAAACTCTCCCAATGGCTTCTATTTGTAGAGGAAGCAAGGGCTAGGGTTTTGATGAGGCGTGCGCACGTGTCACTTGGGAGATGAGGTAAGCGCGCGTGTCATCCACCCAATAATGGCCTAAGTTCAAAAGTCAATAATAAAGATGAAAATGGCCAATTATTCTTCCTTTCTCTCTCCTCACCCATTGGCCGTGGGTCTCTCTCTCTCCCCAAGCTGGCCGTGACTTCTCTCTCTCTCTTCCTTGGTCAATACTTGATGACCAAGACTTCATAATGGCTTCATAAAGGCTTGTGGAAAAAGAAGGCCAAGCAATAAATGAGAGTAATGATGAAGATGATAAGGTTTAACTTAGTCAAACTTTCTAGGGTTTTCTCCAATTGGCTGATTTACATTCCAAATTGTTCAGATTAAACGAGTCGCGCGAGATGCACTTAACGCCCAAAACGAACCCTGCATCATAATAATTTCCAAACTTTTCCCGAGGGTTTTCCACGACAAAACACGTATAATAATCTTATTCAACCCGAGGTTCGGTGCGGGAATGTCCTTAAATATCATCAAAAGACATCAAGTCTAAATTCCAACGTTCTCATATAGAAAAATACTGAATCTTTGAAATCCGATAAAACCGGACAGTTTTGTACTGTTCACGAAATTGGACTTGAAAACATAATAAATGGACTTCAAAAATTCTCAAATTTGAATATGTCATAAATAATGCCTTAACAAACATTTTTTATGAAGAGTACAAAATTTGAATCTCTCTGTAAATACCATTTTTAGTAGCTCAAAAACAGGCTAAAAATAATTCGCTGGAACAGAATTTTTGTTTTTAAAAGTAAGCTATGTCCAGAATTCAAATCTTCTAAAAAAAATTCCAAAATTTATATACGTTATAGAAAAAGACGTTCTCAACAACGTTTGTGAAGGAAATTTTTCCAAAATCGGCTCAAAAAAGCTTGTAGAAAATCAAGACAATGTAAACATCACTGAAATACCCATTCTGGGTAGTTTTACACGGTTCGAAAATTAGGCCATTGTACCACTCATATCAATTCCAAAAATTCTAAAATTAAAGGATGTAAAATTTCAAGATGTTTGGAACAACTTTCAAGAAGAAAGTGTTTGAAAATTCGGACTACAAAAGTCTCCCCAAAAATAACAAAATGAAGGGGTACCAAGGATCCGAAATACGGTTTTCCAAAACAAGAGTAAAAATTTTAGTGCTAATTAGAAAACCATCAAACTTAGGCTCCGTTCGTTTGGAGAAAAATATTCTTCTTTTGGAAAATATTTTCCCGAAAGTCATTTTCCTGAAAAATATTTTTCCGGAACATAATTTTCCAGTGTTCGACGACCGATATGAAAAAATTTTGGAAAATATTTTTCGCATGCCGGCGACAGGCGGCGGTGGCGGGGAGCAGCGGCGGCTGCGGCGACAGGCGACCGGCTGCGGCGGCGGCGGCGGGCGACCGGCTGCGGCGGCGACGGCGGGCGACCGGCGGCGACGGCGACGGCGTGCGGCCGGCGGCTGCTGCGGCGGCGGGCGACCGGCTGCGGCGGCTGCGGCGGCGGCGGCGGGCGACCGGCTGCGGTGGCAGCGGCGGGCGACCGGCTGCGGCGGCGGGGGCGGGCGACCGACGGCGGCGGGCGAGCAGTGGCGACAAGCGGCGGGCAGCAGCGGCGGGCAACCTTAGTGAAGAAGAAGAAGAAGAAGAAGAAGTTTCGGAAAATGATTTCCACTTTTGAAGAAGTGTAAATCATTTTCCTTAAACTTAAGCTATTTTGGAAGGGGGGCAAGGAAAATATTTTCCTACGGAAAGCATTTTCCGCCCCCCGAACACCGAAAAACCCGAAAAATATTTTCCGGGAGAATATTTTTCCCCAAACGAACGGAGCCTTATACCATAGACATTTCCTAGAGACTGATATTGAGGATGTGACACTAAATCTATTTATAAGGAGTCTCTACTAATCATTTATTGATAGGTTAATTAGACACCAAAGTAAAGTGCGCAAAAATACTTTACTTTTACGAACTAGAAATTCATGAGCACAGAGACTTGATTAAGCTAGAAATTTCTAACACCCTTTTGGTACATCTCAAAAATGTTTTATAAGTAACTTGAATTGATTTTAAACCTAAACTGCTAACATGCATGGGTGATCACGCGGATGCGCAATCAATAAAATTAACACTCAATAAACCAAAGCGGTAAATAAATTGCTAAAATAGTGAAAAGAATTCAAATAACTTAAAGCAAGCCAAAGCACATTAATTAATTTCCCAAATGTTTGCGGAGTATTTATAAAAAAAAGGAAATGCATACCTAACTATGATTTCTACAATCTAATTAACAACTCTAATTAATCTCTTTTTTTCGGATTTTCTTTTAATGTAAACTAAGCTATATACTTCTCTAACTTAGGTGAACATGCATGATTTACTACCCCAATGACATGTGACATGATCTAGTCTAATTAAACATGCAATTCTAAATTAATTAATCCTAAACATGCAACCACTAGTTACATGACATATATGACATGGCGATGATGTGGCACAATGACATATTATAGTATGATGACGTGGCATAGATGACATGGTAGGATGACATGGCATGATGCAATCAAATCTACGTGACATGCAAATATATATATTGGCATTTTTAATTACAATTCGTAATTAAAAAATCCATAAAATGAACTACCAAAAAAAAATAGCTATCCGATCCAAATCGGGAAATAATTCTTGCCAGATCTTATCTCATCTTGGAAAACTGTTTTAACCATGCAATATTATTCATCATGCAACGTTATCTAAAAAAAGTCCTAATCTACTATGCAATCTTTTTGTATTTTTAGATAAGGAAATCAAATCAAATAATATAAACACCAAATCAAAAGAGGGAAGTTCAATATAACAAAGATAAGCATAAAATCACCAAATATATCAATTGTTGACACATAAATTTTGGCGTCCTATTTAGTAATTCATTACATAAAAAATTAGGAATCATCCTCGATTCCTAAGCAAAAAAATCATTTTGCTTGCATATTAATTTTAGGAGAATTTTAATTAAACTCATATATTTGCATTGTACTGGTGGTAAATGGGTTTGAATGGGGAGTTTTAAACTTTAATGAGTTGGGTTAGGCTCATGATAGCTAGAATTGATAAAAGGAGTTTTAATCTTGAGGTTGTTAGAGCCCGTTACTTCTTTAATGTGGTTGAGAATTAGCCCATAAGAAAATATTCAAGCCCACAAATGAACTAGGGAATAAGAAACCTAGCTTTACAATATGAAAAGTTTAAGGCTCCGTTTTTTTCATGGAAAATGTTTTCTTCATTTTTCAGCAATTGATTCACTTAAGAAAATGAGTCAATGGAAAACCTATACTTAAATTCAGGAAAATAATTTCCTATTTTAAAAAGTTAAAAACCATTTTGCAAAATATAACTAAGTATCGTCAACTCGAAACCTTACATTTGGGCACGAAACCCTAACATTGGTTCCCAAGTCTTGGTGTCAGGACCAAGTCTCTAGCGGCTAGACATGGATCTATCAAGCCCGAGCCTAGGCCCCTATTGCCCACACCGGGGTCCATCAAGGCCAAGTTTGAACCCCTATTACTAGTGCCCGATTCCTCGACCCCGAGCTCGGGCCCATCAAGGCCATGCATGGGTCCTTGGCGCTCAAGCTCTTATATGTGATTTATGAATGTTCATTCATATAAATTTTTAAAACATGAATTAGTATTTTAAAATTTTCTTTTTATTTATTTCTTTCCTTTTTTTTATTTTCATTCTTTTTCCCTTTCCATCTCCCTTGGCTAGTGGCCAGCCACAACGACGACCGATGACCGAGCACAAGTGAGGGACGAGCTTGAGCTTGGCCGATCTGGCCAGGGATGAGCTTGCCGATCTACGAGACTCGAACTCACCGGTTGCCATTCACTAGTCCAGAAAAAGAAAAAAAGGAAAGAAAAAAGAATAAAAAAGAAAAAAGAAAAATAATTTCAAATTCAATTTTTTGTGGGTAATTTTTTAGATTTTCCCACCAAATGGCGGAAAATATTTTCTAGCTTGTTTTCAGGTTTCAGTCAAATACCAGAAAATATTTTTAATTTTCTGGAAAATGCTTCTATGGAGTTGCTGCTCTCACATGACTCAACACCACAGCCACCGCGACCCAGCCAAGGCACGATCGAGCTCCCTCGATGACTTGCACTTGCATTGCCCGTTGCTGCACTGAGCCAATACAATGAACTGCCGACCCTCACTGAGCCTTGCAAGTCAAGCCCTTGGATCCATGTGCCTCAAGATCAAGTTTGGAAACAAATAAAATTGACACCCCGATCTATGTGCCTCAAGATCAAGTTGCCGATTTTCCATGCAATCCATAACTCTTATCTTAGTGCCTAGAGATTGAGTTACCGACTATAGCACATTATAGATTAGGAAATGATCCTAATTGAATATGCCTGTCACTCAAGATTTTCAATCAGATCACAATATCAACAAAATAAGTAATAAAATATTCGAATTCATTTTGTGCGAGCAGCGATCGTGAAGGGAAAGAGAGAATCGTTTTTCTCTTCTTTCTGCGTGGGTGCGTTTCCCGTTTGTGTGCTTCTCCACGTGTTCCTGCCAAAAAGAAAAGAAAGAAGAGCCCGCCTCTCTTTAATGCTCTCTAATTCTCTTTTGGTTTTTCCTCCTCCTTCCTTTCTCTTTTCATCCGTGTCCGTCGCTGTTTCAATGCGTGCAGAACGTCCTCCTCTTCGTTTCCTCCTCTTTTTTTATATAGACGACGTGAATTCTTCCTCCGCATGCAAGCGCTCGACTTCGTTAAGAAAAGCTGCAGAGAAGACTCTCTCTTTTTCTTTGTTTCTCTCTCTCTCTCTCCTCTTCGGGATCCCTTTCGATGCAAATCTCTCTGGCTTTTATATTGGCCCCTCGCCGACGTCTTCCTTTGAACAAACATATCTCCTTTCCCTTTCTTTCTTCAATCAAATATTTCTTCCTCTTGCTCGACCAATTCCGTGCATGAACCCACTTTCTTTTTCTGTCCTCTTGTAGATACGCCAGCACAAGAACCACCCCTCTTTCACATATGAGTATCTTGGGAATATCAGGCCGATTGCTTTTATTTGCTAAAAATTTGGCGACACAATCGCAAATTTGATCACGAGATCAATACTCTTTTATTTAGTGCTCCGCATGCAAATCATATGATGTTTTCGGCCATGATATCTCCTAATGGGCTTAGTTTAGTTAATTTAATTAAGCCCAAGATCATTCACTTAAATCCATATACCGCGATTTCCAATTTGTAATTATGATTGTGGGGGTTTTGGGGAGAGGATTGTGCTCAAACGCTAGCTTCTTGTCGACTTCCTCAAACAACTCTCGATCCAAGCGATCATGGAGTTTGCAGGCTAGGAGCGGCAGACGGTGACAGAGATGGGAAGTCATCCAAAAGCGTGAAACAAAGAAGTGGGGACTATGGGACTCCCCTCGTGACAATTTGCACACCCCTTTGGTTTAGAGCAACTGGAAAATGCTAACTTTAGTACTACCAAGGTTAATCTTTTCAATTTACCGAGAGACCCACTTGACACTTGTCGCATTCTCAATGGCACTGAATCATAATGACATGGCAATCCTGAACTACCTAACGACAACCTTCGCTTGGCCTTCAAT
This sequence comes from Syzygium syzygioides, assembly GCA_031216285.1. NCBI lineage: Eukaryota > Viridiplantae > Streptophyta > Magnoliopsida > Myrtales > Myrtaceae > Syzygium > Syzygium syzygioides. The sequence goes on from CM062247.1 coordinate 27,436,757, forward strand.
GAAGGTTGATGGGCGTTGTGGTGACGACGATTATGATACGGAAACGCTGTCACAACCGACCTCCCCGCTTTTTTTTTATCATTATGCAAAAAAAGGGGGTTTCGCCTTGTACGTGCTAAGTCTATGTTCGGAACTTAACTCGGGCTCTCCCAAGCTTATATCATATCGCAACTTAGGGTTTAGATTTGTTAACATGCAAGTAGTTTGTATCAAGGAGTCCACACCAATCGATTTGCGGTGGGTTGATTAGAAACCCAAATAGGGTGATGGGAGGATCACTCTATTTCTACGACTAGAGATTAAATGAGTTCGGGAACTTGGCTACACTAGTTGGATAACTAATGCTCTTTCGGTACCTTTTTACTCTGTTCATTTTTTTTAAAACATTTGTCATGCAATTTAGATTGATTTTATGACATTTTTCCTAACATGTGAGGTGATCAAACGAGTGCATAATCACAAACGATCAGCAGTCAAAGTAGATATGCAGCCTTAGGTTCTAATCCTAACTAAGTCAGATGATATTCAAAATACAACAATTCATGCAATTATATTTTAATTAAAAATATACATAATAATAACACAACAGTAATAAAAATAACATTCAAAATATTGTCGCATAACCTCATAGGCTTATCTACTTTAAACATGACAATTTATGCAATTATAACAACATGTATAATAATACAACAATAAATTAAGACATTCAGATATATCACATAATTTATTAAAAAAATTTTAAAAAAATTTAAAAAAATTAAAAGGAAATATGGAAAGAGGAAAAAAAATAAAAAAAATGAAATAAAATAATAATATAATATTAAAACGGGTCGGGTCGCGGATCCGGGCCGATCGGATCTGACCCAAGTCAACGGACCAGACCCAGGGCATTGACCCGGGTCGGATCAGCTAATCCGGGTCAGGCATCAGAATCGAATCCAGTCAAGACCGACCCGGATCCGTGAAACCGACCCGAATTGATTGATTCGGATCGGGTAATCAGATCCGATTTGGATCTGATCGATCCGAGCCAATGAACCGACCTGTTCAACTGATCTTCGCGCCTCAGACGCCGGGAGGCCACTAATCAAACGAAATTCCGGCGATTCGCGGGTTGTTTCGTCTGGCCAATGGCACTAATCTCTTCAGGACATCAAACTGAAGAGAACCCAACACCTGGTCGCCAAAGAACCGATCGGAACAGTTGCCGGCCGAGCTCCGATCGAGGCTCGTTTGAGCCCGAACATCGGTCGGAGCTTGGCCAGTCGACCCAGGTCGTAATTTGATCATACCTGGCCTCCAGTGGTCATCTCAGAGCTTCCCCAGGGTCACTCAGCCTACGGCTAGCCTCAACATCACCGACCGGAGCTCAAACAAAACGAGCCCCTATTGGGCATTTTATCGAACAATTGGAGTGCACGACCAAAACAGAGGTGTTTCGATCTATTCCGAGGCCTTGCCGCCCTCCGACGACCAATCTTTACCTTCGACGATGACCTGTGATCAGCGGGGGACAACGGTATGGGTCGGGATTCGCACGAAATGGTCGACGCAAGTCCCGGCCAAACCGGACGCAAAAACAAGGCAAAACAAGGGCAGTCGGGGCCAGGAGAGGCTGACCGGTCGATGACGCGTCTGGGGGGGTTCTCCGGCCGATCTGGGGACGACGGCAACGCTGCTGGATTCCTTCTCGCGGCCGACGGACTCTCAGTATGCTCTCTCTCTCTTTCTATTCTCTCTCTTCTCTCTTTGTTCTTTGTTTCTCTCTCTGTCTCTCAAAACGGCTAACCGTCTCTCACCGGCTTATATAGTGGACGACCAGGGTGCCCCCCTGCTCCATTACGTTTGCTGACGATGGCCTGCAATAGCCTACTCTGTCCCGCGACTTTCGCGGCCGTTTAGGCCGGTGCAAGGGGGCCTGACATGTGGAAAACAGGGGGGAAGGAGAGAGAGAGATGGCCGGGAAATGGGGAAGGAGGGGACTGGCCATCAATGCCAGTCCCGTGGCGTGCTTCGTCGACCAACCTCTGTGTCAATGGGGACAGCGCGGCCACGCTCGGCCGCTCGTTGAGTCGACGTCAGAAGCAGAGGAGAACAGGGGAAGGAGAGCGACAGGCCGGCGGTGGGGGGGGGGGTGGGGAAGAAGGAAGAGAGCTCATGTGCTTGTCTTATGCAATGTTGGATGATTCCATGGGATGGATGTGAGCAGGAAACCGAGTTTCCGTGAAAATGACCCGCCACCAGATGGTCAGTCTCCTTGTGAAACGAAGTGTTCAGTTCACATGCCCTAAGGATAGAAACTAGATGCGCCGTACTAACTAAAATCTTTTTCCATCACCAAAAATGATTGTCATAATTGATTAAAACACGAGACAGAAACGGCCTCGCTTCTTTGGCGGCATGGCGAGTTTGAACCTGCTTGCTTAGTGAATTCAATCGCGCTTTGGGGGGGTGGCCCTTGTGAATCATATGCTGTTTATTCCACTGGCATTTCGGTGTTGTTGCTGCGGCGATAGACTCAATTTCTGAGCTTGTGGATATTAGCAGTGGGCTTGAACCAAATGGTCCATAGCAAGTGAGACACTCGACCGTATGCACACATAAAGGATTTGCTAGGTAGTACTAAAACTCCAATTTCTCCTAACGTCAAGAAACGTAAGATAAACCATTCCGGAGCGATTCACCTGGACAAGGTGAGAAATTTCTGTCATTTGATTATAATTGTTAAGGAATAGATCTTTCGGTGTGAGGCACATGGTGCATTTCCCATACCATGAAGTACGTACGCGATTAGCCCGCCCATGGTTTCAACTCGGACTATACCTAATTCATGACATTAATTGCATTTCAATCAATTTGAGGTCTATTAACCCAAATTGAAGTTCATAATTATAGAATATGATGTGCTTCTAGAGCTCTACATCCCAATGGTACTTGTTTATGTAACCTACAGCAAATCACCACCAAATTCATACCCGCCCTTTTGGCTTCAGTAGCTAGTTGTCCAACCAACCATTCCACACGTACCATCAATTTTCCTTCCTTGTCATTACATGTCTCCAAAAATTTTAATATGTTCTAGTCATGTCATGAAAGTGAAATCTAATTGAAAAACAGAAGACGGAGCATTTAAAGAAAAACTTGGACAAGTGCCTCGTCTTCTCGCTTTCACAAAATGGCGAAATATCATTACAACATTAATGCTGGTCGATTTACTTCCTTTTCGACAAGAAAAGTTAAGTTAAATAATGTGATGGATAGATATAATCAAAATCCAAATTCATTGAAAGATTAGTTACGTGAGGAGATCTGCTATCTTCTCTCGTCAACGTTTGATTGATTTGGTATCAACAAAATCCGAATCGATTTATTCCCTTTGAAAAGAACTGGGAGGATGATGTCATTGCATGCATCATCATCTATATCTCATGCAAAGATGGTATGTATCTGAATTGATAAATCCCGGCTTGGTTCACTGAAATTGGTTAAGAACACTTTACTCATGTCCATCATATATTATTATTATTATTGTTATTTTATTATTATAATTAGGTATAGAAGAATGCACCAACCATCAGCAGCCACCAATGTTACAAGTTTCAGATGTCTGCTTGTGAAGCAGCGTCGGCTTCCACACACCGAGCAGAATTTCACACCACCAAACCGGGCGAGTCGGAATAGGTCAAAATCAAAATTCAGAGACCAGCCCCCGATCCTTCAACTGAGATTCTTTCTTGTTCCCACGCACCTCATTCGTCAAACTTTTCCAGGACAAAAAAGAAAAGAAAAAAAAATCACAACTTCTTCGATTCTCGTCCAAATTGGCATCTGTGGAGGCGCATCTTCTCCCCCGTATGGCTATAACCTCACCCTTTTCGTCTCATCACTTATCATTTCATTGACTTCTAATCAGAGGCGCATCATTTCTCCGCGTGACTATAATCTGACCCTTTATATCTCACTAAGCATCTTTTGCTCTCATCATCATACCCTTCCCACTCTAGAGGCAAAAAGAGCGCTGCTCCTTTCATGGCGATCGTCGACCACGACGGGGATGCCCAACAGCCTCTGCTGCGAGAATCTGCTCCGAACGGCAACCACAACGGCGGGGATCATGACAATGAGGAGAAGGCGAGCTTGAGCGTGAGGACGTGGGCTGAGACGAAGAAGCTGTGGCACATCGTCGGCCCTGCCATCTTTAGCCGCGTGGCCGCATACACCATGAACGTCGTCACACAGGCATTCGCAGGGCAACTCGGGGAGGTCGAGCTCGCGGCCATGTCCATAGCCAACACCGTCATCGTCGGCTTCAATTTCGGCCTTTTGGTAAGTACAGAAAAGAAAGAACCACCCACTAACTCTTTGATTCGATATTCATTTGATAGTACTCCGGAGATAGAAGTCATTCAACAAGACGATGAGGACCGAACAGAACTTAGACAATGTAAAGTTTTCATAGAGTTAATTATACTGACGGATACCATCATGTAGCTTCAAAAGAAAATATGGGATTGATATGATGCCACAGAAATGCGAGTGTTGGCCGACCACCGTGTAGGATTTTAACTTTCGTACCTCGGTTACTGCGAGCCTTCTTCATCGGTTATCATACATTGCAGAATCCTAGAATTCCAGAACCGTTTAAAGTCGCTGCAGTAGATTAAGTTAAATAATATTGTAATAAATCGAGGTGCCCCGATTGGATCCCACATTAAATGACAAGTCGTGCCAACTTAGTCGTAGAAAATGTCCGTATTTGCCGATGCAATTCATTTCGGGGGATTCACTTGGGCCTCTCACGGTCAACTTTTAGTCTGCGATGACATGATTTGTATAGTAACCCAATGCAAACACTGTAGTATTACCAAACTCTCTGTTAACTTGATTTTTTTTGTCTACCTTTTTCTTTCATCACGGTCTACAATGTCGTCACACATTAATTTGGGCACGTGGAGGTTCGTCCAAACTAGGTGTGTGTCTGTCCCCTCTCTTTGGTTTTTTGGAATCTAGTGATGCCTTCACACTCATACAAGACATGAAAGATTGTCACTAGTCACCATTGTGTTTCTACATATGCGAAATGGTGTGTAAGGTGCAATATGGGTTCCACTATGTTCTATCTTTAATTTGCTTCGAGAGCAGTTTGGGCGATATATTCATCAACACTAAGGGAACAAAATCAAATTTGACTTTCACTTAAAGAAAATTAAACAAGAAAGGGGTCGAGGCTTTCAAACCTCGAACCCTTTGAATTGATTATGTTAACTATGAAGTAGTATCGTTTGCTCGTATATGTATTGCATTACTTATAATTCAAAAAAAAACATTATATTATACGTCACTTTATGGGTTAATCATGTCCTCAAAGTGATTTTGGCTAGCTATACATTCAATTTGACATGATAAAAGAAAGAGAAATTGAGAGCTTCATGTCGACTTTTGAGTTTGGATTGTGATTATTAGTTAGGTATGGCGAGTGCACTAGAGACGTTATGTGGCCAAGCTTTCGGCGCAAAGAGATACCACATGCTTGGCATCTACATGCAAAGGTCATGGATCGTGCTCTTCCTGTGTTGCTTCTTGCTGCTCCCATTCTACGTGTTTGCCTCGCCGCTCCTCAAGCTCCTGGGGCAGGCGGACGATGTGGCGGAGATGTCGGGCACGGTGGCTCTGTGGCTCATCCCGTTGCACTTCAGCTTCGCCTTCCAATTCCCCTTGACGAGGTTCTTGCAGAGCCAGCTCAAGACCCAGGTCTTGGCATGGGTCTCGCTGGCCGGCCTAGCAATCAACGTGCTCACGAGCTGGCTCTCCGTCTACGTGTTCGACTTCGGTTTGGTGGGGCTGTCCGTCGGGTTGGATCTCTCCTGGTGGTTCTTGGTGCTCGCATTATTTGCGTACACCGCATGCGGCAGCTGCCCGCTGACGTGGACCGGCTTCTCCATGGAGGCTTTTACAGGGTTGTGGGAGTTCGTCAAACTGTCCGCAGCTTCTGGAGTAATGCTTTGGTAAAAATCCGTATTCTTATTCTCCATCTCCAAGTTACACTCTGCAGGGGTAGCAATAATTGGCTTACTTGCGTCTGTGTTCTACGTCGATCTAGCTAAGTAACTAGTAATTTTATTTATGACAAACCCTAGTAAAACGTGCTCCATTTAATGACTGGTTTTACAAGTTCTTCTAATCAAATTTAACTCTGGAGACTATGTCGTAATTGCGATGAAAATATTCACATGTAAATTGAAACTTGTTGATCTTGAAAGGTAAGACCATCACTTATAACCCTGTTCCTTGTCTAGATTTTTTCCTGGCCATTAGAATTTGATCATCACATTTTCGTGATACTCTTCGAACAGTTTGGAAAATTGGTACTACAGGATATTGATACTAATGACTGGATATCTACAAAATGCCACGGTTGCTGTGGATGCCTTGTCCATCTGGTAATAAAGAATTTATCTCCACTTTGGTAATCTTATCGTTGGAAGGATTATTCACTAAAGTGTCGCCCGGTATGTTACTAATAATTTATAATTATACGTCTATGGCAGCATGACCATCAACGGTTGGGAGATGATGATCCCTCTTTCCTTCTTTGCCGCAACTGGGTACTCTCTCTCTCTCTCTCTCTCTCTCTCATAGCCAAGAACAAAACCAAGTAAAACATCTATTTAGACATAGATTCATTATCGAAAATCATATCAATCAATCATACTATAAGTAGTTGATTGAAGGTGAGTATCCTCTGCCAGTGTGCTTTATATTTATATGAAACTGGTTCATCAACAGCACTTGGTTCTATATGATAAAGAAGAGATTGTTTTACCATAAATTTCTAATGATTTCATACATGTCGAGTTCAACCATTTAGATGGAAATCAATACCGCAAAACACAATAATGGATGCCCCTGTCATTAACCCTTTCTGGGAGCAATTCAAGCAAAGTCCCAAGTACAAGTACAAGTCCAAACTGTTAAAATCAAAGTAAAGAAAATCCAAGCGCAAAATGTGTCTGTATTGTACGGATTTTGCTTTAGATCTTTGCTAGTCCGAAATGCAAGTCCCAACAGTTTGATCATGGTCGTAGTTTACCATCTCTGATAACGTAGAAAATTGAGGAAAAGGATGATGATTTAACGTAGAAAACTGACAAAAAGGTAAACTTCATGTTTGTTTCTAAATCGGCTTTTGAATGTATTGTCATCTCTTCCAAAGCTTGGACCCTTGCGAATGGTTTTAATAAAATTACATATACATTACTTCGTAAACATATTTATTTCTTGAATTAATTTGTACTCAACCTGCGGAAAAACTCTCTTTCGCCTTCTGAAGAATAAGCTTTCAAAATCAAGAAATCTGTTTATTTTCCGTTCCTTCAATTTTTAATCTATAGTTCACTTAAATTTCAGAGTGAGGGTGGCGAATGAACTTGGAGCTGGGAATGGCAAGGCCGCGAAATTTGCGACCACTGTATCCGCAGTGCAATCCACAATAATTGGTTGCTTCTTCTGTGCCCTAATCATGGTATTGCATGACAAATTTGCATACCTTTTCACTTCTTCCGCTGATGTTCTTGAAGAAGTGGACACGCTCTCTTATCTTCTAGGCATTACTATACTTCTCAATAGTGTTCAGCCCGTTCTATCAGGTAAGTCTCCATATCCATCTATTAATGTATAGTTTTTCGGCTAGTAATTCTTCTTTCCCATATATCCACAGAAGGTCACATGTAAAAATGGTGAAAAAGAAATTTATGGTATTGATGTCCGATTGATCACAAGTGTACTTTCACAGAAGATGAGGTCGTTTGTTCAGTATTAGGACGATCAATCCGACATTGGCTTCGGAAATAATATGTTCAACCGAAGTTATAGAAAAATAATAAAATAAAAGCAGTATTATACCACATGGAGCTTGCTTTGAGTTCGATTGAGCTCTCTTATGACGGCGTACGGTCAAGTTCGACTAAATGAGATATTGATATGTACAAAATTGACTCAATTGATCAACTGGTGAATTGCTATTAGCATCCACTACAACCTTAAACTAGAGCTTTAAGAAAAAAGCGCAATAATTCATTGAAAACAAATTGTTTGATGTCATCTAGAATTCACTCAAAGTAAGCATAATACAACTTCGACTCTATTTTGAACTCCTCTCGCTACAGCTCAAGCTAGCTACATGAGATTTAGGGTCAGTTGGAATTTAGATCATACACACGAGTTTCATCACTGCTACAGGAGTTGCTGTTGGATCGGGATGGCAAGCATATGTTGCATATATCAATTTGGGATGCTACTATGTTGTTGGTCTACCTCTTGGATTTCTCATGGGATGGGTTTTCAACTTAGGTGTTATGGTAAATTTTGGATCCTTCATTTAACTGATCACTTCATTTTTTTCATATGCTTTGTTACTGAAGTTCAATAACCAGATTTGTTTAATTAAATATTAAGGATAACTTTGAATAATTGCAGGGTATATGGGGTGGAATGATTTTCGGAGGCACTGCTATCCAAACTGTGATATTGGCCATTATTACAAGTCGATGTGATTGGGAGAAAGAGGTAAACTTCAAGTACATTTCATTTTCTTCTGATCAAACAAATATAAGTATTAAGCCTTACCAAAAAAAAAAAACAAATATAAGTATTAAGCATTCCATATTTGGTTGTCTTTTTTCCATGGCAATTTGCGTTTGTGCCGAATGAAATCTCTCATACATGTCTGAGATACCTTAATGTAGGCGGAGATTGCTAAGGTGCGGGTTGCCAAATGGTCCACTCCAACCCTTGATGATGATGAATCAGCCACCAGCTAAAACTCATTATTCGATGCTAGCTATCAAATCAACTGGTGTTACAAAAATACAGGTGGGTTCTGTATAGTTCATCTGATTGTTCATATCTAACACAATTAATCTATTATAATCAGTTGCCAACTTATGACAAATGATCATTGTGCGAAGTTGCTTGCTATTAATTATCCTTTTTCTTAATAATTCTTGAATGTGGTTGGCTGAATCTGTTCAGCTAGCTTATTTACTATAGATGTCTTCGCTTGTGTAGGTTCGGCGTAACAGCAAGGACGACGATGTATTGCACCAGTAGCATCCATGGCTATCTGCTCCTCTTCATGCAACCTTCTAACAACCCTCTTTGGCTGCATCCACAATCGATCGTCGAGCTAGAGAAATTACCATAAATATAACGGAGAGAGATGATTATTTGTCGATTTATTAAGCGTTCGAGAGACTCTTGAATTTTGGGTTTTTAGAAGGTTTGCTTGTTCTCTACGAGTTTAATTTGATGTGATCCCCAAAATGCATCGAGCACTATTAATTTAATTGAAGAACTAACATATAAGTCAAATTAGCTGATAAAATTAAATGGTTGTATTCCAATTCTCTTTTCTTTTAATTGCGCATTGATTTTATAGTGGTGATCCTCCAACTTTCACGTTTTGGACTTTCTAAAGGTTTCGAGAAACGATATCTTACTAAATGATGTTTACGTACTTACACGCAATAGTAGTTTCATTTACAGACAAACACAAATACAAAGGACTCGAGCTTATGTTCAAATGATCTGGCAAGTGCTTGCGTTCTTGGAAATCAATCGGACCAAAAATTTTGATAACCCAAACTATAAAAGAAGAAGCCGGTGGAACTCATGTGTAAAGCAAATTGTTAAAACCCTAGCACAATGCACTTGCTGCATATGATAATAATGAAGCAATAAGAAACCTATTGTATCCACTAGGCTGAAATCTGGACCATTAGAATTCTTTGGTTCCCAAATGAATCCTAAGAGATCCGTCGATCCACGTTCAGTTTAGTAAATGTACTCGGTCCATAAAAGTCATCATCTTTATATCTCATGCACGCGCGTGGTAGTTGAATCACGTCGAATCCCAGGGGCATTTACTAAATTCGTCATGGACATCGACATAACCCATGCGCTCATCAATCCGCCGGTCCTTTTGTTGCATCTTTGCTTTCAAACTTTCCATGAAAAGGAAAAGAAATTTGAATTTCTTGATTTCACAACCAAATTGGCTTCGTCTTCTACAGCTCACTCGTTGCATTCTTTTCTCTATTCTGGTTGCTCTAGTGAATCGCTGCCTTCTCTCTCTAGAGGCAAAAGGATCATTGTTCACTCTCACGGTGATCGTTGATGACGTCGGGAATGCCTACCCACCTAAAATGTTATGTGCATTTTAAAATATTTCAAAAAGCTATACGTGAATTTAAGTGTCAATTTGATATATTGAGAAAGTTTCAAGAGCTTAAAATTGGAAAAAAAAAAGATTAAATAATATGTGCTGCTAGATTGAAAATAATAAAACTTAACAGTCGCTTCAAATAAATTTCAAATTTTTTTATATTAATTTCAAACAAAATACTCAAAGTTGGTGCGCAAAAAGCAAAAGTTTTTAAAACGAAAAGGATCTTGTCATGAATTTTGTACTCTTTTTTTGCCTTAATTTCAATGAAGATTTTGAGTCTAGCCTAGTGCTCCACTTTAAACAATCAATACATATATTGTTTGTTGAGTGTAGTAATGTCAATAATTATATCCCTGGGACCTTAGTCAGAAGAGACATTATATAGATCTATGACTATCGTCATTGTTGACGAGATAACTTAATGGAGGGGTACTGATAGCTTTCTAATTAATTAATGGTTAGGACAGTAAGCCTAGGCTTATTGAGCACTTCCAACTATACCAAGTAATCAGATTAAAACTTTTTACATTCCTCCGGAAGATTTTGGTCAAGTGTTCTTGCAGTAATTGTGATGTACCAAAAACTGTTAGGAGCGCGCAACAAAAGCCCTATACATTTGCCCAGGGAGATCGTTAAGATGGAGCCTAAAGTCCGAGCCTATCAATATATTCAGTTAAACCCACTTTCATTCAAAAGGTTAACTTATGAGTTATAAGTCAATTTTGATATATCAACTGCTAGGATTCAATGCACAATCATAAGGAAAATAGAAAATAAAAGTGAGAAAAAGAATTTGAGACGCAAGGTTTTATCCCGGTTCACCCTTAAACTAGGGTTACGTCCATATGAGAATTCTACTATAATTAGTACATTGCACATTTCTGTTACATCCCTTAATTGTAAAAGAAAGAAAATAAATATATATATATGCAATAGCTATTCATGAACTCAAACCCAAACTACTAATAAAATCACGAATGCAACATTCTCCTGTCTCTAGGGAGTATGAACTAAACCCAAACATTCTCCCACTTGGTGAATACTCCACATGCTTCTTTAGACCGAACACAGTTGTACACCAATCAAACTTTTTTGCACTCACTGTCTCAGTAAAAAAAATATGCATTATTCACATGTGTGTCAATTTTCTCCAGCACTACAAGCTTATGTTCCACTTTCTCTCGGATGAAGTGATTGTATATTATAATGTGCTTTGTTCTTGCATGAAATCTAGGATTCTTAACCAAGAATAGAGCACTCTAGTTATCACACCCAATATTCACTCCTCTTTGTGTAAACAAAGCTCTTTACACAATCTACGCATCTAGATTACTTCCTTAGCAGCATGAGTAAGGGCCATGTACTCTACCTTAGTAGTAGATAAAGCAATCATGCTCTGCCTCTTGCTCATCCAACTCACAGCTCTACCGAAAAGGGAAGCAACATATCCACTAGTTGGCATCCTACTATTAATGTCATATCGCTAATCAGCATTCACAAAACACTTCAGTTCTGATGCTGGCTATCCCTTTGAGCTTTTCATGCCTTCATAATATAACTCAAAGTTAAATGTACTGCAAAGATAACAAAGCACTCGCTTTACTGCCATCCAATGGTCTTTCCCCAGATTGAACATATATATGCTCAATATTTCCACTAGTTAAGCAAAATATCTTGACGAGTACATACGATGGTATACATCAAGCTCCCAACTACGCTTGCATGTAGAACTATTGTCATCTCTGCAGCTTCCTCTTCACTCTTAGGACACTGGAGCGCTGATAACTTGAAACTTGTGGACATGGGGGTCTTCACTAGTTTACAGTCCTCCACGTTGAACTTTTTTAGCACACTTTCAACATATTCTTCTGATTTAACCACTATAATTCGAGGTTTGAGTTGAGATTTTGGAGAGATTGATTGCACAAGCGAGCAAGGGGTTTAAAAAAACAAAGATCTATGTTTTCTCTTAATTGGGGAAAAAACAACTGGGCTTGAGCAAAATTATTCAATTTGAGTCAGATTGAAGAAATTTGAGTGAGATCTCAATTAATCTGAGTTAGGATTCTCTGGATTGGGGAGTTGGGTGACCATTCGAGGATTTGGGGTAAGAAAAGAGGGATTCCACAGCAACAATTTTTTTTAATTGTGAAAAACGATGCCGTTTTGATATCCCGCATCCACGTCTGCGCCGGCCATCCACCAGTTGGTAAGTGAAGCGTTTCCTCTTTATATCTTTGAATCACCTTGACAACATTTATTTGATATTTTTTTGGATTATTAAATTCTTTAATAATCGACCGGCTTTTATGCGCGTAGGAATCGACCAAACTAATATTAGTAAATGTTTAAATAAGAGTTGGTAATCTACAATTAGTTGGTAACAAACTCAAATGAAGTTGGTGATTTCTTGTACAAGTTGATAATTCTTATAAAAGTCGGTAATTTTATATTTCGAAAGTGGTTCAGATAAGAGCTCCTAACGTAAACATATATAATTAATCACTTTAGCGGAAAAGAAATGACAAGTGATCCAGATAAAGTTTGCAATTTAATATTAGAGGGTTAGGTGATTCAATAAAGGTTGGTAATATGGAACCGATAAAATTAGTGTTAAAATGTGGTTCAAATAGGAGTCGATAATTTAAAAACTGGTTACTATCTTAATCGGAGAAAAGTTAGTGAATCACTAAACTGAATTTAAGGTTGTTAATTTTGTTTGGAAGTTTATAAGTTTAACAGTATTCTTTTAAATATAAATCATCCTCAAACAAGTTCATACTTGGTGCTGTCATCGATTTGGTGAAAATTCATCATAAAGCACACATTCGTACGTGAAAATTCATTATTTAAATAGAAATCAATTGAACCACACGGCATCGGGAGACAAATATCGGCATGAACTGCAGTTCATCAAGGAAAAAACAAAGGAAACTCATAGTGATTACCGTGTAAAATCCCCAGAGATTTATTGACCGGAAAAGAACTTTAGAAATGTCATAAACATACGGCGGTGGGCAATGGAAACGAGATGGATCTGAGTCTCCAGCAGGTTGGGAACCAGCCAAGTCTGACGTTTGGGTGCTCAGACGGTGCCGGTGGTTAGTCTTTTGGCTCCACCCGCGCATGTCTTGTCCACTGGGGACGCAATTTCGTTTTCGCTCATTCCACGTAGAAGATTAGATTGAAGTGAGCTGTGCGGGCAAAAGTTTCGAAGTCTTGTCCAACGACCAAGGAACCATTCTCTTTCTCCCTTCTTTTATTTTTCTGATTTTGGAAATAGATTTGGCACAAAAATTTATTTGGTAACGTATTTTTTTTTATATCTAGAATAAATTTTCCGTCCAAAATTAGGTTTGGAACAAAAATAAAAAGTAAAAATTTTCTACTTTTTCTGATTCTGGAACAAAAAAAGAAATAAAAACTCTTTTCGTCGCTCGCCCTCGCCTCCTGCCGCCTTCCGCAACCACCCTGTGGCCCCCGCCCCTTGCGGCCCCCCGCCGACTGCCGCTGCCACCCCCAACAACCGGCCGCCAATGGTTGCTGCCACCCCCGCCACCACCCCCCTACCGTTTGCCGGCTGCCGCCCCCCTAGCCATTGCCACCCCCTGCCGACCATCACTTCCTGTCGCCGCTCACGGACGAATAGAAAAGAGCGTAAGAGGGTGAAATTTTGTGTCATTATCAAACGGATTTCTATTCCGGAAAGAAATATTTTGTATCGTTATTACATGCATATCTATATTTAGAAACTAGTCAAGGAAATAGAAATAGAAAAATTTTCTGGCCTAAAATATATTTGTGATACATAATGATTATCATTCTCACCCTAATAAGCCAAATAAGAGAATAGATGGTTTCTCAAAAATTTGATCTCTGGACACGAAGGATCCTAGTAACTAGCTTTGTTAGAAACTTAGACTATCGAGAGATGCATACAGGGCCACAATCAATGCACATCAACCATGTATCTTGACAAGTCTCCCCATTATTTTCATTTCAGAGCTAGGCTTGACAGAATTGAAGTGAATCGATAGAGACAGAAGAAGGGAAAGTGAGAATACACAAATAAATTGATGCAGAATGATACCTCAATTAAGGAGGAGCAAATCTAACACTGAACTCACACGTGAAGGGAAGATTGTAAAGATACACGTGTGAGTTGCATTAAAAAAGTCACATATCGAAGAATTGATGTGGTATGGAGTATATAATATATCTTAGTTGGCCCATAACTCATTCTCAACACAAATAGAGTAAATACATTTTGAAATCTCTTATGAGCGAGATGGAAATGTCTATTAGGATAACACTATTTTACCCATTTTATTTGACACTATCTTTGATAATCACATTTCGTGATTATTTTAATGTATATTGGTAATGGAGATACTTAATGGATGAGTTGACACTAACGTATGAACATAATGGACCTTCCCTTCTCATGGCACCATGTGGTGACCCGGTCAAATTAAGAAAGTAATAGCCCGCGCACTACGCAATGCAATGGGCAAAATAAACAATTGGACGCACCATAAACGAGTAATCGCTCTAAGCTCTGTTCCCACATGATTATTAAAAAAAGGGTGCTCACCCTCGAATCCGATCCACATCTCATGCCTTCCACGCTTCACATAACTTCAATTCTTAATATATCAATCCTCCTCCTCCACCAATAGCGGTAATGCCTCATCGTCTTCTTCCCCGCATATAAACTCTCTCTCTCTCTCTCTCTCTCTCTCTCTCTCTCTCTCTCTCTCTCTCTCTCTCTCTCTCTCTCTCTCTCTCTCTCATGGCGAGTGTGGCTGGCAACAGTGATGTTAACCAGTCCCTGTTGGGGCACCCAGTGAATGGCCATCAAAACGGCATTGATCATCGGGATGAGAGGGAGAGGAAGAAGGAGAAGGAGAAGCTCACGACTAGAGTTTGGATCGAGACGAAGAAGATATGGCAAGTAGCAGGCCCCGCCATCTTCACTCGGGTGGCGATGTACTCCATGAATGTCATCACCCAAGCCTTTTCCGGCCACCTCGGGGAAGTCGAACTCGCCGCCATGTCCATCGCCAACACCGTCATATTGGGCTTCAACTTCGGCCTCCTGGTAATTCCATTGGATCCTTTTTATGTTTATGCTTGTCTTCCTTAATGAGAATAGTTTTTGTCTCGTTGATCGCATTTTGGTGGTAAAAAACCTCTCACACGAGCTTTCAAAGATTCAGTCGTTAAGGGAATTGATAAAGTTACTAAAATTGGAAAGAGAAATGATTAAGCGACCGTCATTAATCTACCGTGAGATTAACATTATATTCTAGACTACAAAAAAAATAGATAACAAATAATTATAAATTGATATAGGGTACACTTCTTCAAAAATTTATAACTCACAACATAATATTACTCTCACAGTGGTCTATAGACTATTATGTTAGTAAAGTCCAATTGGAAATGGTATATGTGTAAGAAACCTCTGCTAGTGACGTAGACAGATTGAGAGCTTATACAGTTAAGTGGGCTTATTGGCAGAAAATTCCTCAAACATACAAGATAGATTAAGGGCAATATCAGGTTCCAATTCACATCAACCCATGGGCCATGATATAATTGTGCACATCTCTCAAAAGCTTCACTCTTCAGCAATGGGTTTTTAACTTTCTTTTGATAAGCAAAAATGAAAACAAAAGAACGCAGAGATGTTAGTAGATTAGCAAAGGTCAACTCGAGCCAATGGAATGGGGAAGAGCTTTGAAAATGCCGGGAGGAAATTAAGTATGACTTCAAACGAGTCAAACTTAGATGAGAAATGGATCCTTATTTTAATACTCCTTTTGAGGTGGTGGGACACAAACAATTGTCCATGTCTCAACGTGCGGAATTCAGAGCCTAGTGGGTTAATATTTTGATTTGGCTTTTGTGGCCAACGTTTTAATTTGGTTAGCAAAACTAAAAATCAAAAAAAAAAAAAAGTTATCTTGTATAATGGCCACACAACATGCTTTGAACCAGAATTTGTGCATACTGTAAAACAGTAACTCCGTCAAAAAGTGAATTACTTATATTTTCACATTTATCAGAGAACTACATGTAAAATATTTTCTAACAAAGATCTTAGGGTCCATTTTGTTATTGTGGCAAAACATTTGACTCTTTGTTATGCTTATCGTGATATAGAAAAATTTTAGTTTATGAAAAACATATTCATATATGAAAAATTTACACTTAAATTTTGAAAAGTGATTTCGGAAATTTCAAAAGTCAAGTAATCTTTTGGAGTTGAACCTCTTCCGCCGCTAAAGGTTGGATAGGTGGTTGCTAATAAGAGGGATTGAGCCGCTGACTGTCCAACTTAGGTGGCCTGGAATCGAGGTTAGTCAAACTAGGCCTATAATCGAAATTGAACAAGTATTGTATGCATCTATTGCATGTAAGCCACTTCATCCTAACCATCAGATCACGTGGGTTTCACGTGGACGTACACTATATAATGACTGAAATAGAGTGTGCTCATGTGATTTGAATGCATGCAAGAATTCTTCATTGAAACTTGGTTAATATTTGCATTGTGGGTGATCATAAGATGAGGTGTTCTCGCAACCAAACTCAAGTATGGATGGCCTTCGTCGACTATCAAACTCGAGTTGCCAGAAGTCGATCCAAGATGGTCGGCAGTTCAACCCGGGTCCTTAGCTGCTGAACCCAATTCCCTAACAATCAGACTTTGGAGGTCAAACACGGGTGCGTCGCGGCTCAAGGTTTATCTGCCCCCCTCCCCTTAACTGCACTCGTTCATTCGATGGCCATTTTTGAGCACCCAATGGCTAGACCGTGAATTGAAAGTTAGGTACATTGAGTGATTGTAATCAAAGTTTAGTGGTCAGATTCGAGATTCAACTATTTTAGTTCGGTGACCATTCGTGAAAATTCCCCATATATGTCCTTCAAGATAAGGAAACGTAACTTCATCACACTTAATTATTATCAATCGAATTTATAACTGAATTAAATTTTAAGTGCTCGGGCTATATAAGATCCTCTACAACTTACGTGGGCAACTAATGAAGATGTGAAACTATTATATCTCAACTTGTGTATCGCAAATCTAATGGACTTCATTTTTGGGCATGGCAAAATTGATTAGCTAGGCATGGCGAGCGCGCTGGAGACGCTCTGCGGTCAAGCCTTTGGAGCGAAAAGATACCAAATGCTCGGCATCTACATGCAAAGGTCATGGATCGTGCTCTTCCTGTGTTGCTTCCTGTTGCTGCCCATCTACATTTTCACGACACCGCTCCTACAGCTCCTGGGCCAAGCCGACGACATCGCGGAGATGTCCGGCGTGTTGGCCCTGTGGTTCATCCCTCTCCACTTCAGCTTCGCGTTCATGTTCCCGCTGAACAAGTTCTTGCAGAGCCAGCTCAAGAACGCGGTCATGGCCTGGGTCTCTCTGGCTGGCTTGGTTATGAACGTGGTCGCGAGCTGGCTCTGCGTGTACGTCTTCGACTTCGGCGTGGTGGGCCTGTGCGTCGCGCTGGATGTCTCTTGGTGGCTCATGGTTGTGGGGTTGTATTGGTACTCGGCTTGTGGGGGTTGTCCTTTGACGTGGACCGGTTGGTCCGGGGAGGCGTTCTCGGAGTTGTGGGAGTTCTTCAAATTATCTCTTGCTTCTGGAGTCATGCTCTGGTACGTATCTTTCTTTTAGAAAGTCAAAGAGAGATTCCGTTTACTTCGGAGGCAATGCCTCGTGATATGATACATTGACCTTCCTTTATTTCGCGAAAACTAAACAATTTAAAATATATATTTTCTAAAATGATTGCTTGTATCACGTAAAATAATTAACTAATGAAGGATTTATGGTTAAACATTATTGTTGATGGTGAAAATATTTATAGTTCATTCATTTTTATAAACGATACAAGCGATCATTTTTTTAAAAATATTTTTAAAATTATTAATTTTTTGTGAAACAAACGAAGCTTTAAATGTTTTCGTAATAGCCATTTTTGAGGTAAGCATATTACCAAGTTTTAGGGATATCTCAATCGTTTTTTCTTCCCTAAATATCCTTAATTATTTTATTGTACAAATATTGTGTCAATAGATGGATGTTGCAAATTCTTAAAAGAATTTTAAATCTAGAAAAGTTTAATCTTTCCATAAGTACAATTTCTTCGTATAGTGTACTTTATCAATAAATTATATTTTTATACGAATTAGTTGCTTCTAACTTTTATGATTCAATTCTATGCGTACCTTTTACGATTAACCATACGATAAAATAGTATTGTAACTGTGCTTTTTTTTTTATATGCTCCATATTAATTATACTTTGTATGACAATCCGCACAATGAGCGGCCAGGTAAACGTGTAGTGTTAAATATGCACCTCTGGCAAAATCTAAATTTGAGAGTGATTGCTTTTGTTTTCAATAATTTGGTTCCTTGTATCTCGGCACGCGATCAGCCTAGAGAACTGGTACTATAGGATATTGATACTGATGACCGGATATTTGCGAAACGCTACGGTCGCGGTGGACGCCTTATCAATATGGTAAGTGCGGTTTTCCTCAAACGCAAGAGATTTATGGGAGCATTGCCTCCTTGCAATGCAAATGTTTCTTCTTGTTTGAGGCTTCTGATGAACTGCTCATTTCATTCTCGTTGTAGCATGAGCATCAACGGATGGGAGATGATGATCCCTTTAGCCTTCCTTGCTGCCATCGGGTTCTCTCTCTCTCTATCTCATATGATGCTTTTTGATCGTTTTCAGTCTATAACTACTTCTGGAAAACGTGCTCATCGTCGCATTACGATATTTATAGAGTGAGAGTGGCGAATGAACTCGGAGCTGGAAATGCTGAGGCTGCCAAGTTTGCAACCATCGTGTCGGTGGTTCAATCAACTATGATTGGCCTCTTCTTCTGTGCGCTCATAATGATCTTGCACAACAAATTTGCCTACATTTTCACATCATCCACCGATGTTCTCGAAGAAGTGGACGACCTATCTTATCTTCTGGGTGTCACGATCCTCCTCAACAGTGTTCAACCAATTTTGTCCGGTGAGTTCATATATCGATTCCGTTAACAAATGTTTTAGGGCACTTCTTTCTAATTAGTGTCAAGTGCAATTAATGCATCGGTGACGAAAATGTTTTCTCATTAATTATACTTGATCGGTGCTCTTGGACACTCACTAAAAAGACCCTTTATGTATTGCTTATTTTCGCATCCATCTCCTCGCTATAATGCATTCACAATGCCCAAATACTTACAAGAATCGAGAGGAAGCCGAGTGAACATGCGTGACTAGAACTCAAAACCCCCTTCTCAGGAGTTGCCGTCGGATCGGGGTGGCAAGCGTATGTTGCGTACATAAATTTGGGATGCTACTACGTCGTTGGGCTTCCTCTTGGATTGCTCATGGGATGGGTGTTTCACTTTGGTGTCATGGTACGTATCCAAAGCCTCCAATCATTTGCTTTCCATTCGATAATAACTTGTTCCTCAATTATGTTAATCATGATTCGGAAACATGGTAGGGTATCTGGGGTGGCATGGTGTTTGGCGGGACTGCAATCCAAACATTGATACTTGCCGTGATAACAATCAACTGTGATTGGGCGAAGGAGGTACGTGACTTTAGCACCAAATAAAGCACCAGAAAAATGCAGTTAACAAGACTAAGGGCCCGTTTGATTCGGCTTTGGGGAAATGCAAATACCTTTGGACTAAAGGGGTTTTTGAAAATACAAGTAATGCTTGGTAAGTATTTTTTAAAATCAACTTGGGTTAAAGGACTTTTGCTAATTAAAAAAAAAAGGCTCAAAACGGCAGCCGCTGCCATTGGCCAGATCTGGTCGCCGACGACTACCGCTTGGGGTCGCCGGACCTCGAGCATCGCCCGGTTCGCGCGACCCAGGCCAAGCGTTGCCTGGGTGGTGCGACCCCGGCGACGCCCGAGGTCCGGCGACCCCAGGCGGCGGTCGCCGGGGTCGCGCGACCCTCGGGCGACCGCCGCCCGAGGGTCACGCAACCACCGCCTGGGGTCACCGGACCCCGGGCGTCGCCTGGGTCACACGACGCCGGCGACGCCCGAGGTCCGGCGACCCCAGGCGGCGGTCGCCAAGGTCGCGCGACCCCCAGGCGGTGGTTGCCAGGGTCGCGCTAGCCCTCAGGCGGTGGGCGCCGGGCCTCGATCTACTGTTCATGAACAGTGCAAGTTGCATTCCGAAAATACAACTTCCCAAAGCACATCCGAAGGAGCATTGGCCAAAGGTCCCTTGGGAAGCATTGAAAATGCAATTGCATCTCCCCAAAGTGAGTAAAAAAATTTGTCAAACACCATTTGCATTTGGCCAAGGGACTTTAGAGCCCAAATGAGTATTGCAAATACTGAACCAAACTGGGCCTAAGTAGGTACATAAAAGCCTAGAGGTATCAGTGACAAAGTCTAAAGCCGCAGATCGGCTAAGTGTACCCAGCGTATAACCAGAAAAAAATGATGACAGACGACAGGAAAACCTATCTCTAGAAGTCCAAAAACCGGTTCCTAATGATCATCGGGGCCGGCTAACTGCCTGTCGCCCCGTTGTCGCATTAATACTTGCCGCCGAAGAGAACCAGCAATTGCTTTGTGAAGCTTTCCTCCGATAACATCATTGGGTATCAGTAGCAGGCCCGTCACTAAAGTAATTTACGTAGGCCGTCAATGCCGGCCATCCTTAATAACCGGACGCCTGGACTTAGTTCTTCATTAGTGTGTGAGCTTCTCGGTACCTGATATGTGTGGGGTACGCTGCTAATTTTCACTTAATATAGGTCATTCGCTTGGTGTATGGCTACGAATCTAAAAAATTCACTTGATCAATGCAGGCCGAGAAAGCTAAGGCACGAGTGGCAAAGTGGTCTTCTACAGATCCTGAGTTGCTTGCTCTAGCTGATGGCTAGAACTCACATCTTCAGTATTGGATCAGCCTTTATTTTGTATGCACAGACGAGTTTCGTCATACTTATAAATCTTTCCTAAACTTATGGGCAAAAAAATTGATGAACCAACTATAGTAATCTAGATAAGGCTCTCTGCGCAGGTCCTACTTTGAAGAAGGAGCAATCAAGACAGGATTTTTTTTCCCATACACTGAAGTTGAGTCGCGAGCATTGGTCGTGTGTGTCCCCTTCTTCATGTAAATTACAAACAAAATGCTTCTAGTATCAAAGATTAATTGGTCAAGCACTTGGTTCAAACGCAACGGGATGAAGTATTCAGATCATACTCATAGCATCTCTTATTCAGATAATTAGGAATCCATGTTGTTATTGCAGAAAATGCTAAAATGCCAATTCATCCACGCAATTGCAGTGTTGGAGCGATTCCATCAAGGTTTGAAGAACGTTAGTTAGTTCGATCATTAGATGCTATAAGCGACCGTGATTCTCATCACGAGCTGTTTACTTCGAAAAGATGTTTGTAGACTATCATAAATCAACCGAGCAACTCATTTTCTAATTTGTCACACAAATTTGATACAAGAGACTGTCGGATGAACCCACCTATCAAGATCCACACAAATATGTCGCGGCTTTCACTTCGCTGTGGAGCGTAGTCTGTCCATCAATGGCGAATCCAAGCAATGGGAACTGAGATGTCAATCAGCTTCTGCTTCAAGAGTCACCTGCAAACAGCGATTGTGACAGCGATGTTCGTCGGAGACTTGAGGACAAGAGCATGACGGCCAGAGTGTGGATAGAGACGAGGAAGATATGGCAGGTTGCCGGGCCGGCCTTACTCATCCGAATGGCGATGTTCTCCATGAATGTCGTCACCCAAGCATTCGCCGGCAAGCTCAGGCGAAGTTGAGCTCGCCCCCATGTCCATCACCAACAACGTCATTCTCGGCTTCAACTTTGGCCTAACAGTGATTAATCCGTTCTTATTGCCTTTTCTTGTGTTTGCGTCCATCTGAACATTAAGGAGTTCTTTCCTTTTGCATTCCGTATACAAGACTTATGAAGTAAGAAGTTGAACCGATAACTACTTACAGAATAGTAGATTTGCAAGTGACTTTGATAAATTCAGGGAATTACCAATTCACCTAATGAATGCGTGCCATTAAAAGCTCAAATTGTAGGATACAACTTGAGAATCGACCGATTCTAATAGTTATGGCCTTGGGAATCAGCTTGGCATGGCGAGCGCTGTAGAGACACCGTGTGGTTGAGCCTTTGGGGCGAAGCGATACCACATGCTAGGCATCTACGCGCAAAGGTCATGGATCGTTCTCTTGCTGTGTTGCCTCCTCTCGCTGCCTCTCTACACCTTCGTGACACCGCTTCCGAAGCTCCTTAGTCAATTCAATGACGAAGTGGCATTGTCCGGCACAATCGCCCTGTGGTTCATCCCCGTGCGCTTCAGCTTCACGTTCATGTTCCCGCTGTCCAAGTTCTTGCAGAGCAATCTCAAGACCGTGGTCACGACTCTCGACTCGGGTCTCGCTGATAGGTCTGGTGGTGAACGTGGTCGTGAGTTGGGCCTGCGTGAGCATCTTCGACTTTGGCATGGTGGGTCCGTGCGTCGTGTTGGATCTGTCTTGGTGGCTCATGGTTTCGGGATTGTATTTGTACTCGCGTGCAGGGGTTGTGCTTTGACATGGATAGGATAGTCCATGGAGGCATTCTCGGGGTTGTGGGAGTTCTTCAAATTGTTTACTGGGGTTATGATCAGGCACCAGTTCTTCTAATTTCTAAATCGATTATCAATTTTTTTGCCTGATTCTATGATTTATTGCCATTGCATTCGATCGGCCTGGAGATTTGATAATATAGGATTTTGATACTGATGACTAAATTTGTACAAGCGGATGCCTCGTCGATCTGGTACGAGATTTTGTCCTCGATTTTTCACTGTGGATGAAACTTCTAGACGACTTTTGTTCCGATTATTTTGGCAGCATGAACATCAATGGATGGGAGATGCTGATTCCTTTTGCCTTACTCGCTGCAATTGGGTACACAAACCTTTCCTCTATAATACTGTGCTTTCATTATCTCAAGAACCAAACACAATAAAAAAAACTTTAGCAGGCGAACAGCTTGTAGTTTCGATTTTGAATAACGAATTATTGCTCAGTTGACAATTTGATGTTTGTCATTGTGCACACAAGCGGTTTCCGCGCTGACTTCATCTAATTTTTTGATAGAGCGACAGTGGCGAATGAGCTCGGAGTCAGGAATGGCCAGGCGGCGATATTCGCGACTTCTATGCCTGTGGTGCAATCGACTGTCATCGGTCTCTTGTTTTTTTGATCTTGTCATGGCTTTGAACGGCAAATCTCCAGTTCAGCATTGATGCGATCTACTGTCATCGGCCCTGGAGTCAAGTGCCAGAGGAGGAGTGGTTTGCTTTGCGTTGCTTAGGTGAGGGGAGGCGGAGGACGTTAGGGCTCTGGAGGAGGAGTACCACGTGATCCTGGACTCGGACGTGGTGTACTAGGATCAACTGTACGAGCTACTATTGGAGACGCTGCGATGGCTATCTGGAGGGAGCGAGAGGAGGAGGACGAGATGGTGTTGCGATGGCTCACCGGCGGAGGTGGAAGGACTCGGCATTCATCAGGAAGGCGTTCGACGTGGAGGCAATGCACATGGAAGAGCCGCAGAGGTCCAGGATCTGACTCGTTGTCTAGGAATTTTCGCCCTGTAATTCATTTTGATCTTTACCTAAAAGAATACACAGTGAGAGAGCTAGAGGGGGAAATTGAAAACCTTGATCAAGTCTTTTTCTATCACCAAACACACACTTTGTTGGCAAATTTTTGGGGCATCCCACTATAGGCCTGAGTAATTCTTTTGGTTGCGTGAGTAACAATTTGCCAATTGGTTTCCTGGTCAAGCATTTGGCTTTGTGCTGATTTCACCAATAGAAATCTGCCTCAATCCTTGCCATCGACAGTTATTTGAGCCGTAAATAATCTGGAGCATCAACTCTCATGGGCTATATTTTTAAATGTTTCGTGTGGATTTTGTCCTCTTAACTGCTGCTTCATGCGAAGTCCCATTGTGGCTAGATGTATGCTCACTCGCTCCCTTCCCGTCTGTGCGTGAGTGTGAGCTTGGTCGGCCCTATTGTTTTGCCATTAAATTATTAGAGTTAATACCACGAAAAATCCCAAACTAGTATATATGTGATAAATTTATCTCAAAGTAATTTTTGTTACTGCAAAAAAACTCTAAACTGGTACACCGGTAATAATTTTACTCCAAACTGGTACATTTATAATAAATTTACCCTCTGTTAAACTGGATTAATATCACGAAAAACTACAAACTGGTGCACCTGTGAAAAATGTAGGATAAAACCCCATATTGCTACACCCATCAACTGTCATGTGTTATCCAACTTAAAAATTTGACGGTAAAATTTAATGGAAACTAATAAAAGATAAAATTATTACGTGTGTATTGGTTTGGAGTTTTTGATTGTCAAAAAATTAATTTTGGATAAATTTATCATCGATGTATCAGTTTAAGATTTTTCGTGGTATTAGCCCAAGTTATTATCACATGCTGGATATCCGGTTCAATGCTCGAAAATTTCCCTTCTCATCTAGGAAAAGGCCAGTGAAATACACGTGGAGAGAACAAAGAAAAGTAAGGAGGAGGAGGAGTGCGACGAGAAAAGGAAAAGGGAAGAAACCAAATAAAACGAGGGGCGCGACATTTAACCTAAGAATCCTTTGGATGCCGAAAACGCGGACCCACAAAAGATAAAATGGTCAAAATATTCTGATAGGAAATGTATTAGAGAGAGAGAGAGAGAGAGAGGCCCGTTGAAAATTTAACCTAACGAATAAGGTAGATAATGATTCAACATAGGAGCTATTGGAGAACCCAATCTAACGATAGCATAAAAAAGAAACGGCAAAATTACAGTTGTATTATGTATAGCGTTACACTCTAAAAAAAGGAAAAAAAACAAAAATCTAAGTTTGATCCCGAGAAATTGCCCGTAAAAATAGTTAACTACAAAAATTACCTCCCTTTGGTATTTTTGCTATATACAACAACACACAGCTCCGGTCTATTACGTAATAAAAGAATTACCGAAATTTCCAACTCAGCATCCACTTGTCCCCCACCCCTATGGCATCCACGTCACCCCACGGTCGAGACCGTTACAGGAACCAAGTCCAGCCCCCTGAATCCGCCGCCGCTCCCCGCCCCCGCCGCCGACGGCACCGCGTACAGCTTCCTTGACTCGGTGAACCGTCCTATGAGCCGGGCCAACTCGGCGGCATCGGCCTTGGCTTCCTTCTTCACCAGCCTCCACCCTTCTCTCCTCTCCTCCTCCGCCGACGCCTTCGCCTTCAGCTCGGCGGCGGAGTCCCACAGCCCGTCGTTGTTCTTCCGGTTCCCGAACAGCGACATCAGCCCGTCCTTGCAGCCGCCCAGCCGGGTCAGCAGGCCCCCCAGCTGAGCCAACTCGGCGGAGCTCAAGCCGTCCAGCCTCTCCCCGAGCCCCGCCAGCCGGAGCGAGATCTCGGACCGGGTCGCGCCGTAGTCCTCGCCCACCAACCTGACCACCTCGTGCACGAGATCGTTCGCCCGGAGCCGCCCGGATTGATCGGGCGCCTCGACGACCCGCTCGAGAACGCTCAGCAGCGCGTCGAGCTCGATCAACAGCTCGGGGTTCGACGCCGCCGACACCTTCTCGTCCCGGTCCCCGGTGGAGCCGCGGCGGGGCGAGCCGCACAGATAGAAACCCACCCGCCGCGAGGCGATCAGGGTCTGCTCCAGGAACTCCGCGTACCATCGCGCCCACGACGACAGCTCCCAGGCCTCCGGGTCCGAGCCGTCCCGGAACCTCGACAGGTTCAGGTAGTTCCGGCCGCCGCTGCCGGGGAAGAAGGACAGCTGGTCCCGGAGGATGAAGGCGCCCTGCGTGATGACGCGGTGGAGCGCGACGAGGCACTTGAGGGCGACGGCGGCGTCGGCGGCGCCGTGGAGGCGGTCCATGAGGGCCGCGACGCACGACCGCGCCGTGACGCGGGACCCGCGGCCGAGCAGGAGGACGGCGGCGAGCCGGTCCTCGGGGGGCGGGGCGCCGGGGGCAGCGGAGGCGGCGGTGGCGCGGAGGACGGAGAGGCGGACGGCGGCGGCGGAGGAGGGGGAGGAGGGGCGGGCGAGGGAGAGGGTGGCCTTGAGGATGGAGACCTTGTCCCTGAGGATGCTCACGAGGGCTCGGAGCTTTCGCTTCTGCGCCATTGATGACGTGATTTCTCTTGGGGAGAGAGAGAGAGAGAGAGAGAGAGAGGTTGAAGAAGGGAGGAGGGCTAATTATGAAAAAAGAGGAAAGCGGCGAAAAAAGGGAATATACGAAATCGTACGCGGAACAGAGTGAGGTACGCGTGCGGTGGGTGGCTATACGGTCAACGGGTCAGCCCCGACCAATTTTTACCATTTCTTGTTTGGGACCAGATGGATGGGAGGCCGAAAATACGGAAATGTTCAGACGCTACTATTCGATTTTTTAAAATTTGTTGAGTTTTGAAAAGTCAATTTGGCAGGAAGCCGTTGAAATGAAAGGCCGATTTCGTGCTTTGGTAGGACTTTTGAGCGTGGAAAGCAACGGCGTAGATGAAGCCGCGGTGCTGTTCGATGGGAATTCGCCAATTTGCAATCGACACCGTCGAGCTAATTCATGATATTATCTGTCTAGATGTTTCGATATTTCTTTCGGGTTATTTCTACCCCTTATGTAACAACTTAATCCAACCCGCTTTCACTAAAGAGGCGAGCATCTAATGTGAATTTAAAATGGTGGATCCCGAATTTATTTGATTTCCTTCTTCTTTTTAGTCTTTCTATTTCTATATAAGATCTTGTTACCATAATTTAGAAAATAACATATTTTTTTGTGAGTATTACTCTAGGATATAAAAACGCTCTCGTTCTCCCTCGGACAAACCCAGTTCTTTTCTACGTTGTCAAGTAGATTTGCGGATCAATTATGAAGTAAAACCCCGAAAAATATTAATATAAATAATCAAGGGTGGTTATGTCTATTCTTTTTTCATGAAAAATGAGTGAATTTAGTCAAATAAATGGTAAACGGCCCCGCTCTTAATCTTTTTTGACAACCGCCAACAAATAGAATCATTCTACGTCGGCCAATAGTCATCAATTATAGGTTGAACGAAGAACGTAGTATGCCAATTATCTTACACCTTATAAGGATTATTATTGAATCCACTATCGAAATCATAATAAAGATTAAAATAAAATGTGACACGGTCCCTTTATAGATGAATTCATTCACATGTCAAGCATCTAATTGCACTCCCATAAATGATTTATTACCGCGACAGTGGGACCTACTAAATATTCTTATTCAGGGGTGTCCAAATCGAACCGCAGCCCAAACTAGAAATTTCGTGCGTTTTCTACTGGGTTCGGGGTAATGAAGAAGCGACCTCTTTTGTTTTTCCGCCGGTGTTGGTTCGGCTCGGTTCATAACCCCGAATCAAAAACCGCCCGGACACGATATCCTAATTTCTAACAATAATGGCCCCAAGAAAATCTTGGTAGTTCTTCCACGTCCGCAATCTATGGCCGTGGGTCTCGGGATTCGCGAAAGCTAAAAAAACGAACGGAAAAAGTGGAGGGGACAGAGACAGGGATCATGAGCCTCACTAAGGTAACGGCTAGTTTTTACTCGGGCTTTTGGACCCGACCCTTTCTTTTAATGTTTGGTTCTTGTCGGGATCAATCATTTGACCGACGATCATGGGACCGGACAGGACGAAAGGAAAAGGGGCCCGCCATCGACACCGGGCCCACATGATGGGCCGGGCCCGAAACCGGAGCCCCGTGACCCGCCCGTGGGCTCGAGGGTCCGTTGACGCCGGAGCCGGCGAAGGGACGGGCTTTCTCGTCGCTTGCGCCCTTTTATAAGCATGGATTCGGGTCTGGAGGAAGATGAGTCTTGGGCCGACGAGGCCCGTCAAGTTGCTCATTACACGTCCGGTCCGAGGTGGTAAAGCTTCTGACTTGGTACGAGGAAGCAGCAACGAGAGCAAACATTTGGAATTTTAGTACCATGCCATGACCTTGCTCTTCATAGTCTTGATTGGGTACGTGAGCTTTGCGATGAGCATCGGACCCACCGCGGTTTTGGGCACTGGTCTTTGGGCTTAGCTATCGAACGGCGAGCAAAGCTGGTGCCACGTGTGTAATTGGCTTCCCATGTCGGGTCAACAAGTGTTTAGACGACACACGTTGTGGAATTTGAGGTGAGTTAAGTGAGAGTCATCAGAGTTAGGTACTAAAATAGGATTGAAACCACGCATAATATCGCCATCCCCTAGAGGCTTTTCAGGTTATGATCATCAAACGACTTCCAACCATGGGAAAATTCAAGAAAACTAATTTTGGTATGTAACTTTCTTTGGGAAAATTCTCCAAAAAGTCATAAATATATTGTACGACGGCCAATTCAATCATAAAACTTAGAATTGTGTTAAAACCTTTTGACAACTTGCCAATTTAATCCTAAACATTTTGATGATTTGTCAATTTGGTCCAAACCATATAACAATTTGCCAATTTAGTCTTTCCGGTTAATTTTGGTCAGAAATAGCTAACTTGTCAATATGGTCAGCACCAATCATCCTACATGGTATGGCCGAAACTAACGTGACAATTTTAATAATTTGTTTGTTTTTATGAATTTTTTTTTATTTTTATCCTTTTCTTTTCCCCTTTTATCCTTCGCCGACCATCGCTCAGTCTTGTCAATAGCCGGTGGAGGTCGCCAGCCTTGGGTGAGGGACGCTAACACCTAGGTTGGCAAGGGTTGCCCTTGCCTAGGGGGTGTAGACCTCCCTCACTTGGGCTAGCAAGGATAGACCTCGCTCTCGCTCGATCCGGTCAAAATTGGCCGAAATGACTAAATTGACAAATTGTTAAAAGGTTTATCACTAAATTAGTATAATTGAAAGTTTTAAGACTAAATTGGTAACTTTTCAAAACGTTTATAACTGAATTAGCACAATTGAAAGGTTTAAGACTAAATTGCCACTGAAAAATATTACAATATTATTAAAAATTATCCATATCAACGCCGGCCATGCGTAGGATTGTTAGCGTTCACATAAGCAATTATTAGGATGGATTCAATTTGTAAAATGGGAAAAATATTTAAAACTAAATCATCATAATTAAAAAGATTTACGACTAAATTAGGAAAAGTGAAATAGGTTTAGGATTTTTTGAATAATTTTCCCTCTTTGACTGTTCTTATGTCATAACTATTCCTCTATTTGCGGGTTTAACATTTTGGGAATTTATGCCCATCCTTGATAATTAAATACTCTCCTCCCTCGACAAAGGTTATAGTCCCATCGCACTATTTCTACTCCCAACAAACAATAAACCCTAATATTAAAAGTATCTTGCTACCGAGTGTCTTCAAGACACTTAATAAAAATGTCGACATTTCGATATGTTCGATACAATCGAGCGAGGAAATCAGTATATGAGCATTATGAAACTATTTAATTTAATTTCTCAATAAGTATCTTGAAACTATTTAATTTAATTACTCAATAAGTATCTTAAAGACATTCGTCGATAATATTCATATTAACCCATATGGGGCCTCGAGCTGATGGGGTCCAATTCATAATCAGGGATCGTTCCCGAGCACAAGGTAATTTCCCCAGATTTTCTATATTATGTAATAAACATCTAGTCACAAAAACTACGCGATCGCACCTTCCCAAAAGCAACGCAAATATTCTCCCGACCTTATCATTTCTTGTTCCATCGAGAATTAACTTTCGACAAGCCAAAAACGCGCTTCATTTCTTGGCCATCAAAGGAAGAAGTACAGTTCACGGGGGTCGACAAGGCTTGTAAATTAAGCAAAAAATCATTGGGCGGATCCTGTCCAAGTCGTTCGCGATCTAAGCTGAATTCATCGAAACATGATTTGGGTCCATTCAGCAGAATTTTGCGGCCACCTTGTCGCGGTAAGGACGTGACAGCATTCGTTCCCCCCCTTACTTTTGGAGCATTAGCAAGAATTATTTATTCGTTCATTTAACTGGCTTCGATTGTACGAGAAGAAGGAAAGAAACGGAGGAAAACCACAGAAATGGCTTGAAGCCCCTGGTTTTTCAGGGTGCAAGGGAGACCTGGTTTTAGCGACCGGGCATCGTCACTGCGTAGCAAGAGTACAAAAGCGCACAGCGCCTGATGAACCAATGCCCCCTCCCGCCCGTTGCTTGTTCCGTTCGATTCCGACGAAACCCGCCACGTCCAATTCGAGCCTAATGTTCCCTTCTCTTATCTCTGATGCTGATTCTCACCTGTGCGGTGTACTGCATTAAAAGATTGACCATTTCACATGGGTGTCATAATCCCCTCCTTTTTGCTGGTCCCTGATGAAATATGCATGGCAGATGCATCTTCGTCTTTGCATGGAAGAGGCCAAAAGATTGGGGGACTGATAGGGTCCATGTCCGGAGTCCGAGCTTGGCAACGTGTTTAGTTGGAAGGCCTTCATTCAGAAGTTTAATCTAACAAGAATGGGGCAATAAGCGTACAATACTTACTCCACATTTATCCAATTTGGGACAGTGCGTCTAACATAACTCACATGTATAGATCAACGATCACCATGAAGGAGTAAGTATTGTACACTTATCCAATTCGGGACAATGCGTCTAACATAACTCACACTTATCCAATTCGGGACAGTGCGTCTAACATAACTCACATGTATAGATCAACGATCACATGTATAGATCAAATTCGGGACAGTGCGTTTAACATAACTCACATGTACGCTTATCCAATTTGGGACAGGCCGTCCAACATTCCATATATATCACCCATAATGCCCACCGTCTCCCCTGATCTCTTCTAATAGATCGACTTCTTGAAAGGTTCCCTTCGGACCGTGTGACCACACCACAACTCCCACCTTCGCCCCTTGTCTCTTCCGCTAGACTATACCATGAAGGCTTCTCGGAAAACATGGTGATCAAGAGAGATTTATTCCTTAACAAAATTCATGAAATATGTATACATATTAAGAGTGGGCCACCGGTCAATCATAGGCTCTAACATTACTTATTATGATGCGTTGCAGATGTTCGATGCCTTCACATGTCGTACAAAAGAAAATAGATTTGTTGGTGACACCATTCGCTACAAGAACGGATCATGTTTGTGGGCCAAATATCGTCCACTAATAAATTATTATTCAGCCAATGTGTGATATATATGGAATGTTGTTTATAAAGTTGAAATTCATTCTTCTCAATCCTTAACATGTATCATGTTAGAAAATTTTCTTTTTCCACCTTTTAAAAGGATAATATATTTCCACAAATAAAAAAAGAATACTTAAGTTTTTTAGTAGAGTTGTTACTAACTTAATAATCTTTAAAATAAGGACAATAAGTCTCAGATTTTTGAATCCCTACATCACTAGTTCTCGACCTTTTTACGTCATTGATTTATTAGAATACTTTCTAAAGAATCTCTCATAACATGCCGATAGTGTGGAAGCTATCGACGAAAAGTTAATGTTATTAAACTAGAGCAAAGCTCAATCATTCCATCTACATCAAAGCTTGCTTCCCAAGTTTGAATATAATTAATTATGATTCCCGATAATTTCACAATTGGAAGAATGACTGTTGTAAAACATAGCTCTTTAATTGGAAGGATTTTTTTTTCGTTAAAAGTTCCCATTAGTATTTGCTTATACTTTGGAATTTAAAGAAATTACAAAATTTTGACGGAGCCAAGAATTTATGGATGAATTTGTAAATTCTTTTTTTAAATAATTGAGCCCAAAATTCTAAATCTGCCCATGACTATCTATATCTTTGTTAGCTTGGTCTATCTGTTTATATATTAACTTGTCTTGAAAACATCTCATACTCCACGTAAAGCAAACTATGATGCTTTTGATATTACTGATGTCACATTATAGGTGCATCACATTTTATAATGGACCAAATCATAATTTTTGAATCATAAAGATCATATTTGGAATAATAAGGGTATGCAAAAGAACATGTATGACCTACAAAATCGGCATAGTTAGGCGGGTTAACAAGTAGCTATTGGGATTCAGAAGATAGATTTCCGGTTTCAAAATTTTAAAACCGGTGAATACAAGATAATTTCTAAGGGTTCTAAGGTTGAATCATTCTTTACTTTTATTTATGATTTTTCACATTTTAATTTGTGATATCGTGGGATAAAGCAGATTTATTATTTGAACTTAACTTTTCATGTTATTATGTCTTAGAACTATGTTACTATGAGCCATAAACAGGTATTTTTCTTATGTACTCCATTTGTGTTTTTATGTTGAATGCTGAATTTAGACAAAAAGCATTCTTTTGGTTTAACAAAAAAAAAAGTATAAGGTAGTATAGGATCCTAGAAATTGTGGAACCATCGGGTTTCAATTCTATAGAGATTCTTGGTAGACATGATAGACCTGATTATGGGTCTAGTGGCCAGTGAATAGCCATGCCTCGCCCGAGCCACTAACTCTAGAGGACACTTTTTGACGGGCTTGGGTAAGGGCATTTACTGATAAAAGACCAACCCAGCCTAAGCTAAAGATTTGATCTCTATTTTAAATTTGAGACATGGATTCTCTACCCTGCATAGTACTCTCATTGGTGTCTCAATAAATCTCAACCATTGATTCATGGAAATGCGATTATTATCAATGCTTGTGATTTATCGAGGCACTGACACGAGTAGTGTGTGGAAAAAGAGGTCTTTCTACCTAATTAGAGCCTATAGGATCGGATCTAGATTTCAAAAACTTGAAACCAATGCATGTATGGTAGGTTCGAGGGCAGGGCAAATGAACTATTGGACACTATGCTTCATGAGAATGGTGTTCATATTTTTTATTCATTTTCGTATCAATTAAGAAAATTGCAGAAAATATGGATACACTCTCCACAAGCACAAGATTGTACGACAAAACAATTTCATTTATCAAGTCATCATTGGACTTGACATACGACCAACAATTAATCACTTAAATTAACGGCTCTCACACTATATTCTAGACTGTAAAATTGATTTCACTACATTTATTGCATGTGATATTCGTCGTACGTTCTAAGTTAGGATGATTCGGGAGTGTACTATATTGGGCGCCAGTTAAAAACGATGACGAGCACTTAAAAAATGTGGCGAGATTTCTTTCTTATGGGCTTGTATGGTCAAGTGACCTAATCAAAAGGTTACATTTGCTCTTGATGAATGCGCTATACCACAAAATGGAGAAGATATGGCTAAGAACTACACTTTTTTTTGTGTGTAAAATGTCAATATTATAAAGCAGATAGAGTACAACAGTTTAGGGTCATCCCCCAGAATTACAAATAGGGCTGATAATTTAAAAAGATGGAGGTGGGAAGTCTCCACATAGTACTAATACAACATTTGTCACGGAATGTCTAATTTTTTGCTCTACCTCTTACAATTTTACGCACCTAAGCCAAAATAATATGGATGTCGATTGACTTGTTTTGAAATTGTCTATGTTTGCGCTCTATCCAAATGCCATATGTGGTTTCTAGAAAGGATACCTTAAGGAGTCTTGCCACCAAGTCTTTAACCTTTGCTGTCCTAATCATCCATTGACGTTCCTCATTCCATCCTCCGAAAAGACGCCTAATCCCATGTTGTGCAAGGATAACGCGCCATATGCTGCATGTCCACTCACATTGGAAGAATAAATGTGTTATCTTTTCAATACGAGCCATGCAAAAGTTACACTGGATATCAACTGAAGTTATCCATTGGCCGATAATCTCTAATGTCGATAGTATAGTTTTGCAAACAAGCCAGCCAATAAAATTGTGTTTGCTAATGTTGCTAGTTCAAATTAGGTTATATCACTCCACAACTGGTCCCACATGTCTAAATTCATCATAAATTTCTCAACAACAGTACCCTAAGCTATGGGTAACTAAGGCTAAAAAATGTCGCAATTTAAAGAGACATCACCGAATCAAAACCATACTGCCCCTATTGTTGATCTACATAATTGGAGTGCCTCTGTATTTGGTGTTGTAAATCCATATACTCCAAAAGGAAGAGGATGGACGATTGATGAGGTTCCACAACATGCGGCCTAACAATACTTTGTTCCATAAGTTCAAATTGAGCAATCATAATCTTCATTCCCTTTCAGGTGAGCAAACTACTAGCCATACCACTTTGTGTAATTCATGATTTACTGCATTACCTGCCCACGGGAACTGATGGATCAACTTCTCAACCTCTTATATGGTTTGCTTTGGCAGTAAGAACATTTGCATCCAATAGGTTTGGCTAACTATAAACTCCGTGCATAACTCATCTTCGTTATACAGAGAATCTCATTTTTCCTTTTAAAAAAATATAAAGGAATTACTAAAATATGGTCCACTTGAATATGATTTAGTTACTTCAAATAAACCTCCCCCGTGAGATCACATCCACACACTCTTTGCATCCAAAGACGAAACACCTTTCCATGGCGTGGAAGTCGCCAATTCACCTTCCTCCTCTTAGACAAGGAAAGTCGGTTCGAAGAATCCCCGTGCATGCTTCGTTCATCCTTCTTCGCAACTTCCTCAGAGGCTCACGTTATCGTTTCTCAATTATTACGTCCCATTGCGCTCTCTCTCTCTCTCTCTCTCTCTCTCTCTCACACACACACACACACACACACACACACACACACATAAGGAAAGGAGCTTCAGCTTTTAGTACGCTGTATGGCTTCGCTTGTTACGTGAAGGCTCGAACGCATCTCTCGATCCTATGCAGACACGGGACCGTAGTAGTTGAGAGCGTTCGAGGTTTAGCGGCAGGCTCACCACTTCTCGTCCTGCATCTTACTTTCAAGGTCATTAAACAAAGCGAGCAGCATAATTGGTCCTGCCGTTTTTACGCCACGTTCGAAAGTGTTTATGCAGCAGTACAATGACTTGTCGCAATTTTGAAACTGTTTGCGCAGTACAATGGCTTGTCCCAAGATCATCCTGTCTCAAAAATCCAAACTTTGGCAGATGCATGAGCGGTTCGATGATAAGCGTATGGTATGTTTGTCTTGTATGTCATTTCAGAAGGATTAAATAGGTGCTTCTGATGATGTACCATGTTCTGGTCCACTCATGAAGTCAGTCATGTGCCCCGAAAGATTACTATTTTAGAAGAGAACTCAGGGAATCCGCAATAATTGAGGTAAATTTCAGTGAATGCAATTATTTATGCTCAGAGAGCATCTAAAAATTGTCTCCAAGATCATATCAACATATCCAATAATTCATGATAATTCCCTTGGTGCGTAAGATGTGTAGAGATCACATTGAACGCATTGATAGAGTACAAATCTTCTTTTACGCCGAACACTTAGATGGGGTAGTCCTTCCCATAACCTTAAATCTGATCCAAATCCTAAAGTCCTTCCCCTTATTCTAATTTACGCCCGTGAATAAGACAAGCCTCACTTTAGCGAATGAATAATTTCCCAATTTGAGTATGCCTTTCTGTCGGCAATGTTATTGGCACGACTCAATTGGACCCCTCCATTATGACGATCAGGATTTTCCATGCAGGGAAGGTGAACTTTTAACTTTAAAAGCGCCAGCACGCTCGAATTAGTGGAAGGGCCCAATTGGAAAGGTTGTGCCAAAAATTGAACAGTGACCCCATTGGAAACAGGAACCGACCAGCGAATCTCAACTGCAAGTAAAATACAAAAGGACTTCACAAGAGGAGGATGGTTCCCCAGAACTTTGAGGTCCGCCGATCCCTTGTTTCCTGAGCTAGTCAACAAAATACTGCGTTTCTTCTATATTTTATCTTGTTTTTTTGGCAGACATCCAACTATTAATTAAGCTAAAAGAGATCAAACCCAAGATTTGGGTGTTGACAAATGTTAGTGATCCTCGCTTAAGGCTTCGATGATTCCTAGTATACTCGAGCTTTCTCATGGATTCGTTTTTCTCATTTCAGACGTACTTTATGGTCAAGCCCCGCCGCGCTTGCGCCATCTCAAATGGTACTTAAGCTCGCTCCTATTCCTCATCCTGAGTTTGACTTATCATATTTAACTTTATTCTTCACAGATAGGGTTTCACCATGAGCACGGTGATCTGCTCATTATCCTAATACAGGGTCAAGAAGGCGAGATTGCCCCGTGATATAATTATTCACGTACTCAAAAGAAGCTTCGGAGCACCGCGCTTTCGCACAAGGAAGAACCCTAAATCAAAACCTGTGATTATATTCGGATGGTGTCTAGCTTCGTGAGTTCCTAATCTCAACCCCCCTTCAATTTGCGATTAATTTATGGACTAACCTGCTCTTGCGGGGGCCACCATGCGTGGTAGGTGTTAGGGTTTCTGGTACCGTACTTTGCGCTCCAAGCATGCACATGCTTACGGAGAAAGAGAGACTGATGATCCTGACTTAACCCTTTATTAATTAATATCTTAATCATGGACCTGGTTTTTGATCTTTTCTGGGTCGATGAGTTGGGTCGTGCATGGACCCTCCTGGGTGCAAACTGGATTCCACATGAGACGAATGAGGAGGGCAGGGACGTGCGAGAGATATTTAGATTAGGGGCACTAGCTAGTGTTTCCACGTTAGTGAACAAACGGGGCTTAATTAATTCAGTTCAGATCTCATTAATACGCCGCAGCTGCCTCCGTATTTGCCTGGATGGCAACACGACAACCTTGATTAGATGTGCTGCGTAATTTTAAGCCACGGGTTTAAAGTCCTTGGTGTCTGTCTATCGGTCGAGCGAATGGTTCTGGATTAGGTTCGCCAAAGTAATCATGTTGACAAGACAAGGGGATAGAAGATTAGTGTCCGCGTGGGCTAAACGTATGTGTAAAGCCAAAACGCGTCCGCTGGATAATAATTCTAAACATATGCATTCCAATTGGCTAATTCTACCTAAGGAGATGTTAGTAATATTTAGGAGTTTCTCCATATCCCTTAGGGTTGTGCATATATATACTTCGACTGTAGATATCCTTGATTATCAATAATTGATATTTCAGTATCTTGCTATCATAGATAGTTGTGTACTCTTCACTATGGAACATATATAACTATGCAAAAAATTATACAATTCTCTATTCCGCATATTCTTATTCATCTCCGACACTCCAAATTCCAAATGGCTAATGACCCAAATTGAAACGAAAATGTTAGCGGCTAAAAAGGAAAACTCATTTACAGTCTAAGACATCATTTCCTTAATCAGTTTTTGTATATATATTTTAGACAACATTCAAAGGGTGTCGACCAGCTTGCCCAATACACAGGTCGGATAGTACGAGATGGCAGTAGTTTTGAGCCGTCTCAACCATGCACAAAGCGAGCTGTCGTCGTGTCATCAGAATCAAGTTGCCCAGAAGAAAAAAGGCAAGAGGAAGTGGCCCTTATGTCCATGAGATTTCTGATATCTCCTGTTAGATTGCACAACAAACACTGCAGTGCCTTCATAATGAGAGATGATATCTACATTGGAGGAAGCCTTTGAACTGATTCTTCTCAAAAAAAATGTTGAAGTCATTTATGAGCCAACTAAATATATCAAAATTGGCTGAGTTCCTCTCCAAACATTTGATGTTGTATTCCAATTTGTATTCACACCTCACACATATCTGGAAAAACTCTATTTTCTACTTGAATGCTTGCAACATGCCCCCTCATGGTCCCCAAAGCCATAATAAACATTTATAGCTATGATTACATCATATAAGAATATGTGGAAGAGAATTATATAATTTTTTTCGTATTCCATAATGAAAAGTACATGGGTGGTACTTATGGGCTATATAAGATTACCATCTAAGATAACAATATATTACAATATCAAATACACAATCAATTAGGATCAATCTAGGATATACACAATCAATAAAGATATATACACAATCTTAAAAGATACAGGGAATCAAGAGAGATATAGAAAATCCTCCTGTATATATCTCTAACAACATCCATGAAAGACTTGTGCATGGAATTATTCCGAAAGTCTAATCATTAGAGAACTATAAAATTTATATTTCGTGTCTTAATTTACACTATCATGCAAGCTAATCTATATCACATCTTGACAATCCATGAACATACCCAGACTAATAGAATGATGAAATTCAATGAATTACGTTAACAAGTAACTTAAATGCACTTATTAAGTCAAGAATGACGGAAAATCTATAGTTTTCTATATTTGGGTTTTCTCATGTTATGTGTTGTGTAATACTATTTTGAAATTAAAATATTTCTAATAAAACATGCTGAACGAGTACCTCGAAATACTCGTCAGCAAAATCCTTATATCATACATATATTGGAAGGTAACGCGCTTGAAAAAGTAGTTTTATCCGGTTCCGTGTTTGAACACGCATCGAACAATGATTATAGCGGCAAACTTCAGGTCATGCGTTTCTCAGAGAAACCAAAACCAATCGAGTGAGAGGAAGAACTTAAGCACTGAAGATTCCGCTTGATCAGATACATTACGCGGAGAAGAGATTAGTCAATTACTCAATAATGACACTGACACTTAATAATGTCCCACACTTTTATACGTCAATTCACAGGTCAATTATTAGTCCATATACGGTGAAAAACGGGTAGGAAATGATCGTAGCCCATTATTGCTTTTTGCGTCACATCCACGAACACTAACAAACCTCTAGGCAATGGACAGAAGGAAAAGTAACAATTTCTGATAATCATATATAACTAGCGCACAATGAAGTCCATGGCCATCAAATTCCACACGATAGTAAGCTCCGGAGAGGAAGTGCCAAACTAGAGGATGTGCTGTCGTAACGCGATACTGCCTACAGTGGCTACGACTAAAACCAAATGAATATAAAAAGAAAACAAATATTTGGCCTATGGTTTGGTGGACGTTGACAATACTCTATAATCCCACGGAGCAAGCTAACTCGATTGAACAGGTTAAACAAATGAATAACATAGGGGGCAAGTTGGGGGAGAGATCCCCTCGAAGACTTAATCGGCCATCGAATCGCATAATCAAATGATTTCTCGGTGATACGATCGATGGAATGCCATTTCGTCTTCGGATTTCGGCCAACTTCTTTAATCGCCACCATGGTAAAACAAATGTGCCAAAAAGGAATCGCAACAAGGCTGAGCACCTGCCATAGCCGGAATGACATCGATCAAAAACTTAGGATCCATTTATTTAGTGGAAAATATTTTTCGGGAAAATACTATTCTCATTTTCCGGTGTTTGGTTTACTTAGAAAAATGAGTCAACGGAAAAGGTTTTCTTATCAAAGCTTAAATTCATAAAAATAATTTCCTCCTTGAAAGAACCGGAAAACGTTTTTTGAAGTATGACAGCTATCAACGATTGGACCCGAAACTCTACGCTTTGGGCACAAAAATCCCGACTTTGGTTCTCGAGTACCAACATTCAGGACCAAGTCTCGGCGGTCAGGCTAGAGACCTCAGTGTCCAAGGCTCAAGCCCTCGGAGCCCACGCCCAGGACCATTGAGGCTAAGCCTGAACCCCTCGTGCTCGTCCCCAATGCTCTGACACCCAAACTCATGTCCGTAAAGGCTATGCTCAAGTCCTTAATGCTCGAGCTCTAGTCCCAACCCTCCGGCCCAAGTCCACAAAGACTGTGTGTTTGTCCTCGACGCTCGAGCTCTGGTCTTTAATTAATGAAACATTTGTTCTTGTAAAAACATTTATTTAAAAAATTCAAAGTTTTATTTATATTTTATTTTTAAAATTTTTTTATTAAAAAATCGAATTATTTATTATTTATTTTTTCTTTTCTTTTCTTTTTTCCTTTTCTTTTCTTCCTTTTTTCTTTTTCTTCTTCCTCGGCCGATCGCTGGACATGGCGACGATCGGCGAGCTCACCCTAGGCCGGCGAACTCGCGGCCTCTGGTGACAAGCTCGAGCTCTACTGAGGCTGGCGAGCTCGCGACTCGCCAGATCCAAGGGAGCTTGGCCAAGGCCAAGGCGGGCGAGGTCAAGCTCACCTGTGGCTATCATCAAGCGAGCCTTGAGTTTCCTCTAGGCCGGCGAACCCGTAGCCTTTGGCGGCGAGCCAAAGCTCCGCCAAGGCCAGCTAGCTCACAACTCGCCAGATCTAGGCGAGCCTAGGCTCAGTCGAGGCTAGGGAGCTTGAGCTCACCTCTGGGCGTCGTCGGGCGAGCCTTGAGCTCATTGGTGGCCATCATTAGCCGGTCACGACAGTGTAAGGGGAAAAAGAAAAGGAAAGAAAAGAAAAGAGAAAATAAAAAAAATAAAAAATTAATAAAAACTCCAATTTTTTCAAAAAAAAGAAAAGAAAAAATAAAAATGTGAAATAAAAAATAATTAAAATTATTGATTTTTTTTTTTTGCCTGAAATAAAATTATGAGATTGAAATCATTTTCCAATGATATTCAAACATCTAAAAACGATTTGCATCATGTATCACCAAACAAAAGAAAACTAAACGTTTTCCTAAAAAATAATTTTCCAAAAAATATTTTCTTTAATCATTAAATTTTTCACGAAACAAGCACATCCTTAATCACTATTATTATTATACTCGAGCTGCGAATTATAATGCCTTGGGGTGGTGCCTGGCTGCAACGACAATATTCCCTCCATGGAAGAGAGCCCAAGAACCGAAGGGGTATATCAAGAAACCCTAGAAAGAATGTCTTTTATTATAATTGAGTTGATGCACGAATTCCATACCTAGAGGGGGTGATCTTACTATATTGAAATGGGCATGAATGAAATTTGGCAAAAGATCGAAATTCGAGCAAATCAAATTGTTTTTTAAAGAAATTTGGGGGGAGGGGGTGGAAAACGAAAAAAATTTAGGGCGAAAAAGTTCTTGGGAAGAGGGGAAGTTTACATCGGTGGATGATTACAGGGTGGCAGTTTGTGTGGTCACATGGATTGCTCTGTGCATGTCCGACGCCTGAACTGAAGTAACCCTGTTCTGTTTCCTCCTCTTTCTTCGTTCATTTTTTTCGGTTAAATTTCTCTCTACTATTATTATTTATAGATCTCGTAGACAGAATCTCTGGGGGGCATCATCAGCTTTTCGTCATCTTTCTCTTTTTCACGTCGAAAGTGTTCCCGACCGCATTATTACCAAATGAAACCGCATGTCGCATCCGGCTAGGGTTTTAGGCAGCCTCTCTGTCTCTCTCTCCAGTTTCCGATATAAAGAAAGGGAAAACCAGTTCGTTCCTCTGTCGAACGTCACGAGCTACTTTTCTTTCCTCGAAGCTGGTCTTCTTCTTGTTCCCCCCTCTGCACCGTCGTCCTCGTCGTCGCCCTCCTCCAGTCTTAATGACCACGATTGGGCCTTGAATCCGAGATGGCATCGGCTTTCGATCCTACCCAACTTAGATCAAGCGTAACTATAATTGTCGGAGTCAGATCCAGTCAAAATGAATGAAAATAAGAGTTAATGCCACAAAAAATTACAAAGTATACTTATTATAATATAAACACTCCAAACTTTTTTTGAGTCACACATATACTTAAAACTTTTTTTGTCTCATAAAACACATCAAACTTATACTAGTGATATATATACCTTTTATTTCAGTTCCATCCAGAATATATTTGTCATACATGTATAAATTCGGGGTTTTTCATGACAAAAAAAAAAGATTTTGGGTATTTTGTAATGCAATGGGCAAGTTTAGAGTTGTTCAAGATTTTTTGTAATATTTTCCCTAAAAAGAAAGCGCTCATCCATCTCTCAAGTACGTGGTGCGCGAACAGAGGGGGTAAAACACTCTCGATTCCGATGCCCTTTCGGCCGGCTTCAGAAATCTCTTTTGACTTCGTCCTGAGCTGGCTTTTGCGTTCGTTTCCTTTTGGTTTCTGTTGAGTTCACTTTCCATTTTGCGGTGCTAACTACTAATTTTTCTTCCTCCAGAGAAAAACAAAAATAGTCGGAGATGACTTGCGGGTGGGACGTGATTTGTTGCTAATTGCGCGATTAAACAAATTTTTTTGAATCATGTGGGGTTTGCTCAAGTTGCGGGATATGCATTTGATCTCTACGCAACCAAAACATGGTAGTGGAGTAGGGTCCTAAGCAAAACCAAAGGTCCTTGGGTCCCAATCGATTCCAAGGCTGTCTTTTGGCTTTATACTCTTTGTTAATTGCACCATACGTGGCTCCTGTCTGAGCAGGAGAAAATAATTAGAGATGCTTACAGATATTCACTATCGCTTTTATCATAAGCTTTTAGAGGAAAGCGTTTAATTTTGATGTAGTATTCAAACACGGCTCGACGCTTCGATCTAGCGGTTGTCCCGTATTTCACTCAAGCCGTTTGCTGTTTGTTTTTTCTCCAATTTCTTGATCACCTTGTCAGCGTAAGTGTATCCCACTTCCTGTACATATATTTAGCCGTAAGGTCCGAATTACACACGAGGAGTGAGCATTAAGAGATATATCGTGGTATATTTCCTTGCGAGGGAGAACAATTTGTCTAGCAAACATAATAAACGAGATAAAAGATCATGAGTTTGAACCGCAACATGTATCATTTATTCAGTTCAGGTCGCACTAGTTATTTCTTTATGTTCCTGCTCGTCTCGATCTTCCTACTTATGTGGTTATGTTCACATCGAGTGTTTCTGCATGCGAAAGGAGAGTGCTAAGGAAATGGGTTATGCATAAAAACTTAATTCATATTTATAGTTCAGCATATTTGGGGGAAATTGTTAGACTAAACAACTAATTAGAGGAACTCGAGAAATGTTACCTTCTCCAAACAAAGTCTCTCAAGATGCTCGTGCTTAAGGGAATCTCTTTCTCTTCTCTCTTCTCTCTGTTTATCTCTCTTTCTCTCTCTAAGAGTAGAGAGGCAATGACCGGTCCACTCTTTCTTACAATCTCACGTGCGACATTCTGTAGCAATTCCTTCCGCAACACATCCCCCCCACCCCTTTGAAGAACCCAATTTAAAACCCCCTCTCCGCGCACTGCCTTTTCCTCCATCTCGTAGCCCACACCGAGAAAAAGGGGCCTTTGTTTGTTATTTCAGAGCAACCTTGCGCCTTGGCTTCTTCTCCTTCTTCTCCATAGAAAGAAACACCAATTCGAGCGACTCAGAGAGAGAGAGAGAGAGAGAGAGAGAGAGAGAGAGAGAGAGAGAGAGAGAGAGAGAGAGAGAGTAGTTCGTCAAAAAGCATAAAAGGAAATGGCGCTAGAAGCAGTGGTGTACCCACAAGACCCTTTCGGCTACGGTCGGGATCAGTACTACGCCCTGGCCGGGGGCCTCCAAGAATTTGCCGACGAGAAGGCCTTCCTGGACGCTTTCAACGACGACCCCAGCAGCAACAATGGATGCTGGGACTACTACTCCTCCTCCTCGGCCAACACCTCGGCCATGCACGGCGTGAGCATCAGCACCAGCAGCCAGTGGCCGGCCGTGGACCCCAACTCCTCGTCCCCGGAGACCACCTGCGCCACCGCCGCCACAGAGGCCGGCAGCGGCAATGGCCAGCACTCCCCGTCCGCTGCGGCGGGGGCCGGGGGGAGGAGGAAGAGGAGGAGGAGCCGGAGCAGCAAGAACAAGGAGGAGATAGAGAACCAGAGGATGACCCACATTGCGGTGGAGCGCAACCGCCGCAAGCAGATGAACGAGTACCTCGCCGTCCTCCGCTCCCTCATGCCCCCTTCCTACAGCCAGCGGGTCAGTCCATAGCCACACTCACCTCCTTTTTCTCTCTTCCATGAACGAAAAATGTCAGAGCAAGTCAATTTCTCCTTTTTCTCTCTTTTCCTAATGTAGTTGATGATGATGATGATGATGATGATGATGATATCTTTTCCGAGCTGGGGGAGGTGGGTCGCAGAGTGAGGTCAAATCATCTTTGAACGCCGCTCTCTCTGCCTCTCTCCGCCTTTCTCGTGACTGCTTTTTTCGCGATTGCCTCGGTGTTCTCAGCTTTCCCGTTTCCCTCTTTTCTTGAAAATGATTTACCAGTTAGCTAATGATGCATCCAAATTTCGAGATTTGCAATAAGTGCACCTCACTTATTTTATTAATCCATTTGTTTTGAAACCCGGTGACGAATTCCCTCAATATCTGAGCTCAAGAATTCGCAAATCTACATGCATTCTCATTAAATAAATATATAGCTCGACATGTTAATATATATTTTTTTGATTTCCTCAGGGTGATCAAGCCTCAATCATAGGAGGGGCGATCAATTTCGTGAAGGAACTAGAGCAGCTCCTCCAGTCCATGCAGACCCACAAGTCCAAACCAAAACCACTCCAAGACATCGCCGCTGCCACCACCGCCATCGACAATAA
Organism: Syzygium syzygioides; assembly: GCA_031216285.1. Lineage (NCBI taxonomy): Eukaryota > Viridiplantae > Streptophyta > Magnoliopsida > Myrtales > Myrtaceae > Syzygium > Syzygium syzygioides. Next base: position 27,481,385 of record CM062247.1, read on the forward strand.
CAGTGACATCGACGATGTCTCGTCGCCGTTCACCGAGTTCTTCAGCTTCCCGCAGTACTCGACCCGGTCAGCGCCGACCCAGTGCGGCGGGTCGGCCGAGCCGGACATGGCCCTGGAGGACTGCGGCGGCGTCCACCACCACCACCCCCAGTGGGCGGTGGCGGACATAGAGGTGACGATGGTGGAGAGCCACGCCAACATGAAGATCCTCTCCAAGAAGAGGCCGAGGCAGCTGCTCCAGCTGGTGGCCGGGCTGCAGAGCCTCCGGCTCAGTGTGCTCCACCTCAACGTCACCACCGTCGACGACTCGGTCCTCTACTCGGTCAGCGTCAAGGTATAGTCCCGTTCCCATGTTTCTCATCACACGCCCCACTTGTCTTTTCCTATTGTTTTTCTCCGTTTTCTTTGCCAAGAAATGATACGCCCGCGTGTTAATTATTAGGTGGGCTTGTCTTTTACTGCTCATGCAATATGCTCTCTGTCTCAGCTAATCTTATTTTATTCCGAGACGAATGACATTGTCACAGCTTGAATTTATTCGTACTGTTAATTGTAATCTCGAAGCCACTTACGATTGTATACTTTAATAATTCTACATCGCTTAAGTACGTGATCACAGCGTGTTTTATCTACGTGTAGTCGCTTAGGGTTAGATATTGTAGCACGAATAACAAGTTGGAGAATCAGACTTTGTCGTGCATCATGAGATAAATTGAGATTTCATAGCAAAATACAAATTTCACGTGTTCTCTGTTCCTATCTTTTGTTCTTTTCCTACTGATTTTCCGATGCAGCATGATTGATTTTTGGGCTCGAATATTAGAGGAGGACTGTTCGGGTAGGGCTTAAAGTCCTCCAAACAATAATCTTTTCACCAGGAAGAGAATATATTATTATTGTATTTTTAACTCTTAAAATTAATGAAAGTATTCTGAACAACTTTTTATTTATTAATCTCTGTATCCTTAAATAGACTGTAAGATATACTTATTGGTAAGTATAACAAAAATGAATTTTCGAGCTTTAAAGTAAAAATTAAAATGTCAATTGTCGAAAGTAGAAGTCGCGTCAATCACACCATGTCATTGGTTTGAGTGAAGCCATAAATTCAGGTATTTCTTTTAATCGTGTAACGAGCCAATTGGTTAGGCCCGCGAAGAACGTACATGCGTAATTTCCTAGTTGAAAATTTCTTATTCTGACCTGTTCTTTCTTGCCCTTTTCTGGGTTGCAATTTAATTATTATTATTTTTTTAATTCCAATCAGCCAACGTGTTTTCTTTTTTCTATGTATGGTGAAATGGGACACAGGTGGAGGAAGGGTGCCACTTGAATACGGTGGATGAAATCGCAGCTGCTGTTCATGAATTGCTACGTAGAATTGAAGAGGAAGCTGGTGTCCTCACCTAAACTTTAATTTGGAAAACCCTAATTAAACCCCCCCCCCCCTTCCTTTTGTAACCGTGTTCACAAACGCCTCTTGTCTTTTTTATCTTGCTTAATTCCACCTTTTAATATATTCAAATCGTTCTGTATTTACCTCTCTCTCTCTCTCTCTCTCTCTCTCTTATTTTTCATTTTCCTTTAGGTTGTTATGTGGAACTATAGTCGCAATTATGTTGTCTGGAACTCATTCTTAAATACTATAGATAATTAATTAGGGGGGCCACTTGTGTGAAACACATAAAACTACGACTCATAGCTCATTTTGAACAACATGACCGGGGGTTGAAACAGTTGTTATTAGGTGAAAGTACATGTGAAATTATGATCGGTTTTTGAAAGAACGTTATCCAAGGTACGTACTACATTAAAAGTTTTAAGAGGAACATGAAAAGTTCCATGTTTTTTGAAACAAAGATCAAAGCATTATAAGATCAAGAGAGCTTTGGACCGAACACCATCACCTTGACATGGAGGGTTTCGGATCCTGCACCTGAATCATCACCACCTTGGTTTGGATTTGAACCATCCGTTCACCTTCGGGATACATCCAACTCCTCTCAAACTCCCCTAAAAAAGGAATGAACAAGAATGGAATGAGGAGATACGTTGAAAAAAACCTTGATGCCATTTGTAGCGAACTGACGCTTTGAAATGATCAACTAGCATCAAAGATTAGTCATTTGACTGTTGAATTTCAATTTGAGTGTTGTAAAAAATTAAGGCCGATTAATGTCATGAAGAATCCTAAGCTGGTGTCACTTGGACACACGTACTCAAAACTGCTTTTCTTGCCATAAAAATTCCCAAAACTGATACCACCGGCCCAAATTTAGCATTCCATTCAATTTTGCAATTAGTTGCCATACGTGTCATTTGACATTGTAGATGCATGTCATTTGTTCAAGGGTTAATACCTTAAAAAATCATAAACCAATTTTATTAAACACATTCACTTAAAACTCTTTTTTGATCTAAAAAAAAGTCTCAATTTTCTAAACTGGTTTTACCATTTTCTCCATGGTTACTTACCTTAACAATTTTTTTTTTCTCAAATACAGAGCCTTCATCTTAAGTTATATTTCCACATAGGTACAAACAGCAATTGCCTCCTTTTTCACACATCGATCATCGGCACCATCGCTCTCCCCCTCCCTCTTCCAAGCTGTTCTCTTAGCGTCTCAACGACAACAACAATCGCGCGATGGGCACCGTCGTTGGCGATAGCGAAAACGAAATGTCAAAGGAGATTGATGATTTGAATGATCATGACGGTCAATTAGGTCTGGGGAGGAGGAGGGACAGGTGAGAAGGTCGGTTTCAATTGATTCTCCATTTTGAATAATCGAATCGCGTGGAGGTTAGACATCTACAAAGAGTGTTAAAAATTTTGAGTTCATCCCTAATGTTTTTCAAATGCTCACTTTATCATTAAACTTTTAGATTTTTTTTATCCAATCCAAGTTTATCCAACGCCTGTGCCAAATTTCGTATCCGGCATTTTATCCATATATATGTGGTCTGGAGGACATCGCTAACACCGGGTAGGATAATTTTTGTTATCTTCTTCGGACTCAAATCCAGATCACCAAAGGTAGCTTAAGAGTTATAGGCCAACTAAGATATATTAACTACTTTACAGCACATAAATTCTCTTATATGGGACTTTTTCTAGCACAACTAATACGTGTATTTGAACAATTTCCCCCGCATGTAAGCTTAGTGTTAAGTCTGCTACCTTTTAATTCAAGTATAGCCTTCTGCATATGCATATGCCCACCTTTATCCCTGTCTCTTTTGCTAGACTAAGAGATCCTTCGTTGAGATATTCACCAAACATCGATACATTGGGAGTTATCCAACAATCAACCAATCTCCCCCTCATGTGTGACACTCTCAACTTGAATTAATGCCTACCTTTTCACTTGATTGAACCTCACATGTGAGCTCATCAATGTGTCTCAACTTGAATTTAAACACCCACCTTTCAATTTAGGTATCCTTCTGCATATGCCCACCTTTATCCTTATCTTTTTTGCTAGACCGAGTAATCATTCATTGAGATATTTACCAAATATCGATACATTGGGAGTGGGCAACCAATCAACCAATCTCCCGCTCACGTGTGACCTGTCTTAACTTGAATTAACACCCACCTTTTCGCTTGATCGAACCTCACATGTGAGCTCATCAACGTGTCTCAACTTAAATTTAAACACCCACCCTTTCTCCTAACTAAACCATGAAGGCTGTCTTTAGGTGTTAGGTCTACCTTCTCTTAATTCATGTATCCTTATGAATATGGCAACCTTTATCCCTATCTCTTTTGCTAGACCGAGAGATCCTTTTAAAGGTCTACCTTTTCACTTGATAGAAACTCACCCGTGAGCTCATCAACATGTCTCAACTAAAATTTAAACACCTACCTTTTCTCCTAATGAACCATGAAGGTTGTCATTGGGATAGCATTGCTACACACGCCCACCTTTATCCATGGTCTCTTATCGCTAGACCAAACCATGAAGGCAATCCAAAAATTGCATTGCAACCATTGGCTATAATACCATTTGTTGGAAGCACACATCATAAACTTGATACCTCAACTAAGGGAGCTCAAGTTTGAGTCCGTCAATATATCCAGTTGAACCGACCTTCACTCAAATATTAAGCCAATGAGTTATGGGCCAATTAGGATATGTTAACCGTTCCACATCACACCATTTCTCCGACATGGGATCTTTTTAACACAACTCACACCCGGTTCTCGACAATAATGCTTCACACAAGAACACATTCACATACTATAGAGTATATTCTTAATTATGAAATCAAATCCGCAAGTTCCACATGAGAAAATATAGTAAAAAAAAGAAGAGCACAGATATTTTTGCTTCATCAATTATAATAATATATCAAGCGGGATCGATCACTCATTCAATTGCTTTTCATCTTCCTCAGTGCGAGAAAGCGTATAAGATGATTCTAGAAAAGCTGTCAATCTGCTAGCTACCCCATGTTGTGGTCCAGAGAGTTGTCGTTTATATCAGATTATTCATATGTATCAAAGCGGGATCGCTTTTTCCAACTCCTTTTCATCTTCCTGGATACGAGAAACCGAATAAGATGACTCTGGAAAAGCTCTTTCTCTTTTACCCATGGTGGTCGCTTTTCCAGGAAAAAAAGGCAGAAACCTAAAAGCTTTCTTCCTTTTCTATTCCCTGGGAGGCAACCGTTTGTTGCGACCTTAATCCAAAGCCTAGTCCCCCACATTCCAAGAATACTATAATCTTGATTTGGATGTGCATAAAGGGCTTCTCCACTTTCTTGACTGGAACATTGCTCGACGAATAGGAAAATTTATTTTGAGCTGGGGTCCTTGAATTGGATGTTAATTGGTCAAAGAAAAGGCGTTTCGGTTGGTTTTTTCCTTTTGTCATTTATTGATACTTTGATTGTAATTATCGCGGGATGCTGCTCAAACTATCTCTTTGTGTCACTACAAGGACATTAGGAATTGGTGCTTGGGAATGATTATTGGTTTGGACATGCTGCTTCATAGATATTTCAGCCTTTTCAAACTTGGAATTACATAGGACAAAAAAGTATTCATGGATTTCACTGGTGTATAACAATTTATACATAGCATATTTATTCTATGGTAGCGCATATATAACATTCACATTCATAAGTAATAATGAGTTCATGGTGTGCCAACCTCAATTTTGAGCAAATTCCACAAGTTGATCTAGCACGAACCCTACATATTCACGAACACGGTTGATTAACAATCTCCTCACGGCCAGAGTATAATCACATAAATGAACTACACCCACATATTACAAACTAAGAGTCATGTGTTTTTCCATAGAAACGGTGAAAATGACACTCTAGGATGGCTCTTTCTCACACAGTCACTTGTGCAAGAACTTGATACGAATATCTATCTTTAATAGCATTCCCAACAACTAAGATATCGAGTAAAATACAAGATTGTTGAGGATGTTAGGAAGGAATTTGAGATGAGATATAGCTTTATATCTCCTCAAATTCCATCACTAATCCATACTCCAAATCAGAAACAACCATCTTACTCAATGAGCTATGTGTCTTCATTCAGTCAGATCGGGTCGACCCTCATAGGTGCCCCCACAAAATTTATTAACCAAGTCCACAATTTCCTAGTAGGATTGTCTTGGACTAATGCAAATGTGATCTGTAAATGTGTTGTTCACCGAGCGCCAACCTTATGACTACAATATAATGCAGTAGAAGTTTGCACGGTGTAAACAACATGAAATTGATGGCCCTCTTGATTGGGAATGCTTAACTTAATACAACTTATATTTGGAATTGGAAACACGTAAGTGTATGGCTAAAGAAAATAGAGGAGAGCCATATGTCTTCTAAACGATAGATTAGCTCATAATCTTCATTACTCAACCAACGGAGGACAAAGCTATTGGGATATTCTCACTCACGAGTCACTGGTCTTGCTTCCATAAAAGACACAAGCTTGGAAAGTTTCCCAAGTAAATAACATGGGACGATTGTTTTTACATGTGCTCTTCTTCACCTTGCCCCACATTCGACAAACATGCGAAGGTTGGAGCATACCCAACTGTATAAAATTCAGAAGTGAGATCGATTCGTGCTTCAATTAAGGTTGCGTCTTTAGGGTGGGGCACCGCAGGCCACTATTGGCTCATGGCGATTGCCTTGCCCTGCCTCGCGCTGGGTATAGGAGTCACGTTGCTGCCCCATCCCATGCCCATCCGATCTAAATTGATAAGTGAGTACATTACGATCTTTAATAGTTCAACATCAAGCTCAAGAGACATGGAAATTTGGCGCGTGAATGGGGAAAGATGATCATAAAGTCCCTTCAGGGCAGAAGATAAGTCACTGTGATCATATTTCAGTCAACTGGGCCAACTGTGTCTAGCAGTTCAACACTGAAGGCAGATTAATCAGTCCAAAATAACCTGGGCCAATACCCTAATTTTATCGAAATTGTGAGTCTATCCCCCTTTGCCCATCTTCTCAGCACACGTTGGGTGGCCAACTATTAGGGGTGGGCTAGGCATGGGCAATGGCCGCCGGGACCCTGACCCGCACAGGATGTGTGGGGATCGACTTACATTTGAGAGGGAGTATTGAATCCACATTGCAAGGTTATACCTAGAACTATCTATTGAATTGACCGATTAGAACCCGTCGGTTTTGTTGTCGATTCAACTATCGGAGAATTGAGTAGGGCCAAGTATGTTCCTAGTTCTACCTTAAAAATTAGACCATGTAGCTCTTGAGTCCACATGCCGTTTCTTATTGATTCAATTTGAATATGAGATGACACTAATACTAGTAACTTGAAACTGACATGACCTTATGTTTCTTTTTTCCTATTTTTTAAAACAAAGATAGTTCAATCATATTGAACACCACCTTACCAAAAAAAAAATCATATTGAACACCAATTAAGTTCAGAAATCATCATAGCAAGGACACACTCACTGGAAATGGACATTGAGCATATCGTGAATTGCCGACTTAGTTAATAAATGATGTTGTTCTTCTTTCCGTACGAAATTACATGCGTATGATATAACGAAATTTACAATGAATTAATGCCTCCAAAATTGGTATTTTTATTGTGATAAAAGGTGGTGAGGGGCGACCAGTGCAACTACTTCGTTTGGGCTATAAACCATAAGGATCACACACACACACATACAGAGGCATTACTGAATATCTAATTCGAGACAAACTGCTCAGTTCTTCCGCGTTGCTACAAGTCCATCATCGCAATTCGTGACGAGAAAAAATACTCAATGTAGCTACTTCGTCAGGACGCTACCCTAAGGATCCTACACATTATTGAATATCCGGTTTAAGCCAAACTACTCGACCCACCGGTAGGTGTATGATTCCGTCATCACGGTTCACGATGTAGAAAAATACTCGAGGCATAAATCGGCCCTGCGATTTATTCACATAAACGACTCGAACCTGTTACCTCAACTAGGACGTCTTTCACAGTGTATTGCGTAGACTCGCTCTATTAAATAAAGCCAATCACGTCTTGAGAATCTATGAAACAGACATCGGGTTTTATTAAAGAACACAAGTTCACATCGCTCGACTCTATGTACAGTTCTTTCTCTTGGGGCTAATTCCACCCTTGGCTTCAGGGACCTTCCATCTCAAAACCAGCAGGGTTACAGGGCGATGATCTTTCGCAGAATCGCCATTAATCACTCCCGTAGGAGTTTTTAGTCAAGAAAATCACTTCAATACTTTGGACGCATGGTGCCAGATACAAACTACATGTATTCTAGGAATGAAGAGAGAAACAGAGTTCGACTATGCGCTTTGATGTTACTTATTGTGCGCTTGAAGTTACCTTCAAGATGACTCTGTGATCATCACAGTCGACGCTTTCCCTTTGCAACTCTGCTTCTAGATTTCGGCCGTACGAGCCATTTGGGCCCTCCCCTAGCGGAAATCCATCGTTGAACACTTACTTAATCTCATGCCCGTTTCATCAGAAACGGGGAAAATTTCTTGCGGGGGTGTCATGATGGCAGAGCTGAATCACAGCCGCTCCGACTGTGTCTTGATAGGAAGAACCCTTCGCTGCACGAATGTGATCTCGTGATGTTCACCGAACTTGGATTGTTCAGAAACTGCTCAATTGAAGAACCGCCCATTCTACCATCAAACACCTTCTGATCTTCATCAACCGTCACTTGCGTACCTTGATCTTTCACGCTGCGAGACTTCCTCAGGACAAAGAAGGGTGAAAGAGTGCCTAAAGAGTCCGTGGAAGCTGACCCTTTTACTGCTTCTTGATCATTAGCAGGGTCTCTGTTGAATTCTGCATCGACCTTCAAGATCACTTGACCATCAGCACCTGCTACGTCATCTTCATCCTCTGTTTCTGTCCTGGTTTCAGGAGCACCGTATCTGTCGTGGCTGTCTCCCAACTCCACATTCTGTGCAGAATTCTCTATCCGGGCATCTTGATTGAGTCCCATCATCTCCAAAGTTGGCCCGGCGGGATTGAGGTTCGCTGTGCCGGAGATGATGCTGGCGCGGCAGAGAGGGCAATTCGTGTGAGACCTCAGCCAGGTATCAATGCAGTGAATATGGAAAGCGTGGCTGCACTTGGGCAACAGCCTCAAAGTTTCGCCTTCTTGGAACTCACTCAAGCACACAGAACATTCACTGCCTTCTATCAAGCCCTCGCCTTTCCTGTACTTGCAAACCGTTATCGCGTTTATGATCGACTGCTGCAAGCCCATGGTGGCGATGAACCATATGGGGTGGTCGACGCGGTTCTCATCAACGAAATCTTCCTCATCACCGCCATCTGCCGCAGCTGCAGGGTTTGGTTGATCCCTCCTCGACGGCCACCAGGAAGAGGACCTTGCTATGATGAGGCCAACAAGAAGGAAAAACGCCGAGAGCAATGCAACTATGATGATCAAAGATGGAGGGATGCGGTTGTCTTGGCCGGGGTGGTCAGAGGCCGAGAGCGGCAGAGGCCGCGGAGGCGGCGGTGGCGGCAGCGAAGGCGGGGGGAAGAAGAAGAAGTCGGGGCAGTTGTAGGGGCATGTTGGGTCGCAGAAGTCGGGACAGTCGATTGTCTCGTTGGTGGTGCCGACAGTCGGGAAGAGCTTCCTGTTTCTTATTGCCATGGAAGGAGGAACGAGTTCCACCAAGGAGGAGATGGAGGGTGCGAATGTTGAGGAGGGTGTGAAAGTGTGGGTGGAATTCTGTTTTGTTTGAATTGGAAGGCAAGAAAACATGAAAAATCAAAGGAACAAATGTCTCTGTCAAGGTTAAGTGAAGATGTTACTCAGCCTAGGAAACTATTGAAAGAAAGAAAGACAGAGAGAGGGAAGAGGCCTCTGGAAAGTAATGGTTGGAGTGAAGAGGAAAGTAGGTTTCTTCTCGTGCTATGCAAAGGTTGAGTGAAGGAACAGCTGCATTTTCCACTTGACGACATTCGGGGTTCGACCTCTCAGGCATGAGCATGCGTCGATCTCGCTCGGCTCGGCAAATGTTGAAGCGACTCGCGGAAGTCGAAAAGAGGTTTTTATCGACCCGTGGACCAGTGTCAGCATATGTAACCTCTTGCTCAAGCGAAGAAATGAAACCGAACTAATGAAGCGCGAGAATGACCATAGCTCTGGTGAATGACGACATGTCGCCTCGTAAAGGCGATGGATGAACCCTCTCGAGGGCATTGCACCAACTAAAATCTGAGCAGTCACTCGGAAAGAGTACGCAAATAACGCAAATCGAAGGAAAGGCAATTCATATTCCGAATTGCATAATTAAAACGAATTTGAATAGAGAATAGAGCAGCTTATATTCATTCCCTTTGATACATTAGGCACGTCATTGACGAGAGCGACCTTTCTTCTTTGATCTTTTCGATTTTCTTAGTGGATATTATTGCCGGTAGATGTTGGAGTAGCCATTCCTTTCTGCTCCCGCGTCCCAATCGAGGTACAACGATAATGATGATTTAATCTCCTGAAAGGCAGGTTTAGGAGGTGTGATTAGCACTCGTGATGTCCGACATCATGCTTAAGGTGGCAAATACCTTTCAAACCGAAACCGATCGTCCACCAAAGCTCTTATCTTTTTTTCACCCACTCTACCCTCTTCACTTTCTACCGCGCACTAGACAGCGGCCGCTGGTTTACCAAAACCTCAACATTACACAAGTAGAAAATAAGCATCTACTCGAGAAGGAGGAGGAAAAAGGAGGAGGGATAGGGTTTGTTGGAGATTTGTCTAAATCTCTCTGGATTGGCGATTTCGCATCTCGAATTTCTCGACCATCTGTTCGTTTCTCGACTAGTAATCGTTCCTCTCTACTCAGTAATCATTCCTTTAGTTTTGCAACGACATCCTCTGATATCGTCACGAGCAATGATCTAATAGAGGATTAGAGCCGTTTTAAAGTTTAACTAGTTGTGGAATTCTGAAATGTCCGAGTTCGAGTGAGTCTCCAAATGGGTAGCGTTCTATATCAGAACAAATACTTATTTCTCTCGGTAGGAATCTAAGAAATTGAAGATGGGGGGCCAAAATTACACCTTACACCACATTTTTTTTTTTGGGAGAATTAACACCGTAACCTTTTTCGTGAATCTAGCTTTTTAAAGTGCGAAATGGACATGTACGCGCTTAGGATTTCTAGCGTATGGTATGATCTCTTTCAAAAATTGGATCAAGCAAAACATCCATTTGCCTCATTACCACCAAAGATATGGGGTATCGATATGAAGGAAGTTGGAATGGAAAAGGGTCATTCTCTATGCCATGTTGGAAACTCTTCCCCTAATGTAACTTTATGTTCTTCTAATTATGTAATGCAGAAGAACGAGTACAGTAAGTCTCTGGTGAAATCGTTCTGGTGAAATCGTTCTAGGCAATGATTTTAGTATTTTAAATTATTGATAGAATATAAAACTAAAAGTGCAATTTATAAAGATAAGGCTTAATACCACGAAAAACCACAAACCGATATACTTGGGACAAATTTAACCCAAATTAATTTTTGGGTCTTTGAAAACTTCAAACTAGCACACTTATAATAAATTCATTCTAAACTAATATGGATTTCCACGTTAACTTTTGCCATGTGTCATCCAATTTAACAATTTTCGTGGTAAAATTTGACAGAAGCTAATAAAGGGTAAATATGTTACAGGTATACCAGTTTGAGATTTTTAGTGATAAAAAAATTAATTTTGGATAAATTTATCGCAAGTGTACTAATTTATGATTTTTCATGATATTAACCTTAAATGTAAAGGAATTCGCATAGTATAGTAACTACTACCTTAACGATTGATTGAATTGACATTCGAGCTTTGAATTAGGGTGTACAGGCAACGTTTTTCAAAACCGGACCAATCGACATTCAATCGGAGCAGCCCTCCTTTCCTATTCAACATCCTCGGGTCGATCAAGTCAAAACCTATCGTAACGACGTAGATGGAGACTTGTATCGTTCCGAAACCAACATAGGACAATTCTAAAGAGAAATAGAGTAGTCGAAGGTCTCCAAACTTTTTTGGGTCATTGCATTGTCTCATCGCATCCCCTAACCTATCATCGCCTTTTGCTCGCGCCCGTGCGTACGAGTTGTACGAGTTGACAGCGCTAGGCGCCCCGCTTACTCGAATTGATAAATATGCAGAATAAATCGAATAGATTCAAGCACTAAAATACAACCATAACTTAACTTGGTAACTTCAGATTTTTATTTGAAATAAAATTCATTTCAAGTCTTTATTTGAGAAAATGGATTAACTCCGGGTCCTTATTGGGACAAACGGCGTCGTCTTAGGGGCTCAAACCGTCGTCGTCTTCTTCAATCGCGATATTTCCATCTCTCCCTCCCTTATCCAAACCGATGTTTCAGATTGTCGCGCAGCTCGCGAGTCGCGACCGTCCTCGACGCCGCCGATGGCTTCCCTGCTTCGCCACCCTCAGTGCTTCCCCTCGACCTCGCCGTTCTCCGCCGACGTCTTCCCTTCCGCTTCCGCCCACCCACTACACCCTCAACCCTTCCTGTCGCTTCCCCTACCGAAGTCCCCGCTCCCTTCTCCTCTCCGCCGCTCCCTCAAATCTAAGCCCATAAGGCCTTCGCCGCTTCACCATTGCCGTTGCGCTTCTTCTTCGGCGACTTCGGCCCTTCTTGTAGAAACCCAGTTGCCCGCAAATGACGATGGCGCCGCCCCGGAAGGCAAAGAGGAGGAGGAGGAGGAAGAAGAGTTCTCGAGGACCAGATTGATTGCCCAGAACGTTCCCTGGGCTTGTACTGCCGAGGATGTTCGGTCCCTGTTCGAGAAGCACGGGACGGTCGTCGAAGTCGAGGTTCGTGCGCGCTCCGTTGCTCCTTGTCGTTTGCGTTTGATGCTCTGGTTGCACGGAAGGAGAAATTTGTCGGGTGTTGATGGGTTGTGCGTATTGTGGTTGCGTTTCAGCTGTCGATGCATAGTAAGACGATGAACAGGGGTCTGGCTTTCGTCGAGATGGGTTCAGCTGAGGAGGCTCTCGCTGCTCTCAACAGTCTCGAATCGTCCGTAAGCATATCTCTCTCTCTCTCCCTCTCTCTCTCTCTCTCTCTCTCTCTCTCTCTCTTGTTTGTGCACCTGTTATAGTGATTGGGTGTCGAATTTTCCTTCTTTAGTAATGGTTTTGTCGCCTGATGTTTTATGGTAGTGTGTAAAAGTAATTTGAAGTTAATTTGACTACTGATCGTGTGGAAGTTGAACCTGTATGCAGCGTTAATGTAATTCATGACTGTATATCTGGCTCTTGAGTTCCTTATTGCCCTTGAGTTACACTTGAACCCTCATAAGATGAAATCAGGTGGTGCCAGATGTGATTCAAGTGTATCGTCATGGAAGTGTTTTATCCCAGGCTAAAATTTCAATTCTTTTATGAATATTTTGTAGGAATTCGAGGGTAGAGTGTTGAAAGTCAACTATGCGAAACTGCGAAAGAAGAAACCTCCTCCTCCTGCGCAACCCAGACCGGTTGCAACATTCAACTTGTTCGTGGCTAATCTGTCGTATCAGGCTAGAGCGAAAGACCTGAGGGAGTTTTTTGGCTCGGGGAGTGGTAGGGTTGCTTCTGCGGAAATCATATTTCATGAAAATCCAAGAAGGTCTTCTGGATATGGATTTGTTTCTTTCATATCCAAGAAAGAGGCTGAGGCAGCCTTGACAACCTTTCAGGGGAAGGCGAGTAGTTTGTGTTGATACACACTTGATTTATTAGCTGCTGATTTGTACATGGGTATAAGCAGCATATTTTAACATGTATTTTGGCCGAAACATTGCTTCAGGATTTCATGGGAAGACCATTAAGAGTGGCACGAAGTAAGCAATTTCTGAAGCTACAAACTAAAGAAAGCTTGCAGTCCAAAGCTGCATCAGACGAGTTGATACCTGATGCTGAGCAGGCGGATGAAGCTGAGTAGAACCAAAATTGGAAACACAGAGACACTTCCTGTTTTTGGTTATAGTCAGTGAGGTTTCTTAAACACAGGCACTCGGTTTTCATTTTGGAAAGCTGTCCATTTTTTTAGTGGTATATGTAACTTTGTAATGTGCGCTTTCATCATAACATTGGAATCCATTCCCAAGCTAAATGAAGCATTTATAGTGGATGGTGTAATTCTCCATCTGTATCTCCATTGAAGCAGAGCATGTATATGTATAAGTAACTTTGCATGTCATATAACTAACTCCTTAGTAAAAGATGAATGTGTACGGAGAGTGTGCTTTTTCTGGCCAATTAGTCATTGTCTGTACAGATTTCTTTGCTTGAACCGCGCCCAGAGCTTATTACCTCTTTTTAGGATTTTCATGATTCATGTACTAGATATGGAGTAAGTATTCAGCAATTGATTCTTTCCCATTAAAGAGCCTTGTGTGAAAGGGTATGCTAGAACTTGAACAGGGAAGTTACATTTAGACCATGAATATCCTGATTAAGGAGCTTTGGTTACTTTTCTCCTCGTGGGAGATTGTACCTCTTGCTTCCTTCAATCGTACAGTCTTGCATTCTCTCTTGCTTTTACTAATGGTATTTTCTCTGCATATTTGGGTTGCTTCTTTGTGGTTCCAAGGTAGCAATGGGCGTGTCCGGCTGTTCCTTGCATGTAGCAGTTCATTATTTTCTCTACGTTTATCATGGTTAGAAAGTATTTTTTATTCATATTTCCTATTTGAGGTTTTGGGCAAGAAGTGTAAGTCTGTCTCAAAATTTTGACCAATGTTTTGAAGAGCATAGTTTAAAGTGAAGGATTAAGAACTTTCCTGTAGCTAATTATGCTCCTCATGTGTTGCTGAATGCTATTATTTTGCATTTTCAAATTTGCGAATGAATTTTTTCATTATCGGTGGAATTAGCTTTAATTTATTTCCTTGTTCTTAAATATTTATGCTCCCTTCCTTTCCAATTGGAACTATCAATTTCAAGTTGTTGGCTAGTGTCTGCGAGTTTGTAAAATGTAGGTTGCGAATGCCAATGAGATAACCATCTGATTCCTTTTCATACAAATACGCTTCAGTGTAAGGTGATCTTGGAGAATCTATCGAGTTCATTCTGATAAGGCAGTTTACAACTCCAGCTCAACTCCTTTTGAATTGTGTGAGGGCTCAAGACTCATTTTGAGCTCGATTGAGCTTTTCTTCCTTTTTTAAAGTTAGACTGTGAATTGATGAAAGTTTTTATGAGCTCAAGCACGCTTGAGGTTGACTTAATTCATTATCAGATGTCTAGTCGAGCAACAGACTTTGCTACGCAAGCTTGATCTCAATTCGGTTTAATTTTTTTTAGATCAAGCAAGCTCAAACTCAAAGGTAATTTTTGTTTGAGCTTGAGCTGAAACGAGATTTTCTTTTTCATTTGAAATGGTGTTCTATACGTACTTGTGGTATTTAGAAATGTTTAATTACAATTAGAATATGGGAAAAATCATCTGCTCAGCTATGGTGTCTAGCCACTTGAAGTCTAACATACTTTATTCTTTTGGTAACTGAGTCTAGTATATTCAGCTATGAGCTCAATGAGTGCTCAAGCTGCTCAAATTCAACTCGAATCTGAAAACTATCGAGCTGACATCAAATAGTCTGCCAGTTAGCTCAAGCGACTCATGAGAAGCTCAGACTCATTCGAAACCCTGACTTGACCTACGGTGGCTTCACGCTTCATTCTCTCTGCTAGTTCTGAGGCATTTAGTAGCATATTCCTCCCTGCTGTTGTTGTGCTCATCTAGTCTGAGGAGTTTGTAGAGCTATGAACAGTATTGATTTTGGCTGGCTCGCATATCATTATACGCAAATAAAGTTAGTTCATTTGAATTTCCTGCTTACTTTTGTCCTAATGCTTAGTTTAGTTGTCTCTTGGGCTGATATACTGGTCAATGTGTGATTTTCAGCTTGTTTCAGTGTACCATCGGCATCAAGAAGATATTGCATAATTCAGGAATATTATTCTTGAATGCATTACCAGTTGAATCTGGTACAGTCTCTGCATAGTTGATGTAAATGGGAAAGATCTAACCGATATTGAAGTTAACACCAAGATGAAGGGTCAGCTTTATGGTTTGTCGTGTGCTTTTCCATTGTTTGGTCCGACTAAGCCGGGACTGTTTTGACATACTGTCAAATTTCAAATGCTTGCTTTTTCTCTTCTCCTGAACTTAATGTAATGCCTTTAACCAGCTCTTGGTACTTGCATGCTGTTAAAGGATCCAACACTTGCTTACATTTGGCTATGACTCATCGGATCATGTGCATCACGAGAGGCCCGCCAAATTTAACAGCTCGTTTCTATGGAGTTCACATAAGTCGGGAGCACACGATGATCCTTTTCGTGAAATGGGTAGTCTTTGTCATATTTCCCACGCTCAAACTAGGTCTGCTATGGGAAAGTTGAATGACTCGCCCATGTCTCTCGCCGCTGGCTACGGATCTCGTGTTCGTAATTTGTAGTTACTTTTGCCCTCCTAAACCAAACCCTTCAAAATCCAAGTAAGAACTCGCGCGAATTGTTTCTCTTCTTGCTTAGAGAAATGCATGCTTTCATATAGAGTTAGCATAAACAAATAAGGGAAAATGACACAAATAGTCATTGAACTTTGGCTCAATGTGCAATATGATCCATGAACTTTTAATGTGTTCAATGTGGTTCCTGAATTTTAATTCAATGTGCAATGTGATCCACGAACTTTTAATTTGTTCAATATCTTCCATAAACTTTTGATATATGATCAATTTGGTCTCTGAACTATATGAAAATGTTCAATGTAGTCCTTCCATTAATTTAAGTTCATGGACTATATTGAACATTTTCATATAGTTCAAGGATTACATTAAACATGTACCAAAAGTCTACGGATCACATTGAATAAATTAAAAGTTCAGAGATCACATTGAACATTAAGTTAAAGTTTTTGAATTTTATTGAATAAATTAAAAATTTAGGGATCACATTACACATTAAGTCAAAATTCAAAAACTGTTTGGGTCATTATCTCAACAAATAAAGGGGCAACGACTTGTGATCTCATCAACAGTGATAGACTTCCCAAGTTTA
Organism: Syzygium syzygioides; assembly: GCA_031216285.1. Classification (NCBI taxonomy): domain Eukaryota; kingdom Viridiplantae; phylum Streptophyta; class Magnoliopsida; order Myrtales; family Myrtaceae; genus Syzygium; species Syzygium syzygioides. Next base: position 27,497,963 of record CM062247.1, read on the forward strand.
TAAACAATGAGCGTTTTGTTTGGTCAGAAGAAAAAAGAAATGCTTCACGAGGCTCAGGATCTGATGGCAGGTCAACGACCAATTCAAGGTTGCTCAATTATTGCTCAAGACATATATAATAGGTGTAGATGCATGGTTCATAGTCAGATACGTCGAGCGCATCCATGCAGCACAAGTCCTCCCTATGTTTAACCACTAACGGCAAAGAACATTAAAAACAACAATTTGTCTCATGATTCGTGGAGGAACTATCCATCTTTAGTCTCTTAGGATGCGAATTGCAGCAAAATTACCAAAAAAAATCATAAACTTATTATAATTGTACCAATTCAATCCTAAATATTTTAATTTGGCCAATTTAAGTCTAAACCTTTTGATAATTTATCAATTTAGTGCACACTGCCAATTTGGCCAATAATTATTGACGTAGTGCTGCCGATGCCAACGTAGATAATTTTTATAAATTTCCAAAAATTTTATGAATTTATTATTATTTTCCTTTTTTTTCTGTTTTTTCATAGAGGCCGGCGAGGTTGCTGACGACCCTCATCCCAGGCCAGGTTACTGACGACCCTGGCCCCGGGCAAGGTCGACCTCTTCATCACTGGGCAAAGTCGACCTCACCAACGGCCAAGCTAGCGAGGGTCGAGCCTAGCCCTACCATCGGTAATGATGGCCCTTGCCAGAGGCTGTGAGATCAAAGGCCGCGAGGGTCAACCTTGCGAACTTTGGTGAGGCTCAACCTTTCCAGCAGCTGGGCTGGCAAGGGTCGAGCCTTGCGGCCCACGGGCAAGGCCCAACTTCACTAAATTTGGTGAGGTCATGCATCGCCAAGCCCCTATCAGCCCTCGCGAGAGGCTGGGAGGGTCAGCCCTTGTGTTTACCCCTTTTTCCTTCACATTGGTCTACATTAGCTCTCCTTTGTCGTTCCTACGCAAGTTCTGTTTACGATAAGGATCCCCCCCGAGCAAAAGATAATCATGAAAAAGTATAAAGCAGGAAAGTTTTCTCTCTCCCTCTCTATTAACATCAAAATGCAGGGCATTACAACCCTTTCTATAAAGCAAAAGGGTGGTGTGTGTACATATGTATTTGACACAGATTCCCACGTAAAAGAGTGAGTGAGCAGTTGGCCAAATCAATTGGACCCTCCACAATTATGCGCTCCACCAAAACCTGAGTCGTCACCCACTCCTCCCCCCATCCTCATCCGATCCTTTCGAAAGTGACCATGGTCACTGTGTCCTCACTTTCTCAGAGCTTTGGCATGTGCGTGTTGCCCGTCTCATCTAAAAAATTCCGTGTCCTGATTCAATCCTTGCATCGCCCCGTTGCAGGTGAAAATCGACGTCCACGACGACCTTTTATCGCCTTTTTAGGTGGAGGGTTTCGATCGTAGTTTGGTGAAAAAAGTGGAAGCACATCAAGCTACATGATCGTGCTGTTGACATGTGGTAGTAATGTCTGCCCTATTTTGTCGAACCTCTGATGTCGATATGGTGTAATTCGATGCTTCAAACTGAAGCAATTAGATCTTGCGCGTCTCTCTCATCATGCCTCCTGAGAAGGATTGATCCCCTTGTCGCCACTAACCTACTTGTTTTGATTTTCAATTTCCATCTTAATTGGAGCATAGCGCCTAATTATTCCTTAAGCAATTGATGACAATTTAAGCAACGTCCTGAACTTGAGCATGTCGTTACTGTAGCTCGCTAATCAAAGATATAAACTGGGAAAATCTCAATTAAACTGCTCAATCTGTTGACAACGAGGACCGTTTCTCCGAGACTTTAGGATGAGGGAAATGTTAAAGAATGTTCCTATGGTAGTTATTAGGACTTATTAAAGGTGTTTGCGTGCAAGAATGAGGAATTCGTGTCTACTTTTAGGATCAGTAATTCTCTTTATAACGCGCATTAATATATCCAGGACACAATTTGCATCGATCTCATTAATTTTGATCATTAACAGTAAGAACATCCACAAAGCGTATTGAAAAGTATAGTATTGCTCAGTCCCCCAATGACATATCATCCCTCTTATGGAAGGATTCCCTTTCCCAACTGTTCAACAGCTCACCAGTTTACTCGATACAACATTCCCAACAATAATAGCAATAATTCAAACAAACAAAAGCTCCCAAGTTCATTCAGCTTGAAAATTACATGGAGTAGAACTTAAGAACTCGGACAACACAATGACTAGGTTGAACTGGTGAGCTCACCACTGCGTCAAATTGGTCTCATGGCAATGAGATGGGTTGGTTCTTATGTCTCAAGAAAAATCAGTGGCGTGGTTAATTTTAAGCTTGCGAGCATTCTCAGGATTATGATGGGCATCTGTAGATTTTTTAGCCAATGGAAATGGACGGGACACCATCATTACAAGCTGACAAGAGAGGCTAAAGAGAGATGAGACCCATCTGTTATTTTCCGAGGGCATTAGGTGAGGAGGATCGAGGAGGAGTTCCTTTCGAAAACTGCGCCATCAGGATGAGATGAAGTAGACCCAACATTACCGACTCCGGGCCCAATTCCCTCGCACCCTCTTTATATAAATCAAAACCCGGACAGTGTTCCATTGAAACTCACCAATTACTATCTCTCGCTCTTTCTCAAAAGACATAAACCTAAGATGGCAAGAGCTGGTCTTGTGATGCTTTGTGCAACTGCAGTGTTGCACCTTGTGGCACCAAGTTTGGCGACGGATTACACGGTGGGGGACACGACGGGATGGGTGATGGGGATGGACTACACCACTTGGACGAGTGGCAAGACCTTCTCGGTCGGTGACAGCCTCGGTTAGTCCTCTAGAATTTCCTAAGGCGTGCTGATTTTTTGCTTTCTTGTTGCTAAAATATGATGATCAAGGTCGGCCAAGATAGGAGCACATGCTTTTCTTTCTCTCGTGGTGGCTTAATTCTCTAGTCGCAAATTCATTGCCGACAGTGTTCAACTACGGAGGAGGCCACTCCGTGGACGAAGTGAGCAAGAGCGACTACGACGCGTGCAGCGCCGCGAACGCCATCAGCACCGACAGCAGCGGCGCCACCACCATCCCCCTCAAGACCGCCGGGACCCACTACTTCATCTGCGGGGCGGCTGGCCATTGCAGCAGCGGCATGAAGCTCGCAGTCAGCGTCAAGGCCGGGTCGTCGCCGGCCACCACGCCCTCAACCTCCGGGGGCTCCCCCGCCACCACCACGTCGCCGCCTTCGACCACCACCACCACCACCACTCCCACCACCACTCCCACCACGACCAGTTCCGTCACGCCAAAGTCCGATTCCGGAATCCTCGCGTCGCCCACGGTGGCATTGGTGATGGCTAGCTTGGTCTGTTTGTATGAGTTGGCTTTTCTTTCATGATTTGCCAGGATAGGGGCAGTGCACTCTGTCGTCCCACTGAACCATCTGCGGTTCCGTTGCTTTAAATTTCATCGGATTTGATTGTTAGGTATGCGGACCTTCCTTTTATTGCAATTGCAATATTGTAGTGGTCGTACGGGGTGAGAACATTAGGCGCGTGTGTATTGTAATTTATTCGGTTGGTATCACAAACACATATGAGAGTATCATTAAAAGCTTAATCTTTGAGTCATTTTCGAATTCGGCAAGACAGATTAGGCCGATCATCATCACCCACCGGGCCAAATCACAATTACCTTAAAATCGAACCACGAACAACACTTTACCAACGTTACGAAATCTTGTCTATTGTCACGAATTGCACGTTACATTTGAAGTTGTCCTAGCTACATAGGCAATTTCACTAGTGCTAAAATCAGAGCGCGCTCAAACAAGTGCATGGTCAAAAGCAAACTCCAAGATGTTCTTGGACGATGATGATAACTACTAAAGTACTAGTTCCGACAGTTGCAACCAAATTGTATGCTAAATTTTCTACCATGTACGGCAGTGATTGACAGATCCCAGCCCCATTACTTTTGATATGAAGATTTGGACACTCTAGAAGATCTCAAATATTATACGAAATAAGCTCTTTTAGAAAGACGACACGTTGCTTGCTTCCCGAAATTCATCTCAACCACCCTATGTTTTTTTAATCGAAACCACCATCCTTTTACCCCGGCGAATAAATCTTTATCGAATGCAATCGGATATTTGACTCATGGCAGTATGGGTGACGTAGTTAATTATTCCTTTTCTTAGAATACTTGGCCGCGTCTTATGTTCGAGCAAATGACAGCTGAATGGGATGAGTAGAAAATGCATTTTCCCAGCAAGACTGTGATTGAGATGCCCGGAATTAAGTTCTTCTAATATCATCAGGACAATTACATTTGACGAGTATCCACTATTTTAGAAAAGGATATTAGAAATATCATGATTTTTATACGACACTTATTTTATTGCCTAGACTTATCGCCGAACCATTTAAGTGTCAAATAAAAAAAACGATCAATTAAGTACCTTCAGTAATAAATTCTGGCAAAAAAAATCATATGTGGCTTTTCAAATAAAATTTTAAATCAGCCATGGTTATTTTGTTAAAGCAAGTCCAACGCGGATGATGAGGTGGTCTCAAGTAGACAAGTCTCTTTTTATGGTGACTTGAAGTCTCTATGGTCATTGTTCGTACTCCATCGCTTTGCTTGCGCACTATCTACCTTTCACTCACTCACTCAATGTGCATCTCCTCTCTCATTTACTCACTTGATCGGCACGGGGAAAAATTAGGGCTTTGCTCATTGGTTGGAGGGAAAAATTAAGCTCGGTGGTTAGAAGAAAATATTAGGGCTCAATGTTAAATCGACAAGCATTCTTCTTATTCTCACCTTTGTCTTGGCTTTATTAACACAAACTTGAGCCGCTTCCGATTATTCTCCTCTTCATTGCAAGATTTAGATCTTAATTTTGCCTCAAAATTGTTGGTTTGAATTATGGTTTCAAGGAAAAGTGAAATAGGGACAAATTGGCAAGATTTTGCTTATTCTCACCTTCGTCTTGGCTTTGTTTTTTTTTTTTGGTAAAGATTCGTCTTGGCTTTGTTGATATGAGCTTGAGCCACTTTTGGCTATTCTCCTCTCATTGCAAGATTCAGATCTTAATTTTGCCCCAAAATTGTCGGTTTGAATTTAGGGTCAAGGAGAGGTGAATTTTGGGACAAATCGGCAAGCTTTTTGTGAGTTTTTTTTTTATCAAACATTTTGTCAGAGTTTGAAGAAGCGGAAATTTGGGATTTTCTATTATGTAACGATGTCATTTAATGGTTTTTTCATTGAATTTTGCCAGGTCACATTTCCAGCATGCCACGTGGGTCAAAAAAAATGTTAAGATATTGCTATATTGGATTTCCGATATTCCAAATCAAAGTTGGTACTTAAGTGATCTCTTTATTAAAAAAGTTGCATTTAAGTGATTTGGTGAAAAATTTTGTAGTGTTGTACAAAAGTTATGACATTTCTAATGCCCTGCTCCCCTACTATTTCTAGGTAGGAGTGGTTGTGACAATGTTTTTACAGATTTTGATAATATTCAAATCAAAGTTGAGTTGCAACAATACCTTCTAGAGGTATTGAGTGTTAACACCATAATTGACACATACGATGCTCGTAGCGAGGTCTAGTTTGTGGAGCCAATGGTTGTTGTATTTGCTAAATTTGATAGGTACAAATATAACACTGGTTTTGCTTTATTTATACTAGAGGATGTTGTGTCTAAAAATATTTTCGAGTAGCTAAAGGTGCGGCTGAAATTGGTGTTCTGTTGAGATTCACAGCTGTCACAAAGTTCAAGCACAACTTGAACTTGGAAGATTTCTCTTGTGGTTGAGTTGTCCACGAGAGATTGTGGGAGAATAGTAGCCATAAGTTTAGCTTCTAGAGAAGTGATTGTCACTTGGATCAAACTTCGAGCTAATTATGAAACTTGTTAGAATGTGTTTTGAATTGTGTTATATTTCTTTGTGAAATTGAGTGTTTGTTTTGCAAGAAATTATGATGGTTAAACAATATGATTAGGGGTTAGGAAACACTTAAAGTATTTGAGAGATTCAAGTGCAGTTCCTTATCTTATTATATCGTTCGATTTATAGTAGAATCCCGTGTCACTCTCTTGATAAACGTAGATCTATCAAACCAAACCACGTGAATTCAATATGCAATGTATTTTCTTGCTGGTACTCAATCACTTATTTCCGCAGCACTAAAGTTAGTCGGTTTACCCTCCCCAACTTAAGAGAAGCCACTTATCTCTTGATTTTGATGGAGTTCGATTTTTTTCGAAACATTTCGTCTATCAGTTGACGCAGCAATGTCAATGTAGGGAAAGTTCCAACCACTTATTTGAAATGTTTTACGAGGCACAATGTAATTGCAAACCTTTAGTAGACCGCTGTAACGTATGGCCCTTGGACCCTCGGAACTTGGGATTCAGGCCTTCACGTAGTATAGAATGGGCCTACGCAAAGACAAACAAGGTGGTCTTGCTATTATTGCAATTTTCGCAGCTTATGTAAAGACAGAAATCTTTATAAAGGAAGATTTTATGTTGTTTACAAAATGATCGAACGTGACTGCAGTGAATTTAGAGTGTAATTTTCAAGGACAAGACCGAAATTCGTTGAAGAATTGAGGCTGAACTATACATAATTGTGGATTTAGATATTAGCTGATGCCGATTTGTAGGGTTTTCTCCGAGATTGCATAATCATTTTCTGGCTTTCCTTACCTACATTGCTCTATGGATCAGAGACTATTCACGTTGGAGACCTGATATGGTTATAAGTATGATGAACATATGTGGACAGAACTCGGTCCTCTAGATTTTCAAAGGCCGCCAAGGGCGCAACATGCACCAAATACAATGCAACTCGCGATACTCTTCCACCCACTAAACCCTAGATCTGGCGGAGCCATTTTACGAGGGTGGGCAAACAATTAAACAACAAAGACGACTCATCCTGAGGCCACCACCGATGTCTTTGGACTCCCTAGCATTGCTGTGAGCTGCCACATCTCGGTTCGACAATTTTAGGCTTGATTCTCTTTCAAACCTCTTGTACCAAGCCCTATTAGATGGGCTTCTCTGTCTTTTAGGATCGACTCACCCATGTGACCCGGGCCCAGAGAATAATCTAGAGTTGCAACTTTATTCTGCTTTCTTATCTATGGTATTATCTATCTCAATATTTTAAGAAATGTTATTTCCTTCCGCAAAATCACTTGATTGGTCTGAATACGGAGGACTTCGTGGATTGGCCCGGCTAAAGTGAATCGATCTTTCAAAGATGGGATCATTGCTAGAGCAGTGGTTTCTTCCCATTGTTTACGGCTGGGTATTTCTTTTGTCAACCTCGGAAAAGTGTACAAGGAAACCTGTGGGTGGATCGGGTCCGATCCAGTCGGATTTGGGTCAGGTCAAAAATGATATGATCCAAATATATTCATTTAACTAATTTTGACCCATTTCGATACAATGCAAATCTAGTTGATCCATATCCAATACAACACATACACATTGTATATCCAACCTGACCCGACCCATATTGATAAAACACTTCTCGCAAATTGATTTATAATAATGATAATAACAATAATAATAATGAGAGTTTTCCTAATTGCGCTTTTGAACGTAACGTGCCTTCGTGCGTCTTGCGGATTGATTTATCCCTGTTTGTCAATCGTTTCTATCATGCCACCATGTGGAAGGATCGTTCGCGTGAAACCTCTTCTCTCTTTGCTCTTCAAAGTTTTCATCTATTTGATAATCCCTCGGTACGACCGTACATGTTCGGCCACGCACCGTCCTGTGGAACGACACCCGACAAATCCCCCGCGAATGGTTTAAGTCCAGCCATCTGGCCTACGCAGGCGACCCTAATCTAATTCAGTCCGCACGCAATCGACGGGACCAGTACCGGCGGCATCAATTTCTCGAGCCGAAAATCTCCGGATACCCTAATCAACTAACTGCTTTTATACCTATGTAATATTTTTCCTAGGTTTATTGATCCAGCTGACGAAAATGCCGCAACTTGCTTCAGCAATAAATTCCTCGGAAGTTTTATACAGAAGCCATGTCTATCATCATACCGTTTTTTCACTTTTGTCGAGCCACGGAGCATTCGCTGGCCTAGGGGCTACGACCACTTTTCGGGCCTTTTTCTAAGAGATGACCACCACACCACGTGGATCGCACTTACCGAGGAATCGAGAATCAGATTCAAACAATTCCCTCGAAAGAAAGAAAGAGCAACAAAAAGGAATATGCCCTTCGCCCCGATGTGTTATGATGGTTTTGCAAGGAGAGGAATTTGCAAATGCCTTTCTTACACCGTCATTGTTTCCCCCTTAATCACACGAGTATCGCGAGACTTCTTCTATGGCGCAGCTCGTGTCACTGGTCACCATCATACGTGCGCGTGTGTCCAGAACATCATTTCAAGAGAAGGCGAGTTTTCCAATGATTCGAACTCGGATCGAAATGGAATGCGGGCGGGACTAAGTTAAGCAGCCGCTGAGCCCTAATAGTTCGAGCTCCGGCGCGGGGCAAGACGGATCCGGGACCCTCCGAAGAGACTCGACCGCGAGCAGGCGGCGGGTCACTCCATCCGCACGAGTCAGCAAGGCTCGAAGCACCACTGCCCGGGTCCAGGAAAGAGTCCTCCTTAGACCCGAGCCCGTCCATACAGATCAGCTATTACGAAGAAAGATGGTACGCTTTCGAATACCGAGCGAGCCAGGATTAGGATTTTTACGCTAAACCCACGACCCGCCCCTGCCAAAACTCTTCCACGAATAGGACGTTGTACTGTTGATGTAATCCTCCACAAACAGCAGGCAGCAATCAAGACGAAAACTCCGACTCCACCTCAATCGAGCTCCAACTTTCCGACTCCACGCGTTATCGAAACACTCAAAGCTCTCACCTCGATTCAAGTAATACGAACTAAAAGCTCGAGTTAAATGAACCAAAGATTACTGTGTAAACGATGGAAACATTAGTCTCGCACGAGCTCTCGGCTCAACAAAATAGAGGTGATTGGTTCCTGATCCCACCCAAAAACCGGGAACCAAACCAGGTCCCAAATTCTAGGATTGAGGACCGGACTAGCTAGTTTTAAGACTGTGGATTGGACCCGACCGATGATCCGACTCCAATGGAACTAATCACTTATTAGAACAAACTAAAAATCAATGTTCAATTCTGTAAGAAAAAGATTGAAAAAACGATAGACCTGCATATGCTTCTCAATGTTCACAAATGACATATGTACTTTGAAATAGAAGGAAGACATAGCTACGGAATTGATGAAGAGAGAGGCATTACAGAGATGTCACAACCTAAATTTGGAAAAGAGAGTCATGCTGGATAATCTTTGAGGCAGGACCAAAGTTAAGAAGCATCAAGCATCACGTATAAAAGCCAGCCAAGTGCAAACCGGTACAGGCAAGAGGAAATCGAGGAAATTAGATTAAACTTTCTATTTTTTTCAAAAATTTTAAAAAGTGAACAAATATATATATCTGTCGGACTGGTTCCCACCCTAAAATCGGAAACCGGACTACTCGTAAACTGATTTCACTTTTAGAAATCGGACCAACATTCTCGAAAACCGGACCAAATCGACCGATCCGATCCGGTCCAATCTGATTCCGGTTCGAGCGGCCCACCGTGCTCACCCCTACAACAGAACGAGAGCTTCAAAGATGGGAAATCAAAAGCGAAGTCCATCTCGGTCAAATATTAGTTGTACATTACATAGTTTATTTAAAAAAAAATAAAAAGACTTTATTATATAGAGCCCCGATCAAAACAAAATCACCCAAAAAAAAAAGCAAATGAGGAACCCCCACCAACTACACGTGCCGCTGCAGGACTCCCCTGCCCGGTCAACGGATTCCCCTCCCTCCCTTTCACCCACTCTCTCTCTCTCTCTCTCCCACCTACTCCCTCTCTCTCTCTCTGACAACCATGTGCTTTCACACCCCGCCCTCACAGCTGGCATCACGTGACCCCGCGCCCCTTTTTCCCCCATCGCTTTAACAAAAAGACCCATAAAACAAAAAAACTGAAAAAATATTTAAAATTATCTGGCCCCCCAAAATAGGAAGAATCCCCCCCCCCGGGCGAACGGAAACGGCGTCGCAGCGACCCCCTCCCCCCCCCCTTTTCCTAAAAGAGACTCCAACAGCTGTCATCCGCAACATCCAACAACAACAAAACAAACCCCACACTCCAAACCCGAAAAGACCAAAACACCCTCCTCTTCCTCGCGTTCACACCACGCTCTCTAATCAAGAAGCTCGAGCATCAAACCTCGCTCCACTCGCTAATCGCGGAGCTTCCGAAACAGGGGAAGAGATGGAGCAAATCATTCACGAAATCATCCATAATCATTCACTTACTAAAGTTCGACGAACAGCGAAACACGGAGATCGCCAGATGCAGGATCCATAAGCCAAGATCATCATCATCATCATCATCAGGAAGCAAAGGCAAACGAAAAAAATCAATGCGAGGTGATCATCATCATCATCATCATCATCATCATCATCATCATAATCATAGAACAGTAAAAACCAAAAACCAATCAAATCTCCAAGTCTCCTGATCAAATCGTCGCCTCCACCACAGGTAAAAACCAAGCAATAAATGAGAGAGAGATCAAAATACAAAAAAAAAAAAAGAGCTACAAAATCAAAGAGCTACGAACTACTGAAGTCAGCTAAGCAACACCTATTTATCTCCCGAACCAAAAGCCCGATCTCCGATCTCACATCAGCAGCGCACCGGCCATCACCGCGGCGGCGACGGATCCAGCGATCGCGACTCTGCTCAGGGCGACCGCGCCGTCGGATTTAGTCGGGGTCGGGGCGGCGGCAGGGGGAGGTCCGGCGGGAGCCTTCGCGGACCCGGGAGCGGGAGCCGAGGTCGGGGGAGCCGGCGGGGACGGGGGCTTCGCGGTCGAGGGAGCGGGAGCGGGAGCCGAGGTCGGCGGCGCCGGGCTGGGGGAGGGCGTGGAGGCCGGCGTGGGGGTGGCCGCCGCCGGGGACGGGGACGGGGACGTGGACGGGGACGGGACGGGAGCCGCGGCGGGGGGTTTGGTAGGGGAAGCGGCGGGGGACTTGGACGGGGAAGGCGCGGGGGACTGCGCGAGGGCCGAGGCGGCCAGGAGGGCGGCGACGGCGACGAAGAGCGAGGCGCACGCGAAGCTCGAGCTGGCCATTTTTTCCTCTCTCTCTCTCCCTGACAAGAGCTCACTCTCTCACTCACTGAGTCGCGTTTCCGTGTTTGCTTCTAGAGAGAGAGAGAGAGAGAAAGCGAGAGGAGTCAAGTAACGAAGAAGAAGAAGAAGAGAGCGATGGATGAATGTGACAAAGTAGGGTTAACCGCAACAGAAGTGGAGTTTATATATATACGTAGAGAGAGAAAGAGAGTGTGTGTACGGATTTCAGTGAGTGGGTTCCAGAGAGAGAGAGAGAGACCGGAAGCTGAGGGGGAAGCTCACCTGACCCGACCCTTCACCCTCTTTCCGCGTATTTTCATTCCGACCCCTCCCGGTATTTTCTCTTTCTTCGAAATCGGCCCCCCCGGGTTTAGTATTTCTAATCAATTTAGGACGCCCGGCGGATTAAAGTCATAATATGGTCAAGCGTCTCGGATTTCCTGGAAATACCCGACTAATCTCTATCCGGTGGCAATTGCCAAATGCGCGCAGCAAGGGATACATCGGACGTTGGACTCGTAGGTAGGTGGAACGTATCATGTGGTTTTAAAGCTCTCCATTGGTTGTTCTCAAATGGCGTCGAATCGCGCCTTATTTGAAGTTACGTACGAAGCTTAAGCTTTCCAAAAACAAAAGGAAAAAAAAAGGCGGCACCAGCAGAATAACAGGTAAGTAGAGGGACCGAGTCGGCAAAACGTTGCGTCACGTGATCACAGATAAGCTAAGAATTCGGGTGACAACTCGATGAGGAATTCAGAGAGGGGGTCTTTGGAGCTTTCTTTGTTGTTTTGCCCACCACCATCGAGCTGGGAACCGTGTATTAGCTGGTGGTGGTGCGCAACAGGCTTCTTGAATGGACGGTGGGGCGGCGATCCTCCGACCTAATTCCCACCACCACCACCACCACCACCACCTCCACCTACGCAGGACGCGCAGCTGCCGTGACTCGGGATTCCCGCGAATTCGTGACTTATAGCGACCGTCGACCGAGGATGGCTTTGCCACGAGCATGCAAAGCAAATGGAAGAGGATTCGGGTTGCGCGCGCGCGCATGGAAAAGGCTTTTTAAGGATGATGACGTTCAAAACGAAGCAGGGGCAATCTGTCTGAACAGAGCTCGCCTTGTCCGTTGCGATGGCCTTGACTGTCCTTTACCCTGATCAAGTGGCTGGCCGCGTCCGTATCATGTGGGTGACGCTTTGGGATAATGTCGGAATAGGTTTCGTTGCGATCCAATGTCACGAGGGATAAGAGTGCGAAAACGTTCGGGCGTCCATTTGTGCATTTCGTCGAACGCTCGGTGTGTGTGGGTGCCCCGGGCGTGGCACGTTCTAGTTCTTAGGTTTGTACGAGAGTCGTTTTGATCTGCGCTCGACCCCTCACCCGTTATAGTGGCCGAGGAAGTCTTTTGCGGACAGTGGAGCCAATGCGTCGGCAATTTCAACCAGCATGCGGTTTGTATATGCGCAGGGCATCGCGAGAGCAAGCACGGATTATGTCGTGCGCTGTGTTGGATCGTGCTGCATGCGGCTTGGTGTGGCGCCGCAATCATATCGTTCGTGCCGCGTTCCTCCGGCCGGTTTTATAGAGCTCGATTTCCTTGCCCCTCATGGAATAGAAAAGATTGGACCGTGACAGTTAGGCAGCACGCTTTCACATGAATCGGGCGTGTGGCACAGTCTGTGCAGATCACTCAAAGACATCACGCGACCACCACATGATAGTTGCCCCTGACACAAACATTCGCCACTATAGATATATCAAAAGTCTAATAAAAAAATTGAAAATGATAAATTGAGAGAGATCACACATATATATAACATACGAACCTCATTATCAAGTCGACATTCATTTGCTATTCACTGTCGGCTTTCTTTTCTGGTTAATTTTTGTTCACCCCTGATGCGTACAGTTATATTTTGTTACCTTGTCTAAGTACCCCTTGTTCTTAAGAAGTCACATTGATTTTATGTTGCAAATAACGTGAATATAACAACATCATATTGCCTCGCATCTTGCCTCGTAATTTAATTCAAAAGCACATGAAGCAGTTGGAACTCAAAAGCCCCAAAAGCGGAAACACCCTGTCATACATCAACCTAACTCTTACAAAAATTAGCCGTTGTGCAAAGTCAAACGAGTCTCCTAAATAATATTATCACCATATTAAATTAGCAATATATATTTTTAAACAAGTTTTAAGGGATAATGATACAAACAGTCTCTGAACTTTGACTCAATGTACAATTTGATCCCTGAACTTTTAATTTGTTCAATGTAGTCCCTGAACTTTAAAATAATATTCAATTTGGTTCCTGAACTTTTAATTTATTCAATGTGATCCCTGAACTTTTAATATGTGTTCAATTTAGTCCATAAACTATATAAAAATGTTCAATATAGTCCCTGCACTTGAATTAATGGAAGGACTGCATTGAACATTTTTAAATAGTTCAGGGACTAAATTGAACACATATTAAAAGTTCAGGGACCACATTGAACAAATCAAAAGTTCAGGGATCAAATTGAACATTAAGTTAAAGTTTGGGGATTACATTGAACAAATTAAAAGTTCATGGACCAAATTGCACATTGGCTCAAAATTCATGGACTGTTTGTGTCATTTTCCCTTTTAAACAAATGGTATTATTCCAGCTAGCACAGACACACAAATAATGCGAGATCCAAAGGGTTTTGAAGTATTCGATCAATTGTACTTAAATTTTTTATTTAGTGTCCAGTGATTGATAATCGTTTTCATTTCCGGCCCGCTTCTCCAGCACACCCCATATTATATTCGTAGCCAACTTGGAACAATGTCTCCGATTACAAAGTTCGAGGCCTGGATCGTACAATAGAATACTGCCCGTTGTCGCGTACCGTTGCGAACGGCACGTTAGCGATCCCAAACTAATCTAATTTATTTCTCTCTTCTAGAGCTAGGGCGAGTGTGGGGGGTCCGATTGTAATCTAGTGTATAAAAAAAGGTCGACTACCGTGGTCATTATAAAGAAAATGCGTGTCCATTTGCTTTACTTTAATTGCTTTGTTCATGTGCAGTGACATGTGAAGCACTTTGGATTCTGACAGCGATTGATGCACTTTGATATTAATTATTAGGTGAACTTTCCACGGTTTTGTTGAAAATCGTACCACCCCAGGTCCCCAACAGGACGTTGAGATGAGGAAATCATTATTAATATTTATTTATTTATTATTATTATTATTATTTTAAAATATAAGAATAAACGAAATTAAACCAAAAGTTCGTTGGGTCAATTTCTTCGGTGGTTGTCTCGAGCTGCGAAATTTGAATCCAAATCTTAAGAATAGTGACAACTTAAGTGGGGCGTTAGGTGTGTCAAAGACTCAAACCGATTGATTGGAACCCAAAGGATGGTCTAGGAAAATGCATGGTGCTTTGCAAAAGCCTTACCAAGATAAGGGAGGATCGTTAAATCAAGTATAAACGCCTTTATGCCAGAACGGACTGTTTTGTCGCACTCGAGTTACATGAATTGAGCCGATGGAAATTGTTGGAGCATCGGATGTAAACTCATGCTGCGAAACATATGGAGATAATTATAAAAATCCGATAAAAGGAATCTCTGTCGGTAATATGCGAGACTGAAATTATAGAATTCGGGATACAAAAATGTATATATTATCGTTTTTTTCAAAAGAAAAAAATGATTCTCTCGTGATTTCACATCAATTGTATTATACATAAACAAGAATTACTTAAATGTTATAATAGGACTATTTAAAAACACAAGATTTTATACAAATTTCATATCTAATAGTTGAACTTTATTACTAATTCATGTTATCTAATGAGAAATCACGAGAATTTTACATTTGTTTTTGCAAAGATAAAATAATTTGCTCATATTTTGAGACATATGAATGATTATTGACATGTTATATCGTTAATTGACTAAATAAAAGACATAAAATAAGTTAAAATCAAAGTAGTTTTGACTAAATATACTACATGTTTTTTTATACGTGTATAGTCCGGTTCATTGCAAAAGATTGAGAATTTTTTCATAAGTTCAATAAATCTGCTGTAGACAGAATTTTTATTGAAAATCACGTACATATGTGTATTTTATATAAAAATGAGAACTTAAGTGAAATAGAACATATAATGCCTGTAAGAGAACTTGCTACACAAGTTGCAACAGAAAGACCTAAATGTCAATAAGGAAAGCACCCAAGATCAACTAGCCGTTCCAATTTTACGTCCTCCGATGCGCCTATCATGATCGAATTACATGTCGATATTTCTTGAGACACTTGTTGCATGCTTGGACGATGTTCTGGTTTTGCACTCAAGCACGAAAATGCCGTCTTCACAATGAAAGCCACTTGCCCTAGTACGTCACCTTCTGGGTATGGAATTCTCTGATCTAAAACTTGTTTTAGTGGCCAATGTAGAGCTGTTGAATTGCTTGATGATGATGAAGATGAGGATACCAGTGACGATATGAGATCGCCCGGATGGATCCCTATGATTACTTCCAATGTCACTACGCCAAAACTATAAACATCACACTTCTCCTTCACCTCCATTGTGTATGCGAGCTCTACATAAGGAAAACAACAACTAAAAAATTCTTCTATTTCTCATTAATGCTATCTTTTTTTGGCTAACATCTTAGTAATGGTATTTAATTGATTATTTTTATTGAAAATACCAACTTACCTGGAGCTGCATATCCAAAAGTGCCTGCAAAGGAAGTCCAATTAGATGAATAAGGTTCTAGAACCTTAGCCGTGCCAAAATCAGAGACGCGAGCTTCGTATTCTTCATCCAATAAAATGTTCTTGCTTGATACGTCTCGATGAATTATCGGAGGAGAGCATTCATGGTGCATGTAGGACAAAGCATAAGCCACACCCTTAACAACATTCACTCTTTTATTCCAGTCGAATTTTGTTATCCTCTCTTCATTGTTCAATACATCCTTCAAGCTGCCAAATTCCAAGAACTCGTACACCAAAAATGAATGTCGAGAACTCAAGCAAAAGCCATAGAGCTTGACAATATTCCGATGTCGAGCTTCAGTCAAAGCATGAATCTCCCTTTCAAATGCTTTTCGACTAGTGATTTCGACTTCCACTGCTTCCTTAAATTTCTTTACCGCAACTGTCTCACCTGTTTGCAACTGGGCCTTGTAAACACTACCATGTCCTCCCACACCGATGCAATATTTGGCATCAAACTCCTCCGTGGCTTCAATAATGCTCTCATAGACCATTCTTCCATCAAAGCTCAATACTGCCCATGGGTTCTCACTGTTTCCATCGTTCGAACTAGGCTCTGTTTTCCTTAATCTTCGGCATACTGCACTTGAAATTCTCACAACAAGAAGCAACAAAAGTAGACAACCTAAAGTAGGAATTAAAATTAGCAGCAACTTTTTGCTTTTGTTTTGGCCTTTTGATGTTGTTGCTATGCAGGGTTTGAGACTGGCAATAACTCCACACAAGCCTTTGTTCCCTTTCACAACTTCATATGTAGCATTACGAAAGGCTGGGATGTTGGGTAAAGGACCCTCGAACTCATTATAAGATATGTCGACGGATGTCAAGCTTGCCATATCATCAAAGGTTCACCCAATTGAACCCCAAGTTGGTTACGAATTGAGCCACTCAATTTGTTTCCGGCAAGGTTGAGTTTCCGTAGACTGGGCAATCCTCCAAGTTCTAGAGCTATGTAGCCTGCAAGGCGGTTGCAATCCAATGAAAGCTCTAGCAGTAACTTCAATTTTCCTAGGTCTTCAGGAATTTCCCCAATAATATCATTTGAAGACAAGTCAAGTCTCTGCAATCGAGTCAAGTTTCCAAGCTGAGGTGGTATGGCACCGGAGATTTTATTGTTGGAGATTATCAAGCTCGTCAAATTTCTGCAGTCACCCAATGTCGGTGATAGCTCACCATAAAGTTCATTGTTGCTTAACTCAAGGTAATCCAAGGAGGGGTACACACCAAGAGCATCGGTTATGTTTCCCTTGAGCAAGTTGTTTTGGAGCCTAACTCTATACAAATTTGAACAATTTTTCAGGCTTCTCGGGATAGGTCCAGTGAAGTGATTGCTTACTGCAGCAAAATTTACAAGAGCTTGGCTACCACATATTTCTTGTGGCAATTGGCCAACAAAGTCGTTATAAGATAGCTGTAGACTTTTGAGGGAAGTGAGATTATTTATCTCGACGGGTAGAATGCCCCCCAAATTCACTACAAAAAAATTGCCTTTTTCCGACGAAATTTTCAACGAAAAATTTGGAAAAATTCGTTGGAAAGGGAATTTCCAACGAATTTTCCAACGAAAAAAAATTCGTTGGTAATAGCTCGTTGGAAATTTTTCCAACGAAAAATTTCAATTTTCGTTGGAAATTTGCGACGAATTTTATTTCGTTGGAAAATTTGTTGGAAAACTCGTGGCTAAATTCGTTGGAAAAATTACAAAAAAAAAATTTTGATCGAAAAATCGTTGAAATTTTTTTTCCAACAAAAAATTTTTCGTTGGAAAAATTACAAAAAAAACTTTTTGGTCGAAAAATTGTGGAAATTTTTTTTCCAACGAAAAATTTTTCGTTGGAAAAATTTTAAAAAAAAATTTTGTTCGAAAAATCGTGGAAATTTTTTTTTCGAAATTTTTTTTTGTATTTTTTTTTCGAAATTTTTTTTTGAATTTTTTTTCGAATTTTTTTTTTCGGAAATTTTATTTCGAAAAATGGCCCTCGCCGCCGGCGAGGACCAGCCTCATCGCCGGCGAGGGCCGAGCTCGCCCAGATCTGGGCGAGCTTGAGCTCGCCGGCCATGGCGAGTTCGGCCCTCGCCATGGCCGGCGAGGGCCAGCATCGTCGCCGGCGAGCGCCAAGCTCACCGGCCATGGCGAGCTCGGCCCTCGCCATGGCCGGCGAGGGCCAACCTCGTTGCTGGCAATGGCCGAGCTCGCCCGGATCTGGGCGAGCGCGCCCCTCGCCGGCGAACAAGGAAGGAAAGGAAGTGAAGCATGAACCGGGGGCTCCCGCGGCGGACGAGGTCGAACTCGGGGGACATGGACACGAACCCGGCGGCGGGGTAGCCAAGCGGGCCGGTGCCGGTCCCGACGACGAGGGAGAAGGGGCTGGCGAAGTCGAAGGAGGTGTCGAGGTGGAGGGCGAGCTCCCGGGGCTCGCTGGCGACGACGCCGGACTGGAAGGAGAGGCCGAGGATGCTGAGGGCGACCATGGCGCGGGGAGACCTTCATCCTCCGCGTTGGAAATTTGACTGGAAGCGGATGCTGGGGAAAGAGGATGAAAATGGGTGGGGGGAATTTTGGGGTGATTTTTGAATGGAGAAAAGAATTGAATTTTATTTTTGGCGGGGTGATTTTTTTCTTCAGTTTGTACAATTTTCGTGGGAAAATTCGTTGGAAATTTCCAACGAATTTTCCCACGAATTCAAAATATACCGGGTTTTTTTGAATTCGTTGGAAATTTCCAACGAATTTTCCAACGAAAATTGTACAAATTGAAATAATGGCCCGGGAAATTAAAATTCGTTGGAAATTTCGTTGGAAATTTCCAACGAATTTTCCAACGAATATAAAAATACCGAATATTCCCGAGTTTTTTTGAAATTCGTTGGAAATTTCGTTGGAAATTTCCAACGAATTTACCAACGAAAAGTTTACACACTTAAAAAATTCCCCGGAAATTAAAATTCGTTGGAAAATTCGTTGGAAATTTCCAACGAATTTTCCAACGAAAATTGTACAAATTGAAATAATGGCCCGCGAAATTAAAATTCGTTGGAAAATTCGTTGGACATTTCCAACGAAATTTCCAACGAATATAAAAATACCGAATAGTGCCGGGTTTTTTTGAAATTCGTTGGAAAATTCATTGGAAATTTCCAACGAATTTTTTTTCGTTGGAAATTTCCAACGAATTTTCCAACGAAAAGTTTACACACTTGAAAAATTCCCCGGAAATTAAAATTCGTTGGAAATTTCGTTGGAATTTTTCAACGAATATATAAATACCGAATATTGCCGGGTTTTTTTGAAATTCGTTGGAAAATTCGTTGGAATTTTCCAACGAATTTCTTTTCGTTGGAAATTTCCAACGAATTTTCCAACGAAAAGTTTACACACTTAAAAAATTCCCCGGAAATTAAAATTCGTTGGAAATTTCGTTGGAAATTTCTAACGAATTTTCCAACGAATATAAAAAATACCGAATAGTACCGGGTGTTTTTGAAATTCGTTGGAATATTTGTTGGAAATTTCCAACGAATTTTTTTTCGTTGGCAATTTCCAACGAATTTCCCAACGAAAAGTTTACAAACTGAAAAAATTCCCCGGAAATTAAAATTCGTTGGAAAATTCGTTGGAACTTTCCAACGAATTTTCCAACGAATATAAAAAATACCGAATAGTGCCGGGTTTTTTTGAATTTGTCGCAAAGTTCGTTGGAAATTTCCAACGAAAAATTTTTCGTTGGTAATTTCCAACGAATTTTGCTACGAAAAAATTGTCGTTGGAAATTTCCAACGAATTTTACGACGAATTTTTTTTAGTTGGAAATTTCCAACGATTGTTGCGACGAATTTTTTTTCGTTGGAAATTTCCGACGATTTTTGCGACGAAAAATTTTCCGTTGGAAATTTCCAACGAATTTTATTTTTCGTTGGAAAATTTGTCGCAAATTTTCCAACGAAAATTTTTCGTTGCAAATTTTCGTGGCAAAAATCCGATTTTTTTGTAGTGATTATTGTCATGTAGATACAGTTGACTGAGGAGTCCTAGTTTTCCAATATCTTTTGGAAGAGAGCCGCTAAGGTTATTCTGGGAGAGAGCAAGTGTCAAGAGAGATCTAAGGTTTCCAATCTCTTTTGGAAGAGAGCCGCTAAGGTTATTCGAGGAGAGAGCAAGTGTCAAGAGAGATCTAAGGTTTCCAATATCTTGAGGGAAAGGACCAGATAGCTTATTGTTATTCAGAAAAAGAGAAATTAGATTGCTCATATTCCCTATGGATGACGGGATCGGACCTGTTAAATCATTGTCTTGCAATTGGAAATGTTCGAGGGATCTCATTCCTCCAACTTCAAAAGGTATGGGGCCAGAAAGTTGGTTGAGATAGAGGTAAAGATTTATCAAATTACTGAGATTTCCTAGATTTGTAGGGATGGATCCACTGAGATCATTTCTTGATAAATCAAGTTGTTCTAATGACCCCAACATTCCTATTTCCTTCGGAATGAACCCCCCGAGTTGATTACGGAAAAGCCATGCATACAACAAGCTGCTCATGTTTCCAATGGAAGGAGGAATTGGACCGGTGATGAGGTTGTCCATCAGGTACAGATATTTGAGAGATTTGAGCATTCCTATTTCTTTAGGGATGAAACCAGAAAGCTTATTATGTGAAAGGATTAGGGCGGCCAAGTTGCTCAAGCTACCTATCTCACTAGGAATTGGGCCAGTGAAATTATTAGATGAAAGCTCGAGAACTTGTAAAGATTGTAATGACCCGAGTTGAGTTGGAATGTTTCCCGAAAGGTTATTTCGAGACAAGTCCAGATGAGTAAGCTTGGTGAGATCAGCCA
This sequence comes from Syzygium syzygioides, assembly GCA_031216285.1. Classification (NCBI taxonomy): domain Eukaryota; kingdom Viridiplantae; phylum Streptophyta; class Magnoliopsida; order Myrtales; family Myrtaceae; genus Syzygium; species Syzygium syzygioides. The sequence continues at coordinate 27,518,758 of CM062247.1, forward strand.
TGCTCGGAGGGATGTTCCCAAAGAGCGAGTTATTGACAAGCTTTAGAGCGACCAAGTTGGGCAATTGGGAGAAATTGAGATGACGAAGCGTACCACGTATGGCAAAATCTGAAAGGTTCAAGCTTGCTACACTCCCGAGAGGATCACAATCGATTCCACGCCATGAACAAGGGTTGCTTCCATTCCACGAAGACAAAGTAGAACGACTCTCGCTGTGCAGCTTAGACTTCCATGTTAGGAGTGCCTCCACTTCCTCATTTACCGTTTGGTTACTAGCACCAGCAAGGGCCACTAGAGAAGAGCTTCGAGATGAAGCAAGACAAGGCCTTTCTTGCGTGAGCATGAGGAGGACACAAGCGAGGAACAACATGGAGGGTTGTTTTTGAGATGAGGCCATGACAGGTTGTTTAGGTTATTTGGGGTGGGCTTTTCTTTGTTTCTTGCATGAGCCTGAGGAGCACAACCGAGACAGATTTAAAGCAGAAAATCGGGACCCTCAAGTCAACAACGAAGTTAATAATGTTGGCGACGGTCCCTCCTCGTTACGAAAGTCTTTCATTCCTCTCAAAAGCCTCGAAACATCCCAATGCCCCATGTCAGATTGACTCAGGGAGATAACACTTACGCCTATGAACGGTCACCACCTGATCTGGTTATTTGAAGTTCTCCCATGTGGATCGGGCCAAGCCTCACATGCCTGGTCAGTGGTTGAGAGAAAATTTCAAATTTGTGTTTTATTAAGGTTGCAGGATTTCCATTTGGACAATTGGGGACTTTAATGCGGGAATTGAAAGGTAAATCGTGAAATCAGGGAAGAAGAAAGTGGAGAGTTTTCTTGTTGGTTTTTGCGTGGAGGATAATCTAGTCTGCCTCAAAATAAATCAAGTCTTTCTTTCCTCTCGGTCTGATCACGTAATTGGACTTATCAAATCAACAATCAACAACAGAGGAGAATATACTTATTAATCCAGAGAAGTCACATCGCAACTTGTTTCGCGAAATTGCAAAGACTTATTCGTCAATGGAGGAAAAGTCTAGAAGGGTTTACCTCTGCGAAGAAGTGGGATGTTGTAATTTAGAGAAGATTCTCTCCACTTGTGAAACACGGCACCTAAAAGACTTGGACAGATTCTCAAACATTTGCAACTTAACGTCAATGGAGGAAAAGTCCAGAATTAGGATAGTGCTTGAACTTTGATAGGGAAAAAAAAAGAGTAGGCAAAAAAATGCAAAAAACTAGTACTATCTAAGTCGACTTACTTTTTTATACTGAATTTAAATCTACCACCCTTCTTTCAACAATCTCTAAAGAAGAGAAAATTCTCTTGAACCAATATACGATCGGTGTTGCATACATATAGGCAATATCTAATTCTCTTCCACGGGTCTAAGATTATATTTTTCTTGCGTGAGCATGAGGACGTGAGCATGAGGACGTGAACAACACTGAGGGTTGTTTTGGAGACGAGGCCATGGCACGTCGTCTAGATTATTTGGGACGGGCTCTTCCCTTTTTCTTGCGTGAGCAAGAGAAGTACGATGGAGACGTACTTATGGAAGAGAATTCGGACCATGAAGTCGACAACCAAGTCGGTAATCTCGGTGACACTCCCTCCTCATTGCCAAAGTCTTCAATTACTTAAAAAATGGTTTGGAATTTTGTCATGGTCGCTAAATTTCTAGATTTTTGTCATGTTTGCATTATTACAAGAAGGTTTGGAGCTAGTCAACAAAGTTTACCTCCGTGATGGTGACTATTTTAATTTAGAGAAGATAATCTCAATAGGGCACCCTAAAAAAGGTTTGAAGCTAGTCAAGAAGGTTTAATTCTGGGAATAGTGCTTGTATTTTGAAGGACAAAAAGGGGAAGAATTACCAAAAAAAAGTCATATACCTACTGCATTTATGTCAATTCAGTCTTAAATTTTATTTTTTTTTCAATTGAGTCATAAACATTTTACATTTATACCAATTTAATCAATCCAGCCAATTGTAGTTGCAAATCGCTGATATGGATGCTGGCTATTATCCTACATGACGCGACAGGTGCTGACGTAGACAATTTTAAATAATATTTTATTATTTTTTGAATTATTTATTTATTTATTTTTCTTTTCTTTTTCTATCTTTTTTTTTCTTTTCTTCTTCCTCTAGCCAGTCGCCGAACCCCTGGCGAGGTCCACTAACAAGGGCGAGCTTGCCTTGCCCAGCGATGGCAAGGCTGGCAAGTGACCTCGCCAGTAGCAAGGTGAGGCTCGACCTCGCTAGCCCTTGCCTCTGGCTAGTCGTTGAGGTCCGACGATCGGCTACTAGAAGAAGGGAAGAAAAAAAATAAGGAGAAAAAAAGATAAAGAAAAAAATAATAATTTGAAAATTATTAAAAATTATTCACGTCAGCGCTCGCTGAGTCGCGTAAGATGTCCGGCATCCATGTTAATGATTTCTAATCAAAATTAGCTGGATAGACTTAATTGACACAAATATAAAAAATTTAGGACTCAATTGACAAAAAAAAGTTTATGACTGAATTGACACGATTGCAATAAGCTTAAGACTTTTTTAGTAATTTTCTCGACAAAATGGAAGCATGAAAAAATGCTAAAAACAATACTATCTATTCAGAATGTAAATTTAGTACCCTTTTTTTCCTTCTAAATCTCAAATATAGAGGAAATGGTCTTCAACAGCACTGATTTAATTAATCCCATTTTCTAATGGAGCATTCCACGATAGCTTTACTTATTCTCTTCGCGATGTCGTACGCAACATGGCAAGCTCGTTTGGACCGCTGATCATGTATATGCTTCTAGACTGATATGGGTAAGGAGACTTGATGCATAAGTCATAAGTCGAGTCAAGTAACACGACGAGAAGTATATTGAAAGGATCTCTGCTCAAAAGCTACCCATTGGAAGGGGCAACTGTGAAACCACAAACTCAAGAATTTGTTGGCCACCCATTCTTATCAATACTATCTTTTATTGGCCAAATACATGTAATGCTATTTAATTTGTTGTTTTTATTGAATAAATTGAGTGTCCCGGAGCTGCATATCCAAAGGTGTCCCCAGAGGAAGTCCAATTGGATGAATAAAGTTTTAGATCCTTAGCCATGCCAAAATTAGAGACGTGAGCTTTGTATTTTTCATCGAGTAAAATATTGTTGTTGGATACGTGTCACTCGCCGGTCCGATCCACCAAGGCTCACACTCGTGACGTCCCTTCTTAGATCATTTAATTGCAACGTCCTACGAGGCATCACTAACCCATCCTATTATCTAACAAAAAAGTAGATACGGAAGCGAAATCCAAATCATCCAACCAACAACAACAACCATAGGGATAGTATGGAAAACACATTCATAAAAACATGCTTCAATAATAACGACCCACATTGGAAGTAAAGATAAATACACGCCCACTACAGGGGCCCTTTTCCGATTACATCACAAAAAGGAAAGGGGGTCAAGGTCTACTTAGCTCCTCTATCTACGAGAGCTATCTCAAAAAGAACATGGCTTCCTCTACGTTCGAGCATGCTATGGCTTGGGTTGAGGGTTGTAATCCGGATCCGACTCCGGATCATTGATGACACCATCGAGGATGTTTGACGTCACAATGTCCCACGGAATTGTGTCCGGTGCAACTGGGAGTCCGTCAAAGCCCCAGAGAGGTCCCCAACACTCTCCCTCGAACCAAACATACCATGTATTAAAACGATGAAGAACCAAGTTGGTAAGCCCTCCGTCGACCCAAACGGTCGCTGTATACTCCTTGTACGTCGTATCCGTCCCCAGTACTACATACTCAACCATCTCTACATCTTGGTCTACCGGGACACCAAAACGTACAATCCGAGTGTCCATACTAGGGGCCTGAAAAGAGGTAAGCAACAACATATTAGTAAAACTCAATAAGTAGAACATCTAAACGTCGAGCAGGATGATACCTCACCTTGGAAATACGAACGGTAGCCTCAACCTCTTGGCATGCCAAAACGCAATCAAATAATCACGCACGAATACTTACCTCCCGTCGGCACATACAATTCACACAAATAATCATACGTGAAGCCTTGCTTCCAATTGGCATGCGACAATTGCACATAGTAATCAAGAACACTCAATATCACATAATCATGCACAATGTATCCACACGTGTTCCGATTATTACAACTGCTCAGGGCTACAATCGACACTCGCATCAATGGTCATTCGGCGTAATCGGCCATCGTCTCGCCCCATCAAGCATGACAACATCTCGACCTTGCTCGACGATGACATTCAATTAAGAGCATCGTTCCGAACTCTATCGCGAACGGCAACCGAAATCCATCGGGCATCACCCCCCGCAATCATATGGGTATGGAACCATTTATGTGATCGCGCAAGTACATGAAGCACTCAAGCCAATTATTGTCTTTCACTTAGGCTAATGCAAGAGTGTTTCATGCTTACACGATTATAATATTTAAAATCCCGCACACATAAGATGCACTAAAATCGGAAGCATTTCAAGAGGAAACCATAAAAAATTAATATATGGGCTTCCTCTTCCTAGAACAAGCAAGACAAGTATAGCATCACCCAACAATGGTTCCAATTAACCTTCCATAACCACTTAATCCATTCATAACCATTCATAGTCAATGATAGCCACACACACGATAGAACAAGCTCAAACAAGACTAAACCTAAGTCCAACATGCATAGAATAACGTCCTATCCACGGATTAGAAGAACTACTTACAAAACCGGTTGGACTACGAACAAGACAGATGAATGGCAACGGAGAACGAACGGCGACAGTGTTGAGCGGACGACACGGCGGCGGTGACGAATGGACAGCGTAGTGGCAATGAGGCGGCAGTGAGGTGACAAGCGGAGGCACAACGAGAACGACACGGTGATGGATTGATGCATGTCGTGAACAGCGGTGGTGACGATGAATGACTTGGCAACAAGGATGACGAACGGATGGTCAAGATGGTGGCAAACAACTGTGGTCTGCACGGCAGTGGTGAACAGCTCAGCGACAGGGACAGCGAATGGTGGCACAGCAGTGCAGACGGCACGATGAGTGGCGGCACGACGAACGGCAGTTGGCACGGATGGACAGCGCGACGGAGGCAAGCGGCGACAAACAATGGTGGTGGTGATGGTGGCGTGAGAGGGAGAGAGGGAGGGAGAGAAAGAAAGACATGAGAGTGAGTGAGAGTGAGAAATGAGAGAAATAAGAAAGGCTTCTCCCTTAAGTAATCTTGCAAGAAGACCCCAATAATGCAAATGTATTAATGGCTCAACCACCAAGCCTAACCTAGCTCCTTAATTTGCTCCCAACCAACCAAATTCATGGACAAGAAGCCATCTTGAAATATATCCATCAAGTCTCGCTCTTAAGTAATCAAGGCTAATAGAAATAGGCACATTTAATTAGTTAGAGACTAACCATGGTAACCAAACAGGAAGCCAACCAAGTGGATCTCCTCCCCTTCCTTCAAAAGTGGCGCCCAATCCTTCCAAGACAAGACCAAATTTTGGTCTCTACCCAAATCCAACTTCTAGAAGATGAATGAAAAGCTAAACTATAGGTTAATAAACATAAAACATTAATTATGCACAAAATCACATTAACGTGCAATTATCCAAAAATCAACCAAGGTCAAATGTGGCAAGATAGGCTTTACCCTCTTGATTAGTGCCTAATCGAGGCCGATCAAGTCCAATGATGTGTAATTAAGCGACGTCAGATTGAGGATGTCACAGTATGTCTCGATGAATTATAAGAGAAAAATATTTATGGTACATGTAGGACAATGCATAAGCTACACCTTTAACAACATTCACTCTCTTATTCCGGTCAAATGTTATTCTCCTCTATTCTTTGTTCAATCCTTTAAGCTACCACAATCCAAGAACTCGTACACCAAAAACGAATATCGAGAACTTGTGCAAAAGCCATCGAGCTTGACGATATTCCGATGCCGAGCTTCAGTAAAGACATAAACCTCTCTTTCAGATGCTTTTCGACTAGCCATTTTGACATCCACTGTTCATAGGGGTGAGCGGTTCCGGGTTCTACCTAGACCTAGAATCTACCTGCAGGTACAGATTTCTTATTTTTTGAAATCTAGAACCTATTCGTCAAAACCTGAAACTTGACATGTCATAGGTTACAAGGTAGGTTCCAGGGTCTAACGGGTTCTTTTTTTTATTTCATTTTTAATTAAACAAAACGAAAATGAACATAGTAATATTGAACAAGTTTGTCATTCACAAAAAAAAATACAAAAGATTAGTTTTCCTAGCATTACGGTTCAAATAAATATAATTAAAATGAGAAGTTATTGCTTGAATCGATATTAGGGGTAAGAGGTTCCATATTCCGTAATGGTTCCACCCAGAACTTATCCATGAGAATGTATTCCTCATTTTTTAGAATCTGGAACCAACCCTATCACGGGTTCTAGGTCAGTTCCAGAGTCTACTCAGGTTTTACCTGTATTATTAATTGAACAATTGCAATGACTCATCACTTTTAATGACCACCACTTATAGCTATAATCCACCAGCCACAACTTATATTTAGACATAAGAAGAATATAAACTATTAATCAGTCATAAAATGAAAACTCAGGCTAATGATTGTAGATTATACACTCATCATCTAACGTTTTGAAACACCATGACCAAGAAAAAAGACAAAAAACTTGTGTAGGTTTCAAGTTTTAAGTTCCAGGTTCCATCTACCTAGAACTTAGAACCTACCCGTCTAAATAGGTTCTCTAATTTTTGGAACATGAAACCTGCCATGCATATCTTGGAACCTGAAACCTACGTGTTCCTATCGATCAAGTTCTCAAGTTTTAGGATAAAATCTTGAATCATACTCGCCCCTAACTGCTACCTTAAGTTTCTTTACATCAACAGTCTCACCTGTTTGCAGTTGGGCCTTATAAATACTCCCATGTCCTCCCACACCGATGCAATATTTGGCACCAAACTCTTCCGTAGCTTCAATAATTCTCTCATAAACCACTCTTCCAATAAAGCTCCATACTGCCCACAGGTTTTCACTGCTTTTATCAATTGAACCATCCTCTATTTTCCTTACTCTTCAGCATATAAAACTTGAAGCTGCTACAACAAGAAGCAACAAAAGTAGGCAACATAAAGTAGGAATCACAATTAGTAGCAACTTTTTGGTTTTTTTTTTTTTTTGCTTTCAACAATGTTGCTGGACAGGGGTTGAGACTAGCAATAACTCCGCACAAGCCTTTGTTCCCTTACACAACTTCAATTGTAGCATTATGAAAGGCAGGAATGTTTGGTAAAGAACCCTCTAACTCATTATACGATATGTCGATGGATAAGAAGCTTGCCATATCATCAAAGGTTTGACTCAATTGAACCTGAAAGCTGATTGTTCAAGATATTATGTATTTCCAATCTATGCAATCACTCAAGTTGTCCATGTATTTCTCTCATAAGCAAATTTTGACTTAGATCGAGAACTTGAAGAGATTGGAGATTGCCGATCTCCACATATACTATTCTTAAGATTATTCCCACTTAAATTTAAGAACTGAAGGTTGGAGCACTCCCCAAGCTATGGACAAATGGAACCACTCAAGTTGGGTCCTGCATATTGAGTTTTTGCAAACTGGACAATACTCCAAGTTCTTGAGGGATGTCGCTTACAAGACGGTTGCGGTCCAATGAAAGCTCTAGAAGCAACTTCAATTTTCCAAGTTCTTTAGGAATTACCCCCAACAATATCATTTAAAGAGACGTCGAGTATACGCAATCAATTCATGTTCCCAACCTGCAGTGGTATGGTATCAGAAATTATTGTTGGAGATTTTCAAGCTCATCAAACTTCCATAGTCACCCAATGTCAATCTTAGCTCACCATGAAATTCATTGTTGCTCAAATCAAGGTAATCCATTTCCCTTGAGTGAGTTGTCGTGAGAAAATTACCAAAAAGGTCCTAAATATATTGCAACTGTGCTAATTTGGTCATAAACCTTTTAATAATTTATAAATCCAGTCCATCTGACCACTTTTGGTCAAAAATCATTAACGTAAACGCCAGCCGTCTTACATGGTGCTACCGGCACTGGTGATGACAATTTTTACTTTTTTATATATTTTTCTAACTTTTTTTATTTTTTTTCCTTTTTAATTTTTTTTTTCATTTTGTTAAGCAATGGTTGAGCCTTGCCAGAGAACACGAGGGTGAAGACCATGAGGGCCAACCTCGCAGCCTCTAGCACGAGCTCAAGTGACAACAAGGGTTGGCCGAGGCTTAAGCCTCGCCAGCCCAGCCACTAGTGAGGCCAACCTCACCCAACAACGGCGAGGTCAAGCCTCGCCAGCCACAATGAAATACAAAAAATAGAAAGGAAAAAAAAAGAGAAAATAACAATAATAATAATAATAAATTATATTATATTAATTGCCCACGTTAGAGCCGGTGGTGCCATGTAGGACAACCGACATCCACGTCAGCAATTTACGGCCAAAATTGGCATAATAAACTGAATTGACAAATTGTCAAAAGGTTTAGAACCAAATTGGCCAAATTGAAAAGTTTAAGATTGAATTGGCACAATTGCAATACATTTATAACTTTTTTGGTAATTTCCCCATGTCGTTGTAGAGCCTAAATCTATACAAACTTGAACAACTTTTCTAGCTTCTTAGGATGGGTCCATTGAAGTGATCGTCTGATACAGTAAAATTCACAAAAGATTGGGTCACAGGTCACAGATACACCTGTGATAAATTTACCTGTGATAATTTTTTTTACAAATTTACTTCAAACTAATTTTTTTTACCACAGAAAACCTCAAATCGGTACACCTGTGATAAATTTATTCTTCATTCATTTCTATTGAATTTCACCATCAAATTACTATGTTGAATGACACGTAACAGTTGATGAGTGTACCTTACCAATAAAAAACTGTTGATGAGTGTACCAGTATAGGGTTTTACCCTCCATTTGTCACAGGTGTATCAGTTTGTGATTTTTTTGTATTAATCTAATTTAATGAAAATTAACAGAGAGTCAATTGATCATAAATTTTCCAATTTGGGGTTTTTGATGATTAAAAAATTATTTTTGATAAATTTGTTACAGATGTACCAGATTGAGATTTATTATGGTCAAAAAGTTAGTTTGGGGTAAATTTGTCACAAATGTATCAGTTTGAGATTTTTTGTGATGTTAACCCTTTTGGTTATGGGAAAGGACACTTAGATTGCTCAAGTTACCTATGGAAGACAGGATAAGACTTGACAACTTGTTAATGTCAAGGAAAAGTTTAGATGGATTGGTCAAGTTCCTGTAAGAAAGAGGGGAAGAAGCCCATGAGAAGGAGGCCAAAATGATTTCCATTCTTTCTAGAAACGAAAATTATTTTCCCCGGTTTTAGAAGGGTATTTTACTTTAATAAGAAAATATTCTTTGATCACTCATTTTCCACGTCCAAACACCGGCCACGAAACAAACATAGCCTTACTCTCTGCTTTCTCTGCCTTTATTGCCTCGGAACTATTTTGAATTCTTGCCCAATCGAGTACACCACTATACGGCCAATTGCGCTCTCACTCTTCTATTTTGAATTTCCTAATTAATTTTTATGCATTCAATCTAAGAGCTCCCAATCTTACGTGCACTAGTCTGTGATATATTATAAAGAGGCCACATAATCGGCATATGCATATCATTATTGACACCTAATTTTTGCCTATCCGTTTAAGATTTAATTGCATGAAAATTAAGGATTAATTTTTAATCCCTAAACAAAAATAATTTTCATTAAAGTGCATAGCATATAGACATTAGGAGCATTTGCACGAATAATATTAAAATTTATTAAAATTTGTTTGTAAAAAAAAAGGGGGGGCCGGGTTGGACCCGATCCCCCTGAACCTGGGCCCCCTCCTTCTATTCTTTTCACCTGGCCCAACTCGGCCTCCTTCTTTCCTCTCCCCTTTCAGCCACGGCCCGGCCCTCCCTCCTTCCCTTTCTTCTCAGCCCAGCCCCAACGCACCTTCTTCTCCCTCGCGCGAACGACAAAACAGAAGGACGCTCTCCACGAGGAGTGTGACAGTCGCGATTTCAGGAGAGAAAGAAGCATGGCGCAGCGCTGCATCCTGGTAACACAAGAACCCAGGAGATCCTGCAGCCGTTTTTCAGCAAAGAAACGGATCTGATCCAGTCCCAAACAGGAGGACCCGGCTGCTGGCGTATATAGAGATAGAGAAGGCGCGCTGATCAAATGGCGTCCTTGAGCTGGAAATGGAAGTGGAAGGTTGCTGGCGTGGTTGACTAGCAAAAGCCGTCTGGACGGGGACGAGAGAGAGGAAACGGGGTGAGAGTTCTTAAAGAACAGAGAGAGATAGGGAGAGAGAGAGGGGGTGCACCGAGAGAGAACAGAGAGCAAGAGGAGGGACCAAGAGTGAGGCCGCGAGCGAGAAGGCGTGCTCCGGCAACTCGGCCGTGCCTGAGCCCCACAGCCACCGACGTCCGCCGACGTTCCCCTTTCCCCGCGCCCAAAACCTACGGTAGGTCTCGGTTTTCCCTTTTGTTTTGATTTCTCTCGGGTCTTGTTGATTACCCGTGGATCTCGGCTCAGAGACGTGCGAGGCGACCGGACGTACTACGAATTATCGAGCTCGCCCATTCGCCGTCATCGAGCCAGGTAGGGACCTCCGCGTTCAAGCACTCGCTCCGCAAATTTTTTTTCCAACTTGCCCTGTTTTGGCCGGACCGTGAAACCAAGGCTTGTTCCTTGTCTTGGGATTCATAGGCGTACTGAGTTTGGATCGGTTGATGTGGTTGTTTTTGCTTGTCTCGGGATGATTTTGCCTGGGTCTAGATCTGAGTCCGAGTTCGGAAAATGTTAAATTCCGTCTCCTTAACGTGCGCACGCCACATGCTCGACCAAATGTTTGAACCAGACTCGCACAAGCTTGTCTCTGTACCATATGTACGAACTGACCACCAGGTGTTTGTAATAATGTCTGAATGAAGCTATGTTTTTGTTTAAGGAAAAGCTTTTGAAGCAAAACACTTGATCACGCATTTCATTACTTAAATCGCGACATTAGTCTTCGCTTCATCCATACCGCATTCATTCTCTTGCGATTTGAGTCTATGTCCTTGTACCTCCGCATTCTCTTCGCTCTTTGTTGCCTATCATTATGGTAGTCAATTGCCGATTATGGAGAAATCATGGAACCGATTTGTTGGATTATCAGCATGCACGTTGGTTTGTGATGCCCGAAGATGGTGTTGGGCTACGTAATTTTCTGAAGTGTGGTAAAATGCTTTCATTATTCCGCGTTTGTGCTCCTTTGCTCTGTGTTTGTATGTTGTGGCCGGATGGTCGCTATGACGAATGGAGGTGGTGGACGGCAGTGATGGACGATCCCGAGAGAAGGATAGTATCGGGGCGTGCAGTGACAGATAGCTTGAGAGTATGGTGGGGCATAGGTTATTCCATGGTTTAAAATTCGTAACCGATGGTTCTCGGTTGATTCATCCGAGTTTCTATAATTTTAGTTTATCCGTCCAGGTGTTGCTCTCGGTTTGCAAGGGGAACCTCGAGCTTGAGTGAATCGGATCCGTGAACGGTGAAGGGCAAGAAAAGTAAATGGTTAGGTGGGCTTAAGTGGGGTTTAGTTGTTTTTGGACTCAGTCTAGTTAAATGAATTTGGACCTTTAAAATTGGCTTTGACGGATTTGGGCTGATTGGGGTCGTGATTTTTGGGCTTGTCTCCTGTTAGAAGCGGATCGAGCTCAAGTCAATGAGCCCACTTCATTTCTTAGCTTTTTCCTGTTTTTGTGACCTAGACCAGAAGGCCTTCTTCGACCATATTTCGGACTAGGTCCCAAGATCCGGCCCGGGTCCTGGATTTTAGTTCCAAAAAATGAAAAAATATTTTGGTTTCGATATGAAAAATATATATTTTCAAAAAATTTATTTAAAAATTAATTAATTAATTAAAAAAAAACATTTTGAAGATCTCTTTTTAAATGAGGAAAAACCTTTGAAAATTTTGTCCGAAAAATTGAATAAGCCTCTAAGGCTTTTGATTGCCTTTTCTTTCCTAGAAATGATGCTAGTCCGTTGTTTGTGCATCTCAATTTTGATTATTACTTGACTGCGCACTTTCTATGTATCGATTGTTCCTTCTCTTAACTTGGTTAGAAATAGAACCATAGGGCTCACTAATGGTAAGACTATTGCATGAACACGTTAGGTAGTGATTAAATAAGGTTAGGTATCGAAAGGGCACTACCTGGTTAATTAGTGTGATCAAGTCCCCATCTCCATTGATTATCTGATTCGTAAAAGTGAAGCAATTCTCCCACGCTTTACCTGAGTGTCTAATCTACTCAACAAAAACTGATTAGTGGTGACTCCTAAATGAAATTGATTTTCATGTTAACGACTTAAATTTAAGTTGTGAATTGGTATGGACTTGGGAGAGCCCAAGCTAGGTTTAACTTAGTAATCCATTAGCCAAATTCCCTAGGCGACGAGGCCGGTCCGAGAAGGTCACGACAATCATGACCTAAATGAAATGCGACTGCAAACTATGTAAACGGTTTTTTTGTTTAGAATCAATCCTTAATTTTTATACAATTAATGATTACATGGAAAAACCAAAATTTTTATGTGTCATCACTTGCGACCTAGGCCGGCCCCTTCGGGATAGGTGGCAGCGCCTCGCAAGTAGGGCCCACCATTCTTTTTTTTTTTTAGTGTTGTTTTTTGAAGTAAAATTTTATCTTTTTTTAGTTTTTTAATTTAATTTAAATAAGATTTGAAGAAGAAATATTAAAAAATGCCACGTAGGAGAGAGAAATTAATTTTAAAATGCAAAACGTCAGCATTTTCTGTTAAACAAATTGACAATGTTAACGAAATGACTTAATTGCACTAATTTGACAAAATTTGGTACTTGACTGCATTTTTTAAAATTTTAAACTTAATTGCACTATCTTTAAGGTCATTTTCTTCAGTCGTTTTCTTAAGTTTCGAAATTTTGAATCGAAATCTTTCGACAACTTATGTGGAGGGTTAGGCGTGTCAATATAGGGAGCATCATCAAAATAAAGAATAAGAATCTTTACACGAGAACGGAATGTTTTGTCATACTCGAGTTACATAAATTGAGCTAATTGAAATCATTGGAGTGTCCCACGTGAACTCATGCTGCAAAACATACGGAGACAATTATAAAAATCCTCTAGAAGGAGTCTCAAAATCTCGATTGGTAACATACGAGATGGAAATTACACCATTCAGGGTACGGACATGTCTACATCGTCATTTTTTTCTTAAAAGCATGTCAAAAAATTCGGCAATTCTATAATAAAATCGTAAAATGATGCTGCCGTGATTTTACATCAGTTGTATCATATATAAATAAGAAATGCATATATGTTATAGTAGGACTATTTAAAGTACAAGATTCTATTCAAATATAATATCTAATAGTTGAACTTTATCGCTCAATGAAGTTATCTGACGACAAATCACAAGAATATTACATTCATTTTTGTAAGGGTGACGTCGAATTATCATAGTTTGGGGCATATGAATGAATCTCGACATGTTGCATCGTTAATTGACAAAAGAAAAGGCATAAAATGAGTTTAAATCCAAAGTATTTTTTACCTAAGTATAATACAACATGTGTTTAATACATGTATAATCCGGTTCACTCCCAAAAAAAAACGAGTGTTTTTCCATAAGTTCACCAAATGTGCGTGGGATGGAAGTTTCAATGAAAATCACCTATGTACGTGTATTTTATATGAAAGTACGAGGGCTTTACTAACAGAGGAAGGAACAAATATGGTGTTCCATTGGCTGCTCTTATTATTTATCTTTGCTTAATTTACCTGGTTAACGTGAACATAACAGTGGATAAGTAAATGAAACACACAAAAATGATTGGATGAATGTGGAATTATATCTAGCGCATTTTTGCACATGAACTTAACTGATGTAGTACCTATCATCCTTGTAAGAGAAATAATATAGAGAACTTGCTACACGAGCTGCAACTAAAAGAAAATGTCAATAAGGAAAGCATCCGGGATCAACTAGCTCTTCCAATTTTATGTCCTCCAACGTGCCTATCATGATCGAACTACGTGCCGACATCGCTTGAGACACTTGATGCATGCTTGGTCGATGCTCTGGTTTTGCACTTAAGCACGAAAGTGCCATCTTTACAATGAAAGCCACTCGCCCTAGCACGTCACCTGTTGGGTGTGGAATTCTTTGATCTAATACTTGTTTTAGAAGCCAATGTGAAGCTGTTGAATTGCTTGATGATGATGAAGATGTGGATGTGAGAGACGATATGAGATTGCCCGGATGTCTTCCCATGATTATTTTCAATGTCACCACTCCAAAGCTATAAACATCACACTTCTCCTTCTCCTCCATCGTGTATGCGAGCTCTACAGAGGCAAAACAATGATTAATTTTTCTATTTCGTATTAGTGCTATCTTTTTTGGCCAAATTCTTAGTAATGCTATTTAATTGGTTGATCTTGTTGAAGAAACTAGCTTACCTGGAGCTGCATATCCGAAGGTACCAGCAAAGGAAGTCCAATTGGATGAATAAGGTTTTAGAATCTTAGCCGTGCCAAAATCAGAGACGTGAGCTTCATATTCCTCATCCAGTAAAATGTTCTTGCTCGATACATCTCGATGGATTATATGAGGAGAGCATTCATGGTGCATGTAGAACAAAGCATAAGCCACGCCTTTAATAACATTCACTCTCTTATTCCAATCAAATGTTATTATCCTCTCTTCATTGTTCAGTACATCCTTCAAGTTGCCAAGTTCAAAGAACTCGTACAATAAAAATGAATGATGAGAACTTGAGCAAAAGCCATAGAGCTTGATGATATTCCGATGCCGAATTCCCGTCAAAGCATGAATCTCCCTTTCAAATGCTTTTCGACTATCTATTTCAACGTCCACTGCTTCCTTAAGTTTCTTTACAGCAACAATCTCACCTGTATACAACTGGGCCTTGTAAACACTCCCATGACGTCCCACACCGATGCAATATTTGGCATCAAACTCCTCCGTGGCTTCAATAATGCTCTCATAAACCATTTTTCCATCGAAGCTCAAGATTGCCCAGAGGTTTTCATTACTTCCATCATTCGAACTGGCCTCTATTTTGTTAACTCTTTGGCATACAATACTTGAAGCTCCCACAACAAGAAGCAAAGAAAGTAGGCAACCAAAAGTGGGAATCAAAATAAGCAGCAACTTTTTGTTTTTGATCTTGCCTTTCGACATTTTTTCTATACAAGGGTTGAGACCCGCAATAATTCCACATAATCCTTTGTTCCCTCTCACAACTTCAATTGTAGCATTACGAAAGACTGGAATTTTTGGTAAAGGACCCTCTAACTCATTATAAGATATGTCGATGGATGTCAAGCTCACCATATCATCAAAGGTTGACGCAATAGAACCCGAGAGTTGATTGTGTGAGAGATTGAGCATTTGCAATCTTTGCAATAGCCCAAGTTGTTCAGGTATTTCTCCCATAAGCAAATTTTGACCCAGATCGAGAACTTCAAGAGATGGCAGATTGCCGATCTCTACAGGAATACTCTTTTCAAGATTATTCCTACTGAAATTTAAGAATCGAAGATTGGAGCACTCCTCAAGTTGTGTAGGAATTGAGCCACTCAAGTTGTTTCCTGCAACGTTGAGTTCTTGCAGACAGGACAATGCTCCAAGTTCTTGAGGGATGTTGCCTGCAAGACGATTGCGGTCTAACGAAAGCTCTAGCAACAACTTCAATTTTCCTAGGTCTTTAGGAATTTCCCCAACAATATCGTTTGAAGAGAGGTCGAGTATGTGCAGCTGATTTATATTTCCAAGTTGAGGTGGTATGGTGCCAGAGATTTTATTGTTGGAGATTTTCAAGCTCATCAAATTTCTACATTCACCCAATGTCGATGGTAGCTCACCGTAAAGTTCATTGTTGCTCAACTCAAGGTAATCCAAGTTGGGGTACACGCCAAGAGCATCGGTTATATTTCCCTTGAGCGAGTTGTTTGGGAGCCTAACTCTATACAAACTTGAACAACTTCTCAGGCTTCTTGGGATGGGTCCAGTGAAGTGATTGTTTGATGCACTGAAATTCACGAGAGCTTGGCCACTACATATTTCTTATGGCAACTTGCCAACAAAGCCGTTGTCAGATAACTTTAGTACTGTGAGGGACATGAGATTATTTATCTCGATGGGAAGAAAGCCCCCCAGATTGTTCACATTTAGACAAAGTCGAGTAAGCTTGCTTAAGTTTCCAATCTCTTTTGGAATAAAGCCTGATAACTCATTTTGGTCGAGGTGAAGAACATTCAAATTGCTCAAGTTCCCTATTGATGATGGGATAGGACCGAAAAGTTCATTGTTGGAAAGGGTAAGAACATTTAGATTGCTCAAGTTACCTATAGAGGACGGAATAAGACCCGACAACTCATTGTTGAAAAGGGCAAGAATATTCAAATTGCTCAAGTTCCCTATGAATGATAGAATAGGACCTGTTAAATCATTGATTTGCAATTGGGAACATGCGAGGGATCTCATTCCTCCAATTTCCGAAGGTATGGGGCCAGAAAGTTGGTTGTTGTGGAGATAAAGAAATGCCAAATTACTTAGATTTCCTAAAGTTGTAGGGATAAATCCATTGAGATAATTGTTGATAAATCAAGTTGACTTAGTGACCCCAACATTCCTATTTCCTTCGGAATGGGCCCAACAAGTTGATTACCGCTAAGTATTACCTGCCACAAGCTGCTCATGTTTCCAATGGAAGAAGGAATTGGACCAGTGAAACTATTACCCCAAAGATCAAGGACTTGTAAAGATTGCAACGACCAGAGTCGAGTTGGAATGTTTCCCAAAAGATTATTTAAAGAACAGTTAATAAGAGTGAGCTTGGAAAGATCACCAATGCTCGGAGGGATGTTCCCGAAGAGCTGGTTGTTTGCAAGCTTAAGGGTGACCAAGTTGGGCAAACGGGAGAAATTGAGATAGTGAAGCGTGCCGTGTATGGCAGAATTCGAAAGGTTCAAGCTGGAGACACTCCCGAAAGGATCGCAACCGACTCCATGCCACGAACAAGGGTTGCTTCCATTCCACGAAGATAAAGTGTAGCGACTCTGGTTGTCTAGCTTAGACTTCGATGTTAGGAGTGCCTCCACTTCCCCATTTCTCGTGGGGTTACTAGCACCAGGAAGGGCCACTAGAGAAGAGCATCGACATGAAGCAAGACAAGGCATTTCTTGCATGAGCATGAGAAGGACACAAGCGAGGAACAACATTGAGAACTGCTTTTGAGATGAGGCCATAACAGGTTGTGTAGGTTGTTTGGGCAGGCTTTTCTTTGTTTCAAGGCGCACATGTGTTGAAATGGACCGAGCACGACGGAGGCGTACTTATAGAAGAAAATGGGGACCATCAACTCAACAACCAAGTCTATATAGTCATGGTGACATCCCCTCCTTATTGCGGAAGTCTTCAGTTCCTCTGAAAAGACATGTTACATAGAAACCATGTTAGGTCATGTATGAGATAATGCTCACACCTATACGTGGTCGCCGTCTTGTCTAATCACTCGAAATGCTCCCACGTCGATTGAGCCAAGCCCCAATTGCTTGGCTGGTCATTGAGGGAAAATTTCAAATTTGTATCTTATCGAGGTTGCAGGACTTGCATTTGGACAATTAGACTTTAATGTGGGAATTGAAAGGTGAAGTGTGAAATTAGTGAAGAAGAAATTGGAGTTTTCTTGTTGGTTCTTGCGTGGAGGATAATCTAGTCTACCTCCCGTTTGGGATTCTTAAGTGTGACGCCATGGTGGTGGGTCCTGCGCTAGCGTCATTCGAGGACTAGTCGTGCATCACCGCCGGTTTATAACTGAGTCATCGCTTGCCGGTCGCGCGGACACCTCGATTATCAAATAATAATAATAATAATAATCTAGTCTACCTCAAAATAAGTCAAGTCTTTCTTCCGTGTCGTTCTGATCACGTAATTGGACTTATCAAATCAACAGTCAACAACAAAGGGGAATATACTTATTAGTCCAGAGAAGTCACATCGCAACTTGTTTTGTTAATTTGCAAAGACTTATTGGTCATTTCGGGGCAAAGAACTGGGCACTCAGTGATGGTCAACAAGCCGGCCCAAACTAAACTAATCCAGCTGCTTCGCCTCTAAAAAAAGCACCATTTTGCAGGAAATAGTCAAGAAGGTTTAGCTCTGTGGACTCAAATCTTGTAATTTAGAGGCCATTCTCTCTGGTAGATGAAGCACAGCACATAAAAGACTTGGACGGATTGTCATGCATTTGCAACTTGACGTTAATGGAGGAACGGTCCGGTATTGGGATAGTGCATGGACTTCGACGGGAAAAGTTGGAAGATTGCTTTTTCTCTCAAATCTCTAAAAGAGAGGGAAATCTCTCCAGCCTTTCCAATTGAGTACTCTGCAATAAGTTGAATTTATTACCTTCTCGATGTCTTACATAGAATGCCAAGCTTGTTTGGATCGTTGATTATGTCTGCTCCCCAATGGGTATGACTAAAAAAAGATGATGCATAGGGTGACCTTCACTGAAAGGCTATCCCGCTGGTTTTTTTTTTTTTAATTATTTTGGTTGAAGGAAAATTATATTTATTCGAAGCATAGCAAAGCTTATAATACTACAAAACAAAGCCAAACAGAAAATAAGGAGGAACAACAGAGCACCGACAGAGTTAAATACACAATCGTTAAGCAAAATAATTGATAGTTAATCATTGGATCTCGTATTATCATCAGTGATGAGCACACGCCGAAAAAAAATTTTCCAATTACTACGGCATTGCTAGTTGATGATGCACACCTAGGTTGGGCTTCCTCTACATCATCATCGTGCGGAGAAAATCAAAACAAATTGAATAAACACAGATCTAACTTTTGAAAGAGCAAATTTTCGTAGTTCAACAAGATGCCAGAGCTTTTGTGATCACCATTAAAACTAGAGGTAGAGAACCTGCACATGGACAAAGCATGGAGTATCAAATCCCCAAAAATATTATTAAACTCCCAAATCTGAATCAAAAGAGAATAACTCCTAGATCAAGAAATAGATTAGGAGAAAATAGCTCCTAGATTTAGATCAGAAGATAAGAAACAATTAAAAAGAACGAGAAAATCAACAAGAGAGAAAGACAGAGAAAGGGGAAGGTGAGACTAGCTCAAACGCTCCCCCATGACTGAAGGTTGAAGAAATAAAATGATTTCACTGAAAAGCATAAGCTGTTGATTCATGGTAAGAATGCAAATTGATAATTTTAAGAGCATGAGCTATTGATTCAATAAAATGATTTCAATTGACTCGACATGGAAATTAATTGGCTGGATGAGCAGTGGGTCGTAGAGTGGATATCATACAAAAATAAGAGTATTTGTATCCATTCATCGAAAGAAATGTGCCCATGGTAAAGTCTTAAATTTATTGACCATCATATGATATAAACAAATTTTTTATGTGATTTACCAACTTTTCTTTAATTAGCAACTAATTTGGCTTACCAACTCTTGTATGACTTGCTTACCCACCTTTATTTGATTTTTATCGAAAAACTAATTTTTCTACGTTTAAGTTACCAACTAATTTTAGATTGGTAACTTTTATTTGAGCTAATTATCAACATTTCTTTTCTTTACTTAAATTACCAGCTTCTCCTATCTTTGACAAAAATACACAAAACTTGTATTTAACTTTTTTTACCAACACTTTAGGCTTAGCCACTATTATATGAATTACGAACATTAATTCGATGACTTATCAACTTTATTTCCAATTGATGACCCAATTGAAAAGTTAGTAAATTGGAACAAAAAAAAAGCCCAAACAAATGTTGGTATCTAACTCAAAAGGAGTTGGTAAAGGAGAACTAGTTGATAATCTAATAGAAGAAAAGTTAATAAATAACTTAAATTTAAATTAGTCATTTGATATATTACCTGTTAGTTTGGTAAAAGATAAGAAAATTGGTGATTAAAAGAACAATATATTTGGTAATTAATTCAAATGAGAATTGATAACCCAAAGTAATTGGTAACTTAATCAAATAAAAGTTGGTACGCCATTCTTATTAAAATTAATAATTTCTTTTTAAAGAAACTGCTATATTTAAGGCATTGTGAACAATCATAAGCAAAAAAGTATGTAAAGGATAAAAAATTTGACATATTTAAGAAAAATCAAATAAATGCCAATGTAACTGAAGTGAAATTGCTAACTGAATACTACGTTGTAGTTTAATGGCCAAAAAGTTGGCGAGTCACACTAATATGGGTTGATAGTCTCTAAAAAGAATTGATCAAAGTAAAAGACTGTTAACTGAGGTAAACAAAATTGGTAGCATAATAATAAAGTGATAGATTAAAAAAAATTTGACAAGTAACTCAATGAGAGTTGTAGCCGATAAGTAGTTGGTAATTTAACATGAAAAAAGTTGATAAATCACTCTAATACAGACCGGTAATTTCATATAAGAGTTGGTAGATTTGAAACAATTGCGAGTTATGCAAATAAAAGTTAATAATCTAGTAAAATGTGTATTAACTTGCAGCTATAAAAAGAATATTGATTTCCTAAAATGGTCGGTAAGTTACCAATAAATTATCGAAAAAAAAGTGTCATTTTTTTAACGAACAATTTTGACACTTAGAAAAACTTACAGAAAATTATTAGCCCTGAAAAAATCCTGAATTTTGGACATGGATGAATAGAATTCTCCCTTACTACCACTAAGTAGTACAGTCGTGTACACTGTACATCATTATTGCATAATATTAGAACTAACATCATATCTCATACCAAGTACCAACTGAAATTACGCTGCACCCAACAAATACAAATAGGACTTTTGAGTTAAGACAGACAAATGCGATTTGGGTAAAGATTGCAGACCTCCATGCTCAACACTCCCTTCACGCTATAGAGGAACAACAAAGCAACTATATTCACCCCTGCACAAATTCACACCTCATCATGGCTTCGCTTCAAATAGAACAGATGAGTACGGAGCGATATTGTATGCGCTTCCTATGCCCAGGACGCCTTTCGAGACAAAGTCATCGGGCGCTTCGAGGTTCGTGTCTACCTGCACGATGTAGATGCGAGAGTGTCTAATTATGATGCTAAACATACCGGTCCATCATTTTGAATTCTTCCAGACAACAAGCATCAAACGACACTGATAGTAGTACTAACATTGATCGTAATATAGTGATAGAACTGAACAGACTGCCCTTTTCATTTTACAAATTTTCATAGAAAGGGCAGCAAGAGGAAACCGCCCTTGTATACAATCATTTCCAAGTAAAGTGTATCAAATATATTAAATAAAGCGTATTGAGACACGGAGTGAACTGAAAGATCAGCACCTGCCCCCAAGCAATTCTCCCTGAATCGATACTGCAATCTTTATTTTGAAAGACCTAACATTTCCCTCCAAAAAATTTTGTACTTATTGTGACTTCTGTAAATTCTCTCTGTTTTTTTTTTCCTGGAAGTAAGTTTACACTAGGCAGAGCATCAATGAGTCACAAAGGATGTGAAAATAAAGTTGATAGTATGGAGGCAGAGAAAATGAAAACTCACCACACGAAACCAGCACCTATTCTTTGGTGGAGGCGGTATTGCAACTTTGACGAAAAAGTCATGAGCATTAAAGGCTATATAGATGTCTCCTCCATTTTTATCGTGAAGCCTATAGGTAAATTGTCAGAAAGTGCAACTATAATTTAAAGTAAGACAAAAATGGAAATAAAAATTTCTTGTAGATATGCTTAAAACCGAATCCAAATATACCACATGGTCTGATACACACGTCTCCCCTATTAACAAATTCCATCTAATTGTCTACAAATACGTACATCACTTCTTTAGGGAGAAAGATTAAAGTACCTGATTTCCCAATCTTTATCAGTCATTTTAATGCTAAATGGGATAAGAAAAATAATGATGCATATGTGTGAATTTGAGTGTGTGTGTGTGTGTGTGTGTGTGTGTGTGAGAGAGAGAGAGAGAGAGAGAGAGAGAGAGAGAGAGAATTCTCAGGACATCATGATCTAACAAGCAACAGCAGTATTGATGCCCAAATGAAAAAAAAAAAAGTGAACATTGCCATAAAGTTTGTACCAAACATTGGTATGAAGCTACTTCCAAATTGAATTAGTTCTTACGTGAATGCAAGAAACTTGCTTTCCTGATTGTCCCAATTGTCCTCATGCCAGGTCACATCAGTCTGCCAGCATTTAAGATCTCATGAACCTCGAGAAGGCAATAAAGTCCAAAAATTTGCAGAAGAGAATAATTTACTGAACCTTACTTTGCTAAGAAAATCTTCATGACGAAACACAGGATGTGTTTGCCGGAATTTTATCACCTCCGAGAAGAATCTGAATCGACTTTTCCTTCTCTCATCCAACTGCAGAGAACAAACTTAGTCCACCCTTTAATAACTTTGCCATAATCATGGAAAGTAAAAGTGCGAGTGAAACCTTACCTGTGTCCACAGAAAGTGGTTAAGAGCAGTATCATGTCCATAGCTGTTGTTATTTCCATAGCGTGAATGCGCATATTCATCTCCCATTAGCATCATTGGGGCTCCCTGAATTCATTTACCAGAACGAACATGAGAGGTGTTAATCATACCCATACAAAGTTCAAGACTGATGAAGAAAATCAGTATGACCGACAGCACTTGGCACAGGCATTATCCAAGATAAGACCTGTTCTTTTCCCTTTAGATTGACTCTTTTTCTATTTTTTTTTCTCTTAATATGAAAATTTATTGTCAAAAGATACAACCAAATGTATGCTAAGTGTTTATACCTGAGAAACCATTAGTGCCAAATGGAAGTTTTTCATTTGTCTGGAGCGCAAGGCCTTGACATTCACATCATCAGTTTCTCCTATTAAAAGAAGAGCAGAAAATGGAACGTACTTTATGAGAACTTTCCTGCAAGATTTTCTGCTTGCATTTAACATTCTAACAAAGTTGTTAGCAGAACACACAGCCAAGGCATCTACATAGCAATCAACAACATCATCACGAAGAAAGGAAACTCGATCTTGAAGAATAACACGATTTGATTACAAAAGACACCATCACAAACTTCCCAACTTTTGATATTATGACTAGCTTGACAGTTTTGGAAAGCACATTACGAAAAGAGCAAGCGAAAAGTTCAACTTTCGCGTCTCACCTTCGAAACCACAGTTCCAACTGAAATTGTCATTGCTTCCATCATTTCCACCTTCCCCATTAGCATCATTGTGCTGTAAAACCACCACTTAATGGAAACTGTTGCTTCGTGTGTTATTTAAATATAAGCTCATGGCTGTTTACCTTAAAGTTATATGATACAAGATCATACAGCGTAAATCCATCATGTGCAATGACAAAATTGACACCATGATAGGGCTTGCGCTTATTGACCTGCAGAAGATCACATGAGGATCCATATTTACTTTCAGCCCAAATCAAGCATTAATAAGTACTTTGTAACATAAATTCTTTATGCCATTCTTAGTTCTTTAACCGTTATGGTCTTCTTGTCCTGTTTCCTACTTTCAGTTACTAAGCCGTTAAATTTTCTCCTGTCCTTCTTTCTGCACTTATACATTTTTTATGTAGTAGATAGTTTTTTTCAATCAGAGGTTTATTCATCTTTAAGTACTTTTACCTTCTTGCTACATCAATAATTAGAGGAACAAATGGAAGTTGAACACACACACAGCTCTCCGTTTCTTGTTCTCTGGAGCCATGCATTGAAGTCAATTTTTTAGAAGGAATGCCTTTATTAGATTTTCATTGTAAGCCAAGCTGAAAATGAAAAACAAAAACAAATTAAAATCAAGCCGTGTGTGTTCAAGATAGTTAAGCATTAGAGTAGTGGGTAAATTACAAAACCCATTATCAGTGAATTAGGTGTCTGGTTATCAACAAAGGAGAAACTGAAATATGAAGCATCCAGCACAATAGATAGAACATGCCAAATATGATTGAGATTAGGATAATACTCTATATAAGTCAGCAGATCCAGCAAGTCGAGTGGCAAAACTCCCCTTCATACCAGGGTCACCCTATATCAAACAAGTTTGGAACAGAAACAGAAATCTCAACATCCCTATTTAGAAAAATCTTTAAGACAACCAACAAGATATGCACTATTCAGAAACAAAGTCTGCTTATGCATAATGACCAACAAAGGTATCATATGTGGAAGAACAGCAATGCATAAGAGAAAGTTCTAACCACTGAAATTATTTCAAAATTGGACCTTGTACAAATAATAGTTCAAAGTACACACACCCAAACCCACAACCACCAGTCTCTCCATGCATGCGCACGCATAGAGGAAACTAAAAATATATCCAACTATCTAGAGTTACGTCCACCAAATGTTCATTCTGTTCAGAACCCTTCCGTGCAAAAAAATCAATGTTAAAACACAAGTAGTATGCACAAAGAAAGCTAAGCACAATCTGTAATCTTCCTTAGGTGCTCTTCTGACTTATGGTTGTCTAAACTAGGAATAATATAGCGAACAAGCCCATGTGAAGCTAAGACAAACCATATTGACCACAGCTCATTATGAAAGTCAAGAATGAAACTAACTGCGGCACTCTATTAATATTTGATGACAGGAATGAGTTAGTTGTTCGACATAAATCCACTGCACTTTCTACATTTTGGCAGTTTCTCCATTTTCCTTTTCCTTTTCCATCCCTGATGTACTCAAATATCAGAACAGGACTAGTAGAGTTTCTTCTGCTTTCTCACCTTGATAAATCGTCTTATATCATCACGATACTTTCCATTCCATTCAGCCCATCTGCATCAAAAAAATCTCATGCATAAATGAAGCAAGATATCTAGCTAATTGATACCCCTTCTTTTTCCTTCCCTGACTGAGCTATTGCAGAATAGATGCTAGCATATAAATGTGCTCTATCCAAAGAAATTACCATTGAGCAAAATGCTGACTAAATTTCAGTAGATGCAAATCTTTTGAGGAATAGCTACTACTTTATCAGCAAGATAAGAAATAATCAATACCTGTCCCAGTTCGGGAACTTCCCAACAAGATAAAGGCCTCCACAATCCCATGGTTCAGCAATAATCTTACACCTTGATAATATAGCATCTTTTGCAATCGCCTAGATATTCAACATTGATAAAATGTGAAACTTCAACACATTTTCAATCCACACTCTAGTAAATTAATGACTAAGCAACATATCTCCTGCAGTTTTACCTTCCTTTCTGTACAACAGATAAACTATTACATACAAAATAAACTCCAAAAAAAAAAGGAATTAAAAATGTTAAAGTTGAGTACACAAACCATTTTTTTTTTAAAAGCATAATTTCTTTTATGAATATGTGGTCTCTATATATATAGGGAAAGTACCAAAAACCATACCTTACTTTTCATACCAATACCAGAAACATACCTCTATTTTACAAACTACAAATTTGCACCTTGTGACTTAACTGCAGTTTTAATCTAACTGAATGGCATTATCAAAAGGCCATTCCGCCCTTATATCTTAAACTCATCTTTCTCTTATTATTCCACCTCTCTCAGACCTACGATTCTTTTTTTCACATAAACTCTCCATCAGTGACGTGCTTGTTTCCGCGCCTTTCTCCTCTTGTACTTTTGGTCTCGCAAATCACCTCTCGCAGTCGCCTTCCCACTTTCTGATTTTAATGTCCAAGGATTAAATTGAAGGCAAATAGAGGGAGAAAACAATCACCCTCTGGTAAGTTTTCATCCCCAATCTTGTAGCCGTAGGGCTCGCATAACAGCTTCTGTGTGAGTTTGTTGTTTGAATTGAGTGAATAGATGTCTGAATAACTTGGATTAGCACACAGTGAATTTGATAACTTGGAAAGTGAGAAGATTATGCAAGTTAAAACATTCTTTTTCCTTATACGTGAAGTGGAAAAATCTTGCGCAATTAAGTGACAAATGAAGGTACGTGGCTGCATATTGGAATATAAGGCACAAAAGAAAAGGATTATCTAAAAAGAACATGAATATTAGATGGCCAACATCTTTTTCAGAAGTCAAAAGCGAGAAATTCTAACTTGATGAGCCTTAATTTGCTAACTTAAGGATGAAGCAGCATTTTTGGAACAAAAATGGCAATTTGGTAAGTACCATGACTACATTAACCAGAGTTAACCACTATTGGTTAACAGCAAGGTGCAAAGTGGGACCAAACAACAAAACACAAGGAGCAAACTTGTAGTTTTGAAAGTAGAGGTATGTTTTTGGTATTTTCCTATATTTAAATACTCTAACATCTACGCTCCATGTTTTGATTCAGATAAGTTGCAAATTACCTATATAAACATCAGTTCTCAAGTATGTATAATCTACTCGAACTAGATTAGCCCTCCCAAACACAAAGAAAATGAGCAGAAATGGGCATCCAAGTGCAAATAGAAAAAATCAAGACAATAACCTTGTCTGACCAAGTACTGTCATAGGTACTTACCCTAATTAGCGGAGATGCATTAAGGGAAGAACCATCTGTTCCTCGACAAAGGACACTAGCGAGATCAAATCGGAATCCATCTACATGATACTCGGTAACCCTGGATTTTGATGTAACACCACAAACAAAATCATTACAGGATTCCATGATATGAAGTCAAGTGGCAAGATTTGCAGCATGCGAAATTTAAAAGAGTATATGAATTTAAATCAGCCGTACTCATGAGGATTGCTGGTGGATTACTTTAGGACTTTACACCCAACCAAAGGTCAAACTTCAGAGATGGTAACAAATTTTAGGTCTGTAGATATTTCGAAAAATTTGAATGATAAATTTAACTCTGCATAGGGAGGGACTACAGTAAGTAAATATCATTGTTTAGACACAATAACATTGATCCTTAAGCTTCTCAAGCTCTCAATATATATGTAGTTCATCATTGAGATGCATCACTGTCATTTCATATCAGCAAAAATATTTAAAAAATCATACAGCAAAGGATAATATTTGAACTAGAGCATACATTAGCTCCTATACAAAGCCTAATCATATATGTTCTCAGTTTCGGGAAATTAAACTCACCAATGCCTTAGGCTATCGAGAATTAGTTCCATGACCACAGGATGGTTGCAGTTTAAACTGTTTCCTGTAAATGAACAAAACTAATGCTACTGAGAACGTTAAAATGACGCTATGATAGGTACCAAAAGTCATCAAAGACAAGTTTGAATAGCCATTAAAACAAAATTACAGTGCTCCATGCAGATCAGAGAGAAATGAGAGACAAATACAATGTTGATGTGTTATTCTGACAGCCATAGACTTTGTATCTCCAGGTAAGATTCAAACTTCTAATCCACAAAGATGTACCATAAAATATCACAAAAAAAATATAGTAACAGTTTGGCCCCACATACAGTAGGGAACAATGCTTTCCCAGCACAAAGAAAAGCTGTTGAAAAAGAATATTCCCCAAATTCACATTTCTTTCATCTATTTCCATTTTTATTAATAATTTCGTATTCAACCGTCATTTATTCCAATTAACCAATTTAAAAAAATGTACTTAAGTTCCTTACCAAGAAAAAAAAATGTACTTAAAACTTACCTGCAAAGTTATAGCCAAAAAGAGAGTTGGGACATCTAAACAAAAAGCTAGACACAACCACACTGACAAGCATCAATTTGCTCCAAAAAAGTAACAACATCAACAAACTGCTGGGATTTCTTTGCAACAAATTTTGTGCAAAGCTACTCAAAATGTATGATCACGAACTAATAAGAAGTCCATCTTTTAGAGAGTATGAAGACACAGACCAAGTCAACCATTGAGCACTCCCCAGGAGGAGCGACGACCAGCAGAGATAATAAAATGCAGCAAGGAGATTTTAGTTATAAATCCAGGAAAATTAAGCTGACACCACCCTCTGCATTGTAGTTAATGTCTAGTGGCCTGGACTAGCAAAGTGCACTTCTTGGCTCTTAAAGATTCAAATCCTGTTTGGGATGGCATTTTGAATGTTACCCCGGACAATAACAGGTTGAGTACTCTTGTAAAAAGCTACATCAGATCATCCCGAAAAAAGGTGGTAGAAGAAAAGAAACAACCACACTAAAGAATGTGATGGT
Source organism: Syzygium syzygioides (assembly GCA_031216285.1). Classification (NCBI taxonomy): domain Eukaryota; kingdom Viridiplantae; phylum Streptophyta; class Magnoliopsida; order Myrtales; family Myrtaceae; genus Syzygium; species Syzygium syzygioides. The sequence continues at coordinate 27,547,035 of CM062247.1, forward strand.
CTGGAAGTTCCGTCATCAAATTAAAATAATTTCGAAAGGCACAGAGCACATACAGCCTCTGATCATGTGGAACTTCTACTTATACAACTGTTCAATCGGAAAAAGGAATCATGTAGTCTTTTTCTCCCTCTTTCTTGCTCATCAACAAAACTCTTTGAACCATCTTAAAGTTTGGTTCTATTAGCAACTATGGGGAAATCGAGAAAGACAAGCTGCAGCACTGAAAAGTCAAATTTGCATCCGCAATGAACAGTTCCAGTGAGAAATGCCATACACACAGACAGAATTTAAGCTCGAAAGCAAGAGGGACATATTGCAAACATACGTCCCCCTAGTAACTGGACTGAAGCAACGCAATTAAAAGGAAAAAAAAAACAAATCAATAAAGCATATAAATTACCACAGCCAGAGAAGTTCAGCAAATGGCCGTTTGAATCCAGCATGTAATAAACCTGTCCACAAATGATGACAATTCTAAGGAACTGGTAAACATATGTTAGAAAACATTGTCTATGATGCTTAAAATTATACAGAAAAAAGTATGACAAAAGGAAAAACCAATTGAACAACACAAATGTCAGGTCATCCTTAGGACTATGATTATGGGCATTGATGTGACCACCACTTCCAGAGAACGCCCATCATCTCGCTCTTTCCTTGGCAATCAGTTGCAAAGAGCCTTGACGAAATTCAGAGACATTTCTTTAAGAGAAATGTGAAAGATCGTTATTGCCATTGCTAAATCTATAGTTGATCCTGCTAAAGAGCCTATTCCCAGTGGCTTCAAACATTTTTCGAAAGAATCACGCGTAGAATTTTATGGTTTGCTTGAGTTATTTGCAAGCAAATTAGCACAGATCCACATGATGATATGTTAATTAATTGGCCCAAGTTCAATGGGAGCTTCACCAGTAAGGTATAACTTCAGTTTTTTTTTTTCCTTATCAAACCCATCATCGCCTTAATCAAAAAAATGTCCTCCTACAACACTATGGCGTGATCTTTTCCTCCTCTAGCTCGGAAAACTTCCCCCATCCCTTACAACACCAACATTCTCCGGGTATGGATGGATAAAAACTATGCCCACTTCTGAAGTCTCAAAAATTGACTGGCATAACTAAATTATTCTCAAGATTTTTTTTAGGTCGAATTTCTAGATTCAGTTGTTTGTAAATCGTCGAACTACTAACAAATCATAATAACAAATGGCTGAGTATCAACCGTACCTGCAGCTGAAAAATTACAATTATTGCACAGCCATGTAAAAGCTTCAAGAGAATACGCATAATAATCACCTTATTATCAATCCCACGAAAAGAAGTTGTATAAGGATTTTTATCATCAGCCTCATTAGTGTGATTGTACACGACATCCAGAATGACCTGCAAAGATGATAGCGCAGATAGAAAGTCACTTAGACCTCCAAAAACCAAACAAAAAGAACAAAGCAACAACCACCGAGAACATGCAATTCCGTACTTAGGCAAAAGGAGCATCATTTACCTCAATGCCAGCACCATGCAAAGCTTTGACCATTTCCTTTAACTCCCGAGAAGCATTAACAGGTCCTCCACCAGCACTAGCATAGCGACTCATGGGAGAGAAGAAATTTATGGTAGAGTATCCCCATGTATTAATCTTGAAAATTCATGTGTCATGAAAATTCATGTGTCATGAAACAGATCATTTAGTAAGTGACACAATTGGGAAGTAAGAACACAACATTTCACAGACATTGAAGCATAAGAGAACAGAAACTTTTGAAAGCAAAGGGAAACAATACATGGCAGCAATGCAAACAGATGAAATCCCACCCAGGTTACATGGCAGCAAAGGAAGTTTACTTCTCTGTGCTAAAACAAGCCTTGCTAGCTAACATCTGAAAAAAGGCTTGGTCCAACGTTGGGGAAGTAGCATTTCAAAATTTTTTGGATTAAAAGATCATTTTTCTCCTCAGGGCAAGGAGGCAGAAAATAATAATCCCAGTAACCAAGGCAATTATCATGTCACTATACTTACAAAAAATTTTACCTATCACAGCAACATCGCGGAAGAAACTAACATAAAGCTTACATGGCCCTAGCAGATATATGGTGTGGCACCTTATCTACTGCCACAAATAACATACCTTTTTACCTGTAAAACCACATTACGCAAATACATTCTCTACAAATATGTGGATAGCATTAGTAGTAAAGTGACAACATCTTAAGAATAAGCTATCTTATACTTGAGATGAGGATGATGTAGTTTACTCATCATATACAAGAAAGTTATATTGCATGGATCAATTGGTTATTATATTACCATGTGATCTCTAGGATTTCTTCGCCTTTGAAACTCAAACTCATCGAACTCGAAAATGGGCAACAACTCCAACGTATTTACTCCAAGCTCCAAAAGATGGGGTATCTGTAGACACCACAAAAATATATAGTCAGAAAGACCATAGAAATATCACGATGATACTTAAAAAGTTCACCATTTTAAAGTTCATACAAAGATATTGCTCGGGATATTTATAGGAGAGTGGTGAGATGAGAAGGAAACCTCAAACTACCCATTAAAAGTTACCTTTTAGAGGGAAAAAGAAGGCCGAAAGCCCCAAGTATTATCTGTCTTACTACACCAAACAAATAGCATACAAAAGCATAAAAACCATAGAAGCATTTAAAATTCCTTTTTTATAGTTTCAAATACATGGCAATTCCTTAATAGTTAATAGCAGAAATGAGTACAGTTGACAGCTCCAGCACGAATGTCATATTTCCAGCTCCATGTATTTGCTTATTTTGCTAACAACAGAAACAACAACCACCAACGTAGCCACAATAACTAATCTCTGCAACGTTTTCGGGCTGTCATAACTGAAAAGCACATTACTGAAATTGGATCACAATTTTCATCCCAACACTTACCACTTCAAATTTGAACTACAAAACAGCAGTTTGCTTCAGTCTTTACCTTTTCAATAACTCCAAGATAGCTTCCACGTATATCAGAATCTAGCCCACTAGACTCATCAGCTGTAAATGCACGAACATTCATTTCATATATAACAAGATCTTTCTGCAAGAAACAAGTTTCAGAACAGAGATTGAGATGTAAAGTGATGGAGTAAACAACTGCTATAATTTTTAACATCTCCATCATCGATTATGATAAAATCTCCTACAGCAGCATAGAAACGTGAGATATTTTGAATCAGTTTATGCTCATTAACCGCAGGTTGTAAAGCATGATAGATGTAAGACAGAAGAAAGAAGAAAGAAGATATAGTGTGAAAATAAACTTAAGGTGTCAGATGATTTATACTCACAACACCATAAAAACAACCAATGTACCTCAGGTATATTAGGAAGCTGGTAGTCCTCTCCCCAATCGAAAGGCAAACTATCAAAGTCATAAGTTCCGAGAAATTTAGACAGCTTATGGCCGGTATCTCCGAAAAACCGACGACCTTCTATGAGTTTTGCATAGGGATCTATAAGCACAATATTGCGGTCAAATCGATGTCCTTTATTAAAACCTCGCGGACCATCCATGCGATAACCATAAAGGACATTGCTCCGAGGCACACCCTGTACGAGTAATGTCAACAATTTGAAATTGTTCGGTACAGATAAAATGGAAAAAGCCTCCAGTAACTACGCACGATATCAGGTTCTTTTTTATGCAGCACAACCTAAAAACTTGTGCCCGTAAATTATATGATATATGAACGCAGCATTTTTCACCCGAGAAAAAAAAAATTGGAAAGTTCATAATTGTGCAGATACCCCCTCCGTTCATCTTCAGTTAGAAACCTTAACAGAAGATGATGTGAAATAAAATAAGATAGCCACATGATAATTCCGTTACAAAATCTTGACGTCTGCAAATGAATTTGGATACAAATACAAATGACACAGGAACTGAATTTCCAAAAGGGATGTTATATAAGTATGTCATTACTGAGATTGAAAATGCTTAAATTTTAGTACAAAAAGTCCAATTACATAGCCCCTAAGAACCCCATAATGGCAGAAGACAGAGACCAGAAGCTATGTACTCAAGTTAATATACTGTAAAGAGAGAAGCTTGAAAAGGTGGCATTGCAAGGACTACCTCAATGCATATATGCCAAATATCTCCGGTTTTGTTGTCATGAGGATCCAAATCTAGCTCAACAAGTTCCTGATCCACTCTGCCAGCGTTCCCACTGACAAGACCAACCAGAAGACTAAGTATGGCAAACCAATTATGACAGAATGAGAAATGATCACTCCTTAGGACATATTTAGACAAATGGCAATATCTAGTTCAGTCAGAAATTACAAAATTTGGGATTAGAGTTTCTTTCTTTCTTCCCTTTTGATAGAAAAGGAGAAGCAACACAATTCACCTCGCATCAAAACAAGACTGACTCTCTGAAGTTACATAGAAAACAAATTGTATACTAGATAATAAATCAGCCTATAAAGAGATGAATCTGAAAGTTAAGGAGACTATATGCAACTATCAGGTCTAGCTATTGACAAAGTATATGCTAAGGAATTACGAGGCCTCACCCAAAGAGAAAAGCAAAATCGAAGGAAAAAGTTACCGAAAGTTGTTGACAGATCATGAAATGGAATTATCTTTCCAGTGATATATCTAAGAAAGCATATAGTCATAGAAAATGTTCAATTGCATGAGGAAGACGTAAATGCCTTCTCACTCACCTCTGGGGAAGTGATAGGCAAAGTGTTACTGCAGTTGAATTCTGTGAAAATATAGCAAAGTTGATTCCATTATCGACTTCCGATACCCCTAACGGAAATGCCTGGCCTGGAAAAACTCTGAATGGCGTTTGGATTTCTGATACTTCTGGGGCATCTTCCTAAAAATCCAAGACCATGAATGTAGCAAATTACAATAAGCCACATGAGAATGCATATAGCCATAGCAACCTAAATCGGAAAAAATTATAAACTCCAGATGTCAAAAGCTGATGCAGCCAACAAAATCATGCAAGATGATATTTGTTCCAACATCGACGTTTCCACAACACATCAATTCACAAATCATATAAGCACCCTAAAGGATTAGGATTCTTCTCATACGTAAATCCGTAATAATATATCTTTTAGGATTTGATTCTTATTAGGATTTTATCAAGTTTCTTATTTCTATTATGTTACTTGCTTAGAAGTTTTTTATTCCAACTGGGAGTAGAACTTTTAGAGAGTCTATCTCTCTTTTCAATAGAGTTGATGATTATTAAATTTTGCAAGTGCTTGCTTTGGGAGTGTGTGACGCAATTTTTCACTTGGTGTGATCCTTAAGAAACTCTAGGCGTGATGAGAGAATTGGGTGTGAAGCCTAAAGATTTTCTATTTGTCGTGGGACTGCATCAATTTTTGGTATCAGAGCCAAAGTTCATACCACAGTGAAAAACGCTAAGTTGAATTCCAAGGTTGGCGAATTGAAATCCTAGTTGGATGCTTTGCATGAAGATCATGAGAATGCAATCACCAGAATTGATAGAGCGTTTCAAGCAACAAAATAACAAACTTGGGGAGTTATTAGAGCAAATGAAGAAGTTGTTTATCCCCTAGCAGTACAAACAATCTAAACAATTGTTGATCAAGATCATCTTGAGTCACAAGAATTCATGATTGAGGAGAAGAGCTCGAATACATGAGTTGGTTGATTGCATAGAGAAGATTGAGAATGTTGGTTTACTAAGCATAGAAGTCGACTCAAATCATGTGTGCTTCTGGAATGGAGAACAAGTCCATGTTGCTTATCAATGTACAACTAAGGAGCATGTTGGGCAAAACAAGATGGCTGTGAAGATCATGCAAGCATAATTGAGGATATGGATTTCATGATACCATCCAAGTTTAATTATCACAAGGAGTTTGATCAGGAGTTTTTCTCAAAGCATGCTGTTATTGAACTTCTTCAAGCACGAGGGAAAAACTCCGCGGATGAAGCTGATGAATTAAATAGCTCAACACTTCTAAACTCGAGGACAAGTTTTCTGCAACCAGGGGAGAATGATGCAGCCAACAAAATCACGCAAGATGATATTTGTTCCACTGTTGACGTTTCTACCAAGTTGTGGCAAAGATCAACCATTGCATCAATTTACAAATAAAATAAGAGTCCTAAGACAAGGATTCTTTCCATAGATAAATTAGTAGTACTTAATTTTTATTTCCATTTTATCAATTTTCTATTTTCTATTAAGTTTCTTGGTTAGAAACTTCCTATTGCAACTGAGAGTAGAACTCTTAGAGAGTCTGTTTATGTGGTTGTAATTCTTTCTTTTCGCTGGAGTTGCTGATTATGTGCGACACAATTCTTCTCTTAGGTGTGATGCTTAAGAAACACTACGTACGATGCTTAGGAAGCCTTCAGTGTGAAGCCTAAAGATTTATTCTTTGTTGCGGGACTCCTAGTCCTACATCAAAAGCTCTCTTAAATGAAAATTAGTTCTACACCTTCTATTTTTGGTAAACTGAAGTTATTTCATCGAAAAAGAATGAGTTCCAGATTAAAAACTCAAATGATATTCGGCCAAAAGCATGGGAAATACACCACCCACAAGTCAGATTACCTATGTGGTTAGTAACATGTCTATCTATCAGATCCTTACAGCAAAATAAGGAAGAGGACATGTGGAGGGGTAATTCATTGTAAAGTAACAACTAATTGCATGAGCATATACATCAGAAATTGGTAAAGTGCAGCACAAGAATGAATTGCTATCCAAAAAAAAGTTAAACTAACTTGATCAATAGGAAGAAAGCTAAAGAAAGTACTTCAAGTTCCACAAGCTCTGCAATGTGGGAAGAAGTCCAGCGAATATTGTTTTTTTGGTAAGGTAAGTCGAGCGAATATTGTTTCTTGAAGTTATTCATAAGTATTATATGTTTCACTCAAGTTTTCAATTATACTGCACGGAATAGAAATATCATCCGATAACAGCACAATTCGTCGAAACTGGCAGGCTAAGTTTTAGTCTAGCCAAGGATAAAAAATGATGGCGCCTCCCACAACTTTCATTCGCAAAATGCAGCTAACAGAGTAAAAGAACTTCAAGCAAGTTCTTACAAAATTCATGGTATCAATATTTTTTTTCCAGTAGCAGAACTCACATCAAATCCCAAGTAAGCTGAAAAATTCACAATGCCTCCCAACTTTTTATAATTATGTACATGTATTAACTTCAACAATAGCAGCCTGGAAATGCAGGTAAAAGCTGCAGATTTGCGTAATTTTAATGGACAATCACCTCAAGCACGCGTTCTTGACCCTGCCGCCCATAAACTTTAGTCTTTCCTCGACGTGCACCTTCGCTTGTCTGACCTATGCAAAATGTGCCATTACATGCTTCCGAATGAGACACAGAACGGTAAATGTTAAACCAGAAAATGTATCTTAATTAAAGATATGAAATTTTGATGTATGCCTTTCTGGAGTGACTTCCCCCGCAGGCCCCGGATGAGCTTTTACTCAGTTTCAATCTGGTAAGACATAAAAAAAAATTAACGACAGATCGAGCACTACAAATTCAGGGTAGCACTGCTCACATTTTAGAAAACTCACACGCTTTTAGGCAGATACTACGTGAATATGTATGTATAGACCATCACAGGACAATGTGAACATAGTGAAATCATGGCAAATACGATGTTCCCTCTTTCTAACAACGGAGGAACTGATGTTCACTTAAATTAATCCCATCAAACTGGACTACTTAAACAATGGAAAACTGCCCTCCGATTACCGGAAGAAAGAAAACTCACAAGCATAAGGGGACTCAATAACGCCAGAGTACCCATCAAGGACACATCCGAGTGATCAAGGACAAGCAAGTAAGCACGGAAAAGAAAGAGAAAGGGAGGAGAAGAATCACCCCATTTCAAGCCCGCGCGAAGCTCCAATGCCCGAACAAGAAGACGAAGCCAAAGGAGCGAGCTCGGTAGCGAAAGCAGAATCAGAATCGCAGAGACGTGGGCTATGCATTTTCAGCAGCTGCCGCGAATAAAGAAAAGTTCCCATGAACGGAAAAGACGAGCGGAGGACCCACGAACGGCGAGCAGAACCGAATCCGAAAGGGGGGGTATCTAGAAAAAGGAAGAAAACAGAGAAGTGGAACGAAAAGGCGATATCTTTATGAGGCCAGCGAGGAGCAGAGGACTGGGAAGTTGAGTGCTTTTCGTCTTGGGGAGTCCTTTTGAAGTCTGTTTTCTCTGGTTGAATATGGGATTCGAGAGACACTTCGAAAAGTGCGAAGCGGAGGGAGACGGGGGATGCTCCGGCTTGTCTGCCCCGTGAACGGCGAGCACGTTAGCTTCTCGGATATCCCATGAAGGAAACCACCGATATTATCATGGCATGCATCATCGTCCCGCCTTCTTCGCTGCGGACGAGAAAATATCCAGCGGAAAGTCTTGTCGTCTTTTCCCTTAAATCTTCTCGCCTTTTCCATCTGCTGTCGGGCGCTGACGCGACCTTCCTTCCGCCAATCCAGCGCGTGCGTGCTGGGCACCGAGCAGCGCCACGTTAGGGGTGGACGCGTGGGCAACCTGTAAGAACGTAGTTCGACAACGCTGGCGAGAGGGGGAGGGGGGGGGAGGTATCACTGGGACCTATGGCCGCCCCCCGTGTGGAGAATTCGTGAACCGATTAAATTTTATCCACCGAATGATCCGTCAAATGAATATATATGTTCACATGATCTATGAGAAGTGTGGCAAGGGGCAGGGGCGGGACAAGGTTCCTAGCCTCACCCAATTCGTGGGAAAGGGTATAACTCCCACTATCGTGACCTAGGATGGTCGATTCATGTTAAATATCTCTCTCTTCTATGAGATAATAAGCTGAGGCGGTGATGACCGTTACTGAGATCTTCTATGACTAATGATAGCTCGATCGTCATTCTTTCTCTCAATAGGATTGGGGCTTCTTTTTCTTTTTGTTTTTCGTGTCGTGTGAGTCGATCGGTACAATCAACGCCTCGATGAAATAGTCTAAGTTAACAACTTTATTCATCTTTAATGGAAAAAACCATAATTGGATGTGCAGTTTAATCAATTTAGGGGTAGACTGATCATGGGTTTGTGGTTCCTTGGTTTTTGTGCATCTTTTGTTTTCCTCCTCTCTGGACTTTTGTGCTAACTGAGAAATGATTGGCTGCGTACTGGCATCAGCATTTGGCGGGGTCAGACATGAGGAGAACTATACCACTGGTGTGGCAATATGGAGGCAGAGTGAGTATTCCATGACCAAAGTTGGTATGCTTTGCACCTTTCAAAATACACCAAATTGAATTAATATTAAATCACTGTATCTTTCAAATAATCAATTCGTTTTTATTTCAACTCTTTGAAAAGAAAGCAAAAGGTGCTCCTTTCTTTTTTTTTTTTTGGTAAGGAGAAAAAGGTGCTCCTTTCCATACTTAATAAGGGGGTGTTTGGTTCGGCTTCACAAAGGGGCTTTGGGCCTCCAAAGCCCTTTGGGGGAAATATTTTGTGTTTGGTAAATTATTTTGGAAGCTCCTTGGCCAAATGTTGGCCTTCTCAAGGCTGAAAGCTCAAGACACCCTAGGGGGTGCCTTGAGCTTTCAGCATTCTCGGAATGCTACTGTTCATCTCTTTTTTTTTTTTTAAGTTCTGGAAGCTGTTCATCTTCTTCGAGCAGTCTCCGGCGGCCGGCGAGGGAGAGGGCCGGCGAGGTCGCCTGGGGTCGGGAGACCCCTGGCGAGGCAGATCCGCCGCCGCTGGCCGTCGCCCGAGGCCAGGCGACCCTCGGCGAGGTCGCACGACCGCCTGGGGTCGCGCCGGGCGACCCTCGGCGGGGTCGCCCGGCCGCCTGGGGTCGCGCGACCCAGGCGGCCGTCGCCTGGGTCGCGCGACCCAGGGCGGCCGTCGCCTGGGTCGCGCGACCCCAGGCGGTCGTGCGACCCCGCCGAGGGTCGCCTGGCCTCGGGCGACGGCCGGCGGCGGCGGATCTGGCTCGCCGGGGGTCGCCTGACCTCAAGCGACGGCGGCCGGTGGCCGGCTCCGATGGCCGGCGGCCGGCTGACCTGCAGGCGACGGCGGCCGGTGGCCGGCTCCGACGGCCGGCGGCCGGTTCCGGCGATGAGTAAGTTTTGTTTTTTTTTAAATAAATAAAATAATTCTCAAAGTCCTTTTGTTAAAAAAATTTACCAAACACTATATTTTGGTCAAAGTAACTTTACAAAATATTTTTACCAAACACCATTTGCTTTTCCCCAATGGACTTTCACTCAAAGGTATTTGCATTACCCCAAATGCATTCCCCTAAAGCCGAACCAAACGGGCCCTAAATGAACTTTGTCTGGTGAAGTCATTAGTATACGGTTACATTTGATAAGTCATGTGTGCTGATGGTGCCAATCGATTGGGCCCATTAATTCCATTCACAGCCAAAACATTCCTTCTTGCAGGTGCCTTCAATGTTGTTGAACAGTGAGCACCATATCCCATTCGTTTGTGTTTTATTTGCTTCTACATATTAATGTGGAGAGAAAATACAGCTGGGTTTAAAGTACAAAGGAAACCAAACCAATCCTTTGAGAGAGAGATTTTGCTAGCTACATCTCAAATTTAAGAGTCAATCGCATTGGCAAAGCCAAAACCCATGTCGAAATTTCGTGTGTCCGGTATATTCGCCAAGGCCAAAAAGAAGAGACATTTGAATTGACAGATTCCAAACCAGAAGACATAAAGCCACACTTGAAACATGATTGTTCTTTTTTAATCCCCAAATGTCAATCGTGTATATCTTACGGCACGTTTTTCCTTTGGGATTCTTTCTTCCTCATTCAGGTGATTGTCCAGATTTTGGTGCTACATGCAATCTGAGGCTCGTAATTCACGTAAGTTATGAAATTTTTGTATGTCTCACAATAGAAAAATGCAAATTAAATCTTCCTTCCAGCTCGCAAAATATCACCAGAAGGACACCAGCGCCACCAGATATACACATGCTTAGAACCAAACCATCACTGCGACCTGCATGAACAGCCCCAAGATACTATCAGAGCTAAAGCTGAATAGGTAGCCAAAAATGCTTAAGGAGGAAAAATATGTTCAACCGTTGGCAGCGGCTTAGACACAAGCAATTCACCAACAGACACTTGAGATATCTTGATTGATGAGATTCAAAGGGGAGGACGAATTAAGACGGGAAAATGGAGATCCCATTCCAGTCCACACTAAGCAGGAGGTCACTAAGAACTTCTCTGGGTTGCTCGAAGAAAACATTCATTGATTTGAAAAGCATTTAATAGCCCCGAAAGTCCTTCCCAAGTACAAAGCAAGTTTCATTCCAGATCTTTTTTCAATCAGAAAAGTAGACTGCAAACTAAGATCCTCATCCTCGACAGTGAATAGTCTGCAACTTCTATTATTCACTAGGTAAATTGAAAGGAGTTCTCGAATATCGAAGCAAGGACTACGAACAGGATAGATAAAACAATCCATCTCATCCCTGACCATTTTTTCTAAAGCAACGGTGCAAACCCAGTCAAAAGTAAGAGACTTCAGATAATGGAAACAGGAGGGGGAATCACCTAAATCAATGAAAAAGCTGCATTATTTTATGTGTATCATGTAAAGTACATAGATAGTGACTTAGTAAAAGAGATCGACTATTAGAAGCTAAATGCATTAAACGAACTAGAATATAAACAATAAAGTAAATCTCTATCTTTACCTTGCACTCTGTCGAGCTTGAAAGCAGACAGCCAGCCTTAAAAACAGCCAGAGTAACCGTGGTATGAGGGACATCAAAATCATATCTTCTTAGAATTTGGCACAATACTCTTCATCAAATGTCATCCGAGCTAGAACACAGGAGAAAGCTATTTAATTGCAAAAGCTGCAGAGGCAGCTGAGGCCTCTGCTATGAGTGATATTGGTTGGCGAGCTTGCAAGCAAGCACCGATATCAAAGGGGTGCAACTCAGAACCATCGAAAAGGAGATTTACACCAGGAAGTATTACTTCTCTGCCATCAGCTTCATCCAGTTCAGCCTTCATTGCAGTTGTTGAAGCCGCTTCTTCATCAGGCCTTATGGCTGCTTCACAAACGGGGGCAAGAGCGTATGATCTGCAGATTTATCCAAAAAATTGACATTAGACATTGTCGTATTTATTAAAGCAAAGCATGGTCACTCTCGCTTCTATGATTGCAAAAGCACACTAGCACGTGAATGGAGCATATACAAATGTGCAAATGATTCCTTCACAAAAAAACCCATGCACTAACTTCTCCATACTTCGTTTATAACACCTCATGTTCTACATGTAAGCACATAAGCGGCATCCTATAGAACATGTCTCTAGGTCCATGCAATAGGTATGCCATTCGCAAAGATAAATATGGTAATAGAAAAAGATATGGATCTGATTTACAGGGATTTTCCTGTTTCATCAAGAGAAAATAATTTCAATATTTAATCATGTAAGGCAATCGCATTCAGCTTTAAACTTGTATCCAAGCAATAAAATACAAGTGCAGAGAGCACAGGCACTGCCTCAACAGTACCTTCCTTATCAAATTCCACCATTACCAAATCGTCCAGCATCCAACTGAGGCAAATGAACACCCGGATGTTCTACGTGAAAAGGAAAATTTCTATCCACAAAGCTCTAAAAACTCATTGTCCATTCCAATCACTATGAACAACTTTTAATGCAGCACAAGCCACGTTCCCATCTGGCATCTAGCTTAAGCAAACTTTCGAGGATTGTAGAATCCTTTATATTTTACTTACAGCATCATATCTAAGCAAACAGCTCCATGTTTACATTGCCAAAAGCAATCAGCCAATGCAATAAGCAACAGCATTCTAGTGGTTAAAGATTCATCCAGTATCATCATCGATATCCTCTTGCCCTCAAGTTATTTCAAAACAGGTAGGATCAGGTACACATATTTCTCTTACCTTGTAAATTTTAATTAGCAACGAAAGCATGCTCAGCGTCAAATGCACACACCTTTAACGGAACCATATGGAATTTGTAGAAAATATTGTACAGAAATATAATCAAATGGCATAAGATAATATACAGCCAACCACACTTCATGAAGAAGGATTTGATAATATCCTTGTTATCGTTACTTATCTATTGAAAAGAGTGATGTTTTTGTCGATAGCATCTTAGCCTCACCGAAAGCTCCCTCAATTAACTCCATAGTGAACAGAACATGCAAATCAGAATGAGAAAAAAATGCAGAGAAGAATTTTAAGCACACTTTGTACAAGTTGAATCAATTAATCCTAAGCAAGAGTATCTGCAAGAATAACCCATGTAACTTCCTCAAATTCAAAATATTTATCATTTGAAGAGGAGACTCCCCAAAAGATATTTGCAATCCTTTATAAAATAGTATTTTCCTCCAATGGGAGGGTAAAGTTTACATGTGTAGGCACTTTTTCTTCATCAATAATACCTGTGAAGCTACTGAATTCATATTAGTAATCACTACTAGCACAGATACGATCATGACCTGATCAATGTACATTAATAATAAAGTTTATTAAATTGATTGCTACAAAATATACACAAAAGTCCTCCCACGCATCAAAGCGGGAATTTAAGCAACTCAAGGCTAGCAAGGAAGTCTAGAATACTAAAAGTCTTGATGGTTCAGTGGGTCAAACTGAGGATTCTTGAATATTTTGTCCATGCCTTCTCAAAACGGAAACTATCCATTCTATTGGGTGTAAAGAGCTATTGAGCTATAACACAGATAGCATTCCAACACCGCATGGAAATTTATGCAGTCATAAATCATTTGGAAAAAAAGGAATTGATGCTGGAGACTGACACAACGTATCAAAGCATGTCTCACATGTAAAGACAGTAAAGTAAGATTTACAAAGACAGACCTAAGAATGCTGCCATCAAAGCTCAGGACTTCAGTGCGGCAACGCTGTCTGTTAGCAAGTTTCAATCTCTGACGCTCACTTGAGGCACCAGAAATGGGTGAAGAAGGATCCACTAGTGGATTCCACCTTCCACTGGCATAGGTTATTAGTTGTCGAGATTTCTCCTTAGATTGCTCTTTCTGATACAGAAGTTTAGCAGCTGGACCTGTTGCTTGGTACTCTGCACAGACATCACGCAGCTTTTTCCTTAACCCTTGCATTGCATCATGATGCTCTGTAAGTGAATCTGTTTGAAGAACTTGAGATGAGACCACTCTTTTACATATAAGGTTGCATAGTTTTGGACTGAAAAGTGGAATGCCAAATTCCACACTCAAAGGGACCCATTCATACTTCTCGTCATCAGGAGAAAAGCAGTCCGAGTCTCTTTCTTTAAAAAGTCTTAACAGACGGACATAACCAATCATTCCCAACTCTATCTTGTTTGCAAGAACATTCAACAAAGAGTTCAATTTTGAACTCTCTCCAGCAGATAGCCCCAATTCTTCACCAATAAAAGCAACTGAACCATCAAAGTTTCTCAACGGCAAAGGGACATCCATAGTGATGATTCTACCGGATTTATCAAGGTCACACCTACTTAATGGTTGGACCAATATAGCCGAATACTTGAGAAGTGAATTCAAGCAGTGTAAAAGTACACTTCCTTTAACTAGATTTCCCTCAAACTTGCCTCCAAGACCTCCTACAGTAGAGCCATCCCAGGACCATATGAGTGCTTTCTCACAACCAGCCAGTGGTGCAGGAAGCAAGCGTAGACACTGTCCTTTCATCAGAACAACAGATAAAGGGCCACTAGCCACAGTTGAGTACAGCACCAATTTCATCCAAGGTGTCAATGATGAATAAGAGGGAGGACCAAAATGAATCGGACCTGATGGTCCCGGAAGAACTGAAGAAAATGGAAGAGGAACCATGGATACAACAACATCATAGTCACGAAGAAACAGTCGATCCAAAGTGGCCGGTGCAAGAGAAGCCAAGCTTTCACAGCGCAGAATATCCACACTATACTTCTTTAACCTCTTTGAAGTGTTTCTTCCTGTGTCTAATGCTTCATCTGGTGTCAACTTGTCATCATTTTGGATAGTTGTCTCCAAAATAGCAACCTCATTCACATAGTTACCGTCTTCTGATATATTGATGGACGACATCTCTTCTGATATACTATTGGGCTTTGCAATAGGAGAATGGTCCTGGGGGATTTCAGATTTCATGGAATCATCCAAATTTAGCCCATTCTCAATTGTGTATGCTTGCCCTGGATTGTCATTCAAAGAGATCTCAACCACAAGAGAACTAGCCACTTCCTTGCTTGGACCAATATTGCCCATCTTACTGCAGACTTCATCCAGACTTGG
This sequence comes from Syzygium syzygioides, assembly GCA_031216285.1. Taxonomy (NCBI): domain Eukaryota; kingdom Viridiplantae; phylum Streptophyta; class Magnoliopsida; order Myrtales; family Myrtaceae; genus Syzygium; species Syzygium syzygioides. Next base: position 27,562,352 of record CM062247.1, read on the forward strand.
ACTGGTAGCAACACCCCCTGATTGCAGACATTCAAGAACACAGCGGAGGCTGAAGGCATGATTTGCAAATTCCTGCAGTTCTCCTTCAAATTTAGTTCCTTCCAAAGTACTTAGATCCTTGCAGAGATCAGCAATGCTAGCATGACCCAACTTTCCCGCTTCATATAATGTCACAGCATGAGATTTCAAACCTGATCATACAATTCGAGCAAGGACGCGACTATGAGAGAATGACAAACACAAGGACATCAAAAGAATAATCAACACGAGTAAAAGAATTCCAAGAATTGGCAAATGGAATTCATAATGGACTAAAAGGAAAAAAGTTGACTAAAATAAGTCTTGAGGGTGGGGCCATTTCCACCCCATATGTGACTAAAGCACTCCATTTTCACTAAAAAGACAGATTTGCCCTTAATCATTCATTTTGAAAATAAAGTGATGGAGCCTAAATTAATTCTCTTTCCTTTGTTTTTATTTTTTATTTTTATTTTTTGAAATTTTATTACAATGGGATCTAGTTGGCATAATTGAGAATAGCACGTGTTTTCTTTCTTTCTAATTTCTAAGTGGATAAAACCATACATACGTTGAACAACGCAATTTCCAAGAAGCTTAGTTGTTTCCATGTTGTCAAGCAAATTTATAAATTAATTGTCAACAAAAATACAGAAAAATTAAAAAAAAAGCAACTTTTTAACGCAATTATATTAACTTTTATTTTTGTTTTACATATCACTAACAAAACTCTTTCTTATTGATTGTCTTTTATAGACACATAATGGGATCACCTGATGAAACAACAAAAAAAGCCCTCTTAAAGGATTTGCCAAATTGAAACCACAATTACATATCCCAACGCGAAAATTTAAGAGATGAAAAATTTAATCAAAGTTGTCCATAATCTAAGAAAAGATTGTAACTAATAATTAAATTCCATTCAGTTTGGATTGATCATTAATGGAATATTACAACAAAAGAAATCAAGGTGCCTCAACGTACATTACTCTTGAAAATCATTGCTTTCAATGTATTTCTAGATGCTCATATAACTTCGAACATGCTCTATGTAAAAGTTTGTCACAGACGGTAGAATATAAATCACCAATTCTTTGATATAGTAAATTAACACACTTAATTTTTTTATCATTAATTAAATAACAAATTCACCATAAAAGAGAGACGAGAATGGACACATTGCGATAAGAGCAATGATGAAGAAGATACTACTTTTTTTATGTTCTAAACAGCAATAAGTTCAAATTTGAAAGAAACCCATAATAGGAAATAACTCAATTGTAGGACACTGTGCAAATAGGTGGATTTAATCATGTTGGGGGTGGAAATAGCACCCTTCTTTGTTTGTCAAATTGCCATTCTCTTATCTGTGCTCCTAGAAATAAGACATTGGACTAAAAATCTAACAATATTATATCTATGCACCTAAAAGGTACAAAAATTAATAGCTAGAGTAGATTAAACCGCTTGGCCAATGAAATTCATCATGTAGACCTCATGGATATCGTACACTATGAACCGCAAGAGTTCCTGTTTTTCACTAGTGGACGTCATGGTTAATTCAATTCCAGTAAAGTTGCATATTGCTACTTTCCCAAGTGCAAGTCTACTTCCCAGCATTGTAGAAAAATTCTTTAATGAACGTCAGTTCTAGTAAATGCCAGCACTTTGTAAGCAGTAACAGTTTTTCTAAATAAATCGGTGACAGTCAAGTACTAAGAGAATATGTGTTTGCAATACCAGCTTATGGTTCATAAAAAGGTTGCACGGCTTTATTTTTTTCTTAAGCCAGATATTTGGGTTAACAAAACAAGCTCAATTTAGCTCAACCAGACAAAACCTACTGTATAAAATTTAACTGAGCTTCTGCTTAGTGAACGATAGATTTGGTTTTGGTTATATGATGAGTCTTGATGTGAATGCTATCCTCAACCTACTGGACTCCAAATCTTGTAATGATTTAATGGGTCAGTACACCCTGGGGCCTCTTACGAATTATATTTTACTGACAAGAAAAGTGTTTTGCTCCTTTCGATATGCATTCGATGCAGGGAGAACAAGTAGACAGATAGGAGGAGGAGAAATTGTGCATTCAGCTGGACACTTTAAACTTCTCTTGAAACATGACCTGTGCTTTTGCATAAGCTCATGAAGCTTTGATTGGTAAGTGACTTCTGTTTGGCCTCAGAATGATATAGCAATTGAAAGCAGTATTTCGAAATTGGTGCCATTAGAATTTAAGTAAAAGAGGAATCTTACATAGGAAGAAACATATGCTGTATATCTCATGGGCTTAAGAGAGAGTCTGGGCAATAGCTACCATAATATTTACATTTGAAGCACAAAAGAGGGTGTTTGGGCAATTGCTACCATATTATTTTGGGAAAATGACACAAACAGTCCCTAAACTTTGGCTTAATATGCAATTTGATCCCTGAACTTTTAATTTGTTCAATATAGCCCCTGAACTTTAACCTAATGTTCAATGTGATCCCTAAACTTTTAATTTGTTCAAAATGGTCCTTCGATTTTTGGTACATGTTCAATTTAGTTCATGAACTATATAAAAATATTCAATATAGTCTCTGAACTTGAATTAATTGAAGGACTACATTGAACATTTTCATATAATTCAGGGACTAAATTGAACATGTACCAAAAGTCTAGAGACCACATTGAACATTAGACTAAAGTTCAGGGACTACATTGAACAAATTAAAAGTGCAAGGACCAATTTGCATATTAGACCAAAGTTCAGGAACTGTGTGTCATTATCTCTATTATTTTTCACATTAACGCACAGGTCCAGCACCATACAAACCTAACTTCTAGCCTTTTAGTTGTTTATACATTTTTTTTCTAGCTTTTAGGCCATAGTAAGTACTCTGTTGAGTAAGAAAACATAAGCCAAATGAAGGCTGGAGTCTTTTGCTCCTACTCAAGTAGCAACACAGGGGAAGCTAGTGTTTCAATTTGCTTCCACCACCAAAATTACTCTAAGATGCCATTTCAACCTCTTTAACTGACAACTCCTTCAACATCAATTTTGGAGCTAAACGCGAATCAAGAGTACAAAGCAAAGAAATTTTACATTCCTAGAAGATAAAAAGTTTTAAGAATTAGAAGTTCAAAGATACCTGGTGAAACAGACCCCATCATAAGGTAAGAGGTGATGTTAGCATCAACCACAAAAGCCACACGAACGTGGCCACTAGCTGGCCTATTGTATTCTGACCCCGAGACATCGCCTTGTTGAGCAGCATCACTGTCTCCAAACATGTTTTCTGCGCCAATACTAGCATGAGAAGCATCTTCTTCACTCAATATGTTTCTTGGAGTTCCTGGAATGCTTGCCTCCTGAAGAACAGAGGCCGGATCAATCACTTTTATTGCCCATCCCAGACGACAAGCAAAAGAAGCAGCAGCCTGAAGCTGGAAAAGGTCAGCCTGTAACGTTGTGGCGAGTTCAGCAACCGTGGCATTCTCACTTGAGACCACAAAAACAGCGTAAAGCAACCTAGCAGACATCAAGATGAGATCTCATTAAAACTATTAAAGCAATATTTCAAGAAAGAACAAAGCCAAGAACCGCCGGCTTACTCCTCAATAGGGTCCTCGTACGACTGTTCCCGGTTGGAAACAAAACCTTCAAGCCTAGAAACTGGCATGCTCAAATGTTAACAACTAAAGGCACAGACATGATAATCAAACAGGCAAATTTAAAAGCAACAAAGAGCAATAAAGCCTAAAATGTAGTCACATTATAAGAGGTTATAAAAAATCACTGTTGAAGAATTATCCCACATCGATTGACAATGGGTCCTAAATGCTCTTTATATTCATGCGGTCTCCCTTCACCTAATAGCTTAAGCTTTTGGGTTGAACTTTCTAACATGGTAGCAAAGCCAATGCTATCCCTTTCGTGAATGTGCATAGTAAAAATTCCATGTGAATGTGCGATGTCAAAATTTCACGTGCTGCTAGTAATCTGGCTTGCACATGAGTAGGAGTGTTGAAGAATTATCCCACATCGATTGACAACGAATCCTAAATGCTCTTTATATTCATGTGGTCTCCCTCTACCTAAAAGCTTAAGTTTTTGAGTTGGACTTTCTAACAATCACTTTCTCGAGAGTTATAGCTTCAGGAAAATGTCTAAAGTCTATGCATGCCTTCAAACACAGGAATCATTAGATAATTGAGGTTCAAAGACACCATAAGATCAAGTATGGGAACAAATCATGGGATCAACTCTCTCAACATATGATGGATAGACAAGCACTGAAGTCCGAAAGGAGAATAAAATGCAAAATTACCTTTGAAACGATCATCAGGGTAAACTGGGGCATCAAAGTAAACTAGTCCCCGCCTATATAGACCCTTTATAATGTCCGGATCAAACAAAATATACGCATTTGCTTCTTCCTTGCAGATTTTATCGATCGTTGCCGTTTCTTCTTCTGAGAGTTTCTGAAGGGAAGTGCATTCACAACTCATCAGCTCAAGAGCAGGATACGAATTAGTAAATACAGGAACCACATCTTACACCATTCAGGCTAAGTAAACAGATTGAGCGTCCAATCCAAAGCAAAAACTGTCTTTAACCACTCTCATGCTGAACAAACACAAAAAAAAAAAATGGAAGGATTACTAGATTTCATACCTTAAATTCCTCAAGGGTGAAGTTTACTAAACAAACTCCCCACCATGGTTCAATGGTAAAATCCACAGGTTGCGTAGGCAACATTTCTTTTGCAATGGACTTGTTCAGCTTCCACATAATTTTCTGGAAAGTTCAAAACAGACAAATGATAACTAGAATGGCTACTTTAGTTAATCGTCAGAATATGTTTGTGAAGCTTAGCAATAGCCAAAGAGAGACGACTTTTGAGAAAGTCAATGACTCTAAGGCCCCTTCAAAACAGAATATAAGAATCCATCAGCAGCTAGAAACATAAGTTTGCCACTGATACAACTTATGCAATAGTCCTTAGACAAACGAATGGCCTAGATATTGAATAAGTATCACATACATGTTGCATACACAACTGGTTCCTAAATAGAGCAGATGGTCAAGATTGAATTTCACTGTACCACAGACAGTTAATGCAAAAACAAAGTAAGACTTGTGTAAAGTGACATCCAGCAATGCATAACATTTGTCCATAAAGAAGAGAACACGTGACCTAATACTGAGACAAAAAGAGGCAAACTACGAAGAAAACACACAATGTCATTACTTTCAAATAGTAAGCAAAAAATCTATACCACATATTCCAGATTTAGGAAAATTACATGTGAGTATTCTTATCTAATTCAAAGTTTCAGGTCATTCACCCCGATACTGTAAAAGGGCAGATTCCCAATACTCCAAAAGGTTGGAATCCCGATAAGTTTGACTACCTTATGTGTTTCAAGCTGAAGTAGTAAAATCATACAGACATCATGGCCACACTTTTAATTCTTATGACATGGTGAGGCAGAACATGAGGAAGAATATGGAGGAAAATGGTCTCCTAATATTTTCATATAGTTTATTCCAACCAAGTACTCTAAAGAAAGTGCACATGCTATCCGGTACCTTGGATCTGCACTTGTTCATAATATCGATAAATTCATTTCTCCCTATTCCTGTTAGTCGCAAGGCATCCGCAGCACTAAAATTTGGAATGCTGTCATAAGGTTGCTCTACAATCAAAATGAAACAATAAAACATGTGTCAGTCAGCTTCTCAACATCTTGCAGTTAAGCACGTTTAGATAATCATATGCAGAATCTTTGGGGAAAACCAGATCATAAGATCATATCCATTATACTATCTGGTGGAGCAACAGCAACCCCTATCAGACAAATACTCAGTCAATTACTGTTTTTGTGACTTTTTTATCACCAACAACAGAATTAGAAATGACAACTGGCAGTTGTAAGTTCAAGGTCATCCAATAGACATCATAGGCCTCAACTTATTAGCTATATTAGCACAGAAAACGTTTCAACGCTACATTTTTTGCTTCTCACTTCAGAATCTCAAAAAGGAAATACAAAATTACCATTCTTCATGACCTCAAATATCATGTCGCAGTAATATCTGAAAGGTGATATCCTCATGACACGGCAAACATACTCTGCTAGATGGTAGGGAAACAGCTGCACAGCATAAATCAACCGGTGAATGGTGTTAGTACTGACTGTAAGTAAAGTAAGTGTATCGCAGGTGTATCGATACTGTCCAAAAATTTCCAATGTCAAATGCAAAGAAACCTGGCCAATTACAAAATATCGTCATAATCAACGTCACTAGAACTGACATGTTATTGCCAGGGTGAAAGGAGAAAATAATTATACACGCTAAGATAATTATAGTCATGTAACCTCCAAATCTATATTGAACGACAGTTCTTTTAACAATTTATGAAGCAAGAACATCTGATACCAGCCTTTACCCCAAAAAAAAAAAACATCTGATACCAGCCCAGCTCACAGTTCCTTTCAAGACCACATAACATGACCATGATATCTAAATCAAAGAGATCCATAAAAATTCATAATGACACTCACTGCCAAGTTCCTTCGCAGGTACCGCATCATGTCTTCATAATACTCGCTTTCTTTGCAAACTTTACGAGCAAAGCAGGTATTCCACTGCAGCCTTTTCTTTATGCAATGTTCGATTATCCTACAGGAGTAAGAACATGGCAAGACGCGTCATTATGCCGGAAGGCTCATCTAAGCAACACCCAAACTTCAAATCATCGAAAAGGGATCAGACAATTGGAAGGGAGGCGTCATTATCATGAAACCAAACAATGATCAAATTGTTGCCCTTCTTTTAAGACCCTTTACAGTCATCTGGTTCAATCCGCTTCATTTCACAAAACCAATTTTTTTAAGCAGCTCCATGTGCCCTTAGCCGCCATTATGATCAGATCCCTCCAATAAGGATCAGAACGAGCCGAGAACTACGGGGGCGGAAAAGACCGCTACTTTACCGACACTGACCTTCGGTGCCATTCTTCTTTAGAAGAAAGAGTGGCTTGGAGTCGTTTAGGGAGGCTCTCCCAGGGGCACTCCTCCTTGATCGCTTTCAAGATCAGCTGCTCCTCGACCGTGGCGGGCACCCGCTGCATTGTCCCCCGCGTCCTGGAAAAACCAACAACCGCCGCATCACATTTCACAGAACCATTCCCCAAGGCTAACTCGTAGCCACACATCCCACACCACCGACCCAGCAAAAATCGGGAACAAACCCAGACAAATGAAACGCGGGCCGCAGGCTCGGAAATGCGAGCTCGCGCTACACTAACGCAGCCGGGCGTGCATCACCATCGTCACAAGTCACCACCAGAGAAGCCCGAATTGCGGTAAAAGAAGCCGGAAACGGCGAAAGAACCGTGACGCGCGTACCTGGGAGCTGCTGCGTTCGGTCAGATCGAGGAAAGGTTCCGGGCTTTGGAATTGCCTGAGCAACTTCTGGGGGAGATCGGAGATCCGGTCCGGAGGATGATGAGGAGACGAGCAAGGTGAATTGTAAAATTCAGTGCAGGATGATCCCCGCTCGTCGTGACAAAAGCTCGACTCATTCCCGCACCTCTAAGATTTTCAGATTAATTTGGTTCCAGCAAAGCCCGTTAATCAGACCCGACCCGACCCGACCCGAGGTCCACTCCCGTTCGGGGCCCTTCACAAAAAATCGGGTGAAGACCAGACACCATTTGGGCCCCCGTCTCGACCGAGGGTGCCTTCGTTTTTCGCGAAAGATAAGCGATTTGAAAAAAAAATTCGAAAAATGATTGCTTTTGTCGTTCGGAAAAATTAGTCGACGAAATATGTTTTCATTATAACTAATTATTCCTAGACGATGAAACAGTTTTCCATTTTTTCTATTTTTATAAACAATACAAATGATTATTTTTTAAAAAATACTTTTTAAAATACTCATTTTCCGTGAATTCACGATGAAATTGAAACAAGAACAAGGCCCAAGGGTTACTTCGGTTTTGCAATTTGACCTTTGGCATGACCTTTAGAATTTTTCCTTTTTCTCCTTTAATGATGGAGTGTTGAGACCTATTGAGATAAACCCGAATGTGATACTGTAAAGTTTTTACATAACTTTAATTTCCGTTCCCAAGGCAAGCATCAATTTTTGGGATAAAAACACTATAAGTATTATGACTTTCATATAACGCTCATTATGACTTTTTTTGCTCATTTGAATGTTATATCGGTGTAACATCGTCCACTTGAATGTTTATTCCGTCAATTCATCTAACTTAACTCTTTCAAATTATATTTTGAATCCGACATGGCTTTTATAAGAAATTGAAGTCCAACGTGGAAAATTCTTCATCTAACGGGGCAAGAGCTACAAAAGAACCACGTTTTTGGGGAAGACCGACTCTCTCTCTCTCTATATATATCTCACTCCTTCCTTTGTGAAAACGTAGAGAGAGTGTGAGAGAGTCTATCTTAGAGTTAGGGTTCTTCATCAACGGGTGGTACGAACCCTCTTGCTCTTCCTTGTTTGCTCTGAGAAACCCAATCGGTTTTGATAAATTTTGCCCCAATTTCCGGTTCTTCACCAACTTTTTCAACTCCGGAGAAGTTTGCCCCGATTCATCATATTAGATTAGGGTTCTTCAAATAGATCTCCAAACAACGTCGTCGATAAATCGCCGATGGCATTCATATGAACAATTATTAAAAGATGCGGCACTTAAACGAGCTGGAAAAAAAATTATAACACTCAGATGAACGTTGCATGAAATTATGATACTTGTAGCGTTCTTATTCATTTGCATTGCTTCACCTAGTTAACCACTTTAGGTCTTTATTCTGAACACGAAAAATCTAATCTAAAGACAGCACAACCACTAATACATCTGAAATTGTTGCAAGTCAATTTGTTTCAGAGTTCGTCTCTGTTGTAGTTGCATTTTGTCTGCACTCTTTTAGCACTTTATAGTATTATTTTTACGAACATGAATCATGGGCTGCTTTAGTGGGGAATATGAAAAAGTGTGGCAAAGAAGAAGGCCTCGGAAATGTTATTATTGTTGGAAGATTTCTAGAAATTTGCATGAATAAGACAAATAGATTATGGGTGGCGTTGCTGGAGCGCGCACTCTTCCTCTCGCAAAAGGTTGAGTGTTCGAATCCTGGGAGCCGCAGGTTAACTTAACCGGTGACACGTGTGTGGTGACTAGCACGTGTCGCCCCCAGAGTTTACTTCCCGGCTGTTGACCGTGCGGAGGTTTCCCGGGTTATCAAAAAAAAAAAGTATTTCCATACTTTCGTAGATCATTTCTCTAGATAATTTATTGTATATATTCTTCAAAAGAGATGCATATGCTAGATTTTCCGGAATTTATATTTGAAGTGCAATAAAATGCCAACAATTTTAAATAGTACGATCAATTCCCGTTACTCGATGCAAAACATGGCTTTTTGCGTTAGATCCTTCCGGTAAAGAAAAATCCAACATGGTCCTCTTCGTTTTGTAATCGTGGGGCACAAGCGCGATCCTCGGCCTCTTGAAGGCCATGGAGCACTCTTTAAGGTATAAATCCGAGAATGTCCTAAAATTACTTTGTCTGAACTCTGGGACGTTAAATATCCGGGGGTATTTCCAAAAGAGAGGGAAGAAAAAACTTTCTCTTCAATTAGTGGCCGGGCATTCCGGCACTAGCACGTTAAAAATAAGAAGCGTGATCATGTCAGCCCACCAAGTGTATATACCTAGATAGGTAGGATGGCCCCAATCGAAAATTTTAGTTTCTCATACTTTTGCGAAGTACGCTCGCTAATCACCATTAAAGATTCAAGGCTGGCCCTCGATAATCACCGCCATCACCAAGCTCGCCCTCTTGAAGGTCATGGTACGCTCTTTAAGGACACACGAACTGATTAAATACATATTATGTATGTGGCTCGGACTCAGAGAAATTTACGTGAATGACCTCTGGTTCCTGAATTGACCTGACGAATAGCGTCGACCCTAAGGTTCTGCACGGTTTATTTCAGTCATTCCTCTCTCCCCGGTTGCCTTTAGATTTTTGACTTGGGTGCTCAATGCACGTCAAGACGACGTGGTCTCAAAAATGTAAATAGAGGAAGAAATCCCAAATCATGCCATCTATAAACATTTCAATTCGGCCATTGAAATTTTCTGTCTTGATGCTCGACGTCTTCAGGCATATCGACAAAGGCAATGAAACAGAGATTATAAGAACACAACAGAAGAATTGGATGTATACCCTTTTTTTTGTCTGGGGTTCCTAAGGAAAGAGAGAAAGTGTAAGAAAAGTGCTAAACCTATTGCATTAATGCCAATTTTTTTTTATCGAATCATTGATGCCAATTTAGTAATAATCTTTTAATGACATCAATTTAGTCATAAATAATTTAACCTAGTACCAACTTAGTCCTTCCGGCTAATTTTGGTCGGATATTGCTGACGTGAATCCTAGCTGGCTTACGTGGCCCAGCTGGCGCTGACGTGAATAACTTTTTAGTAATATTTTAATATTTTTCGAATTTCATTTATTTTTCTCGTCATTTCTTATTTTTTGCATTCCCTTACTTCTTCCTCCAACCGGTCGTCGGACCTTAGCGACTGGCCAGAGGCTGAGGCTAAACGAGGTCTCGCTAGCCTCTAGCGAGCCTCCCCTGCCACTAGCAAGGCTCGCCCTCATCGAATCAGGTGAGGGTTGAGAATTACTAGCCACGAGCGAGGGCTCGAGCCTTGCTTGCCACGACCTCACCATCCTAGCGCAAGGTTGCCCACGCCAACCCTAGCCTCTAGGTGGTTGCTAAGATTTGGCAACTGACTAGAGGAAAGAGGAAAGGAATGGAAAAAAAAAAAGAAATAAGGAAAAAGAATAAATAAATAAATTTTGAAAAAAGTATTAAAATATTATCAAAAGTTACCCACATCATGGTTTCACGCTAGCAATATCTGGTAAAAATTAGCCGGAATGACTAAATTGAAACTAGATTGAAAGATTTATGACTAGATTGGTATAATTATTAAGTTTATGACTTTTTTGACATTTTTCTTAAGGAAAGAAGATGAAAAATTTTAAACTCGTATGACAGATCACAGAAGAGTTGGATGTATATCCATTGAAAACCCTTGTTTTGTCTGAGGTTCCTTCCTGAAGAAGATGGAAATAATATCAAATTGGTACAAATCATGCGACAGATCACAGAATATTCTCATTTCTCGGATGTAGCTAACAAGCAAACCTCGTGCAGGGACTTTCTTTCGGTTCAAGTCCACAAATAATAAAAAATATATATAAATAAATAAAAGGGTCTATAAAATAAACAGAAGTGATTTGATTTAAACACGCGTGGAGCGTACTTCCATAATGTCCTTATTTTGATAATTTCAGGTTTTGGTTGATATTTTATAGTTAATTCGCTACGAAAAGTAGAAGTTAAGATAACAGCCACGCTATTTATTAAAAAAAAAGCACAATTCTCAAATGGGTTTTATTTTTTTTTATGATTACAATTGTTCCTCTATTATTTATTTATATATTTTCATTGAGCGGCTACTCGTGTGAAAAGAATACGGCATAGGTTGATTCGTGAAAATGAATAAAAAAAAAAAGAGCAATACTGCCGGTAATGCCAAAACAATGGCCTTTGTATTTTTAATTCTAGTAGCTGCATTTATTCCATAAGATTAGGTAAAATATTTTCTTTTTCAGCTTTTCGGCATTGCTTGTGTTAAAATACTTTTTTTTGTCAGAACTCGTGTTAAAATACTCGAATGGTACAAAAGATTATAAAAACCGATTAACAGAATTATTTGTCGGAACGAACATCATCAATAGACTCCTATTACGTGGTTGATATTGGTAATTCTTTTTTATTAAATATTTCTCATCGCAGCATCTCACAGAACAAACATCTTTTTACAAATCGGTTTTTTTCAAAACCGGTCATTTCAACCTTCGCGAGTACTTAATAGACTACTTCACCTCGCGAAGTCAAAAGGACGGATCTGCACATGCATCGCACCACGACACAGGCCGATCCCGTCCTACTAAGAACAAGCAAATCGATATTTGAGCCTCTCGCTAAACCTTCCACTCATATCTTACATGACCCACACGAAACGCTTCGTAGACCCCAAGTCTTATTCGGTCCGGATGAAATTTCCCGTTTAAAAAGAAAAAAAAAACCGCGCATTCATACGTACGTATGCCGGCAAATAAAATATACGTCACGCAACCATTCCGAATAAAAAAAACATTTCCAAAGCAAATACTCTCGAAAAGCACAAATTTCGATCTGCTTGCTGCTTACTTGTAAAGATTTTCTTTCCACGCCGACTAAATTAAAAAAGTAATAATGATAATTAAAAAAATATTCATTTTATTTTCCTTCGCAGGAAGGCACCGCCGCTCCCGTGCGTTTGATTTCGTCCACGGTGTGTCCCCGCGATTTTCCACGCCGCCGCCCCTTTCCCGCAGAAAGTACACGATCCATTCTACACTCCATGGCCCCACCTTCGCCCCGGGCCCCCATCTCAGCCGTCCCGCGCGACACGTGGATGCCATCGCGGCCGCACGTCCGGTCCTCGGCCAACTTTTCAAACCCCACCCCCACCTCTGCCTTCCTCGGGAGGGAGGAACCCGTCAAAAAGGCAGGATTTTTGAGAAGCGCCAAAGAAGCTCGCATGAACTATCATGGAAGCAACCCCCGCAACAGGAGCGGACAACAACCAACTTCCCTCGACCCCCCCTTCCTTTATATTGCGACGCCACGACTTGGAGAGAAAGGGGCTGCGAGAATGGCGAACGCGAGGGCGTCGAGGGAGGCGGCAGCCTGGCGGTGCAGGAAGCACCCGAAGCACCGGCAGCCGACCGGCGTGTGCTCGCTCTGCTTGACCAAGAAGCTCTCCCGGCTGTCCAGCGGCGGCTACCTGCGCGGCTCGGCCGGGGCGAACCGGCGTTACTCTTGCTCCACGTCGCCGTCGTCCTTGTCGTCCTCCCTGTCGTCCTGCCACTCCTCCTCCGGGTCGTCCTCGTGCGCGACCCCGGCCGTCCACCACCGCCACGGCCGGTTCGCCCACGAGGCGAGGTCCGGGCCCGTGTCGATGCTCTTCGGGGGCAAGGGCGTGCTCAAGAAGAGCCGGTCGGGGCCCGGCGGTGATCGCGCCGAGGGAGAGAGGAGCAAAGGCGGGTTTTGGTCCAAGCTGATGCCCGCGAGGAGGAAGAGGAATGATGGGGCAGAAGGTGGTGGTGACTTGATGCGCTTGAAGCACTCCTCGACGCTTAGGGAGAGGGTGGCCGTGTAATATATTTGGTTCGTCGATTGGTGCATGAAGCATTTTCACGAATTTTTTTTCTTAGAAATTGATTAAGATTTGTAGATCTACACGAGGAAACAAGAAAGGAGAGATGGTTATACCAAAAGGGGAAAACCAATGCACACACCCAAATAAAGGGCGGTTTTCCCTTGTTGATTGTAAATTAATTAGGTTGTATTACTGCTTAATTAAAGGAATTTTAATTGGCAGAAGACCTTTACCAAATTGCTTTGTGCGGATTAATTCGTTCTGATGATTTTTCTGGGCACTGGTTTTGTCATTTTTTGTTTGTTGAACAAGGAAGAAGATGTTGGATACAGGGAATCAAGGGATTTAATTAATCTGAGAGTACATTTGCTCACCCTGTAATTAAGGGTAAATCATTGTCAAATCTATCGTAATAAAAAAATACTAAATATTACAATTGACTAAGATCAAGAATATGGCTCGATTTTATTGACTCTTCGGTTGACGTAATAATCTTACTTACGTGCACTGTCGGCAATTACATTTCATTAGACAAGTAAATTTTACTTAATAACGTTACGACAATAAATTGTTTCAGCTTAAAAATAGTCAGATCGCTCATATTTCACTAATCATTTAAAATAAGTTTGTTTTAAACAAGTACGACGTAATTTGTATGTTTAGAGAAAAACCAACCAAGGCGAGGCTGGCAATAGTTCCCACCCCTCCCCTACACCGTCGATCGAGGGATTTAATAACTCCAAGAGTACATTTGCTCGCCTTGTAATTATGGGTAAATCATTGCCAAATTTGTCGTAATTAAAAAATAGTAATATTTCAAATGACTTGATCGATAATACGGGTCGATTTTATTGAACCTTCGGTTGACATAATAATCTTGCCTATGTGAACTATCGGCAATTACATTTCATTAGACAACTAAATTTCACTTCATAACGTCACGACAATAAATCGTTTCGGCTTAAAAACGGTCAGATCACTCATATTTTACTAATCGTTTAGGATATGTTTGTTTTAAACAAGTACGGCGTAACATGTATGTTTAGGCAAAAACCGACCAAGGCGAGGCTGGCGATGGTCGCCACCCCCCAAGCCACTTGCCACTTACTATAACTTTTCTCAAAATACATGCTACAATCCATAAGATTTCATATTGTATGGATCGCCCCGGCTCCTCTGAGCTTAGGTCTTGCAAATTTCTCTTATCTCGGCATCCCCCGAGTTAGGTTTCCACGCTCGCTGGTGATTTTAGACCCGTGTCGTATCTATCGCCCTATCAACCTATATACAATATGAAAGCGCTTCAATACATAATGCCAGGATCTCTTAAAGAAAATATGGTCAGTACAGCAGACAGCACGGACCGGTGGGGAGCAATATCCGACTCTGTGGGGCAAACAAGCTGTAAGCAGCCCGAAGCCAAGCTGGAGATGAGCGTCCACGACCCGTCCGAGAAACTTCTGCAAGTCATTACATTCAAACTGCAAGCTGTCTTCTGCGGGTTAGATGAGACATGCCTCCTCCTAAGTTTCGTGGTCGGGGTCCTGGTCGCGGCTCGTGCGGAGAGAAAGAGGGACTTGCTGGTAGTCGTCAACTCGGAACGCTGCAGTGTTGCCCCGGTTCGCGGCAGTTTCCTTGTGGGCTTTTCTGCAGTTCTTCCATCAATCAGTCGTCGAGGACAAGTTGGATAAGAACTTCAGGATCTCGTTCAACGGTTGCCTGAGAACCAAGTATTCTCCGCGGGTTATCATAATCATCACATGGCGAGACGTGCGCGCTTTTTGCAATAAAGGTGGTGAAAAGTATTTTTCTTTGTGATGGAAAAAGATGAAATGAGGCTAAAAGTGAAGTGGAAGCCGAGAACCAAAGGAAAAGTCAAATACCATCTACTCTTACTTACTCGCCCGGGTATCGGTAAAATTATCTCTTATTTTAGGCTCCGTTTATTTCATGAAAATAAATAATTTAATAAATATTTTCTTAAATATTATTGTCCGTGTCACTTGAAGTAATTAGTAGATAATTTTTTTCATTATCTGCAATAATTTATATTTAAACATTTTCTTAGACGGTAAAATTTTTTTAATTCATCTATTTTTGTAAGCGATATAAGCGATTCTTTTTAGGAAAATGTTATCCAAATCATTCATTTTCTGGAAAACAAACGTATCCTTAGACTTTATTTATTTCGAGGGAAATGAATGATTTCAAAAATATTTTTCAAAAAACAAAAAATTGCTTGCATTGCTTACAAAAAATGAATGAACGAGATATATTTTCGTTGTCAATGTTTTATGAAAACATTTTTCCATTGACTAGTTATTTCGATCGATACAATTCATCATTTTTTAAAAAAAAATCTTCGAAATCATTCATTTTTTCATGAAACGAATGGAGCTAGACTTTAAACTCCGGGGTAGGAAAAGAATCAATTCCATTATCCACGGATATGTTCTTAAATATATCTTAAATATATCTTCACAAGTATTTATTCTCCTCTATAAGATAAATGTCGATAATTTATATCAGGTACGTTGTTGTGGATGAAGTTATCTATTGATTATGAAAAAAATACCAATTAAAACATTTACCAGGTTATTCATACAAAAGGCAGTCCATAGGCTAAACTTTAGGAAAAAAATTTTAAAAATAAGAGTTTAAATATTACTGGCTTCTTCGCAACTTCAATTCTATTTTTACTATAAAGTATGTGGATTTCCTTATGCAGTGCCATATCCTTTAAATGTATTTTTCTGCTGCTATTTTTTTATCAGCTAAGCCCCAAACTTAAAATCTCGTAAACATAGCTTTTTATCCAAAATTTCATTTAATAATTGAAAATTTTATAAAGTTAAAGACAAAAATCTCGACCCTTTAATTAATTAGTTTTAGTAGGACATAAGTCTCCATTATTAATTTATTAGCAACTTTCGAGGGGGCCCGGGCGCCCCTACTTGCCTCCCCCCTTTCTCCGTAGCCATCAATGGATTAAGGTATGTCCAATACTTTTATCTCCTTGAATCGTAAGTTTTCTAAATAAGTTTTTTTTTATTATTTTCAGTTAATTTTACGCCCTTTGATTCATTTTGCAATCACGGTATGTCCAGTAGATACTCTATTTTGATTGAATACTCCACTTTAGTGATCTCTTCTTCTTCTTCTTTTTTGAATTTTTTACTGATATTATTGAGTTGACTTCATTTGAAATACCCATTACTAATAAATTGTAGCTAAAGCAATAGCTGCATCATAGTAGAAATTTTGCCTCCCTCGCCCACTCCAAATTCCTGGTTCTCATTGTTGACGAACTATTCGACCAAAATAAAAATAAAAAATATTAGTTAACAAACTACCGTTATAGTCTCACAAGTAGATGAGATTTTATTATTGTTATTATTCATGTGTTGATTTATTTTTTAGGGAAATGTGGGTTGCATAGTGGCATGTTTGGTTCATTTCCCCTAAAGTTACTTGGCCAAATGTAAATAGTGTTTGACAATTTTTTTGAGCACTTTGGGGATATGCAAAGCATTTCCAAAGCCCTCTAGCCCAAAACAAGTTTGGAGGTGCAAAGTTGCATATTTGAAATGTAAGTTTACCATTCATTGTACTATTCATCGGCTGTTTCATCTTCCCCAAGCAGTAGGTTCGTAGGCCGACGACTGCCACCTGAGGGGTTGCACGACCCCTTTTGCCTCGCCTGAGGTCAGGTGGCCTCAGGCAAGGCTAGCTAGCAGCCAAATCTGGCCTTTGGCAGTTGGCTAGCTAGCAGCCATTTCGGTCCGCTTGTGGGTGAGTTCCACCCCAAACTTTTTTTTTTTAAAATATCAGCGAAAGTTCTTTACAAAATATAGTTTTTACCAAATGATATTTAGGCTAAAGTTGCTTCCAAATGTGATTTTAAAATATATTTTACCAAACATTACTTACATTTCGAAAGACCACTTTAGCCTAAAGATATTTGCATTTTGCCAAAGACATTTCTCCAAAGTTGAACCAAATAGGCCCTAATTCATCTGGAATAAACAACGTGAGATTTTCTTTCTGTGTATTGCTACACTAAACTGGGATTATTACTTAAACCTTTGAGTCAACAACACGAAACACTTCGTTTTCCCTGCACAATATAAATGAAGGGCAGGTGCTTCTCTCTTCTTCTTCTTCTTTTTCCACTTCTTGGTTGGTGATGAGGGGCACTGGTTAGGCTTAGGCTTACATTGTTCTCTACCAATTTTGAGGTTCACAACTTGGTTTGAAATCTGACTTAAAAAAGTGGCAATTATTCATAACTGAAAAAGTTCAAGTGATAATTGTAGGCCGAATACCCAAAAAAATCCCGAACTTTATACTTTGTTCTAATTATATCCTAAACTTTTTTTTATCTCAAGAAAAACCTCAAATTTTTATCTGAGTCCCAAATCTGCTCTCCCATTATAAATCCATCCAATTAACGTCAGAAAAAAAAAAAAAGAGAACCGGCAGTTGTGGCGGTGGCCAAGCCTTCGCTGGTGGCCGCCGTCGGGAAGAAGCGGTGGCCCTCGCTTGGGCCTTCCCGAAGGTCGGCGACTCTCACCAACCTCGGGCGAGGGTGTGCAGCCTTTGATCTAGGGTGAGGGTCACGCTCTCCCCTAGATCGGGGGCTGCACGCCCTCACCGACGACTCGCCTGAGGCCAGCGAGGGTCTCCGGCCCAAGCCTGGGCCTTCCCAAAGGCCAGCGACCCTCACTAGCCCTGGGTGAGGGCGTGCAGCCCCTGATCTGGGGCGAGGGTCACGCCCTTTCCCAGATCGGGGGTTGCGCGCCCTCGCTGATGACTCGCCTGAGGCTGGCGAGGGTCTCCGACCTGAGCCTGGGCCTTCTCGAAGGCCAGTGACCCTCGCCTGGGCCTTCCCAAAAGCTAGCGACCCTCACCGGGCCTGGGGAGGGTGTGCAGCCCCCGATCTAGGGCAAGGGTCCTCGCCCTAGATTGGGGGCTGCACGCCCTCGCCATTGACTCGCCCAAGCCGGCGATGGTCGCTAGCCCTTGCCTGGGCCTTCCCGAAGGCTGGCAACCCTCGCCGGCCCCGAGCGAGTCGCTGACAAGGGCGTGTAGCCCTTGATTTGGGATGAGGGTCATGCCCTCCCCAAATCAGGTTTTTATGGCCTCACCGGTGACTCGCCCAGGGCCAGCGAGGGTCGCCGGCCTTTGGGAAGGCCTAGGCAAGGGCCGCCGCTCCTTCCCGGCGGCTGTGGCAGTGACCACTGGCGAAGGCTTGGCCACCGCCGCAGCTGCCGATTCTCTCTTTGTTTTCTTTTTTTTGACGTTAATTGGACGGATTTATAACGAGAGGGTAGATTTGAGACTCGAATAAAAGTTTGAGGTTTTTCTTGAGACAAAAAAAAGTTCAGGATATAATTGGGACAAAATGTAAAGTTCGGGGTTTTTTTTGGAATTAGGCCGATAATTGTATTGGATTTCTTGACTTAATATCCAAGTTTGAATCGCTGCACTTGCACTTTCTGCTGGGGAGCACAACTTTGGGTGCTCCGATAACTAGAGACTATAACACCTAACAAAGATCTGTTGGGTAATGACCAGATGCCTATTGGCGGTTGCCTAATCTTTGAGGGCCATTGCTCACTGCCTTAGGTCCGTTTCCACATGTAAAATTATTGGACCTTGAGGCCCAATAAAATTCTGTCTATGAGCATGGAACTCCATAAGATCCATTCCACGTGGAAAATCTTGTGTTTGGTTCAGCTTCTCTAAAACACTTCAGGTGTCCAAATGCCCTTGTGCCAAAGCCGAGGTGTTTGGTAACATAATCCAAGGGTCTTCGAGACGAAGTTAGTAAATCTAAAATTCATTAATTCAATGCAATTCCCACTCAGCATTTGTATTTTAGCATTTTCATAATGCTATTTGGGAGGTTAATGAGCTTTAGTTTGGTCCAATTTTGTCATCATTGATATTTTTGTATTCTTGTTATTCCCTCACCCAACTGTTCATCATCTCTCTTTGAACCAAATGCAGCTCGTGTGGCTCCAAATTCTGGTCGACGCGAGCCCAAAGTGATCGACGGTTGAAGATCGACCGTCACGAGTTTCTCAAGCGGGATCTAGAGGGCTGAGGGTCACTAGGGTCGTGCGACCCTCAGCATTGCCTTGCTCGAGATTGTGTGACCTTAGCGTCGCCTTGCCAAGCCTCTTCAATGGCTCAACCCTCGTCGCTTCCGATCGCTTCCACTGGGTATTGCTTCCATGCGGGTGGAGCCTCTCCATTCTCCCTTTCTTGTTCTTTTTTATTTTAAAAAATTGCTTTTCCTAAAACTCGTATTTGTTTACCAAATGATATATTGCATTTAGTGAAAACCACAGAAAAACGGAAGTGTCGGTGATGGTAACTTTCTCAAACTTGTACTCCATGATTTCCTGAATATTTTAGCAAATGGACCGTTTCCCCCAAAATGATCAGAAAACAAGAAATGATGATGGACCAAAACAAGAGGCACAATAATGACAGCCACCTCCCAATCAGAGCAAGGTGAGCAACAGAAGGATACCTCGCAAGTCAATTTTATCTTAAAAAGTTATCGCACGTGAAAATAAAATTCAGAGATCATATTACACGTTAAGTTAAGATTTATGAACCATTATTATCATTTACCTAATCTTGGATATAAATGTCAAACACATGAATTTGACTTGCTAAAGTCCATCCACGGAGTTTATAATTGGTCACGGATCATCTCATTGGATTAAATTCCAATTTTTCAAGAACTAAAAAAACAAAGCCTAACTTGCAAAAAACAAAAAAAAAACATAAAAAATGAATTCCTCAGCCGACCATCCCCGCTCAGCACACACTCCCACTCACATACTCAATCTCTTTCTCTCTCTCTCTCTCTCCAGACCTCCCACCTGCATCAATGGCGGAGCTCAGCTCTTGAAACCTCCTCCTCCGCAGCTCCTCCCCGTCTTGGGTTTCTCTCTCGGGCTCGGCGGAGCAAAAGGAGGGGGAGAGGGGGTAAATGCAGAAGCTGGGGCGGAGGGCGCTGGTGGTGCTCCGCCGCCTCCTGACCGCCGCCATCTGCGCGATCGCCCTCCTGGCTCTCCTCTCCGCCCACCTCCGCGCCTTCCCTTTCTCCTGCCTCCCCGGGATCGCCGGCTCCAGCAAGCTCCCCACGGTAATAATGCCGCCGCCGCCGCCGCCGCGTGCTTCTTCTCCGCGTCATTGATCCTCGCTCGTTTCCGCTCCGCCGCCTCGGCCCGCGGGCTCTCCGGTTCGACGAGAATTTCGTGCCTGGACTTTCGAGCCGATTGGGGCCTTCTCTTTTTGATGATTTGCTTCCATTCCTCCTCCTCCTCTTTTTTTTTTTTGGCGATCCC
This sequence comes from Syzygium syzygioides, assembly GCA_031216285.1. Lineage (NCBI taxonomy): Eukaryota > Viridiplantae > Streptophyta > Magnoliopsida > Myrtales > Myrtaceae > Syzygium > Syzygium syzygioides. The sequence goes on from CM062247.1 coordinate 27,583,049, forward strand.
GTTGCTTAATTGTAGGGAAAGTCTTCTGGGCTCGGCTGTTTATTTTTAGGGTCGATAATCACGGCGATGTTGACTGGGTTTGGATTGGGTTCGCCGCGCATTATGTTTGGCACTGAGATTAGGATGTTGACTTGATCGAGAAAGTTGCTTTACTGGGTTTGCTCCGACCAAATTTGATGTTGACTGTTGAATGTGTCGTTTTTGGGATGGCAATGTTTGGTTTCAGTCACTGATCTTTAATCCTTTTTGTCTTCCCCGAAACTTTCAGCAGTATGAAATTAAGTACCAGAGGCAGGGCACCGAGCGGAGCTGGACGCAAGAGCTCGCGCCCCCCCATTTTTCGAAACCTCCGGCTTCTTCTCGCAAGGTTCTTTCCATCCCTATCAATCCAAATTTGCTTGTCTGATCCATTTTCCTGTCAGAGCATAAATTTTAAAATGGGTTGATATTTATGGTATAGGAAGTATCCATTATTAGTGAGCTTATAACTTAATCACGATCATATCGAGTCGATAATTTAAAATTTTGCGATTTCTATCTAGTGTATTCAATCTGACACTTTAGATCAGTAGTGATGCGAAGCAGTCATGCGCCTTTCATAATTCACTCCCTTGGACTTGACAGTTAGATGGCGCGAACAGGAGTTCACATTCTGTCAAGCTCTGGAAACCCCCTCCGAATCGTAATTTCGTGCCGTGTACGGAACCCGGTCTAGACTATACACGTGAGTTGGTCTTTTTATTAATATTTCGTTTTGGTAAATGCGCATTGCCAACACACTTAATTTCCTATTTTCATCTGTTTAGCTCCTGGAGGTTCGCGAGGTTATCTTCTAGTTAGTACGAATGGCGGACTTAACCAGATGCGAGCCGGGGTATGTCTTTTCGTTCCCTTCCTTACCCTCTTGTAATTTATGTAAACTTAAGCTGTGATTATCTTTGGTGAGTTGTGAAAAGCAGATAATATGTGTGAGTGAATGTGATGTCTGGCAATGTCTCTTGATGCTAAATAAGTGATGAATAAAGCGGGGATTACTCTACTAGTTATCTACCTCCCTTCATGTACAGAATGATTTTCCCCCTCAATCTATGTACATTAATAGCTGTGGAGGCAATTTTAAAAGTTTTATAATTACCATTCTTTTCAGTTATTGAAACTTTGTCAATTTACCTTATTCATTGGCTTGTGTTTTGGTGACAATGACATGAAGTTCAAGTTAGTGAGTGCCTTTTGATCTATTACATCAGATTTTTATCTTCTTTTATGGGGAAGTCTTGCCCCTCCATTATTCATTGTTATTCTGAGTATAGAAGCATTGTTTACACCACAGCTTATAGATCTAATTGATTGGAGTTGCTGAAGATTTGAATTGAGTGCCTTTTGATCTGTTACGTGAGATTTTTTATCTTCTTTTTTTTAGGAGTTGTACCGCATCAACTATTCATCGTTATGCTGAGTATAGAAGCATTGCATACACCGCAGGCTATAGATCTAATTGATTGGAAGTGCAAAGATTTGAATTGTTAATCCGGCAGTATAGTTTTTTAATCAGCCAAAATGCTCAAACAATGGATCGTTATGACACTTGGTTCATGACCCTTTATCTAAACAATTGACCTCTTATCTAAAGAACGGCTCATACTCGTGGAATGCAGATATGTGACATGGTTGCTGTGGCTCGTATTATTAATGCCACTCTAGTGATTCCGGAACTTGATAAAAGGTCGTTTTGGCAGGATACAAGGTAATTTTCTTTATCTGAAAAAGATTCTAACTCTTTTCCTTCAGAAGTAACATTTGAACTGTTCAGGCAGCAATTTGGCCAGAAAAACCGTTCAGGCAGCAAACGAAAATTTTCTAAGTTTGTTATATGTTAATTGCAGCAACTTCTCTGATGTTTTTGATGAAGATCATTTCATTAATGCTCTGGCTAATGACGTAAGAGTTATAAGAAAGCTCCCCGAAGAACTAGCAACAGTGGCAAGGGCAGTGAAGTATTTCAGAAGCTGGTCTGGTATGGATTATTACCAGAATGAGATAGCCAGCATGTGGGACGAGCACAAAGTATGTTTTGAATAAAGATTATTGCATTTTTCTTTTTAAACGTTTTCCATGAAGATCATTCTTATTTCCTTTGTTAGTTCGGATAAATTAGTTAGTTCAAAGGCTCTTATTCCTCACAACTTTCATAGGTTATTCGAGCTGCCAAATCTGATTCTCGTCTGGCAAATAACAATCTACCACCTGACATTCAAAAGCTGCGTTGCCGTGCTTGTTATGGTGCCCTTCGTTTTGCACCTAAAATTGAAGCGATGGGTAAAGTAAGATATGCATCTGCCTGCTAATATTATTTCCGGAAAATGCTACATCCTTGATGGTACTTCCCCTTGCTGTAGTTATTGGTTGATCGGATGAGAGCTCATGGTCCTTACATCGCTCTTCACTTACGTTATGAGAAGGACATGCTTGCCTTTAGCGGATGCACACATGACTTATCTGAATCCGAAGCAGATGAGCTCAAGTTGATCAGGTCTGAAATCATATGCTAAAGTTTGACTTCCTTCTGCATCCAGCTAACAACTCTTCTTTCAAGATTTCATTGTCTTCTCATTTTCAAATGCTATTGATTATGACAATTATCAGAGAGAATACTTCGCACTGGAAAGTGAAGGAGATTGATCCTGTGGAGCAAAGATCTAGAGGATATTGCCCGCTTACTCCGAAGGAGGTTGGTATTTTTCTCGCTGCCCTGGGATATCCACCAAACACACCTATATACATTGCTGCTGGGGAGATATATGGAGGTGATTCTCGTATGGCTGGTCTGAGAGCCCGCTATCCCACGTTAATGAGAAAGGTAATCACCTGGCTTAGCAATTTGGTGCCTCTGCTATTTCTTACTTTTAGTTGACTCAATATTCTCTCTGTAATATGGTTGTTACAGAAGAGGGAATATCACTTCTTCGATAAAGCGTCACTTCTGGTCTACTCTTTTTTTTTGGTCAAACACTTCTGGTCTACTCCGAGAATAGTAATTTTTGCGTTTCTTGAACAAGTTGAAAATGAACCAATGAAAAGTTAAGAGTATGGTGATGAGCACATTTATAGTATTAGTATGGACCAGAAGCAGTGTAAACTATATCTAACTGTACAGACAAGCTTCAAACTTACAACTCTGATTGCTTGCACACTCCATACAAACCACTGATCATTAGTTGGGCAACTTGATCATATGTATGATACATCAAAAAAGTTAGTATCAGTTCTCCTGGCATTGTAGTTGGAACTTACTGTCACGATACTTTACATAGTTATGGCAAGAATGACACTAAGCTGATTTTGGTTTTCATGGCAAGTGCACTGTCTTTGTTTTGTTTCTGCTCTTTGTAAAATTGGGTTTTCCAACTTAACTTGGCGGTTCCCTGAAAGTTTTAGTATGATTTTTTATTCAGTTACTGCTCAAATCACCCAAAAAGTTGGAAATTGGAAAAAACCAGTTGGCAATCCAAAAGCTTGAATAGTCTACTGGCAACAATTGTTTAGCTGTGTCGTGGCATGTAATTGTTACTGTATGAGGGTTTCACACGATTAACTCAATGTCAATGCAGGAATTTTTGGCTTTGGAGGAGGAACTTCAGCCTTTTATGAATCATGCTTCTCAAATGGCCGCTCTTGATTACATTGTTTCAGTTGAGAGTGATGTTTTTATTCCGTCATACTCTGGAAATATGGCAAGGGCAGTTGAAGGTCATCGACGCTTTCTCGGACATAAGAAGACCATTTCTCCTGATAGGCAAGTTAGCTTGTTCTCTAATCACTTTTTTATTCTGATATTTGACTTGAGTAATTGATTGAAGTGCATTTAAATGTGGGGTTTTCTGACTCATCTTTTGATGCATCAGGAAAACTCTTGTTCGTCTCTTTGATAAAATCGAGCGCGAACCCTTGAAGGGAGGGAAAAAGTTATCAAACCGAATCATTGAACTGCATAAAAGAAGGTGAGCTTGGAGTCTTTTCAACGATTGCTTTTGTATTGTTACTTGTTAGACTTTTGACATGAACTTAAGATGCAAGATTGAGTCAATACAAAAATTCTTAGAAGAGTTTCCTTCCGAAAAATTGGCTTGCTGATTCCCAAAATTTTTGTTAGTGGTTCTTGTCCGTATCCCATGTATGATCTCCCCTAGTGAAGACTAAGAATTACCGCCAGTGCTTGAACAGATGCTTCTTGCCTATTTATATACAGGTGTCTTGCCTGCTATCATAGATTGCTTTTTCATACATTTTTGTTGCTTTTACCGCAAAGGATTGATTTTGGGCTTTTAAGAGAATCAATGTGATTTTGTAAATGAACTTGATGCCACCTACTACTCATAATTAACATCTTTTGAGGCTGGTTGCCGGCAATTATGAATGGAAGATGTTTCATTGATTTTACAGACTTGCAAATGTTAGAGAATGATTGTTAGTTGTCTAGCACAAACGACAACCATTTTGGAGACTTTACCTTAATGGATTTCTTCTCATCTGCTAAATTCGGCGTAGAATTAGACATGGTATTTTCTGCTTGTTTCAGGCAAGGGTCTCCGAGGAAGAGGAAAGGGCCGATTGCTGGAACGAAGGGCATGGACAGGTTTCGGTCAGAAGAGCCCTTTTATGTTAACCCTTTGCCCGATTGTTTATGTCATAGGGAATTACCAACCTCGAATACCTCACAAATCAGTTAACAACATAGGTTGCAGAAGAATGGCATTCAAGAATAGTTCCCTTTCACACAGGCACATATCATTGGTTGCTGTATTTCGAGCGTATTGATATTGCTGATGCCTCAATGGGAGGGACGCGGAGCATGTATATTTGAGTTGAGGATACGTCGGCGGGGCAGTTCATCGGATGTACATGGAGAAAACATTTTGCCAGGTGAGGGGAGCTGGGGATAGTGAAAAGAAAAGGAGTGCATATCGTGGACGAGTTGGTCGATTTATTAGGATGGTAAGTAGGTTAATTTTTTGGAAAACAGTGTTGACTCGCTGCTTTCAACTGTACGAGAAACATTTCGGACGTGTAGATTTTCGAATCGGAAGGTAATAGAAGAGTGTGCCATACTTCCACCCATCTTTATTTCTGAAACTTACCAAACATCGTGCGAGGTCTTCTCTGCTTGTTGAAATGCGAGTTTCCATGAAGCCGAACGTTAACAAGATATAAAGTAGAGTATGTATCGTATGACTCCCGTTCACCAAAGTTGCAAGATGGTTTCTACATTGCGTTTCTTTGCACGCAAACAAGGTCATCCTGCACACATGCCGTTCGCATCTGCTACAAATGGAAAATTTTCCTTGGCCAGCTTTTATGCCTCGGACCATTTTTTGTTGAATGATCTTTTTCTTCTTCCTTTTTTGGGACTTATGCTGCTTCTACGCTCATCTAGCGTGCTTGCATGGGGAATCTTTTTTTTCACAATTGGGATGTTTTCCAATTTCTTCCAAATTAGAGGGAAGCATCAGTGCGATGAGATCAGCTTGTCAACTAGGAGGGGTAAGGCAGACAGTAGATTTTGCTTCGAACTTCTGAAGCTGGTACATTGCTATCAAATAACAGTATCACCTCTCACGCAAGGAGTACCATCTAGTTTTTCGTATGAGATTATTCAAGCCGAGCCATCAGGGTCGATATATGGGCAAGCAACCACCTAATTTTAGACTGCATCATGGCTGAACAAGACTAACTTGCATCGCCCGAGAGAACCTCCCAAACAGGAAGAATGCTGCGAGGACCGCCACCTGACTCCAATTTGAATCGACAAACTTGCACTATAGACACCAATTATTCCAGGTTAAGAGAAAGGTCGACAGAGTCAGTGAAACTGCAAAGGAAAAGGTAAAACTTTCACGAAAGCACCTAACCACCAACTGATTCGATAACTCACCAGTATCTCTTTATTCAGCTGGTGTGACAGCAAATAATTTTATCTTTCAACACTCTAAATTGAATTGTCGCACGGCAGGCAACCATACGTCTATAAACTGACAAGCTCATCCTTTGTGGTGATAAGCAATAGTTACTTATGAGTAACAAAATTCTTTGTTAGACTTTGAACTGGTTGCAACAGGCATGAAAACTTTATTAACTCATTTTCTTAACTCGAGAGTTCATCTCGCTCAACAAATCTGCCACGGTGACGCAGAAAACTAGGAGAGAACAACAAAGGCCATGGACTTTAATGATGTTGGCAACTTTTCGAGCGTGGCCCATCTACAGAGGGCCAGGAAAAGTGCCATTCTCCCTTTGCTCATTCCATCTATCAACCTGGAACCAGGAAAAAAAATATAGTAAGTTCTCGAGCAAAAGTATTACCAGTAAACTCCAAATAGAACAAAAAATTGCACGATTAAAAGTAACTAGCTCATTAAGACAAGAATTACAAGTAATTGAATAGTAATCAGACACCTAATCTACAACTCAACCAACTTTGAGCATCACATAGAGTAGGAGTCCTCCTGGGTCTACCAAAGACTAATAGACACGAAACAAGGTCTTCTAAGCGCCATATCGGTGGACATTTAGTAAGTTTTCAGTAGAATGAGTTCCATGTGTACCATGCATCTGTGACTAAGACTCATTTATAAAGCAGTATTGACATTTAAAGTCATGTAGAATTTTTTCATAGTTTTAAGAATTAAAATAATTTGTATTTGGGAAAACTTAACATAAGTAACACTTGCTTCTTTTTTCTAAAAGAAATGCCCCATATGCCACCCGAGCAAAACACGGCCATGCTAACGGAAATTGCCTAGTGTCCCCATAGACTCCTACCTGTCACACAGGATGCATTCTGGAAATTTTTAACTCAACTACTGCAGAGACAACTCAGACCTACCACCAATAGATAAGCAGGTGAAAACAGCCTTTCAGTTGCCATAGGGGGTGGTCTATTGACACTGTACACAAGTGCAGATCGAGGGTGCATTTGGGAATGATTTTCAAAGCAGTTTTGAGCACCCAAAGATCCTTGAATAAAAGTTTTGAGCATTTGATAAAAACTCTTCAAAAAATTTTGGGCTCAAAGCTCAAACCACGACTAAATCTGCCACCCTGGCATATAGCGGGCCAGGCTTCTGATGAAAGTGAGATCTACTTTCCCTATCAAACAACATCCCTCCTGCACACTCAAAGCTATCTTTTCACTATGGTATCAAACTTGCCAGTTCAACCAAATACCAGTCAGCACCAGTCTGGTCAGTATCCTTTGGAGGTCAATACAGGTGAAGAACCGGGTTAGAATCCAGTTCAAACCTGTCAAACCAGAATAAGGTTTCGTTTCGATTGGCCTCCAAAAATTAATTTTCCTCAGTAACAGTACAGATATTCAAACCCTTGCTGTGGTGGACCATTGCCCGCATGCTTATCCATCAGTGCTGAAAGCGGTTCTTATTAAAATGAGCAAACAAGTTACTTAAAATTTACCTATCATTACTGTCTCGGCGTCTCTAGTAGTGAAGCTTAGGCAGAAAGACTCGAACACACTACCTCAAATGCCTTTCAGGCATGCTCTTGCCATCTTGGCTGGGTTTCTAATTTGTCATCCATGTGTATTACTTTATATATATAATAACTATTTTTACAAGTCAATTAAAATCAAACAGGATTCAACTGGTTGAAATAGTTGAACTGCACACGAGTGAGCAATCCAATCTGGCTGCTAATACAGCTTTGAAAAAATTGGTTTAGTCTGAACGCATGAGATAAAGAACCAACAGTGACAAATGAGGATGCAATACTACCTGGAAATTGGATACGAGACAGTCAACACTCTAAAATTACATAATTAGGAAACACATAATTACAAGGAAAAGAATTCGTACTGAGCAAAGGCGTTAATTTTACATACCCATTCACCAGGGCAAAGAGCACGATAATACTTGGCGAACTTTTGACAATCTTGAGCATCCTCACCTTTGGCAGCAATGCAGCTGAAATTTCCAAAATAAAATAGACCGGAGTAACTGGATATGAGAAAAACAAGAAAAAACCAAAAAAATTTGAGAACCAACAGCAAGTCTCCCATACCGATGATACTCAATGTATCGGGTAAAGCAATGTCTCGTTTGATTTGTGGTTGGGAAACGAAAATCTGCAGGTGCAGTCTCAATCTGGAAAAACAAAAGAGAAAATCGATAAGACAGTCTCACACCATGCCACATGCTCACCAGCAAATAAAGTAACATATATGGAGAACTCACCTTTATCTCTGGCGCTTCTTCAGCTGCCTCCTCACTGCTTGAATTTTCCTCTTCATTTCCTTTGTTGCTTTCCTCAGCAGCAGGAGCACTTTCAGCACTAGCAACTGCAGAAACCTCTTGAGTGTTGTCTGCAGAAGCATCAGGAACAGTGGCAGTGCTGGTTTCTTCAGTAGCTGAAGTTTCAGCACCTACAGCAGCAGAATTGTCCTTCCCCTCAGCTTTCTCACTGACAGCTTCTTCAGAAGCAGCATTCACCGGTTTTTCAGGTTCGGGGACATTATCAGGTTTCGCAACGACATCCAGCTTCTCTACTTTCTCCAATAAATATTGCTGCAAACAATATCTAATTTGTCAGCTAAAGAAACATAATAATAAAGAAAACTCTCAATCATGGAGAAGAAGATGCTAATATTCTTAAATTGACAACAAGAACACAAAAAGTAATGTGGCTGCCTTTGTAAGCAGGCACGTAGGACAGAAGTACTTGAGCACCATGATTACAAGCTAAGCTTCCAGAACAAAATATGGGAAGTTTTCTATTTGGCTGCTCAAGAACAAAGTGGTTGTCTGTAACAAAATATGAAGATGTCCGTGTTTGAGAGAGAGATGAAAAGTCTTTTAAACTTTGTTCAGATTCTTAGTCAGGAAAGCTTAATCATAAGTCTCTTCAATCTTCACCTTTTTTTGGACAATTGAATGGACATTCAACAAAACAAAAGAGTGACACAACAAAGAAGTAACATAAGTGTCACAATATATATTAATTACTATATTCAAAGAACTGAGAAAAAAACCACAATCAATGAGTATTCTGGAAATGTCTAATACTAGTGCATTGTATTAGCCACACGATCCATCCCTTTGCTGGCTACTCTAAGTATACATCCATTATTCGTCTAATATTTGACCAAAAGCCCAAGCATGATACTATCTAGAGTATGTAAGCTAGTAGTCCTACTCAGTTTGGCTCATTATGTTGACCATCCGATTGGAAACAAATCTCAGTCTACCATTTAGTCAGGATGTAGTGCTGGTGGTAAGGGGTTGTGACTATATAGGAGAGGCGATATGGAACAAAGAGGTAGCGGTAGTAATGGTGGTTGTATGGAGGAGGCAGTACCAAAAGTTGAGTCGAAGGTAGTAGTGATGCTATGGAGGTTAAAACGGTAAGATGATGGTGGTGAAATAGTTGAGGTAGTTTTGCAAATAGTACTAATGCATGATCTTTGCTTCAGACAGATTTCCTTAAAACTGTACCACATAATGATTGTATCAAATTTTGATAGGCTTGTTTCTCCATAATCAGCAATGTAATCGATAGATGAAGTCCATTCTCCTACTTTTGGGCCCAGCAGGTTTGAAGGTAACCAAGGTGGTGGGCGGTGATAGTTGCACAATCCTTTGTTGTATTGGAGTATTAGTAAGTAGAGGGAAAAGTGCACTAGAAATTCCAAATCTTTTGTACGGCGCTCAGTTTAGTGCAATAACTTTCTGATCGCTCATTTAAGTTCCTCAACTTTCAAATTTCATTCATTTAAGCTACATCAACCACTTGCTTGCAGAAAAAGCTTACGTGGCATTATTCAAAAAACCATGTAGGCGAGATTTTAGCATCAAATAGTGCCACGTGTTCTGCCATCCAAGTCACGGAGTAACATAATGGACGAAATTTTAAAGTTAAGGAACTTCAATGAGCGACTGAAAAGTTGTCGCACCAAATTGAGTGCACGGTGGAAGATTTGAAAATTCTAGTGTACTTTTTCCGTGGTAAAAGTAGCCATGGAAAGTAGAACTGATAATGGTGAAGAGTCATTGATACAAATAAAGAAGCGACGATGTAGGAGGACTAATATGGCAACTTGCCACAACGGATGGAGGAGGAGATGGTGACTATGACGGTTGTACACAGGTGTTAGCTAGTAATGTCTTGAAAAATGGAATCTCAATAGGTCTAGCTACGTAATCCAATTCCATACTTTGGGAGGAAGCTTGTTCCCCCACTACATGATTTTGGAGATCACATTCCTTTAGTAAATGAGCCCTGCGTGATACAATTCCAAGATGAATTTTCTTGTAAAATATGGGAGTACTAATTCATGGAATCTCATGTCCGGAGTAATACAATTCTGTTGTGAACCAAAGATGCCCCAAATCCAACAACACCTGAAATGATACCGTTGCAACCAGCCTTCGCTTCTATCTTGATGGTATAATCACTGTGGTGAACCACTGATGTCTATCTAAGACATCCTAAAACAACGCACTAATGTCCTTGCTCTCTAAACTAATCTAGCTGATAGTAGTTAATAGTTGGAGAAAACCATCTGGCCTAGCTATATCTACAAGGAACCATTTGCCGCTGAAATGCCGGCTAAGATTCCAAAATCTCGCCGTACTATCACAAAAGGTAAAGAAACGTCAGAGTTGCCTAAGACATTATTATGCTAGGAATCTTGACAAGACAATGATCTTCTCAGAATCAGATAGTCTTATAAATTCAATACAGTTTAGTCTTGCTGACAGAAAATTTTCGCGAACGTAAACTTGACCTCAAGGCATACTGATTGAATTTCCTAAACCATCTACGTTTTTCACATAATTGTCCTTTGCAATTCTTAGGATCCTACAATGTGCAGCTCGTGAAGTGTATATTTGAGGGCCACAGCGAGTCAACAACTGACGGCAAGCATCCCAATCTGAATAACCCCAGCTTTGCTAACTGAGCAAGTAAGCGCGCCCCCAATGCATGAAATCCGCAACGAGCAACGAATCGAAAAAAAATTGCATTCTCATGAGCAGCCGCGGAGTGCCGCGAAGAATTGCAGGTTCTTTCCCTCCCCTAGCTAAACAATGACCGAAGTTTCTCCGGTCCAATGTCCTAACCCACGAATTTATGGAGCAAATCTAGCAACCCAAACCGAAATAAAAACACCGAATCTCGTTCCATCCGACCGAGACAACAGAGACCCGTATCGGGACCGGACCTCAGGAAACACAAAGCCCGATGCTTTCGCCGTCATCGCGCTTCTCGCAATTCCGGTTCGATCGGATCGATCAAAGAGCGGGAACCAGAAGGGGCCAGGAATTCTAGGTCCGAAGCCGAGCAAGGTCCACGCTTCAAGGAGGAGGAGATCGATGAGCTTACCTCGGCCAAGGTCGAGGTCTTCTCGCCCTGAGCTTCCGCCATTGGAGGGGGGGAGATAAGAGAGATAGAGATGCGGTGCGATTCGACGGTGTGCGTGTGTTCTCAGAGCGGCGGCCCAAAGAGCAGAAACAGTGAATCCGCGAGTTAAAGGAGTGAAACCAATGGAGGTTTCGAGGAAGTGCGTTAGGTTTGGGAGGAAAACCCCCGGGTGGACGGCGCGTCCGTGCTACCGACCGCGAGTGGTCAAGAGGAGGGCGGAGGAAAGGCTGACCGGGGCTGGCCAATGGGGGGCCGCCACGTGGAGGTTCCTGGTATGGCCCGGATCGGGACCTCCCGATGACCCGACCCGCGGGGGAGATGAGATGAGATGAGATGAGATGGCGGTGGGAGAAGCTGGCGGTCGGGTCGCTCGCGCTGAATGGACCGGGTGTGTTCGCAGGAGGAGAGATCCGGTCCAACTGGCCCATTTCCGTCGTTTTAGTAAACTCCACGAGGAGTGGAATTATGGGTGCGTTTGGTTCGGCTTCAGGGCAAAGGACCTTAGGCTCCGTATTTTTCCAAAAAATCATTTTTCAGGAAAATGATAATATATTTCAGTATTTGGTTGAAACCTGAAAATGAACGGGAAAGTATCTTGCTGAGGATAACCCTCCCGTTTCTCCTCCCGACGGCTTTGACAAGGTCTCTCCCTGCCTCTCGATATGAAAAATCTGATTTGATTTTTCTAAATAAACATATATTATTCGAGCACTAGTGACTTGCGTATGGGCAGGTGGGGAATTAGGTATGGGCATTAGAGTCTTGGGTGCGGCCTCAATGGATCTGGGTCGGACTGGGGTGCTGGGGATCGGGGCACGGGCACCTAGGCCCCAAGCCTAGGTGTTGGGGATTCGATCTCGAGTATTGGGATCCCGCACTCAACCTTCTGTGGCATTGAGGCTTTAGGCTTGGTCTCGACAGACCTAGGCGCAAGCGCAGGGGACTCAGGTACAAGCATTGGGGTCCTGGGCTCAGCCTGGATGGACTCAAGCGCCAGCGCCAGGGATTTGAGCTCTAGCACTGGGGTCATGAGCTTGGCCTTAATGGACCCAGGCTCGAGCGCAAGAGACCTGTTCCTGAATGCCAAGGATTTGGGAATCAACATTGGGTTTTCGTGCCTAAATGTAAAGTTTCGGGTCAAACGTTGATACCTAATCATATTTTCGAAAATGATTTGTGAAGTATAGATTTGCCATTGATTCATTTTCCTAAGCGAACTAAACGCCAGGAAATGTACTCGCGAAAAATATTTTCTAAGAAACAAACGGAGATAGATGAGAGGGGTTTTCCAAAATGCAAATAAAATTTTGTAGAATGTAATTGAAAACACATCGGGAAACAATTTAACTTAAATGCCATTTGGAAAAAATCTACACTTAGTAAAGAACTTTGGTTAGTTTTTTTTTTTAAAATTCACAAATCTTTCTGGCGAAACTCAGCCACCGTCGGCTAGATCTTGCCGCCTGTAAACCACACCTAAGGTCGCACGACCCTAGGTGACCATCACCTAGGTTTCGACGACCCCCTGCAATGCCACCTTAGGTTGAGCGAGGCTAGCCAGTGCCAAACCGGCTTGCTGGCAGACAATTCTAGCCTTGCCGACTGCCAGTCGGCCACCTGAACCCTTGCTAGTGAGGTTGCACGAGGTGGGAATACTTATGGAATTATGAAAGTTGAGCTAAGGCAAAGTTGGAAAAAATGTATTTGCATTGCAAAAATGCTCAAAGCTAAAGCATCTTTAGATTTGCATTGAGGTAAAAGCCTTTAGTGGTTTTTGGAAATGCAATTGCATCTTCTCAAAACTTTCCAAAGTATTTGCCAAATCGTATTTGTATTTGCCCAGAGACATTGGGAAAGTGTTCCCAAACGCACCCAATGACTTGGCTTTATGCATTGACGTAATGTATTTAAACAGCTGCAATGTTTGCATACCACGCTCTTCAACCCAAAGGTTCTCTCTATTTCCGACCAAAAAAAACCCAGTTTTATTTTGAATTTTGACGCCATCAATTGTCTATTGGCTGACTTATCAAAGTGTTACAGATACACGGTATAATTAACTGACGAACGAGGCGAGAGCGGCTCCGAACAATGCCGGCGGAAGAGGAGGGAGAGGTTTGGTCATAAAGTTTTTGTGTGCACGACCATTTTGGTAAATTTTGGGTAAATAACCTAACGGGACCATTGTCATTATTTGATTGTTGAAGTGTTGAACATTACACGATTGATGTACAACAATAATTATCAAAAATCGAATGCACGAATCGACGTATGTGTTTACATGTGGAAATGATATCATTCGACATCGCCGTGACGAATGAAAGCCGCAAACTATCTATCCATCCATATGATGCAGCGGAGGCCTTTCCCACGAAGCAGCAAATCCAGAGCCTGGTTGATGTCCTGGAAGCTCACCTCCTGCGTTATGAAGTCATCCAAGTTGAGCTCCTGCTTCAGAAACAGCCAATGCCATTATGCTTCAGTGAGATACCTCAGCAGCATCGAAAGAATGGGCGAAAACCAAAATGGATTGAGCATCACGGAAGAACACGACACGGTGAAAGCGAGAGAATAACCTGATCCAGGTACTTCTGAGCAAGGAGAGGGAGGTCGGATTTGGGTTTCAGGCCGCCGAAGAAGGAGCCCATCACCGTCCTGCCTCTCAGGATCTCGTAGGAGCCCAGGCTCAGCGGCGCCCCTCGCATCTCCACTCCGAGTATTACCGTCTTACCTCCGCCCTGTTCACCTCCATAACCACAAATCCATTAGCTACTCATGCATCGCACTCATTGCATGTTTTCACAAAGTCAATGCCCAACACCCTAGTCTTAGCTTCTTTTCTCATTGTAGCCACTGCAGTTGAAGAACATGAAATGCTGCACAACACTTTTTTTTATAACCATCCGTCTCACACTCAAAAAGAAGTATAAGGATATATTAAATATGGCTTTCATGCTCTTTCTGAATCGCGATTAGCTCTGTTCAACAAGCCGGTTATATCTCGGGGTCCCAAAACAAGAGAAAATGAGAGGAGAAGAAGACGAAGAAGAAAAACCTCTCGGCTGCTGTTGAAGGCGTCCGCCATCACTGAAGCCAATCCGACGCATTCGAAGCTGTAATCTGCACCCCCATCCGTTATTTCTTTGATCACCTGATCACGACGACTTAATTCGCATTAGAATTTCAAGTACATCGATTTCTTTCATGTTTATTCTCCGTTTGTGTAAGAACAATGAAGACTCCAAAGATTGCCACCAACCTCACTGATTGGCTTCTCTCCACAAGCCTCAGGGTTGACAAAATCGGTGATCCCGAACTTCTTTCCTGTCATCGACCCCCCAAAAAATCAATGGGTATGTTCATTTTTCATAAATTAACGCATCAGGAGAATAGATGAAGCCTGACATAATTCAAATTAGTTTGCCCTTTATGAATAAATTTCTAGGCATCATTAACTAATAGACAGAAGAAGCACTAGCAAAAGCTTGACCTATTTCGAACTTGTCAGGATTCAAGTCCACTCCTACGATCTTCGAAGCTCCTCTCAGCCTTGCGCCTTCTGCTACCTACAATATTGAAGAATCCGTGAGAAATGGTACTTGGGATGTTCTTTCATGCACTCAATTGAGATTCATCAAATAAAAAGAGAGAGAGAGAGAGAGAAATGCTGCCTCTAACACAAGCAAAAATGCTAGCTGGGACAAACCGTTACTGGCTGTTATATATGAATCGAGAAGGAAAATATATGCACGCGTTAAAGTTGGGGCTATAAGCAAGTACTTCGGTGAGCAAGAGATGGTTCCCACATGCCTGAATTTAGGAAAATATTGTTCACTTTGTATGCGCGGCTGGATGCATAACATAAGGGAAGTGCACGTTGGTAACACATTAGTTGCGATGGGGAGTCAACCTACGAGCATAGAAGAGCGTGGTACTGCTGCCCCTCTCTTCTAAGTAAAGGTAAAGTCTCTCGTTCATATAAATGGTTGGAAATGGAAAGAAGTGGAAAAGGGTCAAAGGCAGTTGCTAGCATCGAAGAGAGCCATCATCGACGGTAAAGTGAGCATTCGGACTTGGCGAATGAGCTCTTGCGGCGGGAGAGGAAAGCGGGGCAGGCAAAATAAGCATTCCAGTGGTTGATAGTTGAGCACAGGGTGGATAAAACATGGATAGGCATGCCCTAACATCCAAAGGGATTAGAAGGAGGAAGGGCGTTATGCAGCTTCTTTTAGAGCGCACGCGTATGATGGTAAGCAGCAAGCTGGCGGTTAATCTCCACGATTTCGACAAAAAGTATCAACTTAGGTCTGCAGCCATATAACTTGGGGGTGGGTGGAAATGGGCAAGGGACAAAAAAAGAACACGAGAAGATGGGAGCCGATATGAGCGATTACCGCAAGTCCCACCACTCCAAGACCAAAGATGACGACCGAGGAGCCTTGTTCTATGTCGGCCACCTTCCATGCACCTCCTACACCTGCAAAAATCGGAATTCCGTGGCGATCAATTCATCTTCAATGGGCTCCAAACTCGGGACGTCGACAGGTACGTCAAGGAAGAACTCACCCGTGGAGACACCGCAGCTGAGGAGGCAGGCTCGGTCGACGGGGATGGGGGAGCTGATCTTGACAATGTGAACCACGTCCACCACCGTGTACTCCGTGAAGCTGGACACTCCCAAGAAGTGATGTATGGCCTCCCCATCCTTCCCCCCGCTAAACCTGCCGGTCCCGTCCCTCCGCATCCCGAGACTGGGAGGCCGGTTCGCGAAAATGGAGCAGCTGTTGCTCTTGGCGGACTCGCAATCTCTGCACTTCTCGCAGTTGGGAGAGAACACAGGCAACACCGTGTCCCCTGCCTTCACCTCCTCCACCTTCTCACCCACACTCTCAACCACCCTTCAATTGTTTTCAGCACTCGAATCATCACTCATCACGAAGAGCGAAGGCACTCCATGTTAATCACACGAACCTAAACACCTTCATCTTTCACCCCACTCTCATTTCCAGAAACCTGGTTAATTTTGATTCCGATTCGCTAAAACGATGGCTATTTTCTTGCTCTTTTTTCCTACTAATTACGGGATCGATATAACTATCCTCTTGCCGCTGCGACAATAATGCATGACTTTAATTTGGTACACCCATCTCAGAAAAAACAAAAGCGTATCTCTCCATTTCTCTTTAAATTGGCGATATGTGATATCTACAACAATTTTTCGAACACTTCCCCTATTTAATACAACTTATTTAAACTATTTCTTGTGATAAATCCATGTACCAGCTATAACATGTCCCCATATTATAAATTATCAAATTTAAGCGTCTCTCTCTCTCTCTTCCCGTGGGAAGGGATAAAAAGCGACAATCAATTGCTAAAACAGAGGAAAAACAGAAGAGAAAAAGAAGGCAACAGTATATGATTCTGATTAAATTAACAAGATGCAAACAGCTAGTGAAGACGTGGAGGGTGACGCAAAGAAGAGATCAGATTCGTACCCAACGGCTTCGTGACCCAAGATCCTTGGGAAAACAGCAAGGGGACCCTGAACAAAACAAGGCAGCACATTGCACCATCGTCATCTTGAAGTTCATATCTCGTTAATACCTTCTACTCGAAAACAAATATAGTTTCTAGAATATAATGGTGCGCATTACCGAGTCCATCTTCCAAAAAGTGACGTCGGTGTGGCAAATGGAGGTGCAGACGATCTTGATGCGAACCTCCCATGCCTTCGGGGGGTCCACCTGTATCTCCTCCATCTCCAGTGGCTCTCCTGCTCTTCTGCATACTGCAGCTGCTCGTTTTTTTTTTTTTTCACCCAGAAGAGAAAAGGACAAGATTTTAACCATTCCAGCACAAAGGTACGATAATCGAAGTAAAGAAAAGAAAGAAACACGTAAAAATCTGTGTGAAGAATGTTTACCTCTGCATTTTATGGGTTTTCCTGCGGTTTCTGATCCGTTGGTCTCCATGAGCGATGAAGTTGGAAGATGAACCCCTCCTGTTCTGGCTGGTTGAGCTCGGCGGAGGAAGATGAGACGACAACCACTTTCATTGATTCTTATTCCCCAATATTTTAAACTTTCCTTTTTTCTGAATTATTGGTGGTTTGTGTCGGTGTTTAGACAGAGACCATTAGGAAGAGCAAAGTAAACCGTCACAGGAGCCAGCAGACGTTGGTCCGCGACCACATCTCGGTGGTGGTCAATTTGATCTGTTGTCGTTCTGGTGGAATGTTGGTCCCGCACTCACCATCACATTTGCGGAGCTTTATGATTATTTTTCATGTCAAAACCACAAACGATCCTAAGTGCTACAACTGCTCCATTATAATAATAACAAGAATAATACCAATAACAACAACTACTCCATCTAAATTATGGGAAGTCTCTTCTTATTCCCAGAATAGTGGAAGAATAAGCGTGACTCGCGCCGATTCTTTTTTGAACTCTTTTCTTAAAACATGATCATAACCGTGAAACGTTTCATCTAGATGTTGATCTGTTTATCATACTGTAGCTCTCTTTTATATAAATTATCTTCACACATTAGATTTCGAGTTGGATCTGCCATCTAGTACTATACTAGCTACCTGACTTGTGCTTCGCTTAGGCCGTCAGATGGGTGGATTGGGTCGACAATGATTCGATCCAAATTGTTCCATTTAACTTGTTTCGATCTGTTTACATGCAATACAGATTTAATGACTCATACTCGACCTGACCCGACTTGACCCAACATATAATACTAAAATACAACCATATTTAAGATAACCTATGAAAACCCATACCTACTTATTAAACTCATTTTAAACTCTCCATGTGTATATGTTAGTTTGAAAAAAAAAAAGAAAATTAGGTGAGACTTAAAACTTTCAAAAAGTGCAATCAAGTCTTAAAATTTGTCAAATTGGCGCAATCGAACTATTCCATTAACTTCATCCAACATTGCTGAGAGAAAGATGTTGAGTGGTTTTTTTTAAATATTTTGTCTTTCCTACGTGGCTAAAACAACGTTATTTTGCTCCAAATCTAATTTGTAATAACAATTTTATTTAAATTAGATTTAAAAATAAGCTAAATTAAAGAAAAAAAAGGGTTGAGACCAGGTAGGGAGGGTTGCCAAGCCTTGACCAGTGGGTAGCTCGCCAATGTTGGCCCTTACCTATGGTTGCCTATGGTTAGCGAGGGTCGTTGAGCCTCGGCCGGTGGTCGGCGAAGGTCAGCGAGGGTTGCCGACCACTGGCCGAGGCTCAATGACTCTCATCGGCCATCCCCCACCCTTGCCGGCAAGGCTCGGTGACGGTGGGGTAGCGACGGCGAGGATTGTGCAAGCCCTTATCGCTTGGAACCATTTTTTTCAAATTTAATTTAGCTTATTTTAATTTTAATTTAAACAAAATTTGTATTCAAAATTATATTTAGACCAAAATGACGTCATTTTATCCTTATGTTTCATGTTTTAGCCACATCATCGCCACGTAGGAGAGAGAAAATAATAATAAAAAGTCGCGTTAATATTTTCCGTTAACTAAGTTGGACATAGTTAATTGAATGACTCGATTACACTAATTTGACAAGTTATAAGACTTGATTGTACTTTTTGTAAGTTTTATGATTCAGTTGTACTTTCATGACAAATTTTAAAAAAGAAAATTAACACAATAAAAATGTTAGTGCTAACTCATTTCGCGTTAGTAAACCCTAACAGCTAAAAAGCAATAAGTGGCTTGAGTGTTAGGGATTCCAGCTCGGATACCAAGATCCCGCGCTCGGCCTTTTTGGACTTGGGTTGGAGTGCTGGAGCATCGGGCATGGGCACTAGGGTTTCGGGCCTAGCCTTAATGGACTCGAGCATGGGTGTCAAGGGCTTGGGTATGAGCATCGAGGTCTTGGGCTTGGCCTCGATGGATTCGGGCGCAAGCGCTAGGAATTTGAGCACTAGCACTAGGCTCACAACCCCGGCCTTGATGGACCCAGCCTGGGTGCCAGAGATCTGATCTTAGACATTTGGGAACCAACGTTGGGGTTTTCGTGTCCAAGCATAGAGTTTCGGGTCAAGTATTGATACCTGGTCATATTTTGAAAATCATGTTCCTAAATTTAAGTAACGGTTTACTATTGACTACGAAAATATTTTCTGTTGACTCATTTTTCTAAACGAACCAAATGTTGGAAAAACATTTTCCATTTTCTGTGAAACAAATGGAGCTAAATGAAAGGGGTTTTAAAAAATGCAAATATTGTTTGGAAAGTGTTAATTTAAAAATAAATTGGGAAGCAACTTCAACTTAAATGTCATTTGGAAAAAACTATACTTTGTAAAGAACTTTTGGTTCTTTTTTTCAAAATTCCAAACCTTTCCGGCAAAACTTTGTTGCTGCTAGCAAGATCTGGCTGTTGGCCAGCCTCACCTAAAGTTGTGTGACCCTAGGTGACCATCGCTTAGGTTTTGGCGACCCCCTCAACACCACTTGAGGTTGACGACCTCAGGCAAGGCTGGTTGGCGCCGAATCAATTTGCTGGCAGCTAGCCACTTAAACTCTCGCCGATGAGGTTGCGTGGGGTGGGGACATTTTCGAAATTATGAAAGTTGAGTGAAAACAAAGTCGGAAGGAAAAAAATGTATTTGCATTCCGAAAATGCTCAAAGTTCAAATTACCTTTAAACCCGCATTGGGCTAAAGGCGTTCAGTGGCTTATGGAAATGCAATTGCATCTTTCTCATATCTCTCAAAAAAAAGTTGCCGAAGAGTAGCTACATTTGTCCAAGAGGTTTGGAAGGCCCCAGGTCCTTCGGGAAAGTATTCTCAAACACACCTTATGACTTGTTTTTATGCATCAATTCCCCGATTGATGTGATGTATTCAATCAATTGCATTGTCACCATACTAAGCACACCAACGCAATTTTCTCTCTATGTCCGGCATAGAAAAACCCATTTTTTTTTTGAATTTTGACACCATCGGTTATCTCATGGCCTAACTTGTCAAAGTGTTACAGATACATGGTACAATCGATTGACGAGTGAGGTGAGAATAGAACCGGCGGCTCCGAACAACTCTGGCGGAAGAGGAGGGAGAGGTTTGGTCATAAGGTTTTTGTGTGCACGACTTTTTTTTCGAATATACAGAGCATTTTGGTAAATTTTTTGTTAAATAACCGATCACAACCCTTGTCATTATTTGATTGTTGATGTGTCCACCATTACACAATGTATGAATACAGCAATATATATGAAAATTGAATGCACGAATCAAATAGTGTCTCGACATCGCCGTGACCAATGGAAGGGGCAAACTATCTATCCATCCATATGATGCAGCGGAGGCTTTTCCCTTGAAGCAGCAAATCCAAAGCCTGGTTGATGTCCTGGAAGCTCACTTCCTGCGTTATGAAGTCATCCAAGTTGAGCTCCTGCTTCAGAAAACAGGCAATGCCATCATGCTTCTGTGAGATATCTCAGCAGCATCCAAAGAACGGGCAAAAACCAAAACAGATCGAGCGTCACGGAAGAACATGATGCAGTGAAAGCGAGATATTAACCTGATCCAGGTACTTCTGAGCGAGAAGAGGGAGGTCGGATTTGGGTTTCAGGCCACCGAAGAGGGAGCCCACCACGGTCCGGCCTCTCAGGATATCGTAGGAACCCAGGCTCAGAGGCGCCCCCCGCATCTCCACTCCCAGTATCACCGTCTTCCCTCCGCCCTATTCACCTCCATAACCACGGATTCATTAGGGTACTCATGCATCGCATTCATTGCGCATTTTCACAAAATCAATGCCCATGACTGTAGTTATAGCTTCTTTTTCTGTATTGTAGCCACTGCAGTTATAGAACATGAAATGCTGCACAACCCTTCTTCAACGTTGCACACCCTCTTGGGAATCTTTGGCCAACTTGGCCTCCCGAAGCTAAATCTACAGTTACCTCATTAAAGATTCCGAGCGTGCAAAATTTTTCAGAAAAGTCAACGATGGGCGTCACTCAATTGAGTAGCACGTTCAATTTTGTTACTTCACGTCTTTGTGATTCAAACCTTTTTTTTTTATGACCAACCGTCTCGCACTCATAAAAAAGTATGAGGATATATTAAATATGGTTTTCATGCTCTTTCTGAATCATGATTAGCCTGTTCAAACAAGCGATCTACAAAATGAGCGAGCGCGCCAGTTATATTCCGTAGTCTTAAAAGAATGGGAGGAAATGAGGAAAGAAGAGAAAAAACCTCTCGGCTGCTATTGAAGGCGTCTGTCATCACTGAAGCCAATCCGATGCATTCGAAGCTGTAATCTGCACCCCCATCCGTTATTTCTTTAATCACCTTGATCACGAGGAGTTAATTTGCATTAGAATTTCAAGCAACCCATTAGTCCTTGTGAATCCATGTTGCACATTGATCTCTTTTTGTTTATTCTCCATTTGTATAAGAACAATGAAGACTCCAAAGATTGCCACCAACCTCACTGATTGGCTTCTCTCCACAAGCCTCAGGGTTGACGAAATCGGTGACCCCAAACTTCTTTGCTGTCATAAACCCCCCAAAAAATCAATGGGCATGTTTATTTTTCCTAAATTATGCATCAAGAGAATAGATGAAGCCTGACATAATTCGAATGAGTTTACCCTTTGTAAAGTAAATCTCTAGGTATCATTAATCAATAAAGAGAGACACTAGCTAAAGCTTGACCTATTTCGAACTTGTCAGGATTCAAGTCCACTCCTATGATCTTCGAAGCTCCTCTCAGCCTTGCGCCTTCTGCTACCTATGACACTCAGAAATCCGTGAGAGATGAAACTTTGAGATGTTCTTTTCTTGCGCACAAACGTGATTAATAAAATGGAAAAAGAGAGCAATATTTGCCTCCGACGCAAGCAAAATGCTAACCTTCCAATATCACTATCGACCATCAGATATGGAACGCGAAGGAAAATATACGCGTGTGCTTATGTTAGGGCTATAGGCAAGTACTTGGGTGAACTGTAGAAAACCGCGTGCCCGAACTTGCGAAAATATTGTTCAATTTTCTTATAGTATCATTGTCAATCTCCATGATTTCAACATAAAGCATGAACTTAGGTCTCAAGCCATATAACTTGGTTATGGTGGAGATGGACAAGGGACAGAAGAGAAGCACAAAAAGATGAGAGCAGAACTGAGAGATTACCGCAAGTCCCACCACTCCAAGACCAAAGATGACGACGGAGGAGCCTTGTTCTATGTCGGCCACCTTCCATGCACCTCCTACTCCTGCAAATCGGAATTCCATGGCGATCGATTCATCTTAATGGACTCCAAACTTCAGACATCAACAGGCACATTAAGGAAGAACTCACCCGTGGAGACACCGCAGCTGAGGAGGCAGGCTCTGTCGACGGGGATGGGGGAGCTGATCTTGACGACGTGAGCCACGTCCACCACCGTGTACTCCGTGAAGCTGGACACTCCCAAGAAGTGATGTATGGCCTCCCCATCCTTAACCCCACTAAACCTGCTGGTCCACCACTTTCTTTAATGATCCATAGGTGACATCCACCACGCTTGAAACCAGGGCGAAAAATGACGACTCGATCGGGAATTGAAACGGGAGAAAAGAGGGAGCGAGAGAAGAGAAGAAAGAAGACCTGGTGGTTTCGTCCCTCGGCATTCCGAAACTGGGAGGCCGGTTCCCGAAAATGGAGCAAGTGTTGCGTTTGGGGGACTCACAATCGCTGCACTTCTCGCAGTTGGAACGAAACACAGGCAACACCGTGTCCCCTGCCTTCACCTCCTCCACCTTCTCACCCACGCTCTCCACCGCCCTTCATCAAATGTTTTCGACACTCAATTCGTCATTTACCACACAAGTGAATGAACACCATGTTAATCAAACGAACCAAAACCACCTTCATCCTCCACCCCACTTTCATCTCCAAGAAACCTGGTTGATTTCGATTCGGCTCGCTAAAATGTTGGCTAGTTTCTTGCTCTGTTTTTTTCCTACTAATTACAGGATCAATCGACCTATCCTTTTGCCGCCGGGACAATAAAACATGAAGACTTTAATTTGGTACGCCGTCTAAGAAGAAAGAAAAGGGTATCTCTCCATTTCGTATTAAATTCGCGGTATGTGCTATTTACGACTTTTTGAACATGTCCATTGACCTGCTAAAACATGTCCCGATATCAATAAATAATCAAAATCAAGACTTTACCTTCTCTGTCTCTGTCTCTCACTGTGTGTGGAAAGGGAGAAAAAGCGACAGCAAGTGCTAAAACAGAGGAAAAACAGAAGCGAAAAGAAGGCAACATTTTGTGATTCTGATCAAATTAGCAAGATGCAAACAGCTAGTGAAGACGTCAAGGGTGACGTAAATAAGAGATCGGTTTCGTACCCAACGGCTTCGTGACCCAAGATCCTCGGGAAAACAGCAAGTGGACCCTGAACAAAACAAGGCAGCACGTTATACCATCGTCGTCTTGAAGGTCATAGCTTGTTAATGCCTTCTAATCCAATACAAGTATAGTTTCCACAATAAAATGGTTCGCATTACCGAGTCCATCTTCCAAAAAGTGACGTCGGTGTGGCAAATGGAGGTGCAGACGATCTTGATGCGAACCTCCCATGCCTTCGGCGGGTCCACCTCTATCGCCTCCATCACCAGTGGCTCTCCTGCTTTTCTGCATACTGCAGCTACACGTTGGTTTTTTTTTTTACCCAGAAGAAAAAAGGAAAGATTTTAACGATTCTAGCACATCACGGGTACGATAATCGAAGTAAAGAAAACAAAAAAAACGAAAATATGTGTGTGAAGAATGCCAACCTCTGCATTTTATGGGTTTTCCTGCGGTTCCTGAGGCGTTGGTCTCCATGGATGATGATGAAGTTGTGAGATGAACCCCTGCTCTGGCTGGTTGACCCCGGTTGAGGAAGATGATGAGTCGACACCCACTTCCTCTTTTCTTTTTCCCAGATATTTCAAGCTTTTCTTGTTCTGAATTGTTGTGTTAGTATATTTAGATAGAGTGCATTAGAAAGAGCCAAGTCAACTGTAACAGGAGCCAGCAGATATTGGCTCTGCCATCGCCACCAAACTTGTGTAGCTGTTTGCACATTTTTCATGCTAGAACCAGAAAGGATACTGAATACAACAACAACTTGATTATAATAACAGCAGCAGCAGCAACAAAAACAACTACTGCTACTCCATCTAAACCATGAAAAGTGTAAAATATGGGTTATAAAAAATAATGATAAAAAAAGGGAAATAGTTGAAAAGTCAAAGGAAGCAACAGTGATGCTAGGTCTCATTTTAGGAAGCCCAGAGCACGCAGAGAAAGAGAAGAAAAGAGAGGAAAGGAAAGAGGAAGAAGAAAAAAAAGGGAAAAGAGAAGAGGATTTTGTGCCGCGGGGATCTCGCTAAGCCTATTCGATTTTGTAACGCAACGCTCGGTAAGCACTCGCAGCTCTCATTCGTCCAATCGGAAAAGTTTTCCGACTTAGGACTTATATTTCGGAGTTACGTATTATTTGAGCGGCAAAATCTGATTTTTGAGTCATTGAGCTATGAATATATATAGAGTTGTTAGTTTATGGTATTGTAGGGCCATGAGATTTTACGAAACTCGATTTGAATTTACGGTTTGCCGGATATGAATTTTTGAAGTTGAGCACACGTAGTGAACAGTGCGCGACCAGCAACTTTTAAGCTTATTTTTGTCCCTTTTTGGCTTGATTTTAGGACCGCCAAGTTGGGGTTTTTTTAATGCTCTGATTGGGCTTTCTTTTGATTATAAGCTTGCTTGGAACAGAGTTTAGTAGAGAAAGTTATGGCGCAACCAAGTTGTGTGCTCAAGCTCCGTGTTGCGGACAATTTGAAAAATCAACTTAGACAAGCGATTTGAGGGCATCTTTTAGTCATTATGTTAGCGTCTAAGCCTAGTTTAGCCAAGTCATAGTTGAGATAGCATTTTACTCGGTTTTTTATACCTTTTTTCGATTAATTGTTAGGTATTTGAGTGTGTCGGCTCGAGTAACTATAAGTTGGTTTTTCGGCTTTTTCATGTGAGTGATACTACTTCTTTTTTAAATTTGCAAGCTTATGTTTAGAAAATGAAATACTATAGATATCTTATTATATGAGAAATAGCATTTTGGTTGCATAAAACTGATCGAGCATATACTGTCATTTTGTATATTTGAAATGAAAGATTATCTTTGATTTCGGCTTGAATTTATTGAATGTAAATAGGTTTGTAAAACCTTTTGAGAAAGACTTATGAGGAGTTCTTCGCATTGAATGTGGTTTTTGAAGGATTATATATCGGTTTGTGAAATGATTTATGAAATGGTTTCTGGATTTGGTTTTGTGGATTGTGGATGATATCGTTGTGGATAAGTATTTGATATTCATTGTCTCTATGAGCCCAATGTGGGGTTATGGGTATGTGTATATTAGTCTAGGATATCCTTGTGTGTTGAGCCACTAGCTTATAGTAGGTGGAGACCTTGCCAAGGGAGAATCTTGGTCGCCTTTCACAAGGTGTTATCCATGATCATAGTTAGATTTCTGAGCATAAGATTGGCTAATGGAATGAACCATTGGTGTGTGTTTTTTCGACAAGATGGACTAGTGAAATGGACCATTGGTTTTTTTTTTTTTGATATTATTGATTGAAATAAGCTTTCATATTGTGAAAATATTATTTTAAAGTAGAATATAATGTATTTTGAGCTTGAAGTATGTCATACGCTGGAGTTTAGTTAATTGAGCTTTTGTTTGGTCTTATAACTATGTGCATAGTAGATGCTCGATCTACTTGAAAGAAATGTATTACTTACTAAGCCGTGGTAACTCATTTCTCTCATCTTATTTGTTTTTCAGGTTCTTCAGGTTCTTCAATGAGCCACAAGTAGTGCGCAAGAGTTTTGGTAGTGGGAGGACTTTTTGTTAATAGGAACTTTTTGGTACGAGTTATACATAATTGTAGAGCTTAAGTGTTAGCTTGTTGTGGTTATGTATATAGCCTTTTAATGGATTGTAGATAACTCTGATATTGTACCCAAATAAACTCTTATCATATATATGTGGATGCATATATTTTGATATTAGGTGAGCTTTAATTATGTTTAGACTGCGTCTTTTGATTAAAGGATGGCCGTGTCATGCTCTTGGTCTTATTGAGTTAGGGTCTGAAAAAACAAGCAGCGGATTCTTTTTCAAACTCTTTTCTTAAACGTGATCATAATTGTGAATCATTTTGTCTGGACTTTTATCCATCTATCAATTTGCAACTCTCATTTTATAGACCATCTTTACACATTAGATTTCGAGTTGGATCCGCTGCCGAGTGATGCACTAGCTACTTTGATTCGTGCTTCACGCGCAGGCATATCTTTTCCTTAGTTTTGAATTTTTAAGAATATTAGGAGAAGTAATGTGAGGAGCTGATGTTTACTGAATTATAATAGGATTAATACTACCAAAAACTCTAAACTGGTATATCTGTGATAAATTTAACCCAAGCTATTTTTTTATCACAAAAAATTTTGAATTGATACACTTGTGATAATATTATCCTGAACTAATTTTTTGACCACAAAAAACTCTAAACTGGTATACATGTGACAAATTTACCCTATGTTAGTTTTCGTTAAATTTTACTGTCAAATTGCTAAGTTTGATGATATGTGGTAGTTGACGGGTGTGCCAGTTTGAGGTTTTACATCTATATTTGTCAAAAGTTTACCAATTTGTGATTTTTCGTGACATTAATCAAATTTATCGGATATCAACGGAGGGTAAATTTGTTACAAATGTACTAGTTTGGGGTTTTTAATGGTAAAAATATTGGTTTGGGGTAAAATTGTTATATGTATACTAGTTTGGGGTTTTTAGTGGTAAAAAAATTAGTTTGAAGTAAAATTATTATAAGTGTACCAGTGTAGGTTTTTGGTGACAAAAAAAATAGCTCGAGGTAAATTTGCCACGAATGTACCGGTTTGGGGTTTTTAGTAATCAAAAAATTAGTTTGAGATAAAATTATTATAGATGTATCAGTTTGGAGTTTTTCATGATATTAACCCATTATAGTATTCGTATCTTCTGTAATGTATTATAATGTTAGCACGTCTAAGAACGTCAAAATTTGATGCTTTGCACATCATAGAAATATAGCAAACAAGTAAATTCCGATTGAAGTTTTCCTAAAGATAATATCAACCTAAGAAGGCAAAAAAATAAGTGCAGAAAATGAAATCTGGAAAATTTTTTTGTTATTAGTGAATTTTACTTCGAATCAACTGGCTGAAGTTCTGTCTTTCTAGTCTATTGCATGGAGGATTTTTTTTTATATATATTTACCATACTTTCGTTTTATGTATTTTTTGACGTGTAAATTAACAAAAACTTTGAAGCATTAGAATGGCAAAACAAATTATATCTTTGATAATATATCTGAAAAGTATTTTCTTTTTTTCTCATATTTCGAAATTTAAACTCAATAAGAAATAGTGATTCGGAAATGACTAATCAATAAGCTAATACTTATTGGTCAAATGTGGACCGCGTGACAAGGTCCGCGTGACAAAGCCATGCCAACTTATCGGTTCGATTCCTGCGTCGATTTGATCCTCCTCCTACTGTTAGTCCCAATTCGGCAAGTTTTTATGTGTATAGTGTGCTCGAAGTCTCCTTTGGTCACCAAAGAATAGGATTCGGATGGGAAATATCTGCAGCTTCGAGTTCTATTTCGACACGATGACTCTATAGGTCCTCTCTCAGGGTAAATTCATGACCGGACAAGGACTCGGTTCGCAAGGACTGGATTGATCGTGACTATTAATCAAACGAGCGACGATGATTGTGATTGCATTCGGTCTGAACCCAAATCTCTACTTTGAAAGCAGTTTCTTGCAACAATTAATATGAATACGACACGAGATGACTAGTGTTCTTCAAAGAGCCATATCTACTGGATTGTAGAACACAAGATCGAAGTCCTATTTTGGCTCAATTTGCTTCGTGGATAACGAATGATTTGAAATAATATTTTCCTAAAAATGATCGCTCATATGACCTAGTTAATTATTTTAAGCGATATGATGGACGAGCTCTCTCTATCTCTCTCGTTTCGAGCTAAACAAATACATGAAAAGAAATCAATTTCCTTATGGGCCATCACGACTGTATCGCTCGAAATGCTCTTGATAGAATAAAGCGCAGCACTTGTTAATTAGAACACTTGCAAAATTGATTATTCAAATAATCAAATTGCGTGGGTTGATTAATTATTTGCCCCACATGCTTCTCGTTTGTAATTATTTATTGGTGTTATTAATGTGTGGATTTATTTTTCTTCTCACCTAAGCTATTTTCGGATTTTCTTCCTTACTTTATCCTAAATATGATTAATCAAATTATAAATGTTGGTAGCGTGCACGCTAACATTAACCACCTTCCAGGACTTGAGCGATCCAATCAACATCCTGACCTACTTAGTTCGTGGTATTATCTGCTTTGATCTATTCCATACCGAATCTAGCTGATTTTGTTCGCTTTGGCGTGAGTGTGACAGTGATCAGGCAAACACTTTCTCGAAAAATCGGCCATCTATACAGTGCTTTCATTCGAGTCCACGTTCAATACCAGAGCTCTTATCGACTCTCTTCTTCTTCTTGATGTATGGCCTGCTTTATCTGTCAATAACCGCACCTTTGTTGTTGAATTTCTCTTTGATTGATTAATTGGGTGTATTCCGAATCCTCATCACCGGCTTATTTGTCAACTTTTTCACTGTCTTCCCCCCCCCCCCCCCCCCCACCCCCCCAAAAAAAAAAAAAAACCAAACTCTGCCTTGAACAAGATCATAATGCACAATAAGAAATGAGAGGGTTGGATTGGACTTCAAACAACTCAATTCAACATTTCTAATATCCGATGAAATGGTCCACTCACTTTTATGCCAATTAATTACCTCGTCAACTCGTAGAAAATTATAAGCTGATAAGAGTGTCAGTCTTCCTCGGACGAATGTCAAGTTCGAGGTACTACACCTGTGGATTCTATAGGGTCGCTCTCAAGGACACGAATTTGCGAGTTTTGATAGCTACCCGATGTGCACGAAACGGGATCTACACCACTAAACAGCAAGTTTAGTCGAGAACCAAAGACTCCCCGGTTGACTAAAAAGATTCACAGGCCCCATCGCGGTGAAAACGCCATTGCGGTCGGCATGTTTGTACCAAATGCCTTTTTTTTTCCTCTTGCTAGGGTCATAAGAAACATGTCGGGCTATGTTCCGTCACTGTCTTTTGAACCTGAAAAATTTTGCCGAGAAGGTTGACTTTTACATTAGT
Source organism: Syzygium syzygioides (assembly GCA_031216285.1). Taxonomy (NCBI): domain Eukaryota; kingdom Viridiplantae; phylum Streptophyta; class Magnoliopsida; order Myrtales; family Myrtaceae; genus Syzygium; species Syzygium syzygioides. The sequence goes on from CM062247.1 coordinate 27,612,816, forward strand.
CCTGGCCAACGGCATTGTTGACTGGGACCAGGGTATTCCAATCCTTGTGTCTTGATTACCCAATTTTTGGCGACGAACTTTCACCAAGATGTGCATTGGCTAGGGCTCTAACGAGACCTCCAAGAATCCTAGGGTTGCTGCATTGATTTCCTTCTCTTCGCCTTCTTTGGAACAGACAATTCATTAGGCGCGCGCAGCAGGCAAAGCCGCTAGCCCTACCCTACAAATACAACGGAATACGAGCATTATTGAGCGCTTACATTTGTGGAGCCAAATCTTGACGTTTCTATCTTTCAATCGATTCAAAAATCGCGAGAATTAATTAAAGTATCCGCCCTCGATTTGTATGTCCATATTAGCTGATGGGACACTTGACGTGGCTACTGATGTGGACGCACACGATATACACGTTAGCAAGACGAAACGATGATGTTTCTTGCCACGAAAGAACGACGCCATGCTTCTTGCTGGACGGAAAACTTGACGGTGAGTTTTTTTGGTCCATCAAGTGACGGTTCATGCATTTTTTTTTTAAATCGTCTGAAAATGGGGATATCTTTATCGCGTCGTTATCGGTTCATGTGTTCTTTTTTTGGAGATTTGGCAAACTTACGAGGAATTTCATCGCCATATAAATCCAAACTCGTGTACATGATAACCCATGAATATACTGGCCAAGCCATGTTGCCTTTTAACTTTTCAACTAAATCATTTCGTCTGGTTCGAGACTTTTCTCACAGTTCAAGAGAAAAATAGACCAAAACTTTTTTTTTTTGGTCTGTCCTACTCTAATGCTTAACTCACTCTCAGACTTTTACCTTGCCTCTTTATAAAGCGTGAGAGTCGAAACTCAAAGTTGTACTTATGTAACATATTTACCTTCCCGCCACGTGCACGTGTTTGTTGTCGCTCGATCTTAACAGCATCAAGCTTGCTTGAGCCCTTCAAGTCTGAGGCTCAAGCTTGAGGTCATCAAGCTCAATCGAGATTTCAGCGATCATGTAGGAGTCACTAAGTTTGGCAGCCGAGAGAGAGAGAGAGAGGTTTCAAGGAGGATGCTGTCAGCAATGAGGCGGCGGTACGACCTAAGGTTGTTGTGAGGTGGGCGATGGCGGTAGAGATCAAGAGGACTGATTGCCGTTCAGGTTTTTATGGTGGGCGGGTCTGCAATAACCAGAGAGATAAACTTGGAAGGAAATTGACAATTTTGTGAATAGCACCGGAACAACACACGACCTTGCAATTTGAAATGAAATCACAAAAGTGATAATGCAAAAATTGCAAAAGAAGTTGTGGAAAAGATAGTTCTTATGATTTCCCTCCATAATGTTCTTTTCATGTTCCCTTCATTTCCCAACTTATTTACCGCAAAGTACGAATGTCCTCCCATATTCAATGGATTAACCTACCAAAAAAATGTCATATGCACAACCAATAAGTGCAAAAAAGCATCATATATAGGGGTGAGCATGGTTCAAAGTAGAACCTGAAATCAAAGAATCGTACTGGTGGGAACCTGTCCGGTTCCAGGGTATATAAAGTAAGTTTTAGGTTTAATGAATTGTGGTACCTGTTTTGACGAGTAAGTTCCACGTTCTAGGTAGTTGGAATCTTTTTCTTGATTTATGTTTTCGCGTGATCTTGTCATATTCCATGGCGTCCGATAATGAAAGTATAATTTAGAACCACTGGTATGAGCTTTCAATTTATGACCGAGACTTTAACTTTGTTATTATTTTCTATTTTTCGTGTATCTAAATATAAGTGGTGATCATTAAATGTGATCATTCATTACCATTCTTCAATAAATAATACTAGGTAGACCTTGGAAGCCGTGACATGATAGATTAGAGTAAGTTTTAGGTTCCAAAAAAATGAGGAACCTATTTTAATACGTAGGTTCCAAGTGGAATCTATACAAAATCTGTTGGAATCTGGAACCGCCTATACATGAAGCAATTAAGTCAAACACACCCTTACAACGAAGTATTTTGAGTATCAAGAGCAAATCTAAGGCCCCTTTTGGTATCTAAGAATTTTCCAAGTTTCCTTTCTCTCTTTTCCAGGGGCATTTATTGTTCGGCCGAAAATGGGGAAACCATCTTGATGTTTTTCCAAGGAGCAAATTGGGCTTACTTTGGAAACGTCCCAAAAAGAGAAATTTGATGGGGGCATGCTGCCCGTTGAGACTTCCAGAGTGAAAAAGATTAAGCAGGGGTTAATAATGGCTTTGACTGGTCAAACACGTACTAATCATTTTGTGTGTGTGTGGGGTCACCCTGCCGTGGACAGCCAATTTTCCCCAAGAAGAGAACAGAGCATCTGACAGTTGTTTTGTTAACGTAAATCTTCCACAAAGTTAACGTTTGTTCTTCATCCAGAAACCCTTCTTCCGTAGATAAAGCCATTCAACCCTATCCTTATTCCCGTGCTTTTTCTGAATACTATTCTGTTATCGCTGTCGTCGTCGTCGTCGTCGTCGTCACTTTCCTCTGACAGGCATCTTTGTCCTCTGCCACACCACATCTCAGGAGGTATCAAGAATATGACAAACGAAGCCATGAATTGAGCTTCCGCTCACCGTCAGGGAGAGAGAGAGAGAGGTAGAGGGTGTCATCCTTTTCTTGTTTTCATCTTCTTTTTACATGATAATCTGATCACTGAGATCTAGAGAGAGAGAGAGAGAGAGAGAGATGGACAAAAGCTGTCATTCGTCCAGTGACTCCACCACCAGTAGCAGCAGCTCCTCCGCAATCGCCGCCGCCGCCGCCGCCACAAACGTCAGGGACAGTTATCTAAAGCACCTCAACAGACTCTCCCACAAGATCTCCAAACCCACCACCAAGAGAACCTCCTCTGACCACGGCCGCGACCATCCTCCGCCCCCGCCGCCGCAGCAGCCGCAGCCGCCGGTGTACAACATCAGCAAGGATGAGTTCCGGGAGGTCGTCCAGAAGCTCACCGGCTCCCCCGCCCACGACAGGTTCTCCTCGCCGCCGCCTATCCAGCCCCCGAAGCCCCCGAGCTCCCGCCTCCAGAGAATCCGCCCTCCGCCTTTGGCCCACCTCGGCAGCCGCCCGCCACCGCCGCTGCTCAACAGCGTTGCCCCAGAGAAGTTGCACCCGGTTGACCCGGACACCCAAATCGCCGCCGCCGGTGCAAACCCTGGGGCGGACAGCGGGTTCAATCCAATGGCGCCGTTGGTATCGCCCCCGTCGCCACTGCCACCGTTTCCAGCATTCAACTTGCCTGCTGAATCGCCAGTCTCGGCCTACATGCGGTACCTCCAGAGGTCGGCGTTGGACGCCGGCTCGAAACCTGACCAGTTTTCTGGATTCTTGCCTTTATCCCCACTTGTTTCGCCGTGGTGGAGCAACGTAGCTCCGCCACCGTCTCAGCCGCAGCCGCCGCTGCAGCAGATTGTGTCGGCACAGCAGGGGATCCTACCTCCTCCGTCCATGTCGCCTCAGCCGCCGCTGTTTCAGCTTCCGTCGTCACCCCTGCCTTTTGGTTTCTTAAACTCGCCGCGGTCGCCGTACGCTCTACTTTCACCGGGCCTGCTGTTTTCGCCTATGTCGGGCGTGTCCTCAGTTCCCGCTCTCGCCGACGCCGGTGCCGAGCCCTAAACACAGAGGGCTTTAATTGATTGAGAGGTATGTGTTTTGCAGGTAAGTTTTAAGGACAAGAAAGGATAATTATTTTGGTCTAGTCTTGGTGTTCCTGGTTCTTGTACATTTTTTGAGGATACAAAGGTGGTTCAGATCAATGGTGGGGGAGTGCAAAGTTTTCCACTGTTCATCAAGTATAGAATGCTTATGTAAATAGGTGCCAAAAGACAATGTGGTCTGGCTTAAAATCATTACACATGTCATGTTCTTTGTAGTTGTTAGATTTGTCCATGTTGTTGGTCTCTTATTCTTCTACGGATTGAACTTATTTGTGCTTGATTATGTTCGGTCTGGTTTATGCCTTTGCCTCATGAGTCATGACAATACAGTCGGCTATGAAGAAGCTCTATTAAATAGTTGTGACAATACATGGACTCCCAGATATTTTAACGTTGGAGGAAGGCTGAGTTGTTGCTGTCTATGTAGGATTGTTCATGTTAGCCTTTCTAATGTTGGAACTGTGCTTATATGCTTGTATGCATTAGGACATTCCAATAAGGCGCGTTTGAATGTTAGGACATTCAGAATGCAAGCAAACTTTAAGGAAATTCGCAAAATGCAAAGCCTAAGGATCTTTCGCATTCATTTCCATCTGCATATTACGCACTTGGCCTAGATTGTCGCCACAATTCGCATAAAACCATTTATGTTACGAAGCTCGTTGCTTTGCCAGCACCCAACAACTCAGCGCTCGATCACGGAACAGGCCCTATCGTGCTCTTTCTACACGCCAGTTAAGTGTAAGGTCTTATGGCATAAAACTTGAATCTCTTTGTATCAGCTCAATTCCTACCAATATCCTCCTAAGTCTGCCTTATCTTTCGACTTCAAGTTTGAAATAATATCTTCTTTGCTGAGTGTCAGTCTATAATGAAAGCGTCCTTTCACCTTTCTTGGTTCCTGTCCACATCCTCTTAGGTCTACCTCACCCTTTGAACCGGCGCTACCACCCACCACAGATTATTATCTTCTCCATCATGAGTTAAGCTCGCATTCAAAGTAATAACAATTAATACTTAAGAAGAGCCCTTGGCCGGGTGTGTGTTCATCTCATCTTTGGACGTTCAACAGAGCAAATGATCTTGGTTGAGAGCCAGACGGCCTTGACCCGCACTACGGCTCAGGGATCCTCTCACCGACCGGGTCTAGACAAGAATTTGCGGCAATGATAGATCGGTTTATGGGAAATTTTTGCATGATGACGCGACAAAAATTAAATGGGCCTCAAACAAGCGGGATTCTTGTAAACAGCTATACGAAGTTTGTCATATAGCTTTGAGATACATCTAATAAATCAATTTAGGCTGTAATTTCACGCACTAATCGTCTTAACACCAAAGCCATTTATCATGGTTTGTTTGAGCAATGGAATGAAACTCATGAAATGGTACGATTTTTCGATGCAAAAAATACCAAGCGACGCAACCCTTGTTCAAATTGAATGCTGGTACATACCCGCTTGTTTAAGATCTTGTTAAGATCCTATAGCTAAGATCGCATTAAGTAGGTAAAGATCATGGGTTTTCAACGCATAAACAAGAGACGGAGACGAATACATACACGGCACGGAAACTAATAAACCGCGAGGCTTACCCTAACCATATTGTCAACACAGAGTTTGGCTGAAAGTGTGGACAAAATTGAAGACAAAGTTAAGGGCCAGGACTGCAGCTCATAACTTGGAAGAAGCTTCAAGTAGTTAGAAGTGAGATAACCATATGATTGATATCTTATTAATTGTATATGCGATAATTAGGTGGAGTGGGACAGTGGAACCATAAAATGATCTACCGTCACCTTGGATATAGATTGATAAGGAATTTGATCGATCGATTCAGTCTTTCCCTATTTTTTTTTTTTGTTATTAGTTATATGAGAAATGTCTTTTGTGGGTCTTCATCATCTCTAGGCTATGTCTTGAAGCCAATTGCTATCATGGAACGATGTACGATGGCTCTTTTTGGGTAAATCGATCTTTAGAGCATATGTACCTCGACTCGGACATAGAATAGCAGCTTCATTTTTCAAGACACCACGGACATTATACATCAATTTTTGCGCGTCTAATGCATCGGTGGATTTGGGAGACCATATAAAAAGTCCTACACTGTATACATTTGCTCCATGCATTCGGCGAATGTCGCCATACGACCAATGACCCTCTTAGCTCCGGACATTGACATACACACCATTCTCAATTTTAGCGACCTGGGGTTTCTTCAATTCTCTTTGGAAGCCATCGCACGGCTTTCTTACCGAAAGATAAGATCATCTGTCTTCACCGAATCTCGGTACTTAAATCATTTGATCCCTATTGGAACTACCACTCCTTTCATTCTCTTTAAAACACTTCTCTACCCAAACATTATCGAACCACTTGTTCAGTCAACTCACACGATCATCCCCTGGCGTCATCAACCTTTCACAGAACAACTATGGCCAAGTACCCTTCTAACACAGCCAAAAAAAACCTACCAGACCAGATAAATCAGTCAAGCCCATCAGCTAAGAGAGAGCATAGGCCATCATGAAAGCAGAAGCAATCTGGAATGGAAGCGGAGGACTTTTATCGCGTTCAATCGAGATATTGAAGCATTAGGAATCCAAGAGAAATAAGAATCATTTGGAAATACATAAGACTTCGATAAGACAAGCGACACCAGAATTCTGTTACAGAGAGACAATGAGCCTAGCACCCAGAATTGCACCTGAATCAGTAGCCAGCAATCTTTCCCCAGTTAAAAACAGATAAGAGGACAACTTCTATATTGATATTGATGAGAGCAGCTGAGGCATCACTATTGCTCATCAGGCTTGCCTGATTCTTTGATCTCATCCGCTCCATCATCCTGAGACATACAAATGGAGAACGTCATACACAAACAGTTGAACCATTGGAAAAAGCTTTGCATATCTCATATCCCGAACGTAAATTGTATCATATTCGTCAAAAGATAGATGAGTACCTGCATGTCAGATGTCCACAAGGTCAGGTTGTCTCTGAGAAGCTGCATGATCAAAGTGCTGTCTTTGTAGGATTCCTCACCAAGAGTGTCCAACTCAGCAATTGCTTCATCAAAGGCCTGCAAAAGAGAGAGGATATATATGCATAAACAAAAGGGACATCATATATGGATTGGAACCAAACCCTATAAGCAAGGCTTTAGCAGAATTAAAGCGTCATGACTCGTTACAACATTAAATATCCGGCCAAACTCCATCACTCCATCATCTTCGTAATTTACATAGGTTTCAAGATAAGAAACTTCATTACAGATCCAGGGCTTTAGAAAAAAAAAAAACGAACTGGCACTTTAAAGACTCAAGATAGTGCAAGGAATATAAACATAGATCGCAATTTCTTACTTGTTTGGCGAGACCACAAGCACGGTCGGGAGAATTGAGAATCTCATAGTAGAAAACAGAGAAGTTCAAAGCCAGCCCAAGCCGAATTGGGTGAGTAGGAGCCAGTTCCGCATTCGCAATATCCTGGAAACAAGCCATAGCATTACGCCAAGCACGACAAGATAACGGGCAACAGATCCTATCGATGTGTAGTAAATTGGGTCAGGGAACATTTGAACTCGAGAAGTTTCTAAGTTCGCTCATACCGTGAGCAGCTTAATTGGCATTTAATTTGCTAGTTATGCATCTCGTAATTCGTATGAACAGGCAATTGTACTCTCTCCCTCTCTCTCTCTCTCTCTGAGAAACTGCAGTTAGCTTGCTATATATTTCCATGTCCATCAAACGAAACGCGCACAAATATTAAAGACAGAACAAAAGGGTACGTCATAGGGGGAACGATCTTTCCTTACTCATCTCACAGAAGAACGACCGTAACCTCCTCTTTCCGAATTGAATGTGTGCGCATCAGTTCCATCAAAGGTAGTCAGAAGTATCTCAAGATCTAAGAAGATAACCATGAAGCTATACCGATATCTTGCACAAATTACAGAGACAACGGAAAGTCCGAATAGCAATAGGTCGAAGCAGTAAACCTACATTTTTCCCTACAACAAATCATCTCTCGAAAGGTAAGTAAGACGCGATCAACTAAAATCCTCGCACGCAAATTACACATCAAACAAGCCAATCAGGTCCAAGCACCTCACGCCTACCGGATCCAGACCAGCATATTCAAATCTAAGCCCAGAGTTTCCAACACAACCAGAATGCATCGTGAATCGACCGGGGGGAAGGAAGAGGACGAGCGCGAGCCGCGCAAGGGACTAACCTGAGCGGCCTTGTAGGCGGTGAGGGTGCTCTCGGCGGCCTCCTTGCGCTCGCCGCCGGTCTTGAACTCGGCCAGGTACCGGTGGTAATCCCCCTTCATCTTGAGGTAGAACACCTTGGAGTCGCCGACGGAGGCGGAGGGGATGAGGCGGGAGTCGAGGAGGCCGAGGATGCCGTCGCAGATCTTGGAGAGCTCGGCCTCGATCTTGGCGCGGTAGTCGCGGATGGCGGCGACGTGGTCCTCGTTGCCGCGGCTCTCCTCCTTCTGCTCGATGGAGGAGATGATCCGCCAGGAGGCGCGGCGGGCGCCGATGACGTTCTTGTAGGCGACGGAGAGGAGGTTGCGCTCCTCGACGGTGAGCTCGTCGGGGGCGTCGGCGGCGGCGGAGACCTTCTCCATGAACTCCACCATCTCCTCGTAGCGCTCGGCCTGCTCCGCCAGCTTCGCCATGTAGACGTACTCCTCCCGCGGCGACGGCGGCTGCGGCGGCGCTGCGGCTGCGGCTGCGGCTGCGGCCATCGGACTCGGATTCGAAATTCGTCGGGTTAGAGAGAGAGAGAGAGAGACAGAGACAGAGAGAGAGACGGAGACAGGCCGGAGGAAGGAGTGGGGAGGGGCGATAATAACGTGGGGGGGAAGATGGAAGGAGAGCCGTCAGATTGGGAGCGGGGGGATGGAAGGAGAGCCGTCGGATTTTGGGGTGTGGTGGGGAGATGGAGTTCGTTTTGTTGGGCTGGGGGGGGGGGATGGTGCTGAGCTGGCGAGCACGGGAGGTGGGGCCCGCGGTGGGGAAGCGTGCGCTGTTCGTTTGACTTTGAAAAAGCGCTCTCCCTTCCTTTCCTCCTTTTTTTTTTTTGCTTTTTCTTTTTTCTTTCTTTTCTTGGTTGAAAATTCGAAGAGATTTTTTTGGATTTTGATTGGATTGGGGTGTGGTGGGGCCTCCTTAGTTGGGTGGGGGCCCCAGTAGAGAGGCGGAATCCACGCGCGACGATATTTAATGAGAGGGGCGCGTGCGCGGAGAAATCTGTAACCGTCCGGACCGCTCGGAACTGGGCCGGGCCCATGAGCACTGGCCCGGTCCTCGGTTTCCGGTTCCGGGGCGCGGGATTGCTATTTACTGTATTATATTCCGAAACAACTATAGAAGAAATGCTGGCCTTGTGTTGTCGGATTGCCAGGCCTCGTACGAGCTATTCCGTGGCCAAGGAACTGCCAGCCCGTAATACTTGATCAAGGGAAAGAAGAAGGTGAAAAGAAGGGAGAAAAAGTGAAGTCGCATGGTCCATTTAAAGAAGTTGACTCGGGCGTCATCCATTCGAGACCGATAAATCAAAGCTCCATTTACCCTCAACGTAAGGAAGATCCCAATTTCCCGTTTGATTTCGAGAAAATTTCTTAATGCAATGATAAATTGATAATCTCAATTTGAATTTCTTTTTTGTTCCACGGTCATTCGGGCGCACGTCGGAGCTAACGCTTTTATGTCCTCACTAGGGCAAAGGACATCGCAATCCCCCCCCCCCCCCCAAGATAGTACTAGTTAATTGATAAAAAAAAAAGAAGAGAAAGAAATCAGAGAACCTAATTCTGATCTAGAAGGAACATAAAGAGCGAATTGTAGTTGATTACATGGAAGGAAGGATGGAGACCACGCTTTAGAGCTTCATGGTTGCAAATTTATTCCTTAGAAAAGAGGGCATACCGGGCCACAAAAGTCAAGGGGTTCATCAATGTCGATTTACAGAAAAGACGAGGCAAATATGATGACCACCGAACCCTTTTGTCAGCCACTTTATTCCTACTTATCCCAACCATGGCAGCACATCTTGACCCGTTGTCTTGTAAAAACTGCAACGTGAATCATTACGTTCGTATAAAACTCCACGAAAATGAATGATTGTGATGTGGGGTCTCGTCGATGTGCCCAGATTCTTCCTCCACGGCGTCGATCCCCGCCCGCCGCCCACCTGAACGTCATCATCAGGGCCGCCACGTTCACCCGACCCCGGAAGCGCGCAGCGCAAGCTGGGTCGAGCCAAGGAGGAGGAGAGTGCCGAGAGGCAGCCATCGAGGCTAAGGCCGACGACGGAGCTGATGGGTCATCGGAGGCAGGCGACGTTCTTTGATGATTTGGGCTCTTTATGAACACCAACATTTGATTCGACATAAAATCCATCATACGAGCAATGAAATATCTGGCAAATAGCATCTGTTGGAAAGCTGCAAAAAGTTTAAAAAAAAAAGAAGAAAGGGTCCTTTCTAGTTTGGATTGCAAAACGAAAATCAACAAAATCGAGGATGGTTGAAAGGGTGCCAAAGAATTTGATCACAGAACGTAATGCGCACTACCGGAAAAATGGGTCTTCACTTTTTGCAGTGGACTTTATGCGTTTGACCGAAAAAGGAGTGACCTTGCTTTTGTATTGCGGATTGGTCATTCTTGTTTAATGATGAACATGTTCGTGTCACGTACCGGCCGGAAAAGAAGGAGACATATTCATCATGTCGCCTCCTTCGGCCTTAGATGATTACTGATACACCACACCAGAGCTGAGAGAGAGCTGGGCCCTTGAGACAGACTCTTAACTCTAATCCTCAACGGATGACCAAAACAGAGGACCGAGCAGCTTCCTTTTTTCTAGGGCTAGGGCTGATGATCAGGAGTCCAAAAGCTGCAACGAAGTAGGAGACCTCGGCCTCGTACGCAAGCAACGATGAAGGCGCTGCTTTTGCGGGGATGTGCGTGCATCCGGCGCATATGAGCTTTTGAATCATGCGAAACTCATTGAAATCATCTGTCAAGATGCTGTCCAATATAAATGCATCCAGTACCCAAAGTAATAGCAACTCTATGCACATTAAGCAACAAAATATCCAGAGTAATAGCCGTCATAATTAGAAACGCCGCTAATATTTTGAATTGTATGTTGGGCTAGGACTATGAGCTAAAGGCCTAACTGCAAACCGACTCCTTAACACCTGAAGAACTGGAATATCTTCCATTGGAGACCTTAGGACAGGTTCTCTTCAGACTTCTTGTCAGCGTCAACAGCAAGACAACTAGCGCACAAGAAAGGGCCGTGCCATTGAAATTACAGCCACACTAGCCTACTATTGACCGAACAGATTGTTCCTCTGTAAGATAACACTTTTAAATCTAAAACTATCATAGCTCGACCTTTAGTGGAGATTGGCACTGAAAGACATGCAGAGAAGCAACACTAAAAGTTGGTGAAAACATCATAGAAAGGGGGTTTTGGCAGTAAGGCCATTTGCCTCACTGAGTTTTAATACAGTTTCCTCTTGGCATGACAGTGATTGAATGCTGAAGGTGCTAAAGTCGAGCAGTCATTCATTCACCGCAAAAGGAAGGGGGTTTGCGTGTTAAAAGCTTTGATTTTTTGGATTTGGAACATGGCTTGTATAATTGTATCATGAAGTCCTTTTTACTTACGAAAGCTTGATTCCATCTGCCTTGGCTGGTGTTCTTTTCATGGATTTTTTCCTAATAAGGTTCTTTTCCTCGGTGCCTTTTTGTCTTTAAGACTCCTACTAGTGTTTTTCTCTGGTACATGGGTTTATATTTTCAATAAACAGGGAATAGTATCTTGGCACTGGTTCGTTTGACCTAATCCTTGTATTCCAAAGCGTTACTTTCTTGCTTAGCCTTGTGTTGTTAATTGACTTTACGACTGAGGACTGGTTGGTCAGATGGATGCTTCATATTTTGAGCTTTGATTGGTTGTTTGCTATAAAAGAAAGAAAGCTGCATACTTTTTCAATGTCCTTTCGGCCACTGATATTTGGCCAAGGTTGCTGGGTGCATGCACTTTGTCCAGGTCTGTTGGTATTTGGCTTTCTGAGTTTGATTAGGAAATTCACCACTATAAAGTGAAGTCTTTACATCACGTAAGATGAGCGGAGCATGAGTTTCTTGTCCAATTAGAATGGTCATGAAGAAAGATATCTTTTGCAGAAAATAAAAATGCGCCGATGTTACTTTCAAGGTAGATCCTTCTTATATCCTAGAGCACGCGAACGAAGAGATTCAGCAAAATAAGTTCTGATTCTTCAAGCTTATCTCACTTAAGGTCCTCTCTTGAGATATATCTCAGCATCTTTTTTAAGTTTTATTCAGCATATAAACGTATACATCAACAAATGGTGGATTATTCTACAGAGGCCTAGGAAGTAAGAGAACTCATCCTCCTTTCCAATGACATTCTGCAATAATGAAAGCAAGCTCAAGGGATTGAGAGGCATTGAGCCTACGGTCACAGCGGGTGCCGTAATGCGAACTCAGGTCATCAAATGTCATGGTTTCGCGAGCCACCAATGCACTCTGTCACGTTCTGACCAGTCATCTCTAAACGTCCACCTCCTGGGGTGGCTACCTCCTTCTTGCTCATGCACATCAAAGAAGGCTCTCACTTCAGCCTATGCAAGCAATAAACCAGTGTTACAACGAAGGAAGGCTAGAAGTAGTCTGTTTCCTAAACTGCTAATTTGTCGAGGGTAGATGCTGCAACTGCTAGTCCAGCTCAAACTAAGTTACAATTGATCAAAAGTCGCTAATTTGCATTCATAAAAGAAAAAAAGCACAGTCGGAAGTTTAGTGAGCTTTAAGATGTGGAAATGACGAGGTAACGTTGACATGAGGGTGGGTGCTGGGCTAAAACGATTGGCAGGCCGCAGACACGTGAGAGCACCCACCAGGCACCAGCCATGAAAATTTCTCGTTCAAGTCAGTGGACACATGTTTTCAGGATTCTATTCTCGCTCTACCACGTCCTTCAGTTTTCTTACCTATCCCACTGAATCGGTCTCGCTACTCAGCTTCTTGCTAACATGAACTTAAAACTCCATGTCACGAGCGTAAAAAACTTAACCCTGGAACTTCTTACAAGATGCATATGCTATGAAAATTTCTTACAAACTGTTTTGCATCTTTTGGAAGAGATTTGTTAGAAACATACTGTTTACGGGGAGATACAGACGGATAACTATATTTCAAGGGAAAGTGAAAGAGAGTGCAGATAGGCGACCTCGTGCGCCAGCAGCTAAAAAGGTTGAATTCGAGCACGACTTGTCGTGACTAATCAATTTCTCGAAAATCCATAGAATACCCAACAGTGACACCAGCCAACCAATTCAGGGGTGCTTGGGAAATCAAGTTGCAACTTCCAAATTACAATGCATCCAAATTCCTGATTGCCCCCACCCAAAATCACTCAATGAGAAAGGAAGAAAAAAGGCTTGGGCTTGCGAATCTTCCCATCAATAATTGTACTTGCATTTTGATTTGTAAAAGGGTGTGCATTGGGAATTACTTGCCTGGATCCGGATCCGGATCCAATGGACCACTGACACGATATCGCAAGTGGGCCCACCTTTGGACATGCTTGATATTTTGGCATTTTGAACTGTGCGCATGCTTTTAATTCACTCGACCCTGTTTCTTTCCCCCTTCTGGATGATCCACGAGTGCATTACCAGGAGGCAATGTGTGTTCCTGTTTGTTCTTGGGGAGAAAGGGGGACCATCCATTGACTTCTTAAATCACATGTCAAGGCAAAAGCAAAAAGTTCTCAAATATTTCTGAGACGGCAAATCTAATAGCGATGTAGTTTGTGGCAGCAGAAGATTGGTTTGGTAGTGGTGACTCGTGAATAAAAATGATGAAGGTATGTGTTGTGTTAGGAGCTGAACAAGATGGGCTCCGTTTTCATCGGTTGCAAATTGTTCTGAGTAGCTTGAGTGCTGAATCAAGTTGATGTCGAGTCTGATGTATTCGAACGAGCAGCTTGAGCCACTCACAGGCCTTGTTAGTAACTATTTACTTTGGGCATTTGTGTTGGAGCTGCTCGAGTTCGTCATCTTAACAACGGTGGCTAGGTTGGTCATGTTGAAAATTACCAAGTGAATAGTGATGGCAGCTGCAGCGAGTGGTTGATAGTGGCGGCGGTCGATGAGGGACGAGAGTTTAGTGATCATTGATTGCAGCACTGTTGGATCAACCATATGATGGTGGTCAGGCCAGTACGGAATAAAATCTAACGTCCTTCGTGATGGCTGGTAGCTACTAGATATTGGCAATGGCGACGATCTATAGCTCAATATACTTGGACAACTTCAATGTCCTTCAATCTCTGTAAATCCTAAACTATTGCTGTTGCATCCACTAGTCTTAGCGAAAAGCAAATAAAAGCAGACAAGGTATTGTACTTCATCAATCACACCGTTACGGCAAAGAAATCCAAGAATGGATGATGCCTGTCTTAAACTTTTTTCCGTGTTCCTCTTTTTCTTCTAGTTTTTTTATGCTGAGATTTAAACAGAGCACGTGCTGCACCAGGTTCAAGATTGCATTATCTTATCTCTTGAGCGGCCAAACACAAAAATCTTGTCTTAACACGCTTTATGAACTGCAAGATTGCAGGATCCCAAGTCATGAATCACATGTAATCATGTGACTTCAGAGCCAAGTTGTGTATGCAATAAATCAAAGGATAAAGAAGACGCTCCTCTGCTTATCAACCATGAACAGGAAACACCTTGAAAGAACATTATCTGCGAATATATAGGTTGGCAGAGACGAGACATTGTCCCAACCAACCCCTCTCTGCCTCAGGTGAAATATGGCTAATCATCTGATCTGGTACCAATTGGATGGGATCTAATCCCGAGTCACAGCTACAGACATACTTGCATACTTGAGAAATGGAACTCCTATGCTCTGGGTTTTCACATTCAGTTGAATAATCAACAGCTTGGTAAGCTCTTGAACTTAAAGAGGACAGATCAAGCACATGGGGGATGCACATCCGCATTATGAGTTCAGCGAAAAAGTCGCATCAACAAAGACTAGTGTAAGGACTCAATGCACTTGTCCAGTCCCACTAGTCCCCCAGCAACCTATGCTATTGAGTTATATCAGAAAGTTCAGCTATATAGGGTTCGCGCGCCATGGAATAAACAGACCATAAACCATTCTCATATTCAATGAACCATTTGAGGGCGTCGAGTGAATTCATGGAGACAGTGAGAAATATGGGGAAACAGTTACGGGGAAAATCAAAATGTGAAGAGAAATCTATTCTACATTTAAAAACGGATTGAGAGTCTCTGAATGTTTTTTCCTACTCGTTAAATACCAATATGAAACTACAAATAGCATGTTGGAGAATGGTCATAGCAAACACAGCGACTCAATAAGTACACTTAGCACACCATCAGTTGCTCACTATCGAAAATAGGGCACTACAAAAGCTCGCACACTCATTGATATCAATGTCTCCCATGGAGCATAGACAAAAAAGAGCTACTCAATATCATATTTCTGCGAACTTAGCGAGTATAACCAAACATACAGGAATGATTTTCAAATTTACTTCTGCTCTTGCAGGCCGAGTCATAAGATCAAACCCTTGGGTCAGCAATGACATTGGACATAGGCTAGGTATTCATTCCTATTTCATATTCATTCCCGAAGGAAATACATACCAGTTTGCAGAAGCATGTACATACATTGTAGATGGATCATGTAGCAGTACTAAGAGCATATCGATAATGCAGTAAACAACAAATACGAAAAAGGGTTCATACATATAAACATAAGATCAAGGAGACGGGGCCCAACCATAGAGTCCTGCATCTTCAATTCCTTCGTAGAACCTCAGCTCAAGGTCTTCCAACCTCCCTTCATCGTCCCACATCTCATCCAAGCTCTCGTTGTCATAGTAATCTCCAACTTCTCCGGCCACAAATTCCCATGCCAAATACTCGGAGAAATCAGAAAAATCGGAGTAATCCTCCCACTCATTCCTCTCATACTCGTCCACAACATCAGGCCCCAGAACCTTCAATTTGGGATACCTTTCTTTGAGGAACTTCTCATCGAGTTCTGCATGGTGGCAACCCCGCAAGTCTAGAAATTCTAGCTCGGGACAATTGTATATAATCTCGAGAACGCTCTGGGTGCTCACGAGGTGGTAAGACATCTCAAGGCGTCTGAGCTTGGACATGGTTAAGGCAATGGCATGAGCCTCGTCATCCAATGAGGACTTGCCAGCGGTATCTACTGGATGCATGTTCCGGCACAAACCAAGAAGCATTTTGCAGTTCTTCCCAATGGCTTCAAGGGCATGAGCACCAATCCTGTTGCAGTAGCTTAGGTCCAAGAAACTCAGCGTGGAAAGCCTTCCTGCTATGCTTTCTACTATTGGATCTGTTATTTCGCTACGAGGCAATCGCAACGTGTGGACTGAACCAGCACTAGCAACATCAACAAGGAAAAGAAAGGACACGTTACAATTCATGAACTCTAGCTATTGATCACAAGTTCTTCAATATAAGTTCATCCTGAATTTCTTATCATAAAAGGGGACATAAAAAATGCTTTCCTTTAGCAATGTTTGATGTGGGATTTACTTTGAAATCATCTAAATCGCCAAAGTGCATCATCATTTAATGCAACTGCAACAGTAGTCTTTGATGTGGGACTTAGGAAAATGGAAGTACGCTATAAATTAGGATTAAGCATCGCCGTAGTTTCCCTATCTAGAACAACAACCCATATGTTCCTAGATCTTCTTTTCACGCACCAGTAAAGTCTGAATGCCACAATTCTAAGGACGATTCATAGACTACAGAATAAAAGATTGGTTTTGCTTACTGATCAGCGATAAATGAGAAAATTCCATCGTCATGGAGACCGGTGCCTGACACACTGAGCTTTCGGAGCGATCCCGCACTTCTCGTGATCAGCAGCCGAAGCATACGATCAATGTCACCGGGAAAGCAACATTCCTTACTCCAATCCTCAATGTCTATCTCTTGCCAGCAATAAGGTCCAACCACCGCCTTTCCCCAAGATTTGCACACTCTAGGAATCACGGTCAGTATCTCATAGAGAGACAGATTCTTAAAGATTAATCCCAACGCGTCGGGTATTAATTCATCCCATCGCCGATAATCACTTGCCTCCTCCATCTATCCTGGACCCTACAACATGAATGGATTGCAAGAAGCACCTCAAAATTGAGTCTTTCACAACAATACACGAAAATGCGCACACAAAGTTCAAGCCTCAAATTCAAGAAATGGCAACATAAGGGCAGAAGCAAATGAACAGTACAGAGATTCCATAACTTCGCTCATTCATCAGAAGGGAATAGGAGAAAACAGGACAGAGACAGAGTTTAACAAACACAAAAGATTTACAAAAAAAAGGGAGAACAATTCCAGTGTGGGAGCAAAACTTTCTTAAAAGGGATTTCACTCACTCAAATAACAACTAGAACAACTAAAGAAGAGCAAGCATGTGCATCTGCAAACATATCAGTCAAATTCTTGACCGAACAACAGAAAAAAAGAATGGAGCTTGAAAATTTGAGCGACAACCAGATGAGTTCAGGAACTTGAAAAAAAATCGAGCTTTGCATAATTGAAACAAGTGATTAGCCAAGATTAGAAGTTATCGGAATACAGAACTTTGAAAAGCAAGCTAATTGCAATAGAGTCTGTAACGCAGCAAGAAATGAGAACCTACTGCAAGAGACGAAGGAAATAAAATACTCCATAACAACTCTCCCCCGGGATCTCCTTACTTTTAGCGGCCAGAGAGAGAGAGAAGCCAAAAGAATTTCAAAAAAAAATCCAGACTTTGCATTCTCAGCTGAAAATCAAGAAGCTGGAAGCTACACTTCAGCTGAGGGGTGGAACTTTCCCAGTTGGGAAGAGAACGTCCGTGCTCGACAAACCAAACCCAAATGAGAACTACCACCATTTTCTTTTGCTCTGCCCAAGGTTTCTCGGTGGGCAGAGCATGAGCAGAGAGAGGGGAAGGGACAAAGAAAGGATAAAAAGAAAAGAGAGAGCAACTTTACACGAGCATGAGTAAAGATAAGTTGTACTCAAGAAGGAGTGAGATCTCCCTTCGAACTGCCTGAGTTCTTTTTTTTCTCTGGGTTTTCTGCTAAAAGCCCGCCGGTTTATCCGCCACAGAAGCAGAGGAAGAGTAAGAGAGAGAGGGAGAAAGGGAGGGAGGGAGAGAGAGAGAGAGAGGAGGGGATGTTTGCCTACCTACCGAAAAAGCTTTCGCTACAACCACCAGCGAACAAGCGGAAGAACAAGAGTAAAAACAAGACAGTGAGTGAGACAGAGAGAGACAGAGAACAGAAAAGTAGAGGGGGAGATATCAACAAGACTTTTTGTGAAAAGTGAAAGTGGGGGAGTGTAGGGGGAGGATGTTGCTGTACCCCGGAACGCAATAGGAGCAGGAGGACAAAAATGGACAGGTCTTACTATGGAGAGAGTGGAGAACTGTCAAACCTGGTATTTAAGACAGCTTTAAATGCAAGTTGGTGGCGTGCAAGCTTAATTAGAGAGAGAGAGAGGGAGAGAGAGAGAGAGAGGTAGGCCGAACTCGAAATCCAGGCTTCAAGAATAAAAGAATCTTTAAGGAAAAGGAAAGCGAGAGAGCGCAGAAAGGGCTTGAAGAATTCGAGGGTTAATAATTACCTCGTGGAAGAAGAAGAAGAACTCAACCATGGTGGTAATGGGGAAGGCTGTTCTTCATCGCTCGACTCTGTCCGAAGATTTCGCGGCTCATTTCTTGCTGCTTCTTTTCTCTCTCTCTATCCTTTTCTTTGGCGGCGTAATTTGCGAAGGATTTACAGGATAGAGTCTGCGTTTTGCTGATTTGGAATGACCAGGTCTCGACGGTGACCGTTCACCCGAGAAATGAGCAAGTTTCGATGCGATTGCGTGTGCGCGTGGGCGGCAGTGGGATGGAAACACGAGGACCGAGTAACGCAAGCTCCGTCCCGAAGTCACGAGACCAAAGGAAGTTCTCGAAGGGCAAAAGAGAACAGCAGAGTGACTCAGTGTCCCGGTTCCCCTTCTTCCCCCATGTGCGCGCCCCTTCACGTTTTGGTCTTTTGAGTACAGACATTTTCATGTGTCATAGGTAAATCTCTCATTATTTATACATATATGACCACAAGGGTCGGTAGTGTATGAATATGGATCGATTTTGGACTGTGTGGAACACTTGATATATAGCCCTAAGATTTTTCATGAGGCACAACGCGACGCGAGGCTCTCTCTCTCGAGCCCTTCCGACCGAGGCCTCTCTTCAAAAGGAAATGTAATGCTCGTGAATATCATTATTCTTTTAACGTGAGACTACTTCAAAGGACTACCACCCGTGCGACATGATTACTTATTCGCTAGTGGTAGACGGGTTGTGTGGAGGCCATGCTTACAATTGGCAAGTCATGTCTCCCTTCTCTGTGGATGCTAACTCTTTTCGTGGGATTTGAGGTTCCTCTTTCATTCACGTGTTAGCATGCGATTACAATTTTGGTGCTGTCATATTTCACCTATCAGATGGGAATCATATCAGAGAAGGCCATGTTTTCCTCCAACCAGTCTTTTGATTGGTGGGTCGACGTCCATAAAGTATAATGCACCAATCAGAGTTAGGTTAGACTCTAAAGTCCATCAAGAGGCTAGACTCAATCTATCTTTCCCGCTTTCGCTCTAGGATGGGGAAACGTATAACACTATCAGATTTGCATTGTGGAAACCGAATGCTCACCTCCCTAGAAAGGAACTTAGCATCGAGCTGTTTGTAAACGAGCGAACATTGACTTTTGAGTGAAAAATACCAGCAATTTGGGAATTCTAATCTCAAATCACACTATCCAAACATTTGATAACCTTCCGACCGAAAAAAAAAAACATTTGATAACCTTAACATCCAGGATTATGAACACAAAGCATGCTAGCAAGTCTAGGATTGGGACCAACCTCGGAGTCACAGATTTCCATGGTTATCATTGTCAGCGACTGGTGGAGCTGGCACACCTCAAACACAACTACCTGCCTACACGCTGTCCACTTATCAACTACTTTCCCCTCAGCTGCAAAGAGAAACTGCCATTTCCAATAATACCATACGACTTCCTGTACATCTACTGTGTTATCATGTCAGAGATTCAAAATTTAATCCGATGAACAACTTAATCAACATAACCAAACCGTGCATTTAATTAACCAAGTAGCCGTAAAGGGAATAAACTAGGATCAGCTCAACCAAACTACCAGTGATTTTTACTTCTTGTTGCTGCTTAATGGGTTTGTATCTAGAATCATATCTTCAGATTATGGAACAGCAGGCAGCACCAGCAGACAAGCACACGTCTACTCCCTGGGAAAAAAAGAAACCAAAAACATTTAAAAAGCTCCGACTGACACTCTTCAGTCTTAAGCATATGAAAAATCCCACGCCTACTGACATAACCAACAGAACATAATTACAATAGTTTGTTGCTAGTATGTAGATCATATAAGCACTTAAGCACATTATGAAAATGAACACTTTTTGAGGTACTGACAGAAAAGCACTTTCATTTCTACAAAAAGTTCCTATGCCTTGAAAAAATCACCAGACTAGAGAATTGCCTTGGTAGTCAAAGTCAAGGAAATTAGGAATCCATGCAACCAAAGGAAATGCATGCTCAAGACAAATCAATGCACCTTTTCAACTACTCTCTTTAAGCAGCCACGCTAGGTTCTATATCCACTTGTTCATTTCCAGTGTCAATTAAATTGAACTGGCAAAAGAAACAAAAAATTGAGTGCACGGTTTCTACACCAGTAGCAAAGAGCTGGATGTTATTGCACCTACAGTGGACATTATGAAAGCAGAATAGGTCTTATAAATAGCACAGCTACACATAAATGATGGAATTGATGCTTTTTTTTTTGGTCGTAGGGATTGATACTTTACCATGGGCTTTTTGGTGCTCTTGTCTTATAATCACGTGTTAAATTGAAAAGGAGCAGCTTAAACATAACAGGGACATTTAACGGAAAACTAGATGAGACACTAGTAAGCAAAACAAAATCAAAGAAATTGCACACAATTGAAATCGGGACACGAAGTAAAAGACAATATTTAAAATCCAAAATTGGTAGTAGCTCAATTAAAGACTTAAACCAATTAGACTTCGATTTCTGAAAGACACTACATTAAAATTCTAATTCCAAGTAAGACCCTGATTTCGACCCAAAAAAAGAGTGAGACCCTGATCGTTCGTAGTTACTAGATTTTCTATCTAAGAATCTCAACAACCCCATGGGTTTTAATTCAAACCAAAATGATAAAAACCCGTGTTCAGATTGACCAGCTACTTGGGTAAAGACCAGACATGATCATATCTCAGAAAGGTTAATAGCTATTTCAAACCACGGCAGAAACCATGCACCTGGAACAAGGCTTAGAAATCTTTAATGCATGTGATGAATTGTCATTGAATGCCAAAAAGAATAATCAACGGTCAGATACAAAGTCTGCTTCATGTTAAAGTAAAAAATGCTCGACAAATATATGGTCCTCCTGAAACGGATGCAATTGCATTGTATCTTATCTATTCAACTTAAATATCCACAACTGAAAAACGGAATGTGATAGCAAAATATTTCGTGCCGGACTCTCTACTAACAAGACAGTAGATATCTATATAGCCACATAAATTGGATTCTTCTAGTAAAAGTACGCAAGTAAAGCAAGCGAGAAGTGCAGATTCAATAAAAAATTGTGGAGAAGCCCTTCATGAGAGTTCCTAGCATACACATGCATACAGGATAGTTTTTCAACTTTAGTAACATATCAAAAGGCCAAAAAATCAAATCATTTTTGCAGCATTTCGCGCTTTTATCTTTAATCAGTGTATAGAAATAAAATAACTTGATCTCATATGATCAGGTAAAGTAGCAAGCGTAACAGAATAAAGTGCTGCACCCTGGATGGTAAAGTCCAATGCCCGAAATCACTAGCTTATGCTGTGACTCAAGTAGCACAGGACCCAAGATTCCCATGTGAATGCATCACTATGGTGCAAGACATTGACGAACATTACAATTAACAGGATCAATTACTGTTTGTAGCATAACCAAAAAATCACAAATCACCATTTTAATCTGGAAATACCTACCACCCGTTAAATGATGTTTGAACAGAGATGGCAAGCAAACTTTTGTGAGATGTGCAGTAAATATGCTTTGTTCAAATGGTGGACAGACTTGTCACCTATGCATCTCAAATGATTACTGTAACATAATTATATAAAGACCAGCTAAAACATCAATAAATACCAACACCACATCCTCCAGTAGAAGTTAAAACTTTCAACCGAGAATATTCTCCTATCATACAAATACCCATGTACTAATTTCGCCACAGTGAAAGAGTATATCACCATAAAATGGAACAGGGACAAAATCAGTACCACTTAATGAGCCAGCCAAACAGAAAATGCTGCATAATGGGGACCTTTTCCAAGACCTCTGCCTTGTACATCTTCAGCAACCCACTATTCACCTTGTTCCAATTAGGCACTCCACTGATATCATCCAGCAGCGGTGAATGCTCAGCAAACAATCCCTTCTTCACCTTCCTAATAAATGCGATGCAAGAGAAATACATATACTCATTGGAGAAGTTTTCCAATATATCGTCATTGTGAATTGACTTGGGCTTCATATACTTATGGCCAATCAGCTGCGATGACCCAAATATGAAAGGCAAGAAATGATAATCATCAAGACCCCAAACCCCATGTGAACCCGCAGGCTCCAAAGAATACACCAACTGCAATTTCCTCATCAACTCTAGATACTTCACAAAAACCCTGGCCACTACAGCTGGGTAATCTTCTTCCTTAACAACTCCTATCCTCGCTAAGCAATACAACCACGCAGCAAAATTGGTCTCATGCCCAGTGCCATAATCAATGCGACTTGAATTACCAAAACTATCAGTAAAATAAGGTACAATCTCGACCGTCGCAGATCGCAGATCGTCAGGAAGAAACGCAACCATCAGGGACTCACTAGTTTCTTCCAAACGCTCGTGCCAGCTCCTGTACGAGACATTACCGTAACGCGCGGCTTGCTGGACCGGAGGGATTTCCTCGATCCAGCGAGCCAGGGTCTCGAGAATCGACACGATCGCGGACACAGTGGACGATTCGTGGCACGAGTCCGAGATCTTGCGGCCCCGAATCGACTCGGAGAGAGCGACCACGAAGCCAAGGAAGTTCTTGGAGGCGTCGGAGTCGTGGAACCGGCGGAGATCGTCCGGAGACTGGATCCTCTTGACCGGGACTTGGAACCGATAAGGCGGAGAGACGATCGGGACCTTCTGCGACTGAGGCACGGGCGCTCGGATGATCGCTTGCTGCTGAGAGTACAGGGATTCCGGCGACAGGTTGACGGCGGGGGCGCGGATGGGGCGGTAGGCCGGCGGCGGGGAGACGCCGGAGAAGGAGGGCGGGGGGGCAGGGTAAGCTGTGGGGCCGCCGCATCTGGCGCAGGTGGCGCCGGAGTGAGCGTCGCCGGCGCAGCTGGTGGAGGTAGGCGCTTGGGGAGATCTCGGGGAGCGGCAGTCGCCGTGAGATTCCATCGGAAGGCGGAGGAAGGCGGAGACGGAAACCGGGAAGGCGGAACGCGGTGGCTTATCGATTTTTGAAGATGGAGGAGGAGGAAAAACAAGAAATTTGTAGGCGTTTCGACGACGCGAACGGTGGGGATTAAGCCGGCGTGAGCTTTTCCCGAACGTGAACGGCGGTGATTAAACAATGGAGAACGGATTGAGGGCGTTGGATGATCTTACTTTGAGTTGATGAGTTCCGACTAAGCGACGGTCGTGATGCTTCGATTATGCTTGGGCCTAACCTGACGATATAGGACGAAAGTCCAACTCGAGATTCGTCTGGGCTTGTTTCGATGTTTCGAGGCCCATTGATACTGGTCTGTGATTTAGAAAATTAGAGATATTGGTCAAATATCCACTTTCAGTCTTCGTCCTTGAACTTTCGCATATTTCCAATGGCGCCCCTAAAATATTTTATTTGTCTAATTAAGCCCTTGAAATTGCATCGCAATTTTCTCCGAAGTCGCTTGATTGGAGCTAATGTGTCTCTGGAGCTGGTAAGAGTTTCGTTGTTAAAACTCGAATTTTCAACGTTCGTGTTGAGAAATCCTATCATGCATAATTTGATTGTGGCATTCGAGTTTAAAGTTTGTAGTCCATGGATCGGCCGGGAATGACTGGTTTCAGGATGAATAGGTTTCAAACCTGTAACCTAGAACTTATCATGTTAAAGTCGATTCCCTTTTTTTTTTAACCAAGAACCAACTTGGTTGACCTTGGATCGGCCTGGAATTGAGCCAGCCGATTCAAGGCTAGTTCCAAGGTCAACTCGTGCCTAGACAGGGCTTTTCTTTTTCTTTTTCCTTTTCATTTTGATCATTTATTATATTTATCATATATATATATATATATATATATATGTATCAAATATGAATACAATTCTTTTATGCTTGACAATAACATGTCAAATATATTCAATTTCAGCAAATATATTCTACTTTAAGAAAGAGTAAAAGAACTCACTTTGAGTTAGGCATAAACCGATTCAAAACCAATTTAGCTCTAGATTCTATCATTGCTGATTCTAGTTTCCAGGCCTAGGTTGAATCGGTCAATCACGGTTATGAAACCTGGAACCAAACTGGTCAAGGTTGGTTCTTAATTTTTGAAATCAGGAATCGGATAGGTCCCCTTGTGAACTGATTCGATCACTTACCCCTAGCATCAGATGATAGCCCAGATGACAAAAAAAACTCCATATTTCTTGTCAGCTTTGACGGGTACGTTAGCTTTAATTAACTAGATTCTTAGTCCAAAAAACTTAACTGTAAAAGTTATGCAAGTTCAGGGACTTGATTAAGCACATCAAATGTTCAACACCTTGCTTCGGAAAAACCCTGCAAGTTGAGAGACCAAACATGGACTTTTATTTAGCTACAATATGTCTGTCACGTTTAGCTAACATGGCGGCCACAACTATAATAAGAAATGATTTTTCTGATGGACTATATAAAAATATTTATATGAATAGGCTCCAATTGGGTAAATGACATTACATGGATAACCATTCCAAGTAAAAATTAATAGTCGATATGATTATCTTGCTCACCCTTTCTTCTGCTATGAATCTCTCTCTCGACTTGATTCGCAACCTGGTCATCATTGAGCGCGATTACAATCGATCTAGGGTGGTGACCTTAGATTGGAGAGAGAGAGAGAGAGAGAGAGAGAGAGAGAGAGAGAGAGAGAGAGAGAGTTTTTAGGGTTTTGAGTGACATTTTCACACAAGGTGAAGGTACTTTAGCGGATTTGGAGTCATTCGGTCGAAAACGAAGTACTGCTTCGCATGACTTGGAAGAATGTTCAAGGTAATGAATGAGTCAATGCCAAGTGTTGCGATGCTGCATATTTCTTTCTTGGATATTCCAAGCGGCCAAACAGGATTCCACAAAGTTCTTTGCACGTCCAAAAACTTTGCTTGTGGAAACTCCAGAGTCTCCATGTTTCTGAACTCCATGGATGAAGACTTGATTCACCATCCTTCTTTATTCTATGAGGATCTCCATCAGCACCAAACTTTTTCGACAAATATGCAGATGAATTATGGAAACATTCCAGCACAACTCCGGTCATAGCCAAACCGAGTCTTGAAAGAGAAACGAAAGAGATGTTTGACATGCATTGACGTTCAATCGTTATAATGAAATCGCGTTATTCAGGCAATCTGCAATAGCCACGGATCAAAGTAATCCACAAATTCCGAAATATTGTATTTCAACAACATAATTTAAAGGCCCAAAAATAAAAGCAAGACGTATAGTGATATAACCCCACGTGTGCACTATACACGTATGAAAATGGAGGTACTCGTCGTGTTGGTGTATTGCTCGGTTGCTGCTCTACACGGCCGTCTTGCAAGTAGACGTCTTGGGGTTCCACATCGCCGGCAGCAGAAATTTCCGTCCACCCAAGCCGATCGCGTTGTAGCTCGCTCCATTCGTCTTGTCCACCAGGACGACCCCGGGATAGCCGGGGAATGCGCCGGCCCCGAATATCCCCGTGCATGCGGTCACGGCCTCGAGGGGCGCGTCGCTCGGGCCCTGGAAATACCCCGTGTCGAACGGGTTCGTGACGGTCCCCGCCAGGACTGTGGCCAAGTTGATGATCATCCCGTCGACCCCGATGTCCCCGCTCGGGGCCACCAGGGGAGGCATCTGAGGCCCGTAGATCGGCTGGTGGAAGGGCCACGCGCACTGACCGGGGCACTGGGACACCGAGTTGCCGACCCACGCGTACGCGAACTTGGTACCCTTGCCGCCCGGGGCCGTGGTCGACCACCCGTGCAACCCGCAGCTGTTCATGCAGAAATCCTCGACGCCAACATCCGACGAGGTCAACACAAAGTTGACGGCATTGCCGCCACTAGGCTTGGCGCTGGCGAGCTTGGAGGAAAGGCTCACGATGTCTTGGTTCTTCAGCGCTTTGCCCCGGGAGTACTCGCCGTCGACGAGCTGCTTCCCCAAGACGATGCGGGCGGGGCCACCTGCGTACGCGGCGGTGGTGGACCACCAGGAGGCGACGGACGGGGAAGGCTTGGCGGGCCCGCTGAGGGAGCGGAAGAAGCCGGCGACGATGGAGAGCTGGCGGGGGGAGAAGCGGCCGTACCAGAGGAGGTTGACGGTGACGTTGCCCTTGAGGAGCTGGCCCTTGTGGTACGTGAGGACGAGGGGCGGTGTCTGGACCAGGGACAGCATCCTCGGGTGGACAGTGCCGGCGGAGGACGGGGCGGAGAGGTGGGACAGGACGAGGAGGAGGGCGGCGGCGGCGGCGAGGACGAAAGGAGGAGGAGGAGACGACGACGGAGCAGCCATGGTTTCGGACAAATGTGGAAGAGTTCCTCACGTTGGCGATGAGGAATAGCGTGTCTCTGCGTTGCGTATTTATACGGAGGGTTCGCCGCCGGCGGAGAGAAAGGAGTGACGAGCATGTCTCTCGGATAGACAAAGGAAGATAGAGGCGCGGGAGCAGATCTGTTTGACCAGCTCGGGGTCAGAATTCAGGAACGATCTTTAGAAGAACCTGGACCACGTGAGCCCGGCTCGCATCTACCGTCGGTCGAGATGAACTTCGCGCGGGATTCGCATGATCTCCCGGCTGGCGCGAGCCGAGCTCATGTGTTCCCGGGCGCAGGCGACACTTTCTCCGAAAACAGGGGGAGGCCGAGCCAAAATTTGCGACGTATACGGGCAGAAACTTATGGGAGGTTCACTTGGGGGTGAGAAAATATTACATGTACTGATTTATTGATGATTTTCTTGGATCGAATAAATTAAAATATATATATGTGTAAGAACTATTTTGGATCTAAGATTATTAACTCCGGTATACTATGATTTATTTAAAAAAATTGTTGGGTAAATCTTATCCCTGGTCATTAAACTTCATTGGAATTTTTTTTAAAAATCAAGTCACGTAACTTTTATTTCAGTCGATCGATGCGTTACGCTTTTAGGTTTTATTAATCGAAGCACTTTGATCGAAAATCTACTCAATTTATATGCGAACTATCGACATTTGTGTAACCCAAGTGGAAGTAACCCGGCGTGACGCATGGAAAAATTGGCCACTTGTCCATCACATCAAAGTGCCTCAATTGCCAAAAAAAAGAGATAGTAACTTAAGGTGCATTTGATAATCATTCTGTTCTCGAAAATAATTTCTGCTCAGAAATGATTTTTTTTTATTCCATTCCTGAAAACAATTTCTAAAAGTTTAAAGGCGTTTGGTAACTGCCCAAAATTTCTATTTTCGTAATAGAAAAAGAACATAACTACGTTTGGTAACCACACAAAATTTCTTTTTATTAATAATATTTTGAATTTTTTAATATTTCGGCAAAGATGGCCCTCGCTAGATCTGGCGAGGGTCCGACAAAGGTGACCCTCGCCTAGACCATGAGGGTCCAGCCCTCGCCAGATCGGGCAAGGGCGTCGTGGCCACCGGCCACAGGTTATGAAAAAAGGAAAAAAAAAATTCTTTTCCATTAATGATTCTTGTTCTCATAATCAAGAATCAACTTTTTTTTTTTTTTTAATTTTTGATTCTGTTCCAAAGCTTATTCTAGGAATAAATTCACGTTCGAGAATAAAAAATTTATCAAACGGATCTCTATTTTTTTTTGTTCCCGGAAACAAAAGAATAAAATCAGGCATTGTTTGGCCGGTTACCAAACAGACCCTTAGTGCATCGAGTGATCCTAAATCGAAGCACAATGATTTCGTGATTCTAAAATTCCACCGAAGATACAGCAAATTGCACGACCAATAACAATTTATAGTGACGCAATATATAATATGCTTAGATTTTTTTTTCAATCTTTATGCCTTTTTTTTGTTGGGTTTTTTTATATTTTTTTTAGGTTTATAATATAATATGGGAGAGTGGCTAAATTGAAGAAGGTTCAAAGGCAACCCAGGTCCGAGTCCAAGGACGGGGATTTGGTGTTTTTGGTCGGTTTTGAGAGCAGCGGCTAGGAGGTGACAACCGTTTCTGATCAAGTCAAGCCCTCTAATAATTGGAGTTCCTAACTGTATTGACCAATGTGAATAGTAGGAGATGATGAACTTAATAATTGAGGAACAAAAAAAAATTAGATAAAAAGAAGCAAGGAATCACACTTTTACTCCGTATTTCTTGAAATTTCAGTTCTAATAACTGATAAAACAACTATTTTTTGTCATGATTGGTAACTTTCGCTCTTCATGTTTTTTTGTCTGAAGTCAACTCTAGATCGTCATACTAAGTTCCAGATCTATTGAGTAGGCTTCAAGTTATGAGAATGTCAGAGTTTGGTCATATCTAGTGATGAGAAGAATATACATGATCCGTTGTCGATTGAACTGAGGAGATAATCTGATGTGAGAACGGCGTGTTGGGATATTACGTAACGAGATAGATCGAACATAAGAAGATTCACTGTATCAGATAGGGTATGTCTAAAACACAGCCAGTATGCAACTGTCGCTGTCTTATAAAATTTTGTGATTTGCAGCGCAGGAACAAGAGAAGGCCAATCTGGACTGGGTGGACAAAGGAGATCATCAGCTTGTGCAAAGAAGGGCGCTTGGCTTTTGGAGGCTCCCCGCCACCGCAGGCCCGCGGGCCACGGCTGAAGGCTGCCTTGGACTAAGATCGTGGCGAGCTCCATAGGTAGACTTTGGGCAACTCTCCCATTGTTCAAGTCAAATGATCATTTGGGACATATGGTGAAAGGATACGTAAACTTCCATACTGTACTACTGAGGCTAATTTCGAGCAAACATGATGGCTCAACATGATAGGAGTCGCTTAGAGTGTAGATGCGGTAAGTTTTGGTACCAGATTTTTTAGAGGTATGCGGCGCGCGATTTTAAGGGCAAAATAATGTCATTGATAGCGCCGATTGGACATTCGATCATCAGTAGAGAAGTCATAGGCAGTTCGACTAGAACCA
Organism: Syzygium syzygioides; assembly: GCA_031216285.1. Lineage (NCBI taxonomy): Eukaryota > Viridiplantae > Streptophyta > Magnoliopsida > Myrtales > Myrtaceae > Syzygium > Syzygium syzygioides. The sequence continues at coordinate 27,642,155 of CM062247.1, forward strand.
CACGTCGGTGTGCTGTGCCTAGAATGTGATGTGGAAGTGATTGAAGTGACCGATTGGATCCTAATTTTTCTCTCGATTGGGCCTGATGATCACATGGCACAAATTCAATGATAGATGAGTGGTGAACTCTCACGGCAAGATGATCAATTGCTCTATATTCTATATTGGGCCCTTGATCCCCACTAGCCCAATCAAAGATCAAATCGGTGCGGATCGACCCGTAATTCCGCTTGGAAAATCAAAAAACACCTATAGAGATGAGCAAAATGAATTGCCCAAATTGGAAACCGTCCGGTTCAGTCCGGCTCCAGGTGTGAACCCACCCACCCGAACCATAGGAATTGGACCGATTTTTTTTTCTTACAAACCTAAATCAGATAGATTTTCCTTTTCTCGTTCACAAACTCACGCCTCTTGTTTACAACTTCACACACTCTAACAGATAGATATTCCCTCTCGTTCACAAACTCTCAAAGTCGCGCAACGCCTCTTTTAGTCACGACTCACGCCGTCTTGCGGCCTCGCCTTGATGCGACCCTCTCACTTGACTGTCAACACCTCCCTCTCACCTCTCTCGGTCACAATTCGCGCCGTCTCGTGGCTTCCCCTCAACGCTGCCCTCTCGCTCAACCGTTGACGCCTCCCTCTCGCCTCTCTCAATCATGACTCTATTTATCTCTCTCTCTCGAGAGTCTCTGAATCGTCAATTTCAGTATCTCGATAAGTAAGCACGTGGTTTTCACTTTCACCACAGCTAGGATCTATAGAGTTAAAATTGCCGTGAGGTTTCCGAATTAGCTAGCTGTACCATGCGCACTGCTTCTTGTCGCCGGTTGTTATTGGGTAGTGGGTTTAGTGCTCTCTGGCTCTTGTAGATCAAATTTGTTTTCAAAATTCATCAGAAAAAAAACGAGAGAGAACGGGCCAGTTCCAGGACCAGGTGAGCCGGTTCTCGATTCCACAAATTGAAAACTGGCCCAACCTGAAACCGATCTCCCCTAAACACCTACGTATATTTTAATTTTCTAAGCTCAACTCCTAGGTATAAAACGTGGAAAAACAAATCGTAGGAAAATCATCATTAAATTTTATGGCAATTCCTTAAGGAAAATTTCAATTAAGGACCCCAAGTGGGGTCAAATTCTCAAAAAAGGGCATAAAGTGAATATTGTGTCAAATAAGGGTTTAAAGTGCTCAATCAGTCTCAAATAAGGACCCGAAGTGCCTAAAAAGTCTTAAATAAGGACCTGGGTCCCCTGCCGGCGAGAAAGTTACTGTTCCGTCAAGATTCATTATATGATATTTTAGCATAAACAACATGGTTTCTATTTCACTCAAGCTACGCGAGTGACAAAGCAACACCGTTTGCTTTTTGGCGCCATTTAGGCATCTTTTTAACCGTTCTCATTAATAAAATCTCGACGAAGTGTGAATGTGTCACGTAAGTATAAATTTGAGATTTTATGTGTCACGTGAAAAGTTTGGAGTATATGTGTTACAGCAAGCTTAATTTAGGGTTTTCGGTAATTTTTTATCATAATTTTTTTTTATAAGAAAAGGTCAAACCCAATGGATAAGTTTTTATTTCAAAAACTATATCCCTAAAAGTGGGATCATATTATAAATATAACACTTCTTACAAGATGCATATGCTATGAAAATTTCTTACAAACTGTTTTGCATCTTTTGGAAGAGATTTGTTAGAAACATACTGTTTACGGGGAGATACAGACGGATAACTATATTTCAAGGGAAAGTGAAAGAGAGTGCAGATAGGCGACCTCGTGCGCCAGCAGCTAAAAAGGTTGAATTCGAGCACGACTTGTCGTGACTAATCAATTTCTCGAAAATCCATAGAATACCCAACAGTGACACCAGCCAACCAATTCAGGGGTGCTTGGGAAATCAAGTTGCAACTTCCAAATTACAATGCATCCAAATTCCTGATTGCCCCCACCCAAAATCACTCAATGAGAAAGGAAGAAAAAAGGCTTGGGCTTGCGAATCTTCCCATCAATAATTGTACTTGCATTTTGATTTGTAAAAGGGTGTGCATTGGGAATTACGTGCCTGGAGCCGGATCCGGATCCAATGGACCACTGACACGATATCGCAAGTGGGCCCACCTTTGGACATGCTTGATATTTTGGCATTTTGAACTGTGCGCACGCTTTTAATTCACTCGACCCTGTTTCTTTCCCCCTTCTGGATGATCCACGAGTGCATTACCAGGAGGCAATGTGTGTTCCTGTTTGTTCTTGGGGAGAAAGGGGGACCATCCATTGACTTCTTAAATCACATGTCAAGGCAAAAGCAAAAAGTTCTCAAATATTTCTGAGACAGCATATCTAATAGCGATGTAGTTTGTGGCAGCAGAAGATTGGTTTGGTAGTGGTGACTCGTGAATAAAAATGATGAAGGTATGTGTTGTGTTAGGAGCTGAACAAGATGGGCTCCGTTTTCGTCGGTTGCAAATTGTTCTGAGTAGCTTGAGTGCTGAATCAAGTTGATGTCGAGTCTGATGTATTCGAACGAGCAGCTTGAGCCACTCACAGGCCTTGTTAGTAACTTTTTACTTTGGGCATTTGTGTTGGAGCTGCTCGAGTTCGTCATCTTAACAACGGTGGCTAGGTTGGTCATGTTGAAAATTACCAAGTGAATAGTGATGGCAGCTGCAGCGAGTGGTTGATAGTGGCGGCGGTCAATGAGTGACGAGAGTTTAGTGATCATTGATTGCAGCACTGTTGGATCAACAATATGATGGTGGTCAGGCCAGCACGGAATAAAATCTAACGTCCTTCGTGATAGCTGGTAGCTACTAGATATTGGCAATGGCGACGATCTGTAGCTCAATATACTTGGACAACTTCAATGTCCTTCAATCTCTGTAAATCCTAAACTATTGCTGTTGCATCCACTAGTCTTAGCGAAAAGCAAATAAAAGCAGACAAGGTATTGTACTTCATCAATCACACCGTTACGGCAAAGAAATCCAAGAATGGATGATGCCTGTCTTAAAACTTTTTTCCGTGTTCCTCTTTTTCTTCTAGTTTTTTATGCTGAGATTTAAACAGAGCACGTGCTGCACCAGGTTCAAGATTGCATTATCTTATCTCTTGAGCGGCCAAACACAAAAATCTTGTCTTAACACGCTTTATGAACTGCAAGATTGCAGGATCCCAAGTCATTAATCACATGTAATCATGTGACTTCAGAGCCAAGTTGTGTATGCAATAAATCAAAGGATAAAGAAGACGCTCCTCTGCTTATCAACCATGAACAGGAAACACCTTGAAAGAACATTATCTGCGAATATATAGGTTGGCAGAGACGAGAGATTGTCCCAACCAACCCCTCTCTGCCTCAGGTGAAATATGGCTAATCATCTGATCTGGTACCAATTGGATGGGATCTAATCCCGAGTCACAGCTACAGACATACTTGCATACTTGAGAAATGGAACTCCTATGCTCTGGGTTTTCACATTCAGTTGAATAATCAACAGCTTGGTAAGCTCTTGAACTTAAAGAGGACAGATCAAGCACATGGGGGATGCACATCCGCATTATGAGTTCAGCAAAAAAGTCGCATCAACAAAGACTAGTGTAAGGACTCAATGCACTTGTCCAGTCCCACTAGTCCCCCAGCAACCTATGCTATTGAGTTATATCAGAAAGTTCAGCTATATAGGGTTCGCGCGCCATGGAATAAACAGACCATAAACCATTCTCATATTCAATGAACCATTTGAGGGCATCGAGTGAATTCATGGAGGCAGTGAGAAATATGGGGAAACAGTTACGGGGAAAATCAAAATGTGAAGAGAAATCTATTCTACATTTAAAAACGGATTGAGAGTCTCTGAATGTTTTTTCCTACTCGTTAAATACCAATATGAAACTACAAATAGCATGTTGGAGAATGGTCATAGCAAACACAGCGACTCAATAAGTACACTTAGCACACCATCAGTTGCTCACTATCGAAAATAGGGCACTACAAAAGCTTGCACACTCATTGATATCAATGTCTCCCATGGAGCATAGACAAAAAAGAGCTACTCAATATCATATTTCTGCGAACTTAGCGAGTATAACCAAACATACAGGAATGATTTTCAAATTTACTTCTGCTCTTGCAGGCCGAGTCATAAGATCAAACCCTTGGGTCAGCAATGACATTGGACATAGGCTAGGTATTCATTCCTATTTCATATTCATTCCCGAAGGAAATACATACCAGTTTGCAGAAGCATGTACATACATTGTAGATGGATCATGTAGCAGTACTAAGAGCATATCGATAATGCAGTAAACAACAAATACGAAAAGGGGTTCATACATATAAACATAAGATCAAGGAGACGGGGCCCAACCATAAAGTCCTGCATCTTCAATTCCTTCGTAGAACCTCAGCTCAAGGTCTTCCAACCTCCCTTCATCGTCCCACATCTCATCCAAGCTCTCGTTGTCATAGTAATCTCCAACTTCTCCGGCCACAAATTCCCATGCCAAATACTCGGAGAAATCAGAAAAATCGGAGTAATCCTCCTACTCATTCCTCTCATACTCGTCCACAACATCAGGCCCCAGAACCTTCAATTTGGGATACCTTTCTTTGAGGAACTTCTCATCGAGTTCTGCATGGTGGCAACCCTGCAAGTCTAGAAATTCTAGCTCGGGACAATTATATATAATCTCGAGAACGCTCTGGGTGCTCACGAGGTGGTAAGACATCTCGAGGCGTCTGAGCTTGGACATGGTTAAGGCGATGGCATGACCCTCGTCATCCAATGAGGACTTGCCAGCGGTATCTTCTGGATGCATGTTCCGGCACAAACCAACAAGCATTTTGCAGTTCTTCCCAATGGCTTCGAGGGCATGAGCACCAATCCTGTTGCAGTAGCTTAGGTCCAAGAAACTCAGCGTGGAAAGCCTTCCTGCTATGCTTTCTACTATTGGATCTGTTATTTCGCTACGAGGCAATCGCAACGTGTGGACTGAACCAGCACTAGCAACATCAACAAGGAAAAGAAAGGACACGTTACAATTCATGAACTCTAGCTATTGATCACAGGTTCTTCAATATAAGTTCATCCTGAATTTCTTATCATAAAAGGGGACATAAAAAATGCTTTCCTTTAGCAATGTTTGATGTGGGATTTACTTTGAAATCATCTAAATCGCCAAAGTGCATCATCATTTAATGCAACTGCAACAGTAGTCTTTGATGTGGGACTTAGGAAAATGGAAGTACGCTATAAATTAGGATTAAGCATCGCCGTAGTTTCCCTATCTAGAACAACAACCCATATGTTCCTAGATCTTCTTTTCACGTACCAGTAAAGTCTGAATGCCACAATTCTAAGGACGATTCATAGACTACAGAATAAAAGATTGGTTTTGCTTACTGATCAGCGATAAATGAGAAAATTCCATCATCATAGCGACCGGTGCCTGACACACTGAGCTTTCGGAGCGATCCCGCACTTCTCGTGATCAGCATCCGAAGCATACGATCAATGTCGCCGGGAAAGCAACCTTCCTTACTCCAATCCTCAATGTCTATCTCTTGCCAGCAATAAGGTCCAACCACCGCCTTTCCCCAAGATTTGCACACTCCAGGAATCACGGTCAGTGTCTCACGGAGAGACAGATTCTTAAAGATTAATCCCAACGGGTCGGCTATTAATTCATCCCATGGCCGATAATCACTTGCCTCCTCCATCTATCCTGGACCCTACAACATGAATGGATTGCAAGAAGCACCTCAAAATTGAGTCTTTCACAACAATACACGAAAATGCGCACACAAAGTTCAAGCCTCAAATTCAAGAAATGGCAACATAAGGGCAGAAGGAAATGAACAGCACAGAGATTCCATAACTTCGCTCATTCATCAGAAGGGAATAGGAGAAAACAGGACAGAGACAGTTTAACAAACACAAAAGATTTACAAAAAAAAGGGTGAACAATTCCAGTGTGGGAGCAAAACTTTCTTAAAAGGGATTTCACTCACTCAAATCACAACTAGAACAACTAAAGAAGAGCAAGCATGTGCATCTGCAAACATATCAGTCAAATTCTTGACCGAACAACAGAAAAAAAGAATGGAGCTTGAAAATTTGAGCGACAACCAGATGAGTTCAGGAACTTGAAAAAAAATCGAGCTTTGCATAATTGAAACAATTGATTAGCCAAGATTAGACGTTATCGGAATACAGAACTTTGAAAAGCAAGCTAATTGCAATAGAGTCTGTAACGCAGCAAGAAATGAGAACCTACTGCAAGAGACGAAGGAAATAAAATACTCCATAACAACTCTCCCCCGGGATCTCCTTACTTTTAGCGGCCAGACAGAGAGAAGCCAAAAGAATTTCAAAAAAAAATCCGGACTTTGCATTCTCAGCTGAAAATCAAGAAGCTGGAAGCTACACTTCAGCTGAGGGGTGGAACTTTCCCAGTTGGGAAGAGAACGTCCGTGCTCGACAAACCAAACCCAAATGAGAACTACCACCATTTTCTTTTGCTCTGCCCAAGGTTTCTCGGTGGGCAGAGCATGAGCAGAGAGAGGGGAAGGGACAAAGAAAGGATAAAAAGAAAAGAGAGAGCAACTTTACACGAGCATGAGTAAAGATAAGTTGTACCCAAGAAGGAGTGAGATCTCCCTTCGAACTGCCTGAGTTCTTTTTTTTCTCTGGGTTTTCTGCTATAAGCCCGCCGGTTTATCCGCCACAGAAGCAGAGGAAGAGTAAGAGAGAGAGGGAGAAAGGGAGGGAGGGAGAAAGGGAGAGGAGGAGATGTTTGCCTACCTACCGAAAAAGCTTTCGCTACAACCACCAGCAAACAAGCGGAAGAACAAGAGTAAAAACAAGGCAGTGAGTGAGACAGAGAGAGACAGAGAACAGAAAAGTAGAGGGAGAGACATCAACAAGACTTTTTGTGAAAAGTGAAAGTGGGGGTGGGTAGGGGGAGGATGTTGCTGTACCCCGGAACGCAATAGGAGCAGGAGGACAAAAATGGACAGGTCTCGCTATGGAGTGTGACATTCCGAATTTCGATTTATTTTTGAGATTTATAAAATGTATAATTCGTCAGTGTGTTTATAATAAAATCTCGCTCGAGAACTGATCACTCCCGGTTATTGTTTTTAAAATTGAAATTTCGCTAGAATCGCATTCGATCGAATTTGACCGTTATTTAGAGCCCGAACTTTGGTGTCGAATTTCTCGGAATTCCAGAACGAATTTAATTGGACGGTGTCGATATTATTGTTGCCAATCTCGTTATTGCCTGGGAAATGTGAAAAATGAATTTTTAACTAAGTACAAATTTGAACTGGTAGACCACCCTCGCAGTATGTTTTTATTAACATAATTCTGGTCAAATCCTAAAATTATTAATTAGGATTTTTTGGGGACCATCGAATCATTTTCGGATTTAAATCGTGGTCGTTGGATCGCGATTAAACCTCTCTCTCTCTCCTCCCCTCTTTTCCCGCCGGTCTCCCCCTCTCTTTGCGTGTCTGACCACTCCCCCACCTGCTCCCCTACCTATCTCTCTCTCTCTCTCTCTTCCTTTTTCTTCCTTCTTTCTCTTTTTCCTTTTTCTCTTCTTCTGCTTCTTTCTTCTTCTCCTTCGCTGGCTTCTCCCCAACGCCGATTGCTTCTGGTTTCTTCTTGCTGCGCCGCCGATCGCCTGCTCGCTGGCGACCAGCCCGGCCGTCCGCATGCCGCCGCCTACCTCGTGCAGTCGTGCCATCCGTCCAGCCGCTCCTCCCCTCCCCTGTTCGCGCTCGGCTCTGAGCTTGCCGTCGAGCCAGGCGTTGTGCAACCGCGCCCCACCACCGCGCGTCGTCACCCTCAGCCACCGCTCGCCGCTCCACCGTCGCGCCACCCCAGCCCGTCCTAGCCGCCACCGTGCCGCCTCCGACCACCGTCCCGACTCCCCTCTGGCCGAGCTCGCCCCTACCCAGCCCACTCGCTGCCGGAGCCAGCCCCGTTGTCCATCTTCGCCGCTCGCCGCCGCTCGCTGCCGCCGTCCCGGACGTCACCGCCGCTGTTCCGGTTGCTGGGACACCGCCAACAGCTGCCAACTTCGCCTGAAACAGACCAAGTCGCGCCGAATCAACCTCCACAGCGGTTGTCCTTCGCCGTTCGCCGTCGTTCGCCGGCCGCCGAATCCGAATCGGAACCACCGCGGACTGCCCTTGTCGTCGCCGTCGTCCTCGCACCTTCGCCAGCGTTAGTTGTGTAAGTTAACCCCTAATCCTGTGTTTAGGGTGTAAACTTGCTTAGGGTTGTTTAGATTAAGTTTAATTAATGTTTAGATTAAGTTAATGTTAGATTATTAGATAATCTTTGGCGATAGGTTATTGTTCGTGTGATAAGTTATCGTAATAGGGCGATAGGTAATCTATTATAATATTATTGCTGATTATTTTATTAAATAGAAATATTTTCGAAATTAAATATTATTTTATTATTTTCGGATTTAAATATTAATATTTTATTATTAAATATTTAATTTTCGAAAATTAAATATTATTATTTTCGAAAAATTTTCTAACGTCAATGATGATGCCAATGTTGAATTTTGCCGTATAAATTGACGTATTTAGAAAATGATTTGAATGGTTTCGATTTGAGAAAATATTTTGAATTTTGGAAAGTTAAATTATTCTCGGATATTATTAAATAATTAAATTCCGAATTTATTTATTATTATTTCGGAAAATTTATAATTTCAAATTATGATTTCTAGTTTGAATGTTGACATTTGTGCCGTGAATTGTCGTATAAAATTATTTTTACGACAAAATGTTTTGATCGGAAATTTTCAAGAAGGTTTACGAGTTTTTGGCATTTAATCATTTTTTTATTGTTATGCCAAGTAATGTTAGTGATGCTTGGTGGTTGATATTCGTGTTTGATATCGAAACTTGTGAGAATTGATTGACTGTTTGTATGTGTGACCATGTGATATTGTTGTATGGCATTAATATGAACATTATTCATGAACGTATGTGCTGATTGAGAAGATAATAATTGGCCGGAATGCTTGTGTGCTCGTGTGGTCACACGTTGGAGCCGTCTTGCTGTGTATCGCTTAACGATGCCCGATTTATCGGATGCCTGGGGATAATCTGGAGTGTCGATACCCCGGATGCCTTGTCGCGGCCCGATGCCGGACTTGATGCTCCTTACGGGATACCATCTTAATGTGTATCGTTTGATGTTGCCGTATTGGAATGCCGTCATCCTGTGTATCGTTTGACGAAGCCGTGCCCGACGGGGCGGGACGGAGCCCGGTTTTTACCGGTAGACCGCCATCTTGCTGCGTATCGCTTGATGTGTGGTGGCCCCGAGGGGGCGTAATAATTGGAATACGTGTGATGCATAGTGCTTGATTATGGGGTAGAAACTGCTAGGTATGGTATGGGACGTGCCCAAGCGGGTTTTGTCTTATAATCGAGACAAGCGCGATTGTGTTGCATTAATGCATCGAAAATCTCGTTAAATGCTTCGAGTATGTGACATATGCATTTCATCAACGTGTGTACCAATGCGAGGTAAGGATGCTTGTGGTTGTTTATTAATGTGCTGTTGATGTAATGTTGCCTGATTAGGGACCCTCGTGCGAGTAGGCCTCCTAAGCGGGGCTTAGGCCGTTAACTTATTGATACTTTCGTCTCATTGTTGTTGTTAACCCCTTTTTCAGGTCCTTAGCGTGTTGATGCACTCAGTTTGATTCGGAATGTTTGGAAGCTGATTTTTGGAGTTCGACCTGTTGATGAAGTAGATTGACCCCCAGCCTGGTATCTTTTTGCTGGCTTTTTGTGGTAGCGCCCGAAGTAGGCTTGTAAGAATATTCCCAAGGGTTAATCAAGTGAAAATTAAAATAGTGTTGTTTGACTGTTGTGATTTGTTTTCCTGGCTATCCCTATTTGTTATTTGTCCGGGGATTGTTGTGTTCGTTTCCGCATGCGTAATTAAAAGATAAAATGAAGGGTCGGCGACGAGTCCTAGGACGTCGCATCTCAACGACCATAGCGGAGTATCGCGCGCCCGTGGGGTTCAAGGCGTGACATCACCGTCCCGAATTGGTATCAAAGCAAGGTCAGCTTATTTCAAGTTTGGTCGAGAACTGGAGTGATAAGGTGCGATGGGTTTTGGGATAGTGAGTTAGGAAAATACTAAATGCCTGTGCTTGATTGTTAGATGTCTTGTTTTTCCTCGGGTTGTTCTTTATTTTTAATTCATTGTTGGAATTAGAAAGCAGGTTTCTGTAAAAATCCTGCGAGATGGACAATCCTGAACCGAGGGCCCCTAGGAGGAGGGCCGAGCCAGGTCAAGCTGGTGCCAGAAGGAGAGCACAGGGGATCCTAGATTAGACCGAATCCTGCACGCCTTAGAGACCTTAATAGGGCAGCAGGCTCAGAATCAAGCCGCTGCCACTGCTGTACCTGCACTTGTGCTTGCACCTGCACCTGTACCTGTAGATGTTCTGTTAGCTGGTAATGGAAATGGGAATCAGCCCATGCATAAGTTGGTGGAGCAATTTCTGAAGCTCAAGCCACCCAAGTTCACTGGCGCGGGTGATCCTGAGGCTACAACCCTTTGGATCATGGAGTTGGAAAAGGTTTTCGCTTTATTAAGATGTACCGATGAAGATAAGGTGACACTGGCAGTCTATCAGTTGCAAGGTAATGCCAGTACTTAGTGGGAAGCTACCCAGAAGAGGGTATTTCCCGAAGGTACGGCCCGGGTGTGGGGTGCCTTCGTGGAAACTTTTTACAATAAGTACTTTTCGGACTGCGCTCAAGAATAGAAGATGAATGGGTTTCAGCATCTCCGACAGAACCAGTTGTCGGTAGACCAATATGAGGCAAGGTTTGCTGAGTTGTCCCAGTATGCCCTAAGGTTGATTGAAGACTCGGTAGATAAGGCAAAGAGGTTTAGGGATGTGCTGAAACCTGAAATTAAGGACCAACTGGTGCCCCTGAATCTGAAGAACTATAATGAGCTATATGAGAGGGCACAACTGATAGAGAGGAACTTGGCCGAGAGGATAGCCGTGTCTGGATCGCGGTTTGTGTCAAACAAGGATAACCGTCGGTTTGGGAAGAAGCCGATGGCATGAGGTAGATTTCCCATCCCTCATAACAAGAAAAGTGGAGTGAGAAAGCCGGTATACAACAACAACAATGGCCCCTGTCGATCCTATGGAAGGCACCATGGATCAGCTCCATGCCCTATGAGGACGGGTGCTTATTTTGGATGTGGCCAGCACGGCCATCACGTAAGAGATTATCCACGCCAGGCAGCGGGAGCGCAAAGACCAGTGCAGCAGGTAGGACAACCTGCAAGTAGTGCCCCGCTGAACCGGTTCAACCGACCCCAAGTGCAAGGAAGGGTCTATGCTGTCACAAGGAAGGAGGCGGAAGACTCGCCTGCCGTCATTACAGGTACGGTTTCATTACACGACCATGCTGCCTATGCTTTGTTTGATCTTGGAGCTACGCATTCATTTGTGGCTAAGCAGTTTGTAGAATTAGTGGGGTTAAGTCCGAGACCGCTGGGAGTAGTCTATAGTATTTCTATCCCTTTAAAGGATAGCACAATGTCTACAGTAGGCTGTACTGGTTGCAAGTTATCTACTGGTGGTCGTGAGAACAGTATAGACTTGATTGTTTTGACGATGTTTGATTTTGACGTGATTATTGGGATGGATTGGCTCACCAAGCAACGAGCCACGGTAAACTGCTATTGTAAGACGATACAGTTCGAGCCAGTAGGGAGTGTCGGTTTTAAGTTTGTTGGGAATCGAGGAGGACCTTCGATCCCTTTAATCTCATCATTGGAAGTCACTCGGTTATTGGATGAGGGTTGTCAAGGCTATTTGGCGAATCTAGTTGACACTTTGGTAGAGGAACCAATAATGCAAGACATTGCTGTGGTGCGAGAATTTTCGAACGTTTTCCCTGAAGAATTGCCTGGATTGCCCCTAGAAAGAGAAATAGAGTTTGTGATCGAGTTAGCCCCTGGAACAGAACCGATTTCTAAGGCACCTTACAGAATGGCATTATCGGAATTGAAGGAGTTAAAGGTTTAGATGCAGGAATTGTTGGACAAAGGATTTATTCGTCCTAGTGCATCACCTTGGGGAGCGCCAGTCCTATTATAAGGAAGAAGGACGGGTCGTTGCGCCTTTGTATCGACTATCGACAACTCAATCAGGTAACGGTTAAGAATAAGTATCCGTTGCCTAGGATAGATGATTTGTTCGACCAACTTCAAGGAGTTTCGGTATTCTCGAAGATAGACCTGAGGACAGGTTATCACCAGTTGAGGATTCGAAAGGAAGATATACCAAAGACGGCATTTAGAACTCACTATGGCCACTATGAATTTACCGTGATGCCATTTGGTCTAACAAATGCGCCTGCAGCTTTTATGGACTTGATGAACAGGGTGTTCAAGGAGTATTTGGACAAGTTTGTGATCGTGTTCATTGATGACATTTTGGTGTATTCGAGGAGTTTAGAGGAACACCAACAGCATTTGAGGACAGTGCTGCAGACTCTTCAAGATCATAAACTGTATGCTAAGTTTACTAAATGCGAGTTTTGGTTAACTCGAGTGGCTTTTCTTGGACACGTGATTTCTGGGGAAGGAATTTCAGTAGACCCGGCTAAAATTGAGGCGGTTATGAATTGGCCTAGACCAACAATGGTAATTGAAGTTCGGAGTTTCTTAGGATTGGCGGGCTATTATAGGAGGTTTGTGGAAAGGTTTTCTGTTATAGCCATGCCCTTGATGCGATTACTAAAAAAGGAGACGAAATTCGAATGGACAAATAAGTGTGAGCGTAGTTTTCAAGAGCTTAAGCAGAAGCTAACTATTGCGCCTGTTATAACCTTACCGTTTGGTTCAGGAGGATATGAGATCTACAGCGACGCGTCATACAAAGGTTTGGGATGTGTTTTAATGCAACATGGAAGAGTTGTGGCATATGCGTCCCGACAATTAAGGCCACCCGAATTGAATTGCTCGACGCACGACTTGGAATTGGCTGCTATCATATTCGCGCTTAAGATTCGGAGGCATTATTTGTGCGGAGAAAGGTTTCATATCTATACGAATCATCAGAGTCTAAAGTATTTGTTTTCGCAGAAAGAGTTGAATATGAGACAGCGTAGATGGATGGAGTTGCATAAGGATTATAATTGTGACATTTTATATCATCTGGGTAAGGCTAATAAGGTAGCTGACACATTGAGTCGAAAGTCCTCGATTGCGCATATGATGGTTCAAGAATGGATTTTGCTTGAGGAATTCGGGACTTGGATTTCAAGTTTGAGGTGAGTCACCTCTCGAGTTTAATGGCTACTCTCAGGATTGAGCCTGAAATGCAAATCAGGATTAAAGCAGCGCAACCTTCGGATCCTGAATTGCAAAAGATTCTGCAAATGGACACAACTAAGAGAAAACCTGACTTTCAAGTATCCGAGGATGGGAACTTGAAGTTTCGTGGACGGTTGTGTGTGCCCAATGATGAAAGACTGAAGGAGGAAATTTTAACGGAAGCTCATCGCAGTAACTACAGTATTCACCCGGGCAGCACAAAGATGTATCAGAATCTTCGCCAATATTATTGGTGGAATGGCATGAAAGGAGATATTGCCAAGCATGTGGTTAGATGTTTAACGTGTCAACAAGTGAAGGCTCAACACTGTAAACCTGGTGGACTATTGCAACCGTGGAAATACTAGAATGGAAATGGGAGCATATCACGATGGACTTCGTGATGGGTCTACCGAGGAGTCAAAGAGGCAATGATTCCATTTGGATCGTGGTGGATAGGCTCACAAAGTCTGCTCATTTTATTCCGGTGCGAAAGGATTTTTCAATGGACAAGTATGCTAAGTTGTACGTGAGACATATAGTTTGTTTTCATGGTGTGCCGGTGACGATCACGTCAGATCGAGACCCCAAGTTCACTGCCACGTTCTGGAAGAGTTTTCAAGGTGCCATGGGAACAAAGCTGCAGTACATCACTGCTTTTCATCCGCAGACAGATGGACAATCCGAGCGAACGATTCAAACTCTCGAGGATATGCTGCGAGCCTGTGTTCTGGATTTCAAAGATAGTTGGGAAGAACGGTTACATCTTGTTGAATTCGCGTACAACAACAGTTACCAGCAGAGTATCAAAATGGCACCTTTCGAAGCACTTTATGGCAGACCCTGTAGGACTCCAGTTTGTTGGAATGAAGTTGGAGAGCGAAAAATTTCGAGACCCGAGTTGGTGCAACAGTCATCGGATGCCGTTAAAGTCATCAGGGATAGGCTAAGGACTGCCCAAAGTCACCAAAAGAATTATGCAGACCGGAGACGTAGGCCCTTGGAATTTCAAGTGGGAGATCACGTTTTCCTCAAAGTGTCACCGATGAGAGGAATATCACGGTTTGGCAAGAAAGGAAAGTTGAGCCTGAGGTACGTGGGTCCATTCGAGGTTTTAGAGAGAATCGGTACTCTGGCCTACCGTCTCGCGCTACCGCCGAATTTATCTCAAGTGCACAATGTGTTCCATGAGTCTATGCTAAGGAAATACGAACCGGATCTGACTCACGTGCTAAATTACGATGAAATAGAAGTGGACGACAGAGTATCGTACGTGGAAAGGCCGGTCAGAATTGATGACAGAATGGAACGAGTGTTACGAAACAAGATAATCCTGATGGTCAAGGTGATTTGGGAGCACCATGGAACCGAAGGTGCAACGTGGGAAAGAGAGGAGTTGATGCGACACCAATACCCCCATTTGTTTGAGTAATTGGGTTGGATTATAAATTTCGAGGACGAAATTTTTGTAATGGGGGAAGAGTTGTGACATTCCGAATTTTGACCCATTTTTGGGATTTATAAAACGTGTAATTCGTCAGTGTGTTTATAGTAAAATCTCGCCGGGGAACTGATCACTCCCGGTTATTGTTTTTAAAATTGAGATTTCGCTAGAATCGCATTCGATCGAATTTGGTCGTTATTTAGAGCCCGAACTTTGGTGTCGAATTTCTCGGAATTCCGGAACGAATTTAATTGGACGGTGTCGATATTATTGTTGCCAACCTCGATATTGCCCGGAAAATGTGAAAAGTGAATTTTTAACTGGGTACGAATTTGAACTGGTAGACCACTCTCGCAGTGTGTTTTTATTAACATAATTTTGGCCAAATCCTAAAATTATTAATTAGGATTTTTTGGGGACCATCGGATCATTTTCGGATTTAAATCGTGGCCGTTAGATCGCGATTAGACCTCTCTCTCTCTCTCCTCCCCCTCTTTTCCCGCTGGTCTCCCCCTTTCTTTGCGTGTTTAACCACTCTCCCACCTACTCCCCTACCTATCTCTCTCTCTCTCTTCCTTTTTCTTTCTTCTTTATCTTTTTCCTTTTTCTCTTCTTCTGCTTCTTTCTTCTTCCCCTTCGCTGGCTTCTACCCAATGCCGATTGCTTCTGGTTTCTTCTTGTTGCGCCGTCGATCGCCTGCTCGCCGACGACCAGCCCGGCCATCCGCACGTTACCGCCTGCCTCGTGCAGTCGTGCCGTCCGTCCAGCCGCTCCTCCCCTCCACTATTCGCGCGCGGCTCCAAGCTTGCCGTCGTGCCAAGCGTTGTGCAACCGCGCCCGGCCACCGCGCGTCGTCAACCTCAGCCACCGCTCGCCGCTCCGCCGTCGCGCCACCCTAGCCCGTCCTAGCCGCCACCGTGCCGCCTCCGACCACCATCCTGACTCCCCTCTGGCCGAGCTCACCCCTGCCCAGCCCACTTGCTGCCGGAGCCGGCCCCGTTGTCTATCTCTGCTGCTCGCCGCTGCCGTCCCTGACGTCACCGCCGCAGTCCCGGCTGCTGGGACACCGCCAACAGCTGCCAACTTCTCTTGGAACAGACCAAGTCGCGCCGAATCAACCCCCACAGCGGCTGTCTTTCGCCGTTCGCCGTCGTTTGTCGGTCGTTGAGTCCAAATCGGAACCACCGCGGACTGCCCTTGTCGTCGCCGTCGTCCTCGCGCCTTCGCCGACGTTAGTTGTGTAAGTTGACCCTTAATCCCGTGTTTAGGGTGTAAACTTGCTTAGGGTTGTTTAGATTAAGTTTAATTAATGTTTAGATTAAGTTAATGTTAGATTATTAGATAATCTTTGGCGATAGGTTATTGCTCGTGTGATAAGTTATCGTAATAGGGCGATAGGTTATCTATTATAATATTATTGCTGATTATTTTATTAAACAGAAATATTTTCGAAATTAAATATTATTTTATTATTTTCGGATTTAAATATTAATATTTTATTATTAAATAATTAATTTTCGAAAATTAAATATTATTATTTTCGAAAAATTTTCTAACGTCAATGATGATGCCAATGTTGAATTTTACCGTATAAATTGACGTATTTAGAAAATGATTTGAATGATTTCGATTCGAGAAAATATTTTGAATTTTGAAAAGTTAAATTATTCTCGGATATTATTAAATAATTAAATTCCGAATTTATTTATTATTATTTCGGAAAATTTATAATTTCAAATTATGATTTCTAGTTTGAATATTGGCATTTGTGCCGTGAATTGTCGTATAAAATTATTTTTACGACAAAATGTTTTGATCGGAAATTTTCAAGAAGGTTTACGAGTTTTTGGCATTTAATTATTTTTTTATTGTTATGCCAAGTAATGTTAGTGATGCTTGGTGGTTGATATTCGTGTTTGATATCGAAACTTGTGAGAATTGATTGACTGTTTGTATGTGTGACCATGTGATATTGTTGTATGGCATTAATATGAGCACTATTCATGAACATACGGGCTAATTGAGAAGATAATAATTGGCCGGAATGCTTGTGTGCTCCTGTGGTCACACGTTGGAGCCGTCTTGCTGTGTATCGCTTGACGATGCCCGATTTATCGGATGCCTGGAGATAATCTGGAGTGCCGATATCCCGGATGCCTTGTCGCGGCCCGATGCCGGACTTGATGCTTCTTACGGGATACCATCTTACTGTGTATCGTTTGATGTTGCCGTATTGGAATGCCGTCATCCTGTGTATCGTTTGACGAAGCCGTGCCCGACGGGGCGGGACGGAGCCCGGTTTTTACCGGTAGACCGCCATCTTGCTGCGTATCGCTTGATGTGTGGTGGCCCTAAAAGGGCGTAATAATTGAAATACGTGTGATGCATAGTGCTTGATTATGAGGTAGAAACTGCTAGGCATGGTATGGGACGTGCCCAAGCGGGTTTTGCCTTATAATCGAAACACGCGCAATTGTGTTGCATTAATGCATCGAAAATCTCGTTAAATGCTTCGAGTATGTGACATATGCATTTCATCAACGTGTGTACCAAGGCGAGGTAAGGATGCTTGTGGTTGTTTATTAATGTGCTGTTGATGTTATGTTGCCTGATTAGGGACTCCCGTGCGAGTAGGCCTCCTAAGCGGGGCTTAGACCGTTAACTTATTGATACTTTCATCTCATTGTTGTTGTTAACCCCCTTTTCAGGTCCTTAGCGTGTTGATGCATCTAGTTTGATTCGAGGTGTTTGGAAGCTGATTTTTGGAGTTCGACCTGTTGATGAAGTAGATTGACCCCCAGCCTGGTATCTTTTTGCTGGCAGAAAAGCACTTTCATTTCTACAAAAAGTTCCTATGCCTTGAAAAAATCACCAGACTAGAGAATTGCCTTGGTAGTCAAAGTCAAGGAAATTAGGAATCCATGCAACCAAAGGAAATGCATGCTCAAGACAAATCAATGCACCTTTTCAACTACTCTCTTTAAGCAGCCACGCTAGGTTCTATATCCACTTGTTCATTTCCAGTGTCAATTAAATTGAACTGGCAAAAGAAACAAAAAATTGAGTGCACGGTTTCTACACCAGTAGCAAAGAGCTGGATGTTATTGCACCTACAGTGGACATTATGAAAGCAGAATAGGTCTTATAAATAGCACAGCTACACGTAAATGATGGAATTGATGCTTTTTTTTTTGTCGTAGGTATTGATACTTTACCATGGGCTCTTTGGTGCTCTTGTCTTATAATCACGTGTTAAATTGAAAAGAAGCAGCTTAAACATAACAGGGACATTTAACGGAAAACTAGATGAGACACTAGTAAGCAAAACAAAATCAAAGAAATTGCACACAATTGAAATCGGGACACGAAGTAAAAGACTATATTTAAAATCCAAAATTGGTAGTAGCTCAATTAAAGACTTAAACCAATTAGATTTCGATTTCTGAAAGACACTACATTAAAATTCTAATTCCAAGTAAGACCCTGATTTCGACCCAAAAAAAGAGTGAGACCCTGATCGTTCGTAGTTACTAGATTTTCTATCTAAGAATCTCAACAACCCCATGGGTTTTAATTCAAACCAAAATGATAAAAACCCGTGTTCAGATTGACCAGCTACTTGGGTAAAGACCAGACATGATCATATCTCAGAAAGGTTAATAGCTATTTCAAACCACGGCAGAAACCATGCACCTGGAACAAGGCTTAGAAATCTTTAATGCATGTGATGAATTGTCATTGAATGCCAAAAAGAATAATCAACGGTCAGATACAAAGTCTGCTTCATGTTAAAGTAAAAAATGCTCGACAAATATATGGTCCTCCTGAAACGGATGCACTTGCATTGTATCTTATCTATTCAACTTAAATATCCACAACTGAAAAATGAAATGTGATAGCAAAATATTTCGTGCCGGACTCTCTACTAACAAGACAGTAGATATCTATATAGCCACATAAATTGGATTCTTCTAGTAAAAGTACGCAAGTAAAACAAGCGAGAAGTGCAGATTCAATAAAAAATTGTGGAGAAGCCCTTCATGAGAGTTCCTAGCATACACATGCATACAGGATAGTTTTTCAACTTTAGTAACATATCAAAAGGCCAAAAATCAAATCATTTTTGCAGCATTTGGCGCTTTTATCTTTAATCAGTGTATAGAAATAAAATAACTTGATCTCATATGATCAGGTGAAGTAGCAAGCGTAACAGAATAAAGTGCTGCACCCTAGATGGTAAAGTCCAATACCCGAAATCACTAGCTTATACTGTGACTCAAGTAGCACAGGACCCAAGATTCCCATGTGAATGCATCACTATGGTGCAAGACATTGACGAACATTACAATTAACAGGATCAATTACCGTTTGTAGCATAACCAAAAAATCACAAATCACTATTTTAATCTGGAAATACCTACCACCCGTTAAATGATGTTTGAACAGAGATGGCAAGCAAACTTTTGTGAGATGTGCAGTAAATATGCTTTGTTCAAATGGTGGACAGACTTGTCACCTATGCATCTCAAATGATTACTGTAACATAATTATATAAAGACCAGCTAAAACATCAATAAATACCAACACCACATCCTCCAGTAGAAGTTAAAACTTTCAACCGAGAATATTCTCCTATCATACAAATACCCATGTACTAATTTCGCCACAGTGAAAGAGTATATCACCATAGAATGGAACAGGGACAAAATCAGTACCACTTAATGAGCCAGCCAAACAGAAAATGCTGCATAATGGGGACCTTTTCCAAGACCTCTGCCTTGTACATCTTCAGCAACCCACTATTCACCTTGTTCCAATTAGGCACTCCACTGATATCATCCAGCAGCGGTGAATGCTCAGCAAACAATCCCTTCTTCACCTTCCTAATAATCGCAATGCAAGAGAAATACATATACTCATTGGAGAAGTTCTCCAATATGTCGTCATTGTGAATTGACTTGGGCTTCATATACTTATGGCCAATCAGCTGCGATGACCCAAATATGAAAGGCAAGAAATGATAATCATCAAGACCCCAAACCCCATGTGAACCCGCAGGCTCCAAAGAATACACCAACTGCAATTTCCTCATCAACTCTAGATACTTCACAAAAACCCTGGCCACTACAGCTGGGTAATCTTCTTCCTTAACAACTCCTATCCTCGCTAAGCAATACAACCACGCAGCAAAATTGGTCTCATGCCCAGTGCCATAATCAATGCGACTTGAATTACCAAAACTATCAGTAAAATAAGGTACAATCTCGACCGTCGCAGATCGCAGATCGTCAGGAAGAAACGCAACCATCAGGGACTCACTAGTTTCTTCCAAACGCTCGTGCCAGCTCCTGTACGAGACATTACCGTAACGCGCGGCTTGCTGGACCGGAGGGATTTCCTCGATCCAGCGAGCCAGGGTCTCGAGAATCGACACGATCGCGGACACAGTGGACGATTCGTGGCACGAGTCCGAGATCTTGCGGCCCCGAATCGACTCGGAGAGAGCGACGACGAAGCCAAGGAAGTTCTTGGAGGCGTCGGAGTCGTGGAACCGGCGGAGATCGTCCGGAGACTGGATCCTCTTGACCGGGACTTGGAACCGATAGGGCGGAGAAACGATCGGGACCTCCTGCGACTGAGGCACGGGCGCTCGGATGATCGCTTGCTGCTGAGAGTACAGGGATTCCGGCGACAGGTTGACGGCGGGGGCGCGGATGGGGCGGTAGGCCGGCGGCGGGGAGACGCCGGAGAAGGAGGGCGGGGGGGCAGGGTAAGCGGTGGGGCCGCCGCATCTGGCGCAGGTGGCGTCGGAGCGCGCGCCGCCGGCGCCGGCGCCGGCGCAGCTGGTGGAGGTAGGCGCTTGGGGAGAGCTTGGGGAGCGGCAGTCGCCGTGAGATTCCATCGGAAGGCGGAGACGGAAACCGGGAAGGCGGACCGCTGTGGCCTATCGATTTTTGAAGACGGAGGAGGAGGAGGAAAAAAAGAAATTTGAAGGCGTTGCGACAACGCGAACGGTGGGGATTTCGCCAGCGTGAGCTTTTCGTGAACGTGAACGGCGGTGATTTAACAATGGAGAACGGATTGAGGGCGTTGGATGATCTTACTTTGAGTTGATGAGTTCCGACTAAGCGACGGTCGCGATGCTTCGATTATGCTTGGGCCTAACCGGACGATATAGGACGAAAGTCCAACTCGAGATTCGTCTGGGCTTGTGTCGATGTTTCGAGGCCCATTGATACTGGTCTGTGATTTAGAAAATTAGAGATATTGGTCAAATATCCACTTTCAGTCTTCGTCCTTGAACTTTCGCATATTTCCAATGGCGCCCCTAAAATATTTTATTTGTCTAATTAAGCCCTTGAAATTGCATCGCAATTTTCTCCGAAGTCGCTTGATTGGAGCTAATGTGTCTCTGGAGCTGGTAAGAGTTTCGTTGTTAAAACTCGAATTTTCAACGTTCGTGTTGAGAAATCCTATCACGCATGATTTGATTGTGGCATTCGAGTTTAAAGTCTGTAGTCCATGGATCGGCCGGGAATGATTGGTTTCAGGATGAATAGGTTTCAAACCTGTAACCTAGAACTTATCATGTTAAAGTCGATTCCCTTTTTTTTGAACCAAGAACCAACTTGGTTCACCTTGGATCGGCCTGGAATTGAGCCAGCCGATTCAAGGCTGGTTCCAAGGTCAACTCGTGCCTAGACAGGGCTTTTCTTTTTCTTTTTCCTTTTCATTTTGATCATTTATTATATTTATCATATATATATGTATCAAATATGAATACAATTCTTTTATGCTTGACAATAACATGTCAAATATATTCAGTTTCAGCAAATATATTCTATTTTAAGAAAGAGTAAAAGAAGTCACTTTGAGTTAGGCATAAACCGATTCAAAACCAATTTAGCTCTAGATTCTATCATTGCTGATTCTAGTTTCCAGGCCTAGGTTGAATCGGTCAATTACGGTTATGAAACCTAGAACCAAACTGGTCAAGGTTGGTTCTTAATTTTTGAAATCAGGAATCGAATAGGTCCCCTTGTGAACTGATTCGATCGCTTACCCCTAGCATCAGATGATAGCCCAGATGACAAAAAAAACTCCATATTTCTTGTCAGCTTTGACGGGTACGTTAGCTTTAATTAACTAGATTCTAAGTCCAAAAAACTTAACTGTAAAAGTTACGCAAGTTCAGGGACTTGATTAAGCACATCAAATGTTCAACACCTTGCTTCGGAAAAACCCTGCAAGTTGAGAGACCAAACATGGACTTTTATTTAGCTACAATATGTCTGTCACGTTTAGCTAACATGGCGGCCACAACTATAATAAGAAATGATTTTTCTGATGGACTATATAAAAATATTTATATGAATAGGCTCCAATTGGGTAAATGACATTACATGGATAACCATTCCAAGTAAAAAAACCATTCCAAGTAAAAATTAATGGTCGATATGATTATCTTGCTCACCCTTTCTTCTGCTATGAATCTCTCTCTCGACTTGATTCGCAACCTGGTCATCATTGAGCGCGATTACAGTCGATCTGGGATGGTGACCTTAGATTGGAGAGAGAGAGAGAGAGAGAGAGAGAGAGAGAGAGAGAGAGAGAGAGAGAGAGAGAGAGAGAGAGAGAGAGAGAGAGAGTTTTTTTAGGGATTTGAGTGACATTTTCACACAAGGTGAAGGTACTTTAGCGGATTTGGAGTCATTCGGTCGAAAACGAAGCAGTGCTTCGCATGACTTGGAAGAATGTTCAAGGTAATGAATGAGTCAATGCCAAGTGTTGCGATGCTGCATATTTCTTTCTTGGATATTCCAAGCGGCCAAACAGGATTCCACAAAGTTCTTTGCACGTCCAAAAACTTTGCTTGTGGAAACTCCAGAGTCTCCATGTTTCTGAACTCCATGGATGAAGACTTGATTCACCATCCTTCTTTATTCTATGAGGATCTTCATCAGCACCAAGCTTTTTCGACAAATATGCAGATGAATTATGGAAACATTCCAACACAACTCCGGTCATAGCCAAACCGAGTCTTGAAAGAGAAACGAAAGAGATGTTTGACATGCATTGACGTTCAATCGTTATAATGAAATCGCGTTATTCAGGCAATCTGCAATAGCCACGGATCAAAGTAATCCACAAATTCCGAAATATTGTATTTCAACAACATAATTTAAAGCCCCAAAAATAAAAGCAAGACGTATAGTGATATAACCCCACGTGTGCACTATACACGTATGAAAATGGAGGTACTCGTCGTGTTGGTGTATTGCTCGGTTGCTGCTCTACACGGCCGTCTTGCAAGTAGACGTCTTGGGGTTCCACATTGCTGGCAGCAGAAATTTCCGTCCACCCAAGCCGATCGCGTTGTAGCTCGCTCCATTCGTCTTGTCCACCAGGACGACCCCGGGATAGCCGGGGAACGCCCCGGCCCCGAATATCCCCGTGCATGCAGTCACGGCCTCGAGGGGCGCATCACTTGGGCCCTGGAAATACCCCGTGTCGAACGGGTTCATGACGGTCCCCGCCAGGACTGTGGCCAAGTTGATGATCATCCCGTCGACCCCGACGTCCCTGCTCGGGGCCACCAGGGGAGGCATCTGAGGCCCGTAGATCGGCTGGTGGAAGGGCCACGCGCACTGGCCGGGGCATTGGGACACCGAGTTGCCGACCCACGCGTACGCGAACTTGGTACCCTTGCCGCCCGGGGCCGTGGTCGACCACCCGTGCAACCCGCAGCTGTTCATGCAGAAATCCTCGACGCCAACATCCGACGAGGTCAACACAAAGTTGACGGCATTGCCGCCACTAGGCTTGGCGGTGGCGAGCTTGGAGGAAAGGCTCACGATGTCTTGGTTCTTCAGCGCTTTGCCCCGGGAGTACTCGCCGTCGATGAGCTGCTTCCCCAAGACGATGCGGGCGGGGCCGCCTGCGTACATGGCAGTGGTGGACCACCAGGAGGCGACGGACGGGGAAGGCTTGGCGGGGCCGCTGAGGGAGTGGAAGAAGTCGGCGACGATGGAGAGCTGGCCGGGGGAGAAGCGGCCGTACCAGAGGAGGTTGACGGTGACGTTGCCCTTGAGGAGCTGGCCCTTGTGGTACGTGAGGACGAGGGGCGGTGTCTGGACCAGGGACAGCATCCTCGGGTGGGCGGTGCCGGCGGAGGACGGGGCGGAGAGGTGCGACAGGACGAGGAGGAGGGTGGCAGTGGCGACGAGGACGAAAGGAGGAGGAGAAGGAGGAGGAGACGACAACGACGGAGCAGCCATGGTTTCGGACAAATGTGGAAGAGTTCCTCACGTTGGCGATGAGGAAGAGCGTGTCTCTGCGTTGCGTATTTATACGGAGGGTTTGCCGCCGGCGGAGAGAAAGGAGTGACGAGCATGTCTCTCGGATAGACAGAGGAAGATGAAGGCGCGGGAGCAGATCTGTTTGACCAGCTCGGGGTCAAAATTCAGGAACGATCTTTAGAAGAACCCGGACCACATGAGCCCGGCTCGCATTCACCGTCGGTCGAGATGAACTTCGCGCGGGATTCGCATGATCGCCCGGCTGGCACGAGCCGAGCTCATGTATTCCCGGGCGCAGGCGACAGTTTCTCCGAAATCAGGGGGAGGCCGAGCCAAAATTTGTGACGTATAGGGGCAGAAACTTATGGGAGGTTCACTTGGGGATGAGAAAATATTACATGTAATGATTTATTGATGATTTTCTTGGATCGAATAAATTAAAATATATGTGTAAGAACTATTTTGGATCTAAGATTATTAACTCCGGTATACTATGATTTATTTTAAAAAATTGTTGGGTAAATCTTATCCCCGGTCGTTAAACTTCATTGGAATTTTTTAAAAAATCAAGTCACGTAACTTTTATTTCAGTCGATCGTTGCGTTACGCTTTTAGGTTTTATTAATCGAAGCACTTTGATAAAAAATCTACCCAATTTATATGCGAACTATCGACATCTGTGTAACCCAAGTGGAAGTAACCCGGCGTGACGTGTGGAAAAACTGGCCACTTGTCCATCACATCAAAGTGCCTCAATTGCCCAAAAAAAAAGGATGTTAACTTAAATTGCATTTGATAATCATTCTATTCTTGAAAATAATTTATGCTCAAAAATGATTTTTTTTATTCTATTCCTGGAAACAATTTCTAAATATTTGAAGGCGTTTGGTAACTGCCCAAAATTTCTATTTCCGTAATAGAAAAAGAACATAACTACATTTGGTAACCATACAAAATTTCTTTTTATTAATAATTTTTTGAATTTTTTAATATTTCGGCAACGATGGCCCTTGCTAGATCTGGCGAGGGTCCGACAAAGGTGACTCTCGCCCAGGCCATGAGGGTCCAGCCCTTGCCAGATCGGGCAAGGGCGTCGCGACCACCAGCCACCGGCCATAGGTTATGAAAAAAGGAGAAAAAAAAAATTCGTTTCCATTAATGATTATTGTTCTCAGAATCAAGAATCAGTTTTTTTTTAATTTTTGATTCTGTTCCAAAGCTTATTCTAGGAACAAATTTACTCCCGGAAATAAAAAGTTTACCAAACGGATTTCTGTTTTTTTTTATTCTCAAAAACAAAAGAAAAAAATCGGGCATTGTTTGGCCGATTACCAAACATGCCCTTAGTGCATTGAGTGATCCTAAATGGAAGCACGACGATTTCATGATTCTAAAATTCCACCGAAGATACAGCGAATTGCACGACCAATAACAATTTATAGTGACGCAATATATAATATGCTTAGATTTTTTTTTTAATCTTTATGCCTTTTTTTGTTGGGTTTTTTTTTATATTTTTTTTTAGGTTTATAATATAATATGGGAGAGTGGCTAAATTGAAGAAGGTTCAAAGGCAACCCAGGTTCGAGTCCAAGGACGGGGATTTGGTGTTTTTGGTCGGTTTTGAGAGCAGCGGCTAGGAGGTGACAACCGTTTCTGATCAAGTCAAGCCTTCTAATAATTGGAGTTCCTAACTGTATTGACCAATGTGAATAGTAGGAGATGATGAAATTAATAATTGAGGAACAAAAAAAAATTAGATAAAAAGAAGCAAGGAATCACACTTTTACTCTGTATTTCTTGAAATTTTAGTTCTAATAACTGATAAAACAACTATTTTTTGTCATGATTGATAACTTTCGCTCTTCATGTTTTTTTTGTCTGAAGTCAGCTCTAGATCGTCATACTAAGTTCCAGATCTATGGAGTAGGCTCCAAGTTATGAGAATGTCAGAGTTTGGTCATATCTAGTGATGAGAAGAATATACATGATCCGTTGTCGATTGAACTGAGGAGATAATCTAATGCGAGAACGGCGTGTTGGGATATTACGTAACGAGATAGATCGAACATAAGAAGATTCACTGTATTAGGCAGGGTATGTCTAAAATACAGCCAGTATGCAACGGTCGCTGTCTTATAAAATTTTGTGATTTGTAGCGCAAGAACAAGAGACGGCCAGTCTGGACTGGGTGGACAAAGGAGATCATCAGCTCGCCCAAAGAAGGGCGCTCGGCTTTTGGAGGCTCCCCGCCACCGCGGGCCCGCGGGCCACGGCTGAAGGCTGCCGTGGACTAAGATCGTGGCGAGCTCCATAGGTAGACTTTGGGCAACTCTCCCATTGTTCAAGTCAAATGATCATTTGGGACATATGGTGAGAGGATACGTAAACTGCCATACTGTACTACTGAGGCTAAGTTCGAGCAAACATGATGACTCAACATGATAGGAGTCGTTTAGAGTGTAGATGCGGTTAAGCTTTGGTACCAGATTTTTTAGAGGTATGCGGCGCGCGATTTTAAGGGCAAAATAATGTCATTGATAGCGCCGATTGGACATTCGATCATCAGTAGAGAAGTCATAGGCAGTTCGACTAGAACCACACGTCGGTGTGCTGTGCCTAGAATGTGATGTGGAAGTGATTGAAGTGACCGATTGGATCCTAATTTTTCTCTCGATTGGGCCTGATGATCACATGGCACAAATTCAATGATAGATGAGTGGTGAACTCTCACGGCAAGATGATCAATTGCTCTTCATTTTCACCTCATATTCTATATTGGGCCCTTGATCCCCACTAGCCCAATCAAAGATCAAATCGGTGCGGATCGACCCGTAATTCCGCTTGGAAAATCAAAAAACACCTATAGAGATGAGCAAAATGAATTGCCCAAATTGGAAACCGTCCGGTTCAGTCCAGCTCCAGGTGTGAACCCACCCACCCGAACCATAGGAATTGGACCGATTTTTTTTTCTTACAAACCTAAATCAGATAGATTTTCCTTTTCTCGTTCACAAACTCACGCCTCTTGTTTACAACTTCACACACTCTAACAGATAGATATTCCCTCTCGTTCACAAACTTTCAAAGTCGCGCAACGCCTCTTTTAGTCACGACTCACGCCGTCTTGCGGCCTCGCCTTGACGCGACCCTCTCACTTGACTGTCAACACCTCCCTCTCACCTTTCTCGGTCACAATTCGCGCCGTCTCGCGGCTTCCCCTCAACGCTGCCCTCTCGCTCAACCGTTGACGCCTCCCTCTCGCCTCTCTCAATCATGACTCTATTTATCTCTCTCTCGAGAGAGTCTCTGAATCGTCAATTTCAGTATCTCGATAAGTAAGCGCGTGGTTTTCACTTTCACCACAGCTAGGATCTATAGAGTTAAAATTGCCGTGAGGTTTCCGAATTAGCTAGCTGTACCATGCGCACTGCTTCTTGTCGCCGGTTGTTATTGGGTAGTGGGTTTAGTGCTCTCTGGCTCTTGTAGATCAAATTTGTTTTCAAAATTCATCAGAAAAAAAACGAGAGAGAACGGGCCAGTTCCAGGACCAGGTGAGCCGGTTCTCGATTCCACAAATTGAAAACTGGCCCAACCTGAAACCGATCTCCCCTAAACACCTACGTATATTTTAATTTTCTAAGCTCAACTCCTAGGTATAAAACGTGGAAAAACAAATCGTAGGAAAATCATCATTAAATTTTATGGCAATTCCTTAAGGAAAATTTCAATTAAGGACCCCAAGTGGGGTCAAATTCTCAAAAAAGGGCATAAAGTGAATATTGTGTCAAATAAGGGTTTAAAGTGCTCAATCAGTCTCAAATAAGGACCCGAAGTGCCTAAAAAGTCTTAAATAAGGACCTGGGTCCCCTGCCGGCGAGAAAGTTACTGTTCCATCAAGATTCATTATATGATATTTTAGCATAAACAACATGGTTTCTATTTCACTCAAGCTACGCGAGTGACAAAGCAACACCGTTTGCTTTTTGGCGCCATTTAGGCATCTTTTTAACCGTTCTCATTAATAAAATCTCGACGAAGTGTGAATGTGTCACGTAAGTATAAATTTGAGATTTTATGTGTCACGTGAAAAGTTTGGAGTATATGTGTTACAGCAAGCTTAATTTAGGGTTTTCGGTAATTTTTTATCATAATTTTTTTTTATAAGAAAAGGTCAAACCCAATGGATAAGTTTTTATTTCAAAAACTATATCCCTAAAAGTGGGATCATATTATAAATATAACACTTCTTACAAGATGCATATGCTATGAAAATTTCTTACAAACTGTTTTGCATCTTTTGGAAGAGATTTGTTAGAAACATACTGTTTACGGGGAGATACAGACGGATAACTATATTTCAAGGGAAAGTGAAAGAGAGTGCAGATAGGCGACCTCGTGCGCCAGCAGCTAAAAATGTTGAATTCGAGCATGACTTGTCGTGACTAATCAATTTCTCGAAAATCCATAGAATACCCAACAGTGACACTAGCCAACCAATTCAGGGGTGCTTGGGAAATCCAGTTGCAACTTCCAAATTACAATGCATCCAAATTCCTGATTGCCCCAACCCAAAATCACTCAATGAGAAAGGAAGAAAAAAGGCTTGGGCTTGCGAATCTTCCCATCAATAATTGTACTTGCATTTTGATTTGTAAAAGGGTGTGCATTGGGAATTACTTGCCTGGATCCGGATCCGGATCCGGATCCAATGGACCACTGACACGATATCGCAAGTGGGCCCACCTTTGGACATGCTTGATATTTTGGCATTTTGAACTGTGCGCATGCTTTTAATTCACTCGACCCTGTTTCTTTCCCCCTTCTGGATGATCCACGAGTGCATTACCAGGAGGCAATGTGTGTTCCTGTTTGTTCTTGGGGAGAAAGGGGGACCATCCATTGACTTCTTAAATCACATGTCAAGGCAAAAGCAAAAAGTTCTCAAATATTTCTGAGACAGCATATCTAATAGCGATGTAGTTTGTGGCAGCAGAAGATTGGTTTGGTAGTGGTGACTTGTGAATGAAAATGATGAAGGTATGTATTGTGTTAGGAGCTGAACAAGATGGGCTCCGTTTTCATCGGTTGCAAATTGTTCTGAGTAGCTTGAGTGCTGAATCAAGTTGATGTCGAGTCTGATGTATTCGAACGAGCAGCTTGAGCCACTCACAGGCCTTGTTAGTAACTATTTACTTTGGGCATTTGTGTTGGAGCTGCTCGAGTTCGTCATCCTAACAACGGTGGCTAGGTTGGTCATGTTGAAAATTACCAAGTGAATAGTGAGGTAGCTGCAGCGAGTGGTTGATAGTGGCGGCGGTCGATAAGTGACGAGAGTTTAGCGATCATTGATTGCAGCACTGTTGGATCAACAATATGATGGTGGTCAGGCCAGTACGGAATAAAATCTAACGTCCTTCGTGATAGCTGGTAGCTACTAGATATTGGCAATGGCGACGATCTATAGCTCAATATACTTGGACAACTTCAATGTCCTTCAATCTCTGTAAATCCTAAACTATTGCTGTTGCATCCACTAGTCTTAGCGAAAAGTAAACAAAAGCAGACAAGGTATTGTACTTCATCAATCACACCGTTACGGCAAAGAAATCCAAGAATGGATGATGCCTGTCTTAAACTTTTCTCCGTGTTCCTCTTTTTCTTCTAGTTTTTTTATGCTGAGATTTAAACAGAGCACGTGCTGCACCAGGTTCAAGATTGCATTATCTTATCTCTTGAGCGGCCAAACACAAAAATCTCGTCTTAACACGCTAAACTGCAAGATTGCAGGATCCCAAGTCATGAATCACATGTAATCATGTGACTTCAGAGCCAAGTTGTGTATGCAATAAATCAAAGGATAAAGAAGACGCTCCTCTGCTTATCAACCATGAACAGGAAACACCTTGAAAGAACATTATCTGCGAATATATAGGTTGGTAGAGACGAGAGATTGTCCCAACCAACTCCTCTCTGCCTCAGGTGAAATATGGCTAATCATCTGCTCTGGTACCAATTGGATGGGATCTAGTCCCGAGTCACAGCTACAGACATACTTGCATACTTGAGAAATGGAACTCCTATGCTCTGGGTTTTCACATTCAGTTGAATAATCAACAGCTTGGTAAGCTCTTGAACTTAAAGAGGACAGATCAAGCACATGGGGGATGCACATCCGCATTATGAGTTCAGCGAAAAAGTCGCATCAACAAAGACTAGTGTAAGGACTCAATGCACTTGTCCAGTCCCACTAGTCCCCCAGCAACCTATGCTATTTAGTCATATCAGAAAGTTCAGCTACATAGGGTTCGCGCGCCATGGAATACACAGACCATAAACCATTCTCATATTCAATGAACCATTTGAGGGCGTTGAGTGAATTCATGGAGACAGTGAGAAATATGCGGAAACAGTTAAAGGGAAAATCAAAACGTGAAGAGAAATCTATTCTACATTTAAAAATGGATTGAGAGTCTCTGAATGTTTTTTCCTACTCGTTAAATACCAATATGAAACTACAAATAGCATGTTGGAGAATGGTCATAGCAAACACAGCGACTCAATAAGAACACTTAGCACACCATCAGTTGCTCACTATCGAAAATAGGGCACTACAAAAGCTTGTACACTCATTGATATCAATGTCTCCCATGGAGCATAGACAAAAAAGAGCTACTCAATATCATATTTCTGCGAACTTAACGAGTATAACCAAACATAGAGGAATGATTTTCAAATTTACTTCTGCTCTTGCAGGCCGAGTCATAAGATCAAACCCTTGGGTCAGCAATGACATTGGACATAGGCTAGGTATTCATTCCTATTTCATATTCATTCCCGAAGGAAATACATACCAGTTTGCAGAAGCATGTACATACATTGTAGATGGATCATGTAGCAGTACTAAGAGAATATCGATAATGCAGTGAACAACAAATACGAAAAGGGGTTCATACATATAAACATAAGATCAAGGAGACAGGGCCCAACCATAAAGTCCTGCATCTTCAATTCCTTCCTAGAACCTCAGCTCAAGGTCTTCCAACCTCCCTTCATCGTCCCACATCTCATCCAAGCTCTCGTTGTCATAGTAATCTCCAACTTCTCCGGCCACAAATTCCCATGCCAAATACTCGGAGAAATCAGAAAAATCGGAGTAATCCTCCTACTCATTCCTCTCATACTCGTCCACAACATCAGGCCCCAGAACCTTCAATTTGGGATACCTTTCTTTGAGGAACTTCTCATCGAGTTCTGCATGGTGGCAACCCTGCAAGTCTAGAAATTCTAGCTCGGGACAATTATATATAATCTCGAGAACGCTCTGGGTGCTCACGAGGTGGTAAGACATCTCGAGGCGTCTGAGCTTGGACATGGTTAAGGCGATGGCATGACCCTCGTCATCCAATGAGGACTTGCCAGCGGTATCTTCTGGATGCATGTTCCGGCACAAACCAACAAGCATTTTGCAGTTCTTCCCAATGGCTTCGAGGGCATGAGCACCAATCCTGTTGCAGTAGCTTAGGTCCAAGAAACTCAGCGTGGAAAGCCTTCCTGCTATGCTTTCTACTATTGGATCTGTTATTTCGCTACGAGGCAATCGCAACGTGTGGACTGAACCAGCACTAGCAACATCAACAAGGAAAAGAAAGGACACGTTACAATTCATGAACTCTAGCTATTGATCACAGGTTCTTCAATATAAGTTCATCCTGAATTTCTTATCATAAAAGGGGACATAAAAAATGCTTTCCTTTAGCAATGTTTGATGTGGGATTTACTTTGAAATCATCTAAATCGCCAAAGTGCATCATCATTTAATGCAACTGCAACAGTAGTCTTTGATGTGGGACTTAGGAAAATGGAAGCACGCTATAAATTAGGATTAAGCATCGCCGTAGTTTCCCTATCTAGAACAACAACCCATATGTTCCTAGATCTTCTTTTCACGTACCAGTAAAGTCTGAATGCCACAATTCTAAGGACGATTCATAGACTACAGAATAAAAGATTGGTTTTGCTTACTGATCAGCGATAAATGAGAAAATTCCATCATCATAGCGACCGGTGCCTGACACACTGAGCTTTCGGAGCGATCCCGCACTTCTCGTGATCAGCATCCGAAGCATACGATCAATGTCGCCGGGAAAGCAACCTTCCTTACTCCAATCCTCAATGTCTATCTCTTGCCAGCAATAAGGTCCAACCACCGCCTTTCCCCAAGATTTGCACACTCCAGGAATCACGGTCAGTGTCTCACGGAGAGACAGATTCTTAAAGATTAATCCCAACGGGTCGGCTATTAATTCATCCCATGGCCGATAATCACTTGCCTCCTCCATCTATCCTGGACCCTACAACATGAATGGATTGCAAGAAGCACCTCAAAATTGAGTCTTTCACAACAATACACGAAAATGCGCACACAAAGTTCAAGCCTCAAATTCAAGAAATGGCAACATAAGGGCAGAAGGAAATGAACAGCACAGAGATTCCATAACTTCGCTCATTCATCAGAAGGGAATAGGAGAAAACAGGACAGAGACAGTTTAACAAACACAAAAGATTTACAAAAAAAAGGGTGAACAATTCCAGTGTGGGAGCAAAACTTTCTTAAAAGGGATTTCACTCACTCAAATCACAACTAGAACAACTAAAGAAGAGCAAGCATGTGCATCTGCAAACATATCAGTCAAATTCTTGACCGAACAACAGAAAAAAAGAATGGAGCTTGAAAATTTGAGCGACAACCAGATGAGTTCAGGAACTTGAAAAAAAATCGAGCTTTGCATAATTGAAACAATTGATTAGCCAAGATTAGACGTTATCGGAATACAGAACTTTGAAAAGCAAGCTAATTGCAATAGAGTCTGTAACGCAGCAAGAAATGAGAACCTACTGCAAGAGACGAAGGAAATAAAATACTCCATAACAACTCTCCCCCGGGATCTCCTTACTTTTAGCGGCCAGACAGAGAGAAGCCAAAAGAATTTCAAAAAAAAATCCAGACTTTGCATTCTCAGCTGAAAATCAAGAAGCTGGAAGCTACACTTCAGCTGAGGGGTGGAACTTTCCCAGTTGGGAAGAGAACGTCCGTGCTCGACAAACCAAACCCAAATGAGAACTACCACCATTTTCTTTTGCTCTGCCCAAGGTTTCTCGGTGGGCAGAGCATGAGCAGAGAGAGGGGAAGGGACAAAGAAAGGATAAAAAGAAAAGAGAGAGCAACTTTACACGAGCATGAGTAAAGATAAGTTGTACCCAAGAAGGAGTGAGATCTCCCTTCGAACTGCCTGAGTTCTTTTTTTTCTCTGGGTTTTCTGCTATAAGCCCGCCGGTTTATCCGCCACAGAAGCAGAGGAAGAGTAAGAGAGAGAGGGAGAAAGGGAGGGAGGGAGAAAGGGAGGGAGGGAGATGTTTGCCTACCTACCGAAAAAGCTTTCGCTACAACCACCAGCAAACAAGCGGAAGAACAAGAGTAAAAACAAGGCAGTGAGTGAGACAGAGAACAGAAAAGTAGAGGGAGAGACATCAACAAGACTTTTTGTGAAAAGTGAAAGTGGGGGTGGGTAGGGGGAGGATGTTGCTGTACCCCGGAACGCAATAGGAGCAGGAGGACAAAAATGGACAGGTCTCGCTATGGAGTGTGACATTCCGAATTTCGATTTATTTTTGAGATTTATAAAACGTATAATTCGTCAGTGTGTTTATAATAAAATCTCGCTCGAGAACTGATCACTCCCGGTTATTGTTTTTAAAATTGAAATTTCGCTAGAATCGCATTCAATCGAATTTGACCGTTATTTAGAGCCCGAACTTTGGTGTCGAATTTCTCGGAATTCCAGAACGAATTTAATTGGACGGTGTCGATATTATTGTTGCCAATCTCGTTATTGCCTGGGAAATGTGAAAAATGAATTTTTAACTAAGTACAAATTTGAACTGGTAGACCACCCTCGCAGTATGTTTTTATTAACATAATTCTGGTCAAATCCTAAAATTATTAATTAGGATTTTTTGGGGACCATCGAATCATTTTCGGATTTAAATCGTGGTCGTTGGATCGCGATTAAACCTCTCTCTCTCTCTCCTCCCCCTCTTTTCTCGCCAGTCTCCCCCTCTCTTTGCGTGTCTGACCACTCCCCCACCTGCTCCCCTACCTATCTCTCTCTCTCTCTCTCTTCCTTTTTCTTCCTTCTTTCTCTTTTTCCTTTTTCTCTTCTTCTGCTTCTTTCTTCTTCTCCTTCGCTGGCTTCTCCCCAACGCCGATTGCTTCTGGTTTCTTCTTGCTGCGCCGCCGATCGCCTGCTCGCTGGCGACCAGCCCGGCCGTCCGCATGCCGCCGCCTACCTCGTGCAGTCGTGCCATCCGTCCAGCCGCTCCTCCCCTCCCCTGTTCGCGCTCGGCTCTGAGCTTGCCGTCGAGCCAGGCGTTGTGCAACCGCGCCCCACCATCGCGCGTCGTCACCCTCAGCCACCGCTCGCCGCTCCACCGTCGCGCCACCCCAGCCCGTCCTAGCCGCCACCGTGCCGCCTCCGACCACCGTCCCGACTCCCCTCTGGCCGAGCTCGCCCCTACCCAGCCCACTCGCTGCCGGAGCCGGCCCCGTTGTCCATCTTCGCCGCTCGCCGCCGCTCGCTGCCGCCATCCCGGACGTCACCGCCGCTGTTCCGGTTGCTGGGACACCGCCAACAGCTGCCAACTTCGCCTGAAACAGACCAAGTCGCGCCGAATCAACCTCCACAGCGGTTGTCCTTCGCCGTTCGCCGTCGTTCGCCGGCCGCCGAATCCGAATCGGAACCACCGCGGACTGCCCTTGTCGTCGCCGTCGTCCTCGCACCTTCGCCAGCGTTAGTTGTGTAAGTTAACCCCTAATCCTGTGTTTAGGGTGTAAACTTGCTTAGGGTTGTTTAGATTAAGTTTAATTAATGTTTAGATTAAGTTAATGTTAGATTATTAGATAATCTTTGGCGATAGGTTATTGTTCGTGTGATAAGTTATCGTAATAGGGCGATAGGTTATCTATTATAATATTATTGCTGATTATTTTATTAAATAGAAATATTTTCGAAATTAAATATTATTTTATTATTTTCGGATTTAAATATTAATATTTTATTATTAAATATTTAATTTTCGAAAATTAAATATTATTATTTTCGAAAAATTTTCTAACGTCAATGATGATGCCAATGTTGAATTTTGCCGTATAAATTGACGTATTTAGAAAATGATTTGAATGGTTTCGATTTGAGAAAATATTTTGAATTTTGGAAAGTTAAATTATTCTCGGATATTATTAAATAATTAAATTCCGAATTTATTTATTATTATTTCGGAAAATTTATAATTTCAAATTATGATTTCTAGTTTGAATGTTGACATTTGTGCCGTGAATTGTCGTATAAAATTATTTTTACGACAAAATGTTTTGATCGGAAATTTTCAAAAAGGTTTACGAGTTTTTGGCATTTAATCATTTTTTTATTGTTATGCCAAGTAATGTTAGTGATGCTTGGTGGTTGATATTCGTGTTTGATATCGAAACTTGTGAGAATTGATTGACTGTTTGTATGTGTGACCATGTGATATTGTTGTATGGCATTAATATGAACATTATTCATGAACGTATGTGCTAATTGAGAAGATAATAATTGGCCGGAATGCTTGTGTGCTCGTGTGGTCACACGTTGGAGCCGTCTTGCTGTGTATCGCTTAACGATGCCCGATTTATCGGATGCCTGGGGATAATCTGGAGTGTCGATACCCCGGATGCCTTGTCGCGGCCCGATGCCGGACTTGATGCTTCTTACGGGATACCATCTTAATGTGTATCGTTTGATGTTGCCGTATTGGAATGCCGTCATCCTGTGTATCGTTTGACGAAGCCGTGCCCGACGGGGCGGGACGGAGCCCGGTTTTTACCGGTAGACCGCCATCTTGCTGCGTATCGCTTGATGTGTGGTGGCCCCGAGGGGGCGTAATAATTGGAATACGTGTGATGCATAGTGCTTGATTATGGGGTAGAAACTGCTAGGCATGGTATGGGACGTGCCCAAGCGGGTTTTGTCTTATAATCGAGACAAGCGCGATTGTGTTGCATTAATGCATCGAAAATCTCGTTAAATGCTTCGAGTATGTGACATATGCATTTCATCAACGTGTGTACCAATGCGAGGTAAGGATGCTTGTGGTTGTTTATTAATGTGCTGTTGATGTAATGTTGCCTGATTAGGGACCCCCGTGCGAGTAGGCCTCCTAAGCGGGGCTTAGGCCGTTAACTTATTGATACTTTCGTCTCATTGTTGTTGTTAACCCCTTTTTCAGGTCCTTAGCGTGTTGATGCACTCAGTTTGATTCGGAATGTTTGGAAGCTGATTTTTGGAGTTCGACCTGTTGATGAAGTAGATTGACCCCCAGCCTGGTATCTTTTTGCTGGCTTTTTGTGGTAGCGCCCGAAGTAGGCTTGTAAGAATATTCCCAAGGGTTAATCAAGTGAAAATTAAAATAGTGTTGTTTGACTGTTGTGATTTGTTTTCCTGGCTATCCCTATTTGTTATTTGTCCGGGGATTGTTGTGTTCGTTTCCGCATGCGTAATTAAAAGATAAAATGAAGGGTCGGCGACGAGTCCTGGGACGTCGCATCTCAACGACCATAGCGGAGTGTCGCGCGCCCGTGGGGTTCAAGGCGTGACATCACCGTCCCGAATTGGTATCAGAGCAAGGTCAGCTTATTTCAAGTTTGGTCGAGAACTGGAGTGATAAGGTGCGATGGGTTTTGGGATAGTGAGTTAGGAAAATACTAAATGCCTGTGCTTGATTGTTAGATGTCTCGTTTTTCCTCGGGTTGTTCTTTATTTTTAATTCATTGTTGGAATTAGAAAGCAGGTTTCTGTAAAAATCCTGCGAGATGGACAATCCTGAACCGAGGGCCCCTAGGAGGAGGGCCGAGCCAGGTCAAGCTGGTGCCAGAAGGAGAGCACAGGGGATCCTAGATTAGACCGAATCCTGCACGCCTTAGAGACCTTAATAGGGCAGCAGGCTCAGAATCAAGCCGCTGCCACTGCTGTACCTGCACTTGTGCTTGCACCTGCACCTGTACCTGTAGATGTTCTGTTAGCTGGTAATGGAAATGGGAATCAGCCCATGCATAAGTTGGTGGAGCAATTTCTGAAGCTCAAGCCACCCAAGTTCACTGGCGCGGGTGATCCTGAGGCTACAACCCTTTGGATCATGGAGTTGGAAAAGGTTTTCGCTTTATTAAGATGTACCGATGAAGATAAGGTGACACTGGCAGTCTATCAGTTGCAAGGTAATGCTAGTACTTAGTGGGAAGCTACCCAGAAGAGGGTATTTCCCGAAGGTACGGCCCGGGTGTGGGGTGCCTTCGTGGAAACTTTTTACAATAAGTACTTTTCGGACTGCGCTCAAGAATAGAAGATGAATGGGTTTCAGCATCTCCGACAGAACCAGTTGTCGGTAGACCAATATGAGGCAAGGTTTGCTGAGTTGTCCCAGTATGCCCTAAGGTTGATTGAAGACTCGGTAGATAAGGCAAAGAGGTTTAGGGATGTGCTGAAACCTGAAATTAAGGACCAACTGGTGCCCCTGAATCTGAAGAACTATAATGAGCTATATGAGAGGGCACAACTGATAGAGAGGAACTTGGCCGAGAGGATAGCCGTGTCTGGATCGCGGTTTGTGTCAAACAAGGATAACCATCGGTTTGGGAAGAAGCCGATGGCATGAGGTAGATTTCCCATCCCTCATAACAAGAAAAGTGGAGTGAGAAAGCCGGTATACAACAACAACAATGGCCCCTGTCGATCCTGTGGAAGGCACCATGGATCAGCTCCATGCCCTATGAGGACGGGTGCTTATTTTGGATGTGGCCAGCACGGCCATCACGTAAGAGATTATCCACGCCAGGCAGCGGGAGCGCAAAGACCAGTGCAGCAGGTAGGACAACCTGCAAGTAGTGCCCCGCTGAACCGGTTCAACCGACCCCAAGTGCAAGGAAGGGTCTATGCTGTCACAAGGAAGGAGGCGGAAGACTCGCCTGCCGTCATTACAGGTACGGTTTCATTACACGACCATGCTGCCTATGCTTTGTTTGATCTTGGAGCTACGCATTCATTTGTGGCTAAGCAGTTTGTAGAATTAGTGGGGTTAAGTCCGAGACCGCTGGGAGTAGTCTATAGTATTTCTATCCCTTTAAAGGATAGCACAATGTCTACAGTAGGCTGTACTGGTTGCAAGTTATCTACTGGTGGTCGTGAGAACAGTATAGACTTGATTGTTTTGACGATGTTTGATTTTGACGTGATTATTGGGATGGATTGGCTCACCAAGCAACGAGCCACGGTAAACTGCTATTGTAAGACGATACAGTTCGAGCCAGTAGGGAGTGTCGGTTTTAAGTTTGTTGGGAATCGAGGAGGACCTTCGATCCCTTTAATCTCATCATTGGAAGTCACTCGGTTATTGGATGAGGGTTGTCAAGGCTATTTGGCGAATCTAGTTGACACTTTGGTAGAGGAACCAATAATGCAAGATATTGCTGTGGTGCGAGAATTTTCGAACGTTTTCCCTGAAGAATTGCCTGGATTGCCCCTAGAAAGAGAAATAGAGTTTGTGATCGAGTTAGCCCCTGGAACAGAACCGATTTCTAAGGCACCTTACAGAATGGCATTATCGGAATTGAAGGAGTTAAAGGTTTAGATGCAGGAATTGTTGGACAAAGGATTTATTCGTCCTAGTGCATCACCTTGGGGAGCGCCAGTCCTATTATAAGGAAGAAGGACGGGTCGTTGCGCCTTTGTATCGACTATCGACAACTCAATCAGGTAACGGTTAAGAATAAGTATCCGTTGCCTAGGATAGATGATTTGTTCGACCAACTTCAAGGAGTTTCGGTATTCTCGAAGATAGACCTGAGGACAGGTTATCACCAGTTGAGGATTCGAAAGGAAGATATACCAAAGACGGCATTTAGAACTCACTATGGCCACTATGAATTTACCGTGATGCCATTTGGTCTAACAAATGCGCCTGCAGCTTTTATGGACTTGATGAACAGGGTGTTCAAGGAGTATTTGGACAAGTTTGTGATCGTGTTCATTGATGACATTTTGGTGTATTCGAGGAGTTTAGAGGAACACCAACAGCATTTGAGGACAGTGCTGCAGACTCTTCAAGATCATAAACTGTATGCTAAGTTTACTAAATGCGAGTTTTGGTTAACTCGAGTGGCTTTTCTTGGACACGTGATTTCTGGGGAAGGAATTTCAGTAGACCCGGCTAAAATTGAGGCGGTTATGAATTGGCCTAGACCAACAATGGTAATTGAAGTTCGGAGTTTCTTAGGATTGGCGGGCTATTATAGGAGGTTTGTGGAAAGGTTTTCTGTTATAGCCATGCCCTTGATGCGATTACTAAAAAAGGAGACGAAATTCGAATGGACAAATAAGTGTGAGCGTAGTTTTCAAGAGCTTAAGCAGAAGCTAACTATTGCGCCTGTTATAACCTTACCGTTTGGTTCAAGAGGATATGAGATCTACAGCGACGCGTCATACAAAGGTTTGGGATGTGTTTTAATGCAACATGGAAGAGTTGTGGCATATGCGTCCCGACAATTAAGGGCACCCGAATTGAATTGCTCGATGCACGACTTGGAATTGGCTGCTATCATATTCGCGCTTAAGATTCGGAGGCATTATTTGTGCGGAGAAAGGTTTCATATCTATACGAATCATCAGAGTCTAAAGTATTTGTTTTCGCAGAA
Source organism: Syzygium syzygioides (assembly GCA_031216285.1). Taxonomy (NCBI): domain Eukaryota; kingdom Viridiplantae; phylum Streptophyta; class Magnoliopsida; order Myrtales; family Myrtaceae; genus Syzygium; species Syzygium syzygioides. The sequence goes on from CM062247.1 coordinate 27,682,087, forward strand.
AGAGTTGAATATGAGACAGCGTAGATGGATGGAGTTGCATAAGGATTATAATTGTGACATTTTATATCATCTGGGTAAGGCTAATAAGGTAGCTGACACATTGAGTCGAAAGTCCTCGATTGCGCATATGATGGTTCAAGAATGGATTTTGCTTGAGGAATTCGGGACTTGGATTTCAAGTTTGAGGTGAGTCACCTCTCGAGTTTAATGGCTACTCTCAGGATTGAGCCTGAAATGCAAATCAGGATTAAAGCAGCGCAACCTTCGGATCCTGAATTGCAAAAGATTCTGCAAATGGACACAACTAAGAGAAAACCTGACTTTCAAGTATCCGAGGATGGGAACTTGAAGTTTCGTGGACGGTTATGTGTGCCCAATGATGAAAGACTGAAGGAGGAAATTTTAACGGAAGCTCATCGCAGTAACTACAGTATTCACCCGGGCAGCACAAAGATGTATCAGAATCTTCGCCAATATTATTGGTGGAATGGCATGAAAGGAGATATTGCCAAGCATGTGGTTAGATGTTTAACGTGTCAACAAGTGAAGGCTCAACACTGTAAACCTGGTGGACTATTGCAACCGTGGAAATACTAGAATGGAAATGGGAGCATATCACGATGGACTTCGTGATGGGTCTACCGAGGAGTCAAAGAGGCAATGATTCCATTTGGATCGTGGTGGATAGGCTCACAAAGTCTGCTCATTTTATTCCGGTGCGAAAGGATTTTTCAATGGACAAGTATGCTAAGTTGTACGTGAGACATATAGTTTGTTTTCATGGTGTGCCGGTGACGATCACGTCAGATCGAGACCCCAAGTTCACTGCCACGTTCTGGAAGAGTCTTCAAGGTGCCATGGGAACAAAGCTGCAGTACATCACTGCTTTTCATCCGCAGACAGATGGACAATCCGAGCGAACGATTCAAACTCTCGAGGATATGCTGCGAGCCTGTGTTCTGGATTTCAAAGATAGTTGGGAAGAACGGTTACATCTTGTTGAATTCGCGTACAACAACAGTTACCAGCAGAGTATCAAAATGGCACCTTTCGAAGCACTTTATGGCAGACCCTGTAGGACTCCAGTTTGTTGGAATGAAGTTGGAGAGCGAAAAATTTCGAGACCCGAGTTGGTGCAACAGTCATCGGATGCCGTTAAAGTCATCAGGGATAGGCTAAGGACTGCCCAAAGTCACCAAAAGAATTATGCAGACCGGAGACGTAGGCCCTTGGAATTTCAAGTGGGAGATCACGTTTTCCTCAAAGTGTCACCGATGAGAGGAATATCACGGTTTGGCAAGAAAGGAAAGTTGAGCCTGAGGTACGTGGGTCCATTCGAGGTTTTAGAGAGAATCGGTACTCTGGCCTACCGTCTCGCGCTACCGCCGAATTTATCTCAAGTGCACAATGTGTTCCATGAGTCTATGCTAAGGAAATACGAACCGGATCTGACTCACGTGCTAAATTACGATGAAATAGAAGTGGACGACAGAGTATCGTACGTGGAAAGGCCGGTCAGGATTGATGACAGAATGGAACGAGTGTTACGAAACAAGATAATCCTGATGGTCAAGGTGATTTGGGAGCACCATGGAACCGAAGGTGCAACGTGGGAAAGAGAGGAGTTGATGCGACACCAATACCCCCATTTGTTTGAGTAATTGGGTTGGATTATAAATTTTGAGGACGAAATTTTTGTAATGGGGGAAGAGTTGTGACATTCCGAATTTTGACCCATTTTTGGGATTTATAAAACGTGTAATTCGTCAGTGTGTTTATAGTAAAATCTCGCCGGGGAACTGATCACTCCCGGTTATTGTTTTTAAAATTGAGATTTCGCTAGAATCGCATTCGATCGAATTTGGTCGTTATTTAGAGCCCGAACTTTGGTGTCGAATTTCTCGGAATTCCGGAACGAATTTAATTGGACGGTGTCGATATTATTGTTGCCAACCTCGATATTGCCCGGAAAATGTGAAAAGTGAATTTTTAACTGGGTACGAATTTGAACTGGTAGACCACTCTCGCAGTGTGTTTTTATTAACATAATTTTGGCCAAATCCTAAAATTATTAATTAGGATTTTTTGGGGACCATCGGATCATTTTCGGATTTAAATCGTGGCCGTTAGATCGCGATTAGACCTCTCTCTCTCTCTCCTCCCCCTCTTTTCCCGCTGGTCTCCCCCTTTCTTTGCGTGTTTAACCACTCTCCCACCTACTCCCCTACCTATCTCTCTCTCTCTCTTCCTTTTTCTTTCTTCTTTATCTTTTTCCTTTTTCTCTTCTTCTGCTTCTTTCTTCTTCCCCTTCGCTGGCTTCTACCCAACGCCGATTGCTTCTGGTTTCTTCTTGTTGCGCCGTCGATCGCCTGCTCGCCGACGACCAGCCCGGCCGTCCGCACGTTACCGCCTGCCTCGTGCAGTCGTGCCGTCCGTCCAGCCGCTCCTCCCCTCCACTATTCGCGCGCGGCTCCAAGCTTGCCGTCGTGCCAAGCGTTGTGCAACCGCGCCCGGCCACCGCGCGTCGTCAACCTCAGCCACCGCTCGCCGCTCCGCCGTCGCGCCACCCTAGCCCGTCCTAGCCGCCACCGTGCCGCCTCCGACCACCATCCTGACTCCCCTCTAGCCGAGCTCACCCCTGCCCAGCCCACTTGCTGCCGGAGCCGGCCCCGTTGTCTATCTCTGCTGCTCGCCGCTGCCGTCCCTGACGTCACCGCCGCAGTCCCGGCTGCTGGGACACCGCCAACAGCTGCCAACTTCTCCTGGAACAGACCAAGTCGCGCCGAATCAACCCCCACAGCGGCTGTCTTTCGCCGTTCGCTGTCGTTTGTCGGTCGTTGAGTCCAAATCGGAACCACCGCGGACTGCCCTTGTCGTCGCCGTCGTCCTCGCGCCTTCGCCGACGTTAGTTGTGTAAGTTGACCCTTAATCCCGTGTTTAGGGTGTAAACTTGCTTAGGGTTGTTTAGATTAAGTTTAATTAATGTTTAGATTAAGTTAATGTTAGATTATTAGATAATCTTTGGCGATAGGTTATTGTTCGTGTGATAAGTTATCGTAATAGGGCGATAGGTTATCTATTATAATATTATTGCTGATTATTTTATTAAACAGAAATATTTTCGAAATTAAATATTATTTTATTATTTTCGGATTTAAATATTAATATTTTATTATTAAATAATTAATTTTCGAAAATTAAATATTATTATTTTCGAAAAATTTTCTAACGTCAATGATGATGCCAATGTTGAATTTTACCGTATAAATTGACGTATTTAGAAAATGATTTGAATGATTTCGATTCGAGAAAATATTTTGAATTTTGAAAAGTTAAATTATTCTCGGATATTATTAAATAATTAAATTCCGAATTTATTTATTATTATTTCGAAAAATTTATAATTTCAAATTATGATTTCTAGTTTGAATATTGGCATTTGTGCCGTGAATTGTCGTATAAAATTATTTTTACGACAAAATGTTTTGATCGGAAATTTTCAAGAAGGTTTACGAGTTTTTGGCATTTAATTATTTTTTTATTGTTATGCCAAGTAATGTTAGTGATGCTTGGTGGTTGATATTCGTGTTTGATATCGAAACTTGTGAGAATTGATTGACTGTTTGTATGTGTGACCATGTGATATTGTTGTATGGCATTAATATGAGCACTATTCATGAACGTACGGGCTAATTGAGAAGATAATAATTGGCCGGAATGCTTGTGTGCTCGTGTGGTCACACGTTGGAGCCGTCTTGCTGTGTATCGCTTGACGATGCCCGATTTATCGGATGCCTGGAGATAATCTGGAGTGCCGATACCCCGGATGCCTTGTCGCGGCCCGATGCCGGACTTGATGCTTCTTACGGGATACCATCTTACTGTGTATCGTTTGATGTTGCCGTATTGGAATGCCGTCATCCTGTGTATCGTTTGACGAAGCCGTGCCCGACGGGGCGGGACGGAGCCCGGTTTTTACCGGTAGACCGCCATCTTGCTGCGTATCGCTTGATGTGTGGTGGCCCTAAGAGGGCGTAATAATTGGAATACGTGTGATGCATAGTGCTTGATTATGAGGTAGAAACTGCTAGGCATGGTATGGGACGTGCCCAAGCGGGTTTTGCCTTATAATCGAAACACGCGCAATTGTGTTGCATTAATGCATCGAAAATCTCGTTAAATGCTTCGAGTATGTGACATATGCATTTCATCAACGTGTGTACCAAGGCGAGGTAAGGATGCTTGTGGTTGTTTATTAATGTGCTGTTGATGTTATGTTGCCTGATTAGGGACCCCCGTGCGAGTAGGCCTCCTAAGCGGGGCGTAGACCGTTAACTTATTGATACTTTCATCTAATTGTTGTTGTTAACCCCCTTTTCAGGTCCTTAGCGTGTTGATGCATCTAGTTTGATTCGAGGTGTTTGGAAGCTGATTTTTGGAGTTCGACCTGTTGATGAAGTAGATTGACCCCCAGCCTGGTATCTTTTTGCTGGCAGAAAAGCACTTTCATTTCTACAAAAAGTTCCTATGCCTTGAAAAAATCACCAGACTAGAGAATTGCCTTGGTAGTCAAAGTCAAGGAAATTAGGAATCCATGCAACCAAAGGAAATGCATGCTCAAGACAAATCAATGCACCTTTTCAACTACTCTCTTTAAGCAGCCACGCTAGGTTCTATATCCACTTGTTCATTTCCAGTGTCAATTAAATTGAACTGGCAAAAGAAACAAAAAATTGAGTGCACGGTTTCTACACCAGTAGCAAAGAGCTGGATGTTATTGCACCTACAGTGGACATTATGAAAGCAGAATAGGTCTTATAAATAGCACAGCTACACGTAAATGATGGAATTGATGCTTTTTTTTTTGTCGTAGGTATTGATACTTTACCATGGGCTCTTTGGTGCTCTTGTCTTATAATCACGTGTTAAATTGAAAAGAAGCAGCTTAAACATAACAGGGACATTTAACGGAAAACTAGATGAGACACTAGTAAGCAAAACAAAATCAAAGAAATTGCACACAATTGAAATCGGGACACGAAGTAAAAGACTATATTTAAAATCCAAAATTGGTAGTAGCTCAATTAAAGACTTAAACCAATTAGATTTCGATTTCTGAAAGACACTACATTAAAATTCTAATTCCAAGTAAGACCCTGATTTCGACCCAAAAAAAGAGTGAGACCCTGATCGTTCGTAGTTACTAGATTTTCTATCTAAGAATCTCAACAACCCCATGGGTTTTAATTCAAACCAAAATGATAAAAACCCGTGTTCAGATTGACCAGCTACTTGGGTAAAGACCAGACATGATCATATCTCAGAAAGGTTAATAGCTATTTCAAACCACGGCAGAAACCATGCACCTGGAACAAGGCTTAGAAATCTTTAATGCATGTGATGAATTGTCATTGAATGCCAAAAAGAATAATCAACGGTCAGATACAAAGTCTGCTTCATGTTAAAGTAAAAAATGCTCGACAAATATATGGTCCTCCTGAAACGGATGCACTTGCATTGTATCTTATCTATTCAACTTAAATATCCACAACTGAAAAACGAAATGTGATAGCAAAATATTTCGTGCCGGACTCTCTACTAACAAGACAGTAGATATATCTATATAGCCACATAAATTGGATTCTTCTAGTAAAAGTACGCAAGTAAAGCAAGCGAGAAGTGCAGATTCAATAAAAAATTGTGGAGAAGCCCTTCATGAGAGTTCCTAGCATACACATGCATACAGGATAGTTTTTCAACTTTAGTAACATATCAAAAGGCCAAAAATCAAATCATTTTTGCAGCATTTGGCGCTTTTATCTTTAATCAGTGTATAGAAATAAAATAACTTGATCTCATATGATCAGGTGAAGTAGCAAGCGTAACAGAATAAAGTGCTGCACCCTAGATGGTAAAGTCCAATACCCGAAATCACTAGCTTATACTGTGACTCAAGTAGCACAGGACCCAAGATTCCCATGTGAATGCATCACTATGGTGCAAGACATTGACGAACATTACAATTAACAGGATCAATTACCGTTTGTAGCATAACCAAAAAATCACAAATCACTATTTTAATCTGGAAATACCTACCACCCGTTAAATGATGTTTGAACAGAGATGGCAAGCAAACTTTTGTGAGATGTGCAGTAAATATGCTTTGTTCAAATGGTGGACAGACTTGTCACCTATGCATCTCAAATGATTACTGTAACATAATTATATAAAGACCAGCTAAAACATCAATAAATACCAACACCACATCCTCCAGTAGAAGTTAAAACTTTCAACCAAGAATATTCTCCTATCATACAAATACCCATGTACTAATTTCGCCACAGTGAAAGAGTATATCACCATAGAATGGAACAGGGACAAAATCAGTACCACTTAATGAGCCAGCCAAACAGAAAATGCTGCATAATGGGGACCTTTTCCAAGACCTCTGCCTTGTACATCTTCAGCAACCCACTATTCACCTTGTTCCAATTAGGCACTCCACTGATATCATCCAGCAGCGGTGAATGCTCAGCAAACAATCCCTTCTTCACCTTCCTAATAATCGCAATGCAAGAGAAATACATATACTCATTGGAGAAGTTCTCCAATATGTCGTCATTGTGAATTGACTTGGGCTTCATATACTTATGGCCAATCAGCTGCGATGACCCAAAAATGAAAGGCAAAAAATGATAATCATCAAGACCCCAAACCCCATGTGAACCCGCAGGCTCCAAAGAATACACCAACTGCAATTTCCTCATCAACTCTAGATACTTCACAAAAACCCTGGCCACTACAGCTGGGTAATCTTCTTCCTTAACCTATCCTCGCTAAGCAATACAACCACGCAGCAAAATTGGTCTCATGCCCAGTTCCATAATCAATGCGACTTGAATTACCAAAACTATCAGTAAAATAAGGTACAATCTCGACCGTCGCAGATCGCAGATCGTCAGGAAGAAACGCAACCATCAGGGACTCACTAGTTTCTTCCAAACGCTCGTGCCAGCTCCTGTACGAGACATTACCGTAACGCGCGGCTTGCTGGACCGGAGGGATTTCCTCGATCCAGCGAGCCAGGGTCTCGAGAATCGACACGATCGCGTACACAGTGGACGATTCGTGGCACGAGTCCGAGATCTTGCGGCCCCGAATCGACTCGGAGAGAGCGACGACGAAGCCAAGGAAGTTCTTGGAGGCATCGGAGTCGTGGAACCGGCGGAGATCGTCCGGAGACTGGATCCTCTTGACCGGGACTTGGAACCGATAGGGCGGAGAAACGATCGGGACCTTCTGCGACTGAGGCACGGGCGCTCGGATGATCGCTTGCTGCTGAGAGTACAGGGATTCCGGCGACAGGTTGACGGCGGGGGCTCGGATGGGGCGGTAGGCCGGCGGCGGGGAGACGCCGGAGAAGGAGGGCGGGGGGGCAGGGTAAGCGGTGGGGCCGCCGCATCTGGCGCAGGTGGCGTCGGAGCGCGCGCCGCCGGCGCCGGCGCCGGCGCAGCTGGTGGAGGTAGGCGCTTGGGCAGAGCTTGGGGAGCGGCACTCGCCGTGAGATTCCATCGGAAGGCGGAGGAAGGCGGAGCCGGAAACCGGGAAGGCGGACCGCGGTGGCTTTATCGATTTTTGAAGACGGAGGAGGAGAAGTAAAAAAAGAAATTTGAAGGCGTTTCGACGACGCGAACGGTGGGGATTTAGCCAGCGTGAGATTTTCGTGAAGGTGAACGGCGGTGATTTAACAATGGAGAACGGATTGAGGGCGTTGGATGATCTTACTTTGAGTTGATGAGTTCCGAGTAAGCGACGGTCGTGATGCTTTGATTATGCTTGGGCCTAACCTGACGATATAGGACGAAAGTCCAACTCGAGATTCGTCTGGGCTTATTTCGATGCTTCGAGGCCCATTGATACTGGTCCGTGATTTAGAAAATTAGAGATATTGGTCAAATATCCACTTTCAGTCTTCGTCCTTGAACTTGCGCATATTTCCAATGGCGCCCCTAAAATATTTTATTTGTCTAATTAAGCCCTTGAAATTATTGCATCGCATTTTTCTCCGAAGTCGCTTGATTGGAGCTAATGTGTCTCTGGAGTTGGTAAGAGTTCCATTGTTAAAACTCGAATTTTCAATGTTCGTGTTGAGAAATCCTATCACGCATAATTTGATTGTGGCATTCGAGTTTAAAGTCTGTAGTCCATGGATCGGCCGGGAATGATTGGTTTCAGGATGAATAGGTTTCAAACCTGTAACCTAGAACTTATCATGTTAAAGTCGATTCCCTATTTTTTGAACCAAGAACCAACTTGGTTGACCTTGGATCGGCCTGGAATTGAGCCAGTCGATTCAAGGCTGGTTCCAAGGTCAACTCGTGCCTAGACAGGGCTTTTCTTTTTCTTTTTCCTTTTCATTTTGATCATTTATTATATTTATCATATATATATATATGTATCAAATATGAATACAATTCTTTTATGCTTGACAATAACATGTCAAATATATTCAGTTTCAGCAAATATATTCTATTTTAAGAAAGAGTAAAAGAACTCACTTTGAGTTAGGCATAAACCGATTCAAAACCAATTTAGCTCTAGATTCTATCATTGCTGATTCTAGTTTCCAGGCCTAGGTTGAATCGGTCAATTCCGATTATGAAACCTGGAACGAAACTGGTCAAGGTTGGTTCTTAATTTTTGAAATCAGGAATCGGATAGGTCCCCTTGTGAACTGATTGGATCGCTTACCCCTAGCATCAGATGATAGCCCAGATGACAAAAAAAACTCCATATTTCTTGTCAGCTTTGACGGATACGTTAGCTTTAATTAACTAGATTCTAAGTCCAAAAAACTTAACTGTAAAAGTTATGCAAGTTCAGGGACTTGATTAAGCACATCAAATGTTCAACACCTTGCTTCGGAAAAACCCTGCAAGTCCAGAGACCAAACATGGACTTTTTTTTAGCTACAATATGTCTGTCACGTTTAGCTAACATGGCGGCCGCAACTATAATAAGAAATGATTTTTCTGATGGACTATATAAAAATATTTATATGAATAGGCTCCAATTGGGTAAATGACATTACATGGATAACCATTCCAAGTAAAAATTAATGGTCGATATGATTATCTTGCTCACCCTTTCTTTTGCTATGAATCTCTCTCTCGACTTGATTCGCAACCTGGTCATCATCGAGCGCGATTACAATCGATCTAGGGTGGTGACCTTAGATTGGAGAGAGAGAGAGAGAGAGAGAGAGAGAGAGAGAGAGAGAGAGAGAGAGAGAGAGAGAGAGAGAGTTTTTTTAGGGTTTTGAGTGACATTTTCACACAAGGTGAAGGTACTTTAGCGGATTTGGAGTAATTCGGTCGAAAACGAAGTAGTGCTTCGAATGACTTGGAAGAATGTTCAAGGTAATGAATGAGTCAATGCCAGGTGTTGCGATGCTGCATATTTCTTTCTTGGATATTCCAAGCGGCCTAACAGGATTCCACAAAGTTCTTTGCACGTCCAAAAACTTTGCTTGTGGAAACTCCAGAGTCTCCATGTTTCTGAACTCCATGGATGAAGACTTGATTCACCACCCTTCTTTATTCTATGAGGATCTTCATCGGCACCAAACTTTTTCGACAAATATGCAGATGAATTATGGAAACATTCCAGCACAACTCCGGTCATAGCCAAACCGAGTCTTGAAAGAGAAACGAGAGAGATGTTTTACATGCATTGACGTTCAATCGTTACAATGAAATCGCGTTATTCAGGCGATCTGCAATAGCCACGGATCAAAGTAATCCACAAATTCCGAAATATTGTATTTCAACAACATACTTTAAAGCCCCAAAAATAAAAGCAAGACGAATAGTGATATAACCCCACGTGTGCACTGTACACGTATGAAAATGGAGGTACTCGTCGTGTTTGTGCATTGCTCGGTTGCTGCTCTACACGGCCGTCTTGCAAGTAGACGTCTTGGGGTTCCACATCGCCGGCAGCAGAAATTTCCGTCCACCCAAGCCGATCGCGTTGTAGCTCGCTCCATTTGTCTTGTCCACCAGGACGACCCCGGGATAGCCAGGGAACGCGCCGGCCCCGAATATCCCCGTGCACGCAGTCACGGCCTCGAGGGGCGCGTCACTCGGGCCCTGGAAATACCCCGTGTCGAACGGGTTCGTGACGGTCCCCGCCAGGACTGTGGCCAAGTTGATGATCATCCCGTCGACCCCGACGTCCCCGCTCGGGGCCACCAGGGGAGGCATCTGAGGCCCGTAGATCGGCTGGTGGACAGGCCACGCGCACTGGCCAGGGCACTGGGACACTGGGTTGCCGACCCACGCGTACGCGAACTTGGTACCCTTGCCGCCTGGGGCCGTGGTCGACCACCCGTGCAACCCGCAGCTGTTCATGCAGAAATCCTCGACGCCAACATCCGACGAGGTCAACACAAAGTTGACGGCATTGCCGCCACTAGGCTTGGCGCTGGCGAGCTTGGAGGAAAGGTTCACGATGTCTTGGTTCTTCAGCGCTTTGCCCCGGGAGTACTCGCCGTCGACGAGCTGCTTCCCCAAGACGATGCGGGAGGGGCCGCCGGCGTACGCGGCGGCGGTGGACCACCAGGAGGCGACGGACGGGGAAGGCTTGGCGGGGCCACTGAGGGAGCGGAAGAAGTCGGCGACGATGGAGAGCTGGCGGGGGGAGAAGCGGCCGTACCAGAGGAGGTTGACGGTGACGTTGCCCTTGAGGAGCTGGCCCTTGTGGTACGTGAGGACGAGGGGCGGTGTCTGGACCAGGGACAGCATCCTCGGGTGGGCAGTGCCGGCGGAGGACGGGGCGGAGAGGTGGGACAGGACGAGGAGGAGGAGGGCGGCGGCGGCGAGGACGAAAGGAGGAGGAGGAGGAGACGACAACGGAGCAGCCATGGTTTCGGACAAATGTGGAAGAGTTCCTCACGTTGGTGATGAGGAAGAGCGTGTCTCTGCGTTGCGTATTTATACGGAGGGTTTGCCGACGGCGGAGAGAAGGAGTGACGAGCATGTGTCACGGGCCGATAGTTTGGGAATGACCCGTGCGGCGACTTAGGCTTCCTTGGATCGTTGGAAAGCCTAGGCCAAGCCTTTTTCCCGATCACTCACTCGCTCGGACACCCGGATCGTAGAGAGAGAAACTAGAGAGAGAAGCTCTGGAAGAGAAAGCAACTGCTTCTTGTTGTTTTTGGATGTTTTAAATGAGAAGGAGGACACCCCTTTATATAGTAGAGGGCCTCGGATTACAACCATTGATCGATTTCTAGATGAGTGGCCGAGATCGTATCGTTCTCGTCGACCACCTACCGACATTTATTTCGAGAGCTACCAACTACCGGCATTTATGCCGAGAACTCTCTAGAACCCCGGCACAATTACCGTCTCGCCCGTCCTTGGAAAGATTCTTGAAGCTTCGTTGGGTTTTGAACGGGTCTTGTATTGATGTGTCACGGTCCTTAGTGTTGAAAACCTCTTGACCGTGACATTCTCCCCCACTCATTCGAGCGACGTCCTCGACGCTCTTGGCTTGGGGTTTATTTGTTGGCTTTTTGGAGCGCCTTCGACTCTTCCGAGATTTCTTTGGCTTCTCAGTTTGTCGGGCATTTGGCTCCTTTGATTTGACTTTCTCCATGTCGGTCGGCAGGTTTGTTACCTCCGGGAATAGAACATGGATCGGCATGTTGTGTTGAAGAGGATGATCCACCTTCGGCTTTGGCTTGGTGCAGAGTTCGGGCACGGATTTATCAACTCTTGGTTCTTTTCGGATTGTGGAGAGGACTTTGGCTTTGGTCACTCCATTAATCATTGGAACCATGGATGGGCACTCCGAGTCGGTGATGATAACAGTGTTGCTCCTCAGGTCTATCATGGCTTTCGCGGCATCGAAAAATTCAAGGCCGAGAATGAGATCATAGTCGTCGAGAGGAATTACCTCGAACGGGAGTTTGCCTTCCCAAGTACCAACTTGGAGTTCCACATTTTTGGCCACGCCTACGCCTGATATCTCGTTAGAATTGGGCGTCTTGTAACGATTGTGAGTTGGTTCCACATGAAGTCCCAAGTGTTTGGCCGCTTCGCTTGACAAAAACAAGCTTGTAGCACCCGTATCGACCAAGGCAAGGAGGGGTACGCCACTTACCTTGACCTCAACGAATGAGAGATGTGAATGTGCCGGCTTCTCCCTTGGCGGAGCTTTGTCCTTCACGGAGTTGATCGAGTTGAAAACCTTCACGGTCCTAAGTCGCACCTCGCGTTTCTCCTTTTCTTGCTTTGGCTCTTCATCCTCTTCTACGGCAAGAATGGCATTGATCCTACTCTTCTTTGGGCACTTTTGTGTCCAATGAGGACCGTTGCAAATGAAGCACGGAGACGGTGGTGGAGTATCAAACCTGTTCTTGTAGTCTCCTTGAGGTTGCTTCCACTTGGGATCGCTTGACTTGGACGATCCTTCTCCCCATGTGTTCTCACGTCCACCATGATCTCTTCGGCCACGGTTGGGACTACTGTCCGAGTCTTTTCGACCACGAACAGCTTGGTCTTCTTCATCGTGGTGGCGGTCCGATCTCCACCCACTTCCTCTTGTTTTTGGGGCTTCTTTGGTGAAGTCGGCAAGAGACTCGGCTGCGACCAGTGCTCGCGAAAGGCTTTTGACGTCCCTTCGTTTGAGCTCGAGTAGTGCCCATGGCTTCAATCCATCCATGAACGCCCCGAGAGCCTCCTCTTCTCCAAGATTGGGAACTTGGAGTTTGAGTTCGGTGAATTCCTTCACGTACTCTCGGATCGTGCCTCGTTGCTCAAGGCGATGGAGCTTGCTACGGGCTTCTTGTTTAGCATATTCGGGGAAGAAATAATCCCGAAACTCCTCGACAAATCCATCCCAAGTAGAGATGGGGTCGGCGCCTTGTTTTGTCTCTTCATATCTATTTCGCCACCAAAGCATGGCATTATCAACTAGGAACATGGAAGCGGTTCGTACCTTGGCCAAATCCTCTTGGATTCCAATGGCGTCGAAGTACTGTCCCATGCTCCATAGGAAGTTGTCCACCTCTTTGGCAGACCGGTTGCCTTTGAATTCTTTCGGTTTCGGCACCTCTATCTTGTGTGCCGCATGGATGGGCAAAACACCATTTGCGATGCTTGCTTTACATAGGATGAGCTCGGTCTTGAGCTCTTGCACCTCCATCTTCAAGGCTTCGACTTCGGTCTTGGAGGAGTTGCCTTCTTTGAGCTCCACGACTTCAAGCTTTAGAGCCTCGATCGATGCTTCGAGGGCATCATCCCTATCGAACAAAGGGGCCGTCGTGCGATTGACGACATTTGTGAATTCATGGCGGAGACTTTCTTCACCCTCGTCGATCCGCCTTTTAACTTCGTCGAGTTCTTCGATGAACTCCAACATTGTTGTTCTCATTCTCGTGAGCTTCTCATCGATCGCGGCTATGGCGTTCGATGAAGCATCCCTTTTCTTGGATTTTCCACGAGTCTTTGGTTGGGCATCCGGCTCATTGGGAACCGGTTCTTTAGGAGCCCTTTCATCCACAACAACCGAAGCGAGTTGTTCGTTGTTCGACATTCTCTTGACCAGTTGGTGTGCTCCTCGATCTCCTTGGATGGACTCTCTACTTGCTCTGATACCACTTGTCACGGGCCGATAGTTTGGGAATGACCCGTGCGGCGACTTAGGCTTCCTTGGATCGTTGGAAAGCCTAGGCCAAGCCTTTTTCCCGATCACTCACTCGCTCGGACACCCGGATCGTAGAGAGAGAAACTAGAGAGAGAAGCTCTGGAAGAGAAAGCAACTGCTTCTTGTTGTTTTTGGATGTTTTAAATGAGAAGGAGGACACCCCTTTATATAGTAGAGGGCCTCGGATTACAACCATTGATCGATTTCTAGATGAGTGGCCGAGATCGTATCGTTCTCGTCGACCACCTACCGACATTTATTTCGAGAGCTACCAACTACCGGCATTTATGCCGAGAACTCTCTAGAACCCCGGCACAATTACCGTCTCGCCCGTCCTTGGAAAGATTCTTGAAGCTTCGTTGGGTTTTGAACGGGTCTTGTATTGATGTGTCACGGTCCTTAGTGTTGAAAACCTCTTGACCGTGACACATGTCTCTCGGATAGACGGAGGAAGATAGAGGCGCGGGAGCAGATCTGTTTGACCAGCTCGGGGTCAAAATTCAGGAACGATCTTTAGAAGAACCCGAACTACGTGAGCCCGGCTCGCATCCACCGTCGGTCGAGATGAACTTCACGCGGGATTCGCATGATCTCCCGGCTGGCGCGAGCCGAGCTCATGTGTTCCCGGGCGCAGGCGACAGTTTCTCCGAAATCAGGGGGAGGCCGAGCCAAAATTTGCGACGTATACGGGCAGAAACTTATGGGAGGTTCACTTGGGGATGAGAAAATATTACATGGTACTGATTTATTGATGATTTTCTTGGATCGAATAAATTAAAATATATATGTGTAAGAACTATTTTGGATCTAGGATTATTAACTCCGGTATACTATGATTTATTTAAAAAAATTGTTGGGTAAATCTTATCCCCGGTCGTTAAACTTCGTTGGAATTTTTTTTTTAAAAAATCAAGTCACGTAACTTTTATTTCAGTCGATCAATGCGTTACGCTTTTAGGTTTTATTAATCGAAGCACTTCGATCGAAAATCTACCCAATTTATATGCGAATTATTGACATTTGTGTAACCCAAGTAGAAGTAACCCGGCGTGACGTGTGGAAAAACTAGCCACTTGTCCATCACATCAAAGTGCCTCAATTGCCAAAAAAAAAAAAAAGGATGGTAACTTAAGTTGCATTTGATAGTGATTCTATTCTCGAAAATAATTTATGCTCAAAAATGATTTTTTTTATTCTATTCCTGGAAACAATTTCTAAATATTTGAAGGCGTTTGGTAACTGCCCAAAATTTATATTTCCGTAATAGAAAAAGAACATAACTACATTTGGTAACCATACAAAATTTCTTTTTATTAATAATTTTTTGAATTTTTTAATATTTCGGCAACGATGGCCCTTGCTAGATCTGGCTAGGGTCCGACAAAGGTGACTCTCACCCAGGCCATGAGGGTCCAGCCCTCGCCAGATCGGGCAAGGGCGTCGCGACCACCAGCCACCGGCCATAGGTTATGAAAAAAGGAGAAAAAAAATTCTTTTCCATTAATGATTCTTGTTCTCAGAATCAAGAATCAACTTTTTTTTTTTAATTTTTGATTCTGTTCCAAAGCTTATTCTAGGAACAAATTTACGCCCGGAAATAAAAAATTTACCAAACGGATTTCTGTTTTTTTTTATTCCCAAAAACAAAAGAAAAAAATGGGGCATTGTTTGGCCGATTACCAAACAAGCCCTTAGTGCATTGAGTGATCCTAAATGGAAGCGCGACGATTTCATGATTCTAAAATTCCACCGAAGATACAGCGAATTGCACGACCAATAACAATTTATAGTGACGCAATATATAATATGCTTAGATTTTTTTTTTCAATCTTTATGCCTTTTTTTGTTGGTTATTTATTTATTTTTTTTAGGTTTATAATATAATATGGGAGAGTGGCTAAATTGAAGAAGGTTCAAAGGCAACCCAGGTTCGAGTCCAAGGACGGGGATTTGGTGTTTTTGGTCGGTTTTGAGAACAGCGGCTAGGAGGTGACAACCGTTTCTGATCAAGTCAAGCCTTCTAATAATTGGAGTTCCTAACTGTATTGACCAATGTGAATAGTAGGAGATGATGAACTTAATAATTGAGGAACAAAAAAAAATTAGATAAAAAGAAGCAACGAATCACACTTTTACTCTGTATTTCTTGAAATTTTAGTTCTAATAACTGATAAAACAACTATTTTTTGTCATGATTGGTAACTTTCGCTCTTCATGTTTTTTTGTCTGAAGTCAGCTCTAGATCGTCATACTAAGTTCCAGATCTATTGAGTAGGCTCCAAGTTATGAGAATGTCAGAGTTTGGTCATATCTAGTGATGAGAAGAATAGACATGATCCGTTGTCGATTGAACTGAGGAGATAATCTGATGCGAGAACGGCGTGTTGGGATATCACGTAACGAGATAGATCGAACATAAGAAGATTCACTGTATTAGATAGGGTATGTCTAAAACACAGCCAGTATGTAACTGTCGCTGTCTTATAAAATTCTGTGATTTGCAGCGCAAGAACAAGAGAAGGCTAGTCTGGACTGGGTGGACAAAGGAGATCATCAGCTCGTGCAAAGAAGGGCGCTCGGCTTTTGGAGGCTCCCCGCCACCGCAGGCCCACGGGCCACGGCTGAAGGCTGCCGTGGACTAAGATCGTGGCGAGCTCCATAGGTAAACTTTGGGCAACTCTCCCATTGTTCAAGTCAAATGATCATTTGGGACATATGGTGAAAGGATACGTAAACTTCCATACTGTACTACTGAGGCTAATTTCGAGCAAACATGATGACTCAACATGATAGGAGTCGCTTAGAGTGTAGATGCGGTAAGTTTTGGTACCAGATTTTTTAGAGGTATGCGGCGCGCGATTTTAAGGGCAAAATAATGTCATTGGTAGCGCCGATTGGACATTCGATCATCAGTAGAGAAGTCATAGGCAGTTCGACTAGAACCACACGTCGGTGTGCTGTGCCTAGAATGTGATGTGGAAGTGATTGAAGTGACCGATTGGATCCTAATTTTTCTCTCGATTGGGCCTGATGATCACATGGCACAAATTCAATGATAGATGAGTGGTGAACTCTCACGGCAAGATGATCAATTGCTCTTCATTTTCACCTCATATTCTATATTGGGCCCTTGATCCCCACTAGCCCAATCAAAGATCAAATCGGTGTGGATCGACCCGTAATTCCGCTTGGAAAATCAAAAAACACCTATAGAGATGAGCAAAATGAATTGCCCAAATTGGAAACCGCCCGATTCAGTCCGGCTCCAGGTGTGAACCCACCCACCCGAATCATAGGAATTGGACCTATTTTTTTTTTCTTACAAACCTAATTAGATAGATTTTCCTTTTCTCGTTCACAAACTCACGCCTCTTGTTTACAACTTCACACACTCTAACATATAGATATTCCCTCTCGTTCACAAACTCTCAAAGTCGCGCAACGCCTCTTTTAGTCACGACTCACGCCGTCTTGCGGCCTCACCTTGACGCGACCCTCTCACTTGACTGTCAACACCTCCCTCTCACCTCTCTCGGTCACAATTCGCGCCGTCTCGCGGCTTCACCTCAACGCTGCCCTCTCGCTCGACCGTTGATGCCTCCCTCTCGCCTCTCTCAGTCATGACTCTATTTATCTCTCTCGAGAGTCTATGAATCGTCAATTTCAGTATCTCAATAAGTAAGCACGTAGTTTTCGCTTTCACCACAACTAGGATCTATAGAGTTAAAAATTGCCGTGAGGTTTCCGAATTAGCTAGCTGTACCATGCGCACTGCTTCTTGTCGCCCGTTGTTATTGGGTAGTGGGTTTAGTGCTCTCTGGCTCTTGTAGATCAAATTTGCTCTCAAAATTCATCAGAAAAAAAACGAGAGAGAACCGGCCAGTTCCAAGACCAGGTGAGCTGGTTCTCAATTCCACAAATTGAAAACTGGCCCACCTTGAAACCGATCTCCCCTAAACACCTATGTATATTTTAATTTTCTAAGCTCAACTCCTAGGTATAAAACGTGGAAAAACAAATCGTAGGAAAATCATCATTAAATGTTATGGCAATTCCTTAGGGAAAATTTCAATTAAGGACTGCAAGTGGGGTCAAATTCTCAAAAAAGGGCCTAAAGTGAATATTGTGTTAAATAAGGTCCCGAAGTGCTCAATCAGTTTCAAATAAGGACCCGAAGTGTCCAAAAATTCTTAAATAAGGACCTGGGTCTCCGACCTGCCAAAATACCTGCCGACCGGCGAGAAAGTTACTGTTCTGGCACCGGAATAATAACTTTTTAAATTTTTTTTGTTTTTCCTTTTTTTTTTTATTTTCCTTTTCCTTTTCTTTTTATTTTTCTTTTCTTTCTCTGCTGGCCATAGCCAGGGCCGGCGGAGGTCGCCGGCGTCGAGCAAGGGTCGCCCTCGCCGGCGAGGCTCGACCTCTCTTGCAACTGGCGAGGTCGGCCTCGCCCAACGCCGGCGTGGGTGGCCTCGCTTGAGGCTGGCGAGGGTGACCTCGCCCAACCCAGGTGAGGGCGCCCTAGCCCAGGCGAGGGTGGCCCTCGCCCGACGCTGCGAGGGCGGCCTTGCCAGAGGTCGGCGACCTCCACCGGCCTCGGCTATGGTCAGCGGAGGAAAAAAAGAAAAAAAAAAGAGAAGGAAAAGGAAAATAAAAAAATAGAAAGGGAAAAACAAAAAAAATAATAAAAAAAATTAAAAGTTACTGTTTCGGTGTTGGAACAGTAACTTTCTCGCCGGCCGGCGGGTATTTTGGCTGGCCGGGGACCCATGTCCTTATTTGAGATTTTTTTGGGCACTTCAGGTCCTTATTTGAGACTGATTGAACACTTCAGGTCCTTATTTGACACAATAATTATTTTGGGCTCTTTTTTGAGAATTTGACCCCACTTGGGATCTTTAATTAGAATTTTTCCCAATTCCTTATTGGAAGAGAGAGAGAATAAAAAAAATCCCCTTCTTGTCAAGTACCTTTTCTTTAAAAGATATTAATAAAGCTCCAACAATGGATAAATGAATTACGTTTGGACATGAGCGCGGAGAAAAATGAATGAATTATTTTATCAAAGAGAGAGATAAAAGGGAAAAAGAAAAGAACGGGCCAAAAAAAAATGAAAAATAATGAAATCAGGTGTTGATTAGTCTTCTCCTCTGCTCCTCCCACATCTTGCCATCCCTCTCTTCGCGCAGCAGCGTCACGATCATCCACCCGCTGCTGCTGCGTTCTCTAGGCCCGGGGTGACCAAAAAAAAACAGGAAGCCAACATGTACACAGAATGTCTCGTTGGGGAACAGGAGGAGCATCGGAGGAACAATGGGGATCATCAGTTTGATGCGCTCGAATGGTGTTTCCTTAGGTTGTCGGAGCTTTGAGAAGTGGCGACCCGTGAGGGGGATGGTGATGATGATGATGTTTCCGTGGCAGTCGAGGCCTGTGCGTCGTGGGTATCTGTCGCCGCGGATAAAGAACACCTCGTGAGTCAGAAAGAAGGGGGTTGAGTTCTATCTTAGTGCCTAGATACATCAAGAACTGATCATGCATCGAATTTAACTGCGCATGGGGTCAGATCCTGACGCTACACACGCAACCCGGTTTTTTTCATTTGCGTTCCCTGTAATGCTGCCATTCACGCTTCAACGAGAAGATTTTTCACGGCGGTGAGCGGTTCCCCGATGGCCGAAAACAGTGTACCGAGGATGGAGACTTGACTGCATTTTGCTCAGGCTCGACAGGCAGTGATGATATGGAAAGCACGATGGCAATGCAGATCCGCATCGAAAGATCTTCTTCTTCCCTCCTCCCCACTCGTGCCGTGCATTCCCAAATTGACCCCCGAAATCATGTGATGGGTCATACCGGCAGAAGCTTTGACAGCTCATTCACATGGCCTTTTGCGGGTCTCGCCCACCTGGCCCCGACTGCCCACGCGCTCGCGTAAATATCCCAATTGCCACCAAATTATCTTTCTCATCTAATCTTGGCCACTCACGAAAACAAGAAGAAGGAAAAACTCGACCCATGTTCTAAACAGTTCACGAAAATGAACACGGAAAAGAAAATTATAACCCACAAACAAGAAGAAGGAGAAGGAGAAGGAGAAGATCACCTGCTGCTGCGGGAGAAGTGAAGGGGAGCCTGAGGGGTTGGAGAGTGGGAGGGGGAGGAGGGTGGAAGGGGGAGAGGGGGCCCTCCGCCTGTGCAGGATAGTAGACGTAAGAGGGTCCGGGGATGCGGTGCGCCTGGTGGGCCGCAGAGTAAGCCCCCCGCCCGGTCTGCAGCGAATAGCCGTAGTAGTACGGGGAGACACCTCCCATGGCGGATGTCGAGGCCGACGCCCCCCCGTACATCTGCTGATAGTACTGCTGCTGCTGAACCGGATTGTACATCGCCTGCCCCCACCCAAATCAATTTAACCAAACGATCACCACATGTTTTTAGCCCGTAAATCCTTTCACTAATCCAACTTAATGAACACTGAGATTGAGAGAGAGAGGGAGACTCACTTGGTGGTATCCATACTCAGGAGGGTAAGTCGAGTACCTGAAGCATCAGAAGGAAAAGGGATTATAACTACGCATGAATTACCATAATTCGTGCGATCTCTGGGTGATGACATTGCACGAGACTAACTTTTAGCTCTCACAGCTTCTGTGGAGTTTTGGGTAGTACCATGTTCGAAAGAACTGTTCAGTGTGAAGCTAGCGAGTTCAAGGGACAAAAGGGACAGTGATGATGGAAGCCAAAGTTCAATGGTAACTGTCGAGAAGCCCTTTTTGGTGCTCCGGGAGCACTACTAGTGCTTTGTGATCAGTAAGGACAGGGAACAAAAGAAGAACAACGCGGTACTTCTTTCAGACGGTTGTCCTGCAACTTGTACAGTGGAAGCGGGACTAGAGTTTGGGCAAAAGTAGATGTACTTTGGGAAGGTTGGAGAGGTGCTTAAGCTCAAAAGCCATGGCTACCCGAGATTTGGACTCTTGTTCGAAAAGGATTTCGTTAACAAGCGTCTCAAAATGCTTGTGGAGGTCTCTATGTGAAAAAATGCCTCCGCTCCTAATCCATTTCTAGTTTTACATGTAATTACTATATCAGAGTGCGACATTCCAAAATAGGTCTTGTTAATAGTGCTCTAAGATCAAACAATAAGATTTGACAAAGAAATATTTTCTTTTCCTTGATTGCTTTAAGTGTGTATGACACAAGAAAAATAGTGCTTTCGTAAATGACAAATTTTGTTCTTTTCGGATGTTTACCGAATACCCTCAAAGCACCGGTGATGAAATTCTTCCAAATCAACTATGTCGAACTAATACTCCCCAAACACTCGTTAACAAGACTCTTTTAGCAATTCATTTTTTTTTTGTGCTCAACCGATGGACTATTCCGACCATCTAAAAATGTTGAAGACTTCTAAATGTCACTTTCCTGGTTTTAATTAATTTGCAAGCTTAGTTGTCCCCAGCTCATCCTATCAGTTCCAAGTCAATCCAAAAATGAAAAACTTCGGTAAATTCCAGGCTGCACCACAACTCTTTTTCAGCTTGTTTCCACATGTATGTGCTCTGCGATGGTTATTACCATCGATGACAAGCCATCCCACACAAAAGTAACTAAGAGAAATGCTTTCTCTAATTCAACTTATATGACAAGAATGTTATGTAAATTTCTCATGAACAAACGACGTGGTTGGAACCAATCATATTCTCGAAAATTCGGGTAGAAACATATGTTGTTTGCCTCGGGGCCTAGGGATTTTTTATGGGACCCAATCTAGATCCCATATTCCAGGCAAACCACAAATTGACCCACTCTATTTTTTTTCCCTTGGAACTATATTACGACATTAATTATGTAAATCAATCTCGCAACCTAATCTTAATTCACTCCAAGCATAATTAATAAAAAAAAAAGAACAAAAAGAAAAGAAGAAGTAAATAGTAAATAATGAACTCTTTAGTGGCAGGATTTTTCATGAGGGGTTGCACATGTGAATCTTTATGCTGGTCAGACGAGAGAGCCACTGTCAATCCCTTACCCTCTCTCTCTCTCTCTCTCAGTAGTTACAATTACAATGCCCGGTCAACTTTGACCGATTGGTTCAATGCTGACAACAACTGTATACTGCGAATGTAGTGTTCATTATATCCACGTTAAATTTAAAAACATAAAACACATGGACACACACACACACACACAAGACCGGGCATTGAGAACGGTGCATGATGTGTCTGGTGCTGTAATTGTATGGTATGGACCATTTTCTCTCACGATGTATGGCCAACCGCTGGCTATGACGAGTACCCAGAAAAGCAAACGACTCTTCTTTTAACCACGAAAAGTAAATGCATGTGCAGATAGATAAATTATGCAGATGGAGATGGAGATTGCTTGATGAGAGAGAGCTGACCCATAAGGCGGATAAACGAACGGCGGCGGCGGCGGCGGCGGCGTTGGGACTGATGCCGCTCGTCCGCTGTAAGGCACAGTGCTGCTGGCTGTCGGCAATGCTCCTCCTTGGTAGGGGTAATTGCCACCTTGTGCTCTCCCTGCAGTGGTCCACAACATGCTGTAACTTTCTTGATAAAGAGTTGACAATGAAAGGCATTGTTCATCACAAACATCACATGTTTATCTTTGGATGCGCGCAATCAGTGGACCCGTCAAAAAATCTCGCGAGTTTCGATGTCAAACGACAGGCAATTGGCGTTTGTAATGCGTAAATTGTAATGAACCTCGCAGCGGCGAAGGTCGAGGTCTACCCATGGAAGCAATGTTGCAGTTTGCCCTTCTTCCATCTATAACCGGGTTCGGTTCAACACAAGCTCTTCTCGCTGATTCCGGGTCACGAAATGTCACCTTAAATTGTTTTTCCCGTGCGGAAAAAAAGGCATAAAAGTACTCAAATCAGTTTTCTACGGCCAAGACGTCGGACAAAAAAGATACGCGCGCCGCGACGGAAATAGGGAAAAAAACCGGCACTTACAAATCCATAGCCTTTCGACTTGCCGGTGTTCTTATCGGTGATGATGACGGCCTCGAGGATCTCCCCGAACTGCTCGAAGTAGCGGCGCATGTCCTCGGTCGGGGTCTCCCATGCCAGGCCTCCGACGAAAACCTTGGTCAACGTGGTGTCGCCGAACTGCGATCGGTGGTGGGGTGGGTAGGCCATTGCAGTGCGAGTGTCATCAAAGAGGAGCTTCAGCTTCAAGTAGGGTTGTGTGCGCGCAGCGTGTTCCTTTCTCTTTCACTCGCGATGTCTTCTCTTCCACCTCGTTTCGCCCCACGGCGCCTCATCACCACCCGCAGCGCATGGCATGAACGCGACCGCCGTCCCCTCCATTCAGCTCATTGAGGTAACATTTGCGTTGCTGTTATGGTCTGCGATCGTTGCTGTTCTTGAAACTAAACAACAAGTAGGTCAGTTAAAAGAACAAAGACCACCTGGTGTTGTAGAGAGAGAGAGAGAGAGAGAGAGAGAGAGAGAGAGAGAGAGGGGGAGATCCGACAGGTGCAAGCGCTAATTTGCTGGCTGAGCTGAGGTGAGAGGGAGGGGGTGGGGCTTGTATATGTGGGAATGACAGCTGCTCGTGTGAGGAGGCACTTTTGAGAGAGAGAGAGAGAGAGAGGCCTCACTGTCTGATGCATTAATTTACACACCCATCCTCCAATCAATCAAGATTCAAGTCATTTTTGCCCCGATGTTTTGACCCACTCTGGGTCGGTCATTTGTGCTGTTTCTCTCGGTTCTCATCTGGCCTTTGCCCCTCCCCCTCCCCCTCCCTCCCTCCTTCGTCTTAACTTAATTAAGTAATCAAGCAATTTTTATCAAACCCTTTCTCTTGCCATGTCACATGGCTTCCTTTTCACCTTCATCTTGCTTGGGAGGTGAAAGTTCTCTCACTTATTGAATCTTGGTAAATCGGATCGACTGCAGGGACTGTGATGGCGGGTTTCGCAGGACTTTCGACATGATTTCCATAGTACGATTGATTCTACCTGATATATACGAAATTTCCCATCAAATGTTATTCAGACCCGTATCATATCGTTGTAACTAGCCATTCAGCTAGAAATGTTAGGCCTTTTTATTCTTTTCACAAGCACTTGTTATTTCTGCCCATCTTGATCCAAGGTAACACCTCGTGTCATTGGCCGGTAATTATTACCGCCTAGTGACTTGACGATAATACGCACATTAAAAGTGGATAATAGCACCCGAAAGCGAGCGGCGGCATCGTTAATCGAAAAGACAGTAATTTACCCTCTCTTTACTCAATCAGAGAACAACATTGCTCATGGTTAACTTTTTTGCCTTTAACCTTGATCTCTAACCAGCAAAACTTGCTTCCTGTCTCTGCGGGACCCGTTACAGATAGATATGCCACGAATCCTAGAGATTGATCATGATGATTTATGAAGGTTTCCATTCCTCGACAGCCAATAATAGATCTTCATTTCCAGCACAATGCCACAGATTACTACCACTCGAGATGGCCTGCAAAGTCAAATGATTAATCATTTTCCTCTCGATGCGATCGAGAGGGATAGATTGGAGCGAAGACGTTGTCTACCTGCGTAACCGCGTTCTTGGTGTTAGCTGTGATCTAGGGTTTTTCCTCAAATTGAATAATCCACTCATCCAACGCTGACAGTTCGCATTTAAATCATGATTTTCGCGTCTCATCTAGTGCATCCATGAAGGAACTCTCGCTTTCCGTTGCCCCCTCGAGCTGTCACATAATTGCAAAGTGAACATAAATATGCGTAGGTATGATGTTGGGGGCGGCGACAGTAATGTGCACAACCTCAAGGAAAGTTAATGACCCCATCAAGGTTTTGCGTCCAATATATAACTTACTCTCGTCGAATTACTAATCTAGTTCCGGACGTATAGGTTAGGTGCCATGTTGGGTTTGATCTTGTGCCTTATGCTAGTTAGGGAAACATTATTAAGGCGAACCTGCTTGTCGATAAAGATCATGTCCTAGAAAAATCTTACCATAATCATGAATTTCTATTATCTATAATATCTTTATGTCATATGATTAGGATATTTCGAGAATGAGAAGAAGGAAGCAATTGCCTTAACAAAAGGGGATCCTTACTTTCATTCTATTTATCACCATATATGCGAATATATACAAGAGATATGAACGATTTAACTACCAAGGTATAAAATAAGACCATTTTAAGGCACAATTTATACATTGTCAAATGACCCATTTCCTAGGACAAAGAGGCTTATGACCTGCTTCCGATGCTTGCTCTCCTCTTTTTATCTTAACCTGTCCCTCGCTTTTCCCTTTCTCTCTGGCATTGCTTTGGAACAGCTTAGGCGCATAACAACAACACAGCTCAGCTCATACCCTAACATATTCTGATGCTAATAGAATACTTACTCCTAGTTTTGACCGGTCTTGAATGTTTTATTTATTCTAGGGTTTCATAGGGGCAGGCAAGAACATCCCGCCAACTCCCTCGAGGATCAATCCAACAATCCCACATGACCCCCTTGTTATTACCGACCTCTGCGAAGTTTACATGCGTAAGCTGTTATTTGCGAACTTCCAAACGACAAATGGAGATCGAATGAGACAGTTCGAGGTGTCTCATAAAAAAACCAGATCATCCTAGGCAAAGAAGCGAAACCCTAGAAAAGGCGATGGGAGATCATGTGAAATGGGCGATTGCGATGAAAACAAAACTACCGAACCGAGCAGAGTCCAAGAACCCGAGACATCATTCCTCCGTCAAAACCCAGAACAAGAAAAGCTGTTTCTTTGGTAAGGTAAGCACTGTGTGTTATTAGATTATTCTTAGATTATGGACTGATGGCTGGCCACTATGCTGTCCATTAGCCGTCGAGAAGCTTGATGTCAGTACTCAGCCACGCATTCTTAATTGGAAAATGAAGGCTGGTCTTTGTTTATCTTTTCCTCACCTTTTAATATTTTAGGCCATGTTTTCTTTCCAATCCAGATTGCAGGGTGAGCCCTGATTGGTCATTCATCATCCAATCGTCACAAGCATGTGAGTTCACCTCAAGAAAGGCGCAACACTGAACGAAAGTCGATTAATGTCAACGATGGGACTGGACTAGAGGAGATCGACGGGCGAGCGAGATCCTCAGAGCATAGGTTTCGGGGCAATGATAGATGGACACTCCAAAGAAGTTCGAGGAGGTGAATCGTGATGGTGAGGCAACAAACCGACTCGCTCAAGGACCGGCAAGATTCAAGCAAGGGGTAGGCTCCGATGCCGGTTTGAGCTCCGCCTTCTCAGTAAGCAGGCCTCACGAGTAACACTCAACCTATTGATGTCAATTTGGATACCCCATACTAGATCAGCGTGTGGTGTGCCTTACGCTCCCATTCCGATGGTGCTAACAATCTTGGTGGATGGTTGAGGAGATGTCCAAGGTATTTCAGTCGTGCCGAGTGCCCGATCATCAAACAGTAGAGATGGCTGCAATGTATTGAATTGACAAAGCAGATGTGCGGTTTCAGCAATTGGCAGCTTAACCATTGGAAGAATCATGGTTCAAATTTAGCGAGGAATCGTGTCGTCGATTTTAAAGAGAGGAAGTATGTTTTGCCAAAATTGGATTTTATTAAATGTCGAGAAGACAAGTTCTGTGGCGATTTCGGACATGAGTCTCAATTAATCACAAGGAACAGATGTGCTTTGTTAGAATTTAATCGATGATGAAGTAATTAACAAATTGCTGGAATTTAATTGACGGCAAAGTGATATGATAGATAGATACAACGCCGGAATTTAGTCGACAACGAAGATTTGAAACTTTGATTAAAGTGTGGGAATAGAAAGATATTTAAATTGCGGGAAAGATAAATTATGGAAAAGTAAAGGTAAAAATATTGCTAGAACATTGAGTTCTTTGATTGATTGATTGTAGAGCATTTACATGAATAAACTTTGGGTATTTATAGCCTAACATAATCGATAATCGCTTATGAACGGTTATTATTTGAATCTTCGGGTGTAACTTTGTTGCCACCATTTCAGCCTTCATAACTCCCTTATGAACTGTTATTACTTGAATCTTTGAGCGTAACTTCCTTGCCACAGTCTCAGACTTCATTCCTCATAGTCCTTATCCAAAACAATTTCTTATCTTAAATATTAATCGTGTGGTTAAACCGTTATCGACTAATCGCCATCGTATATCGATACCGGTACTTAGTCACTAGTATTCATAATTATCGCCATCGTATATCGATAGTAGTACTTAGTCACTGGTATTCATGACTGTTAGATGATCGTTAAGCAATCATCTTTGCATAATAACACTAGGTCATCAGTATAGTTGTTACTCACCAACATTGGAGTTAATCGTCAACTAATCACCACCGCATATCGATAGCAACGCTTGGTCATCGATATCCAAAATTTGATCCGGCATTTTCCTCTTGCCAATAGTTCTGTCCATAGTCGACAAACCCTACTCCATTGACTAAGTTTGTTGATTATAGTCAAAAGTTGGTCATTCGTAATTGAATCTTGTTGTGTTTTGATAAATCATCTGACCCCTAAAAAGATACCTTTGATGTAGACGCCTTGTATAGTATATCAAATCGGGATACACTGGTCTACTTATCTTGATACGTGATCTTGCAGTTACTTTTCTTTCTCAACTATTTGTTTTGAAGGTTGGTTCATTTAGAGATCAAAGACAATGGCTTTCTAAGAATAAAAAAGGTTTGGAAAGGGACTCTTTCGATGCGACTAGTAGGGCCAGCACCAATAGTACATAATCATTTCATGTTTGATGTACCGAGCTTGATTTACAATCGAATTGGTTATTGAAGTACATACCATATGCACATTTCGTGTACATCGCATTCGCTTCACGGGCATATTAGAGAAGGCATGGAAAAAGTATCAAAAAAAATTCTAAACATATTGTACTTGTGCCATTTCAGTCCTAAACTTTTCAATTGTGCTACTTTAGTCCTAAATATTTTCACAATTTGCCAATTAAGTCCATACGGCCAATTTTTTTAATTTTTTTTTGTCTTTTTTCTTGCTTCTTTTTTCTCTTCCATTTTGATTGGCAAACCTCGCTTGCGGCTGGCGAGGTTGCAAAGACCTCAACCAGATCCTGCTAGCTCTAGGCGAGGCAGCCGTTGCCCAAATCTGGCAAGGGCCTGGGAAAAGGGCCGCGACCCTCACTGGCAGCCGGTGAGGGCTTATTGCCCCTCATCCACCAGCCATAATGCAATGAAAAAAAGAAAGAAAAAATTAGACAAAATTATACAATATTTAAAAATATTATTTAAAAGCATTCACGTCAACGTCAGCTGTGCCACTTAGGATGACTGACATCTATGTTAGCGATTTCTTGTCAAAATTGACAAGATGAACTCAATTGACAAAACGTAAAAAATATTAAGATTATATTGACACAATCACAGACTCAAAAAAAAAATATTGACATGATCGAAAGGTTTAGAATTGAATTGGCACAATTATATTTGATTTAAGATTTTTTTTTGACACTTTTCCCTAATAGTGTCTAACATGATCAAACTCAATTCACGAGAAAAATCACATGAAGTAACAGGATTTAATCCCGTGTCGTGTACCTTTATTTTCTGGACATCTGCATTCATTGCCGTGTGATGTGCAATGAGCAAGAATATTAAAACAATAGTTACAAGTCCCATAGTCCTTGTTGATCCAACTAAAATATTACAGAGCCTTTTTGTACTTAAAACTTATGTCGCTAGGTCAAATTTCGAATAGATTTTGTTGTAGTTACGTATTCATCCTTACGATATTTTTCATGTAAATTCTTGAATCGGGAGCAAAAAAAAATGTAGCGTAAAACATAGATTCTCTTAGTACTCTCTTTTCGAAAATTTTGTGGGGACGTACACAACTCGACTTGCCATCCACACTCAAATAACTCGGCGACGCGGGACTAAATGCTTATCCGTACTTTATGTATTGGACTTTGTCAAGAAATGCTCAGAGAGGGACTCCTCATTTAACAATTAGACATTAGATTCTTGTACTCGCATCGCTTTTCCCAACGTGGCTTAGCTCGAACATATCATTCGAGCCGAATTAACGCATCGAGCTCGTGGAATTATGATCAAGCCCTTCCATCACCAACTGTAGCATACTAAAGAGCTAACAGAAATTTTCCGAAAAGAACATTGAATGAATTATAAACTGTGTCGATCAGATGCGTGAAAATCGTCGGTAACGCCTGCACCCACATGATTAACGGTTCAAATACACCTTCATTTAGCAATAACCTTCCCCTAACGTTCTGTCTATTGGCTCTCATAAAAATCTGCATGGAAACAGTGGTGGGTGTTTGAAACCAAGAACAGTGAGGAATAATTGAACAGAAGAACAGTGGAAGGAATATGTAAATAATTTTCCTGTGTTTTGTATTTTTCAGTCGTGTGTTTGTACAATTTATAGAGGCTCTATTTATAAACTTTCACAAGAAGACCAATGTCTACACTTAAGGGGTTTTTTTGATTCCGTCAATTTGTTTCTTTCTTTGGTGGAGATTGTGTTGTGGGTTTCCTTCTTTACTTGATTCTTCCAATCTTCCTTCTTTGGTGTTACCATTGTTGGTGGAGCCAGAATGTTGTTGATTGCTTGACAATTGCTGATTTCTTGAATTTCGGAGATTGATTGATTCCCTTAACATCCCCCCGCAAGCTGACCGGGCAGAATGGACATTCAGCTTGGTTCGAAGCATTCGAAATCGAGCTGATGAGAGTCCTTTGGTGAAAATGTCGGCTGGTTGATCGACAGTTGATATATAATGAACCGAGAGTTGACGGCGTGCCAAGCGTTCTCGGATGAAGTGAAAATCAATCTCCACATGCTTTGTGCGAGCATGGAAAATCGGGTTCGCAGTGAGATAGATAGCCGAGAGATTGTCACACCAGAGTGCAGGAGGGTGTGAAGGTAGTACCCGAAGGTCGCGAAGCAGAAACTCTATCCAAATGAGCTCGGCTGTGATATATGCTAGGCTTTTGTATTCTGCTTCAGTGCTAGAACGAGCAACTGTTCGTTGTTTGCGCGAACTCCATGAAATAAGGTTGGAACCAAGGAAGATGCAGAAGCCACCAACGGAACGTCGATCGTCATGATCACCTGCCCAGCTTGCATCGGAAAATGCATGGAGAGCAGCGGAGGATGAGTGGCTAAAATGTAGCCCGTGCTGTGAAGTGTCAACAAGATAACGTAGGATCCGTTTCACAGCTTGCCAATGCACGGTGGTGGGAGCATGAAGAAACTGACAGGCGGTGTTCACGGAATAAGCTATATCTGGGCGTGTGAGTGTGAGGTATTGAAGAGCTCCAACAATGTTACGATAAAGTGCAGGATCGGACATAGGATCACCGGAGTAAGCAGATAATGATTTGTCAGTGGTGCAAGGAGTAGGAGCAGCTCGGGCTTCGGTCATTTTGGACCGCTGCAAGATCTCTTGTATGAACTTGGTTTGACTAAGTAGAAGGCCGGTGGATGTGTGCTGAACTTCCATTCCCAAAAAATAATGAAGGGGTCCAAGGTCTTTGATGGCAAATTCGCCTTGGAGTGAGTTGAGTAAAGATTGTAGAGGAGCCTGAGGTGACCCTGTGAGGATGATATCGTCCACATAGACAAGCAGAAAAATGCTATAGTGTGGAGTATGCATAATGAAGAGAGAAGAATCTGCAGTAGATACACATAACCCGATTTTAAGGAGATATGAATTGAGCCGTTGGTACCACGCGCGTGGCGCTTGCTTTAAGCCATAGAGAGAGCGTCGAAGACGGTAGACATGAGTCGGTCGTTGGGGATCAACAAATCCTTGTGATTGCATCATGTAGACTTCTTCAAATAAGTGGCCGTGAAGAAAAGCATTGGACATATCTAGTTGGCGAATAGGCCAGCCGCGAGAGTAAGCTACTGCAAGTATTATGCGGATTGTGATTGGCTTAGAAACGGGGCTGAATGTTTCTGTATAGTCAATTCCCTGTTGTTGGTGATAACCTTTGGCAACTAGTCGAGCCTTAAACCGTTCAAGGGAGCCATCGAACTGGAGCTTGATTTTGTAAATCCATTTGCAGTCGATGGGGCGAACATGAGAAGGTGCTGGTACAAGTTCCCAAGTTCCATTGTTGATTAAGGCATCATATTCTGCTGCCATAGCTGCACGCCAATTTGGATCTCGAGAAGCTTGTGTGAAACAAGTAGGCTGGACGGGAGTCTGTGTACCTGCAGTCAAAGCAAAAGTTTGATTCCTTGTAAGGACTCGTCGGTGAATTGTGCCATCTCTCAACCGAGTGACCATGGGACGAGCCGAGGCTGGAATGTCAGAAGTAGAGGAGTTGGAAGTGTCAGGCTCTGGAGTTGTTGAGGGAGTTGCAGATGACGTCGGTGAGATGGATGGTGAGGACCCAGGGGCAAGATCAACTGCTGCAGACGTGGAGTGCTATTCAAGAGTTGTGGAGGGAGTTGTAGATGACGTTGGTGAGATGGATGGTGAGGACCCAGAGGCAAGATCAACTGCTGCAGATGTGGAGTGCTTTTTAGAGTCGTTCATCAGTTGTAGAGGCTGGTCTATCGGTGGTAGAGATAGTACCACACTTGTAGGTGGAGGGGTAGAGCATGGCGGTGGAGATGGTGTATCGCCAAATGGAAATGTGTGTTCGTCGAAAACTGCATCAGCCGCAATGTAGATTTTTCCAATTTGTGGGCAATAACATCGATAGCCTTTGTACCCCGGAGGATAGCCAAGAAAAATGCAGCGGTGTGATCCTGGGGCAAGTTTGTGAGATGCATAGGGCCGCAAGTAAGGGAAAACTGTGCACCCAAAAACTTTGAGGTGGGAAAATCTCTGGTGGTGTTTGGAACGGTGTTTGCCAAGGTGTGAGATTGTTAAGGAGAGGAGTCGGTGTCCTATTGATAAGATGTATTGCTGTTTCAAAACATATTCCCATAATTGGTAAGGAACTGAAGCGTGGGACATAAGAGCTAGGCCTGTCTCGACAATGTGGCGGTGTTTGCGTTCAGCGGTGCCATTCTGGAATGGAGCATATGGACAAGATACTTGTTGATGAATACCATGTTGGAGGAGATGGTTTCGCATTTCAGTAGAGTGGCGAAATTCTGGTGCGCCATCGCATTGAATTGTCTTAAGTGTACGTTGCAATTGAGTTTTTGCAAGTTTGTGAAAAGCCTTAAAAATATCTGCAAATTGATCACGAGTGGTGAAAAGATAATACCAAGTGAACCGAGAATGGTCATCAACAAAACAGACATAATATTTATATCTTGAAACAGAAGTGATAGGGTATGGTCCCCAGACATCAAAGTGAACAAGTTCAAGGGGGAATTTAGCTCTAGAAGGAGATTGGGGGGGTGGGGTAGGCGTTTACTCTTGCTAAGAGCACAGGCCGTACAATGGGAGGGAGATGACTCGGAAAATCGTGTTTGTGTGGATTGAAGCAGACAAATTATTCGATCAGATGACGCATGACCCAAGTGTTGATGCCATAAGTTGAAGGAACTAAGGAAAGTTGACGGAGACTTGTCAGAGGTGGAGACCCGATATAGAACATTCTCAAGATGACCTCAGAGGAATACCTGACCAGTATGAGCACACAAAGCAACAAATGAGGTGGGGTAAAAATAAGAAGACGCAATTGTTATTGCGCGAAAATTTAGAAACTGACAGCAGATTTTTTGTAATGTGAGAAACAACTAAGACATCTAAGAGGCAAAATTGTGAACCTGTTGTAGGCACAAATGTACTTGTGTGAGTGATGGGAAGGGAAACTCCATCATCCACAATCAATTGTTGATTCTGGGTGTATGGAGTGACCTGGGAGAGCCCGGAAATACTATCAGTGATGTGGTGGGTGGCTCTAGAATCTGGATACCAAGACTGAATATCCATCGCAGAAGGTGGAGTAGCAGGCGAGGCATAATAAGCTATGGGTTGAGCAGTTCCGGTTGGGGCCGAATAATGTGACTGAGGTGGTGCCGGTGTAATAAATTGGGGATTAAACCGCTGCTTGCAAATGTTCGCTCGATGGCCTTGTCGTCGGCATATCTGACAAAATGGACCTGAATTTTGTCGCTTGTCACCTCCACCAAACGTCCGGTAGTTGGGTGCCCTTGTTGGTGTCGGCAAAATTGGATTAATGTTAGATGGGCTTGCATTCGACGGACTGAAATTTTGAGTAGCCCTTTTAGACTGTTGAGACGTGAATCTCGACTGGTGAGATACAAAAGCAGCAGGTGGAGGGGTATTGGAGGTCATTTTGTTGATTTCCAGTCTTCCTTCGTGTTGAAGCAGCAAACCATGAAGGGCGTCACGTGAGAGTGCTCCTGATTGAGAGACAACGGAAATCGCTGTGTCCAAACCAGAAAATTCTCATCCAAGACCACGGAAGATGTGTGTGTGGTACTCGTTTGCTGATAGGGGTTCTCCAATGGTGGCCAATTGATCGGCGATGGTGGCTGCCTCGTGAAGAAATTCTGTTATTGTACGGCTTCCTTTTGTAATGGATTGAAATTGAAGTCACAAAGCCGACGCCTGTGTTGTTGATGGTGTGGCATAAGAGTTGGAGAGGTATGTCCAGACAGCTGCTGCGGAGGTGTGGTTCGTCAATTGAGTGACAACAGGGGAGGTGGATGAATTGAGAATCCACCCCATTGCGATAGAGTCACGAATTCGCCATGCCTTGTATTCGGGATTGGGCACTAGTGTGCCATTGTTGAAAGCATGTGAGATGTGTTGCGGAGGAGCTGGTTCTGAGCCATCAAGAATAGAGAGGAGATTGGCTGCAAGAAGATATGGGGTAATTTGGGCTTTCCAGATTGGGTAATTTTGCCCAGTGAGTTTTTCCCCTATGGTGGGTGGAGAGTGAAGATTGAGTGTCGAATTTGAAGCTGCAAGATGTGGAAGGGCAGCAGTAGTGATTATTTTTTAGGATACAGGAGTTGAGTTAGTGTTGGATCGAGGGCTTTCGCTGGTATGCTCTGATACCATATTTAAAACTAAGAACAGTGAGGAATAATTGAATAGAAGAATAGAGGAAAGAATATGTAAATAATTTTCCTGTGTTTTGTATTTTTCAATCCTGTGTTTGTACAATTTATAGAGGCTCTATTTATAAATTTTCACAAGAAGACCAATGTCTACACTTAAGGGGTTATTTTGATTCCGTCAATTTGTTTCTTTCTTTGGTGGAGATTGTGTTGTGGGTTTCCTTCTTTACTTGATTCTTCCAATCTTCCTTCTTTGGTGTTACCATTGTTGGTGGAGCCAGAATGTTGCTGATTGCTTGACAATTGCTGATTTCTTGAATTTTGGAGATTGATTGATTCCCTTAACAGTGGGCAAGCGCAGTGGTAGCTGCCAGCCAGCGTTAGGGACGACGAGAGACAGCTATGAAGGACGACTCTCTCTCTCTCTCCCTCGTATGGTTTTCTTATTCAAGGGCAATGTGCGAGTCCGTGAAGTTGCAGGAGATTTCAGTCGTCTTCCACGTGGGGGGTCGTGTCGCTTACCCTCGAAGTATGAGCTGTCTTTCCATCTTCTCCCCCTTCCCCTTTCACTGCAACAACGCACACTCCAACCTTCACAACATAAAACATATCATTGCATTACATTACAGTACACACACACATCTCTCTCTCTCTCTCTCTCTCTCTCTCTCTCTCTCTCTCTCTCTCTCTCTCTCTCTCTCTCTCTCTCTCCATGTTTTGGTTTGGCAGGGGCACCACCACTTGGACGGACTGACCAACCCCACTATCTCTTATTATCCATCCACCACTGCAGAAATCCCACCAACCAATGTCCACGCCAGCCAGCGTGTGTTCCTCCCTTTATCGTCCCCCATTTTTAAAAGCTGCCTTGCTTGCAGAAAGACCTTCTTCTGGGTCGTCGTCAACTTGTGCTTTTTCTCCCCCCCTGCTACTGCATACAGAAGGAGATATGATATCTCTCTCTCTCTCGTGTCCGTTCCTCAAGACTCCACCTACTTTCGGTAGTCGGATGCCTGCCTCCGTGCATGCGCTTCGGCCCCCCTTTTCTTTTTTTCCTTATATCCCTCCTTCTTCCTCGTGAGGAAGATCATGATATCCGTTGTTGACGTGATGATTAGAGTTTTTAGCTTTCGCTTTCTCGCAGTTTCCTTGTGCTTGCTGCCACCAAATTGGCTTTGATCGCTTTCTCGGTCATTCTTACGAGCAATCTTTCGCGCATGAAAACCGAGGAAAGATGTTGGGTTCGATTCATTTCATCTGTGGGGTGATCTTACGCGATAATCTGTACTTTAAAGCGAGATAAACACATGGCGCGCAGCATTTCGCATGTTATTCAGCGGGCGATTCGATTAACTCTAAGCCGCCAACTAATGACAAGGGCCATCGGGACTTCGCCACATTCGACGTTGGTCGCTAAACCTTTGTCAAATTGGATGTAGCGAAAGTTCATAGCGAAATGGCTTATAACTCTAGGCCACCAAATAATGACGTGCCTTCCACTCCAATGAACGAACGAACGAATGAATAACTCATTGTTATGTTTTTTCTTCCAAGGACCACATGGCCCGAGCCTTTGAAATGGGAAAGAGAAACGGTGCCCAGAAGTCCCCACTTTTCATTACCATGTATGTAGCTTTTCCCAGCATCCTAGCTCATATGTGGAACGCACGGGTCTTTGGAATCGTAGTCCACAAGCATCCCCAAGAATGATAACACCTCGTCATGCGCGATTAACCCGAGGAGATAGTTGAACAGGAGACAGGCAGCGACCCCGCTCAGGACGAGATCTCACGCGCCTCGGGAAATCTTAACTTGCCTATTGCGGATTAACGGTTGAGATGGAAGAGGCACCGAGGCACCTTAGGGGCTTTGTTGATTCTGCAAAAGCCACGTCATCATGTTACGAGAGTCACGTAAGGATTGCGTAGGGATGACAACGTTGTTGTGTACGAAAAATGTGTGGATGGAGGGTCTACATCTAGTTCTTATTAGAAAGAACAAAACGTTCCTAGTTAATTTCCTCGTGACATTAGGCGAGGTACATGTGTACTACTAGTATATTTCCGATTGCAGAACAAAACATCAACCGCGGGGTGGTGGCGCAGTTGGCTAGCGCGTAGGTCTCATAGCTTCCGAGTTATCCTGAGGTCGAGAGTTCGAGCCTCTCTCACCCCATTCCACTCCTTTTCTTTTTATTCCCGGTTTCGAAGGGAAGAAATCCCTTTTCCAAATTTGCCTTCTTCCCTTTTCTTCCGGGTCCGTTGTTATGAGCCTCCACCATACGATGGGAATTAGATCTACATTTTCCCTTTTGATCCCCCGATGCGACTCGAGCAGTAGAACGCAATTCGATCGAGGCATGATTGATTAGCGAGACTCTACTCCGATTGCTCTTTAGAGTTTCGAAATAATGCGCTCTTCTATGGTGTCGGGATTTCACCATAAGGAACGAGAGATAGTTGAGAATGAGAAAACCATCTTTCGTTTTCTCTTTTCCCCCCTGTTCTCCTCATATTCCAGAGTTTTGCAACATAAATCAAAGGCTTTCTTACTCGGATTTTCCACACCATCGTTGGTCCTTGTCCCTATTGACAGGAGGTCAGATCGTCCGGTTCAGCTACGAAATGGTGCACCGGAGCAGAATGAGAATTTTAAGTTATACTTGACTTTATTTTGAATTATACCGTCCATCGATCAACAAATCCGACCTTAGCTCAGTTGGTAGAGCGGAGGACTGTAGTGCGATCCACAGCTTATCCTTAGGTCGCTGGTTCGAATCCGGCAGGTCGGATAACCATCTCTTTTGTTTCTTCATTTTCCATTTCAACTTCTTCTCCTTTTATTATTTTTTTTTTACTTTGTTGATTCCCTTTGAAATATATGGGTTATGATGTGCAAGTCTGTGAATGACCAGAAACAACAATGTACGCATCAACGTTCCAGGGTCACATCTAGTAAAAATCATGTCTTTTCAACCGAGCAATGCATGCAAAAATTGGCATACTAAACGATGCCATACATGGTAATTGTACCGAACCTCATGTTATTATTCTCAACGCAAGGAAGTACCAAAATTACATTTGACATTCCAAAATACTAGGATAAACATCAATCGCCATCGACATAAAAGACTCGAGAAATCAGTCTCCGACAATAACTAAAGGGCGGCCGAAACAGACAGCCGGAACATTCGAGCGCAAGGCTAGCCAGAACGAGTTTTTCTCGAACCAAACTCCGACTTCATGGCTGAGCATTCTCTACAGGGCAGCAATTCTAGAACATGGGGACCTCGAAAGCTCAGTTTCAGAAACAAAAGTCAATCTACCTCAGAAAGGGAAATGATCAATGTGCGGTTGAAACGAGTGCAGATCATGCATTTTTGAGAGCCGAATGGTGGCGAGAATGGCTCTTTGACTTGCTCTTGCTCTTATGCCCGGCACCGGCGCTGCTCTTGTTGACTCTGGAGGAGAGCGATCCACCCTGGCTTGATCTCTTTGCTGCCTTCCTATACGAACCCCGGCTACTGCCCCCCAGAGCGGCTTTTGCTACGCTATCAGTGAGCACATCTCGCGCCCTCTGTTGCTTAATGGGCTGCTTGTTGAGATAGACAAGCTTCGGAAGGAGACTGCAAACAGCCTTGCGGAGTTGATCATTGCTGATGTTGCTGTGAATTGGATTTCCTAAGAGGTTCAGAGCTTGCAATGAATTGTAGTTAGCCACGAGCTGACCGAGAGCTTTTGTGGTTGTTATTTTGTTGAAACTGAGGTCCAAGACCGTTAACTTCAACAGCCTGTGAAGACCCTCGACATCGCTGATCTTGTTCCCGGCGAGATAGAGCTCCTTGACAAGTGTACAGTTCGAGAGCCCTAGCAACCGATGGAAATTCAAATTCCAAAGTCATGTCAACCAAGCGTTGTCATCAAGAGTTTTAAAAGATTGTATAACTATTTCATTGTATCACATGAGCAAAGGGCAAAGCTAATTACCATGTCCAATTCGGGAGATTCGGTTGTAGCTGAGGTCAAGTATATGCAATCTGGTCAGTTCCCTAAGCCCTTCAATGGCATTGATTTTGTTTCTCGATAAGTCGAGTACATGAAGCCCCTTGGGCAGCGAACCGGGGGGAATGCGAACTGCAAAAGAGATAATCACTGGATAAGCACATAGATGCTATCTCTGGAAAAGGTTGTTCTTAATAGACATCTTACCTATGCAGTTGCCCGATAAGTTGACGGATTTGAGACTGGAGAAAAGAGACATGGTGGGAATGACCCTCAACCCCATTCCAGATATGTGAGCCACAGTGGAGGAGGAATTGAGAGTCTGGATGACGCTATTCGCATGCAGCATCTCTTCAGAGAGATTAATATCTTGACGCTTATGCAATGGCATGGCGCTCCTTGTCGGAGATCTGATACTCTCGGGCGAAGGCGGGTAAATGATACCCTCATCACTGTTCTCAGCATCATCAACCGCAATGGAGGGATCGATGCATAGATCCTTCACCCAGTCATCTACTCTTTTGAATGATGAAGATTCTGCGGGGAAGGCGACCCATTGGTTCTGAGGCCATAGACCAGAAGAGCCTCTGAAACCATCCCAGACCCTTTTCTCGTTCTTATCATCATATTCAACTTGGTTTATGTATTCCCCTGTGAATGATCCTGGTGATTCCATCTTGCCAACCTTGAATGCCCTGTTAGGCTCAATAGTGTCGGAAGAGTAACCTCCTTGCTGGTTGATAGCGGCCAAAGCAGGAATTGGCTTTGGTTTTGTATTCTGAGGCTTTTGCATGTTTCTGTGGCTCCAGAGGAACAACTTCCACCACAATCTCCTACTTCTCGAGGGAAGAACCTGGCTAGACGAATGCTTTTTCAACATCACTTTATCAGCACTGAAGCGTGTCATCACCGACACTGGGCTACCCGGATTAATATCCTCCCTCACGCCGCGCGAGAAATCCTGCAGCTCTTCGAATGACTGAGATTTGGATGGAGGCAATTGATCTGCTAGCGTTCTCATCACCTCCCTCGTTTCTAGACCAGAACAAGAGCGCTTAAGCATCGGCGAACCCCAGAACTCTACCTTGCTCATCCCCGGATCGCTAACATGTCCACCTTGAATCATGTCATTATCCCTTTCCACAAAATTTTCAGATTTAATCTCTGGAGTATCCAAATCGGCATCAAAAAGATCACCAGATATCATCTTTCCCTTGCTTGACTGATATTCTTCTCCGACCAAATTATTTGCTTCATGCGATTGGAGATCAGAATCAGAGAAGTCCCTCTTGATGGAGAAGTGCTCTTCGTGCTCGTCTTCCCCCTCATATGCTACCTCAGCTGAATCAACCACAACCGGCCTCTCATCACTCACGATCTTAACATTGTATTTAGAATTTTCGTCGATACCGAAAGGAACTGACACACTGAAAGTCGTCGATTTCAACTCATCAGCCTTGTATGTTTTCACGGGATGTTCAAAGGTCACTTGTACTGCCTTGTCCTTACCGAGGGTCGTTTCCTCATCAACCTACACACAAGGAATCAAAAGGGTAAAGTTAGCAGATATCTAAGAAAGGCAAAAGAAACCTCAGAGATCAAATCAATTGTTAATGAACAATTAGCGAAAGTCTCACCTTCTTCTTCCTCCCCACGAACATGGAAAAGCAGTTGAACTTAGCCATCACCCAATACTACAAACAATATCTTGAAAGCACGACCGAGCTAAAAGGGGAAGCTAGTGAAGTCGTGTATCCTCCTCTTCAAAGTTTAACCGAATGATAGACGAACTCTTTCCTCTATCCAAACGATGGTCAGTGGTCACATCTCCGCCGTCTTTCCTCTGCGGAACTCTTTCAATCGGATGCTCTTTCGTCGAGATCACATCAGAGACGAGATCCAATCAAACGTTAACCATAATCAATGGGGAGGCACCAGACCAGAAAGCGAGCAAAGTCGACGTAGGACTGAAGCCCAGAACGCGAAGGACCGACCCCTGCTCTGGCTCCAGAAGACACCACTACAGCGTAGGCCAGAGTTGTAATCGCAGCAGCTTCTCTCCAGAAGCTTCGCTCAATGTTTCCCCCGAACCCTCCCTGCATAGGCACCATTAAGACAGACGAAAGCACGTAAAGACATACTTCTACAACCCAGTGAACAAATTTCAAAAGAAAAGAAGGAGAAGGAGAAGAAGAAGAAGAAGAAGAAGAAGAAGAAGAAGAAGAAGAAGAGCATGCGGAGCTCGATCGTCCGCAATTGAGCCAAATCCATCTTTTCCATACCAACACAGCTTCAAGAAAAGAAGCCGACCCAGAATCTTAGGGGGTCATACATAAGCAGTTCCGTCCCTCAACCGTCAAGAACCGGCCATGGGCTCGGATTCTTGCTCGGGACAGCGCGACTCCCCAAGAAAAAACCGACGAATGCCCGATGTCGAATTCCAAGAAACGAGCGGACACGTTCCCCCACAAAAAAAAAAAAAAAAACCCAACACACCCTCGATTCCGCAACATCCATTCTTGAATCCGAGAAGCCGAGATTGGACTCCGGGCGTCGAGGAACCGTACCTTGCGAAGCTGAAGTTTGCCAGATTGATGGGCGCCACAACACCGGGAGAGTTCTCGCTGCAGAAGCAACTGGACAGAGTCCAACGCCGGAATCACGCAGACCACAGAGAAGGGCAACTACGTCTGAGACAGAGAGAGATATAGAGAGCGAGAGAGAGAGAGAAGAGAGAGAGAATGTGGTGGTGGTGGAGGAAGAAGGAAGAAGCAGCGTAGGTTTTATTCGGCAAAAGACGTACGCGCATGCCACACGGTTGCAAGCTTCCCATCTTGTATTGTCATCATAAACGTTTAGAAAAATAAGATCATTATTATACATCATGTTTAATATGAAGAATACTCAGTTTAATTGCCTTCCAATTTTCTGGACGTGTGACGGAGATTCGGTAACGCCCGAATAAGAAACAAATTATCAAGCCCCGCGTGCACCTGATGCTGGCTGCCGTCGAAAAAAATCCGAATTTGAAAACGACGGGGTTCATATTTAAATAAGGCCATTTCCTCACTCTCCCTCTTTTTTTTTTTTCAGCATTTCCTTGGATATCGGTGGATTATTAAATGCCCGCGAAAGCGCTCTTTAACAAAATAATGTTGATAAAGCTTATCGAGAAACTCAAAAGGTTGTCGTAAATAGTGACAAGAGATTCGCTTTTTAAAATGGGTTTGAAGAAATGTGTCGAGGGTGCTTCGGTATATAATTTTTCACGATACGAAAAGTAATTTGGGGTAATTGCGACGCGGACATGCCGATTTAGGAATCGAAATCTTTTGTGGTATCAACCCAAGAAATTAACGTGACGAAACCATCAACTGGACACAGGATCCGAAGGCAGGGGAGATAAAAGCACGGCATGCACGGGCTTTCGTGGTTCGATCGGATGAGAAAAAAAGAAGTCCACGCCGAAAAACAAGAAGATAAGAAGAGCCGCGGAATAAACCGGCCGAATTTGCAAGTTCAGATAAAAAAAAAACAGAAGAAAAAGTCAAACGCGAACGCGAACGCTAGCCGTGCATCCTCGGATCGGACGGACCAACTACTTAGGTGCGTACACGTTAATTTATTCTGGCACGTCCGGTAATTATTTGGCACGTCGAGCGGGTCCCGGATGGTAATGGCTGGGCCAATAGGAGGACGCCACGCGCGCATCATGTTGCTGTAAAGTGGCGGGGGCTCGTGACCCCGGTCACGAGATATAATTTTCGGAGGGCCGTTTGCGATCGGAGTCCCACGGATCAAAGAGGAATTGTCCATTTCGACCCCACCGTTTAAATAAAACGCCGGATCGATTTGGCGGTTGGTCGGGGTGGCGTCCAGCTGTACGGTCGATCTCCTTTCCACGTGTTCGGCACGGAACCAGATGAACGCATCGCCCGGCGGTCTTGTAATGACCAATCATTCGAATAAATTAATTAATAATCTACCTGGAAAATTAAAAAAATATTATACTCCGGCTTGATTTTTATTCGAAAATGAAATTTATTGCGGGGGTATAACTACGTGTAGTCATGGTCACGGGCCGGTTTTGGCCCGAGACTCGCCCGGTCAAACCCAACGCTTGTTCTCGGTCCCTCGACAGCAGGGCCAGGTCCTCGGTCCGTTGAGGCCAGGTCTGGGGCTCCAGTGCCGTGGCCCGAGTCCATCTAGGCCGCGCCCGAGATGCGTGGACGACAAAGTGAAAGGAAAACACGATACACTAGGCCTTGTCGACTGGCCCAGGCGAGGTCGAGCTTGCCAGATATGGCGAGGTGCTCATCAGATCGCGGCGAGGCTCGACCTTGCTCGAGGATGGCGAGGTCGGCCCTCGCCCGTGGCCAATCACCGAGGCTCAGTGATTGGCGGAAAAAGGAAGGAAAAAAGTTAAAGAAAGAATTTTTTTTTAAGAAGCCGATTTTCTTTTAAATTACAATATTGTCCAAGTCAGCACGATCGTGTCATGTCGGACGACCGGCATCCACATCAACAGTTCCCGATGAGATGAGATCTTCCTTATCAAATGGCCAAACATATTTTTCAATTCGTTTTTGCCGTGTAGCGAGGAGCATGTTATATCTCAGTCCAACAAAGCAAAGGTTGGATCACCGGTGAGAAATCCCCGTACATTATTTCCACGTCCCTTTTCGTTGGGCGAACGAACGCCAAACAAGGAGGAGGCAAAATAAGGTGGGTCAGCTTTGCAGAGGAAACGACAAACGTGGGGGAGAGTGCGTGTCGTACGCACGGCCCCGACCGTGCATCTCGTCGTCAGTTCCGCCCAATCGAACGCCCCACCACATCGCTGCCAACGTGACGTCACCCATGACGTCACCCGCTCCCCCTCTCTCCTTTCCTCCTCTTTTTTTTTTTTTTACCTCATGTCTCTGTGATTCCCGCCTATTGTCGCTCCCCTTCTTTTGCATCACCGATGGTTA
Organism: Syzygium syzygioides; assembly: GCA_031216285.1. Taxonomy (NCBI): domain Eukaryota; kingdom Viridiplantae; phylum Streptophyta; class Magnoliopsida; order Myrtales; family Myrtaceae; genus Syzygium; species Syzygium syzygioides. The sequence goes on from CM062247.1 coordinate 27,724,805, forward strand.
AAAAATTAAGAGTTATGAAATCATAGATGCAAAATATTATGTTGTGGTAGCGTTTTTTTGGTGGAACGTAGAACGAGACGAACATTATTAGTAAAGTATATTCAAGAGACGGTAGACAAAACATACGAAAGAAAAAAGAGAAACAATTGCCGAGAGATATGAAACAAGTATAGAACTCGTTGCTGGAACTTAGATGCACAATAAGAAGTCGGGGGGAAACTAGTTTCCTTCTCGCGGGAAGGGGAAGCCGTCTTTCTCGATCCAAGCCCGTCGTAATTTGTCTCTGGAAAACGCCCTTTCGCTAGCTTTTCCCGGTCCACCCAATTTTGGAAAAGTCCGGAAAGAATTTCCCGAAATCGGTTCTTTGGTCGAAGGAGCTTCTCAATGAAATCGCCAGTTCATGTCCCTGTTGGTGGCCCTTTAGCACCGTGCGTGGGATCATGGCTTTCGTGAAAGAGACAAGCCACATGCGCAGAACATGGCCCCGTTCCCACGATGTCGTGCGCCCCCTTCGTCCCCTCATAGGCCACGGCCGGCAGCATCGTCGTATCTTCAACCGTTGAAGATTTGTCATCCACTTTTGGTGAATGATTAATGCGAAAGGTCGAAAAGTAACCTTAATTTAACCCCTTATTTTATCCTCGCAATTATTAGAGTGCACGACCGCCACTAGGCGCCCTTAACTCGATGCAAAGTTTGCGATTAGGCCTTTGTGGTCCGCTTCCAAAGGCCAGGGATTGGGCACCATCTCAAAGTTCAATTTGCGTGGACAGAAATCCCCCCACGGAATCTCCCACCTCATTCAATCGCCAATCAATTCCGCCAACGCATGATTTGAGATCGTGTTTGCAAGGGACAAGAAGTACGGGCTTGTGTTTAGGACGGCCCGATTATTTTTATCGGGAAATAAATTGGCTTGAAGCGTATCGTGTCGTAACATGCTCGTTTTTAGCTATTTTCATGTTTTCGCGCGTCGCGTCCTGGGTTCATGTTCGAGAGTTCCAATTTGCGGGTGCCTTTCCGATTAGCGAACGAGGGAGCTGATTTGACGAGCGCTTTGTAAGGATTCAATTTCACTCGACACGCGTGAAATAGATGTTCGCTCTGTCTTTTACGTATTTCAAATAAAAATGACCAAGAAAAAGATTGGTGGTTGGAAATCACTGCGGCACCAACTTCACGAGGGGGCCACTTGGCATTATTGTGTTCGCGGTGACAAATGATAGGAGAGATTAATGTCCAAAAGGATAGGATTTGACATGATTTGAATGAACACGAATCTTAGCATTATATGTGCAACGCCCTAATTTTATGGAGGCTTGTCAAAAATTAAAATGGGTCATAGATCCATCTTTTAACTAATGTTCGATGAGCCGAGTTTGTTATACTGATTAGTTTTATTCTGTAAATGAGTCTAAAATGGTAAAGTCCAAAATAATATAGGTGTAAAATGGATTCAGAATTTCCTAATACCAAACCCAATTCTATGACTCTCTCTCGCTCTCACTCGATCTGATGCTCGCTCACTCCGTGCTCTCACCTTAGTTTGCGTATGTGTTTTCCTATATTGGGTTAAATATTGAAGTATTTTAGTAATATAGGTCGGATACATGTTGGATATGGGTTAGATTGGGTATGAGTTAATAGATTTATATTATTTAATTTGAGCCGGACCATTTTCCACACAACCCAAATCCAACATAACCTACTCATTTGATGGGTCTATTTTGATAAGAATTGTTATGCCAACATGTATGTATAAATACATATATATATATATATCATTTGATTAATTTAAGGGCCCTTTTTTTCCTATGCTCTTTAAATCGCGATTTGCCAACACGAACTTTACTTTAATTTATATCAGTTGGAAAAAGTCTTTAATCATGTCTTTAATTGATAGCTTACAAGTTACTGAAGTTAGGTACATCGGTCAACACACAGGCTAAATTAAATAGAAGCGTGGACATCATTTATATGCATAAAAAAAGAAGATGATTAAAATAAGTTTTCTTCAATTGAGAACAGAGATAATTCGAAATTTTCTTCTAGAAGAACAAATTTTCTACAAAAGGACAGTCCATGGCACATGAACAAATTTTATTAACGAAATTTGTCTCCACTTTTCTCAAAAGGACAGTGCATGGCGATATTTCACATAAATCATCCTCAAGTTTCTTTGTAGTTACACTTTGCAGCATCTGGTTTCATACTATAGATTTCGCTTTTTTTAAATTTCAAGATTCTACACCGTAATTTGCATCCTCTAATACTCAAGTAGTAACATGATGCCATATGTTGATCTCCTACACTGAATCAATATTGTGACCGAAAATTAGTTCAGGGACTATATATCTTTCATCGATAACAAACCCGATTCTTGAAATAAATGACTACTTGAATCGGGGGGGGTCTTTTGACATGAGGAGTCCATTGACCTATAAAAAACGAGTACTGACCCTTGAACATAGTTCCCCTAAATCTAAGAATAGTCACATGTACTAAATGCCCTGTCCAAGCCAATGAACCTTTGCCGAATAGTTCCTGCAAATAACGATTGAGATGAGATTCGGCATTCTTTGAACCATCAAAGGCTCCGTTTACATACCTATGACCTGAGTTGAATTCGGACGGTGATACAAAGTCTACTTTTGCAATCTTCCCCTTTTTATTCATCCCTAACGGCCCACCAAACGTACAAAAACATACATCACAATGAACTTGTTATATCTAAATATTCTATCGGGTCATGTGAACAGTATACTCGGCGTAATCATTAAGCATACTAAATTTAAAATGATTTCACTTTCAAAGTATTTTGAGACACAAGAGGGGGTCAATCGGTGCATTGAAGGCTACACAGACGTCTCAAGTCAATTACTTAAAGAAGTGGCCATGAAGTTCTTGTTGTAGTTTTAGCAAAATGAATGGCGCTCAAGCAAGAATGGACGTTTCACCTCTTCAAGCAAAGATGGGCCTGACGTGTGTAATGACTTGCAGACAAATGGATCTAAGGAACTGGACTTGTACTTATTATTGGGCTAAATGATTTTAACCATTTCATCGAAGCCAGCATGGATAATTATGTAAGGTGACTTTAAGGAGCTTTACCCAGCTTATAAAGAGTAAAAGCTGGAGATGATTAAGACAAATATACTAAATGGGTTTACTAAGTCCTTAGCGTGACGTTAAAGGCTACATACTAGGGCCTATTCAAACCTCAGAATCCTCAGGATGTAAAGCAATAAGAGGATAAAGCCGGGTATGGGGCTTAAAAAAGATATTGTTCCAGCGAGAGGGAGCGTGTCCGATACCGTGTCGCAATTTGATATGTGTTCGACCGTAACCAATCTGTGGTGGCGAAATAATCAAATGTGGGCCTAAATGTTGATATGTGCTCATATATGTGAGATGTTTATGCCAATGTGTGCGGTGAGCGTGTTCGATAGCTCTCGTACGAAAAGAAGTAGATCTTTTCTTTACCCTAGTTCTCGTTTCTTCTGGTTTGTACTGGCTATGAATGTAGTAACATAATGTGAAAGAAGGGATCTAGATCTACCAACATGGATAGTTGAAGTGATTGGTTTATACAGACCCTTCAACGTGAAAATAACAGGCTAAAGAAGGGAACAGACAGTAACAACAAGATCAAGAAGAGATCCCTACTGATTGCAAATCCATGGATATGCCAGGCTTTCAGATAGATGGTGTCGGTGATAACATCGCTGTCTAAGATCAACTTTCAGGTAGCTAGGTAACATGATAAGTGTCGGAAAGCAAGTGGCGTGCGGAAGAGATTCGAAGTAGACAACGTGGGAATTTCAACAAGAAGCACTTTAAGCATTTATATGTTTGGTTGGCGATGCAAAAATGCGATAACACTTGAAATGACCTGGCCTATTCTCGTGGGCCGAGCCCTTGAAGAGAAGTACTATGAGTAATTTCATAAGGCAATGATTGTCTGGGGTTGGACTTTACTTGTATCATTTGACGGGGCTCTATCCTCCGATGCGTGAGACTTTGGGATTTTACAAACTTTCCAATTGAAGAACTAATGTGCATTCTAGTCAGTTTCAGCCTGTATCGCCCGTTGATCTCCCCTTATTAGATGTGTGTTCCAATCAATTCATGTCTCCTGTGTAATTCTAGAAGCTTGTTAGGTTTCGCAATCTAGTGTTAGCCTATATTGTCCAGTGATACTTCTTTTATACGATGTGGGGTCTAGTCGATTCACGGCTTCTCTATCATCCTAGAAGCCTGTTTAGGAGCTACAATTTATCCAAGTCCTCTAGCCCCAATGATCATTCACCGCCCCTAATTTTTTTGGTATAGATCTAGTCCATCCATAAATCATGTGCTTCCTAAAAAGGTGTTTTGCTTCGAGACTATCTGCAGCAATCTGGCCCATCTATATGGAGCAAGCCACCCTAAAGGATTAATTTGATTGTTCATACAAGATTAGCTCATTCGATGTGGACTCAATACGGTGTCTCTCATTTAGTAAGGGATTTTGTCTGTTACCCTTTGTAATGTAGCGGCATCCAACTGTTTTTCGTCGCAACTTACTTCTTTAAATCTTTGGAGTTTATTTTTTTTTTTTTGCTTTAGATAACATTTTCCTAATTCCCATGTTGGCATCCGATAACAATCAACTCGGGGAGATTAGTTTTAATAATTCAATTTGGCTTATGCCTTATCTCCGAGCTCAATTCTATTTCGAAACATGATTCACCTCACGACCCTTCTCCTCGCAAAGTTCTCCGTGCGAGTCTTCTTCACATGAAGCACTACAAGCGTGTCTAGCTTTACGAAAATCCATCGACCTTTCTCTATGAAAAGTCGTCCATGGTGATCGTCTACACACGAAGCACTACACTTGTTCTCCCTAAAGTCCTGTCGGGTAAATCACCGAACATGAAACTCCAGGATGATTGGCAGAACTTGATTTTCTCTTCCACACAAGAGAACTTCTGGTGCGCATTACTGAGCGATCGTGACCTATGCAAGATTTAATCTGGGCATTGACCAAGCATGGTTTTTCGAACTGTGTTAACAAGGGCACTGACCTTGAGATTTGTTACATATTAGCTTCAAATTGCAAGGCCCCTTTCATGACCCGGTTAACTTCAGATTAGCGACAATATCCTAAACCCTTGTTTATCGGGATGTTTTAGAGGGTTTTGACTCGATGGAGTATGTATTGCTCGGAATGTCTGGCTTGATCTACCCTCTAATCCTTTCTAGAGGACTTGATGCTGGCTCGTGTCCATGACAAGTGCCACTTATCCTGAACCAATGTCTCCACGACATACAGCGGCATACGGTCCGTCGATGTGACACACATAGATTGCTGCAGAGGCCACTTCAAAGGCGACCCGCTCTCACCTCTCGGAAACACCACACTCCGGCACTCCTCACCGGTCCCCTGGGACTTGAGACCCCTAGTAATTTCCGCTCCTCCTTGCACGCCTTCAGCTTGGTATTACTCGCACATCATGGGGATCCTCCGTTGCGACAGGAATCGCATACAAACCCTGAGGCAAGGGGCCCCTGTCAATGGAGACCGTTTCATGTTTTCAGTTTGAGAAGGCAAAATTTTCCCTCTACAACTATACCTTGATTTGAAGGATCTTGAAAGAGGGAAGAGACATCTCTCCTACGTATATTACACTGTCGAACAAGATCAAACCTTCCTTTTCTTTCACGATTCTCCAAAAGTCGACCTTAATTCAATTTGAAGTCCATGCTTTTTCTTTACTTTGCGGCTTAGGTGGTAAATGGATGGACTGGGTCAGGTTGAAAATAGGCCAGCCCTTTTTTTCCTATCCAACTCATTTTAATGCGTTTTATTTGATATTGACCTATATGACATTTGATCGGGAAAAAACTCATACCCATCCATTTAACCCTTTCAACCGTTTTACTAGTATGCGTCCGTTGCGAAAATTTGACAATCGATTCGAAAAGGAAAACTATAAATTAATCTTTTCCTAAAAAAGTTGAAAAGTGGTTGGGAAAAAAAACAAAGTAGATATGAGATATAAGAAATGACGAAGAGATAGAAGAAGGGACAGACCCATCGTTGCAATTGCAAATACATATAGACCTGCACGTTTCAAATTTTACCTTGGTAGCCGGAGTCACACTCATTGCCACCGTCGCGGCTGAGCCGTTGCCTAGTTGGATACCTTTGGAATTCAAGCGCGACCTCATGAGATCGTGCTCCAGCGTGAGCGTGAACATGATGTGATATTGCAAGCTTAGCGCTTGTGTCCGACCTTGCTGCGAGGTCGTGAGCTAATTAAATGCTCGACCGCGAGCTCGCGGCGGCGGCAGCGGCTATTTGTTTGACAAATGGAAAGCGCGAATGCTTGGCGTTGGGGTCGGATGGTTTGGTTCTTCTCATAAGTCGTAAGGGTCATAAAGTGTTTAAGATCAGATCCTGTAGGAAGAGCGGGTGCTTATCATTGTGGGCCGTGATTTGTTGGTCGATTTATATTTGCACCCAGCACATCGTGGTAGAGAGGCCACACTACAAAAAAACAAGGGATTAGCGACGAATTTTACGACGAAAAATTTAGAAAAATCCGTCTCAAATCGAATTTGCGACGAATTTAGCGACGGAAAAAATTCCGTCGCTAATAGGTCGTCACAAAATTTTGCGACGGAAAATTTCAATTTCCATCGCAAAATTGCGACGGAAAAAAATTCGTCGCAAAATTCGTTAGAAATAATTCGTCGCAAATTAGCCACGAACACTATCCGTCGCAATCGTCGCTAAATTGCGATGGAAAAAAATTCGTTACAAAACTCGTCGCAAATTAGCCACAAACTTTATTCGTCGCAAAATTTATCGCTAAATTGCGACGGAAAAAAAATTCGTTGCAAAATTCATCGCAAATTAGCCACGAACTTTATCCGTTGCAAAATTCGTCGCAAATTAGCCACTAACTTTATTCGTCTCAAAATTCGTCGCTAAAATTGCCATCGAATTTTTTTACTTTTGCCATGAACATTATTCATGAACAAATTTAACGATGATTTTTTATTAATTCTTTAGCAACGAATATCGATTAGGAACGAAATTAGCAACGAAATTTTATTTTTGCAACAAACTTTTGTAATTTGTTTTTTGATTTTAAACCTAATTAAAAGCAAAATTAATTTTTGGAATTTATATTTAACATTGATTAAGCACTTAATAACATTAAAATATTATAATAATATGAAAATGAAATACATTCATCTACATTTTCCACAAGAATGACATAAATATTTTTCTTTATAGTACACATAATGAGAGAATAAATAATCTTGAACAATAACTAATCTTTGCACAATAAATAATGACGACAGAAATGAATCAAAAAACAATATCTTGCTTTTAGCGACAACACCCATCATATAAATACTGAATAAAACTAAAGACATGGTCCATGTGAGATGCTCACTTCCTGCTCCAGTTTTAACCAATGCCGGTTGAAATGTTGCTGCAACCTCTCATTTGCATAACTTATGCAGAATTGCTCAAAGTTGTTCTTCTACAAAACATAAATTGTCTGGAATTAGACACAAAATTAGTAACATTGTTTCCACATTAAATGTTAATATATTCAGCTTCTAATGGATACATAATGACTGTGAAGCAAGCAATCTTAATTAAGTAAAGCAATGAAGGTAAATGAAATATAGAGGAAAAAGGTTGAAGTTCACTTTCAATGATAAATCTAATAGAAGTAAAGAAACAAAGGTGCAACATAGGTGTTCCAAATTGGTTCACTGTCCACAACTGCATACTTCCACCACAAAAAAATATTTATGTAAGTGACATGAACAAAATAAAGAATGATATTGGATGCTATTTATCTTTAGCTACCACAAAATACTTGACAACACTGCACACTTCCACCACAAGCAGCATAATGAAGTGGAGTGCTTCCAGCACCTGCAACGTGCAAAGAGCAATACACATGACTTTCCACAAATGCATGGTTCTAAGCAGGTATCATTGCATTCAAATAATCAAACATTTTGAAAGAAGCCATAATTCTCCCATAGGGTATTTTCTAAAAAAGCAAATAACACCTGGTGCAACCCCCAAGACCGGAAGACAAAAGAGGGGTTTTGGACTCTTGATTGCCCCATTCATTCCCATCCTCAAAAACCCAAGCCCCATGACTAAAGGCAAGGAGAGGAAAAAGATGGAACCAATCACATCAGCTATGACCCAGCTAAACTATGTATCCCAATACAATATACCAATATAGGTTAACATACCAAATCACATTTGCTTCTTAGAATCTATTTCCTCTTTTCCTTTGCATTGCAAGAATACGAGTAAAATATATTCAAATGCTACGAGCTACAGTAGAGCCGAAAGGAGAACAGTCAAAAGAGAGAAAAAACAAAGACAACAAAATCAAACCAGCTTAAAGCAAACATGAGAAAACCAGGAGTAGCAATATTATTGAAGACTCCGATGGAGACAACGCAATGGGCTCAAACAAAGCCACGAGATCCTCCATTTTCGCGAACATGAAAACAACCAACAAAATTAGCCCTGAATTAGATCAAACAACAAAATCAAGCTAAAGCAATGAAAGATGAGAACAAATCAGCCCCCAATGTACACGTGCACGGCATATAGTTGTAAATATCACTTTCATGCGGTTCCTCTTCCAACAGAACAAATCATCAGGCAAGAGGAGTGCTACCACAAACAATCAGTTTCATTTCAAAGCAACAAGCAAAAAATCAGCAAGAGAACTCATTTTCCTACTTTTACAGCCATGATATAGAAGTGCCAATGAACCGATATGTTGCTACTCTATTTGTTCCCCTTTTTTTTTTTGGGCAGCTATTTAGCTGCCGAAATTTTTTTCCTCACCTTGAGCATTTGAACATCTTGAAAAGTAAGCCACAAGGTCTTTCTCAAGTACTACAATTAAAAGTTACTGCCCATGAGTTGCACTATTTATGTAATCAGATTGCAAAAAAGAAAGAAAAAAGATCATAGTATAACCTTTAAAGGTTTAAAGGGGTATTGTCTGTCAATAGCTTCAAGTTCTTTCTTGCAACTCGCATTCAATGAGTTAAACATTGTAACGAACTTGTCCACAATGTCCATTACCTGCACATAAACGTTTAGTTCGTTAAGCTAAACTGAAAATTCAGTTAAATGAAAAGGTATCTAATCCAACCTCACAATAGTGCTTCTTAATCTCCATTTCAACATCAAGGCCAGTAAATTCACACAAATGCCTATGTGTGAAGGAGTCTTCTGCCCTAAAAACAGGGCCAATCTCAAAAACACACCCAAAGTCACCACAAATGGCCATTTGCTTATGAAGCTAAGGTGGCTACACCAGGCATGCGGGGCGCCCTTTATAGTCCGGTTTAAACATAGCAGAACCTCCTTCACTGGATCCAGCTATCAATTTCGGACTGTGGATTTCAATAAAGCCTTCAAATAACAAGAACTGGCCAAAAATCTACACAATGTGGATTCATATAAATTCATGTGTTAAGACTCAAAACACAAGGCAAATGTAAACAGCAGACTAGGAGGAACATTGGCTGCTTAAAGAATAAGCACTAAAGCATCAGCATCTTATCTTAATACAGTTTGACTACATTAACCATATCGTTGAAGAACGATCTACCCTCCTCAACTAAACCTGCATGGCTACAAGTTGTTAATACAGCAATGTAGGCAACATCACTTGGTGTTACTTCGGATCGCTCCATTCTTGAAAAGTAATCAAGAGCATCCTTTGCTCTACCATGCATAGCAAGCCCTCCAATAATGGCATTCCAAGTTTTTGCACTCTCTTTTGGTAGCGCCTCGAAAACTTGAAGTGCCTTCTTAATACTCCCACACTTTGAGTACATATCGAGCAAAGCAGAACTAAGAATATCATCAATCTCAATCCCATTCTTCTCTGCATATAAATGGACCCATTTCCCCAACTCAAGCGCCCCCACGCGCGAAATTGCCGGAAGAACACTAACTAATGTCACATAATTTGCGGAAACATCCCCCATCTGCATCTCACGGAACGTCTCAACGGCCTCCATAAAAAGCCCATGTTGTGCATACCCGGATATCATCACATTCCACGACACGACACTTCTATGAGGCATTTTTATCGAACAGCTTCCGAGCAGCCCTAAGATCCCCCGTTCTAACATACCCATCGACCATCACATTCCACAAAACCACGTCCCCCTCTTGCCTCCTGAGATTCATCTTCTTCCCTACTCTCCCACTCCGAACAATTCTCTCATCAAACAAAACGTAAGCATCCTCCATGACACCGTAGAGCACGTACATTCTAACAAGGTTTCTAAGAACAAACTCATTACTATCCGGACCACACTTAGCAACCATCCCATGAACCTGCCTCTCTTCCTTCACCCTCCTCAACCTCGCACAAGCCTTCAACACTGGAGGGAATGTGAACCCGTTGGGCTCCACGTCGCCACCCTGGACCATCTTGCGGAACAGGGCCAAAGCTTCCAACTGCGTGGCGTCGTTGTCGCTCTCGGCAAGAGCCCTGATGATGGAGTTCCAAGAAAAGCAATTGGGTCGGTGCATTTGGTGGAAGACCGCGCGCACGTACCGGAGGTCGCGGCGGTGGGCCAAGAGCACGTCGTCAATGTTGATCCTTTGCTTTCAATCCGTGCCACCGACCACCCCTTCGGGCTCCGCGACCTCTAAGGCTCTGGAGGCCATGGCGAGGAGTCGTTGGAGGAAGCGCAGGGGGGAAGGGGCACCGAAAACCCTAGCGAGCGTGAGAGGTTTGGGGGTGTAGGGGAGAGGCTAGAGAGACAGAGAGAATGGGGGGTGAGGGCCGGCAAATTGGAAGTGAGGGTGGGGAATGCGAAATTAGCGATGGACAAAGAAGTCCATCGCAAAAATTAGCGACGGACTTGTTTTTTCGTTGCTAATTTGCCACGGACAAAGATGTCCGTCGCAAATTAACGACAGACTTGTTTCTCCGTCGCTAATTTTAGCGACGGACTTCTTTGTCTGTCGCAAATTAGCGACGGACAAAAATGTTTGTCGCTAATTTTCCGTGGCTCAATTTATTTTTTATAGTGTAATTTTGTGACAGATTTTAGTTTGTGGCTAATTAGCGACGAATTTTAATCCGTGGCTATTTAGCCATAGATTTAGTCACGAAAATAAAAAAATAGTCGGGAAAGTGAAGCAAGAGTTTATTTTCGTCGCTAAATCTATCGCTAATTTGCGACGGATTTATTTTCCGTCGCTAATTTGGAACGGAATTAGCGAGGGATTCAAAAAAATGGGCGCCATGTGCCGCGAAGATCACTTCCGTCACAAATTAGCGACGGGTTTATTTTCTGTCGCTAATTTGCGATGGATTTATTTTGAAAAAAAATTATGAAAAAAATTATATTCTCTAGTTGAGAAATTAACATGCATATAACCAAGAAACTATTAAAATCGTCTATTTCTCTGAGACAGCTAAGAAATTAACTAGCGGGTGAACAAAAATTTACTATAGCAATGGGCAAGTTTGGTTTCAATGCCTAATAACCAAATCTTCTGTAAAAACACTAAATGGGATTTTATATCGCCTATCACATATGTAATGGATTTATCTCGAATTTTTTTTGCTGCGTATCTCAATACTTGACTTTGGCTAAATTTCTTAGGTAACTTTAGACCTAAAAGAATCCATCATGCAATTTCTAACCGCATCCTTGCATGTACATGCTTATTCTGGCTACACTTATGATTTAATTCCAGGACATCTTACAAAAAGTATTTCCTTTGCATGACTTTCAAGCATCCGAAATAACTCCACAAATTCTAACAATATGTTGAAAGACCAAGCAGTTCCATTTGGTGAAATAGATATAAATAGCAAGTACCATCTATGTTCAAGGAAATGGAGATGTAAATGTGACAAATTCGGAGGGTAATATAAAAGTTAGTTCGCATAACTATTAATTGTCAAACGTAAACAATAACAACCAATTGACTAAAGAGAACTTAATGAGATCGGAATTACAGTATCACGAGACATATCTAAATGACAAACATAAGAACAGAAATAGTCACTAATATTTTCTACTTGTTGAATTCAGATCCCATATACATTCAAAAAGCAACAGTCAACACGATAATATAGGAGCATGAAACTACCTCGACTCCCCCTTAATTCAGAGATCATAATAAGATACGCCCACTTCACCTACAAGTCAAAAGATATATTTATTGGGAAGGATGAATATGGTTACCAACAAGAAGCTACAACATTAAATCCTCAACTTAAGATTATTTCCAGTGATATCATGGACTGTATGCAAAGTGGCTAATTTTTGGAATCCGTCGCAAATTTGCGACAAAAAATAAATCCATCGCAAATTTGCGACAAAAAATAAATCCATCGCAAATTTGCAACAGCTTTATTTTCCATTGCAAATTTGCGAAGGATTGGAAAATGCAATAGAATTTTTGGAATCCGTCGCAAAATCCATTGCAAATTTGCGACGGAAAATAAATCCATTGCAAATTTGCGACGGAAAATAAATCCATTGCAAATTTGCGACGGATTTATTTTCCGTCGCAAATTTGCGACGAATTTTTATTTCGTGGCAAATTCCGTCGCAAATTAGCGACGAATAATTTTCATCGCTAATTTGTGACGGAAAAAAATTCCGTTGCAAATTTCGTCGCAAATTAGCGACGAAAAATTTCCCGTCGCAAATTTTCGTGGCAAAATCCATGTTTTTTTGTAGTGCCAATAGAATAATGGATTGGGCAGCTAAAGTCCAAACAAAAGACTGCCCTTTCATTGAATTGGATAGCCATCCTCTTTTAAGCTCTTTGGGATTTACTTTGTTATGAAATCTCATGTTTAAGTCTTTGAGGAATAAATAACATTCTTCTTTTGCCCCCCCGAAAAAAAAAGATTGCAAGTTGCCCTTATTTAGTGTCTCTTCGATTCAAATAACTCAATAATGAATCGGTTGACAGTAAATATATTATGTAAGCGACGTAATATTAGCAATTTTATAACATTGAGCGAGCACGATATCAATAAGAACACAAGAGTGTGCTAGAGAGTTATCGTGATCAAAGTAATATGGATGTTTTGCAAATAGATTTGATGTGATGCCCCTTATTGTGACACACGACCCGTGTTCTTTCTAATTTTATCTTCATGCGAATCTCAACAAAATTTTCACGATATCCCTTACAAGAAATCATACAAGTTTAATATAAACACATGCTTCTTTATGTTAATATCACTAGTGACCAACTTGATACAATATTAAAAAAAATACAACATATTACAAAAATCCTGAGAATGGTCGGGTCAACTAAAACCATCAGGCTACTCCTCCACAAAAAAATTTGCGTGTACAAAAGTCACATACTAAAGTACGGATCGACAATTACACCGTTAGACATGCCATCGCTGTTGAAATCAAGGGGTCCATCAAAATCCCTAAGTGGTCCAACAAACTCCTCGACGTCCTTGTTGACCCATATTGTTGAACTACACTTAGTATATACTACCGTTGACTTAGGTAAAAGCACAACTTGATATTCATAGTCAAATACACAGGAATTCCAAACAACAGTGGTGGATGGTGATATATCCTAATAAACTGAAAAATAAGGGTGAGCTGAAATCCAATAAATGATATTTTTAAGTTTAAGGTAGGAGATCATTTTACTACTCAATCTGATACCAACAAATAACATGAGTTCAAGGTAATACAAAATAATCATGTGATAAATGCATAAACAAATGCTCTATTTTTACTATCATGATATGCCAATAGAAACCGTTAATAATATTGCATAAGATCATTCACTCAAATGCAAGTATATGACATATTATTCCATGATGTGCATATACCACATAGTGGCTCACCACTATACACAAAAAATATCTACTTCCAATTCATCGTGAAGCTTATCAATATACATGGATAAGTTCATCCTTGTCATGAAACTCACCAAAATGCATACTTGTGAGTTCATATTGGTCATAAAGCTCACCTATATATAGATAAGTTCATACTTGTCACTGGCCATAACTCATCCCGAACATTCCCGAAGCATTGCACCATCAACTCTTAGGGAACGAAATTATAAATACCACTTTGCTTTTACTCGAAAAATTGGAAAAAAAAATAGAAAAGGAAAGTGATGGAAGATCTATTTTCTTTGTAAGAACAAGTTGAAACTTCCTCTAAAAAAACTTGAGTACTTGTAATGGCTTGTTCGGTCAAGAAAGGAATGTATACCATAAACTATACAATAGTTACAAAGGGGTAAGATTAATTAACCAAGGTTAAAAGTAATGATGACTTTGAGTTAAAAACACTTGGTGGAAAATGAAGGAGATGTGTCCAAGTTTAAAAAGCTACAAGTGGCACAATAACATGGTTTTAAAGAATATATTTTGATAAGTTGTCAATATATCTAGTAAATTAGTAGTAAGAAAGGAAATTGGTATCCGTTCATAGCGCTAATAAATTAGAAATATATTTTTAACTCACTAAAATTAGTAAATTTAAAACTTGAAAATCATCAAATATGTAATTTTGAGTATACCGATCCCTTTCACAATTAACAAAGCGGTAAATCAATTATCGTCACTCTACAGCATCAACATATATGTCAACATCTATCAATTTAAGCTTAATGCATTGGACTTATGGCGATTATTGTCATGGAAGAATCATTCATTGCAACTTTCGAACCTCACAAAATTAATGACTCACTTGAGATTTCATATGAGCCATCCCAAAACTCCAAGCTACTTAACTTTATATCTTATATACATTATTATCGTGTATAGAAAAGTTTGGATGGATGTCATATTTGACGCTAAAGCTATCATATGATTTCATAGACTCGACAGTATGTTAACCAAATTATTGGTTGCCATTAGAATGATTTGTGCCTACTCTATCGATCAATTTCATTCTTCATTCATGCTAAGCAAAAGAACACACCCGTTGTGGCAAAAACAAAAGAAAAGAACTAACTCCCCCTTTGAAAAATTTGAATTATCCATATAAGTCGGATGTTGCGAATTCGTAACTTACTCAGTCAGATCGTGTTAATGAGTGGTGCTCTGCACACTCGTCAAAAGAAAAATTATAATTGCCAATTGCGGCATTCCTTCCGTGTTATAAATATTAAAACGATTTCTTATCAAAGCATGATATTATATGGTAACAAAATCATACGGTGCTCTCGTTAGTAAGATCCTACTGGGTATTCAATTTAATAATAGATACGGGATTTTCACGGACCGCCCGCCCCAATCCAAGAGCTAAATCCTCATTAAAAACGTTAACACAAATTAGATTTTCCCCGAATTATGTCACCGCCATACCAAATTTAGGAATCAACAAAGATTAACATGGCGATTCAAATTACCAATTCAGAAATCTCAAATTCTTGAATTCAATTCGAGCCCTTTTTGCAGTTTCTCAAAGTTTATAAATAGACCACGCAATCAAAAATCGCAACACCCCTCTCTTTCCTCACTCGCCCAAAGAATCCCCAAATCTCTCTCGGTGCAATGGACTCCGCCGCCGCTGCCTCCGTCGCCGCCGACGCCGACGCCGACGCCGCCGCCGCCGACGCCGACGTCTCCGGCCGTCCGCGCCTCTACTCCGACTCCCTCCCCCTCGTCGACCTCCGCCTCCTGACCCAATCCGAGCTCTACTCCCTGTCCCTCTCCACCTCCTCCTCCGCCTCCTCCGCCCACGACGACGGCGTCCTCATCCCCAAGATCGACCGCTCCGTCTTCAACGAGTCCGCCGGCAGCCGCAAGCAGACCTTCTCCCGCCTCCGCCTCGCCCCCCGCGGCACCGCCGCCCCCGCCTCCTCCCTTTCCCGCCAAAAGCAGCCGCAGCCGCAGCCGCCGACGGCGCCGCCTCACGCGCCGCTCGACGAGGACAACGCCCGCATCATCTCGCTCCTCCAGCACCTCTTCGCCAAGGACGGCCTCTCGATGGATGCGGGCGCCGAGGTCGGCCCCCCCATTGCGTCCGCCGGTCGGCACGACGACTCTGACCTAATTCAGGTCCGGATCAAGTACGACGAGTGCCTCCCCGATCGCTCTCAGGCCGTGGTGCAGAGCGTGCCGATTGAGGTCGTGGACCTCGGGCCGGTGAAGCGGAAGCGGGGCCGGCCGAGAAAATACAAGAACGCGGACGCCGCCGCGTTGCGCGACAACGGCGGCGGCGATGAGGACGAAGGGACGGCGGCGGCGGCGGCGGCGGCGGCGGAGACGAACCCGAATGAAGATTCGGGTCGACTGGAGGACTCCATGAAAGGTCATGCAGCTGTAGTCACAGGACAAAATTGAAGAAATTGTTCCCATTTCTTTTCTTTTCCTTTTTTTTTCCTTTCTTTGTTTTTTTGGGTTTTCTTGGGTTTCAGGAATTAATCGATTTTGGGGGGTCCTTTTTGATGATTAAGATTGATTCAGAAACGATCACATGTGTTTGTATCAGCTCAAATTGAAATTAGCAATTGGGTACTTTCAGTGGCAAAATCACCACCAATCTGAGTTGTGCTGCTTTGTGTTAAACGTTTCGATCGGCGGCGGCGGCTGCAGCAGCCGCGACATAATTCAGTGAAGGAAGATCACGTGATTATAGAGAGCGACTCGCTTCCGACCAATGTGTGCGTGTGCTCTATGCAGGGCTTCCTGCTGAATCAAGATTGATGTGGCTTTTGTTCTTTCTTGGCTTCTCTTCATCCTTGGAAACGCTCTCTGTTTAGTCTGTCTCTTTGCTCCTAGATCAAATGATATTTGAAGGTCCTTGTTTCCCACCTTGATGAGTTCAGGAAGTCAAATTATATAGAGCCAAGCATTAGCAGCAGCAACAGACCACCTCCATGCAGGTGATAGAATCGTAGAACAAGAATTCGACGCGCCTAGATTTACTTTCGCTACCCCAGTCGCGGTGATCGGGTGGGCCTTGGGAGCACGCGAGGTTTATATGGATTAAACGGTCTTAGTCGGTCCGCTGGGTCCAATTGATCCATGATTCAAATTGCTTTGATGCTCTACTTGATTACAAGCTCACTCATTGTAGTGTGAGCTCGAAGCGTCAAGATTTACTTGGAAAACCCTTTTAGAGAGAAACGAGAGGAAAAAGCTAGATGAAATTAGAATCCGTGATCAACATAATCCGTAGAATAAGTGATTCACTACACCGTGTACCTTGTGAAAAACGTGAGCCCTCTATACATGTTGCAAACAAGAGTGGATCGATCACAATTTACACCAAGTGAATTAGAGTCTGAAGTTTGGATACAGCAGAATCTTGGTAGGTACATGAAGAAAATATGCACAGATCTTTTTTCTCGCGTGATATGCCATGTGTTGTGTTACTGTAACTCCCAAGACTGACATATATACGAAACTCCGACAGCAGAAACGTTACAGGGTCATGGACAACCAGACATATTCCTCCACAAATATCTCAAAACGGTTTGCCTTGTTTTTTCCTTGACAAAATGGCAATTTTTGGATACATTGCTCGATCAGGAGGTCATGTCATGCAGCTGAAAGCATACCGTTCCGTGAAAGCCGGATCTTGTTAGTGATTGTCAATTCACAGTACCAGCAGCTCAATTCTATGCAGATTCTTTCCACATTTATATGTACCTTCGATTTTTTCTTTTTACCTAGGTCAATAATTCCCATGGACCTGTTAATAAATTGAGAACTACACCTGCAAACTTTGGGACATCGATCTCATCTCCAAGATACAGCCCTGACGAAGTTCAAAAGAAAGCTTTTTGCCCCAAATATGAGCAGTACATCAAGATGCAAAGTGCACGACTTCGCTTTCCAAATGACCCGAATGTACATACTATGTCTATGTAGTGGCTACGTTTATCTTAAAAGGGGTAAAACATCAATGAAATAGACGATGTTGACAAGGACTCAATAGTGAGTGGACAAGGGAAATTGGAGAAAAATGTCATCAGCTTTGTGTAGGAAGAAGAGGGTGATATGTGGAGATGTGAAATTCGATGTTTCTGATATGATAGACCAAAATTTTTGAGGAATGGTGGTTTTGCCGGCTAAACTATATAATGGCGTTTTGATCAACCGAGCATTAGTTGAGGCTTGTTGGGATGATCGATTTGGAAAACCAAGAACACGCGAACTAACCGATAACCCAACAACGAGAATGGCCCGAGCAGAACTCGAACCGGCTAAGGTAACAAATCTTAAGTTTCAGTTCGAATCTATTCCGTTCGGTTCCTGCATAAATCTAATTCATAGATCTAATTGCCTCAAGAGGTACCAAGTATTCTCTCAACTTTGTCTGCTGATAACCACTTGTTAGCTACTTAGCATAAATGGAGACAAGAAAAAATAGAAAGGCTATTTAGAGAAATACCATTCACAAGATCTTTGACCATAATAACTCGAAAAGTCTCTGCCTTGTTTACTTTATTGAGTTGACAAGAGTTACCGACTAGTGACTAGTATTATCCCTCGCAACCAGCACAGGACCTTTCAACTTTAACATGGGAAGGTCATGCAGATACAGTAGTTGATGACTACACGACTTATCTTGGGATTTCTGGATTTCCTCTGTCGTTTCAGAATGTCTTCTCATCTGGAAATCTATATGTCACGGTAAGTTCTTTCTTTCACAAGAAGTATTTTCCCTGTTTATCAACCGAGAAGCGAGAGACTTGCTCGAATTCAATGGTTCTCCAAATCACGGGAGGATTTAAACTCTAGAGTCCCAGTGGTGGTTGGAAGACTGATTTCGATATGTTTTCGTTAAGTTGACAGTTTTCAATACTTCTTGTGAAATGGTAAATTCTTGACTAGACTCAATCCATTGTGGACTCGGTCGAGTCCACCGTAGAAACACTCTTCAAGCTTTATTGATATGAAGTTACTTCAGTTCATATAGGGATTCACGCAATTTTGGACTCTTGGGTTTCTTACAGGACAGAACTGGAAAAATTGTTCCCATTTCACTTCTTTTTTTGCCTTCTTGTTTCAGGAGGTAAATTCGATTTTGGGGGGTCCCTTGTGATGATTAAGAAATAAAATCAGAAACGGTCATATTGTGTAGCTCACATTGATATTAGTATTTGCTGCTGGAATTGTACTGCTTTGATATATAACATTTTGATCACTAGACTTTGAGCAATGTCGACACGACAATGACGACATTGGTGGTTTTACAGAAGCGACATACTTAGTGAAGAAAGATCACATGATTAGAGAGAGGGAGTTGCTTATTTAGGCATATTTGTCAAGCCAATTAGTGTGTGATGGGCTCCTGCTAAATCAAGCTTGAGGGTTTGCTCTTTTTTTGTTGATGAGTTCAGGATGTCAATTAACAAAGCCAAACATTGGCAGCAATAATGGACCTCCATGCAGGTGATAAAATAATAATTCAATGCCAGTGATGAGCTGAGATTTACTTTTGTCACCCCAGTCGTGGGAGGGGGGTGCCCTTGTTAACTCGGGTTCAGGAGCACCCTATGTAAGTACGGATTAAAGGGCCTTAACCGGTCCACTGGTCCAGCTGATCTACAATTCCGTCATTTTAATGTCTCACTAGGTTTCAAGCGCACATTACTTAGCTCAACATGCTAAGATTTGCTTGGAAAGCTCTTCTAAAGGGAAACGAGAAGAAATAATTGAACAAAACTAGAATCCATAATCAAGGTAATTCATAGCATAAGTGATTCACTATGCATTTAAAAAATCAAAAGCCCTCTATATAGTTGGCAAACTACAGCGGATCGATCCCAATATACATGAAGTGAATTAAAGTCTGAATCATGGATATAATATAATCTCAGTGCATATATGCAGAAATTTTTCATAGATCTAATTCTCACGTGCGTTGTACCATGCGTTGTGTTAATCCAGCAACCAAGACTGACATCAATAAGAAACTCCAAAAGCAGAAAATATTATAAAGGTAATGGACGAACAGACATATTACGCCAGTTGAAATTGCAAGACCTCATTTATTTCATAGTTAACTCGAAACAGTTGCCCTGTCTTTCTGAACAACATGGCTTTTTGTGCATATATATTGTTCGATCAGGAGGTCATGTCGTGCAACTGAAAGCATGCATTTCAATGCAAGCCGGATCTTGGTAGTGGCTGTCAATTCACAGTAGCAGCAGCTCCTTTCAATGCAAATTAGTTCCACATTTGTATCGATCACATCTGCCAGACACACACCCTTGAGGAAGTTCAAAGGAAAGCTTTCCCCCCTAAAATGGGAAGTACATCGATCCCCATTAACAGAACAAAAAGTACCTGATTTCGTTTTCCAAAATGATCCAGAAGTACAAACAATGCCTCCCTAGTGGCTACTTTTACCTTAAAATGGGTGAAATATTTACAAAATAAACAATATCGATAAAGATTCAATAGTTAATTGATAAAGATAAACAAGAGAAAATTTCTTTTAGCTCAGTATGAGAAGAAATGTTGGGCTTGTCAAGATTTGAAATCCAAGGTTTACAATACGATAGATGAGAATTTCTGACGAACAGTAGTTTTGCCGGATAAATTGATTCATTTTTTTATATCGACTGAAGATTAGTAAAAGGCTCAGTGGGATTATTATTGTGGAAAACTTAGAAAATGTGAACTAACCATGTTTCCCAACAATGAGGATTGCCTGAGAGGAACTTGAAACCGGCTAAAGTAATCAATCAAAAGTTTCAGTTCGAATCTATTCAGTTCAATTACTGCATAAATCCAATCCATACATCTTTGGGATGCATTAATCGCCTCAAGAGGTACCAAGTACTCCTCATCTTTGTCTGCTGATAACCACTCGTTAGCTACTTAGCATAAATGGAGAACAGAAAAACTGAAAGGCTATTTAGAGGTCTACCGTTCATAAGATCTTCGAACGTCAATATCTCGTCTTGGTTACTTTGTGACTGGTATTATCCCTGGCAACCAGCATATTTCTAGTATTTGGATCTTTTAACTTGAGCATGATTATGTCTACCCCACTTACACTCAGTGATCTTCTTCACTAAGGCTATCGCCATCGGTTGTTGGGATCTAACCAGTGTTCTTATTATACACAAGGCTTGCCTTAAAAGCTAATTCACATGCAAAATAACTACTGTGCTGGGAACCTTTTAACCCTATAAGTATCCGAAATTTGAGTTTTAAGATGAGCTATTTTGTTATCTGAAAGTTTCATGAATCTATCAATTTCTCTTCCAGCCATTCTTATAATACTGTTGAGAACTCGTGTTGAAAATATGTGTTAATCCGCTCTCCTTGGCCACTAACGTTTTTTTCTTCACGATTTTGTGAAGGGAGGGTACTAACCTTATCATGTGAACTGCATCCTACTTTAACAAACTACTATGTTCAAGATCGTGTAGTTACAGTAGATGATGACTACACATCGCCTCTTGCAATTTCTGGATTTCCTCTGTCGTTTCAGGATGTCTTCGCAGCTAGAAATCTTCCTTTTTGTGGAGCTCATGTGGGACTATATCGATAATTATTCGTTAGCGTGACAATTTGTTATACTTCCTGTAAAATGATAAAATTTTAATTAGACTCAATCCATCATGGACTAGGTCGAGTCCATCGTAGAAACACTCCTCAAGATTTATTGATATGAAGTTACTTCAGTTCATATAAGGATTCACTCAATTTTGGACTGTTGGGTTATTTTGCCGTTCATTATACCAGCAAATTTGAAAGGATGGCAGTTAACATGTCATTTATTGGAAGAGATCATCTGGCCTCTCTTAACAGTGAAAGCAACTTACAGTAACTTGTGCAACTTCGAAACGGACAAAAAAATTTGCGGAATGTAAAGGATTAGAGCCAGAGGCAGAAGGATTCCCAGACGACAATGAATCTGTTTACATGGGCTTCAGATAAGTATTTATTGAATTCCATGCGGGTAATAAATTAAGAATCTACCACCCGCCTGGGTGGCGCTGTTGGAGCGCGCACTTTTCCTCTCGCAAAAGGTTAAGTGTTCGAATCCAGGGTGACTTAACCGGTGGCACGTGTGTGGTGGCTAGCACGTATCGCCCCCAGAGTTTACTCCCCGACTGTCGGCCGTGCGGGAGTTCCCTGGGTTATCAAAATAAATTAATTAATTAAGAATCCAATACGAGCCGCGATATAGTTTTGGTACCCAGGTCATGGTGATCGGGGGTCCCCTTTAACACGAGGATCAAGAGTTTGCAAGGTGAGTATGGACTAAAAGGACCTTGGTTGATCCACTGGTCAACCAATCCATAATTCCATCACTTTAATATCCAACTCGGTTACAAGCCCATGTTACAATCCATAATTCCATCACTTTACTTGGAAAGCTATTCTAAAAGAAATGAGAAGAAACAACTGGACGAAATTAGAATCTATAATAAGTGTAATCCAGAGTACATGTGATTCACCATACCGGGTACATCCGAAAAAGCACAAGCCCTCTATACAGGTTGCAAACTAGAGTGGATACAATACAAACTTGGATACAATCTTGGTACGTATATGTAGAAAATTTTCATAGATCTTATTCTCACGTGTGTTGTACTATGTGTGGTGTTATTCTAGCTCCCAAGCCTGACATCAATGACAAACTCCAACAGCAGAAACATCATACGGTCATGGAAGTCCAGACATAATCCGCCAATTAGAATTAAAAGGCCTCATTAATTTTGTAATTAACTCACAACGGCTTGCCTGTTTTTATAAACAACATGGCATTCTGTGGCGGTATAGTTCCAACGGGAGGTCATGTCATGCAATTGAAAGCATGCAGTTTAATGAAAGCCGGATCTTGTTGGCAACTGTCCATTCACAGTATCAGTAGCTCATTTCAATGCACATTATTTCCACATTTATGTCAACCTTTTATTTTTTCTCTTATCAATGGCAATAAGTCCCACGAACCTGTGAGTACATTGAGGAGTAAACCTGCAAAATTTAGGATATCGTTCACATCCCACAGTAACACCCTTGAGGAAGTTCAAAGAAAAGCTTTTTCCGTCCAAAATGAGCACGACATCGCTCCCAATTAACAGAACACAAAGGACATGATTTTGCTTCCCAAATGATCCAAAGTTACATACAACGTCTATGTAGTGGCTACTTTTACCTTAAAATGGGTAAAATATTCATAAAATAGACGATAACAATGAGGACTTAGTAGTGAGAAGGGGTTTGGCTTGTCAAGATTTGAGATTCAATATTTTTGATATGATAGGTGAAAATCTCTGATGAATTGTGGTTTTGCCGGCTAAATTATCTTATTTGGTTTTGATCAACTGAGTATTAGTAGAGGCCTGATGGGATGATCAATTTGGAAAACCAAGATAAAGTGAACTAACCAAGAACCCAACAATGAGAATGGCCCGAGCAGAACTCAAACCGGCTAAAGTAATAAATCGTAAGTTTTAGTTCGAATCTATTCAGTTCAATTCCTGCATAAACAATTCATTCATTTTTCTGGGAAGCATTAATTGCCTCAACCAAAGATTTAATTTTGTGGCTCCCATTGAAATTACTATATATTACTCCAGTTGTAAGTCACCCCAAATCTGTTTTCTACTGCTTTGATATATAACATTTTAGTCACCTGACTTTGCGACGTTGGCGATAATGACGACTTTGGTGCTTTTCCAGCAGCAACATAGTTAGTGAAGAAAGATCCCAAGATTAGAAAGAGTGAGTTGCTTGTCCAAGCACATGTCAAGCCAATTTATGTGTGATTTATGCAAGGCTTCGTGCTAAATCAAGCTTGATGGTTTGCTCTTTTTAGTCTTTCTTCATCCTTTGAAACCCCTTTCTGCTAAGCCTATCTTGGTCTAAATCAATGCTATTTGTAGCTTTTTGTTTCTTACCTTGATGAGTTCAGTATGTCAATTAACAAAGCCAAACACTAGCAGCAACGATGGACCTCCATACAGGTGATAAAATAATAGTTCAACATGAGTGATGCGCCTTACTTTTGCTATCCCAGTGGCGGTGATCGGGGGTCCCTGTTAACCCGGGGATCAGGAGGATGCCAGGTGAGCATGGATTAAAGGGCCTTAGCCAATGCATTGGTCCAACCGATCCATAGTTCCATCACTTTAATGCCCCACTCGGTTGCATGCCCACTGTACTGAGCTCGGCGTGCCAAGGTTTACTTGGAAAGCACTTTACAAGAGAAAAGAGAAGAAACAACCAGACAAAACTAGAATTTATAATCAATGCAATCCAGAGTACAAGTGACTCATCGTACTGAGTACATCGGAAATAGCACAAGCCCTCTGTATAGGTTGCAAACTAGAGTGGATACAATATAAACTTGTAAACGATCTTGGTACTCATGTAGATAATTTTCATAGTTCTTTTGTCTCATGTGTTATTCTATGTGTTTGTAGTTAATCTAACTCCCAAGACTGACATCAATAATAAACTCCAACAGCAGAAATATAAGGTCGTGGACGTTCATACATATTCCGCCAATTAAAATCACAAGACCTCGTTTATTTCAAATTAACTCAAAACAGTTTGCCTGATCTTCTTAACAACATGGCATTTTGTGGATATGTCGTTTGATCAGGAGGTCATTCCATGCAACTGAAAGCATACAGTTTAATGTAATTGGATCTTGTTAGTGATTGTCAATTCACAGCATCAGTAGCTCATTTCAATGCAATTTATTTCCACATTTATATTAACCTTCAAAGGAAAGCTTTTTTCCCCTGATATGGCTGGTACATGGATTCCAATTAACAAAGTACCAAGTACATGATTTCACTTTCCAAATGATCCAAAAGTACAAACAATGTCTATTTTGTAGCTACTTTTACCTTAAAATGGATCATATATTCATAAAATAGACGATGTTGATAAGGAATCGGTAGTGAGTAGATAAAGCGAAACAAGAGATAGTTTCTATCAGCTCTGTGTAGGAAGAAAGGATTGGCTTGTCGAGATTTGAAATTTGATGTTTATGATAAGATAGATGAAAATCCCTAACCAATGGCGGTTTTCCCAGCTGACCTATACCATTTTGTTTCGATCAACCAAGTACTAGTAGAGGCTTGGTGGGATGATCAATTTTGATAACCAAGAAAATGTGAACTGACCAATAACCTAACAACGAGAATTGCCCGAGCAGAACTCGAACTGGCTGAAGTAACAAATCGGAAGTTTTAGTTCGAATCTATTCAGTTCAACTCCTGCATAGACCCAATTCTTACATCTTTTGGGAAGCAGTAATTGCCTCTAGAGGTACCAAGTATTCCCTCATCTTTATCTGCTGATAAAAACTTGTTTGCTACTTAGCATAAAATGAAGAAAAGAAAAATTGAAAGGCTATTTAGAGATATATTGTTCATGAGATCTTTGGCCATAAAAACTTAAAAAGTCTCGTCTTGTTTACTTCATTGAGTTGACAAGTGTTCATTACTAGTATTTGGATCTTTTAGCTTGAGCATGAATATATTTAGCCCGCTTACACTGGATGACTCATAGTGATCCTTACTATGGCTATCGAGATCAGTCTTTAGGACCAAGCCAGTGCTCTTATTGTTCACCAGGCTTGCCTCGCGAGCTCGTTCACATTTCAAAATCACGACAATGCTGGAAATTTTGAGTATTAAGATGAGCTATTTTGATATCTGATAGTTTCATTAATGCATCAATTTCTCTTCCAGCCACTCTCATGATACTGCTGAGAACTTAGTGCTGAAAATATGTATTAATCCCCTCTCTTCAGCCACTAGCCCTTTTTTGTTTCCTTCACAATTTTGTGAGAAGAGGGCACTAACCATATCAGGTGAACTACATCTTACTTCAACACACTACCAATGTTCAACATCTTGTTAGATACAGTAGATGATGACTGCACGTCGTCTCTTGACATTTCTGGATTCCTCTGTCGATTCAGAATGAAGTATCTTCCCTATTTATCAACGAGAAGTGGGATGTGCTTGAATTTGAAGGGTTCTCCAGATCCTGGGAGAATTTAAGCTCTAGAGTCCATGGCCGTAGGACGACAATTTTGATATGTTTTCATCAGAAAGACAATGTTTTACGCTTCTCGTATATTGATAAATTCTCGACTAGACTAGATCCATCATGGAGTTGGTCGATAATATCGTAGAAACACTCTTCAAGATTTACTGATATGAAATTACTGCAGTTCATATGGGGATTCACTCAATTTTGGACTGTTGGGTGTATTTTAACCTTGATTATTCCACCATACATAAGAGGACAGCATTTAACATGTCATCCATTCAAAAAGAGATTATCTGGCTTCTCTTAACAGTGAAATTACAACTTTAAAGTAATTTGTGAAACTTTAAAACGGAAAGCGACAATTAGGTATGTGAAGGATTAGGACCAGAAGCGGAAGGATTACCAGGCGACAATATATATATATATATATATATATATATATATATATATATGTGGGGTTTCAGAAAAGTGTTTATTGAATTCCCTCATGAACATAAAGAAATTCTTTAACCTTAATACTCATAATCTTAAATGACCATGCATGCCCCTATTAGTGCCGCTAATCACAAAATTTTCTTTCATCGTCATTGTAATGTCTAAGCCTTCTTTTTTATTAAATTGAGTCATTAAACTATATTTTTCTCTTGATGTTATTTTTTTTTATATTAAGGAATATAAAGGAAAATGATGATTTGGATGGTCATAATAATGCTCGCTAATAAGAAAATTACAAGAGAAAAACACAAAGTTTAGCATTTTTGTCCATTTTTTTGTTAATGAGAGGACTGGTCGAAAGAGAAAAAAGCTGCTGGCACTAGTACTTGGGTATGTCAAGACTCCTCTGGGAAGCTGATACATGGATTCACAAGCTCGGTGAAGGTCAGAACTACCCTCCATGCCGTAACGCTAGCTCTGCTTGAAGCATTGAAATGGTGTACTTTATGAAAAGTTGAAAGAGTTGAGTTCGAGTAAGATAAATTATATTTAGTCTGAATGCTTCAAGGTGCAATTGAAATATCTTGGGACGTTCGTTCACTTATAAGAGAATGTAACCACTGGTTTATCAAAGTAAAGGGCCTTCGGTTGGCCCACTGTGCGCAACAGAATAAGGTTGCGGATTGGATTGTAAAAGCGCAAGCCCAAAATACCTTTCCTCTTAATTGGTTATGCTCAGAGCGCACTTGGTCTGTTTATCAGTTTCTTCAATGAGAATGAAATGGTATTTCTTACCTACCAAAATAAAGGACCATTATGAACTAAAACAGTTTGATTTAAGGACGTAATTAAACAAAAGAAAAATTTAGGGATGACCTAATAATGGACAATAATTATCAAGTATTTCTTAAAGTGAATACTTATCCTCTCGTTTTACAATATAATAAATCACACTAAAAATGGGTCAAAACTTTTGCAAATTATTTGACTATTTGCTAATTTTGTTTCTTTCCCACTATTTGTCTTTATACGGAGTGCGTGTGCTCTTTTGTAGGGTTACTTTGTGTCATTACTGGATTACTCAAATGTTACAAGAGGTTCTTTTCATAAAAAAGGGTGGGGGAAGCCTGAATTCGTGTTAGTTTCAGGTTAGTCATATGCCTCGTGTTTTTTATATTTAGGTTTCTCTCGTTGAATTTATGTCATTTTCAAGTTTTGTTAAAAAGGATGATCCGTACTCGGCCTTAGAGTTTCTATGATAAACTAAATTGTCATGTCAAAAGACACCTCCTGATCATTCTCAATTCTGCTCATGTAATTAGTGTTTAAAACATGTTCTGTCCATTTCTGTCCCTTTCGCTTCCTGACCATTCAATTTTTGTAATGTCCCCTCTTAAAGTCTTGAAATTAGTTGCAACATTCTACCATCATGGACTAATGATAATTTAGTTATGTGCTTGTCATGTGACTAATCTGATCTTTCGTCATGTGTTTGCTTTGTGGAAAATTAATGATTTGGAAAACATTTTCCTAAGAACAATTGCTTATATTGCTTACAAAAATGAATGGACGAAAAATATTTTCGTTATTGATAAAAATGTTTTGACATAAATTGTTGTCGATAATGAAAATGACTTTCATCGACTAATTACTTTAAGCTATACAAGCGATAATGTTTATGAAACTTTTTTTTTACAAATCATTCATTTTTCGCGCAACAAAAGGAGTTATGAAGTAAACACGTTAATTTGCACTAAAAAAAATGGGCGTATCGTATTGTGCCTTGTAATGTTATGACAATTCTCTTCATTTGTAAGTTTGCTTTTTATGTCTTACCCCATTGAAAATCCCTAAATGTCATTTTTTCTTATAATTGAATAGAAATTTTAGTTGAATACTTCTAAGATTTTGATGAAATTAAGAGTCCATAATCGAAACAAAATACAACATTTGGTTTGGTAGATTTGAGAAATTATTGAAAGTGTAGGCTTTTTATGAAAATTTGCCAAAGTCTAAAGCAGGGGAACATTGCAATTTATTTCGAGATTTTAGGGTGGAAATTGCAAAATTATAAAAATCGGGGGACCACTTACAACAAGTGCCAAAACTTAGGGGACAAAGTGCAATTCACTTTGATTGTTGAACAGATTTGCTCTCCTTAAAAGGAGCTAATTCATCATGACAAAAGTTGTGACAAGTGACCAAATCTTGTGGGCAAAATGTGAATTAACCCCACAAAATCATAGAGATATCCAAAACAAGCCCGCAGCCTCATGCTTGCGACTATGCTAGGGTTTGCTGCTCCACCGTCCCCTATATATACCCCGCATACATAAGCTCCTTTCTGCCACTCCAGATCCAGAGCCGCGCACGTTTGCTTCTGCGACACCTCTCTCTCTCTCTCTCTCTCTCTCTCTCTCTCTCGGTTTGTTCTGCGTTCGCTTGTCTGAATGATGTTACGTGTGGTGTGTGATTGAGAAGTCTTGCCTCTCCCTCTCTGAGTTGCGTTTGTCTGTGTGAATGTTGTCGTGTTTTGGTGTGTGTTAGTGAGAAGTTGCCTCTCCTTTCGGCTGCAAGAAGCGAGATCCGAAAAGGATCGATTGCTTGCAGGCTTTGTTCTGGAGGCACACAGTGACGTTCTCTGTTGGGGGGCTTCTCTTTTTGTCCGGATTTGCCAAAAGATCTCTTGCTTCTCTGGATTGCCCTTTCTGCAGCACATCCCATATCAGTTGCCGTCTCTCTCTCCGCTTCATCCAATTGTGACCAAGTAAACAAAAACGTTTGTTTTTTCCGTTAAAATCAAAATGGGTCTTCGCCAAGATTGCAGGATTTGCATCGTCGTCTTGCCTTTCCACAGTTGAGATGTGATAGACGTATGACTGTGGGAGGACTAATCGTTATTCATGAGTGCAGTGTATACTAAGCTCAATCTGGTTGATCTAGATTGAGCTTGGTATATTGATTAGGTGGTTACAAGCAACAAAATTGCTAAGACATGGTCGGTGTTGTTGATTGTTTGTAAGATGCTATGGTGAATTTGGGTAATCTGAGCTGATGAATTGCTTGGTCTCGGATCAGGCCATTGAATCCGCG
This sequence comes from Syzygium syzygioides, assembly GCA_031216285.1. Taxonomy (NCBI): domain Eukaryota; kingdom Viridiplantae; phylum Streptophyta; class Magnoliopsida; order Myrtales; family Myrtaceae; genus Syzygium; species Syzygium syzygioides. Next base: position 27,754,351 of record CM062247.1, read on the forward strand.
GCTAATATCTGAGCTTAAGCAAGGTTTTGCCCATTTCTAGTCTTTATGAATGCATTCTGAAGAATTAGTTGAGTAAGATTAGAAGTGTTTAGCTCACCGAAAGTACATAGTGTGAAGCCATTGCACATGTGAATGAGATAGTCGTGGAGTTTCTAAACTCTCAAGGCGAATAAGAATGAGATATGGGAGCAGAAAATCCGAAACTTTAGTTACTCTCCATCGTGCGGCAAACGGCAAATTAGATGAAAGATTATTCGTCGCAATTGAGGATATTGACAACAAGTGGTCTTGGGGGCACAACATTACAGCACAGCATAGCCAAAGCTAAGATCAAATAAAGTACAACCAAAATAATAACAAGCGAAAAGGGCAATAAAAAGCACAATGTACATCGGAAACCTTTTACTTGTCCCTATATGTTTAAGTAGACTTATTGTGATGATACAAAAACAAGAATTCCAGGAAAGAGACACAACACTATCCTCTAAATCTAACAACAATGCAAGAGATATCATCTTTGCTGTTTCTTCTCAAGGCTTCGTTAGTCAAATGCTTAGCAGCCTTTTGTGGGTCTTTCGCTGATCTTGCAATATCGACTGCCTCTTGATTTTTCACCACCTAAGTCAATCCCAAGAAGAAGGAGATAGCTTGTCAGGAGTGTGTTCCTATTTCTATATTTACAGGAACTGGATTTGATGAACATTACCAGAGAAACATATATTACCTTCCAAAGACCATCACTTGCCAGGATTAATACATCAGTATGGGCATCAATTTCAGTGTTTCTTATGTCGGGGTCGGAACGTAAATGAGACTTGAGGCCCTTATCTCCAAAAGCACGGGATACTGCGAGCTGCCCATTTACTCTTGGTACGTCGCCTGTGTCAATAATAGCAATGTCATTAATGTACAAGTAAGGATCTGTGTACTTACATTAGAGATTACAGATGTTATGGCTCGGAGAAAGAACCTGGCATCCTGGTGACGAAGCCACCTAGGTTCTCAATGCTGTCTCGCTCTTGACTAGGCTCATGATCCGTAGTCATCTGTATCGCCTTACCCTTTCTCGAGAGGACTGCTCTTGAATCTCCAACATTAGCAACCCACAGCTTTTGATTGTTCAGCAGAATTGCTGTCACGGCAGTTGATCCACCGTAACCCAACTCTGAACTATTTGAGAGAATTGCTCGGTCTGTCGTCTCATAAGCTTTTGAAATTGATCGATTCGGATCGACCCAGAATTCTTCCTACATTGATTAACACCAAAAAAAGGAAAGAATGTAAGGACAACTCCCTTGGAGATTAAATGTTAACAGAAGCACGGAACTTTCAATCGTTTCCTTGTATAAATCACACCTCCTTCAATATATTCAAGAACAAATGTTTCTGTAGGTATGCAGGAACACTATCTCCCAGATGACCATCATAAATAGCAAACAATCCCAATTCATTGCCTTCAGTCTTCACAAACTTAGCAACATGATAATCCTCCATCGGATGATTAGCTCTCCCTTTAACTAGGCTGAAACCATACTTGACGATGCCATCATGGTTTCTTCCCTTACCGGAGAAAGATGATGCTTGTCCTCCTACATGCTAATGTTTGAAATAATGAACAAAAGTTAAGAAAGAGAAAATTATCTCAATGAGGAGTGAAGACCTGAAAAGCTAGCACAAAACTAACCTAAAACAGAAAGCAAGCTAAAGCAGGTTCAAAATCCTAAGTCACACATCATACACAACTAGGTGTAACTTGACATAAAGATAAAAATGGCAAGAACTCTACTCTGAGAAGACCAACTGGGTTGACAGTTTATCAACCAGAAGCAAAAGAATAAACACACCGATGACTACCAATGTCAGTCCCACCAAGTAAAGCATCGAATTGGATAGGCAAATGAAGATTTCTGCATTTCTAACTGCTCAGACAAGATTAACATGACCAGTTTTTCATATCCAAAGATGGACTGGAGGACACGTTCCAAAACAGGTTCTTGATTCATGCTCATCATCAGTACAGATAGAAATGCAGACTAAGCTTTCAGGAAGTGCTCCAAATAGTGAGTTTTAATGAAGACATTGCCATTGAACGTTGCCTCATATAGATTTTGAGACAACAAGAACAGAACAGAAGCAAGCAGCTTCGGTACAAGGCACTCGAAAGTTGAGAGTCAAGAGTAGTTCAGACAACATGTCTGTCTGGGAAGTAAGTACACAGGAGCCAAAGCACAACTTATTAATACAGACAACAAAATGTGCCTTGCCTATAAAATTGGGTCATAAATGCAAATTACCAAGAGTATCATATGGTAGGTTGCAACTAACCACTTCGAGATGCTGTTGCCCAAATGAAAAACCCAAAATCTAGTTGATTTCAGCCTGAGGAATTAAAGCAGGCGACTTCTTGTATACAATATGTCAAGATGGATATATGATTCACAAGTCGAGTAAAATCCCTGGAGCAGATAAATCAAAGGCACTTAACTCCATGTCATCATATAGGAATAAAGGGTGATCTAATTGAATTAGTATCCTCGTGTTAGTTTCCACCAGTACAATTGGGATTTGGGGAGATAACCAATACAATTTAGAAATAAAGATTATCGATTGATGTCTGTTACCTGAGGATGAGCAGAATTGAAGCAGCAAAGCTTATCCATGAAAAAAGTCTCCAATAAGCAACAACTACAACTTCTTAAGCTGACTTTTCACCATCCGCACAACCTCCAAACCGTAATCCACCTCAAACCCACGTCTCAGAATTATGAAACTGCAAGATAAAAATCATCAAAAGCAGAAACACAACCACCCCGGAATCGAAATCAACTCCCTCTGCTCACAACCAGGAAAACCATCCCCAGTGGTTATTCTTCCTTAGTTTGCACAAGAAATGATGGAGAGAAATATAATGAAAAGAGAACGAGAAAAGAGGGTGGACAAGTCAGAGCTTTTATAAAGTAATATGCAAAGAAAAGCGGGACACATAAACTCATCATACCTTAGAAAAGAAAGAAAGTCAGAGGAAGTAATGAAAACTGCTCTGTTTTCAGCTTGACAATTCATGGCGTTTTGAAGAGTCTTCACAGTGACGGGAAAGAGAAAGAGAAAAGAATCAAAAGAAAAGCCCAAAGCCAGCTTCCTTCCGATGCCGTTGACTTGGCCGATTTCTACTGTTTCAGTCTGTATCTTTCGATGGACAAAGTCTTGATTGCAAATTGTGGGATAATTTCACTTTCTTCCCATAATGATGACACATTCTTTATTTTTCCTCCACTAGACCCAAGAAAGATAAATATAGTGGGATTATAGAGCTACGAATATGATCATGCACACTTGAACAGGGTAATGGTAGTTGCATACACCTTTATTGGCTTCTCTACTCTTTATGCATTAACTAGCCCTTTTCCCCATGTTATGCATCGGATTTTGTTGATAATCTCCTAAAGTACATGATAATAAAGTATACTAACGTCAAAAAAGAAATTGATGCTCTTCACTATCCCATTAATATGCATTTTGTATTTTGATTTTGAACTCTTCTTATGTAGCATCAGTGTTAATTTAATTATAGCGATCTTTGTAGATGATGAATAGTTTGAATCTCGGAAAATTAAAAATGTGCAATCAATGTAGAGTACTTATAAGTCTAATGGAATGGAACTAATAATTGTCTCTATGGAATATAGAACTATTAGATTAGAGTAATCAAATTTTACACCTTGGAGTACAGATATAATGACACTCTAGTGTCCGGAAAAAATATTAACGTGATCCTATTATATGTATATTGATCAATATCTTGCACTCTCCTTGCAAAATAAATATAGCCATTATGGTTGTATACAAAACTAGTAAAATTTATCAAAAAAGAATTTTGCAATAATCTCAAGTATCTCTTTACCAAAAAAAAAAATAATCTCAAGTATCTTCTAATAATATGGTTTGATTACAAGAGATCAGCAATCAAATGTACATTTGTATTGTGGTTTCGCTTCCGCATTTGATGAGAGACTTGAATGATAATTATTAAATCTATAAGTAAATTAATCATTATTGACAAGAAAAAATAATGATTTAATCGAGTCATTGGATGATGTAAAGTGTAACTTCCTAAAATATGGAATGGTAGATATGATTATTTCCATACTAAAGGGTGCAGAATAAGACTCCTCTTAACTTTTAAACTAACTATTTGCAAAACCTATTTGCACTTGACAATCTTCATGCTCTTTGGTATCTTGACCAGCTACTAGATTTTGATAGAGTGATTTCATCTCTTCGCTTATAATCTCTAACCATTGCAGCGACTTAGTGTTAGTCATCGCCTTAAAGTAAGACGAATGTTCATCAATTTCCACCTTGTTACCTCTAGTCAATGCATAGGCAATATCTGTATAACTATAATGTACAAGTAGTTTAATTTGTCTTCTCTGTTTGCATACTGCAATATTGTGCTGCGACTCTATTGGTTGTTATGTATCATCGACTTTAGAAACAGCAATGTCATCTATAGTCACAACCTTGGTCACCTTTGAGGTTTACGGAGTTTTCACCTTAAGCTTCACCTAGCTGCTAATACCATGATCTGTTTGTTCTACTAATTAGGTCTTAAGAATCCTTTGTCGAAGGATAGCAATCTTGTCAATGATCACATCTCTATTAATACCAGATGATTTGGGATCAGTGCATCACAACCGATAGCCTACACTCCATGTTTATAACCCACAAATATGCACTTCTTAGCCCTCTGCTCAAGCTTAATATCATTGGCTTGAGCATACATAGGATATGCGAATACTCGTAATTCGGAGTAATCAACAAGTTTCTCCGACCATACTTCCTCAGGGGTCTTTTACTTGTTAGCAGATGATAGAGATCCCTTCATTGGTATTGGAGTGTGGTTTTATGTCTACCTTGGTTCGTTCCATGCGTTTAGTTGGTGATTGTTCAGTGCTGCAAAGAATCCTTTCTCCTCATCATGACCGATCCAGGTACAACTCCAATTGCTCTTACTGCTTCTCTCACTCCATTGTTTTCTTTTTCAACTTTAACCGAGTTTCGTACTTCACATGTCTCTAAGATAGACTATCTCTATGAAGTCTCTCTTAGTGATGAAATCAAAATTTCCGAAACGCAACTTCCTCTCATGAATCCACACTCAGTCTTTGCCAAACCTACTACATCTGTCAAACTCCGAAAGAAGTCAAAGAATACGTCCAGTTTTCCAAATTTGACCAACATCCAATTCCTGCCTCTGAAAAGGAGTATTTTGTTACTCTTCAAATTCCTCCTGAATTTCTCAAATAGTGGATCCAACAAGGGTATTTGCATATACACTATGGAGCAGTTCGTCTTGCTCTTACCTTCCATGGGAGAAAAGGCTTGCTTGTTATAGCAAGAATGGCTCTTTTGGATACTAGATTCCTAAAATACCAGCATACTTGTATTGGTACTGTCCAAACCACCTTAAATGCTGGAACAGTCTTCGTAACCTTTTATCCAAATTTTAATATTGCTATTTCCGATCCCCAACTACTTTCTTTCTTGAAAGTGCAACTTCAGCTTACTAGAGCTCCTCAAATTGCCGATTTCATTGCTGCAACTTTTCATTATCAAATGGTGTATAGAGTCCAAAATCATGCCTTCAATTTGAATTTCCAACATGGAAATGAAGATGCACTGTTCAACTCCATGCAAAATGATCAAGCTTCTTGTATTCATGTTACTCGGCAGATCCCAAAAGAAAAGTTAGCCAAGCTTCTTCCTAAATCTTGGATAACAAATTATGAAAAGCTCCACCAAATCAGCCAACCTTTTCAGTCTTCAGACTTTGAATTTGTGAGACAAAGAGATGGTACTGTAATCATCAAATTCCGCAAAGAAAAGGAAGAAACTCCCCGTTTCATAGGATCACGAAGGATCTTCATCAGTAACAAGACAGGCACTCAGTGAATATGAGCACGAACAGGCACAAGCACAACTCCAGGTTGCATAAGATCACGAAATATCAAATATAGGAGATCCAACACAGTCATCTCAAGATCTAGTGCAGTCATCTTAGGATCCATGGAGTGGACAACTCTCTCAAAACCTCTATGACTATGGACCATTGTCCTTATCTGTTGGACCTGACGCTAGCTCCTCCTCTCACTACACACAACTAGGAAATTGGCCCTAGCCAGTTTTGCTCCAGCCAATCTTACCTGAACAAAATCCACAACCAAGCCTTGGCATCAGAATGTGGAATGAACTCCTTTTGTTACCACAAAACACTCCAAATACTGCTCTTCCAGATCTTTCGATACATGTATCCTCTTCCTCGAACCTAACGCCAGTTATAATTGAAGATAATTTCGAACACATTCTGACACAAAGACATGTAGCAGAATATGAACGTGCAAACAGTTCAGACAGCTTGGATTATGACTATAACTCTAGATGGAGATAAGCTTGTACTAGTATACCTAAATGGCACTGTTTGGGTCCTGCTTCACCTATGAATAGGCTTTAAGTGTTCTACGAGTAAGTGTGCCAAATAATATACTTAGTTAGGTGAGTTTTGTTTTATGTGGACAGAAGTCCAATAATGTACCCCACCTTTGTCCAGCATGTATTCTCCAACACTTATATAAGGCCATGTAATCCTTCGGTTTGAATTAAGAGGAAAAGTTGTGAAATCTCAATTCTCTCATTTTCCACGCCTCTCTAAAAATCCTTTTCTTCAAAGCCTGTCATGATCCTCTAAGAAAGGCAGCTCAGCCAGTTAGACATAACATCATCCTGATCACTCTGAGCGTCTCTATGCTCTGAGCTAAATCTCTGGGTAGTCTTACAGCTAAAAAACAGTCCCTGGAGGGCTTGAACAAGCGGTTCACTAATGTGGGATAGCATACCTGCTGTAAACTGATCCGGTTTTCCTAACTCTCAGTATATGAAGGGAAAGTTCATTGCTTTAGCCCAAAATTCCTTGTCTAATCCTATATGTGAAAGTATGGACCAAGCTTGCATAAGTAAGGTTCTGTTCTCACGTTGTGCGATGCCATTCCGATGTTTCACAATCCCTTCTTTTTGGCATAATGTCGATAAATCTTTATTAGAGAACTCCATGTCGTTATCGATTCTCAAGTTTTTGTTTTGTTTATCTGGCTCATTCTCAAGCACTTCCTTAAACTTCTTGAATTGATCTAATACATTAGATTTGTGCTTCATAAAGTATAACTATATATTTCTTAAATAATCGTCAATTAATGTTAGTATATATTGGGTACCTCCTTTCGAAGGAACCGGAGATGAGCCCTAGACATCTCAATGAATATATTTAATTGTTCCCTTGGTCGAATGAATAATTGGATAGATTTAATTCGGTTCTACTTCCCAAAGATGCAGTGCGTCCCTAAGATGCATTGCTCACATAAGTCCAGCTTTTCTATTTTCTAGCCCTTTAGCAATCCTCTCTCACTCAACATCGTTATATCTATCTCACTCATGTACCTCATTCTTATAAGCTATAATTGAGCCAAATCGAAGTTTGACTGACCTAATGAAATTACAGCAGCTTCTATCGCAGTCCCTTTTAGTAGATGATAGAGAGTATTCACTTTCTTTCCCTTCATTACTATCATGGCATTTCGATAGATTTTCAGCACTCCACCTTTAGCATTGTGCTTACACCTAATATCATTGAGTGTCCTTGGAGATATAAAGTTCCTCTTGAGCTTTGCTACATAGCGCTTGTCTCCCACTATACGCACTACCCCATTGTGCATCCGAATTTGAACTATCCATATCCATACAACCTTTCAGGCTACGTTATTCCCCAATAGAACTTTACCATCGTCTACCATATGGTGACTAGTGGACCAATTCCTCTTAGGCGTCATATTATAAGAACAACTTGAATATAGTACTCTTTAGTCTCCCGACGAACCACTAGTTACATACTAGACAACCTCCGCATCATTAGTGCTCTTCTCAGTAATATTCACTACACTGCTTGTGGCATTTAGCCTGTTACCTTTGCTTCTTAATTTTGAGCAATCTCTTCTAATGTGCCTCTCCTTGTGACATTCAAAACGCTTCACGTGTCCTTTGGACTTTTTATGGCATGATTTTATATGCTTTTACCTTTGTTGCTACTAGATCCTTGGTGTTGATCTCTTTCTCGAATCATTAGTTCCCATGCTACATCATACACCAAATTGTCATTTTGCAATTTTCTCTACCACTTCTTAATAAACAAGACGAATTGACTTCTTCTGAGGTAATTGTGATGCATTCCTCTAATAGTGAATTGGTGAAGTGCTCCCATGACTCCAGTAAAGAAGCTAACAACATTATGCCCTATCTTTTATCATCAAAGGTTTCTCCGACGTTCTTCAAATCCATAATGGGTTTGTTAACTCATCTAGGTGGGCTCTAATGAAAGTACCTTTAACAAATCGAAACTGAAACATCCTCTTGAACATCTGTAAGCAATTATTCAAACCCTTAATTACCCAAAGGACCTCAAGTTTTGCCCACAATGTTGCCGCATCATTTTCTTCAACCACCTCTATTAACATCTCGTTTGATAGGTTCAACAAGATTATACTCTTTACCCTCTCCATCAACTCATCTTTATCAGCATTTCATGGTTTCCGGCAAAATAGCCTTGCCATCTAACGCTTTCGTCAAACTTGGGATGTTAATAGTACACGCATTGCAATGCTCCATAACACAAAGTTGTTTCTTCTATTAAACTTCTCAATTTCTACATTTGCTCCGGACATAATTGCAACAGCAAAATTTCCAGACAAGATTAGACAAGCAAAAACCCCAATTCAAATTCAGAAAAAGTCTATCCTTAGCTCCGATACTAGTTGTTGTAAAATAATGTAGAAACTAACTAGATCTTGCAATTAAATCAACGTGAAATCACCAAAGAAATATTTGAGGAATAATAAAGAATACTAGAGATTTACGTGATTCGATTTGAGTATCGAAACATATTTAGCTAGGAGAGTCAACACCAAATAATCCACTAATAATAGGAGAATAAGAGTTACAATTGCTTATACGCTCGAGTGTTTTTCAATATCTAGATTAAGCCTAACCTCAAAGTGTTTATAATAAATAACTCATTTTTGATGTAAAACTCAGAGCAAAAGATTCATTGCGTTTAGAACTCTTGTGCGTCCCCTTTCTTTCTTTCTTTCTTCGCGGCTCGTCCTTTTGAGTCGTTGTGCAGCTTGAAGGTATAAACAATCCGCAGTCAAATATATAAATAAATAGGTGACATCCACTTACTGTACGTCTTTAAAGAGGTCCACCCTCACACGGCTAAATCTCGGATAATAGATTTGCACTTTTCTTGACCAACAAAAAGAAACTTTCAAAGACCAAAAGCACGTCTCTGTACGCATATCACGTGAATATTCCCTTCAAGATAAATCCTAATTCAAATAGGAAAGTGAGACATTAGAATTCATTTCCTAACTGTTTGGTTTAACTAAGGTTTTTCTTGAATTTTGGTACATGACTCACATCTCCAAATGCACTAAAATTCTTTTTTTTTTTTTAATTTATAGATAGATATGGACTCTGGTTCTCGTGTAATCTCACACATTCATACACTTATATTAAGACTTTGGTTGATCCACTAAGCCTTAATCAAGTATGTAGATTAACTTCAATAATTGCAATATTGCATTGGCTTTTTTTTATTTGAAAACAAGAGGCATCTTCTTTTTGTCGATGATACTCGGAGAAGAACTCCCGAGAAACATGTCCTCTTATGTATTAATTTTATCAGTGACACATGTTCCACCAAACGAAGAAGCAGGCAACGCGATCTGTTTTTGCCTTCTTGGCCAGCAAAACCGAACAAAAGTAAAAACGACTTGAAACGACAAATTGGCCGGCTAAGATATCCCGACAATGATAACGTCGCATTATGCGTAAAAATCTGTCAGAATATTTTCATTCCTTGACCTTTGCATTCCATTGGCAGGAATTTTCCTAAACGACAATTGGAAATTCTCCATTCAGCATCATTGCAAAAACCGGCTCATAGATTCCCCAAATACATTCTGTGCAAGTGAACATTGAATTAGTCAAGTGTTTGGTACATAAGAAGCCAACGTTTCATAACTAGTATATGTATATATCGATTTTATTCCCATATTTTCCAGGTAGAACTTTGTCAATACAAGTGAGTTCCTGAGAACACCAATAGAACTGTGGTGAAGTCATTGTTTCTTGTTTTGGTTCTACAGCAATGGCCTCCACACCTGCAAGCATTCATGCAGTCTCTCCAAAAGTCAGGCTATCGACCGAGCAGTCGATCATGGAGGACATCAAGGCCAGTCATGCCCAAGATTTCAGAACCAACGACGCCATTGTTTCTGCATCTTATTTCCAAAAGGTCTCTCCTATATACTAAACCAACAAGAGGGAAAAAGAGTTTCATTTTACCTTTGAGTATATTAAGTCTCAGTTACAGAGTTGATAATCAAATTGGGTGGCCAATTATAAGTGAGCATTTAAAAGGGTCATATTTGACTTTCATTAAGAGTCTGCCACGCCAATTTGTAAATAAGCCTGAGGTATTATTCCATCTTTTATTAAGCTCTTATATCTGGAGTTAGCTTTTTCTAGCAACATTTCGGTTGGTGCAGATTGTCGCCGAGCTTGTGGGCACATACATTCTGATATTTGCTGGATGTGGGGCTGCTCTTGTAGACCAAGTGCAGAGACTCAACATTGTGGGTATAGCCATCGTGTGGGGCGTAGTTCTGATGGCAATGATATATGCGGTCGGACACATCTCTGGTGCGCATTTTAACCCTGCAGTCACGTTCGCGCTGGCTGTTTCCACCAAGTTTCCCTGGAAACATGTGAGAAAATTCCTTGTGAACCATTTGCTTTGTTTCTGTTTAGAAAACTTTTGACAATTGCACTTTTTCTCACAGGTGCCAGTGTATGTGTTGTCCCAGTTAATTGCTGCAACACTTGCAAGCCTGACACTGAAAGTGTTGTTCCATGACCTGGACAATATCCAAGCAACCATGACTCAATACAAGGACACAACTTCTGATCTAGAGGCTATTGCATGGGAATTCATAATAACTTTCACTCTGATGTTCACAATCTGTGCTGTCGCAACTGATCACAGAGCGGTAAGATGCCAAAGCTTGCCGTTTTGCGATTCCCCACCTCTATCATTCTTTTCTAGGGGAACTTCCTTCAAAACATCGACTTGAGGCTTCTTCCTTCCTCACTACAGACAATGATTTTCTTCTAGGGTGCTAACTTCTTTGACTGACTGAAAAATGCAGAACAAAGACATCGGTGGAGTTGCGATCGGGGGTACACTGCTGTTCAATGTTATGATTGCAGGGTAAAAAAGCGAGACTGATTATTATCTCCTTCTTTTGTTTTGTCTGCCTTACTGAAAGTGCATGTGCTAACAAAGAATTTTTGGATTTTGTAGGCCAATCACGGGAGCTTCAATGAATCCTGCGAGGAGCATGTGCAGCAGCAACGATGTACGGTGTACTTAGAGTACCTAAAGCAGAAAGATCCATGGAAATCACCAGAAATGTTTACAATGATGCCTATGATCCTTAGATAAATTAATATTCGCATTCACAATTTTGTGCTAGAACTGAAATTGCCTCTGAGCTTCATCATAGGCTACTTGGCGCGGTCCTACTGCACCTGGATTGTGGCACTACGCTTGAGACTTTCAAACTAAATGGAGCTTCTTTCCAGTTCATCTCAGCTGAACAACAAACCAGAAGTCCCAAACAAAACTCCTCCTACTTCGAGATACTGCGTATTCGATGTTCCTGATCATTTAGGGAATGCGCTTGTCCATTATTCAGCATATGTAGTTTTGCTGAAGTAATATGATTTCAGAATCTACAGAATGTAACAGCTAAATAACTCAAGACATACTGTTCACTGGTTTCCTTTTTTCGACTATGCTTTTTGATTTTCCAACTAATCCATCATCTCAAACGGAAGAAACTTGCCAAGGAGCAAAAACATATGCGATATATATTAAAAAACAAATTCTTTTTCAGGTTGGTAAATTTCTGAAATTACTTGGCAAGTTTGAAGAATGGTGGATGCAAAAAAATTGTCAATTACCTGATATTCTACTTACTTAGTAACATTTTTATGTTATTACTATTTTTTTTGATAGTTGACAAATTATCAACTGTTTTTCTTTTAATAATTTTTATTTGTCTTTCTTACCAATGTCTTAAATTTATCAATTCTGTGAATACCAAATTTATTTGAGTGACATACAAACTTCTTTCAATTAAATTACCAACTGGTTTTAATTTTATCAACTGTCAATTGAGTTACATAGCCATGTTTATGTTTTTACTTTATTAACTTTTATTGTTTACCAATTTTTATTTGTCTCTCTCGCGAACGCATGAATTTTTTTTAACTCTAATATGATTTTGCCAACCGTTATTTGTATGACAGACTAGTTCTTCTCCGGCCCATTAGGTTGTCAACTAATTTTAGTTTACCAAGTCTGATTTGAGTTAATTGATTACCAACGTCTAATTGTTTGTTTGAAGGGACCACAACTCTATAAGTACTTGAACTTTTGCTCGTTTTAAAATTGAGTACTCAAACATTATTTTTTCAATTAAGTACCTCAACTTTGCAAATTTGGTCAACGTGAGACATTCATTGAATAAATTATCATTTCATGTGATGATATCGATGGGGCTTGCTTCATTAGTAAAAGTTAAGCCCAATAGCTGACGTGGCTTGCTTATTAAGTAAGAATTATGCATCTCCATTTAGGTGATGGGTGAGAGAGAGAGAGACAGAGATGATTTGAACGATCTTGGCCTATGATATCATTTGTAGAGGCTGCATGGAATGTCGATATGGACCATTAACGACTATTTATGGGCTTCAGTATCCAATTTGGCATTTTTCACTCCGCTCGTGATTTTCACGGAGGTTTCATATTGACTCATATTTAAAATGTTGAGGTACTTAATGTTTACATACTTAATTCTAAAACGAGAAAAAGTTCAGGTACTTGTAATGTCATTATTTTTTGAAGTGTAACCACTTTTCATTGAGTTGCATCTACTATTTGTAATACTTTTCCAATTCGTAAAATATGCCGACTCTTTTTGTAGTGGCCAACTTTATTTAAAGTGATTGCCAACTTTTATTTCATTAAGTTACGTACAAGTTTTGCATTATTAATTCTTATTTGCGTTAGCTATTGACTTCTATTATCAGTGACAAAAGCTATTGGGTTACCAAATCTCATTTGAGTTTCTTATTATTTTATTTTCCAACTTCTCCATTGAGTTACCTCTTTTTATAATTCTTATTCAAGGCATAGCTAAGAAATGCAAATAAAAATTTATAAATAATTAGATTAATATGAAAATTGAAAAGCCCAAATAAATATGGGTAAGTAACTTAAATGGGAGTCGGTAACCTAATGCTAAGCGGTAATTTAATGGGAGAAAATTTGGTGAGTTATGCTAATTTAGGTTGATAATCTCTAAAAACAATTAGCAAATGTAAGGGGCTGCTAATTAAAGCAAATAAAAATTGACAACTTGATAAAGAAAAGTTAGTAAATTAAAAAGAAAAACAAACGTTCCTAGCAAACTCAAATGAGGGTAGGTAGCCCAAAACTTGTTAGTATTTTAATCTAATAAAAGTCGATGAATCACTCTAATTTAGGCTAGTAATTCCATATACCTGTTAAAATATTCGAAGCGTTAGTATGTTATGCAAATAAAGTTAGTAAGTTTACAAAAGTGTCTGCAAATTTTGAGCAGGTTACCTAGAGAAAGATCTACGGTCATTTCTCTTACCAAATATTTTTTTGATACTTACCAACACTCGTTAGAATTTAACGGCACAGAAAAAAATTCCATATTTAATCAGAGTTGACGCAGCCTGCACTGAACAAATGGCAAGCACGGATCATATAGGTCGAATAGTCACACGATAGAAGAACGCCCAACACAAAGATGCAAGTCACTCAAGCTAATTCAGCACACTTGTTTATCGAATTTTAGCAAGAAATCACAAAGGTTTTAGATGAACAAACGACTTGCTTACCCAATAACCCTTTTTCGAGAAAAGAAGGGCATTGAGAAGCCCATGTCAACACATGAGCCAAGCCCAACCAAAACAAAACAAAGGACAGATATGGAGAAAGCAACAGAAAATGGCGACCCAATGTGATATGGGAAGCAAAGGAGCCATCAGTCTTTCCGAATTCTGCAGTGAATCTGCCGAAAGGCTTATCAAAGTAATGGTGATAGTGCAGAAGGCACATGAGTAACTTACTGAGCATGAGACTATCAGTGTCCAAAGTGATGACAATCTCATATGAATAGCGACCGATAGAATATGGACTGAAATTTAGGGGTGAGGTTTCTTTTATTGGCCCAAATAAAGTGGCTAAATTGTCCAAAAAGTCCTAGACCTAATAAATGGCAGTCAATTCAGTCATAAACATTTCAGTTTTGTTAGTTTAATCCTAAACCATTTACGATTTACCAAAATAGTCCTTCTAACCAATTCTAACTAGAAATAAGTTATGTAGATCTCGATTGTCTTACGTGGGATGGCCAGTAAGCATCGAAGTGAACCACCGCGTGGGAGAATTCCTACCAAAATTGGATAGCGAAATTAAATTAGCAAATAGTCAAAAGGCTTATGACTAAATGGACAAAATTAAAAAAGTTTAAGGTTAAATTGGCTATCGTATAATAGGTTCAGGAGATAATTATCCCTAAAAAAGAAGTACATGGGACTAAATGGTTGCCAAAAGCAAAGTACAAGATAGCACTTCACAAGTGAAATAAATAATGAGTCATTGACATTTCTTAGTAGCATTCGTGCGTTCTCAATTCCTAAGCACGCTCGTGCATTACATTCATTACATCATGAGTACTACTTTGGGAAATGGATCGTGCACTGCGTTTGTACACATTCATGCATTCTCAATTCGTAAGCACGCTCGTGCATTACATCCATAACATTATGATTACTACGTTGGGAAGTAAATCGTGCATTGCGTTTGGACACATTCATCCAATGTCCAAACGGATGTATATTATGTCTATGGATTTGTCATTTGTTCATTGAGATCAAATCAAGAAAGCATGCATGATGTTACGGCAAGCATATGACATCCTAATACCAATGCATCTCATATAATAAAATCGCAATTTGACAAACGCAATCTGTACATACTAAAATCAAAGAATGAGTATCCGAGATTTACCACTACAAAAAAACGCTTTTTTTCCGACAAAATTACCAACGAAAAATTCTGAAAAATTCGTTGAAAAGGGAATTTCCAACGAATTTTCCAACGAAAAAAATTTCGTTGGTAATTCGTTGTTGGGAAATTTTCCAACGAAAAATTTCAATTTTCGTTGGAAATTTGCAATAATTTTTTTTTCCTTGAAAAATTCATTAAAAAATTCGTGGCTAAATTCGTTAGAAACGAATTTTTTTTTCCGACGATTTCTTTTCGTTGGAAATTATATTTTTTTTAGTCGAAAAATCGTGAAATGTTTTTTTCCATCGAAAATATTTTTTTTTTGGTCCAATTTTTTTTTATCGAAAAATAGCTCTCGCCGGCGAGCGCGGAGCTCGGCCAGATCTGGGTGAGCTTGGGCTTGCCGGCGAGGGCGGAGCTCGCCCAGATCTGGGCGAGCTCAGGCTCGCCGGCGAGGGCGGAGCTCGCCCAGATCTAGGCGAGCTCAGGCTCGCCGGCGAGGGCGGAGCTCGAGCTCGCCCAGATCTGGGCGAGCTCGAGCTCGCCGGCCATGGCGAGCTCGGCCCTCGCCATGGCCGGCGACTCTGTTGCGCCAACAAGAAGATGAAGAAGAAGCAGCAGCAGCAGTAGCAGCAGGGGCGGGAGCAGGCTTCGAGGCCGCCGCCCGTCAAGTCCGTCGTCGGCGACGAGGCTTGGTGGCGTCGGGGGCATCGAAGGCTTGGTGTCCATGGCCGCGGAGCGGGTGCCGGAGGAGGAGGGGGGCGGCGAGGGAGTAGGTGGAGGGGGAGACGGAGGGAGAAGTGAAGGCGAAGGAGAGAGAGAGAGAGAGAGTGAGAGAGAGTGTGGGGAAATTGAGAGTGTGTGTGGAAACTGTGTGTGTGGGGAAATTGTATATGTTTTTTTCAAATTCATTGGAAAATTTGTTGGAAATTTCCAACGACTTTTTTTTCGTTGGAAATTTCCAACGAATTTTCAAACGAAAATTGTACATATTAAAATAATATTTCGAAAATTTGAAATTCGTTGGAAAATTTGTTGGAAATTTCCAACAAATTTTTTTCGTTGGAAATTTCCAACGAATTTCCCAACGAAAATTGTACATATTAAAATAATATTTCGAAAATTTGAAATTCGTTGGAAAATTCGTTGGAAATTTCCAACAAATTTTCCAACAAATATAAAAAATGTCGAATAGTACCGGGTTTTTTTTAAATTCGTTGGAAATTTCCAACAAAAAAAGTTCGTTGGAAATTTCCAACCAATTTTCTAACGAAAATTGTACACACTAAAATAATTGCCCGGAAAATTTAAATTCGTTGGAAAATTCGTTGGAAATTTCCAACGAATTTTTTTTTGTTGGAAATTTCCAACAAAAATTATACACACTAAAATAATTTTCCGGAAAATTGAAATTCGTTGGAATTTTTGTTGGAAATTTCCAACGAAAAAAAATTCGTTGGAAATTTCCAACGAATTTTCCAAGGAATTTCAAAAAATGCTGAACAATATCGGGTTTTTTTAATTAGTTGAAAAATTCGTTGGAAATTTTCAACGAATTTTCCAACGAAAATTGTACACCCTAAAATAATTGCCCAAAAATTGAAATTCGTGGGAAAATTCGTTCGAAATTTCCAACGAATTTCTTTTTGTTGGAAATTTCCAACGAATTTTCCGACGAAAAATTTTTCGTTGGAAATTTCCAACGAATTTGACTTTTCGTTGGAAAATTTGTCGCAAATTTGCGACGAAAATTTTTCGTTGGAAAATTTTCGTGGCAAAAATCCAGTTTTTTTGTAGTGTACCTACCGGGATTAGAATCCTTGTCATCACCGAAAAAAAGGTGTCATTAGATGCTAGCTCTTCTCCATGTGTATCCGAGTTCCTGAATCTAAGACTGATTTTTTTTTTCCATATAGATTAGTAGCCTCGCGCACAAGTAATTACGAGTTAATTATTAATCACTTGCATTAGGGGAGAGGAACACGTTAGGAACCTTGAAAGTGACTTAGGTGGGTACGTCTACGGTCTATATATCAGGTTTTGAATGGTTATAATTTTATACAAGCTACTAAACTCTTACACAAAATCCTGGAACGCTATCCGGGCACTCTCTCTCTCTCTCGAAGAGCTTTCTCTCTATCCCATTTCCAATGGTGATAGCTAGCCCCAAAATCCCCAATACCCAAAACCCTAAATCCACAGAGCCATAACCATTTCCACGCCAAACACCACCAGCTACAACGCTATTTCCCATGGATCTACGGATTCATAGCTTTCTTTAGCATCCCAGCTCTGAATCTTAAATCCCAGACCCTCAAAACCTCTGGAAAAAAACAAGAAAACACCATACCCTTTCTACCGCTATTCCAGATTCCAACTTCAATGGCGACCTTCATCTGGCTTCACGAGGCTCATCTTCACCAACGCTGATCCCCTTAACCCCAAAAAACCAAAAACCCACACGATGTTTTGCACCACCATCACCACTTCCACCGCTTTACCTCACCAAGCCCTAACAAAAACAACCTCTCCCATTTCATCCTCCACCATTATCTAAAATAGAGCCCCTCACAACCTTCATCCCGACAAATCCAAACAAAAAATCTTTCATACCTTCTTAGTAATAGCTCCCAGCATGCTAGCACCTCCAATACTCAGACTGGTCACTGCTGTAGCTCTGTTTCTCGCCTTGAAGGACTCATAAGCCTGGCCTAGCCAAGTCGATCCCCCTTTTCCAGCAATGCCAAGCGATCTACACAGAATCTCAGGGTTTATTGAGCAATAAGTAGATGAAGGAACCAAGCTTCAGTGGAGATCTTACCTGTTGAGGTACTATCGCTGGGGTATTTTGTTAACTGAAAAAGAAATGGAGGGACGGGCTGAGAATGAGCTGAGAGTGGCAGCTCTCATAAGAAGATTGGGAGACCTTTGGATAGAAAATGACGAAGTGAAGGTAAAAGAAGAAATTCCAGGGGATAAATTGAAGGAATGCAAACTCACTTTATTTGGAAAGCTCTATTCAAAGCCAAATGTTAATTTCCAAACTCTCCATAGTACAATGAAGAAGGCGTGGAAGACAGAAGATGTTACATGTGCCCAAATCGAGCCTGGGTTATTCTCTTTCATTTTTAGCTCAGAGACAGAGAAACAAAAGGTGATAGAGGCGGGCTCATGGTGCTTTTCCAGCAACTTGCTGGTCCTCAAACAATGGGAACCAAACACACCGCTGCATTGCTATGACTTCTCGAAATGTGCCTTTTAGGTGCACTTTCTCGGCCTCCCTACAGAAAGAATCACAGAAGAAGTTGTTAGCAATATGGCTTCAAGCTGGGAACGGTGAAAGAAGTAAGGCTGGATACAAAAAATAACAGTTTCCTCAATTTGGGGAAAGCTAGGGTGGAAATAGATTTGGCTGCCCTTTTGAAGTCAGGTACGTTCATCAATATCGGTGGGATAAAAATCTGGGTAGACTTCAAGTTTACCTCACTTTTGCTACTCCTGTGGGAGAATCGGATATCATGCATCTTATTGCTAGTACCCTACAAGGATCCAGTTATGGAGGAAAATATCAAAGGTAAATTCGAACAATGGCTGAAGGTGGAAGTCCAGGAATATAGTCCATATTGGGAGCTGTTCTATGCGGACCAATTGCCAATATCAGAGGATGAAATGGTTCCTGAAACCCCTATCCAAGATCCTATCCCTTTAAGCATCATTGCCATAGGGAAAGGCATTGAAACAAGGGAAACGCAAGTAGGAAAACACGCTGAACCTGCCCCTAGTCTAGAAGTTTAGCAACAACTTGGAAAACGTACTCAACTACTACTCCGGGACATTCCAGAGACAGATACTAATATGGAAGTAGAAGAGAGATTGTGCAAGAAAGGAAAATCAGGGAAAAAAATCCCCCCTACAAAGAAACAGAAAAGGTACAATCCTTATGTTTTGAGTGGAACAAGCTCCAACCTGCTTGATGAATCTATGTTGTCCGAAACTCCTGTTCAAATGGCTGAAAATGGGCTCGAATGGGCTGTGATGGCTAACCCTAATGAGCCACCAGGGATTAAGTGAAGCTTTTGAGCTGGAATTGTCAAGGGTTGGGCACACCTTTGACATTCCAATCATTAAGAGCCATTGTGGCTCAGGAAAGGCCTATTATGGTGTTTTTGATGGAAACTAAAAATAAAGAGGTTATGGTGGATCGTATTCGTAGACGACTCCAATTTCAGCACTTAAAAGCAGTGGATCCAGTGGGTATAGCCGAGGGCCTGTCACTTTTATGGAACAATGAGGTATCCCCATGCATCGTAGCCAGTACTGCCGAGATGATCGATGTGACTTGCCGAGAGCCAACCAGTGGGAGACTTATGAGAATCACTTTTCTTCATGCCTCGACTAGTTTCCAGGAAAGGCTGCGATTGTGGTGGCATCTCAGGGATTTTCAACCATCCAATCATCTCCCATGGGTTTGTATGGGCGATTTCAACGAGACATTATATCATTGGGAGAAAGTGGGGAGGAGAGAAGCGGACCATTATAGGTTAGTATCCTTTCAAGATTTTCTCAATGATTGTTCGTTAATGGATATCGAAAGCAAGGGGTGTGCATTCACATGGTCAAACAACAGGGAAGGAGAAAATCTAGTAAAAAAAAGACTAGACCAAGTTCTTAGCAACATTGAATGAAGAGTGTCGTTCCCAAATGCGGAAGTCTATGCATTGCCAGCTATAGGTTCAGATCACAGTCCAATTCTCCTATCACTTTACCCAAATCGAAAAGCACGGAGAAAAGAGTTTAAGTGGGAAGCTTTTTGGATAGAAGATGCCGAATATGATGAGATTGTGACCAAAGCCTGGGTGGACCCAAATCTTCAGCAAGGGGTAGTAGTGTATAGGCTGGAAAAAGTTAAAAAGGCACTTTCAATGTGGAGCCAACGTAAATTCTCTAATGCACACTGCCAAATTGAATCTCTCAAGAGACAGTTAGTCGAACTCACAAATACAAGATTGGGGGAGGCAAGAAAAGAGGCATCTCAGGCTACTCAAAGGAAAATTGAAACATTGTGGAGGCAGGAAGAGATGTAGTGGGGTCTGAGATCGCGCGTTAATTGGCTGAAATGGGGGGATAGAAACACCAAGTTTTTTCACGCGACTATGGCGCAGCGTAGGTAGCGCAATAAAATATCAATGCTGAAAGTTGATGAAGCTACTTGGTGCAGTGAGAAAGGTGAGCTAAAGAAACATGTGACCGATTTCTATCGCTTGCTCTATACCATGGAAGGAGAAAGAAATTTCCAACCAGTGTTGGATCAATGCACTAGTATAGTTACGGAGACAACAAATGAGGCTTTATTGGCACCAGTAACGATGGAGGAGGTAAGAAGTGCTGTGTTTCAAATAGCTCCCATGAAAGCTCCAGGACCCGATGGCCTTAATGGCCAATTTTACAAGCACCATTGGGAGGTCATTCAGTACAATATCTTTCAACTGGTCAGGGATTTCTTTGAATCAGGAACGTTTGACCGAAAACTCAACTGTACCCATATTACTCTCATTCCAAAAATACCTCACCCAGAAAATTTGAGCCAATACAGACCCATAAGCCTTTGTAATGTTAGCTATAAAATCATCTCCAAAGTTCTAGTGAACCGTTTGAAACCTTGGCTACTTGGATTCATCTCTATTGAACAAAGTGCTTTTGTTAGTGGACGTCAAATCCAAGACAATATATTAATAGTCTAGGAAGTCCTACACCAGTTGAGAATCAGAAAGAGGAAGAAGAAGTTCCACGCAATGTTAAAACTCGACATGCAAAAGGCATATGATAGAGTGGAATGGGATTTTTTGGGGGCATGGATGTTAAATATGGGTTTCAGTGAGAAATGGGTGACTTTGATTATGACCTGCATATCCTCTGTCACCTTCAGTGTCAAGTTTAATGGAGAATCCCAGCAGTACTTCCGGCCTACTCGGGGCATTAGACAAGGTGATCCTCTATCTCCCTACCTCTTTATTATTATGGCTAACGCACTATCCCATCTCATGAACAAAGCCATAGAAGATAGTAGCTTAAAAGGAATTAAACTGAACACTTTCTGTCCGACACTCTCACATCTGTTGTTTGCGGATGATGCCATCTTTTTCCTAGAGGGGAAAATCGGCGAATGTCAGAATTTAGCTGGTGTATTGAATCAATACTGTTTTGCGACGGGACAAGACATAAATTTGAACAAATCAGGGATTTATTTTAGTAGGGGCTGCCCACCAAATTTGCGAAAGAACATGGCAGATGAATTGAGAGTACCGGAGATAGAAAAGACTGGGAAGTATCTAGGCGTACCTTCAGATTTGGGAAGCTCTAAGAAGCAAATGTTTGCATGGATATTGGCTTAGGGTCAACATGAAACTAGAAGGCTGGAAGGAAAAGCTCATCTCTAGAGCGGGGAAGGAAACCTTGATAAAAGCTGTAGTACAAGCAATACCCCAGTACGCGATGTCAATTTTTAAGATTCCCATGTCAGTGTGTAGAGCGATCGAACAAAAGATAGCCTCTTTTTGGTGGAAATAGAAGGAATCGAAGGCTGGTGTACACTGGAAGAGATGGGAGGTACTTAAGCTAAGGAAGATAGAAGGGGGTCTCCGATTTCAAGATCTCATTACCTTTAACAAAGCTATGCTAGGAAAGCAAGCGTGGAGACTAATTCAGTCCTCCTCAGCCTTGTGGAGCCAAATAGTCAAAGGACTATATTTCCCCAGAGTAAGCTTTTTGAATGCCACAAAAGGCTTCCGCCTCTCATGGGAATGGCAAAGCCTGTTAATGGGGAGAGATAGCATGCAACCCTTAACTAGATGGGCCGTGGGAAATGGGAAATCAATCTTTATTCGAGAAGATAGATGGCTACCTTAGGGAATCATTAGAGGGCCGGCAAACGCAGGGGATCCCCAAAAAGTTGAAGAGCTCTTAGCTAAGGATGAACGGCGATAGGATGTACAGAAAATCAGTTCTCTATTTAGTGAGCAGACAATGAAGGAAATCTTGGCAATACCACTGAGAACTACCCCAAAAGAAGATGAAATGGTATGGATAGGGAACAAAATAGGCGAGTACACAGTGAAAGAAGCCTACAACAGTATGTATCGGCTAGAACGGTTTCAGAACCCCAACCAGGCCTCCTCCTCCTATCAGATTTCAAAATCCTTGTGGTAGAACATTTGAAAGCTTAACACTATGCCCAAAATTAAATTTTTCATTTGGTGTGTATGCCAGAATAGCTTACCAACCCGTGACAACCTTTGCAAAAGATCAATCACACTCGACCCTCTTTGCCCGGTATGCCGTCAATTCCCAGAAACCATAGAACATATATTGTTACTGTGCAAATGGACAAAAGTGGTGTGGTCAGATTATCGTTTGCAAATTCAAACATCCAGACATGGTATCTTGAGAATAGACAAATGGGTCATGGAGATTATGTTTCAGAGAAATTTCTTACCTTATGGGTCATGGAGATTATGTTTCAGAGAAATTGCTTACCTTCCGCAGAGCTAACTGCCGTGGTGATGTGGAAAATCTGGCTAGCTCGCAACGGCGCTATCTTTCAACAGAAAAACTCTAAATCCGACCTCAATTGTCGACGGAGCATGTGCCATAGACAAGAACTTTAAGCGATGGAACGATAGATCAAGCAAGCAAGAGGGGAAAAAAGGAAACTCGCCTGATTCGTGGATTCCCCCAAAAACCGGAGCTTTGAAATTCAACATAGATGGATCACTTGTCGAAGGGGAGAAGGAAGGAGCTGTCGCCGGAATATGCCGTGACTCAGATGGGAGAGTAGTCGCTGGCTATGCTAAGAGAGTGGTCACAACGACTGCACTTGAAGTGGAAGTCCTAGCATTGCGATTTGTGCTGAAGTACTTGGAGGCTAAAGCAAAAAATGATCCACGGTGGAGACACAATTTGTGTTTGGAGATAGCAACAGACAGCTTATCACTGGTAAAAATGATAGTGGGCCAAAATCCAAGCCCATGGGAGCTGAGACCCATTCTTGAAGACTGTAAAGAGATGCTCGCCCGGTCTAGTTGGGTGGAATTGGTATACGGCCCAAGGGAATCAAATCAAGTTGCAGATTGGCTCGCCAAAACACACCGCAAGAAGGCTCTTCCTCACAACTGGCTTGTAGTGCCGCCATCACCTCTATGGGATCTTTTATGTTCAGAAATTCATAACTTTTGTTATCCTTTGAATTATAATGAATGAAGTGAATAGTCTTCCGATAAAAAAAATGGTTATAATTTTTTAAAACATAGATGTCCCAAATATGCCCAATATCTCCATATTAATATAAAACCATGGCTAAATCTTCCTAAAATTGGTGGTTTAGTCAGCATATTGAATAGTTCAAAAACTATTATATCGTCCTATTGAAAAAAAAATACACGTGTATTTTTTAATGTTGCTTCATTAGCAAGTTAGCATCTGATTGCTACTCTACTTCATAAGACAAAGAGTTGGGAAAATTTTCTAAAATGTTTTAAACTTTTCAATTTTGCTAATTAAGTCATAAATATTTCATGTTTTGTCAATTGAGTTAATTTGGCTAATTTTAACGGAAAATTGCTGATGTGGATGCTGGTGCTAACGTGGATGATTTTTTTTGAAAATTTGAATTTTTTGTTTTGTTCTTTTCTTTTTTCTGTAATTTTTTTTTCTTTTTCTTTCTTTCTTTTCCTTTTTTTTATACTAGATTCAGTGACGACCCTCACCGGTCACGGGCAAGGGCCAACCGACCCTTGCCGACCATAGGCAAGGGCTGGTGACCGTTGTCAGCCATTGTTGATCATTGGTGAGGGTTAGTTGGCCCTTCCTATGATCAACGAGGGTCGACCGGTGACCCTCACCAAGCTTGGAAGGAAAAAAAAAGAAAAAAAAGAAAAAAAGAAGGAAAAAATGTGTGTAAGTGCTGGCCATATCACGAAAGACGAGTGGCATCCATATCATCGATTTTTGAATAAAATTAGTCGGATGGACTCAATTAGCAAAACGTGAAAATATTTATGACTCAATTGGCAAAATGTGAAAAATTTAGGACTGAATTAGCCAAAGTACAATATTCTTAGGACTTTTTGAACAATTTTCCCCAAAATGTCTCCATCTTGATGTTTCCACTTGCTATCTACCCTTCCCATGTCGTTGCCACCAACTATATATTTTTGATGCCCTAACCGGATTCAATTGTCGTTGTCAAGGTTAAAGATCGAATTAATTACTCATTATTGATGAAGGGCCTTGGTCTAACATAATTGCCATGACCTAAGCAATGGGGTCGCATTAGGTGACTAAACAAACATAATTTCTCTTTAATATAGGAGACGAGGGATGAGAAGAAACGCAAGCATACGTGTGTCTCATTGTTTTCCATGTTGCTTTGACCTAATCATCTCTATATCCAACCTAGATTTGTCCTCGAGTTTCATTGAAGCCCATTCATATGTTGGCGTGCGTAAATAATTCGATTTAAATCGCAAGCTTTTGTCGACGACGCTGTGCGTGGGGATTTGAAGTACAGAGTCAGTCGCTTCCAGGAAAAGAAACAAACAGACACAACTAATGTTAAAGAGTATGAAACAAGGCATCCTACTGCTTAATTTCCCTCCTTTTGTGGTACGGAAACCAGCTTATTCAAGTACTGCTTACCTACATTCACACAGTAAAATCTTTTGAGTGTATACTTTAGCATCTTGTTCTTCCACCTAAGTTAGATAATATTTCCAATTTTCTTGGCAGGTCGCCTGATTAGTTACCAGGCAATAATTTCAAATTAAAGAGTAGATTATTCACAAGTTAGTTGATCATAATGTTTCTACCCGAAATTAGATGAAAGTTCGAGAATTAATGTTGGCCGAGCAGCTACATCTCCTTTCGCGTAAATAAATAATAATCGTCGCAAATTTGTGATGGGAATTTCGCTGGTTAATCATCGAATTTCTGGAAGTGAAGAGGGATCGATAGGCTGTTCAGGAAATTCCACGAAAAAAGATTTGTCACAATGGAGAGAAAGGTCTTGCCAATGAAATCTTTCACGTGGCCGTCTTCTTCAAATTCTGTCTTTGGTTCCTGATTTCTGCAATTCTAAATTCAATGCGATTGGCGTTGTTGCTAAAAGTATATTTTATTCTAATATACATGGTTAATTATATCAATAATTAATGTGACATGCAAAGACACTGAACGCAAGTGTTCAATGTAATTTTGATAAATAAGGGCTATATTCTTCAGCATTTTGATGTAAAGTATGTACGTCGCCAAATTCATGCACTTGCCCTCGACAAACAGAAATTCTTCGTTCGACAGTACTCTCTTTGATGATTAAGATATTTAGAAATAAAATGGAGAAAAGCAGTTGCTAAAAATAGAAATGGTCCACCAGATGATCCTTTTTTTATTTTTTAAATTCCGCATAACTTTTTGACAGGCATTTCCGGGCCACAAGAAATTAACAGAAAATAGGAGGAATCAGGCTATTATAACGTGACAAACTACTTGGACATGTCAAATTAATTGTTAAGACTATTTTTGCGCTATATAAACTTCCAAAAAGAATTATACTTAAAAATGAAAAAGAATAGGCCCAACTATACTCAAGTTTCGATTTTATAATTATATACTTTTACTTTCTCATGTTTCTAACCTTGGCAAATTGGTCACTGTTCAAAATTGAGTACGATGTTCTAATAAACATAGAATTGCAATCTAAATGGAAAGGATAAATACTTCGAAACTAACCAAAGTAATGACATATACATACACATGTTGTTGTGGTTTGCCTCCTTTTTCTTTTCTATTCCTTTCTTTCCTTTTCCTTTCCTGTCTTCATCATTGTTCTCTCAGAGGAAAACCCAATATATAGAATTAACTGCTGGATGAAAATGGAAATCTTCAAAGACAATTGTCTCCAGATTTTGTACATCAACATATTATGTATATGACGTAAAAAAGCATATAAGACTCACGTGTGAACCTGAAAAACATATGCTTGTATGTGCAACTTATACCACTATAAAAGTTGAACTAAACAAATATTTAAGCAGGTCCCAAAAAAAAGTAAGAACGATAGAAGAAAAGGAAGAAAAAAAAGACGATGAATAAAGAAACCACAAACCAATCCGATGCCTTGGGAATTTAAATTCTTAACTAAGAAATCTCATTTATGAGAGACTCATCAAACAAATACTCAGGCCAAGATGTGGTGGATCCTCCATAGCTGGAAGTCGTGCTGCTCCCTTCTCCTGGATTGTTGTTGCTCGTTGAAGTCTCGGTCACGGTCTGAGGAACTGATGGCGGAGATAGAAAACCCCATTGGTGATGATAAGCATCAGATGATTGGTTATTATGGTGATCGCCTTGGTTGACAATATTGTATTGGCCTGTCTGTTGATCACTGTTTGACGAGGTCATATTAAAATCGAAAGGCACTTGTTGGTCCGGCAAATTACTCAATAGGTTTGGAGCGATGGTAGAGGCTGTGCAGTCGAGAGAAAACGGGGACAGATTCTCCATTTGCGACGAAGTGAGGACTAGATTGGGATCGATCTCTTTCATGGGGGAGAGAGAACTGAACATGTTGAGGGCATCGGCTTCTGAAAAACCTGTTTGGCCATATGGGCTAGTGCTGGTCACAGAAGGCGGTGATGTTGCAGATTGGAGGAAATGCTGCAAGTATTGGAGTCTGGCTAACTGAATAGCCTCAGTTTGTACTCTCATTGCATGCTCATCCAGTGGGTTGTGGTGGTTGCTTAGGAGGTCCCTCAGGTTGGCTAGGGCTATGAGATGTGGCAAGCTCGAGAAAATGTCTGTCCTCGGTTTGTGAGTCATGGGGTCGAAGCCCATCTGGATCAGCTTCTTCTTCAAATGGGTATTCCAGAAGTTCTTAATCTCATTGTCGGTCCGGCCTGGTAGGTGGGTGGCAATCGCAGACCACCTAAGGACAACGAATATGTAGAACAAAGGCTATTATAACCATTTCATTGACGAATCATGGTTATTAGCTATATATTCAGATTAAAAGATGTCGTCGCATAGAAATGCTTAGTTGAGATTATAATAGGCACTCCAATTATAATGGATGGCAATAACAATTAGGAAAAGGGCATTTGTCAATTACTTGTTTCCTAGGATGGAATGGAGATGTAGGATTGTTTGCTCCTCTTCTTGAGAGAATTTGCCTCTTTTGATATCTGGCCTCAAGTAATTGGTCCATCTCAATCTGCAGCTCTTGCCACATCTGTTTAGACCTGCAAAAGAAGAAGCAAAATCCTCAAGCATTTAGAGAAGTTAGAGAGAGAGAGAGAGAGAGAGAGAGAGAGAGAGAGAGAGAGAGAGAGAGAGAGAGAGAGAGAGAGAGAGAGAGAGAGAGAGAGCGAGAGAGAGAGAGAGAGCGAGAGAGAGAGAGAGAGAGAGAGAGAGAGAGAGAGAGAGAGACCTGCAAGCTTGGGAAGGGCTCTCCAACTTCCATGGCCATGAATCTTGATGTGATCAACGAGCTTCTGATCTTCCTCAGGAGTCCAAGGTCCTTTCTTGAGGCCATTCTCGTCACAGCATGGAGACCTTCCCATGTTCCCTCTCTCTCTCTTCTTCTGGCGGTGAGTCTAATTCTCTAATACTTTTTATGGCTCTGCTTTGGTTGCTTCTCTGTGGTGCCGCCTCGTTTATATAGGATCATAGATTTAAGTCCTTGAATATATTTATTGTGCCCAAACACATGGTTGACACTTTTTATTTTGGTGAGATACTTATTGAAATCCGTATTCCACCTTGGTGAACATCACAGAGATGTTGACAGGTGTTAGATTGACGAATTTATCCTTTATTATCATGTTTAGAGAGAAGCCCGAAGGTCTAATCAATGCTTAGTCTTTCCTTTCTGTTTCGCCGAAATTTGATTCAACGATCAAATACCTTTCACCGAAAGTCGATTTTCAAATTTTATAAACAAAAATAGGTTTTATGGTGGTTCTAGATAAGAAATATCATAATTGATAAGGGAATCGATAACTTTACTTCTAACGAAATCGATACACAAATTGCGTTGAAATTTAATCGACGACAAAGCTTGAGAACATAAAGATGCAATACCAGAATTTAATTGACGATGAGTCACCATGAACTACAACAATGATGCATGCCGAAATTTAATCGACGATGCGGATCTAGAAACTGTAGCTAAGAAACATGGCTAAATTTAATCGACAACACGAATTTGGAAACTATGCATAAAGTGTAGAAATTGAAAGATAACATATTTGTTTGTTTATGTGCAAGGGCCTCTGAAGAGTATGATGAGACTATTTAAAGCCTACAATCGATGAGTAGCAATGGAGATTATAAACATGGTTACAAAGGGAGGTTACAAACAGATGTTACAAATGGTTATCGACTGGTTACATCGATAATTACGTTGACTCCACTACCTTGACGGTGTTTCGACTCCACTGTCTTGACAGGTGTTTTATTTCACCACGTTGACGGTTACCTTTGACAGTTGAATTCTAGATTGTCGATTCATCAAGTTATCGATAATTTTGTTCTTAAATGATCAAACTCTGCTTTTATCGCCTAAGTCTATCACATGTATATAATAACCAAAAGTTGGTCATTTTTTGGTGTGGACACATTCCATGGTCAAAACATCATGGAGTGACATTCAGTAATGCATCATTTAACATATGTTTAAATGTAAATGTAAGTACTTATGTACGTATAAATGCAAATCTTCAATCTATTTGGTGCAGTTTTCGAGTCTCGCTAGTTGAGCTTGAGCCCTCCTTGGTTTGAATAGTTTGAGAATATGGTTAATCAAAGAAATAAATGTTATGTTTAGTGATGACATCGACGCAGCTGCTGAAAACTTTCTTAAGCATTCGGATAAGCAGAAGTTCAAGAGGCAAGCCCTGGAAATGAATTTGAACGACCATAACTTTTAATTCGATAGGAGTTACGTTGTACTAATTAGGAAAGTTTGTTCAAATGATGTGCTGTGGTTGAACGGGTTTCGCCCTTTACAAAAGTTTCAGGTTTCAAAATCCATCATTTAGACGTGTTTCGGAGCACTTTTCTATTTGCAGGCCTTTTTGCATTGCTTCTGTCCGCTTTTTGTTTTCTCATTATTTCTTTTTCTACTGTTTATTGTAGAATTAGTTAGAGTTTCTTAGGGTTAGGGTTGCACCGGCATTTATTCGTCATGTGCAATAGAAACACTCGGTTTTACCATGTTTCAGAAATAGAAAAAATTGAGAGATTTCTCTTTGTGCGCTTAGTGCGTGTGCCTCTTTGTGCATATATTGTTTGTGCGTGCGTATTTATTGTCCTCACCGCGTAAAATGCGGACAAATGAATATTCTAAGGATGGTACTAGAATCTTAATGCAGAACTAAATTCAAGCTAAAAATTAGTAATCATTTAAGAAAGTATTATTTTTCGTGTATAAAAGATTAGAATAATGATCCCATAACTACTTAAAACTTTCGCTCATTTTTGAGTCAAGTACATAATTTTTTTTCAATCAAGTACCTCAACTTATTTAAATTGGGCTCAACATGGTCCTTCCCTTCGGTAAGGTGCCATATCATAGCTCAAGTTCTGTTCCAACCAGATGAAACGATAGGAAATCACGTAGATTTGTCGCTCGCTCAGGGGACTACGATAAGAGCTATACATATATGCCACTTTGTCATTATATTATCCGGTACTGTTGCACTCAACAAGTGTTTAATCGGTCATCAACTACAGTCGGACACGATAGACGTCGGGGAAAAAAAGGGACCCCTTCTTTTCAAAGCTCAATCTGATTGATCAAGTTGAGTATTTGTATTTTGCCTTTTTTTTGCTGCGGTCGTAATTTCAATAATTTGTGATCGAGGCAGGTCAGTGTTGGTCAAAGGAAGCTCTCGTCTCGTCCATGCATGCACGCAACATAAAGAAGGCTTCTTTCGTCAGCTTCAGCATGGAAACTCCCTTAAGTATCAACATGTATTTTCTTTTCTTAATAATTCATTTGACGACCCTATTCTACGCAGAGCAGGTTTTTGATCTGTGCAGTACATATGACCTGTTCATACACCCAGGTCTTGATCAACTTTAACTTTCATATTTTTCCTGTTTATAATCAACTAGTACTTCATTTATTAGAAGAGACTTAGTATATAATTATCCAAGTTGGTATTATTCAATTTTGGTGAGGGACGGAGGGGTAGAGAATCTTTTGAAGGTACAAGAAGACCGACTAAAGTAATATGTTCATTGGATTTCAGCATACTTTCTGTTTAATTGGCATGCATGATTCAACATCGACGAGCGACAGAAAAAGAATAAAAAATTATCTAGTATTTCGTTATCATATATAATAAATGGTCGAAGATCTGTCTTCACAACCTTCTGTTCATATTCCCCAGTGTTGCTGGTGAATAAACATTATCCTTAACGACACTTTCAGCACCCAATTAGAAGTGATTGTGCGCCAGAAGAAATCTAGAGAGGATGCATAAAAGTACTTACTATATGATTGAAAATGTGGTCAAGACTTCAAGAGGGTTCACAACGGGATGTGTGATGACCTAAGTCGATGGGTGTGGTGCAGTTGGAGGGAAAGTTGGTGCAGCAAACACCCACAAATTTGCATCATTATTACAATAAACTATAAGCAAGCCCGGATTTTTAAGAAGAGATCTGTTATATTAATCATCGATATTCTAGATCACATATTATCCTACATACGATGGGAATACGATGAAGGGAATTATAGTTAGGGACGTGAGATATACAGAATCTTGGTTCATGCATGGACTTAGTCTTAGATACGTATACGTATTGTTCACCAGCAGTTCACACCACGATCGATGACAGAGGAACCTTCATGAGCAAAGCTCACGATCTAAGTGACCCTACGCGAATCTTCGTGTTTTAAATTGTGGGAGTAGAATAATCGAAACAAAATGTAAAATGCATTTAGTTTGTAGGAGTTGAACATAGGACCATCACAATAATATCGAGTAAAATCGTGGGATCATAGCCAATGTAACCTTGTAAAGTACATAGTATGTTTGTCAGATCTGCACGATCACGAGAGATCCGGAGAAACTGAAATATCCTGATTATCTCTAACGATATCAAGATGATAGTAAAGTGTAGTTGCTTTATTTTATTTGGACATATAAGCCGGACGAATGCACTTATAACATCTTCCTCAACTAAAAGCCTTTTCTCTCAGCTGCTGATCCTCGCAAGCAAGATAGGTTCGTGCATGTGTATACGTAATCTAATAACGATTTGATATGGATACAATCTCTAGACAAAGTATTTGTGCTATGATGGCATAACATAACTTGACCATTGATTGGGGACCACTCAGACAACATAGCTACTCTTGCCCGTATGTATATGCTAAGTACAGAGTACAGCAAATTGACGACAACTAGGGTTTCAAATTCTTGCTTTACTCTTCTTTTTTGTTTTTTTTTTTTTTGGGGGGGGGGGGGGGGGGGGGAGGGGAGGGGCGCGGGGGGGCGCGCTTTCATATTGGCTTTTGTTTGACCAAAGCTGTAGGTTGCAATGTTCTCAAGGTTGCCCTTGTAAGACGTAAGCTCTTAAGTATTCATTTGCATCAATTTAGACCCGGCGTCAGCAACTAGACTTAGGAGCAGCCAGAGGACAGAAAATGACTCTTGGTTAAATTCCCATTAATTTAAGGAAAGCTAACTTTTCTCTCTGAACACCCCATTTTTTCTCACCTCCTTTGGGGCAGTTAGTAAACGGTTCAGCTGACTCAAACGCAGAGACGAAGGCACACACATCACATGGTCCTTCACTCAAGGTTTCCTTGTCCCCTGGAGCCCATTGAAATGATGTCCTTAATAGGACGTAGAACAAAACATACAATACTATCTTTGAACTGTTCTTTTTTTTTTAAAAAAAATTTAGGGGTATGGGAGTGAAGACTCAGCTAGTTGAAGGCCTATGAAATAGTCTGTAACCCCATGAATCGATTAACCTTAGCTCTTTGGTCTGGGCAAGTGATCCAAATTGATAACAATTTATACGCATTTTGTGTGATTTGAACAGGGTGAACTCTAGTTTTTTTAAACTGAAAATCTTTTAACGCCTCAACCAACTGGCCTAACCTGTTATTTTGTATTAGACTGAGGCCCCCTTTCAAACATGGACGGTTCTATTCTTCCACTTCTTTTAGTACTAAATACTTGAATTAGTGTAATGTGAAAACACGTCTCTCTACCAAGCCACATTTAGTTCCTTCCTTATTGTTATTGACTGTCATGATAGATTTAGCTAAAATTTGTGGATTAGAAATACGTGTAAGTGGTTATCAATGAACTTATAAAAAAAATCGCCACGGAAGAGTAAAGTAGAATCTAATCTAGATTTTTCCTTCCCCAGCACAAGGGAGTAGGAGTGAACAATTAATCTGGTTCAACCTGGGAAATCGGACTGAACCAATCTTATCCAACTGGTTCGTGGCCGGTTCCGGGAAGAACCAATCCAATTTTCGATTCCTAAACTCTGAAACCAGCCTTTAACCAGCTTTGTTCCAGCCAGATTCTTGTGTCAGAACCATTCGTTCGACCCTGGAATCGATTTTGACAGCTGGTTCGACCCTGTTTCTTATGCCAAGGCAATGCGACTTGTCATAGCTGTCCTCTCAGAATATCTGTAATTGGCCAAAGAGGAGAATTCTGCTCGATAATATCCGAAGTTTCATCACACTCTCCCAGACTCGTAGCATTAACAGTCGATACAGAATCACACGAACAGATTGGATTCTAGAGGTGACTCGAACAAATTTAAGCAGTGAAAACATCAGTATCTATCTAATATTTTAGAAAAACAAGATAAACGGACGTGTGCAAATTGGATTGACTACTATAGTTATACTTACGCAAATTGGATCTGAAGAGGTGGTGATGTCATGCAGCGTTGACAGTGTGCACATTAAATATACTCTGTCGGTCTAGAGAGTCAGTTTGTCAGATAAACAACTGGTTTGCTTAATCTCTGGGTTTCCGACCAGCCAACAGATGAATCCAAAACCAGATTTCGTGGCCATCTGCTCATTGGCCTCCACTTCCACGCTCGTGTCTGCTCGAATCCATGCAGATCACGTAACAACTGACGACGGTCCGGCGCTCCTGCAGAACTGGAGGAACCACCTAATCGTAAGTTTTCCGTATACGAAAACCCCAGAAAAAAATTATTAATTTCTCTCTAATTGTGTCGGCATATGGAATTGCCAAAGCGTGCATGGGCTTGTCTTCTAATGGTCCGCGGCGCAATGCGCAAGCTATGATTAGAATACCAGATAGGGACAATTTCGCAAATGGTCCATGAACTTTATATCAATTACAATGTCATTCATAAATTTTTAATTTGTTCAATGTAATCTCTGAACTGTAGGTAAAAATTCAATGTAGTCGTTCCTTTGTTCAGACGACAAATCAAATGTTGTTCTAAATGACGTGGATTATTATGAGCTGACTTGGATTAGTGAAAATGATGAGTTAATAATCCATTTACTTTAGAAAAGTAAAAAAAAAATTGGGTGTTGACATGTCCATCGCTATTTTTATGACGTAGATTATTATATCCTAATTTATACATGTAACATTTTTTTTTTGTCTATCATTCAAACTCAGCGGATTAGAAGCCACATCAACAGATTCCTTTGATATGAATTAACAGAACAACAATAACGAACATTTTCATACAGTTTAGGAATTATATTGAATATTTACCGATATCATGGATCACACTGAACAAATTAAAAATCTAGAGACGACATTACACGTAGGACCAAAGTTTGGGTTCTCAAATATGAAAATGATAACCACTATCTAACTCCCATCTGTGTGTGCGGATCAGGAAAATAAGATATGTAAGACGAGATGAAGATTTGATGACATAGGGTGGGCAACATTGGAGATGCTTGTCCAACAAGGTAAAGGACAAATGAGTAACTTGCGCTGAGCGAATTCCTTCACAGATAACCAAATTAAGACTCAGGGGATGCAAGAAATATGTTTGACTTGAACACCGCTTGTCGTGAAAGCGTCTTCTTTCCCTTTTGGCGCATTTGCTAGCTTGGGTACTAGAGTGATTAAGATCAAATGCATCCTAACTGGTATTTAGCAGCACGTTGCCAAACACAACTTCTCATAAGGATGAACAAGAATTCAAAGTTTCTATACACAGGTGATCACTAGATCGCCAGTCGTCGTCTAGGCTCGCCCATGATTAAGAGAAAATGGGATAGACCGTTCATGTTTGGGTGGGTCCGGCTCGAGGTGACTAAAAACTGGTAAGAAGCCATAGGCAGGAGGGGGGGTGGGGTGGGGATGTGAGATGGGTGATCAGTTCCCACCATTGAGACCTTGTATCTAGAGGTAACCAATTCTTACCCTGGAACCTGGAATTGGCCCACTAAGTCCTTGAACTCCTGGAACTAAAATGATTGGTCAAGTCTGGTTCTAAGGTCGGTCCCGGAACCAATGATTTCTTCTTCTTTTTTGGTTTCTTCTATTTCCTATAAGTGGGAGTTTCCCAATATTAAAAGAAAAAAAAATTACTAATTAGGATTTACTTTATAATAAAAAATAAAATAAAAATTATAAATTTTGGCCGGCCCGGTTCCTTAAGTGGGAACTAATCTCCTCGGGAACCACCTGGAACCGGCCGGTTTAGTACAGTTTGGTCAAGTCTGGTTCTCGGGTTGGACTAGAACCGATGCACACCCCTGCGAAGAAATGCACAAGCTTTAGCAAATTAGGAAAACTATTACATAGATTTAGTGGAACCACATAATCAATGGTTATTACGGTGTGAATCTATGTAAACTAAGTCTATGTACTAACCTCATAGTAAATTACACATAATAGAAGACGTATACTATTGCAGCTATGCCACAATGCAAATTCGTTCCGCCATCATCAATGATGTAATCGGCAGTGGCCACGTGGCGACTATTGATGACTGATTTGAGATTTATCTTGCTTCTAATCGTAGAGCAACTTTACCGATTATGTCATTGGTTTTTCTAAAGAAGATAAGGCCACTTTTCCAATTTTATATACCCAGAAATAGAAATCACTGCTACTTTTCTGTACGGGGAAATTAAAAAAAAATTATTCACTGTACGATTTTGCATGGAATCACTTCCACCCTTCGATATGATCCAAGATATGAGCCCTTTGCCTGTTCTTCAATCCGGTCCTCAAGGTGGTTGATTTTCTCCTAGGGATAATATTATTGAGAAATTGGTAAAAGAAAGGTTTAGAATTGAATTAGCATAATTACGATAGATTTATGACTGTTATGGTAAGTCTCCCATTTTGGATGTGTAATCGATCTGATGTCTTTATTTGGTGTTAGGCAATTCTTTTTATAAACCAATAAATACATGGATATCATGAACCCACTAGGAACTCGACAGGAACCGGACAACTTAAGTGATACACAAGTTCGATATTCCATCTAAAAACCTTTGTAGGGTTTAGAACCGGGTTAGAGAATAGTCGAAACATATTGGAATGAATTTGAAATCAGATCAGCGGCAGATCACAAACCTGCGTTGCTGCCGTCTTCCATAATTTAGGGCGTTTCTTGGCTTTGACCATTTCATGCTCACGCAACACGTACTATAGCACTGTCAAGCAACCTATGACATATCCTGTTAATCAAAGCAATGCAAGCGCCAAATTTAGTGCTTAATTAGACTAATTATAATTGCTAATGAGCTGCGTTGATGGGGGCAACGATGATGAAGATGTGGAATCAAGATCCTCGAGATCTAATTGACATAAGGGAATTCGTTTTTAAATTTGGGTTGACCACGTGCATTTAGAAGTACGACATAAAAGAACAGGAGAAAACCAAAGTCCGTACGCCAGCCGCTTGATCTGACCATGCAATTGTGTTCAGACTTTCCAAAGTCATTCTACAGTAGCTGAAGGCAACCTCTCCCTAGAATTCAAAGGCCTACGTATGTAGTGAATAGACGATTTCGTTTGGTATGGTTTGGTTGAGATTATGATGCTTATGATAAATGGCATATATAAAGGCAACATGAGAGCATATATTATCTTTTTTCCTTGTTAATAAATATTCATTGGGTGTTGAATGAAGACGATTCATGTGTACAGGGAGAAGTACAAAAAGAAGTTTGAACATTTTGTATTGATACAAATTCAGTCATAAATCTTTTAATTGGTTCAATTTAATCCTAAATATTTTCATATTGATAACAATTTAGTTTATCCGGCCAATTTAGATTGGAAACTATTAACATGGACGCTGTCTATCCTACATGATATGGTCAGTATTGATGTGGACATTTTTTTAATAATATTTTGAATTTTTTAAATAATTATTTTATATATTTTCTTTTTCTTTCCTTCATCTTGACGAGGGTTGCCATGTCTCTCGTCGGCCACTGGGCAAGGGTTAGCAAGCCCACAGTGGCCAAAATGAAGGAAAAAAAAGAAAAAATAATAAAAAAATTCAAAATATTAATAAAAAATGTCTGCGTCAGCGTCGACTAGACTATGTAGTTGGCGTGCACGTCAATGATTTAGAACCTAATTGGACCCACTTTCACTCAGAAGCTTAAGCTAATGAGTCATAGCTCAATTAGGATATATATTAACTGCCCCATATAACATCAATTCTCCGATGCGAAACTTCTTTAACACAACTCACACTCTAACTCTAAAAATTAGCTCTGAGGGTGAAGCTTTCCTTCACACTTATAAACTTACAATTCGCCTCTTTCATAACTGATGTGGGATAACCCCAACAATCTCCTTCTCATGCATTGGACTTAGAGTGACTGTTGGGTCCAGAATTGCTGGTAACCTAATATTTGATATCAGTTTTGGGTAGTTTTGGACAGATAACCTCAACACACACGACACTAGATATTTTTTATTTTAGGGTGTGTTTGTTTGAGTGAAAGAATTTTGCGTGAATTAATTTTATGAACTTTCATGCATTTGGTTTATTGAAAAGGATCGGTCACCGGAAAATCATATACGAGCAAAGAAAATATGCATGCTTAGGTTTCGTTTGCTTCTCGGAAAATGAATGACTTGAAATATATTTTCCAAAAAATGGTCGCTTATATTGCTTGCAAGAATGAATGAATGAACAATATTTTCATCATTCACAAAAATGTTTAGAAATAATTAATTATTTCAAGCGATTAATTTTAGGAATTTTTTTTAAATCATTCACTTTCCACGAAACAAACAAAGTCTTAAAGTTAGGAGAACAAATTTCCTAACTTGAAAAGGGAAAAATATTTTTCTGAAAAATGATTTTTCGAAAAGCATTTCTCTTTACAGTGAATTTTTTTTTCCAAAACAAACACACCCTTACATACATGAGTTGATAGGTCGTCCACACAAGTGGTTTACATAGCAGTCTTTGCTGGTTTTGATCGGCGGACTACCGACGGAATGATTCCCAAAAGATTCGGCCAATTCAATTGCAGAACGACACGGTGAAAAGAAGATCTGCTTCCAGGTGCCATTGATCAGCAAGGCGTCCTCCGACAAAATTAATCCATTCTCATTTTGCGATGAACACGATATGGATGTTTGATGTATCATCAATCGGTACCATATGCTATATGCCACTTAAACAAATTATTTGGACCTAAGTCCTTGCAATGAATTTACTTGACATCGAACCCATTTCATATGATAGGAGTTGCCGGTGTATTGAGCGTTGCTCTCCTATTAATCATGGTACTACCCTGGAAAACGCTTCGGTTGGAGATGGTGATAGCGCAAATACATTTTGTGTTTTCAGCCTGTTTCAAGATGAAGAAACTTGTTCAGTAGTCACGACTTATTGGGTATCGTTCCAATCTTTTCGGAGTTGCTTTTCTCAACAAATATTGGTTTCATCTATTTGAGTTTGTTTGAAGAAGTATAGTTTTTATATATTTGGTTTCTAATGTCAGTGAGATTTTCTTGGGCTAGATCTCCGTGACGCATTTCGGGTCTTAAGGTTTAACTGCCTAAGGGGTTTTGGGGTAAAGCTGTCTTTAACTAAGATTAAGTCCATCTATCTAGTTTTAATTTAGGGCTAATTCCAGGAAAAAGTATTGGCTTTACCTTGAATGGTGTTCGACGAAACAGTGCAGGCTAGCCGGAGAGATTCAATTTGCAGATTTTTTCGACTTGTCAATAAAGTGAAAGAAATCATGAATAATTTTATCGTTATTTTTTAAGCGGTGGCTCAAAAAAGAAGATAATAAATAGTGCTTTAAATCCAACTAGCAAGCGACGTGAATTTATTGCTGATGTGGAACAGTCACGTTGGACAATTAACGTTTTCAAGTGATTTAAGTGAAAATTGATAACTTTTTACGAGACAAAAACAGTTCGAGCCTAAATTGTCATTCAAGCTAAAGTTTATGTTTTTTTTTTTTGGGAATTAGGCCTTTAATTTAAGACTATTGGGTGAAATTTTTAGACTTTCAAAAGTTAGAGAAACGGTATATATACTCCTAAATATGTGTTCTCGTTAGATTTTAATTGAACACTAATGACTCGCATTGAAATTGTTAACATTCATATAACTATTGTTACATAAAAATAAAACACACAAATAATACAACCTAATTCAGTTTCGCATAACACTAACACATGGACATAGGTTTATGATTCATCTATATCTGGATAGGATTACAAAAACTTTTAAATGATTAATCAACAACTTTGAAATAAAAGCAAACAAGAGGACTAATGTAAATTCACTTAAAGGTATTGCCGAAGTAACTTCAACTAAAAGGTAAAAGTGCTACACTGTTCATAAAACAAATATAGAGCACAAGGTAAATGCATACAACTAAAAAAAAAATTTTGACTTATCTTTATTTACATTAGAATGTCTACAGATAAGTCAAGTTAGTGATCTACTCAAAGATAAGTCAATCGAATCAGGAACACCTAGTATTACTTCAGGCATAAGGTTGGTGATGTCTGAAAACTCTATGAATAGTTCTAACAGCTATGAAAGAAATTCCAGTTGTTCGGAGAAGTTACAAGTACAACTCAAAACTTGGTGTCATTTGCTACCCCATAACCTGATTAATAACACTATGACAAAAGTTAAACACAAAGGTTGATTCTCGGCATCCTGAGCCTCAGCTTCTTTCGAGCACAAGAATACATAAGCTACAAGAGGGCAATAAGTGAGAGGCAACCTAAGGAATAAGTTATGCTCTGCTTTCGACTGAAAAAAAAAATTATTCTGTTATCAAGTCAGAGTAAGAGATGAATTTTCGGATGATTGTTTGCACCTTGGTGTTTCACAAGGAGGAGGAGGCACGCCGAACACCCAATCAAGAACGTTCAAGTACTTTGAACGGAATACTTCCCTCTCCTGTGCGTAGCAGTGCATAATAATGGCCGTCGATATGCTAAAAATGACCACATCAACTCTTGTAAGACGCCTTGACTTTGGCAAATATCCAACATCAGCCATGCATGTAAAGAAGCTCTCGATAGCCCGTGCAAGGCAGTACAGTGATATCTCGATGCGCCTGCTTTTCTTTTCAATAGCCAAGGCCAGACCAGTAGGCAACTGCAGTGGACACGGGTAAAATGTTAAAAAGGGCAGACATGCATCCTTAGTAGTACAAATAATGGAGTCAAGAAAGAGCGTTACCGTGCCCATGGCCAACATGGGAATGTTACATTTCTTGAAAATCCTGAAAAGAATGCATGTCCACATCCTGCAATTAAATGAACTTCTTAATTGATTTTTTCATTATCTCCACCCTCAAATTAAAGTTCAAATGCATCGAAAGATTTAGATGTATCAGCAAATGTCCATCTTCAGAAAGCTTTCATTAATATATAATGGGGACAATAATGCATCTACAAGCAGTTTGATCAAATACTTGCACTAAATTCTACAGACCAAGTCTGATATCAGCAATTCTAGTGTCCAGCGTGCAAAATAAAGTTGTATTAGCAAAGTTCAGTCCATCCAATTTTCTCACCCAAGATGCCACTCTTTCTAAACCACATAAATTGACATGGGATAACAACCCTCTATATCACAATCAATGAGTCTGGAATGGCAGTTATAGAGACCCATATGTAAGTTTTGAATTTGGCAATCATTTCTAAGTTATCAACAAAGCAAACATGCATTAGAGGATATGATTCATAATATAAATAAGACAATGATAACTTACTATCTTCTACTCATTATTACTCAACTATCTCCATCAATGTTGATGACACATTCCATTTCAAAAGTAATCATTGATCATGAATACAAAGTTTTAAACCTAAATCTTCTGGGTTCAAACATAGAATGTGATTGAGAATGAACACCTAAAGTTGTCGCCATATATTGCAAGACAAACTTTGCTTTAAGAAACATTGGCCAAAAAAACAAACATACATACTTTGCTTAAGGTATCATATTCTACTACCGGCATTATGTTCAAATTAACCACCGAAATGTATTTAAATTAAATTCGGTTAAGAAATAGGAGGTATGTTTCTCTGATAATTCACCCTGTCAAAAATGAACTCTTAGACCCAACGGAACTCACTGCTGATCTTAACCTGTTCAAGAATTAGACGCTGCTCTTGTTCATGCTTGTATCTGTGAACTGTTTCTATATGACCATTGTTTTAGAGCTAAGTTAACCATTTCAGGCAACAGAATGACATGTACTCCAACTCTTAATATGGAACTATTCGAACTCCACTATAACAGAAATTCTACCATTCATTGTGACAACAACATTCTCCCGGCTAAATAAATTGTGTTTTAGTCATGTATATGTTGTTTTAATCCCTATGGTATCACAGAGTCACAGACTACTTTTAGCACCCTTGAATCTCTATTACCCTTTATATAATAATTTTATTCTGCAAATGGCTCCACAAACACAGAAAATGTGCTTATCCCGTATTTGGTCATGGACAAACACTATAAATAATACCTTACTTTCTTATACATTAATCACGGAAGAATGCCGCCTTTTGATACAGCACCAAGTTACAAGTCCTTTATCATATGTTTAACAGTTCTGAAATGATATATCAATTTCTTCCTTGCTGATTATAAGACCATCTAACATGGAGCACAACATAAATTATAGGTTGAGATACATCCAATCAGAGTGTTGGAACAGCCAGAATTGAAGCATCAATCGGCAAGATAACATCCTAATATAAAATCATTAAACTCGACAGGCAATTAGCAATCTCTTTTTTAACAGAGTAGATTTTACCGGAACTACAGTAATGACAATATTATGAAGTCATTTGAAATCATTATTTTGTTATTATAAAAGAACTACAACCAGATAGCAGATACACCGTCATTTCTAATATCAGTAGCTAGCTATGATTATCATCAATGAAAAGTAGTTAACATTTTTTAACAACAC
The DNA here is from genome assembly GCA_031216285.1 of Syzygium syzygioides. Classification (NCBI taxonomy): domain Eukaryota; kingdom Viridiplantae; phylum Streptophyta; class Magnoliopsida; order Myrtales; family Myrtaceae; genus Syzygium; species Syzygium syzygioides. Next base: position 27,796,110 of record CM062247.1, read on the forward strand.
CAAAAGATCAAATTCAAAGAGGCAAACATCCCAAAGGATGAATCAGTAAAAGAAATAGCAATGCCCCATGAGTTCCTCCCCAAGCCAACTAACAGATGGTAGAAAAAGCGCTCCTAAATTAGTAACATCCTCTTGCATCAACTGAGAAAAGAAGGAAACAACAAAAGATATGATTACCAACCAGGCAGATGCACAATAAACTGATAGAAACAAGCTTGATCTTGCAGTTCCAAAGAGACCCTTTCCCAGTATAGTGTAAGGCCTGTATAAGGTTTGAAGAGCATAATGGTCACAATGAGCAAGCATTCAAAAAGTACTACAAGGATCCCTCGCGTCTCACTGACCAGACAGAAATTATGTTAGAATGTGAAAGAGATAAAGCGTGTTAGAGAGATTGTGAACTAGACAAACAGCAGGAAACTAACACATGCATATTTCATACACGTTATATCTAAGCAACAATGCCAGTAAGATAGAAGCAGTATACTAGAATGTGATATAGATGATGAATAGGCAGAATTAGTCAAAACAATGTGGGTATTTAAATCAAAATGTTGATAATCAAGCTAAAGAGTTGAATTTTTTTACCGAAAAAAGAAAAAGCTGAAGAGTTGAATTGGACACCAAACACTCACCACAAAAGGTTGAACTTAAATATGTATGTGCAAAAATGTGAGAATTTGCCGCATAGTTGTGCAGGCAACCAGATTTTTAATAATTAGTATTTTCTGCGGAGTTACTAGAGACAGCTGGCACTTATGAAATTAACAAATCTAACCCAGGGAAAGAAAGGATAAAAGTGACTGCCATAGTGCCTTAAAAAAGTATCCACATCTACTCTTTTCAAGGACAAATCAATGTAAATAACAACCGCCTTTAAGTTAGGACTTCTCTTTTCATTATCCTTCCAGAATAAGAGACACTAAAAGAGAGCAACTGTAGAGAAGAAAAAGGAAGCCAACCTTTTTAAAAGACCTTTCCGATGAACTATCAATGCAGGAACAAGATAAACTGGAAGATAAACTGGCAATGCTCTTTTATAGGCTTCAATCAGAAAAGAAATAGCATGCACACTGCATGATTGATTTCCATGTACCATCTGTTCAAAGATTATATCTCAAAGTCAATATAGACAAAAAGGTGTTGAGGTAGAGAAAGTTCCGAACACTGCCATGCTTGAATATCTACTGAGATCCCCTGGGATCTACTCTAAGTAGCTGCCTCAAGGAACGGCTCAAGAACACTAGAAATCCAATCATTTTACACATAATGTATTATAACTAATATCATCAGGCTACAAAGTCCAAAGACAAACTCTTTGTGGAGCAACTAGGGTGGAACCTATCAAATCTACCCAATAACTCTGCATAAGCTGAATAGGGAGGCAAAAATTGCCGCACTATTGCAAGCTAGGAACATGGTCCATGGGGCAAACAAGCACTGGTTCCAAATTAATACACTGGATTGTGGATGTTTTGCATTAAGAAAATTGTTCATAAACGGATGTTGGGTCCATCTCATTACTTTCAATGGCATGAACCATATGCCGACACCTTCTGTGTTTCAGTATTACGCTCCAAAAGGATAACAATTTAATAGATTAATGTTTAAGCAAAAGAGAAAACAGAGAGAGAAGAACAGCAGGATATCTTCAGTAACAAATAAAACATTCAAAGGGCATATCTGTCTACGTGGCATTTTAATCCTGTTAAATGATGTAAAGGATTTAGATCGATGTCAGAGAGTTATTCAAGTAATCACCAACACGGTTCACACATATATAGGAATCATACCGAGCAGGGAATCTTCATCTCTGGATCAAGTTTGATATCAACTCCGGTAGATTTGTAATACTTTTCTATCGCTTGCAAATTCGTAAAAGGTATGCCAGAAGCAATCTCTTTCACCCCTTGCAAAATGGTAACATCTTTTCCACCATGTTTGTTGAGGAAGGACTTATATGATGGAGGCAAACTTTCTTGCTTTAATATGTAAGCAGACCTCAAGGAAGAAAAAGCATCTCCCATAAGAAAAGGAAAGTAATTTTAAGGTTCTGTAATTAATTGAAGCTACAATGTGCTCAAAACGCATGCACCCAAAAAATTTAGAAACCAGTCTCGGTCCTTGACTGTCCCGTAGCCAAAATTTATGACCAACCTTTTCAACCAAACAAGCAAAATTCTACGGCCAGCTCTCTCACTAAAAATGATTAAATGATCAAAACTTTTCACGATTGGGAAACTACCACTACGCTGATGTGGAACAGAACTGACTAGATATTAGCAACCAAGGAAAGTCATTTCAGAGTTTCTTGGCCATCACCATATGGATGAGAACAGATTTGACCAATATGTAATGGAGATCCACTAGCTATTGTGGCCAAAAATATTAACGACACTTGATAGTCTACATCGGCATTATTCTAAGTGGCTCTGTGTCGATTCCAGCAACCTAACAGTGGTTCTACATTGGATCTGTTATTTGGCATCCTCACAATGTTCTCACAGAGATGAGTTAGCTCATGCTTATAGAATGATAATGGACATGTCCCATACAATCTATCGGAAAACCACGAGTAGATACAATTTCACATATTAGCCATGTTACAAGTTGAGAAGGATAGAATGCATTGCACCAAAATCCTGCCTGAGGAAAAAGGCTTCGAAGAAATTTGAAGCATTTCAACATCATCCCAATCTGCAGGTAATGTAAAGCAAACCATCGATAAGAAAAAGTAACACTCCATATTGATCTTACAGAATCTGCGACGAAGATAGACACATAAGGAATGTGTCTCCGTGCTTCCAGGTAAGAGGCCTGCAGATTTTCCCAAATCTCTTGCTTTTAATCCCGCACCGTGAAGCCAATACAGCCGCACGCATCAATATGTAGATGGCCAAGCTCGTATGCTGAGTGTTCAGTCCCGTGAGCAGCATCGAAGGCCCGGCTATCGCCCCCGCCAACAACGCCCTCCACTTCCCGGTCCTAATTACAATAATATAATCTCACCGACGGGTGGCGCAGCAATAATCATACGGACTGATCATGAAGGAAATTCAGAGAAATTTGAATTCAGAAGTCAAAATAGGGGGGGAGCATGCCTGCGGTGCCCTCCCAAAGCAGCAACAATTTCGTCCACAGAGACGAACGTGCCGGCGAAGGTTCCTAGAAAAAGTCCATATCTCAAAGTCTCCTTCAAGGCTATTACAATGGCTTCTCTATTCGAAAAAAGCTCAGCTTTCCTATCAAACTCAACAGCACGAACTGTAAATGAGTTCAAACGCAGATCCTATGGAAACTCACGGTCGAACAGAGCAAGACAAATCCGAGCAAATCTTATCACCTCATGGACGCCGATAATCTCCTCCGCCTCAATCTGACGAGGACCGAGAAGAGCGCCAATCCACCCTTGAGGCCAGCTCCGATCGAGAACCCCTTCGCCGAAGCAGTGACGATCCTCCAGACCTTCTCGGAGTCCGTCAACGTAACCGAACTGAGTCCCAGCAAATCGCCGTAAGAAGAGCTAGGAGGAGGAGGATGAGGACGGGCATCCGCGCAATGCGAGCGGCTCGTCTCGTCGTCCGATCCGCCGCGACGGTCCGGCCCGCCGTCCTCGCCTCCGCCTCCGCCGTCGCCGTCGCGGGGGGCGGCGACGTCGCCGTGAGGCGGAGGCGGCGGCGGCGGCGGCGGCGACGGCATGGCGGCGGTGGGTGGCTCCGGCGTATCCGCGTCTTCTCTACACCGGGTTTTCGCCAAGCGCGAGAGGAGGTCGAACGGCCGGTCGCCGTCCCGGGGGGAAAGTAACAGCGACGTAGGGAATCTATGCAGAGACAGTGTAGAAGAAGAAGACGACCGCAATGAGGAAAGGCAAAACGACCGAGGCCACACGTGTGCGGAAGGCAGCTCGTGCGGGTTTCCGTTGCTATATTAGCGTGTTTTTTCCCCCCTTCGATTTTCTCTTTTTTTTTTAATTGCGTGGCTTTTTTTTTTTTTTTTGAATCTCGAGCGCAATAAATGTATTTCTAGGATTTCATTTGGAAGGGTAAAGAAGATGCGGCAGGGGAGTAGAGGGTGGGAGGGACGGCTTCGCATGTATTAGCTAGAAAGAGGAAAGGACTATGATCCGGTGTTCATGGTTGGTCGACTGTCCCCTCCCAGAAATTATTTCCTGAATGTACTAAGTTAGGTTTATTCTACGGCCTCTCATAAGTGGTGCCGCCGGCGTATCGAAAGGGGATCACAACCACCCATGCTAGGATCGGGACAAGTACCGGAAAAATCAATTTAATTATAAAGATTTTAATTGTGCCAATTTAATTATAAAATTTCTGGCCTCGTGCCAATTCGATACTTTCGGTTAATTTTTGGGTGGATGTTATTGACGTGGACATCGGTCGGCTTACATAGCATTACCGATGCTGATGTGAATAATTTTAAATGACACTTTAATATTTTTTTTTTGATTTTCTTTCTTTCTTTTGCCGGTGATCGGCCCACCAACCATGCTTAGGCAAGCTAGCCTTGTTTGGGCGAGGGTAGCCATCACCCATCATGGGCGTGGGCTAGCCCCAACCAGGCAAGGGTGAGCCGCAACAAGGGCTCTTCCTCTCCAGATCTGGCGAGGATAAGCCTTGTCACATTTGGCATGGGGGAAGGCAAGCCCCAACAAGGGCTTCCCTCACCAAATTTAGCGAGGCCAGCCCTCACTCAGGTCAGAGTGGTCTCACCAGGTCTGGCGAGGGGAACCCTCGCTTGGTCGAGAGTCACCCTTGCCTGAGTAGGCCTTACCTGTGGCGAGCGACTCGCCCGGTGCCTAGTCACCGGCAAAAAAAAGAAGAAAGGAAAAATGAAAAGAAAGAAAAAAAATGTTAAAATATTATTAAAAACTATTTACGTCAGTTCCGACAGTGTTACATAAGTCGATTAGCATTTACATCAGAAATATCCGATCAAAATTAGCCGAAAAAGGACTTAATTGGTAGATGGTTAAAATGTTTATGACTAAGTCGATACGATTAAAAGGTTTATGACTAAATTATGTTTATGAATTTGCTAACTCTTTTCCCCGCCTATATATGTTATGCTTAAACCCGATGGGAAAAGGTTTTATGGGCATACGATCAACTGAATCTGCACCACTGAAGATGACGAGTCTCGTGCTGACGAAGGGACTCTCTTCGCATGTGAGTAAACTATGGATAAAACAACAACAAAACTGAAAAATAGCTCGCAATTACTTATTTTTCTCCTTCCAACACTGCTAGAAAATCAGGGAGATGGTAAAGTCAAGGAGTGAAGCACAAGTTCTTTTAGGATAGCATGATGCATCTAAATATTTCGGTAGACTCGTCTCATGAATTTATGTAAATCGCACCATTCTTGCCAGTTGGTTAAGGCTCTACCCATAAAATGGTCGGAGTGACTCGCGAAGTTCTTCTTGACGAGGCATGATTTGATGACATTTCTATGTACAACAAAACTTGATCATGGTGCAAACCGGGGGCTCAAAGCCCTCAACCCTACACACGTTACATGAGCTTCACAACCTCGCCATTTTGCTAAATGTCCTCGTCATACTACAGTCAATCATTTATAAGCATAATAAATCCACAAATCTAATTGATACTGGTGCATTTATTTCGTAAAAAAATAAATAATTTCGAAAAATATTCTCCCAAAAAATATCGTCTCAAAAAATGAATGAATGATTTTTTTTATCGCCCACTAAAATTTTTAGTTTCTGCTTGACTTTCAAAATGTTCAGTAATGTCCGCAGCGTCAATCTAGTTTCAATTTTGTCCCGTCATCAGTACACACTCAAAACACTTGTCATCGAATAAGCATACCCTGACCGTTTTCGTCGAATCTGATATTAATGAACTGATCATGACAGATTTCGCTCATGATGATCAAATTACTAACCACCGGCTGTTCTTACTCTCTTTTCCTTAATTGACATGTATCATGAGATGTTAAAGTCATTCATTCAACGAACAGCACACCGGGCGTACCCTCAATAAGATGACTCATTCGCGAGGCACGCATGATTGAAACCGAAATTGGCATCTCAGGTAGGCTTGAAAGTTTGAACATCAGAGCAAATCCGGAAAAAACCTCAACTACAAAGCTGTTTCATGCTCCAGTGCAAACTGTTAAATAACCCAGGACAGCAATAACACTGCCTAAGAATCATTCCAAGGAAATTACGAAGATACAGAAGCCTCCCAATTTTTCCCCAGTGCAGCTCTCTCTGGTAGGAAAACCTTTTCCTTTTTTTCTTTCTGTTAGCAATCGTAACCCCCCCAATGTTTCATTCTACTGGTATATTGCAACTCGTAGACAAAATCAACTCTTGTGCGTAGACATGAGAAGAACTTCGCGGCAGCTGACAAATTGAGGTGGGTTTTTTTCCATCTCTCTTTCCACAGTAGATAAGTGTTTTGAGGACACAATCTGTCAATTCAACTGAAACTCCCACCATCAGGCGAGTCTAATACTGACGATCATTGTACAGCTCGTATGCCAGGTTCATATGCCAGGTTCATTGGACGGCCAAAGTTGTAGAATTCTGTTCATTCCACTTTCAGAACAATCTTCGTGAATTCGTATACAAAGTAACTAATTGCAGCAGAGGGAAGTACCTAAAGACAACACAAGCATCAGACCCTTTACAAAATACTGCACATACAAGGAACAGTTAGTAGGTTAGTAGAATCGATATGAACATCAATGAACTCTGAGGACAAAGCTAGAACATCTCTTTCTTTTGCTTGAATTGATGAGGACATATTTGATATGACAACAACCGGCATGAATAATAGAACTCGCTTACCTCCAACTTAATCATATTGATTTCCTTTCCAATACACAATAATCATCTTGCTAAGATAAGAGTAAAAGACCCTACACCTCCTTACTTCCTTCTGTCTCTCATTGACTAAATCATTTGAGATTCCACATGCATATGCTACTCTTGATGCAGACAACAGTAAATAGTAATGAGCAATATGTAAAATTTCAGGCCAGTTCAACAATTTGACATGAACCATGACATCTACTGACTCGACAGCTTCGAAATTTTCAACACGCAATATTGTCTAACTATTATGCATCACATCATCAAATCGACAAAAAATCTCCAATCTCAAAAATGAAAAAAAAAAGGGCACTTTAATGACAACAATACAATAAATTGACACCAATCAATAAAGTAAAGCCAAATGTAATGACGAATATTCAACTATTAGAAGCACTCGTAAAGCAAAATGGGTTGGCGGAAATAGTTATAAAATCAGGGTACAAGTCCAGTGAGCTAGATATATGTACCTGTAACAAGCTGGGAATAAGTCCAGCATAAAGAGCTGGAACTCCTCCGTTCTCGATAATCTGAGCACAAGTTGCAACAGCACTCAATCTTGTTGCCTGCACTTGCAACTGGAGCCGTCTCCTAACTACTTCAAACGGGTATGTAGCTGCTTCGGCACAGGCACCGGATATAGCACCATAAAACAGTGTCCTTATAGGCCCCAACTCCAGCTGGTCCAAAGCATTCAGCTCCTCCTCCTGTTCACTCAGATTCTGGATCCGTTTTCTCCCCTCCGGTGAATGCAGATAAGCCGATTTCAATATATCATATACTCCATAGAAAACTGCACTTGAAGGAGCCATGCTAAGTATGGAAGGTACCAAGCCCCTGTAAAGGGCAAAGAATCCTTCGTTGTGAATCATGTAACGGAAGGCACCACTCACACCGCCCAAGGCTTCTCCACCGCATGCCACCAGCTTAGTTCTAATCTACAAGAGAAACAGGAGATCATAGGGTTCTCAAACTTAAGAACGTTAACAGCAAAATGGGCGAGATTATTAAACACTGAAAGTTTAGTATAAAAATATAATGATTGAAAATCTCAACAGCCGACTCTACTAATGAAGAGTAAACATTAAGCATTCCTAATTGGCATGGTTCATAGTCCAAACCTAGTTAATTTAGAACGGCTGGAGAGGAGAAACAGAGGTAAAGATTGCCAATTTGCTACTGTAAACAGTAAACCCCTAATCGTAAACTTTTAACAGAAAGATATCGTTACTCTTGTTAGCTGACAAGCTATTCAAGTCCACTCAGATCTAATAGTGTTGAATGAAAATGAGGATACACCAATATTATCCTAGAGAGCAGCACCACATCAATCATACTACAATCTTGCAAGGACAGATACACTGTACACCATCTAGATATTAAATGGTACATGAAGGGTAGACTAGATTTGCTGTGAGTAATACCAATCATGGTAAGCTTCTAGCCATTTGCTTGGGTCCATTTATACTACAATCTTACAAGGACGGAAACATTGTACACCATTTACTATATCCAATGGTACATGAAAGGTAGACTTGGTTTGCTGTGATTAATACCATCACAGTAAGCTTCTAACCATTTGCTTGGGTCCATTTGCTACGTGACATTTCATTTTCTACATTGCTCATGCATTTTGCCCACTGAGGTCACAATACAGCAGCCTCCATATATTATGATTAAGTGATGGAGTCTAACAGAAAGGAGGTGCCATCAGTCGATGTCAAATTGTGTAAACCAAGCTTAAGGCTATGTTTGAAAAGCCCAGCAGAGGAGGAAAATGATAGCTGGGTGTGGAAGAATATGGTAAAACTTGAAATTTTTGTGAAGAATTAGAATCTCCAAGTATTCTGTCATTCCTGAAAACATTAAGCTTGAACCAACTGTATGTGTTTAATTCTAGATAAGTCAAATAGGTATCACCTACAACTCGATCAGCTGCAAATGTTTCAATAGATTGACATGCCTATTGTTAAAGAAATCCAAATTGTGCAGTGCAGTGAATCAAAACGAAATATTTACTCACTATTTCTAAGCTTTCATCAGCAGACAACTAAGAAGCATTAAAAACACCTTTACTGGACCTTTTAGCTTTTTTTTACCTTCTTTCTGCATGATACATCAACCTATTCTTTATCTTTCTTTTCTTCTGAGTTTTCTTATGGGGAAATGACACAAATAGTCCCTCAACTTTGGCCCAATGTGCATTTTGGTCCCTGAACTTTTAATTTGTTCAATGTAGTCCCTAAACTTTAATTTAATGTGCAATGTGGTCCCTGAACTTTTAATTTGTTTAATGTCATCTCTGAACTTTTGGTACATATTCAATTCAGTCCCTGAACTATATGAAAATGTTCAATGCAGTCCTTTCCATTAATTTAAGTTCAGGGACTACATTGAACATTTTCACATAGTTCAGGGACTGAATTGAACATGTACCAAAAGTTTAGGGATGACATCGAATAAATTAAAAGTTCAGGGACCATATTGAACATTAACTTAAAGTTCAGGTACTACATTGAACAAATTAAAAGTTCAGGAATCAAATTGCACATTGGGCCAAAGTTCAGGGATTATTTGTATCATTATTCCTTTTCTTATTTGTCAAATTAAATAAAGATATATAGAGAAAACATGTCCTCAAGTCTATTGTGGTAGGGCATACTCCAGCGTTCATATCATAATTTCATAAATGAGCTTCTATTTACTTTTTGACAATTTTTAGAAGGCTCTTAGTTGTTGCCAACGGGGCATACCTGGACTAGGCTAGATACCGAAGATTGAGGAGTGGCCACTATCAATCTCACACATCTTTCATTCACTTCTTCCTTTTTATATCTACTTGTGCAGTAGAGTTAACAACCAAGAAAAATAATACTTCTTACACTAGAATGATCATGCAATGCCATAAGTGTGAATACTTCTGAGGGGTAAAGTGAGTCCAAGAGCTAAAATTGAGAGAGAGAGAGAGAGAGAGAGAGAGAGAGAGAGAGAGAGAGAGAGAGAGACTCATACAGTGTCTAGTGGTAGGCAAAGGACAGTAGCAGTGATGCCAGCTGCGGCACCAGCAATAAACCTCTCAAAATTTGTGGTTTCATCATTTCCAGAAAATCTAAGCAATTGCTTTCTGTAGGTATCATAAGCATAAAAGTTGATAGCCTTAAATGGAGCTGTCCGGAGAATGTTGACTAAATTTCCCTTCCAAAAGCCATGTAAACCTTGCGAAACTGCAATTGTCCTGACAAGCTCAACAATATTTTTCTGTTCTCCACGAACTATATACTCCAGCTTTAGTCTCTCAAGTGGAGCAACAAAAGTTCTGACAAATCGACATTCATCACAAGCGGCCATAGTGGAGAAGTTAGCATGAAAGAATAAAAGACATCAGAATTCACCCCCTTACACTATTATTTATTATAAAGTATTCAGAATCTTCCATATAGAACAAAAGATCTGCAGCTATATCTAAACCATCTCTCTGTAATCATAACAAATCGCTGGCCTACGTGATCACAACATTGTTATCAGTGGGCAAAAGGTATCTCTTTTCCAAAAGTTAGTCTCTGCCTAAACATGCATATTCTTATAACCATAACGACATCTTCCTCAATGCATTACTTCACATAACATGTTTCGATTGAGTTGGCACAAGAAAATTAATTAGCTGTAAGAAGAAAGAGGTCGAGTTTCAACTTGTTTTAACTTTTTAAGTGTTACTTAACAGTGGCAGTTCCACATGAAGATTCAAACTTCATAGCAGGACCAATGGCAATTGCCAATAACGTGTGAAAAGCTAAAATGGTTTCTAGTAATGATGCTAGGTAACCTATAACAGTGGACCAAATTGGTTGACAAACTTGAGTGACAAATTGTAAGCGGACATTCAAGTAATGGTGCCGTGTTCAATGCCCCATAAGAGTCGGCCCGTCGCTTAGTTCGTAAAGTAGTCAAAGTATACCTACATAAATTTGTTGAACAGGGGCAGATGCCTCCTAAAATCAAGATTTGGTTCTCCGCATCATTCACACGGGGGACAGGAATCATCATCCATCACAAGGATTTCCATTGTTTTGGGTAGAACACAAGAAAGATCGATGCATGCAGTGGTTTCAGCCCAAATTAGAATAATCAAGGAAAAGCATTAGTTGATGGACATCTCATCTCGTATCTGTTTAACCAATGTTCTTGCTAATGATAGGCATGTATTCCCCATTTACCGACATAAACTCACATAACGAAAGTGGCACTTCCTTTATTCGAGAACAAAAGATAGAATCTAGGAAATGAAATGACTGACCTCGAAACCATGGCCGCAATGGCACCAGCCCACAAGTGCTTGGTGGTGTTCACGGCAGCTCTGCCTCTCCCTCGCACCGTCACCTTCCTCCTCTTCCTCTCGGCAGAAACGACACTGTCCGACGCCGCACGCTCCTTCGGGCCCGAGCTCTCGCCTCCATCTTTCTGCGGCAGGGCCACCCGAGGCTCCTCCACAATCCCATCGCCGCCCCTCAAGCTCACCGACAAGAACCCGCGGCGACAAGCCCTCGTCTCCCGCCGGCACGCCCGAACGCTACAATTACTGCGCAACGACATCAAACGGACGAACGAGGAAGGCAAATCCGGGTCAAGAAACAACCCCCCGACGACCGAGACAGCCCGGCCCGAATCCGAGTCCCCATCCGACGGGCCTCGAGACCCATCTCCATCCGGCAGTATCCGCGCGATTCGCAAGAACAGTGGCGGGCTCGGCATTGCGGGCCAAGGAAAAACGGAACAAGAATCGAAAGATGCAAAGGGAGGCGCCTCGTCGCGCGAGCCGGCTCAAGAAGAATGGAGAAATTGGAGCGCGGACGTCATGGGTCGGCGGCGGAGCAGCGACGGGACGAGATGTGGGGGTCGAAGGAGCGTCGGGAGAGGGCAATGGCGGGTTCGGCCTCGCTTCCGTCGCCGCGCCGCGCATAGGAAGGAGCTCCGCGATCGACGGGGCTTCTGTTTCTCCTGATAATTTTGTTCTTGTTTTTGCTTCTTCCTGTTTATGGTATGGGAATGTTTTGGATTTTGTAAGGATGCCCTTGTATTTCGCGGTTTCCATGAAGTGGCGAGTGAAACAAGCAATTGCTGCATTTGAAGTCACATACTTCTTCTTCCTCGTTGCACAACATTCTGGGCCTGTTTGGTTCGGTTTTGGGGGAATACATTTGGGGAAATGTAAATACTTTGGGTGAAAGCTCATTGGGAAAATACAAATGGTGTTTAGTAAAAATATTTTGTAAAGTTACTTTGGCCAAAATAAAGTGTTTGGTTAATTTTTTTTGCAAATGGACTTTGGGAAGAAAAAACCCAATTTACCCTTCGCGCGGCGAGCCAGATCTGCCGCCGGCCGGTCGTCGGCGAGCCAGATCTAGCGCCGGCGGCCGTCGCCCGAGGCCGGGCGACCCTTGGCGAGGGTCCCGGGACCCAAGCGGCCGCCTGAGTCGCGCGACCTCAGGCGGCCGGCGCCTGGGTCGCGCGACCTCAGGCGGCCGCCGCCTGAGGTCGCGCGACCCAGGCGACGGTCGCCTGAGGTCGCGCCGCCGCCTGGGTCGCGCGACCTCAGGCAGCGGTCGCCTGGGTTGCGCCGCTGCCTAGGTCGTGCGACCTCAGGCGACCCCAGGCGGCCGTGCGACCCCCGCCGAGGGTCGACTGGCCTCGGGCGACCGCCGGCGGGGGCGGATCTGGCTCGCCGGCCCTTCTCCCTCGCTGGCCGCTCCTGCCCGAAGAAGAAGCTTCAAACCCAAAAAAAAAAAAATTGAACGGTAGCATTCGTGGAATGCTAGCATTTGGTCAAATGCTAGGCCAAATGCTAAAACAAACACTTTGGCATTTTGGGAAGGGGCTTTCGAGGCCCAAAGTCCATTCCCAAAGCTCAACCAAACAGGCCCTCAATCCTTCTAAAAATCATTGCGTGTTTGGTCGTTTGGATTCAAATTGCGATGAGATAGAATAAGATGGGATTAGAAATCCTCCTAATGTTCTCTGATTATGGAATATACATCGTATAATTTGCTATAATCTGAGATAAGATTAAAAATTTTTGAAAATTTTCCGTCATGTCCAGCTGCTTCAGCCTCCAATCGCCGCTAGATGGCACGTAGTGCCTCGAGCCCCGAGCTTGCCGTTCCATTTGTCACCCGGCTTCCTCATGGTCGCCATTATTTGTGCAAACCGCGCGAGGGTTGCGACCTTGTGTCTGTGTCGCAGGTCAAATTCTAATAGATTTGGGAGTGGAGGTGCTTCCAAGGCAATAAAAAAAAAAGGGACAAATGTTTTCAACATGCTGGATCAAATTATATTGTTCATTTTTTGTCCAAAGTCAAATATTGGATTTATCCGTTTTGATTACACGTCAAGGTGAAATTGTCAGGGCCCATATTAGATTGCATTAAAATGTCAAAATTTCCATCCAAATTTATAAACGAATCCACCCAATATATCATTTTCCATCATTTTACCGCAGAGCTTTAATTCGGGTTAGCTGACAATCTTCGAGTCCACTTCATATCTAGATCCAAGAACATTAGATCGAAGGCTTCCACAAGGAATCCAGACTTGCCCAGTAAGTCCACTATGCATGCACAACATTCGATTTTGGGCACGATTTGAAGATTAGACTCTTTTTCATCTTCAATCGTCGGAGCAGGATTGATTGGCCGACGATGATGATTGACGAGAGGCGATGATGATTGCGTGATGGTTGGCAGTGACGATGATTGGCTGTTGTGGTAGTCCTTGTTTGATGACTGCTGAAGCCATATCCAGATGCGTCACTCTATCATTCCATAGTTAGAGGATAGTGGGATTGTTGAGTTATTTTTAAAATTTTTTTTTATCCAATTCAACTTCATAGCACCCCTATCTCGAATTTCCTATTTGGAATTTTATACGGATATATTCATATTTATCCGATTTAGAACGGGTAGTCAAACACCGAATATGATAACAAATTATCCTACTTAAGTCCATGCAATCAGTCCATTTTTACTCGGAAACCAAAGCGGACCGAACCGGCCATGAAAACAGGTCCAATACTCGGTTCCCGTGGAAATCTATTCGGTTTTCGGTTCCACACCGGTTCTTGGTTAAGACTCACCTGAGAACTGGACCGAACTAGGAACCAATTCAAGCAAACCCTAATTTCTTCTTTTCTGGCTGCTGCCTTTTCATTCCCTCTTTTACGAGTTCTAGTCTATCCCTCTCCTCTCCAGTCCACATCTTTCTCGCTGGTGAGTCGCGACTCCCTCTCGCTCGACGCTCGCTCTCTCGTTTGTTGCTCTCTCTGTTTCTCTCGTTCGCCTGCCACGCCAGTTGATTTTCATCACGAACAACAATCACAGAGAGGTAAATCGCCTAAGATTCTTGTCTCTCTCAATCGTTAACTTTTGCTCGATAAAACGAAGGCGATGTAGGCTTCAGTTGCTGCTGTTGCTGGTTTAGTTGTTGATTTGCTTCTGTGGAATGAACTAGAGGGGTTAGGGTGCTAGTTGCTGCAACCGCGGCTTTGGTTCATCAAGAGAGCCGGTTACAATCTCCTCTTGTTTGCGGCAAATCTGCCGTTCCTTCCAGTTCTTCTTGGTGGAGTTTGTATAGATGAACTATATACCATATGTTTGGCCTAAATAATGGGAAAAGTAAAACATTTGGGTGTAAAAAAAGAACCGAAAAGAAAAAAAGAATAGGTTTCGAATAGACTCAGGAACCAGACTAAAAAAACAAGGTAAGTTACATAGAGGTTTCCAAGGTCTACTTGGAAGGTTTCGGGCTAGGAATTGGTTCTAACAGGATAGGTTCCAAATGACCCTGGAAACGATTACCCCTGGTCCTATTCGGACTCAAATATGGACTATCAAATGTAGCCTTAGTTCATATTGAAAATGAATTCTCAAACATCATCTTCTTCGACACTCGCGACGGATTTTGCCCCATCTCTAATTCCACCACAAAATAGCTGTTGTCCCATAACTCTTGGTTTACGTTTCATTCAACTGAACAAGACTTGATCTTGTATTATTGTTTAGGACGAAAAACATTCAGCAAACCCTTATACATTAATGTTGTTCCTGATATCGACATCTACAAATTTGAGCCATCCAAAGTACCAGGTGGGCCTTTTGGCTTGGTTAAGCTAAATTTAGTGTCGAATCTCCCCATAAACAATAAAAATAGAAGATGAGATCCAAAAATCATTCAACACAAAGAGTATAGTCACACAAATTAAGTATAGATTACGTGACAAATGGTGGCCACTTGATAATCTGCAGGGCTCAAATTTGTAGATGTCAATATTAAGAACAACTATAGTATATAAGGGTTCGCTGAATGTTTTTCATCCTAAATAGTACAAGATCAACTCTCGTTAAATTGGATGAAACCCAAACCCGGAAGCTATGGGATGATGGCAATTTTGTGGTGGAATTAGAGATGAGGCGAAATCTGTTGCGAGCGATGAAGAAGACAATGTCGGACAATTCATTTTGAATATAAACAAGAGGATATGATCTTCGGATGCATTGAATATTGAAGAATGAGGAAGAAGTTGTAACTTCAAATGCAAGTTATTACTTTTGTGATGGCAATTGGTCATACTTTGACTTGTTGACAAGTTTATATAATTATTGAATTCACCCCCCTCTATCTACCTTGAAGCGCTAATTACTTGGAAGCGCCGGAATTTTTCGAACCTTTCCTAATTTTAAATATTTTTCTTAAATTTTGCACGTTCAATTAGTAAAGTATACGATAATAAAATAAATCAGATAATTAACAACCATTTGGAATGATTGAGAAATCCTATATAAATACCTATTTATTTTGTCATATCTTTTTTTGTTTATCCTTACAAAATACTTTGTAACTTTTTCCTAATTAAAATTTTGTTTGGAGCAACTTTTATCATTTACTTTGCTCAGATCTTGTGATGCACACACTTTCACTTTTCATTTTTAATATAAAACCCCTCAAATTTGATAGTTAAATTCACATATAATTATTTTTATGTTAAATAACACTTTAGATATTAGTGGGAAAGTCAAAAAGTTACTTTTGACTTTTAATAAATCCAAATAAAACAATAGCTTATCAACCCGGTACGATTAAGGGTTAGTGGTCAGGGTTGTGCAACTGGATCGATTCTTTTTGAAAATCGGACTGTACCATCTTGAAAACTAATCTAGTTTAAGTTCTCGTTGGAAAGTTCAATTCCCAATTCCAAAGTTTTTGAACTAGTAGGAACTAGTTCGGTTCCCGATTCAAAATGAAGAACCACCTGAGAACTGGTTTCATAAAGTCTAAAAATCCTAATTTCTTTTATATTTCTTTTTTTTTTCTCTATTCTCTCCATCCTCACTCAAACATTTTATGATTCTCTCTCTCTCTTTTGCTTGCGATTCACCCTTTCCCTCGCTCGCTCATGGCTCACCCTCGTTCGTTTGAACCTCGCAACCCTTGCTTGTTCCTAGCTCATCTTTGATTGCTCACCCTCGTTCATTTTTTACTATAAACCATTTTTTTACTCATATTATTTCGCTGTGAAAAATGAAACCATAAAAGGAACAAAATAAAAGTAGGTTCTTGGGTAGTCCTTGGAATCACGCCGGAAAAACAAAGAAGGCTTTTGGGGTCGGTTCCAAGGAAATTATGGTAAGTTTTAAGTCCCAAAAACTGCAAACCGATTATGATAGGGTAGGTTCCAAACCTAGAATCTACCTATCCTGAAAACGATCATTCTTATTCGTGGTGGCCATTTTTCCTTTTAATATATTATATATGTTATTGATATGAAATGAGGGCAAAAAGGCCTTTGATACAGAATTGAAGAAAATTTGCACTTTAGCCCCTTGGAAAGTGTTGGAATATTTATATATTCTAATGCTCGTGACAATGCAACGCAAAAAGTTAACGAAGTTAATAAATGTAACAAAAAGTTAACGATGTTATTAACGAGAGGGAGTTCAAATATTGCATAACCGCTCAACAAGAAGCAAACCTACAGCTAAAACAACAGTCAAGCAACAGAGTCACTAGCTGCAGAAGTACGTCGAGTGTATACTCCTTTGCGTTCCCAGAGGTACACATAATTAACTTCATCAGGAGCTTGGTGGAACGGTTCAAAACATTGTTTTGCAGGCCCGTCCACACATTTGTTTTGTTATCTATATATGGGGTAGATTCGATAGTGCTGCATCTCTTCCAGTTGTCCTGCATGCATCTACTGTTTTATACGTGAAGGCTTGCACCACAGGCAATCTATCAGATTAAATTTCAAGGAGATGGATATCGGTGAGTAAAGCCAGCATAATCCCATCCCTCAGAACCTGCATTTGAGCCTCAGCTGTGCAGGTGGTGCCAAATTTACTTACAAACTTTAACCCAGAGTCCTGAGCTATCTCGAATCACCTACACTCCCTGCAATGCCAAGCTCCCTACTGATTGAGACATCAGTTTCAAGTTTAAATTAGCCCAGTGGAGGAGGAAGCCATTTAACAGGAATTGCAATAGACGTCTGCATTTAGAATTGCTGCCCTAATGGCAAGTAATTCAGCACTTTTTGCCTTGGCATTTAAGGCAAGGTTGCCCATCTATTTCGAGTTTCGAAAACCGGAGTGACCGTAAGGAATAGAATATGCCAAGGGACTGATGAATTACTGCGACCAGACCAAGAACAATATCAGTTGGAATCCAGTCCTTTAACGGAGGATGGAATGGAGAACTAGTGAATTAGGAATTCCCTGATCCTGCTACATTTGATGTGCAGGTGAGCAGCTTCTCAATATATGTTCAGGACTGTCCTCTTCCCTGTTACAATGAGTACACATGACGAAGCTCATACCTCTCACCGCTAGCACCATTTTCGCAGCAATGCTATAATTAAACAACTAGCCAAATGAAATGCTGAATCCGTGGTGTGGTTACATCCTTTCAGATCCACACAAAACATTCCCTATATCCTGTGCCACGACTTTGTCCAGTTGCAAGTGCAGATGCAGATTTCTAGCAAAATGACCCATCATCCGAGATATTCCAGTTACCTGGTCTTCTCCCTCGATATCCATCAAATAGTAATATTAGAAATCATCTCGTAGAAAGCTTCGGGAATATCAAAGGAAACCTGGGAAAAGTCCCAACTCTCATCCTCACGAAGGGAGTCACCAATCAAGAGATCTTCATTTCTTGTTAGCGATCCTTCAATACAATGTCTTAAGGTTCTCAAGCCACATCAGTTTTTATCCTAGAAACCAACATGAGATCAAGTGATCAAATGTCTTATTTCCTTTTGAGAAACCTTGTCCCCTGCCCACCAGTGCCCTTCCGACTAGCACAGGTCTTTCCATCAATGGGTGTCCTCTTAGAATAACTGTGGAAGTATTTTCCTCTTACCAGAGCTGAACAATTCACTTTCAAGATCTTTAACAAAAAAAAAACAATTCACTTTCAAGTCTTTGTGGATCGTCCATCTGAGTTTAGGTAGAAGCTCATATCACGCAATCTCATTTGACAGAGACCTAATCCACCATATTTTCCTTTCTCTGAGCCACTTTGTCACAATTAACCAAATGCATTCTTTCTCCTCTAGTCAACTTGCTTTTCGTCCTTTTAATGGTATCCTTGGAGCCTTTGGCTAGTATCCCTCTAATATTAAGATCGAAAGAAGATATTTCCTTTGTTTCCCTAGATGCCTTAAAGCCCAGTTTACTAGCAAAAGAGATTCTCTTGTCGTCATCCATATTAGCAGAGAAAGAGTGCGAACAGTATATTCACACACCTGACCGTGATGAGCAAAAGCAGGGCCCTCTCTGGAGGCTCTCACAAGTTCTCAATGTCCTTCAACACACTCCTGTTCAACGAGTAAAGACAGAATTTCCCTGCAACGGGGGAAATAGGATCTCCTTGCGGCTTGGAGCAAAAGGTTCCATCCAAACCCAGCTTAGGACAATGGATGTGTGAGAAGTGGTGAAGTAATTCATAACAAGGTGGATAACTATCAATGGTATAACACAACTGCTCATTTCATTTCATACTATGCTAAAAAAAAAAAAGAAAATCTCTAACCTACTTTTGGAAGGAAAGTATATGCATACATAGGCAAACATGCATGTGTTCCGAGTATTGGGCTGGGTAGCCCATGCATGATGAACTGATCAAAGCAAATCCACAGAATGCTAACGGGTGCCTTGATTTTAATTAAGTTGAAACACACCACATGGCTCGCCTTTGAAGAAATAATTGGGCCGTAAGCGCCAGTTCGAGCCCACTGGCAAATCCCCTTCTTCGGCAAAACCATTTCAACAAATTATTTTAGTTCAAAAAAAGTTATTTCAGTTCCTAAGAAAGTATATCAATTGACCGACCACTTGATTTTAAAAAAAAATCTTCTAGTGAGTACACAGATTAATGCATCCTTGGAAGATCAGTGACATTCTTCATGAGCTCCATTTGATGGAATTGAGGAATGGTGCCTCAGATTAAGTATACGCTTGTCTGCATGCTACGTGTTTTATGTCAGCTGTTTTGTCTCCGGACGATGAATTAGGTTCATAAAGAAACTAGTTGTCACTATACTCTGCGCAGGTGCTTCTCTTGTTTGGCGTCAATCCTTCCATTCATTGGAACCTACCCTTGAAAGTGGTCATCATCCAGTCGTCTCCTTTAGGTTAATGAATTGAAAAGGTTCTGGTCAATATCCCAGTGTTGTAAAGACGATTCGCAACAATTGCCATAAAAAAGAAACTGACCATATCTTTAACCATTTGAAAAGATTTTCTTTACCAAACAAGGGTTTTTCTTACATCCCCTTGTTTGGTAAACTATTAGATTTAACAATTGCGAACAAACATATCCTATCCAATAAGTTGTGTTTTGTAAACCTAAATTGGGATTGGATAAATAATGAAAGTTTATATAAATAAGCTTACGAAAAGAAAAACTTAAATTAATCTACTACGGAGAGAGTGATCACTGCCCACGGGGGTTGCCATTTTCGACAACGATGATGACAATCGGAGTGGTCGTTGCCTCTATCATAAAGGTAGCTTGAGACCACCGTGATAGCGAATAGACTTAGAGAGAGAGAGAAGCAACCACCATCTTGTGATGGTCTTATATTTGTTATCATGGCACGGTGGTTGTCGACAGCGAGTCGCCGGACAAAACGAATATCTATTGTTCTTGTTTCATAAAATTCATTTGCTCGTTTCTTTAAAAGAAAAATTGATATCCAATCTAGGCCGAATACAATCATCCTGCCCCAGAGTCAGAACAGATCATTTGGATTGTTATCTGGATATGTTTGGATTTGTCCATTTAAGGTGTGTCGTCAAATGCCGATTAAGATGGTCTTCATCCTCTCCGGCTTCTTATCCACGTCACCAAACACGCCCTTAAACCATAGGGGTCGTCACCCATCCATTTATCCATCACCAATTCACCATTTCAATCGGGTCCATTCAGGACTCATTTGCCTAGGACAAAGGGAGAGGAAACAGAGTAAAATGTCATTGTAAATATATATCATACCATATCACAGCGTACTAGCTATCATTACACTCATCTGCGTTAGTCCCACTTCCCTTCTTAGCTCTCTCAATCTCTCTGTTCCTCTCTCAAAGTGACAATCACAGCACTAACTTCTTGGGTTACGTATATATTCATCACCCGGATTAACCTAGTACTAATTAATAAGCAAAGCTTAGGGTCATACATATGTCTCAAACTATCACTATTAGCATAGGAGGCTACAACGGCCCTTGAAGAGTGTCCGATGGCTCTGTTCTGGCGGGTGCAAGAACTTGCAGTTGGGACATGTCGGAGACGACTGGCATAGCATCACCAGCATGTGACACCTCATGCAAACTGTCGTGACCATATGATCCACCTCCTCCTCCTCCTCTTCTCCTTTAGTTTCGTCTCTCGTCTCTAATCCCAACCACGACCGCACCTTTTTTACTTGTCGTCCTGATTTTTTCTCTGAGAGATTGCTCGAGTCACGCATTGTCCTTGAGAATAGGTCCTCATGATCGTCTTGCTGGTCGTGGTTATAAGGGAGGTTGAGCTCGAGGTCTAAGCTCACGTGATGACCAGGACGAGCTGGGTGACCTGTGTCCGAGGCTTCTCTAGGATCTTTTGACGTTCTCTTGTGTGTTCTTGTGTTGTAGAAGTGTATCTGTCCGGACTGCAAAAGAATGGAGGCACGTAAATTGCCAATTAGCGTCTGTAGTTTCCTACAGCAGTCTGTTGCTCTGCCCTATTCTCGGTGATTAAATGCGTGCAGATAAGACGTACTTTTCACATAAAATCGACCATTAGGCAAACCATACAATGGGTAGAATAAGAGGAATTCAAATTAAAGAAACACTGAACTTCTTTAAATTTTCTACGAGGATGAAGAATGAATATCCATCAATAGTTTAGTGTAATATCGAACTTCTTTTGGCCATCAATGATATTCGCTAGATTGCAAAAACAAACGGAGGATATGACGTTGTACTCGTTCTCTCTTGGTAAAAGTTGCACCAGGATGGAGAAGATCATCACTCAAATCACGATGGAATATAGAAGATCCAAGTCAAGCGTCGAGATTTTATGCATGTTGCACAGATTAGCGCGGAATAGATAGGATCTACATCCATAATGATTTTTCTTTCGTTTTTTGAAAGCATCATTTCTCAGAAAGGAAGCAAAAATCCTTGTCAAAAACTTTCTATGAATTGATTTTGTTCCATGGATCAAAAATATGTCTCCACGATTTTTCGAGACCAATGAATCCGCACGATCTTACACAAGTGTTAACATGAGACTAATATACCTGAATATCAAGGTACCGTTGCCACTCAGAAGGCAGGGGACTTTCGAGGTGGAGCTCGATGTCGAGCACTGTCCTCGTGGCTTCTGCTGTCTCCGACGATGACGGCGATCGTTTCCAGAAGCGTTCTTCAGCTCCTTCTTGTCGTCGCCCTCGCCGTGGTTGTTGCGTCTCTTCCCACTTTCTCTTTTTGGATAGACTCTCCAAACCTTGAATGATCGCCCCCCTCCGGTTCGGTGAATGGGGTGTCGAATTTTGAAAAGAAACCATTATTGCTTCACCACGAAAGACTCTCTCTCTCGATCTCGAGTGTGAGTCTGTGAGAGAGAGATTAGAAGGTTGAGTGAAAATGTTTTAGAGGAGGGTCACACGAGAGGGAGCGACTTCTCCTTCGATCAGCAGTTGGAAGTGTGAAGGGCTCAGCTTTAAGAGAGAGCCCACATCTGCATGACGTTTGACGTGTGTTCCAAGTTGGCTCTTCTCATCAATTTCTTCAACTCTAAGCTGCTCTCTCTCTCTCTTTCTCTCTCTCTCTCTCTCTCTCTCTCTCTCTCTCAGCTGTCTAGCTTCCAATGTCTAGCTAGTGACTGAGGATGTAAATTAATTGCTCATTCAATCCCTGCTTAACTAACATGTGAGGCGTTGGAGTACTTATTGCATCCACTGAAATCTAATAGATCAAAGTCAATCACACTTAAAAATCTGCGGGATCTATACCAATCCCACTAAATCATACAAGTTCCTGTGCAGTTTATGCCCCGTCCAAATCTAAATGATATTATTTCTTAAGGCATCGACGTGAGAGATATGATTTTATTAACGAGAGCTCTTGGCAATAAGGCTATGCAACCGGTCCGATTCTATATGGAAATCTGACTGTTCACCCTTGGAAAGAGAATCCAGTTTCCGGTTCCAAAAGTTTGGAACCAGTACTGTGTGAGTAGGTTCTAGGTTCTAAGTGTTGAACCCACCCTCTCATTTGGGAACCGGTAAAAACCTATTTTATGAAGTTGGAAGAAGATGATTATTTTTCTTAAATGAACTTACTTTATATTTTTGTTTGTTTTATATCGATATTTTACTTTGAGCTGTTTTGTTGCTCACTCAATTGTACAATAATTGCCATTTGTTTTGGTTTTTTTTTAAATGAAGCAAACGAAAAAAAAAACAATGTCGGGTAGACCCTAGAACCGGATCGGACAAACAAGATAGTTTTCAGGCTGTAAAAACAATGAAATAATTCTAACATTGTAGGTTGTAGGTTTTTGGTTTGGAACCTACCAACCTTAGAATCGATCACCCCCACTTGGCACACAAGTTAAGCAATAATTATGCGTGTTATGAGAAAAAATCGGTGCATAGAAGATTGTAATATGTCTCTTTCAATTATCTAACAAGTGTCTCGAGAGCACTTTTGAACAAATATAAAGAAAATGTACATGCGACATTGGTTGCAACTATTTCAAGGGTTGACTCAATCTGATCACTAGAGACCATTCCTCGTTACCGACAAAACATACTTAGGTTGCCTATTTATTTGAATTTCAATAATCGAATTCTTTCCTTTAACATATGAGGATTTCCATTTTAAAATTAGGAAAAATGGCACAAACAGTCTCTGAATTTTGACCAAATGTGCAATATAGTTCCTAAACTTTTAATTTGTTCAATATAATCTCTGAACTTTAACCGAATGTGCAATTTAAACTTTTAATTTATTCAATGTGATCATTGGACTTTTGGTATATGTTTAATTTAGTCCCTAAACTATATAATAATATTCAATGTAGTCCCTAAATTTGAATTAATGAAAAGACTACATTGAACATTTTCGTATCATTCAAGGACTAAATTGAACATGTATCAAAAGTTCATGAACCACATTAAACAAAATAAAAGTTTAAGGGCCAAATTGAACATTAAGCTATAGTTCATGAACTACATTAAACAAATTAAAAGTTCAGAGACTAAATTACACATTGAGTCAAAGTTTAAAGACTGTTTATGTTATTATCCCTTATTATTATTTGTGAAAGACATTTTACACTAACAGTGTAACTTATTTTAGATTCATGTTCTATATCTAATGGTCAAGCTCTCCCAACTTAAATTTTGTACCGACTAATATGTAAGGATCGAGTAGTACCTATGATTCATGTTGCGGTTAACAATATTGAACGTTCTGACCATGCAAAGCTATTATAGTTCAGAAAAAAAATTTCTTCTAGACCCACTTGCATCAAGCATTTCCTAGCCTTGGCTCTCTTGCATCTAACTTGAAATGATATTTCAATTATGCACCCATTATATGACATAGTCGAAGTTCATGGTCCCCGGCGTGTCCAACTTCTTCAGGCCGGGGTCAAATGTAGGACGATTATGCATTCAAAGTAACTCATCTGACCTCGAGGGCGCCACAAACACCCAAATCCCAATGCATAAGATCTCCTTTGCTTACGTGTTAATTCCCTTGGTACAGATCTGTGAAAAATGTTACAAAAGAATGTCTCGAGCACCTTCTAAAACTTGTTAAATATGCTTTGAAGGTACTATCATGGATTTGTATCAGATCTGTCGTCGGTGTAAAAAGAATTTCATACACATTAACCGTCGACATATTTACATAAAAATAATTATGTAACCGAATTAATTCACGTGTCAATCGTCTAATGATGAACATGCAAAAAGTTTCTTACATGCATTGATAATTCTTTATTTATTTGAGGCGGGAAAATTTCTCCTAAATTTTACTAGTACAATTTCCAAAGTGTTTTTGGAGTACAAGCTTTTGGAAATATGGAATAAATTGATGGATGAATGAATGAGAAATTGATCCTCAAAGAACACCCTTGAGCTGAAAGTGGGAAGTGAAAAGCACTAGTTCTACATTGGAAAAGAAAAAAGGCTATGGAGTGCTTTATATACAGTTACACTTATTTGAAGTAGTAACTATCATAGCACAAACTCTCTGCCTTGCGCGCAGGCACAAGGGGGGTGCAAATCCGACGCCCGACAAGCTGAAACTTGGGCGCGAGTGCGCATCCCGCGTACACGATTGCAGGACCGAGCCCAATTTTGCTAGCCTTCTGTAACGTATGATTAATGGTGCGTTAAATTGTGTTGTTACAGAGTTAATTTTGTAATAGCAGCATTAATCGGCCGTTATTCTAGACGCGAATTGATTTTGTAACGGCAAATTTAATTGGCCGCTATTCTTGACGCGTATTGATTTTGTAACGGTAGATTTAATCGGCCGTTATTATTTCCGAACAGCTCTCCCCTCTGTTCTATTTTTATCGAAATCGTTATTCCTCTTAAAAACGTTCTCTGCATTTGCATTATTTTTTATAGTGTTCGTTTCGAGTTTGTTCGAGTTCACCGGAAGCTTGGAAGTGCTGCGATCTCTTCTTCGCTGTCAACCATTGTATCCTGGGAGACAGACCTTTGCAAAACCTCAATCGCGTGCTGGAGAGAACGAATCTGTTTTAAGGAAATTGTGTCGAACACAGGCCTCGGTATTCGTTTGTATCGATTCCAACTTTGTTATTGCAATTTCGTTTCTTTGTAATTCCGTATTGTTTGTAATATTTAAGCTAATGCCGATTTGAATTTTTTGTTTAACACAAGCTAGGGCTATAGGGACGAGCCTCCAAAAACAAGATACAAAATCAATCTTGTTAACAATTGTCTTTGGAGCACTTGATAAGATAATTGCTATTACTTAAAAATTAATATTGTGTGAATCCTTATCTTCAACTTGAAGGCAATCCTGGAAAGATTGACCAACCTTAATACGTGAAAATTGGTTCGAAATACAAAACAATTGTCACACAAAGAAAAGCTAGATCGTAATGATGCAAGCTTGCGAAATTGAAAGTTACACATTAGGGTGTACTTACACGCAATAACTTGGAAAAACTACATTTTCAAAACACATCAATAAATCTTTAACAATTGTCTAAGGTCACATTTTCACATTTCAATTGTAGAATTAGTAAGATGGTAGTCGAATATCAAGATTCAAGTTATAAGATTTATCCAAGATCTCACTTACACATCTCTGTAGGGTTTGGAACGAGTTCGGTATTCAGTTGGTTGGTATCCTATAGCCCAAGCCCAGTTAATTATTTGACTAAATTCTTTCCCTAACCAACCCTAGGTTATTTAGGAAATTGTTATGCTCGAGTCAATATATCTATTCATTCTATAGTATCACAAAATTAACTGGGAGTAGGGGGCAGATTTGTGTCTCAATTTGGAACAATCCGACTCGAGATCGGGCCAGATCCGAGCTATTTACTCAGTCGCAATGCTTGGCATGAATTGGAAGCCATGGCCAACCTCCATTCGAAGCCAATGAAAAGAACCTCCAACTTCAGCCAAGGCCAAAAGGGGCCAGGAGAGAGTTGGAAGGCTTTTATGAGAGACGGTGAGATTTTGTGCGTGTTAGAGAGAGAGAGAGAGAGAGAGAGAGAGAGAGAGAGAGAGAGAGAGAGAGAGAGAGAGAGAGGGGTCATTGAATGAGGGGAGACTGCATTACAGTTGAAGAAGGGTCCTGAATGCCAATCCATCTTTAATACCACAATAACTCCAACTTCTGCAATTGGGTCACTCCAAGCACTCCACCTTTTTAAGAGCCCCTTCCCCATCATCTTTCTTAGCTACTGAGGCAAAAGAGAAAATCTAGGATAAAAAAAAAAAACCCTACACTACCCATGCTCCTACGAATCAATAATAAGAAATTTTTTCGAAAAAGTGCTTCGGAACTTGTTGAAAGGGAAACTGGTACAAATAATCCTTATATTTTGGCCAAATGTGTAATGTGATCACTTAACTTTTAATTTGTTCAATATAATCTATAAATTTTAACTCAATGTGGAATTTTGTCCATAAACTTTTAAATTGTTCAAATGTTATCCCTAAACTTTTAGTACATATTCAGTTTAGTCCCTAAACTATATGAAAATGTTCAATATAGTCCTTCCATAAATTTAAGTTCAGGGACTACATTGAATATTTTTATATAATTCAGATATCATATTGAACAAATTAAAAAATCAGGGACCACATTAAATATTCCATTGAACAAATTAAACGTTCAGGAATTATATTGTATATTGAGTCAAAATTCATGGACTATTTGTGTCATTATCCCTTGTTAAAATAATTGGATAAGAAAATATCGCAGAGTTTAAATGTACAGTTTGTCCCCGTGATGTGCACGATCGAATTCGAACATCGAAGACTGTTTCCTCACCGAGTGTGTTTAGCAAGCGTCCTGAGAGCGCACTTGTCAACGAACCCTCGTAATAATTGCTCGGAGAGACCAAGGACAAGGATTTGTATAAGCTTTTAAAGCTCCTCACAGCACCACCCTCTCAGAGGCTATTGAATCCAACCTCCCATGATCCGAATAGTTAATGCGCCTTTCCCCTTTCTTGCTCGATTGATTGGGACGATGCCATACCCGAGTCAACTACATTTCATGCCTCAATTTACCAACTTCCCCTCCGGCTATTCATTGCCCCCACACTTGATCTCCCCGGAGCAGCAAATTGTATCGATTAATGGCCTATCTTCACGTTCGTATCAAAACTGTACGAGCTTCGCTCTTTTGTTTCCCCGTCATGTGATGAAAGATTTTAGTTTTCAGATCACTGGTTATACATAATGCGAGAAAAAGTCAGTGTAATGGAATCGGCAAAATTACGTTAATTGGTTGACCAATAAATGCACATGGGCATTCGTCATGAAATCTTTTTATTTTATTCTTTTTCTTAATTTCTCAATCATCTTTGATGGAAAACATCATCGTATATCAAATTTTATCAAGACTTTTAGATGATAATGACCCGTCGAAAATACATAATTCTTCCTTAGGTACTTGGCCATGATATCTTTACGCAGATGGGTTCAATCAAGATTTTTTTTTGTCTTTTAGATAAATAAAGTGCGCAAATGTTTGGAACGATTTTCGGCTTGGAACATTTGTTATTAGCATTTAAAAAAATCTTGTGCATATTTTTTCTGAAGAAATTTTAAGGATAATTTCCATCCCGTCCTCCTCAGCTTGTTTCAACCCTGACAAAATTTTCTGCATCCCCCACTTATGTGAATTCTCTAAAAATACATAAATCAAAATCACCTTAAGTGATCTTTTTACACTGACAAAGAAGTGACAAATTAAATTGGAAAAATGAGGTCCTTATAGCCCAACCAACCATGCAGTAGTACTAATACATTCAATTTGTCTAGCTCTAGGCCAAAATTATGTTTTTACCAAATCTGTCTACATGTTGGGCAACCCATGAGAAATCCGCCATGTCATCAAAGATGTACATAGCTAGCACTGGAAACAAAGATCGTAGAAATATATAAATGAGGCAAGACCATTTAAAGTACATCGATCTATATTTACTATTTCCACTGTTCCTTCTTCCGAAATTGGACAAATGACCCCTCAAAACATTATCGCAGCTGGCGTGAAGAGCCAGCCATAATGCCTGAAGCTCTTTTCGTTTCTTTTGAATTCGAGCAGAATTAAGGTGGCCAATCGCAACTTGACCGCTAACTAGAAAGAAACGATCACGATGAAAGCCAAAAGTATCGTTGTGTTTCGCTTGTTGTCCTTAAATTCGAAAGAAGTGAAGAGCTTCAAGTATTCTCATGAGACTTCAATCACAGCTAGTTCATCTTCGGGAAGAATGAACAGTGGAATGGGAAACATAGATTTTCATCAATCGATCTTGCCCAATTTATGATTTCTTTCCTTTTTTATTTTTTTTACAATTCTTATTTTGGCTGCTGATTATGAACTCTCTGATGACATGACACATGCTACATGAGCTGTTAGTAATTAGTAAAAAAAATTTAGTACACTTGTAGTACCTGTGTATCATTTCTCATTACTGCAACAATATATAGTACCCATGAGTGTAACAAAATATAGTTTAGATAATTCCCTTAAATTCAATGCATATTTATTAGATATATAAATAGTGTGTCATGAGTTCATTTAAGATATAAATGTTTCTAAATAAGTTACAAGAATGTCAAATTTTACACTCACTTTTCTTATTGACAACCCCTATTTTCCTATTTCCAAAATTAAAAAGTAGGAAGACTTCTTCATATAATCTATTCTTCACAACCCTATCGGCGATCAAGTTCAATATAATTATACGTGGGTTATATGAGGTTCCCCCGGTTGTCTAAGAAACTATTTACACAGTTGCTATTGGAAGCGTAACATGTTTACTCGGTGATAATTATGTGACCAAATTCATTGACATCAAATTTCGGACTGTGTAAGTGTAAAATAATTCTTATGCTAGCGGTACATCAAATGAAAATCAATATATCATAATCTATCATGAGTAAAATTGTTTGGTTTTTCACAAACAACTAATAACATTTCTATAGAGATTAGAATCGATGATCGATTGATATAACCAGCTTGTATTTTAGCAAAGCAAACAAAAACACTCGACGTTAATTTAATGCAATTTGATTAGAATCTAATGGAGCTCATTAAGATGCAATTCAATGCTCGAAAATGGATCTAGCATAGTCACAAGAGACTTTCACTATGAAAATTGAACTCTTCCAAAGCTTCACCAACTATTAGAATATGGCTGAGGGTCGCTTGGTGATAAATAAGATACACACCTTAATGACACAACCGGTCACAATTAACCACCGTTCTTTCTGCTTATTACGTAATCAAAAGACAAAGACTCATGAAATGTGTGTACTCAACCTAGGGTTATTCACAACAACCCCATTTAATATTGAGAGAGAGAGAGAGAGAGAGAGAGAGAGAGAGAGAGAGAGAGAGAGAGAGAGAGAGAGAGAGAGAGGAGCTTCAATGCTCGCTCTTGAATTCAAAGCATTCAATTGATTTCAAGAAAGAATTGAAGGAGGCAGGTGGACTCACTTGAAGAACCCCAGCTCTCTCCTCTCTCTCTCTCTCTCTCTCTCTCTTCTCAACTTGTTTTTCATCGTCACTCTCTCACCATCCGTCGCATTGCTTCTGTTAAATGCTACATCAATCCCCACCTTCTTCTTCCCCCTTCATTTATGCCTTTTAGTTTGTGTCTTTGAGCATCTCATCTCCTTTCATGCCAAGATATTCAATGTTTCATTTACTCCGATACGTTGGAGACAGTTCTGGAAATTTACTATTTCTTTATTCCCAGTCACCATGCAGAGAGACACTGTTGTTCCCATGCAGAGTTAAGGTGACGAAACTGTTGGACTCATGGAACTTTTCTTTGTGAGGAGTGCGTGGGAGAATAAACCAAATCATGATTTAGTGACCTAAATTGCTAGGCTTAGGACGAATTTTCACAGTCTCGTGATCTCAATAAATCAAAGGACATCATTAGTTAAGGGATAGTTCTTTTTTTTTCCTTCTAATTTTTGTCTTTTGTGCAATTGATTACTTGGATTTTTGTGGGATTGATCCCTTTGACTTGAATTATTTGTGCAATGCAATCTTTTTGTCATTGACACACTTAGTTACATTGAGGAGATTGCTGTCGTGACTAATTTAAGTCACAAGAAACTTAGGGACAAGAGAAAACTTCTTCCAAAAATTCAATTAAATAATGAAAAACAAAGAAGACAAGAATAAAACTTGCTTAGGGGAGAAGACATAGGGATGAGGATCCTCTATCCCACACCATAGCCTTTTATGTCTCATCAGATCTCAATCATCAACGCATTGAGTAATAAATTTTAGAGCCAATATTTTTGGGAAATATAAAAAAATATCTCAATTTTTCCCCAATAACCATTTACATAGATTTATATTTGCAAATACCATTCACATGCCAAGCAAAACTCCATATTAAAAAGATCAAATTGGTCCGCCTTGCAAATCATTTTACTATCTTGCTTAGGTTTACGTGATTTGACTTTTAGTTGATTATGAGTGTTTTGGGTAAGTGTGAGAATTTCGGATATTGGGAGGATATTTTTTGGAAAGAAAATGACAATTTCGTAAGAATAGACACGAGGATAATTGACGTAAAGATGAAAAGGAGATCTCCGAAGGTAAATCTTACATCTGTGTGTGTGTTTGATGTTTTTTTTATAGTGAAAATATGAAAGTAGTCATTGTATGTAAGTAGTCATTGCACATCAATCAACTCTTGAGGTGATTGAGAAACAAAATAGGATCTCTCTCTCTCCGGGAGCGTCCGAGCATGCAAGTGTGCATCTCAATGTTGTGTGATTCGGGCATTTTGCGCGACCCTAGTGAAAATCATATTCCTCCCGCGCTAGCAAGACATCGTTATGGTCATGCAACTCTAGCTAATGGGAGATCCCGCTCAAGGTCGCATAATGGAGGCGAAACTCCTAGCTCTCTGGAGTGTGGTGGTAAAAGAAGCCATGCAACTGGAGGGTGCACCTTAGCCACCATCACGAGGACCCTATTGAGGGATTCGTGACAGCACCGTGATGGTTGCACTGCTCTCTTCTCAAACCCTTTGTGATCTCTTCTCCCCTTCGCCAGCTCTCCATACTTTATTTCGTTCTACATTTTTGCCCTCTTTTTCCTCTCAAGATGTGTAATTTTTCTACTTTGGCATTGACTCATCAATTCATATCATTTGCCTCGGAAATAAAATGACACAACTTCATGATCTCAAACCCTTCGCGATCTCTTCTCCCCCACCCCCAGCTCCCCTTACTTTATTTCGTTCTTCATTTTTGCCCTCTTTTTCCTCTTAAGATATGTGATTTTTCTACTTTGGCATTGACTCATCAATTCATATCATATGCCTCGAAAATAAAAAGGCATAACATCATGGCCTCGAACCCTTCGCGATCTCTTCTTCCCGCCCCGAGGTCTCCTTACTTTATTTCATTCTTAATTTTTGCCCTCCTTTTCCTCTCAAGATGTGTGATTTTTCTGCTTTGGCATTGGCTCATCAATTCGTATCATTTGCCTCGGAAATAAAACGGCATAACATCATGGTCTCGAACCCTTCGCGATCTCTTCTCCCCACTCCCAGCTCTCCTTACTTTATTTCGTTCTTCATTTTTGCCCTCTTTTTCCTCTCAAGATGTGTGATTTTTCTGCTTTGGCATCGACTAATCAATTCATATCATTTGCCTCGGACATAAAACGAAATAACATCATGGTCATTAGTGGCTCATATATATCTGAGCTAATCTAAGAATAACTAATATCTTAAGAATTTCATGTAAGCATTTTGTAGTCTACTTTGCCACATCAGGCTTTTAATTCCCCTGCAAGTGTCTTCCGAGGATTTTGCGTTATGGATGTTCTGTACGCATGTGCCATTTATTGGTGCCCCACCCAATTAATGGACAAGTTTTGTGGATGGTGCAAACTTGCCCGTGAGAGAAACGCCAAGATGTGACCTTCAAATTTTCATAAGAATTAATTCACAAATTACTTGATTTTCATAATATCATCATCGAAATTGACTTTAAAGCCATCATTGATTCCGTTAGTTCATAGCCTATTTATCGATAATGCTGGCCCTACTTTGCTTAAACATATAAGAAGATTGTTGAGCTCTCACTTTGCGTTTAAAATGCAACATGACTTTCGGAAGGAAAATTGTCCTGTTGAGTGACTTGCTAATCTTAGAATTAATGAGTGCTTGAACACTACATTCTTTTCATTACCTTCTAAAGAGTTACTTCCATAACCAAAAAAAAAAAAAAAGAGTTACTTCATGTTTTATTTGGTGATAAAATAGGGATAGTAGATTTACGACGTTAAATTTTCGTATTCGGCTTTAGCCTTTTTTCATATAAAAAAGAAAACAAAATATCACGAACAATGACATATAGGTCATTGACATAATTCTTAACTCGAACATTTTAGTTACTTAAACTTTCATGAAACGTATTGAAGTTGATTTGGAAAATCATGTCTAATCATACATGGATCTTAATGGATTTCGATATACCTAGTTTTTAATCATTTTAATCAAATGGGCACAAAGGAGAAAAAAATAAAATTAAGAAACCCTAACCTAAGAATGGCGATGGTGGCGATGGTTGGTTCCCTTAATGATGATGACCAGCAAACCGGCGTTGCTTGGGGATGGCGACGGTCCGGCAATCACAGTTACATGGTCCGATCGAAGGAGGGGTAGGGGGTGGAGGCAAAATTAAATTCTTCTTTGAGTTAGTATTACATTACATGTACAGTTTGAGGCCCCATTATAGTGACGGACCTTGGGGTTGAAAAGGCCTTCCGTGGCCCAATTCAGAATTTTCTTTGCTACCAATTTGTCAATCACTGTGCCCCAGATTACGATTATTATTCTCCCCATTATAAAAAAATAACAAAACCACAGCTATGTAGCCAATCGAAAACGAAAAAGAGAAATAAACGACAGCTATGTAATTTTGCTTTCACAATAGTTAGTGGGATATCTTTTTTAATAACCTTTGTTCGGCCAAATTTTGACAAGCTTATTGACCCTCCATAAAAGATTATGAATCACCTAACATCAATCTTACAAAATTGAGGCAAATGAACTTTCAATTGTTCTTTTGATTTCTTCTTCGAGTGTCAACATAAATTTTAACGACCATGCTTTAAATTTCAAATTTCTCGATGAGACAAGCATTTGAGATGCATAAATTGTTCTTATATAGAACTAGTAGTTGTAGTTTTGACTCGTCCAAATATATATGCATAGCACGTTTGATTGTACATGCCAATGAGGGGGAGTGCACCCTTAGTATAGCTCGAGGCTTCTTGATGGGAGATTCAAAATTCCTTGATCACTCCTTGACCTTAGGAAGCTTTGTTTCATCTGCTTCATAGATTTGACTGTACCATGACATAGAATTACCCCAAGCCTCACTCCCACTAGCACGTTGGTCAGGCAACAGTGATAGACTCACTCAAATGAACAGTAGTTATGATTCAAGTCCAACATTACATTGCGAGATGGAACTCCCATAATAATAGAATCTCCAATGCTAGTAGTCGCTTCCCTTCCTTTTGCCCATGAAAAATCTTCTTATCATTTTTGCAGTTAGTCTAATTATGAAGAGAGTTGAATAGAATATAGAAACACAATTTCGACCAAAAAAAAAAGAATATAGCAATAGAAACACAATAAAACAGGCTGGTTTCATAAATAAATGATGGTAGACTTTCATAAAAAAGAACTATATATAATGACAGCTCAGATTTGACAAGTAAATTATATTAGAGGACTATTTAAAATTGCTTGTCGAACATATTAGGAAATCAATAAAAAAAATTATCAAATATAAAACCATCATTTCATAATGTCATCGAGGACAAGAGACGTTTTTAATATGTTACACAATTTTCCGTGTTTCATAAATAAATATGACTAAATCTATAATAAGTTATAACTCTTGTGATTAAATGCATAATCCAAGATAAATCTAATGAGATATGTTCAATATAATTTTAATTTGTACTGAAGTATCAATAAGAAATTGTCACAAAATATCAATAGAACATATTTTACAAATAAGGAATAATGACACAAATAGTCTTTGAACTTTGGCCTAATGTGTAATTTGGTCCATGAACTTTTAATTTGTTCAATGTAGTCTCTGACCTTTAGCCTAATGTTCAATATGATCCCTGAACTTTCTATTTGTTCAATTTAGTTCCTAAACTTTTGGTACATGTTCAATTTAGTTCCTGAACTTGAATTAATGGAATGACTACATTGAACATTTTCATATAGTTCAAGGACTAAATTGAACATGTACTAAAAGTTCAGGAATGACGTTGAACAAATTAAAGTTTGGGAACCACATTACATATTGGATTAAAGTTTACGGACCACATTGAACAAATTAAAAACTCAAGGACAAAATTACACATTAGGCCAAAATTTAGGGACTGTTTATGTCATTTTCTCTACAAATAAAAGAACATCATAAATTGATTAAAAAAAATAAACACTAGCAAATTCATGAAAAAGTTTACCTATGATTTCAGAGAAAGTTATAAAAGGAAAAATGTGTTGAGGTATTGCTTCATAAGAAAGTTGGGATTTATAGCTTAGACTTCATGTTGTCAATTTTCGTCACGTGTTGCTTCGCCAAGAAATATCAAATTAACGGCTATGTGATCGGACTCATAGAAACAGAAATAAGGCACCTTTTGCAAAGCAACAAGGACAAATACCAACCAATATTCAGTGCATCCAATAATTAGGTTGAAGTAACAATAAATGCAAAATAGACTGACAACCATCTTTTAAAAAATTATAAAGAATACAGTCTTTGAACTGTGTAAAGCACTGACATTTTGCTAGTATTAACTAAGTTGATTTATCTTGAGTCTATGGTATAAATGAATAAGTAATAAGAGCCGAGAGATCGACTATACTTCATAAAAAAAGTCTATTGCCAGAGGGGGATAAAAAATGCCATATTTTCCTCCTCCTTTGATTGGAAGAAATTGTCCTTCTCTCTAATAAGTGATTTTGAAATGTTTATGGTATACGTACTTCTTATACACTTACAAACAAGAGTCTCACTAAAAAAATTGAAATTCTTACATACACCATCAGCATAGACAAAACTTTTCACAAACGCCGTTATTTAGTCTTGATTTGAAGGTTGTAACAACTCACTTTCTCGCTAACCATCACATGAAGAGTAGATACGGCTGCTTGTAGAAGTTTTCTTCACACCACGGCAAGCCCCGACGCTAATCCCTCCATGCCACTGCACCTTCCTCAACCATTGCCCCACCACTACTATCGACAGTTTCATCTCTGCTATTTCACTAATGCTCCTTTAATCCAGACATCGATAACCTCATGTTGACCTCAATTTGGGGGTGAATCACCAAAGTAGCACCTTATTTGGTTGACCTAGATATGAGGTCATGGTGGCCAGGCCACGTGGGCTGATCCCTCATGTTCCCGACATCGACGACCTCAGATTTATCTTCATTTGAGGACCGAGTCACTCAAGGTGCACCACATTTAGGTCGAGCTAGACCTAAGGGTATGGTAGCCGAGTGACGTGGTGGTAAACATAGGTGTGGGCGCTGCAACAACGATGAATATTGGAGCCTGTAGATGACGTCTACTACTCGGTTACAATGAGGCTGTAACGCGGTGGAGACATGCAGAGGGGAGGGGGAGAGGTTGTGGAGGCCGGCAGGCTAGCCCTTCTTTCGATTGGATTTTCTTGTATGTTTATTTAGGTTTAATTAGAGATTACATACATGGACGCGGCACCAACCTGAAATTGGTCGAAGAGAATTTCCTCTTTATTAGAGGAGAAAAGAGAGCACAATATTTAAATTATGTATAAATAAGTAAGTTGAATAGGTGGTATAGCTTTTTTTTTTTTGCATTTTTTCCTACTTCCTTTTCTTCCCTTCAAAGTTCAAGCACTATGCCAATACCAAACCTCTCCTCCACTGATGTCAAGTTGCAAGTGTGTGAGAATCCCTCCAAGTATTTTACGTGTCATTTTTCTATGACACCCCTAAATTAACCCATTCAAGGTATTATCAGTTATGGCCTATCTTATACTGAATCTCATGGTTTTGTCCATTGGCATACAGGTAATCACTTTTCAGGAGGTCATTCATCCTGATAGTGTTCACATCCGAACGCTTAACATTGGACTTCCAATGCTAAACATTGACGTCACGTCAAAAGATGCCTTTTGTAAGTTAATTCAAGTTTCACATATATCCAAGAACACTCCCCATTTTCGGTACACAATTCGATTCATTCTTGCCTCCTTCACCACCCTAGAAGCCTATCAGGGGTTGCTCCTTGTCCTAAACCTCTCACCTTGACGATCACTTCCCACCCTGGTTGAATCGAGTCATTCTAGGCCCACCTGATTTTGCTTAGTTTATCCCCAAATCATGCACACGCACTAACTAGAGGGATTCCCACTTTGATTCCATACTATGACACCCTAGATTAATACACTCGAAATATTGTCCATTTTGACCTGTCTTATATCAAGTCTTACGATTTTGTCATTTGGAGTATAGGTAGACATTTTTCAAGAGATCATCTATCCTGGTAGTGCTCTTACATTACCACGTTTAACATTCAACATTGGAGTTTCAATATTAAATATTGTTGTTACGTCAAAATGCGTATCTTATAAGTTAATTCCAGTTTCACATATATAATCCGAGAAGACTCTCTCCATGTTCAATGTGCAATTTGGTTTATTCATTCTCTTTTCACTTTGCTAGAAGCCTGACAGAAGTCGCTCCTTCTCCCGAACATCTCGCCTCGGTGATCACTCCCCCCTTCGTCAGACCAAATAATTACAGTTTCACCAAGCGGAGAAAATCTAATTTACAATTTTCAACTTCTAAGAGGACTTTGTTCTTGACTCAATTGGGACTTTCTTATTGCATTTCTGGAATTTCATCAAGCACTAGTGCTTTTTTTAGGCGAAATAGTTATTTTAGTTTAAGTTTTCTTTGCTTTGTTGACCATTATTACATTATAGTCCTTGCTCCGAAATGACCCTTGCAAATTAACAAAACAAGTTGTGATGTGAGTAGTGTGGAGCAGCAAGTATATTTTTCTTAGTTGATGATTTTCAAGTGTTAAGTGCATTCACGTAATCAGAACGAGAGGTTAGGAAGACTGAATTATTTAAGGAAGACTAGATTATCGTTGATGCAAAAACCGACAAGAACTTTGAGTAATTAATGAAAGAACTACTCAGAACTAATGGAGTATTTTTTTTGCTCCGAAACGTGGCTTGTTAGGACCGTGGCCTAATTTTCAAACTTGACACAGATATGGGTGTCGATATGGATATGGGTCGCCATCAAATTGGCGTGGAAGTGGTTTTTCCAAGAAAATGGTGGAGAACATAAAGGATGTGTTGAATGGTGAAAGTTGAGCAATTATTGCAGAGCCCCCTCAAGATTCTTATCCACGAGGCTATAAGGAGAGCAAACTTACTTTTGGCACCTTTTGCTCCTTGGTGTCATGTGATATTGCACGGACTTTAAGTCTATTCGGTGCAGAGAAAAGAATTGCATGTATGGCACTAAAGCAGAGACGATTGTCGTGTTAAGAGAGTGAAAGCAATAAGAAATTGGCAATAATTGAAGCAGATGAAGGTGAGGATGAAAAAAGGCTAAATTGGGTCAAAATCAGGTTTTTCCGGAAAAGAGTACAGAAACTTCGACAAAGCTAAGCATTGCTTTTGGACTTTAAGAAAAAGTGATCAATATCTTCTCTATCTCTTTCTTCCTTTTCCACCCCCCAATTGCAGATTGATACGTGTCTAGGACAATTATGAATCCTCAGCCGCGGTGTCAACAAAAGGATGAAAGGCCAAAAGAGGAAAAGAAGCAGAATAATTAATTGTCCAAATGCAAATTCTACGACCATGATAAAATATAAATCTGAAATTTTCTACCAACCGTCAGCCAGCCACGTGTAGTTTGATCCGATCGACGTGGGAGTACTTCAAGTAATCACACAAAATAGTGATTATTTATAGATGTGAATGTTATGTTATCTCATATATCGCCTAACATGATTTCTCCCGAATCCTATCCTATGAGGGTTATTGGGATGTCATAAGTTTTTTTAGGGGGATAGAAGACTTTTTGCAATGAGGTAGGAACGTCACCAAGATTATTGACTTGGTTGTTGACTCGATAGTCCCAATTTTCTGTAAGTACGTCTCGGTTATACTTGGTCCAACAATATGCCCCTATAAACAAAGAAAAGCCTTGTCATGGCCTCATCTCAAACACAACCCTCAATGATGTTCCTCGCTCTTGTCCTTCTCATGCTCATGCATGAAATGCCTTGTCTCGCTTCATCTCGAAGCTCTTCTCTAGTGGCCCTTGCTGGTGCTGGTAAGCAAACGAGAAATGAGGAAGTGGAGGCACTCCTAAAATGGAAGTCTAAGGTAGACAGCGAGAGTCACTCTACTTTGTCTTCATGGAATGGAAGCAACCCTTGTTCATGGCACGGAATCGATTGTAATCCACTCGGGAGCGTCGAAAGCTTGAACCTTTCAGATTTTGCCATACGTGGTATGCTTCATCATCTCAATTTCTCCAAATTGCCCAACTTGGTCGCTCTAAAGCTTGCCAACAACTCGCTCTTCGGGAACATCCCTCCAAGCTTGGCTTATCTTACCAAGCTTACTCATCTAGATCTGTCTCGAAATAACTTTTCAGGAAACATCCCAACTCAACTTAGATCATGGCAATCTTTACAAGTTCTTGACTTTTCTTATAATAAGCTTTCTGGTCCTATCCCTCAAGAAATTGGAAATCTTACATCTCTCTTGACACTCGCTCTCTCCGAGAATAACTTTAGCGGCTCTATACCTCATTCAATAGGAAAGTTGGGAAATTTGGCTATCTTACTCGTCGATGATAACAATATCTCTGGTTCTATTCCTTCCAGTATTGGAAACTTAAGCAAGCTCATACAGCTGAATCTACGTGTGAATAATCTAGTGGGCTTTCTTCCCCCCTGGATGAATAATCTCACATTCCTTACACTCTTACGACTATCTGATAACAACTTTGTTGGCCAATTGCCACAAGAAATATGCAGTAGCCAAGCTCTTAAATTTTTCAGTGCATCAAACAATCACTTCGTTGGACCCATCCCAAGAAGCCTAAAAAATTGTTCGACTTTGCGTAGAGTTAGGCTCCAAAGCAACTTGCTCCAGGGGAATATAGCCAATGCTATTGGTGTGTACCCTTACCTGTATTACCTTGAGTTGAGCAACAATAAACTTTACGGTGAGCTACCGCTCACATTGGTTGAATGTAGAAATTTGACGACCTTGAAAATCTCCAACAATAAAATCTCCGGCACCATACCACCTCAGCTGGGAAAAATGAATCAACTGCACATACTCGACCTCTCTTCAAATGATATTGTTGGGGAAATTCCTAAAGACCTAGGAAAATTGAAGTTGCTGCTAGAGCTTTTATTGGACTATAATTATCTTACAGGCCACATCCCTCAAGAACTTGGAACATTATCCAGTCTACAAAAACTCTACATTGCAGGAAACAACTTGAGTGGCTCAATTCCTAGACAACTTGGTGAGTGTTTGAAGCTGCAGTTTTTGAATTTAAGCACAAACAGTCTTGATAGAAGTATTCCCATCGAGATTAGCAAGCTTCAATCTCTTGAAGTTCTCGATTTGAGTCAAAATTTGATTGTGGGAGAAATACCTGGACAACTTGGGCTACTGCAAAGATTGGAAACACTCGATCTCTCCCACAATCAGCTCTCAGGTTCAATTCCGTCGACCTTTGATGATATGAAAAGCTTGACATCCATCAACATATCGTATAATGAGTTAGAGGGTCCTTTACCAAACATTCTAGCCTTTCGTAATGCTGCGATTGGAGTTGTGAGAGGAAACAAAGGCTTGTGTGGAGTTATTGCTAGTTTGAAGCCCTGTACAGCAACAAACATGAACAAAAAGTTGTTGCTAGTTTTGATTCCGACTTTGGGTGGCCTACTTTCTTTGCTTCTTGTTGTCGGAGCTTCAAGTGTTGGATGTCGAAGAGTAAGAAAAACAGAGGCTAGTTCAGTTGTTGGAAGCAATGAAAACCTGTGGGCAGTATGTAGCTTTGATGG
This sequence comes from Syzygium syzygioides, assembly GCA_031216285.1. NCBI lineage: Eukaryota > Viridiplantae > Streptophyta > Magnoliopsida > Myrtales > Myrtaceae > Syzygium > Syzygium syzygioides. The sequence continues at coordinate 27,836,416 of CM062247.1, forward strand.
AAGAATGGTTTACGAGAGCATTATTGAAGCCACATATGAGTTTGATGCCAAATATTGCATCGGTGTGGGAGGACATGGGAGTGTTTACAAGGCCAAGTTGCAAACAGGGGAGATTGTTGCTGTAAAAAAACTTGAGGACTCAATGGACGTGGAAATGGCTAGTCGAAAAGCATTGGAAAGGGAGATTTGTGCTTTGACCGGAACTCGGCATCGGAATATCGTCAAGCTCTATGGCTTCTGCTCGAGTTCTCGACATTCATTTTTGGTGTATGAGTTCTTGCAATTTGGCAGCCTAATGGACGTATTGAACAATGAACAGATGATAACAACATTTGACTGGAATAAGAGAGTGAATGTTGTTAAAGGTGTGGCTAATGCTTTATCCTACATGCATCATGAATGCTCACCTCCTATAATTCATCGAGACGTATCGAGCAAGAATATATTACTAGATGAAGAATTTGAAGCTCACGTCTCTGATTTTGGCACGGCTAAGGTTCTACAACCTTATTCATCCAATTGGACATCGTTTGCTGGAACCTTTGGATATGCTGCTCCAGGTAACTTTATTTAATAAATATTTTCTCCACTTCATTTATAGATTGCAAATAATTTACCAAGGTTTCATCTTTTCCTTATTTAGCAAATGTTAGGTCAATACTTGTAGCTTTGCAAGTATCGAAAAAGCACAGAGTCCATGATAAAAAAAAAATTCAAACAGTATAATCAAATACTTCTAGTCATTCCTACTTTAATATCTCGATTGGATGATCGAAAAGTTAAAATTCAGTTCCATAGGGTTCTAGAGTTTTTTTGGCAAAAATTTTGGAATTGATTCTCTAATTAAAATAAGCGGCTCATTTATTTTCTGCACTTGAATGAAGTTAGGACCTGTTATAATAAAAAAGTGATAAGTGTACTGAAAATCCTAAAACTTGTCACGAAAGTGCAATTAAGTCCTAAAACATTCAAAAAATGCAATTAAGTTATAAAACTTGTCACGAAAGTGTAATTAAATCTTACAACTTTTAAAAAGTATAATAAACAGAAGGACTTGATTTGACTAATTTAATAAATTTTAGAATTTGATTGCACTTTTTGAAAATTTTAAAACTCAATATGCCTTTCATGAAAACTTTTAGAAATTACATTCTCCTGACAAATTTTAGGATTTCCAATGCACCAATCCCTAAAAGGAAAATGTTAAAATCGTTAAATTAAAGAATGTTTAATTTTTGCATACCTCGTGTGCTAATAAAGTAGGAGAATAGTACAAAAAAAGTCCTAAAACTATTGTATTAGTATCAATTTGGGCCAATTTAGTCCTAAACAATTTTATGTTTGTATCAATTTAGTCTATCTAGTCAATTTTGATCAGAAATTGCTGACGTGGACGTCGTCTGCCCTAAGTGGCATGACCACGCTGATGCGAACATTTTTTATTAATTATTTTTTGAATTTTTTCTTTTTTCTTTCTTTTTTGCAATTTTTTCCTTTCTTTTTCTTTTCATTTTGCTAGTGGCCGGCGAGGGCTAGCCTCACTTACGCAAGGGTCACCCTTGCTGACCACAGGCAAGGGTCTGCCTTGTCGGGTCCCTCCTGGATGAGGGCGAGCACCAATGAGGCCAGCGAGGGCAAGGCCCAGAAAAGTGTCGCGCGGGCCTAGGCCACGGTTAGGGTTTTGACCTCCCAATTAATTCATCGTCTCCCACAAGCGGCCAAATTGTATACCTTCAGGACTCCAGTGAAGAAAGCTCCTCCGCTGGTTGGCCCAACCTGAGCACCCAAAAATGGTGAGCGTGCGGTTCTTCTCCCTTTATTACTTTAGCTTTGGAGTCATTATGTCGTCTTGTGAATCGTCTTGACTCTATAGTTTTCGATGTTGGCCTCGCCCTTGCCTAGGCTAGGGCGTGGCTCATCGGGACTAAGCCCTCGCCCAAGTGATGTCTGATGAGTCCAACCCCCAACCAAGGCCTCGTGAGGTTGCCTTGGCCTAAGCGAGGGTCGGCCTCACCAAATCTGGTGAGGGGGGCCTCGCTGGCGCTCACCCTCGCCCAAGTGCAGTCCAGTAAGGACTGTCGCTTGTGGTCAGCGAGGGCGACCCTTGCCTTGGAAAAAAGAAAAGGGAAAGAAAAATTCAAAAAATTATTAAAATATTAGTAAAAAAATGTCCATGTCAACGCTAATTATGTCATTTAGGATGGCCGACTTTCATGTCAGTGATTTCCGACCTAAATTGGTTTGAAGGGGCGAATCGATACTAATGTTGAAAGATTTAAGATTAAAATTGATCAAATTGAAAGGTTTAGGGCTGAATTGACACTAATGTAATATGTTTAAGAAATTTTTGGTACTTTTCATGATAATGTAGTCAATAAATAATCAAAGCAAAGTAACGTGAACTTTCTATCTTTTTCTGACAAGATAGAATTGAACAATCAATTTGGTTTCGTGTAATTTAGATAAAAAAATGACAAAAAAGGATAAAGCGTAAATACACTGAAAATAAATAGATAATGACAATTATAGTCGGATTTGTTTGAGATTTAGGAAGGTTCAACTTCGAGGCACTTTAAAGTTCAAATTGCTTTTATTTATGACGTCAATCACGAAAACTATCCATTAAATAGCATTACAAAGGATTTGGCCCAAAAAAGATAGCGTTAATAAGTAGTAGAAAATAAATTGTTCTTTTTCCCTTTGTAGAGCTCGCATACACAATGGAAGTGAAGGAGAAATGTGATGTTTATAGCTTTGGAGTGGTGACATTAGAAGTGATCATGGGAAGACATCCGGGCGATCTTATATCATCTCTTGCATGCTCATCTTCAGCACCATCAAGCAATTCAACAGCTTCATGTTGGCCACTAAAACAAGTTTTAGATCGAAGAGTTCCATATCCAATAGGTGACATGCTAGGACAAGTCGCTTTCATTGTGAAGATGGCATTTTCATGCTTAAATGCAAAACCAGAGCATCGTCCAAGCATGCAACAAGTATCTCAAGCAATATCTGCACATAGTTCGATCATGATAAGCTCGTCGGAGGACATAAAATTGGAAAACCTAGCTGATCCTAGATGCTTCTCTTAATGACATTCTGGTCAATTGCAGAGCAAGTTCTCTCTGTTTTTTCTTCCTTACAAGGATGATATGTACTATATCACTCATTTCCCAATGATTTATTAGTTACTTGAAGCTCCTGGAGATAACTGCATATTTGCATCGTGCAATCTCAACAAGAAAAAATGGACTATTGCGGGGACATCCAACCCTTAAGAATAGCTTAAAAGACATAAGGTCTGATATTGTAATATCTATTACATTATTCTGAATCAGTTTGGCACGTCATGTACAATCTCTTTTGGCATTAGAGAATGTAATGTCGAGGAAAGTTAATGAATTACTGAGGCAAATGATTTTTCCAAGTCCATACCAACAACAACTTACTCAATTTAAAACGTAATTCAATTTATTTATGAGTCGCCACTAATCTTTTGTGAATCAATTAGTAACTCAATTTATTTTGCAGTCGCGACTAACCTATTCACATTCTTCTTTTTGCGTTATTTGTGTGTGGGGAACGTGGGATCCCTCTTGTTCACCAATTGCACTTGGTTTTTTGTCCTCTTCTGAATCGACAAGCAGAAATCGTTCCTGACAAAGATAGAAAAAGATGGATTCCTCTCATCTCTTTCTCCACTTGAAGCACTTCTCTATCAATTACTGCTCTTTTGGCCACCACTTAACTTCTCGTGCATGATGGATGGAAGACTAGCCAAGTCAATGTGACGATGGATGACAGAGAACGTAATGTTGCGCGGGCGATGGACGAACGAGAGATGCCTTCGTCAATGCGGTCCGCAAATGAGTACTTCCTCGCACCGTCGTACGAGTGCTCATGCGTTCTAACTTTCAAAGTGAGCCGCCGCTGTGTAGTCCCTGCGGCAGGGAGGAACAGATCTCAGTGGTTTGGGCGCGACAAGTTGAGGTGCCGCGGCGCAGGCTGTGGACAAGAAAGAAACATCCACACACGGAGAGAGGGAGAGCTTCGTCCTTTAACATCTTGCCTTCTCCTTGGCGAACGTCTGTTTCTTTTTTCTGCATTGTCCTCCTCTTGTGTTGTGTGTGCATCGTGTGTATTTAATATCTTTTTTTGAGTGTGGATGATCTTATATGGACGTATGGTGATAGTGGGATCATCACTTGCCCTCCAATATTTTTTCCAAAACTACAATGACGGAATATATCACCAAATCATACGGTCATGTTGATAAAGGGATTGAGAGAGTGGGACGCTAGTATATATCATAGGTACGGGATTCGACTTCCACCTTCTGTAAGAGGTAGAACAAAAGTTAAAGAGTGAGAAGAGTTAGAAATATGACTATATATATATTACCAAATCCAATCTCTAGAAAACATGTCACTCAAAATCTTGGTTTCTTTCTTTTTCTTTTGAGCGTTCACCACTCCACTATTGCCTAGCATATATTGCTCTTTCCTTTACATGGCCACGCATAAATTTCCTTTCCCTCCAGGCTCTTGGTCTTCTATTTGACCGAAAATACAGCATGTCCCCATTGCTTTTGATTTTAACAAATTAATGCGGCGTTCCCTTGATAACAGGGAAAAGTGTTAGAAAAACCTTAAACCTATTACATTGATACAAATTTAGTCCTAAACTTTTTTTTGTGCAAATTCAGTACTAAACCTTTTGTTTTTGTGTCAATTTAGTCATTCCAGCTAATTTTGGCCAGATATTACTAATGTGGACACTAGTCGATCTATGTGGCATCGCCAGCGATAATGTAGACAACTTACAATAATATTTTAATATTTTTTTAAAATTTTCTTTTCAATTTAGTCTTTCTGGCTAATTTTGATTGAAGGCCGCGACCTCGCCAGATCTGGCAAGGTCGGGCCTCACCCATGGCCAACGAGGCTCGACTCTCACTAGATCTGATGAGGTCGTGTCTTGCCCAGTCGTTGGCAAGGCTCGAGGTTGCATGCCAAAGGTCGCGAGGTTGCCCTCGACCTCACCATATGGTTGCGAGGGTGGCCTCGCCTTGGGTTGGCGAGGTCGAGCCTCACCAGTCATGGGTGAGGCCCGACCTCACTAGATCCGATGAGGTCATGCCTCGTCTAGCTGCGAGGCTGCGGCCTTCGACCTCGTGGCCACTGGCGAGGGCAAGGGCGAGCCTCCCTTGCCAACCCTAGCCTCCAACCGGTCACCAAACCAACGACTAGCTAGAGGAAAAAGAAAGTGAAAGTAAAAAAAAGAATTTTTTAATATAAAAAATTCAAAAATATTAAAATATTATTAAAAGTTTTCCATGTCATCGCCGTCGACTCCACGTAGGCTACCCATCATCCATATCAGCAATATCTGGCCAAAATTAACCGGAATGACTGAATTGTCACCAAAATAAAAAGTTTTAGACTGAATTGACACAAAAAAAAAATTTAGGATTAAATTGGCACCAACACAATAGATTTAAGACTTTTCTGACACTTTTCCCCTTGACAACACGTGGACTCTGGCTATCATGCGTGTATTTCATAGATAAAACTATAGAGAGCTTGTCCAAATTCTTTACTCATGGGCTTTATCTCGAAAAATTAAGTTTTAGGTCCATTAGCTCTAGTCCAATCAAAATGTAGGTTATGTGGGTTTAACGCTATTAAATGTAAAATTCTCTTATTTAACAATATTTTTCTTTAGAGGTCAGTTTAATCCCTAATTTTTTATACAATGATTACCTAAAATGGGTTGCTAAAATTTAGGTGTCAACATGCAAAAATCTCAAAATCTCTTATATTTAGGATTTTATTTCCAATAGGAGAGTAAATATCAATTTCTATCCTTACTGAAATTTGGAAAAGTTCTAAGCATCTTTCATGTACTTTCATGCTTTTTCTAATCAAGTCCTTCTGCTCTTAATTTTTATAATCAAGTCCTTATACTTGAACAAAATATCTAATAGAAGTCCTTCAGCACCAAATCCGACAAATCTAGCTGATGTGGCCATCGGACGATTTCGACGTAAATAAAATTTCGCCACAATGGACGCCACCTTGGATAGCGAATGGGTGGAATTAATAAAAGAAATTCAAGGAAGAGCTTGAGTTTCTGATTCCCGCCGCACCGTATCCTCATCTCTTTTTTTTTTCTCTTTCTCTCTCACTCTTCCGCGCTCCACATTGCTTGAAGGCTGTTGTCATCTTTGTTGACCTCAAATTGGAGGTGCGACAGTCACGACCACCATAATAAGTCCAAATTGAGATCGGTTGGCTTCGATCTAGTTGCAAAGGTCGCGCATCCATGGCCAAGCTCTGAGATTAATGCTTGTGCCGTCGCACGAGCTCTAGTTAAGAGATCAAATGATCGTCACGAGCTCGAGTGATGGTGAGCTTCGTCCAAAGCTCGAGCAGGAGCGCAAGCGCAGGCGCGACCATAGAAATAGCTCGAACTTGGCCGCAAGTTCGCTCTGTCCAATCTAGAGCTCAGGCGCGAGCTCATTGGAGGGCCATTACTCGTAATAATTTGTTGATGTGATTTATGGGGCGAAGTCTATTGATTTGATGTCATTTGATGATTATGGTTTAATAGGGGTGAAATGTAATAATTGAAGTCTATTTATGGGGCGAAGTCTATTGATTTGATGTCATTTGATGATTATGGTTTAATATTTGTATGTCGTGGTTTTTCCGGGTCAGTTTCATCTTTTCTCGGCCCTGTCTCGAAACCATAACTTCAGCTTCAAGCACAGAAGAGCGAACACAGGTTTTTCTCTTGTTCGGTTTCATCCTCTCTCTCTTTCTCTCTCTCTCTCTCTCTCTTAAAAAACGATTCTTTGCCCATGCAATTCTCTCTCCTACGCTTCCTCGTCGCCTTGCTTCTTCATCCACAGTCCATGAACTCCATATAAAATAAGATTACTTTATCTTATTCTCCATAGCTTCTCGTTTTTTTGTATATTACCCAACAGCGCTCTCCAGATCCCAATCCTCTCTCTTTCCCTCTGTCTGTCTCTCTGCCTCTATCGCTCTCGGTAACAGCGACCCAGAAAGGCTTTCCGCAATCTTGGTATGTCTCCGACGCTATGGAGATGGCGGAAGCTCAAAGGGTTGGTGGGTTCGCAATGCTTGAGCCGTCCCTCTTCGCCGCCCTCATCGCAGCAACACCACCGTTACATGCAGGTCTCCGCCATCTCCACCCACCTGAACTACCTCCACCTCGCCTCCCACCGCCGCCGGGAATCCCTCATCGGCGTCCAGGAGCGCTACAAGTAGAGAGAGAGAGAGAGAGAGAGAGAGAGAGAGAGAGAGGCATTTCTTTGGTCTTGTTTCTCTTTCTTTTATCCCAAGAGTGCAGTTCACATCGGTAAAATTTCATTCACAATTTATTCGGGCATTATCGACGGTTATGTTAGTTGATTTTAATCAATCAAGGGGACTTGACTATATAATTTGCGCAAGTAAAATCACTTGATTAGAAATATTATGAGTGTGTTGACTAGTTTAGGAAAAGCGTCAAAGTAGAGAGATAAGAAGTGAAATTCTTAGATAAAATTAGCAGCTATTTCATTTTTCTTAGCATTTGTTCACTAATCTCACAGACACGAATACACTTTGTAATTTCAAGCGACAAAAATTGGATTTTTGTTCACATCCTATCATTAGAACCCCAAAATGATAAATAACGAGGCTATGATATTTATCATTCAACTTTTATCCGTTGCACTTCCTTATTGCACCTCTTGTTGACATCACAAATCTGTACGTGACTTAAAAGTCAGATACTAGTGCAAAGTCAGTATAACCTGGAATGCAAATCAATCTATGCACTTTTGATGCCGAAACGTGATAGAAAAATTGACTGAACAAGAAAATTCGACAGAAGAATAATTCATTCTCCAAATATGATTATCAAATAAAAAATATCCAAAGTCTGTTCAAAGAAAACCCTAAAACAAGCTTATATATTCCCAAACCTAACCCTACTAGGATTAGTAAACATCAAAACATAAAATTACGAAACTGCTATTTATTAAATTAACCCAAAAAAATACTAAAAAAATAGAAAAATCCATTTAAACAATCTCGAATCACGAAAATTTATTGTTAGTCACAGCCAAAGGCTGTGAGTATTGATCAGCACACCGTTTCGCTTCAGCCGATCAAATTTGAGCTCAATCTGATATCGTCGACTTCAAACCCGCCGATTCGTCCAGTAGAATAACGGTTCCGCCGGTCCCCCTAGGTGCATCAACTTTCCTCAGGACGTAGAGAAAACAATATCAAACTTTAAAATCTTCCTTTTTCTATTCACAAGTAAAGAAAACGAAATCTGAAGATGATCGAAAAGTAGTTGCTCAGATCTAACCAATTCCTTTTCTTTGGATAGTAAAACATTGACAATCATATAGATAACCAAACCTAGATATATGTCTCAAAATGCCACAATAATCGCCTTCCTTTATAAAGGTGCGCATTCCAAACAAGTATCCAATAAATTAAGAACATATAATAAGCTGAATCTGGACTGTTAAGACGGCGAAATATTCAAACGTACATGCCCCATTCTCCTATTCTAAATTGCCGAATCTAAATCCAATGGCAAGATCTGTGAACCTTTCCTATTCACATGTAGTAATTATTAGGTACAATGATACTATAAATGCCTCAACACTTGCATGATAGCAATTGTGGTGACTAAACCCCTTTTTTTCTTTCAATGGAGGGTCTGAACTTTTCAAATCAAGCTCGATTTCGAGATTCTATTTAGTTGAGTGCCATATCACATTTTTTTGACAACATGTACCGCCAATTTATAACTACAAATCATGTAGTGAACAACCAAGTCGCTCCTTGATTCCCAACTCAATAGAATAAACCTGTTCTTTTTATTTTTATTTTTTCCATATTCTATTTCTTCTTTCTCGCTTCACCTCTTACCAGTGACCATTGCCGTCGTCTACATGCCGATCCAAAGCACCCTTGCCACCATCACCCCTGGCGTCAGCTAGCTCGACTCTCTTTCCAATCACTACCACTAGCCTCTGTGCGTGCGTTTCTTGGATCACCTTCAACGTTGGTCACCAACCTCTAATCGATCATGATAGGAGGCTGCTAAACCCCAAGATCTAGGGCTACCATTTTAGGTGGAGGTGACGAGTGATAATCCATATCTATGGCGTGACCTCCTCAAATTTGTAAGAGATAGATAGATGGTTTGGTGGTGGTGGTGATCGAGCGGTGGTGGTGGTGGTGGTGTTGATGCTAACGGTACTGGTAGTGGCAACGGTGTGATGTTTTATTGGGTGTATTTGCGGTGCTGGCAACGGTTGAGTTTCACGGTGGTGTTTCTGTTATTAGCAATTTTAGAGGTGGTGGTTGACTTCTGCTGGTTGTGTTGGTGGTGGCGGCCAAAGTTGGTGGCGATGCTGGGGGCGACAGCAGCTGAGATCAGTGGTGTCTTTTCTTGTTGGTGGGGTTGATGGTGGTGTCTGGAGGTATTAGCGAAACTCAGTACTTGCGAGTAGGAGTAGCACGAGCTTGGCTTGGTGATTACTTGAGATAGATTTGCCTAGTCAATTACCCGTCAAGCACAAACTCGAGATACTCGAATATCTTGTCCAGTCGAGCTTGAGCTTTATCAATGTTCAGCTTAACGAGCTCGCAAGTCTAATCAAGCTTAATTAGCTCCTATTTTTTTCAAACTATCTAATATTTGTAAAAATGGACATAAAAGTACTTCAAAATACAAAGTTTTTGAGCTTATTATACTCAAGCTAGAGTTCATGTATAAGTTGAGCTCGATATCTTAATGTTTTAGACTAGTCGAGTTGAAGTATGAAAGTCAATACTTGATCGAGTTCAGGTTAAAATTCGAGTAAGTTCAAACTTGACAATGAATTGGCGTGATTCGGCTCTTTTACACCCATAGCGGCAGGACTGGCGCATAGGAGTTTGGGTAGGTGGTGATGTGGTTGCCAATGCTGGACAAGTTTTAGTGGTGGTGCTGTTTGAGATTGGCGGTAATAGGCGGGGATAGTGGCAGGACACCGCAATTCTGTTGTTTCAAGGCCAAATTAAGAATTTACAAAATATGAAGCTCTCTTTGTTTTATTAAACAACAATTGTCATGTTGTTTATTACATTCTTTGTTATTATTATTATTATTATTATTATTATTATTATTATTATTATTATTATTATTATTATTATTATTATTGCCCTTGTTGTTGTTTTCCCTAACAATTGACACATTGAAGTCACATGCCAATCTTTTCAACGACTCTAAATTAGGTGAAGAGAAGAGATATTTAATACAAAAAGACATCTATTAACTGTTTTATTCTAGTTCCATGCTTAAGGTTCCTCGGGCTCCCCTGCTTGCCTGTATTGAGAAAAATGAAAAACTAACTAATAGAACAAACCTTCGATTGGTAAATATATTATTTGATGTGAAAACTAGCATAAATCTATTGTTATTGATTATTTCACTCTTAATGTCCAGATCTTTCAACATACATAATGATATTTTGCCAACTTAAGTTGAGACCTATATGTATTTATCAGAAAATAAATAGAGATCTTGAAAATCTCATGCTATATGATCACATGAAGACAAACAAAATACTCCTTTGGATTTCTAGAAGTGACCATGGTTCATCGCTATGTCTGAAAAAACTTTTGCTCGAGACATTTATAATATTGAGAGAGTGCCTATTCTTTGTCAAGAATAACTTTTTGTGTTTGATAAATAAAAATGTGGTGAGCCTCACCAGGTGAGGGGTGATTAATAGACCTGTCAAATGGGTTCAGAACCCATTTATAAACCCACATTTGTTTAAATGGGTCGCTAATGGGTCATTCTTTTTTTTTCTAGATCAGCCTTAATGGGTTTCAAACAAAAGAAGACCAAAATATATGGGTCTTAAATGGGTATATTAAGGACCCATTTACGACCCATTTAATAACCCATTAAGGAAAAGCCTGGCTCATGGTCTCCCTCTCTCTTCTCGATCTTCTCTCCATTTTCTTCGCCGATTGCTTTCTCGCTCATCTTTCCTTGCTCGAGTCCAAGCCGAGCGAAGTCGCATCGGTCCCTTCGAAGCAACGCCAGCAGGTCCGCTACCGCCTGTGACGGCGCCGGCGACTAGGGTTTTGGGACCCAGGAACCCGCGAATCCGGCGATACCCTTGGTTGCATTCCGCGCGTAACTCTGGGGGATCGAAGGGTTCGAGAGAGTTCACCTTAACTTTGGGGGGATTTTAGGTGAGTCGCTCCTTCGAATCGAACTCGGATCTGCGATGCGGGGGCCCTGTTTTGTGTGTTCTCTCTGTTCTAAGGGTCTGGTTCGAGCGTGAATGGGGGGCACTTTGAAGTGGGAATCCGGATAGCGAGTGTTCGGATCAATGGGCCTGTTTTGTGTGTTCTCTCTGTTGATTTCTTGTTTTAGGGTGGATATGTCTTGACCGAGCATACGGGTACTTCTTATGAACTTATTTTGTTGTCGCACTGATGTTATGAAAATGAACTTAGCACTCTGCAAATATAGTTCGGATGTTTCGGGCAAAAAGAGATATCAGCCTCTTGTGCGCTACTCGACACTGATTGATCACCACATGACTGTAATTGTACATCAGGATATCCATTTCACGCTTCTGATTCATCAGTAAGATTCAAAGAGAATCGGCGAGGAAAGTCTCGTGACAAAGAAGCCGCCTCTGGAAGGAAAAAGTCAAGTGACTTGAGGCTCTGTTCGCTTTGCGCAGTTTTCTGATGAAGTGATGAGATTTTGTGGCGTTCGATGTGCGCGGAAGGGAATGTAGTTCTCGAGGATTTTCGAGCTTAATACTCGTTCGGGGCTAGAATATATGGTTCTTCGATGGGGACATCCGGTGGCTTCTCTCTTTCCTCCCTATGCTATGCTCTCCCTAGGTTCCGTCGAACCTATCCTCCAAGAACACCTCCGCAGCTGCCCGGAGTATGTCTTCGGGATCTTCCACCTCTCTCTGGACACTGCACTGAGATGCCAGGAGAGATAGTTAAGAAAGAAGAGTACAATGGAGGTCGTCGTGCATAAGGTTTAGGTTTGGCGATCAAATAAAAGTTTTGCGCTCAGTTCAGAATTAACGAGAGCGTTCTGGTCCGCCTCTCGATGGCCATCCTTTCGTGTCGGCGAAGGGTTGTGAGGCCGGACAAGGTAGGAAGGGCGAAGCTTGTCAGTGATGACGCGCACATTCACGTTATGGCCTAATGATTCAGCAGCCGTAATGCATCAATTGCACCATAATTCATTAACTAGGTTCTCGTAATATGGCAAGTTGACGATGCCTCTAAAGTTGGAAAGCGAATTAGCCTGTTCTTGTGTCATGGCCCATGACACAAGAACAGATGTGAATTAGCCTCTAAAGTTAACGATATTATTTTATATTTGTGCACTTCTTTATGGGCAATTAAAATTAAAAAATATTGTATCAAATAATGTATTATTAAATGGGTGTTATCCGACTAAAAAAAAACAATAGATGTTAATTTTTTAAGATCTCATTTATATTTAATTCAAAACTAAAACTCAAATCCATTTCAGGATTTGTGAAAAAAAAAGAAAGAAAGAAAGAAAAAGAAAAAGTTAAAAAAATTATATTAAGTTAAATATGGAAGTGTTTTAGCAATATGGGTTGGGTCGGGTATGGGTCGAGTCGGGTATGGGTTAAGAAAATTACATTGCGTATAAATGGGTCATAAACGGGTTGATGGGTCAGTTTGGGTCGGACCATTTATGACCCGACCCAAACCCGACCCAACCCACCCATTTAACACCACTAGTGATTAATGCTAGCGATCCTCTCTATGCATTATAATAAGGGTCTCAAATTCATTACAAAATGTTGAATATGAACCATAAGTACTCCACATCATCCATGATCCGAAGATCCTAAGTTAGCAAGCTGGTCACCACGGTCCCACCATGATGTTAACTGTCAGTATGTTTCTTCACACGGAATAAGTTGTAGCTAGCTAACTCAGTATGAGTTATTTGGAGATTCACTCACACGTGAATTGAAACGATGACCTCATGGAAAACAGATCTACCATTTACCGTTAGACAAACAACCATGGCAATTTGTCAAGAAAAAAGAATATAAAGTATTAAAGAGGTAATATCTAGTGATGCTACAAAAGTGCTCGTTGGTGAAAATTATGCCATTGCTTAGTATTTTGCCTTCCCGAGCGACGATCCATTGCATTTTCGTTCTCCAAGGCACAATTGATGGTGGTTATTCATCCCAATCCTTTTATGGCCCCTGTGAACATTGAAATCATTAATCGTATTGTAAAAGTCAAGCAATGGAACAATAAAATTAACAGAATAAGAAAATAAATTGGATACCAGATTTTCGTAATTCGGTTGTAGTGACATACGTTCATGGGGAGAGCAGCACGGAATTTCACTATAGATCAAGCGATAACGGAAATTATAACCATACTCGAAAATCTCAAATACTCTAAGTGTTTTCTCAAACCTCAATTATACTCAATAACTCATACAATATTGAGCCTCACAATTCGTCAAGAAATAATCTCTTAATCTCGTAAAGGAATTTATAAATCTCATCACAAGATTTAATTGGCTAAAAAATAATAGCACACGGATGTAATTATCTAAACTCCGAAGCCCTGCGTTGGAGTCCCTCTGCACCGCTTCGCACAGCAAAGCACGCCCACTGCTCCACTATCGGATACTCAAAACGGCGCTTCAAGCGAATCATCAACAACTGCTCTCTCTTGAAAACCAACGTATGAGCTATAAATAAATAACTATATATATGTGTGTGTATGTGTGTGTGTCCACCGCCTGAAGAAGAGCATAATGCGGTCAAAGATAGCCACGCGTACTGAAGAATGAAACTAAATCAAGTGGAATTCGGTCAGCAAAAGTCCAAAGTTTGACTTTTGTCTTACTTTTCTTTTGGCCGACTCCAGCACATACTTGGAGCAACGTGAAATATATTTTGTGTGCCCCTTTGTTTAATTTTATTTTATTTCTTCTTTTCACTGATCCACTATTGACTGATTCAAAGTCCAGCTCAAAGTCCAACGTGGACTTTCCTATTTCAAGCCAAGACTCCGACGCCCACCAGGAAAGATGATTTATTCTCCAACTTCAATACGGAAACAGTCTTGATTACTTCACTGACTCGACCACGGCAAATAATATCCGTAATCTGCAACGTTCTATTTTGAACTTTCTTGCACTGGGCTTATAAAAAATTCAATTCTCAAACTCGAGATATATTTTAACAAATTGTATGAGTCCAATGATGACATATATACTATTTAATGCACAATCACTACAAAAAACTTATTTTTTGCGACGAAATTTGCGATGGAAATTTCGGAAAAATCCGTCGCAAATCGAATTTGCGACGGAAAAAATTCCGTCGCTACTCGGGCGTCGCAAATTTTTGCGACGGAAAATTCACAAATTCGTCGCAAAATTCGTCGCAAATTAGCCACGAATACAATCCGTCGCAAAATTCGTCGCAAATATTCCGTCGCAAATTTGCAACGAACTCAATCCATCGCAAAATTCGTCGCAAAATCCGTCGCAAATTTCGTCGCAAATGTCGTCGCAAATTTGCGACGAACACGATCCGTCGCAAAATTTTTTTTTGGTCTCTAAATTGTGACGAAATATTTTTTTTTTTGGTCTGTAAGAATTTTAACATTGTTTGAATTTTTTTCCTATTTTTTATTTTATCAGGACATTTATTTTGCACCTCTAGAGCTACAAAATAATAGACGAACAAGACAAGTCCATCGCCAGTTCTTCTTTAGAGCTCCGGAGTTCGCTCACCGCAGCAACCCGTCTTTCGTTTAGGTCGCTGATTCAAAAATATAAAGGTTTTCCTTTGCCCCCTTAATAGGAGTACGTCGAACTCATCCAGCGGAGACTACGACGACCGGAGCCGCCTTATGTTGCAGTCTTGTTAACTCAATTGTTTCGAGACATACCTGATTCTTTGGGGCGATTTTGTGATCATGTAATGTATTTCGATTCGACATCGGAGTATCAACAATTTTAGTCTATGATTATTGCAATTGCAAAGCGAGATTAATCTTCTTCGCTATAAGGTGGAAAAAAAAAGCGTCATCTTGTTCGTTGAGACGAGACTGATGAGCATTTGAATCTCGTCGAAGTTTACCATGGCCGAGAGAGGTCAAAAGCAGCTCTGGTCGCTAGTTTTCCTTCCTCAGTCCTTGCAGAACTGCCAAGAAAACACCGAAAAATTTGCAAAGAACTGGCGATGGACATTTATTTTATTGGGGCGTAAGTGGAAATGAAAGCGAGCGAGCGAAACGTATCAGCACCGCTAGAGCTTGATGAGGCCAAGCGTCGAGCTGCTTCAAGAGCTCAACGAAGGCCAACCCATCGACGGAGAGAAACAAGGGGTCGGCTTTCTCTTCCAAAGCCCTAACGATCTCGTCCCGCCCGCCCAGCTGCACCAGCTCATCCCTCAGCTCCAAGACCCTCGCGCGGACGCCTTCGCCAAGCACCGCCCCGTTCTCCGCCCGCGAGAACTTGTGGATGAAAAGCCCCATGATCTCCCTCATCCCGGTCGAGCTCGGGGCGCTCGCGCCGCAGATTTCGCGGGGGAACCCTCGGGCGAAGAGGCAGGGCCTCGGGGCTGCGGGGTAGCGAGGGGATCGCCGGAGGCATGACAGCTCGGCGTGGGCCGGGACGGAGAACCTCCACGCTCTCTTCATTGCGAGGGACGAGGGTCTAACGGACAAGGCGGCATCTTTGGCTAGGGTCTTCGCCGGAGAGGCCAGATTCGAATCGGAGTAAAGCGTGGTCCAATCGCTCGCCGGCGAGGGATGGCTGGAGCGTTCGGCTCTGCACCGGACGACGATGGCGACGCCGACGACGGACTGAAGAAGATGAAGAAGAAGAAGCAGCGGCAGCTCGCGGTCGTCGGATGGCGGTCGTGAGGTTGGAGGTTTCTGTCATGGTGGGCCGGTCACCTAAATCCAGAGGAGGAAGAAGAGAAGAAGAGGAGGAGGAGGAAGAAGACAAGAAAAAAGAAAAAAAAAAGAGAAAAAAAGGGGGTAAAAGGACATGCGGGAATTTTTTGTTTTTGGTCAAAATGGGCGGGAATTCTTTTGCTGAAATGGGCGGGAATGTTTTTTTGCGACGGACCAATAAATCCGTCGCAAATTTGCGACGGACGAAAAAAATCCACCTCAAATTTGCGACGGACTTAATGTTCCGTCGCAAATTTGCGACGGACTTAATGTTCCGTCGCAAATTTGCTTGCGACGGACTTAATTTTCCGTCGCAAATTTGCTTGTGACGGACTTAACGTTCCGTCGCAAATTTGCGACGGACTTAATGTTCCGTCGCAAATTTGCTTGCGACGGATTTATTTTTCCGTCGTAAATTTGCGACGGACTTATTTTCCGTCGCAAATTTGCTTGCGACGGACTTATGTTCCGTCGCAAATTTGCGACGGACTTAATTTTCCGTCGCAAATTTGCGACGGACTTAATGTTCCGTCGCAAATTTGCTTGCGACGGATTTATTTTTCCATCGCAAATTTGCGACGGACTTAATTTTCCGTCGCAAATTTGCTTGCGACGGACTTAATTTTCCGTCGCAAATTTGCTTGCGACAGACTTATGTTCTGTCCCAAATTTGCGACGGACTTAATTTTCCGTCGCAAATTTGCGACGGAATTATTTTCCGTCGCAAATTTGCTTGTGACGGACTTATTTTTCCGTCGCAAATTTGCGACGAACTTAATTTTCCGTCGCAAATTTGCGACGGACTTATGTTCCGTCGCAAATTTGCTTGCGACGGACTTATTTTTCCGTCGCGAATTTGCGACGGACTTATTTTCCATCGCAAATTTGCTTGCGACGAACTTATTTTTCCGTCGCAAATTTGCGACGAATTTTTATTTCGTCGCAAATTCCGTCGCAATTTAGCGACGAAAATTATTCGTCGCTAATTTGCGACGGAAAAAAATTCCGTCGCAAATTCCATCGCAAATTAGCGACGAAAATTTCCCCGTCGCAAAATTCATGTTTTTTTGTAGTGAATCTAGTCTCGTGGAATTCGTCAGGGCCTCCGCCTCTAGAAGGACCTCACCTACGAACAACGGTTACAGCGTCCAGATTTTTTATGCCAATCGACTCTCCGATGCCTTAGTGATTGGAGAGACGAGTGTGTACTAGGAAGTATTAAATGGGGAAGAACAGGCTTACCAAAATCGATTACTTAGTATTTAAAAGTGCGATTTGTTTTGGTTATGGGGTGTTGGTCGATGGGTGGTGTTTAATTACGACAGGTGGTGATGTGCCATGGTAAGTGATTACATGTTATGACAAGTGGTGGTCAAATTGCCCTTATTGGCCATTAAAGTCTTAAATAAGTGGTTCCACTATTGCCTCTGTCAATGGGATAGCTTTTAAGTAGAGGTCTTTTCAATTTATTCCTCGTCATGTTTATATGACTTGACTTCTTATTAATCTAACGTCTTTCTTTAACCATATCCGTCGAGAAGCAAACATAATCAACGGCCCAGCAGGATTGATATACTTGTAAACCATCAAGAAGAAAGTTTTAAGTCAAGTAATTGTGGGATACTTCATAAGAAAGTAAGATCAATAAAGCAGTTCAGACTTTTCTTGTTCGCGCAGGCAAAAGAATAGTCCTTTGGTAATGCTCTTGACTTCCACATCCAATTGCTCAATAGGCAAGATACCCAAGTCCTTAATGTTCTTGACTTCCACATCCGTTTGATCAGATTCTTATCCATGCAGCTTTAATTTTCCCCTTTCAATGGATAGCTTTTAAATGGAGGTATTTTCAATGTATTCCTTGTCATGTTTATTTGACTTGACTTATCATTTATGTAATGTCTCTCTTTAGTCATACCCGTCAGGAAACACACATAATCAACGGTCTAGACAAGCTTGACATACTTGTAAACCATCAAGAATAAAGTCAAGACAAGTAATTGTGGAATACTTCATAAGAAAGTGGAATTAATAAAGCAATTCGGGCTTTTCTTGTGCGTGCAGGCAGAAGAACAGTCCTTTGATAATGCTCTTGATAATGCTCTTGACTTCCATATCTAATTGCTCAATAGGTAGAATGCCCAGGTCCTTAATGCTCTTGACTTCCACATTCAATTGATCACAGTCTTATCCATGCGGCTTTAATTTTCCTCTTTCAATGGATAGCTTTTAAGTGGAGGACTTTTCAATGTACTCCTCGTCATGTTAATTACTTATCATTTATGTAATATCTCTCTTTAGCCATGCCTGTCAAGAGGCACACATAATCAATGGTCCAGACAAGCTTGACATACTTGTAAACCATCAAGAAGAAAGTCAAGCCAAGTAATTGTGGAATACTTGACTTTTCTTGTGCATGCAAGCAAAAGAACAGTCCTTTAGTAATGCTCTCGACTTTCACATCCAATTGCTCAGTAGGCAGAATACCCGGGTCCTAAATGCTCTTGACTTCCACATCCAATTGATCACAACCTTATCTGTGCAGCTTTAATTTTTCTCCGAGGCCGGTATTAATTGATGTATTATATATAATTATATATTTTGATCCGTTTCCAAGCAGTTTAAGCTTTTGAGAAAAATAAAATGTCTAACTCGATATCACAATAAAGGTCACGGTCGTGGACTTTGACACTCTTTATTTTTTCTCTTACTTTTTCTATTTTGCTTGTTTTCTTACCTGTCATTATCTGTATGACGCGGTTACATCCGCGTTTCGTGTTTCCTAGGTAACGCCCTTCTTACACGTGAAGTAGAGTATCAATTGATGTGCTATGTACTGTTGGACAATTGTCTTATAGCTTTAAATTTTTGATAAAAAAGTATTTATCTCATGTTGGTTAAACTTATGGAGCAAATCAAAACAATAAAAAAAAAACAAAGAAGAAAAAACTTATGCTTCGTTTGTTTTGCGGAAAATGTATGATTCGAAAAACATTTTCTTAGAAATGATCGCTTGTATTGCTTGAAATAATTAGTCAATAGAAAATATTTTCATTAAATAATTTATGTCTAAATACTTTTGTGAACAATAAAAATATTTATTATTGATTTTTTTGTAAGCAATATAAGTGATTATTTTTAAGAAAATATTTTTAAAATCATTTACTTTTCGTGAAACATACGGAGTCGTATGAAGTGAAAGCACTCCATTGATGTCAAGTGTCTATCCACGTTGGGAATTTGCTGGGCTTCTTCGATGCCGTGTTTCATCGAGTGGATAAATCTTCTCCTAGATCACTGCAACTTCAAGTGGGATGTGTTGACGATGCTAACGCGCATTACAATACATTTCTAACAAAATATATTGGCCTAATTCGCTAAAAAAATCTCATGTTTTAGGTCTAGTATCAATTCTACCTCAAATTTTATTTTGTCTAGAAAAAAACTCCAAACTTTAGTTTTAGTCCAAATCTACCCACTTTTCTTTGTCTAAAAAATCCCTCAACTTTAGGTCCACTCCCAAATCTACCTTGAACCTTTTTTTTTTATGTCTAAGAGAAAAATTATCAATTTTTACTCTGGCCCCAAATCTGTCCCTATTAACTCTTTGTCCAAAAATAATTGTTAGTCTTCCCTAATTTTCATATCTTAAAACGATTTCATTTTGGAGATAATTTTTCATGTTGCCTTACTGATGTAGATTTGTTATCAACTTGGAAATGCCACGCAAGTTGGGACTGGACCACATGGTAGATTTGAGAATAGATTAGAAGTTGGTAATTGTTTTAAACAAAACAAACATCGGATTAGATTTGAGACTTGAACTAAAGTTTGGGATTTTTTTAGAGAAAAAAAAAGTTTGGGTTTTTTCAACACATGCACCTAGAAACAAAGAATCTCCCAGCCCAAATAATAGAGAAAATGATCCGTTATTAGGAAAAGTCTATGTAGCGGACATAATACATGTTAAGAGGGTTATATTACACACTTATATTATATGCATAATTTTTCACGACTTTCATTATTAAATCCCTACATATGGTATAATTCCAATTATTTTATAGCTGATGTGTACAAAGTTCTTCATTAGGGTGTATTTGTTTGAGTGAAAGTGTTTTTTGGAAATTAGTTTTTTGGACTTTCACTCGTTTGGTGACTAGTCAATAGAAGATACTTTCCCGTCAATGAAAATATTCATGCATAAAATTAGGGAAGTAAATTTCTAAATCTAAAGAGGTGAAAACACTTTCTAGAATTGCTCCACTCAATTTTTTTGATTTTTTTTCTTTTTTTGTTCCTTTTTCTTTTTCTTTCTCCCTCCGCTAGTTGCTGGGCCTCGACAACAGCTAGTGACCGGCCATAGGCGCGGGCCAATGAGCTCGAGCCTTGCCCGAGGCTAGCGAGGCTCCACCTCATCCAAGGCCAACAAGCTTGAGCTTTGCAAATCCTAGTGAGGCTCAAGCTTGCCATAAGGCCAGTGAGGTTGAGCCTTGCTTGTGGCCTATCTCGACTGTCATCGGGGCATGTGATTGAGGCTCGGCGATCGGTGAAGGAATAAAAAAAGAAAGGGAAGGAAAAAAAGAAAAGAAAAAAGAAAAAAAGATTTAAAAATTCGATTTTTTTTTTGCGTGAGATAAAGTCAGGAGATTGAAATCATTTTCCAAAAGAGATCCAAACACCGGAAAACTTTTTTGGTCACATATCACCAAACAAAGAAAAGCTATCCATTTTCCTAAAAAATGATTTCTTGAAAAATATTTTTCTTTATCATGAAGTCTTTTCCCAAACAAACACACACTTAGTATCATTCCTATTGCGTTACAATGGATGAGAACAAAGTAAATTGAATAACGTATGGATACCAATTTGACAAAGCATTTTACCCTAGCGCAAATAAATGACATTAAAATTTCAATAAACATGACATGATAGCCTCATATTAAACCAACAAACTAATTGAGATGATCTAAGTAAGATCATAACACATGTTTCATGTACATATGGAAATTAGCAAAGTAATAGTAAATTACTCATTGATACGAACAATTCATTGAAGGAAACAGTTTATTTAGCAGGGCTCTATGATATGATCGTGCATGTTTCATAAATATAGGGTGTTATAGGATAATTAAGAAAAGTCTGCAACAAGATACCTTCTGTTTTATAAATAATTGATATTAGAACCATTATAGAAAAAAGTTATATAACATGATTGCCTGAGAATGTGGAAGAATCGAACAATTCCACATAGGGCCCATACGAATAAGGTTGCAATAGGGATGTGAAAGGTAAAGTTGTGTCATGACCTTCCTAGAGGTGAAACACTAAGAGAAAGCTAATGAATTACTAGAGGCGGAAAATGACTGGGTCAGGTTAGGTTTGAGTGGATCATTAATGGATTCGACCCAAATCAATTAATTTAACTTACATTAATCCATTTGCTCTTTAAAAAATTCAGATGACCCATACCGAGCCCAATTCACATCCAATCCAAATCCACCCATTTAACCTATCCAGAAAATAGGGAAAAAGGCCCAATAAAACTGATTTTGTCCTTTAAACTGACCTAAAAAACATTGAAAAAAATTAAACCCCATCTGCCTCCCCCTCCGCTTGTGAAATCACTGGCTCTCCGATCACGTGCAAGTCCTTTGATCTGCAGTCTATTTCGGCCGTTCGAAAGCCGCCAGGCCCTCCGACTCCTTCTCGCAGCCATCCCACGCCTTCTTCGTCGACGCGACGTGGTCCGACTCCACTGCCTTGTCGGTGATCGAGTGGTACTTCTGCATCTGCAGCACAGGGATCCAGTTCATCCTCCGTTGGTGCACCTCCGAGAACACTGCTTCGCACTCCGGTCCCCCTCCAATGAGCTGCGCCAGGTGGCCGCAGAGCGTGTCGATGATCGTGTTGTCCGCCGTGAACTCGCCGCAGAGCGTGTCTGATGGTCATGTTGCCCATCCTTGAATTATTGTTCAAGTTGTGATTTGGATCGTGGGGAATAACTTGTCCAGCATTTAGTTGATGCAATTGAAATTATTGAACCTGTTTGTTTGTGTTTTCCATAAAGCAAATTATAAACATATTATATAAATTTCAAATAAATTGTGAAAAATTAGATGTGAATAAACTTGAAAATATTTGTTTGTTGTGAAAGTTTGTGTTTCAAGCAAAGGAAAGGTCAATCGCAATATTTAAATTCAATAAAAAGATGGAAGTAGAAATATATCCACACATGCTCAAAAAAAAAAAATTTAGTCCGTTCTATCTCTATCTCGCCTCACACTTTAACTTTTGTTCCGCAAGTTACCGGTTTGTCAGGCAAGTTGCTGGTTTGTCAGCATTTATTCGATTTCAATGTTGTGGGCTCTTCTTCACCGCTCTTGACAATGAAAGCTCTCATGCCGCTGTTTTTATCACTTACGGGAAAGAAGCACACATACGAAAGCTTACATTGCAACTAGGACTCAACGTAGATACGAAGGTCTCACAGTTTTCTGCTATGCGGTTGGCAGAACATGCTCCAGAAGTCACTCTTGAAAGGGTACCGATTTTCTGATCTATCTCTATCTCTCCTCACTCTTTCACTTTTGTACTGCAAGTTACCGGTTTGTCAGCACTTATTCGATTTCAATGTTGTGGGCTCTTCTTCACCGCTCTTGACAATGAAAGCTCTCATGCCGCTATCTTTACCACGTACAAGAAAGAAGCACACATACGAAAGCTTATATTTCAACTAGGACTCAACATAGATGCGAAGGTCTTACAGTTTTCTGCTATGCGGTTGGACAGAATATGCTACAGAAGTCACTCTTGAAAGGGTACCGGATTTTAATTTTTCACAAACCAGAAAAGCCAAAACTTTCGGGAGCTGTCACGGACAACGAGCATTGGGTGAGCTTACAGTGTGAACCAATATTTGACTTGGTCTTAGATGGCATGAAGATACCACTTCATTCTACTACAAATACCTCGGCCGCTGGCATTGCCATTGCAACAAGAAAAGCCCCCTCCTCATAGCTTTAAAACATCCTGTCAAATGGCCGCATTATCTCAAAAACAACCCTCAATGCTCTTCCTAGTTTATGTCCTTCTCGTGCTTATTATGCAAGAACTGTCTCGTCCTGCTTCATCCAAAAGCTCTCCTCTAGTGGCCTTCGCTCTTTCAGGTAGCCAAACAAGAGATGAGGAAGGGGCGGCACTCCTAAAATGGAAATCTAAGCTCAACAGCGAGAGTCGCTCTATCTTGTCTTCCTGGAATGGAAGCGACCCTTGCTCTTGGCGTGGACTCAGTTGCAATCCTCTCGGGAGCGTCATCAGTTTGAACCTCTCGAGCTCCGCCATCCATGGTGCGCTTCACGATCTCGATTTCTCCTCACTGCGCAATTTGGTCACCCTTAAACTTGCCAACAACTCGCTCTTTGGGAACATACCCTTGAGACTTAGCAATCTTTCCAAGCTTGCTTACCTAGACTTGTCTCAAAACCACCTCTCTGGACACGTTCCAACCCAACTCGGATTAATGCGGTCTCTAGAAGTTCCGGAATTGTCGTCGAACAACATCACTGGTCCAGTCCCCGGCTCAATAGGAAGTTTGAGTAACTTGACTGGCCTGTACCTTGAGAACAATGATATCTCCGGGTTCATCCCTCCAGAAGTAGGTATGCTGAAATCTCTCAATTATTTATTTCTACATAACAACCGCATTGCCGGTCGAATTCCTTCTTCTATTGGAAACATGAGCAGTTTGATGAAGTTATGGCTTTTCGATAATGATCTGGTTGGGTCCATTCCAATAGAAATAGGGATGTTGGAGTCTCTTAGTGAGCTTGATTTATCAGAAAATTACCTCAGTGGATCTATCCCTCCAACTCTAGGAAATTTGACTAATTTAGCATTTCTTTACTTCTATGGAAACCAACTCTCTGGCCACATACCTGAAGAAGTTGGAGGAATGAGATCCCTCATACATTTTGAGCTGTTAACCAATAACCTCTCAGGATCTATCCCGGAAACGATAGGGAAGTTGGGCAACTTGACCGTCCTGTTCTTCTCTGGAAACAATATCACCGGCCCTGTACCTTCCAGTATCGGAAACTTAAGCAAGCTCAATATATTGTATTTGCACCACAATAAGTTGTCCGGCTCTATTCCAAAAGAGATAGGAAGACTACGACTCCTTGTTGAGCTGGTGCTATTTCAGAATAGCCTCGAAGGCTCTCTTCCCATTGAGATCAACAATCTCACATCCCTCGGAAGCCTACAACTATCCGAGAACCAGTTCGTCGGCCAATTGCCACCGGATATATGCAACAGTCAAGTTCTTCAAAACTTCAGTGCTCAAAACAATCACTTCACAGGCCCAATACCGCGAAGCCTAAAAAATTGTACAAGTTTGTATAGAGTTAGGCTCCAAAATAACCTGCTAAAGGACAACATTACTGATGTTCTTGGCACATACCCCAACTTGGATCACCTTGAGTTGAGCAATAATGAACTTTATGGAGAGCTTCCACTGAGATTGGGCGATTGGAGCAATTTGACAAGCCTGAAAATCTCCGACAATAAATTATCGGGCAAGATACCGCCTGATCTGGGAAAGATGACTCGATTGCAAGTACTGCACGTATCTTCAAATAATCTTGTCGGGGAAATTCCAAAAGAACTTGGAAAATTGCAGCCTCTGCTGGAGCTTTGGCTGGATGGCAACCATCTCGCCGGCTCTATTCCTCGCGAAATTGGAGCATTGACTGACCTAAATCAAATCAATGTTGCCAGAAACAAGCTAATTGGTTCAATCCCCAGAGAACTTGGGGAGTGTTTGAACCTTTGGTATGTAAATTTAAGCAGAAATAATCTTGAGCAGACCATTCCAATTGAGATTGGCAACCTGCACTTTCTTCAAAGTCTAGATCTAAGTCGAAATTTGCTTACTGGAGATATACCTCTACAAGTTGGAGCATTGCACAGTTTGGAAACACTCAATCTCTCACACAATCAACTGTCGGGTTCAATTTCACCGACTTTGGATACTATGACAGGCCTGACATCTGTTGATGTATCCTATAATGAGTTAGAGGGTCCTTTACCAAACATTCCAGCCTTTCATAATGCTACAATTGCTGCTGTAAGAGAGAACAAAGGCTTGTGTGGAAATATTATGGGTCTCACGCATTGTCCAGGGACGGCGACGAAAGGGAACGGCAGAGACAAAAATTTGCTGCTCATTTTACTCCCTACTTCTGGTTGCCTGCTTGCTTTGTTTATTTTGGTGGGAGTTTCATGCATTATATACCGAAGAACAAGGCAAGGAGAGACTGACTTGATAGAAGCGAGCAGTGAAAGTATGCTGGAAATATGGAGCTATGATGGAAGAATGGTGTACAAGAACATTATTGAAGCCACTGAGGAATTCGATGCCAAATATTGCATCGGCGTGGGAGGACAAGGGAGTGTTTATAAGGTCAAGTTGCAAACGGGTGAGATTGTTGCTGTTAAAAAATTGAACGAAGCACCAGATGTTGAAATGGCTAGTCGAAAAGCATTCGAAAGGGAGATTCATGCTTTGATGGAAACCCGACACCGAAATATTGTCAAGCTGTATGGCTTTTGTTCGAGCTCTCGCCATTCCTTTTTGGTTTATGAGTTTCTTGAATCGGGCAGCTTGGAGGATATTTTGAAGAGTGAACAAAGGATAAGAATGTTCGATTGGAATAAGAGAGTGAATGTTGTTAAAGGTGTGGCTAATGCTTTGTCCTACATGCACCATGAATGCTATCCTCCTATAATTCATCGAGACATATCGAGCAAGAACATTTTACTAGACGAAGAATACGAAGCTCATGTCTCGGACTTTGGCACGGCTAAGGTTTTAAAACCTGATTCGTCCAATTGGACTTCATTTGCAGGCACATTTGGATATGCAGCTCCAGGTGATTCTTTAATGAGATTTTACTCCTTTTCATACGTGAGTATATGTGATATTTGCCACATTCAACAAATCCTACTTAAAAGATGGTTGAATAATTTGGCTTCATCTGTTTAACAGATACCTAACATAAAACCCAACGTTCTTCAAATGTTTTCCTTTTTGCAGAATTACTGAAATATAAGTCACGTTAAAGGATAAAACGAGATATTGTTGTTAGTGAATGGGAATTATTCTAATCACATTGAAATCTAAAGAAAGTACAACGTGATTTGCAGTAGAGAATAGTTAGCTATGACAACGAGCTGGTGAGAGTTGCTACTTTCATGAAATTATAATCCCTAAAATTGGAGATTTTCCAAATTTTTTTACATTTTCAAATTTACCGTCGCATATTATTTTTCAAGACAATAATATTCAAGAACAAAGAGGAGATTCAAATGGTTAAGAGTCCTAGAAAAACAAGTCCTCTTATCAGGATAAGGATACAATATGAGTACACGGATTGATTGGACAAGGATTAGTAAATGTTTTTTTTCTGTTTGACATTTAAGGCTCGGTCCACATACAAGTTTTCTTTAAACTGGTTTCACTTACTTAAATGTGCATCTAAAAGACTAAAGATCAATTTAGACAGCGTTAATAAGATCAAGTGAGAAAAAGAGCTGTTCTATTTGCAGAACTCGCCTACACAAGGGAAGTGAACAAGAAATGCGATGTCTATAGTTTCGGAGTCGTAGCAATGGAAGTGATAATGGGAAGACATCCACGCGATCTCATATCATCTCTCTTGTCCACATCTCTACCATCATCAAGTGATTCGACGATCCCACATTGCTCACTGAAAGAAGTTTTGGATCATAGAATTTCATACCCTGAGGGCGATTTGCTAGGGGAAGTGGCTGTCATGACAAAGATTGCATTGTCATGCTTGAGTCCCAAACCAGAGCATCGTATGAGCATGCGACAAGTTTCTCAAGAGCTATCAGCACATGGTTCATCCGTGTTGAATTCGTTAGAGAACATAAAATTGGAATACTGAGCTAATATTAGAGGCTTCACTTGTTGAGCAATTCTTGTCATTTCTGTACATTTGTATCGGTTATCCATGTCATTTTATATTGTTCCAATATTATTTCAATGTGATTAAAAAGTACTTTTCATTAAAAATGAGTGAAACTACGTCAATTCTTATTAGTTCTAAGTTAATTCATATTGTATTGGGTCAATTTTGTCTCTCATTAACTTGCGGTCGCGTTTGAGTCGTGTTCTCGTGTCATGAATGGAACCACCACCTCTAGTCCTGCCAATACTTGCAACTATTCTGTCTGCGAAACTTCAAACGCATGTATCTCCTCCTTTTTTACATCAGTATTTGTGCGATTCTCACGGCAACGAAAAGTTCATGACTTCTAGTTTCTAGGAAGTGCGTGGATCACATTCTCATAACTGGAATACAAAGCACGAGCGCGACCTGTTTTTTAAACACTATACCAGATGAACTTCGGCTGTTCATCAGTAAACTAAAAACAGACTCACCCTCAGTTTGGTTTTAGTCCAACCAGACTATGGGAGTTCGCATTCGGTTCTTTAATTGTCAGCTCTATGGCCTTACAATGTTCCTTTACTTGTTTCGTCCTTATTACCCAATATTGACCAAACTTTGACTTGTGATATCTCGTTTAAGATCTAATTGAAGTAATTCATAAGTATCCGGAAAGCTCGCAAGCTCAACTCTCAAACGGTGCCACCATTGAAAGCTTACGAAATTTAAGTATCATCAAGATCAAATAATGGATATTTTGTTATATGATATCTTCAAATCGGGTTTTGACAATTTGCGTATGGTCGGGATGCTCTCAATAGATGCTACCCAAATATTCCATCGGATAAAAAATTCGAATATGTAAGGCTTCCGGTCAAACTTGATCAAGTTGTGAAATCTTAGGTTAGAAGTAAGTTGTCTACATTACTCTCTCTCTCTCTCTCTCTCTCTCTCTCTCTCTCTCTCTCTCTCTCTCTCTCTCTCTCTCTCTCTCTCTCTCTCTCTCATTTATATACAGGGATGCTCTCTAAGTTATTGCTGTTACTATAAAAGAAGAATTTTTACAGGGCATGATAAGTGCATTGACCTCGAAGAAGGCAATCAGCTTAAACTTGTAAGTCTTATTAGTTTTAATCCATTTTCATGTAATACAAATCTAATAATTTATACTTGACCTAACCCATACTCGACCTAACCTACATTACTAAAATACTTCAATATTTAATCAAATCTAGAAAAACTCATGCACGAGAGAGAGAGAGAGAGAGAGAGAGAGAGAGAGAGAGAGAGAGAGAGAGAGAGAGAGAGAGAGAGAGAGAGAGAGTCAAAGATGTGAGTTAAGTGACTTAGATTTAAGTAAGTTGTGAATTCATTTAACACTATTCCAAACCCATTTATGACCCATCGACAAAAAAGAAAAACTCATTTATGACCTGATATAACTAACTCATATAACATTTTAACCTATAAAAAATGAATTAAGAAATGAGTCTCTCACCCTTTTTGACATGTTTATCATAACACCTCATGCCATAATTATTTTTCTTGATGATGGCTTCTAGATTTATGATGCCAAAAATGGAGAGAAAATGTAGCCCCAAAAAAAATTCACAAAATGGACTTTGTTGTGCATTTGTTGAATTTCATGCTTTTTTGGGCAACGAATTCATATTTAATTAAAATCTGGTTGGGATTGTACTCAAGAAATTTTAAGTCCTTGCTCTGAAGAAGACTAAGAAGTCTTTGCAAATAGAGGGCCCCACATATCATCAGATGTACCGTGTATTAGAAGTGAGCGGTTTTAGATTCCTTACAGGTTTTACCTAGAACCTGGAACTTAATCTCGGGTGTAGATTCCTCATTTTTTTGGAATCTGAAACCTATCTATCGAAACTTTGAACCTAAAACCTACCCTGTTACAGGTTTTGGGGTAGGTTTCAGGGTCTAACAAGTTTTTTTTTTCATTTTTAGTTAAACAAAATGAAAATAAACGCAATAATACCAAATAAGCTTGTCATTCACCAAAGAAAATACAAAAGACTAGTTTTCCTAGCATTTCAATTAAACTGAGAAGTTATTACGTGAATCGATACTAGAAGTGAGTGATTCCATGTTTTGTACAGGTTCCATTCGATGAAACCTGCCTATGAGAATAAGTTCCTCATTTTTTGGAACTTGGAACCTACCTTTATCACAAGTTCCAGAACCGGTTTCAAGTTATACCCGAGTTCTACTTGTATATTAATTGAATAATTGCAATGAATCATCACCTTTAATGATAATCATTTGTTACTATGATTCGCTAATCACAATTTATATTTAGACACACAAAGAATATGAAACACTCTTTACAAAAAAAAAGAATATGAAACATTAACAAGTCATAAAATGAAAGATCAAATTAGTAGTTCTAAATTATACACCCATCATCTAACGCTATGAAATACCGCAAGATCACGTGAAGCCATAAAACCAAGAAAAAACACAAAAAAAACTTATTTAGGTTTTAGGTTCCAGATTCCATCTACCTAGAACCTGAAACCTATCCGTCAAAAAAGGTTCCTCAATTTTTGGAATCTGGAATCTACCTTGCATATCTTAGAACCTGAAACCTATAGGTTCTCACCGATTAGATTTTCAGGTTCCAAGGTAAAACCTCGAATCATGCTCACCCCTACCGTGTGCAAATGGGAGACGTGTGGTCACGAGATGGTGTCTTCACTCTTTGCTGATGATCGTCGGTTCATTAGTCAAAGTCTTCTAATGAGAACCAACACCAAATTCGAGTAACAAAAGCACAGAAAAAGTTGGAAATCAAAATGAATTAGGTTATTTCAACTTGAAATGACTTCTTTTCTTGAGAAAAAAGAAATTGGGAATTTCATTTTATTAGCATAAATTGTTGGGGGACGGAGGTGAAAATCCACGTGAGTAATTTGGCTATTTTCTTATTGTTAATTTATTACTCTTATCGATAGTGCTATTATTATCGTTCTGACGCTAATAGTCAAGAAGCTTCTTCACACGAAATATGTTGTGGTTAGATAACTCTGTCCGAGCTGTTTTACATTTTGCTCACACACGCAAATGGAACTCGTGACCTTGTGGAAGAAAGATAACTGATTCACCAATTGGCCAACCACCTTGATGGTTTATCAAGATGAAGACTACAAAGTATTAAAGATGGTAAAATCCATCGAGTGCTCCAAAAGTACTCGTAAATAAGACTATTGCATTGCTCAGTATTTTGCCTACCAACTGATGAACTGTTGCATTTTAGCACTCCGTGGCATGATTAATGGTAGATGATCGTCCGAATCCTTTTTGGGCCAATAGAAGAGGAGCCCCATTATCCCAATGTATAAAATTTGGGGGTCTCACGGTGGGTCTTGAGGAATTCGTCAAGGCCTCCACCTCTACAAGGACCTGCATCCACGAACATGAGTTACGGTGTAAGCATTTTGACCCGGATTGGCCGTCCGATTCCTAAGTAAATGAGGAGAGTGTATTCTAGGAAGTATGAAATGGGGAAGAAGAAACTTACCATAGTTGCTTTCTTAGCATATAGAAGTGTGGATAATTTTGGTCATTGGATGTTGATCAACATGTGGTGGTCTACTTATAACTGGCGGCTATATGTCATGACAAACGGCTATTTCATAATATGTCATGTCAAACCGCCCTTATTGGCCAATAAACACTTGAATTTAGTGGTTTCACTGTCGTCTCTTCCAATGGGATAGCTTTTAAGTGGAGGTCTTTTCAGTGTACCCTCATCAGATTTACCCGACTCTACTCAGATCGTCTCTCCTTAGCCATATCCGTCGTGAAGCACCCATGATGAACAGTCTAGATAAGCTTGGCAGACCATACAAGACATCGAGATAAGGTTCAAGTCAAGTCATTATAGGGTATTCCATGAGAAGGTGGGATCAATTAAAGCGACTAGGACTTTTCTTGTACGCGCAAGCGTAAGAAAAGTCCTTTAGCAATGAATGCTCTTAACTTCCACATCCAACGACTCAATTTGTACAATACCCAAGTCCCAACGCTGAAATCTCTTTTGGGTGTGAACTTATGTTCATACGAATCTATCGAGCAGTTTCGAATTCATGAATTTACAATAATGCCATCCTTGCATGTAACAAGGCTATATTACCGTGAATGGATGAATGAAAAACAAGGGATCAGGGATGCAATAGAAATGTTGATGCCCAAAGACCCAAAAGTCGAAAAGAAAAAAGAAAAAAGGTAAACTGATCAAAACAAAGCTCTCAATGCTTGCTTGAGACCATATATGTGATGAAAGCCATCGCAGTTCACATTAATTTTGATCATTGTCGTGTCCATTCAGCTTTAATTTTTCTCCATGGATGGTGATATACTATATATTCATATTGGCCTGTTTCCAAACAGTTTTATGTCTTTGAGGGAAGATTATTTGTCTAACCCAATATCACAACAAAGGTCACGTTTATGGACTTTGAAACTCCTTATTTTAGCTCCTTCCTATTTCTATTTCCCTTGTTTTCTTACCTGTCGATATTTATTTGACACGGTCCCGCAACGCGCTACTTACAAGTGGACCAAGGAAAATCGAGTAAACAATTAAGTCCTCCATTGATGTCGAGTGTAGGTCCATATATGGGAATTTGTCCAGTCTTCTTCACTGCGTGGAGGACTCTCCTCCATCACTTCCAGCGGGATGTGATGTGAACTTTTGCGTCACTTTCTCTAGCATCACATCTTTCGTTGCCGACAGAAATGTTCTTGACCATGCTAACTGCATATTAAAATACATTTTTCAACCAAAAACATGAAATGGTAATCATCTCATGATCGGGGTAAATTTACCCAATTGAGCTAGGAAAAGTGCCCAAAAAAAAGTCCTAAACATTTGATATTGGTGTCAATTTAGTCCTAAACCTTATGTATTTATGCCAATTTATTCCTAAACTTTTTTTTGGTGCCAATTCAGTTCAAAACTTTTTTCATTGATGTCAATTCAGTTCTAAATCTTTTATCTTTGTGCCAATTCAATCTTAAACCTTTTGTTTTTGTGCTAATTCAGTCTTTCTAGTCAATTTTGGCTGGATTTTGCTGACGTGGACGCCGGCCGGCCGATAGTTGGTCACCGACGCTAACGTGGAACACTTTTAATAATATTTTAATAATTTTTTGAATTTTTTTATATCTTTATATCTTTATTTCTTTTCCTTTTTTTTTTTCAAATAGTTGATCGCCAATAGTTGGCGATCGTCTAGAGGCCGACGAGGTTAGACCTCGTCAGATTTGTCGAGGCTAGGCCTTACTTGAAGAGGGCAAGCCTCGCTATGGATCCGACAAGGTCGGGCCATGCCTAACTACTGGCGAGGCTCTAGCCCTCGCCGGAGGATGTGAGGTCGAAGGCCTTTGGCAATGGCTTGAGCCTCGCTAGTGGCCGGCGAGGTCAACCTCATCAGCCTCTGGTCTTTGGCCGGTCACTGATCTGGTGACTAGTTGGAGGGAGGAGGGAGGGGAGGGAAAAAAAATCAAAAAATATTAAAATGTTTTAAAAGTTATCTACGTCAACACCGGTGACTGGCTGTCAGCCGGTTGACATCCATGTTAGCAAAATCTAACCAAAATTGATCGAAATAACTAAGTTGGCACTAATGCAAAAGGTTTAGCACTGAATTAACACAAAAAAAAGGTTTAGGACTAAATTGGCACCGATGCAAAAGGTCTATAACTGAATTGATAACAAAAAAAGGTTTAGAACTAAATTAGCACTAATGTCAAAGGTTTATAACTTTTTTGGCACTTTTCCCCAATTAAGCCTATAACACCTCACGCCAAAATATATTTTTCTTGATGATGGCTGATAACGATCTCTACACAAAAAGTAAGAGAAAATATAGCTCAAAACACTCATTTTTTTTTTTGGTTAAAGCTCAAAACACTCATTAGTATTTCTGAAAAAAAAAACCGAAAATAGGACTCCGTTGTGCATTTGTTGAATTCCATGCTTTTTTGGCAACGGATTCATTATTTAATAAAGCAAGTTGGGATTATATTTCAGCAGTATTAAGTTTTCGATTTGTAAATTATCTCCCAGAAAACAAATTTGATATTTTCTCTTATTCACTGAGAAGCAATGATCATTTACTTGTTTGTTGAATTGGTGGTGTCGATTCTTCTATAAATACGTGTCTTATAATTAGTCCATTTCAACACATATGCACCTAGAAACGAAGAAAAGCCCACCCCAAATAGCCTCAAATGTCTCATGGTTTCGTCTCAGAAACAACTCTCAATGTTGTTCCTCCCTTACCTCCTTCTCATGCTCGTGCAACAAATGCCTTGCCTTGCTACATCTCGAAGCTCTTCTCTAGTGGCCCTTGCGGGTGCTGGTAACCAAACGGTAAATGAGGAAGTGGAGGCACTCCTAACATGGATGTCTAAGCTAGACAGCGGGAGTCGCAATACTTTGTCTTCGTGGAATGGAAGCAACCCTTGTTCATGGCGTGAATTTGATTGTGATCCTCTGGGGAGCATTGCGAATCTTTCAGATTCTGCCATACATGGTATGCTTCACCATCTCAGTTTCCCCCATTTGCCCAACTTGGTCACCCTTAAGCTTGCCAACAATCAACTCTTTGGGAACATCCCTCCGGGCATTGGCGATCTTTCCAAGCTTACTCGTCTGGAATTATCTCGAAATAATCTTTCGGAAAACAGTCCAACTCAGTTCAAGTCATTGCGATCTTTACAACTTCTCCATCTTAGGGATAATGATTTGACTGGCCCAATTCCCATTGAGATATTTAGCTTGAGCAACTTGACCGAACTATACCTTTCGGTTAATAAGCTTTCTGGTTTCATTCCTAAAGAAATAGGAAGGCTTGGGTCATTGCGATTGTCGCAACCTACCCCTCGAGGGCCGAACTCGAATGAGGCGGGTTTAGAGATAAGTGTTCATGAGATGGTTCATATGGCATCTTATAAAAAATGATTTTACTGAAGTGTAAATCTTTTGTTTAGTCATATAACCCATTGATCATGAACGTGGATTTTCCCTAAATCCATATCTCGCGTGATAGCGGATTGATTTTATTTTTTAGGAGTCGCCACTAGCCTAGGTCGGGGGTCAGCTAGAATACCCAACCGAAATGCGGGAATTTCGTTTCGGTTTCTACGAAAACCAGAGATCAAAGGTTCGGGGACTAGCTTACGTTAATATTTCTATTAATGCCCTTTCGATACCGCTAAACTTAACATGGTTGTTATCTAGGTTGTCATGCATTTGTTCTTTACCATTTTCATGTCAAAATCTTAGTCCACTAGGTGATCATGGAGCTTGTTTTTGTATTTTCATTTAAGATTCTAAACTAATCCTATCTTAGTCTAGAAAAAGAAAAAAACAATCAATTGTATTGAAAGACTTTTCGTAAAGTAAACACTCGAAGTATTGAAAAGACAAACTAATTCTAAGTGCTAGGAAGTAAAAAGTAAAAACCCGCAACTCGTCGGGTGTTTTATTACAAGATGAATTGAAAACCCGAGACATGATCGGGGATGAATGAATTAAGTATAAATTGAAACCGGATCGGACATCGGTCTAGCACCATCATCGTATGAGTACAAATCGAGACCGGATTGGACATCGGTCAATCACCTTGGCTTTTTCTATTTCGGATTTATTCTTCCTTGGACCGCCTCTCGGGTGTCGATGTTTACATCCATAACATTCATTCATAACAAACGACATATGAAAAAACAATGGTGCAAGCAATTCGCTAATTAAGCACGGGCATCGGGATCGGCCTTTGTTCTTCATACATTTCGATTCATCACCCACTTAATCACCTAACATTGTTTGATTAATGGTTAATGATAATGGGCTACCATTTGCATTCACAAAACGGCAACTCATATCAATTAATCCCTAAAGTTGGGTTCTAAATTACCATGATGAGCTACCCGCCGAACATGCACCGGGCTTAACATTCATCTAACAAACACATACATAGAAATAGAATAAGCATGCATTCAAGCCCATGGGCTTTATTTCGAAGCCATTCAAACAATAAGAAGTGGCCTTTATAAAAAGACCACTTATTCAATTTTTATCTAATTCGGATTACTTCTGTTCAAGTATGATTAACTAACCTAATGACGTCCAAATAAAGCGATTCAGGTGTCATTAGAAAGTTTATGACATGAGGATCAAAAGTCAAGCAGACCATTTTTTCTAAATCCTAGCAAATTTTCCCGAAAATATCGAATTTAATCTCAGTGACAGACTGGACTCGGTTCTGTTATGAATTTCAAAATAATGGCGGGAAAAATAACAAACCTTATCAAAACCACGTGAAAATTTTTGTGCGGTTAGGATTCCCCGTGTGCAACAACTTTCATGTTTTAAGTTTTTGCTAAAAAGCCCTCCAAATTTTTATAACATTCGGTTTTCGTGAAGGACTCAATTGCAAATGGAGTTTTAACCCGAAAAGACCTTTCATGAGATTTTAAGCAAATTGGCCCTCCAAAAATTGCTATTAGGCCCTCAAAATTTCCAGCTAACATAATGAGACCCCAAGTAGCAACTTTGTAATTTTGATTTTTTGCAAAAAAGGACTCTAACTTTATCAAATTCGGAGAAACATCTTTTGAACTCTAAAGGAATGAAAATCAGATCTGGACACAGATACTGATCAAATTGTGAGAATTCCTTTTGAGAATTCAAATGATCTCTTATTTTGATGAAATTAGTATCAATAGAAAGATCTCGATCTTAGGAAGAACGTTCGTGAAGAAACGTTTTTCATATCTCGAACACACGAATTTATGAAAATCGAAGAACACACGAAGGTCGATCTGAAACCAGTATGTCACCAGGTTCATACAAGCATGACGTTGCAGATCGTAGAAGGCTAACATGCTTGGAATTTTGTGAAAATTTTATGATGAACAGATCAAGATGTGCTCTCCAACTTTCATGAAGAAAGTTTTTCCAAAAAATGATCGTAAAAAATCATAAAAAATCATCAAACAACGCGACGTCAATCAGGAAGATATCAGAACAGACTTGAACATCCTATTCCATATTCTGATCCTAACTTCTAAAAGTGTTTGACATAGCAAATCAAGTCCGATCGAGGCATATGATATATCAAATCGAAGCTTAAGACGCGCTCTACGATTCTCTAGTTCATTACTTCGCCAGATTTCAACATCAACAGGCTCAAATCAGCATCTCAAACAAGCAGGTTTTACTAGACACGAATTTACAAAATCATGTTCAAGTGTTATTACCTTATTTCACAATGCTCCAATGCTTGATCGAGCGATCCGGCCTCCGTATTCAGACCAGAAATGACACGGAGAAGCCTTGGAAAGCTCGGCCAACCTATGACAATAGAGTGTACCAAATATTGTGAGAATTGATTCGTTTTCTCACGAATAGACCAATCAGCAAAAAATCAAGTCAAGGATGCGATCCGGTGGCCGTTTAACAAGAAGCCGGCCACCACAGTGATGTGAGAATGTCGAGGAAGGCTGTCGGATGCTCTGGATCGCCGGAGGAGGTCGCCAATCAGCCGGTTCAGCTGCTTGAACCAGCTGATCACATCACCGGCAGCAGCGCCGGTGATGTTGCCGAGAGGAAGAAGTCGCCGGAGGAAGGAGCTCCGGCCACCAGCGAAGGCAGCTGGACTTGCGACTGGCCTTGGACCACCGTGGGGGACAACGGTGGGGCGGCAGCTCGCCGGAAAGTGACCGGCAAGGAGACGGAATTGGCTGTACCGAGAGAGAGAGCTCGAGAGAGAGAGAGAGATGATCGTGAGAGGGAGAGAGAGGGAGAGAGAGAAAGAGAGGAGAGAGAAACCAGATCTGAAAATGAATCCCCCCTCCCAAATTTTGGAGGGAAAAAAACATTATATACCTCCTTTAATTTTGGAATTTAACCCTTATATTAATCAAATAGCCCAAAATGCATATTTTTTAATGATTAAAAATCTTCTTTAAGGGCTAAAGATTAATGACATGGCATCATGTATGGACGCAATCGATTCTAAATGAATGGCCACAATTGATTTATTCATCCCCTAATTAATTTGCTTAGTTCTTGAAGAAGGGCATTTTTGTCATTTCTCTTAGGGGCATTTTTGTAACTCTCAATTAAGGGTATTTTTGTCATTTCCGTGCTCATGAGAATGTGACCGGCCTTGGTTGGTCTGAACGGACTGTCGATCGTCGAAATTTTCGACCGGAAAATGGCTAGTCCGATCGGATTAGTTCAATTTGAATCAAACCGGGTTAAACCGGTTAACTCTGAATTCGGCCTAATTGAATCAATTCAATCCTTGATTTCAATTTTGCACAATTTGATCGCTATCATGATTAATTGACTCCATTAATACTGAATTAGATCAAATTGGATTGAATCGATGTGTAATTCATGCACAAATTGACTCAATTTGACTTGTTTGTCTCATTTGATCTTGAATTTGGGTAATTGCATGGCTAAGCTTAACTAACAAATTTAATTGAAGTCCAATTAATCAAATTGAGTCTCAATTCATCAAATTGAATATTAGTCTAGAGCGGATCAAATTGCATTGCACTAATTAGACCAATTACTCTTAGACTTTTTATCATTGGATCACTAAATTGATCAAATTGACTCAAATTCATGTGAATCTTTCAAAATTGATTTTGAATTTGGATTTCATATAAGAAATTAGGCTCATTCGTGCCTCAATTGCGCACATCATGAAGAATCGATCAAAATCACTAATTAGGGCCAAAATTGGGGGTTTTTGTGTTTGGCTTGGAATCACAAAATTGGTTCAAAAAATGAATATAAGATGACTTCTAGATTAAATGTCGTGAAGAAAACTAACCTAAAAAATGACTAGAAATGAAGTAATTTCATTTTTGGCCGATTTGAACCAAATTCCGTAAATTGGAAAAAAAATTGATTCTAAATCGATTTTTGTAAAATTTCAAATGCCAAAGGTAAATTGAATGTAAAACAAGATGATTTTTGGATTTTTGTATTTTTCAATTTTTTGGGTCAAAGGTTTGATCAAAAGTCAAACCCTAGTTGATTTTTCACTATGAACTTGATTTGATAATCAAATTTTTGAATTTTTCTAAAATTTTCACTTCTAAAGCGAAATTAAACTTGAAAGGAATCTTTTTATGTGAAAAGCCCCAATTTGACCCGGGGTTGACTTTTGGTCAAATGGTTGACCAAAAAATCAACACGAAAGTCAACCGTTTGACTTTTCGGATTTTTGTATGAAATGAATAGAAAATTGTCTACAGAAGTTAGGCCAATAGACAGAATTAAAAAATGACACTTTTTGTTCAAGAAATGAGCTCCGTCGCGATCGGAAACCATAATCTTGGATTTTTTATTTTTAATGACGCGTCGGCTAAAAATTAGGTGTCAACAGCTGCCCCTCTTTGAGTGGGAGTTCGAAGAGATTCCGATCAAAGACCAATTGGCACCTGCAAAATTTTTAGTCGACTCCATTTGGAAAATGAAAGAAAATAAAAACAAAGACATTTGATCAGAGTCTCACCTGAAGCACTTACCATTGAATTGTTAGATCATTCACGTGTTCTTTTCTCTCTCATGGGGTGGAATGAAGGAAGAAAAGAAAGAGAATGATTTTGTAGGAAATCTATGGTTTAAGGATAACCAAGAACTAAATAACAAGGTTTAAGGATAATCAGGAACCAAAGACAAGGTTTAAGGATGACCTAGAACCTAATACAAGGTTTAAGCATGACCAGAAACCTAGGGTAAGGTTTACGGATGATCAGGAACCTAAGGGGTAAGATATGGTTTAGGATGACCAAAAACCGAAAATTGGGGCTTGGTTTAGGATGACCAAAAATCGAGGGTATGGTTTAGGCTAACCAAAAACCGAAAATAAGGGGTTGGTTTAAGATGACCAAAAACCGAGGGTATGGTTTAAGCTGACCAAAAACCGAAAATGAGGGGTTGGTTTAGGATGACCAAAAACTGAGGATATGGTTTAGGCTAACCAAGAACCGAAAATGACGGGTTGGTTTAGGATAACAAAAAACCGAGGATATGGTTTAGGCTGATCAAAAATCGAAAATGGGAGGTTGGTTTAGGATAACCAAAAACCAAGGGTATGGTTTAGGCTAACCAAAAACCGAAAATGAGGGGTTGGTTTGGGATGACCAAAAACCGAGGATATGGTTTAGGCTAACCAAGAACCGAAAATGAGGGGTTGGTTTAGGATGACAAAAAACCGAGGATATGGTTTAGGCTGACAAAAAACCGAGGATATGGTTTAGGCTGACCAAAAACCGAAAATTGGAGGTTGGTTTAGGATAACCAAAAATCAAGGGTATGGTTTAGGCTAACCAAAAATCGAAAATGAGGGGTTGGTTTAAGATGATCAAAAACCAAGGATATGGTTTAGGCTAACCAAAAACCGAAAATGAGGGGTTGGTTTAGGATGACCAAAAATAGAGGATATGGTTTAGGCTGATCAAAAACCGAAAATGGGGGGTTGGTTTAGGATAACCAAAAACCAAGGGTATGGTTTAGGCTAACCAAAAATCGAAAATGGGAGTTATGGTTTAGGCTGACAAAAAACCGAGGGCATGATTTAGGCTGATCAAAAACCGATCCACTGGGGAAAGATATTTTGAAAGAAAAGTTCCGAGTTTGTTTAATGACAAATCAAACGGAACTTTTCAACTTTTGGTGAAAGGCACTGATTATCAAAATCCTTAAGAGGAAATTTTAACAAAATGATCTTTGAATAACCATCTAAAGAGGTTAGATAAAAAATGCCAAATTGGAAATAACCTAATCAAAAAGGTCTTTCGCACTGGCTCTTGTAAAGGCTTTAATTCCCATCCATTGACATGGGAAAACTATTCAATTCTCACCGGTGATGTCTCACGAACCTATGTCAAAGGTTTTCGGAAACATTCACAATGAATACAAATTGATTGATCAGAAAGGTCTTTCCAAAGGACCGCAATATAGGCTTGGTCATGGGCTTATACAAAGGGTATTTGCTTTGAGGCCAGAAAAAATATCAACACCTTCAGCGGGTTTACAAGTCAAGAGCCTTGAAGATAAGACGAGATAAGATTACTTCCACTCCTTCCAGCGGTAGTTTCTTCGTGAAATCTTCACATTAACTCAAACCATCCCAATCGGAAGAGACTTCGGAGAGGGTTGTAATGTCAGTTCGGGTTAGGCTCAAAAGGCTTGAAATTTGATAGAAGGGGTTTGAAAGAAGAATGATGATTATCTTAGCATCATCACCAAGTCATCTAAACTTGACATCATTTGATTCTTGAAACCAAATTGTCTCGAGAGTCCATTTTTCTTGCAACAAAAGAGTTTTGCTCTTTCTAAGTATTTTCTTGTAATGAGAATCTTGCTTTTATCAGAAGCATATTGCTTTTTCTTTTGACATTGATACATTTTTCCATGGGCATTGGCCTTACTTTTACCAGGCACACTGCTTTTTTATGCCCCCTAATATTTATCTTTTGAGCTCTTTGGACTCTCGAGACACTCTATACATATTCACTAATTTTTTCAAGTTTTCTTGGTAAATCATATGCATTGCCCAATGTAGGGAAATAATCAATATTTTGAGCTCTGAAATGAACATACTTAAGGCTCAGCTTGGCTAAGCAAAGGATAACTGTGTTTGGGTATAGGAAAAAGATGCTCTTCTTCACTTTGGGATATTTCGAGCTTCCATAAAGATCCACCTGAAATTACCACAAGAAGGTTTATGCAAGTGAAAGCAATAAAATCTTTCCTAATCTTTTTGCTCCAAAAATAATCAACCAAAACCTCCTAACTTGCCCCAATGTGGGGTGGTTCTTGACAGGGGTATTTTGAAAATTCTCCTTATTTGGCTCAAAGTGGCTAGCAAAGGATAAAATGAGTGTTTAGAATAGAGAAATGAAATGTCTTTTATCATTTCAATCCATGTATTCAATGTGAATGAACCTTATGTCCTACGACATGGTTTTTTCGCTCAATTCTCTCAAAATGTGTATAGGGACGTGTTTAATCAAAGGTTTGCCTTTTATCATCCTAGGCATTTCCATTTGGCATTTTTAAGAAATCCTTTTTTTTTCTTTTTTTTTCAAAGGATCATTTGGTTAAATCTCCCATCTGTAGGGAATTTTGATAAATCAAAACATTTGATTTTTTGATTTTTGATTTTTGATTTTTGATTTTTTTTTGACTTCTATGGGGATAAAATTTCAAACTTGAGAGACCTTTTGGATAGAAAAGGTCCTCAAATATAGGATCTACCTCCTAAATTCTAGGGAGAAGATTGATTTTATGTAACTACTTCCTCGAGCTTGACTCCTTAAAGTTTGGAATAGCTTCCCTGGGGAATAATTGAGCACCTACAAAATGAACAAATATGCAAAAATGCCATGTATGCATGAGATGCATGATGCAAAATGTCCTAAAGTGACTTGGATTCAATCCAAAAGCAACTCAAAACTTTTATTCAAGGAAAATACTTCTTGACAGCATAAGCATTTACAGGTTTTGGCAATTCTCGGCCATCCATTTCTACAAAAATCAATGCTCCGCCAGGTAACACTTTCTTGATGACATACGGTCCTTCATAATTGAGGGAAAACTTCCCACGATCTGGAATAACGGGTAGTACTTTCCTCAAAACCAGGTCATTGACTTCAAAATGCCTGGGTCGAACCTTACGGTTGAATGACTTAGCCACTCGCTTTTGGTAGCTTTGTCCATGGCATAGGGCTTTTACCCTGTTCTCATCAATCATGTTAAGTTGTTCAAATCTTTGTCGAATCCATTCTGCTTCAGAAAGTTTTATTTGCGAAAGTACCCTTAATGAAGGAATTTCCACTTCCACAGGTAAAACTGCTTCCATTCCATACACTAATGAGAATGGTGTTGCCCCAGTCGAAGTGCGAATGGAAGTTCGATAAGCCATTAACGCGTATGGCAATCGCTCGTGCCAATCTCGGTAATTCTCTGCCATCTTGGATAGAATCTTCTTTACATTCTTGTTTGCCGCCTTAACAGCTCCATTCATTTGTGGGCGATAAGGAGAAGAATTCAAGTGGCGAATGTGAAACTTATTGAGTAGCTCATCCACTACTTTGTTATTCAGGTTTGACCCATTATCCGTGATAATTGCTTCTGGAACCCCGTATCGAGCAATAATGTCTCGAAGAATGAATTTTGCCACACTTTTCGTAGTGACGTGAGCATAAGAATTGGCTTCGATCCATTTGGTGAAGTAATCGATAGCCACTAGAATGAAACGGTGTCCATTTGATGCCTTAGGATTAATTGGTCCGATAATGTCAATCCTCCACATTGAAAAAGGCTATGCCTCTGACATTTGATGTAATTCATTTGGGAGAGCATTGATTTTGTCTTCATAAACCTGACATTGATGGTAACATCTGACATGTTGAATACAATCGGCTTCCATGGTTAACCAATAATAACCTAGCCTTATGATCTTCCTTGCTAGATGATGGCCATTCATATTAGGACCGCATTCTCCTTCATATATTTCTTTCATTAATACATTGGCCTCTTTGGTGTCTACGCACTTCAGCAGGACCGAATCAAAAGATCTCTTGTACAAAGCACCTCCACTAAGAAAGAATTTGGAAGCTAACTTTGTCAAGTATTTCCGATCAGCAGCTCGACTTCCATGGGGGAATTTTCCTTCTCGAAGGTAATTCATAATGTCATAGTACCATAATTGACCATCGAGTTCTTCTTCTACAACCATGCAATACGTAGGCTCTTTTAAAACGTCAATTTGCAAAGGATCAATATTCAAACCATCAGCTACTTGTAACATTGAAGATAATGTCGCCAAAGCATCAGCAAATTGATTCTGAGATCTTGGCAAATAATCAAATGAGATTTCTTCGAATTCTTCCACCAAGCTTTTAAGATACTCATGATAAGGAATCAATTTTGAATCACGAGTTTGCCATTCACCTCCTGTTTGGAGAATGATAAGTGTGGAATCACCATAAACTTGTAGTCTCTTAACCTTCATATCGATGGCTAATTGGAGACTGAGGATGCAAGCTTCATATTCTGAAATGTTATTGGTACAAGGAAATACCAACTTTGTGACTACTGAATAATGTTGACCCGATGGGGATATTAAGACTGCTCCAGTACCTGAACCAGAGAGGTTAACGGCTCCATCAAAATACATGACCTACTTGTCTTGTGACACCAGATGGATTCTTTCATCAATTTCATCCCAGTAGTCTGACTTTAAGGGACTTTCAGCCAACATGTCAACTATGGCTCGTCCTTTAACGGACTTCTGCGGCATGCTTTGAATATCAAATTCAGAGAGCAATATTTGCCATTTGGCAAGCCTTCCAACCAATGCAGGCTTTTCCAAAAGATACTTGATAGGATCATTTTCATTCACAAGCAGGATACGATGGTGAAAAGTGTATTGCCGTAATCTGTGTAATACCCAAATTAAGGCTGCACATGCTTTCTCAACTTTTGGGTATTGAGCTTCACTAGAAGTAAATTTTTTGCTGAGGTAGTAAATAGCGTATTCCATTCGATCTTCCGGTCTCTTCTGCGCCAACATAGCTCCCAAAGACTCGTCGTGAATGGTGAGATACAAAATCAAAGGTATACCTGAAGCAGGCAGTACCAAAACCGGTGCTTGTGAAAGATATTGCTTCAATTGTTGAAAGGATTTCTGACAATCTTCGTTCCATTCAACTTTGGCATTCTTTTTCAACATCTAGAAGAATGGTTTGGCTGTTTCAGATAACTGGGAAATAAATCTTGCAACATAATTCAGTCTTCCCAACAAGCTTCGGACTTCCTTAACAGTAGAAGGGGATTTTAAATCGCAAATAGCCTTCACCTTCGAGGGATCAATCTCGATGCCCTTGTTACTAACCATAAATCCAAGAAGCTTTCCGAACTTTGCCCCAAAAATGCACTTAGCGGGGTTAAGCCTTAGCTTGAACTTTCTAAGTCGATCAAACAGTTTCCTCAAGACTTCAATGTGGTCTTCATCTCGTCGTGATTTAGCGATCATGTCGTCGACGTAAACTTCAATCTCTTTATGCATCATGTCATGGAATAGTGTCACCATGGCTCTTTGGTAAGTTGCCCCTGTATTCTTTAAGCCGAAGGGCATAACCTTGTAACAGAATGTTCCCCATGGGGTGATGAAAGATGTTTTAGTCTTATCTTCTTCCTTCATTCGGATTTGGTTATAGCCAGAGAAACCATCCATGAAGGAAAATAATTCGAATCCTCCGGTGCTGTCGACCAGGACGTCGATATGTGGTAATGGGAAATCATCTTTGGGACTTGCTTTATTCAAGTCGCGGTAATCGACACATACCCGAACTCGCCCATCCTTGTTCATGACTGGGACAACATTAGCAATCCAGTCAGCATACTGAGTAACTTCAATGAAATCAACTTTTAATAGTTTCATGACTTCTTCCTCAATCTTCTTAGATAATTCTGGCTTCGTTCTCCTAAGCTTCTGTTTCTTAGGCGGAATGGTAGGATCAAGAGGCAACGTATGTTCTACAATATTGGGGTCCAGACCCCGCATGTCAGCATAAGACCAAGCAAAGACATCCCGATACTCCTTCAATAGTTCGATCAGTCGATC
This sequence comes from Syzygium syzygioides, assembly GCA_031216285.1. Classification (NCBI taxonomy): domain Eukaryota; kingdom Viridiplantae; phylum Streptophyta; class Magnoliopsida; order Myrtales; family Myrtaceae; genus Syzygium; species Syzygium syzygioides. The sequence goes on from CM062247.1 coordinate 27,881,119, forward strand.
AGCATCTGTTTGAGAGAGACTTGCCCCAATTTTTGTTTCTTTGGGATTTTTAGAATCGCCCAAATTTATAACGACAGTTTGTTCTTCCGTGGGAGGTTTAGATTTTTCATGTTGGATCCATTCTCTTTTAATGGCCTGGGAATCTTCTTCATCTTTAGGATCAGAATAATCAGATTCGTTTGAGTTTTTTGGACATGAATCCAAGCTATGCATATGACTATCATGATTATGAAGAATGTCATGCCTGAGATGCAACAAAAAATGGTTAGTATATGAAGATAAGAAATGCAATGCGTGAAGATGTGATGAAAAACTTTTCGAATTCTAGATTTTCGAAAATTTCATGGGGAACTCGTCCTCATATCATTGGACATCCTTGTTCCAAAAAAACTATTTTGAAAACTATAGATCGTGCAAAAGTCCAGGCCTCAAAGCATCATCATAGGGCTGGTTTGGTATATTTTTGCACGTCTATTAACAAAACATGAGAATGCTTTTATTGATATGCAATAAATGTCATATAGTGTTTTGGATCCAAAGTTCGTGATCCAAATTATTACAACATATGAAATGAACGCAACAAATAAAATGAACAAATGAAATGAACAAATGGAAGTCCCTTGCAGGGGAGAATTAGATGGATTACAACTGAAAACAAAGTAGAACACGGAAACATCCCTTACAGGATCGGTAGGTGGATCCTCCTTAAAGCTTTCTGAAATGGCACCCACAGAACTCTCTTCAAATAGGTCGATGATATCATAGACGTCTATTTCTTCATCTTGGAGAAACTTTGGTGGTCCAGGGAAGAAATCTTTCAACGGAGGAGGAAGCAAACGTCGATAAATCTTTTCTTTGTTGCTCGGGCTTTTCTGATTACCTTGATCTTGTTGATCGCCTTGGTAACCTAAGCCTTCTCGTTTCTTTCTTTTAGTCACCTCAATGGGTGTGAGAATGCCTTGGGACAGCTTTCCTAATCCCTTGCCGATAGTAAATCCATACTCGATCAACACTTTGCTAGACATAAGGGCCGCCTTTGAATAGTGAGGCTTTCTCATAACAGTGCCTGCAGGCACATGAGATACTGATACTAACTCGAACGAATGGTAGCTTGATTCTCCCTTTACTTCTGGCTCCACATAGGGGATCGCAGTATGATTGAAGGTCTCAGTATCCTTCTCGTAATGGACAGTTATAATTTTGCCACACGCGACAAAGTGAATCATCTGATGTAGACTTGAGGGTATAACACCCGCAGCGTGAATCCAAGGTCGTCCCAGCAGCAAACTGAAGTTATTTAGGATATCGAGTACTTGAAATTTCTGGGTGAACATGACTAGACCAACCATTAACTGCAAGTCAATTTCTCCTAGAGCTTCTTTCTTCATGCCATCGGAGGCTCTGACTGGAGTTTTAGAAGGACAAACATTATCCATACCTATACCTAGACGGCACAAGGTTGACAACGGATAGATATTGAGAGCTGAACCGTTATCAATGAGTACTTTCGATATCCTTGTATCAAAGTATTGAACAGAGATGTATAATGCTTTAGAGTGCGCTCGCCCTTCCGGCGGCAAATCCTTTTCGGAAAAAGAAATTTGATCCTTAAGAAGGATGGCACCTACAAACTCTTCCAACTGTATCTCTCCAATTGTCTCGGGTACATGTACTTCATTAAGAATTTTTAAAAGAGCATTCCTATGTTTCTTGGAAGACTTGAATAGTTCAAGTAACGAGATTTGAGCCGGCATTTTTCTTAACTGCTCGATCACTTCTGCTTCACTTGTTTTGAGAGTTTTGAGAAGTTGCTCCGCCTCTTCTTCGGTTACAGCCTTTTTCTCGACACCTTCACGAGATGGAAAACAACGGCCTGACCGAGTAACAGTATCTATCTCATGAGACTCATAATTTCAAGGAACTGCTTTGGAGTCATAAACAGGAGGTATTCTTGCTCTCAAATTCTCGTCTTTCTTCGGTGGCAACTCGATCACAACAGGCCCAATATCTTCATTAAAGATCTCTACATTTCCAAAGCCATTAGCCATTAAATCTATGACCACAGGTTCTACAACATGCTCTTGGATTTCACAAGTAGCATTCAATTCAATTACAACAGGATCAATCACAGCCACTAGGCCATCATCTTCAAACTCAGACCCCCATCCACTTGGGACGATAGTCTTAAGGTCGATAAAAGCGCCTGGAGGAGGAGTGTATTTTACCATGAAGTTATATTTACCACTCGGTTGCCCGAGAGTATCAACAATTTCACCCTTTTCAATCGCTTTCCTAACGAACTCCCGATCCCAGTGGGAAGTATAGCATTCGAATTCCGAATCAGCATCGGACAGAATTTATTTATTATCTTCGTCATCATTCCATCCAGTCGGAACAATGTCTTTCAAATCAATAAAGAAACTTGGCGGAGGTGAACATTTGACAAAAAGGTCATACTTCCTACTTGGTTGACCTAGAGTATTAACCACTTCACCATGCTCACGAGCGGCCGTTACAAATTCACGATCCCAATGAGCTCTTTTAGGACCAAGCTCAGAATCCGTGTTAGAAATATGCTCTTCGTCTTCATTAACGGGTATAGGTTCAAAGACTTGAGATGTGTGATCCATGCTTTCATCATCCATGCCTCCCCATCCATCGGGAACGATATCCTTTGGGTTGATGAGGCTTGGAGGTGGCGTGCATTTGACTATGAAGTCATATTTACCACTCGGTTGTCCGAGGATATCAACAATTTCACCTTTTTCGATAGCCTTCTTCATAAATTCACGATCTCGACGGGCATTCCTACTCTCACATTCCAAATCACTATCGGAATATATATCAATCCAAGGTTCATCAACGTCTGGCTCGTATGCATCATCTTTTGGCTTAGAGCATGAGGCTTCACCTGCGAACTTACAAGAGAATTTTTCGGACGACAAATCAATTATAGTGGTCTCGATAGACCCTTCGAGTTTCCTTCCTTGAAAAGGCTGAATTATGCCTAAAGCAGCCATCTTGGCTAGGCAATACATTTTCTCCTCACGGGATACATTTCCTTCTTTCGATTGCTCTCTAGCTATAGTCAATAGCTCTTCCAACTTCACCATGTTGAACAAGAAAAGTTTCTCATTCTCGTCTCCAAATATCACATTAACGGCTTCGGTATGATTAGGGAGCGGATTTTGTTGAACATTTGGTGTAGCATCTTTAAACGACAAGATCTTCTTATCCAGCAGGTTCTAAATCTTGACATTGAGAGTATAACAATTGTCCACATCATGGCCCTTCTCACCCATGTGGTACACACAAGATTTTGCCAAATCAAACCCAAGAAACTTTGGTGGGTTGTCTCTTGGGATTTCTTTTGCTACAAGTCTTTGTTCAATCAACATCGGCAGCAATTGAGACATAGGTCTTGGTAATGGAGTGAATTATCTTTGCGGAACTGTTCCTTTTCGGTCAAACTTTCGAGAATAGCTTCCTGCTTCCATAGCGGACCTTTGAACTAGTGAGTTTAATGGCTTTTGAACATTAGGATTTTGAATATAGGCAACCTCTACCATTGGCTCCTTATCCTTCTTTAAAGTAAATCTGCGAGTTGTCATCTCGGATAATCGACCCTCTCGCATGATTCCTTTAATACGTTCTCCCAGTTCAACCATTGCAGGAAAATTGATGCAAGTGTTATTAAACATCTTATCGAAGTACTCTCGAGGTAGAGCTCGAAGAAACAGCTGCATGATCTCTTTCTCAGACATCGAAGGTTTAACTTGGGATGCCGTAGTTCTCCACCTTTGGGCATACGCTCTAAAAGTTTCATTTATCCTTTTGTCAACCCGGACCAACTCTTCACGGGTTCGGGCAATTTCAGTATTAAACTTGTACTGTTGGAGGAATTTATCTGCGAGATCTTCCCAAGTGCAAATTTTCTCCAAATCCAACTCGATGAACCATGTTAAGACAGAATCAGTCAAACTATCTTGAAAATTGTTGATCAACAGCGGAGTGTTATCGGAGTAACGAGCCATCTTATTCAAATAATATTTCAAGTGGGTCTTAGGGCACCCAGTTCCATCGTACTTCCTTGAGAATTCGGGCTCTTTGTAAAAATCAGGGACTTTCACCTTTGTAAAAGGCGATAGTTTATCACAGCCTTGGAGTTGGTAGCCTTGCAACATGCATAAACGTTCCTCCAATTTTGCGAGACGTCTTGCACTCTCTTCATCCATATGAGCCACAGGCGACTCTTTAGGTGGAGCTTCCAAATCAATGACGGCGGGAATAGCATTAACAAGGACCTCCTCAGCAGGTCCTTTGTCAACAGGATCTATCATCAGCGCATTAGTAGGCACATTAGGAGTAGAAGCTGCAGCAGCAGGAGCCACAGGAGTGAAGTTCTTTACTTGATTTGCAAGATCAGTTAAGAGCGCCATCATTTGTGCCATCTAATTCTCAATGGTAATAACGCGAGTGCGAGTGTCCTCGTTTTCCATCCTTGCTTGGCGACGGGTGCGTATAATAGAACGCGTCTTAGCCGTATTTTAGTACCTTATTTAAAAAAAATAGAAATCATGTTAGTATACGGAAAATGAATTGAGACGAAAATATAAAATCCTTCAATTTTATATTTTCTTTGGATGAAATAGAGATAAGAAATATTCTCATGATCCCAATATCACGTGAATAATCTCTTATCACAATTTCTTCACAAGAAATTATACAATTAAAGGGGTAACACGTGATGATTAATCAAGATGCCCCATCTATATTCCATTGGAATCTCGGAAAAGCACATAAAAGGGAAATTTCACTATTAACAACAAAATTTGTGAAATATAGTCCCTATACATCAATCTAAAAACAAGAAGAGAATCATATTACATCATTACTAAAATGAGTAAAAAGAAACTCTATACATCAAAACTATAAAATGAAAATTATATGAAAGGAGAATTCCTCATGGAATATAGCCAGAATCCTAATGGATCTTCTTTAGATGCGAGGCGAATTCATTTGTTTTCTTGGGTCAAACATTCAACCTCGACTAAAGCCTCATCCTTTTCCCTAAGAGCTCTTGCAGCTATAGCTTGCTGTTGAGTTGGCTTCTCGGGGACATTAGGGAGATCCACTTTAAGCTCGGGTTCGAGACGACGGTGTATGTACTCCGGCAATGCATGATGTATCTTCATTTCTCCTTCTAACTCGGACTCGTCAATAATAAGAGTCGGCTCCGGGCGACATTTGTACCACATATTAATGATGGACTTGATCATTTCCTTCAAATTCGCAATTTGGTTTTTTTTTTTATGACATCTTTGTGATAGTCAAAATGATATAACCCTAGCTTGAGGAATGGCGGAATCTTTTGAAGCGCGCGATATTGACGGATCACCCTAAAAGGGTAATATGACGTAGACCCCGTTAGGCCCAAGAGTGGGATTGGGTTGTCGGATCCGTTATTAAGGCCTACCTCGGGATTTCCAAGCCAACGAACATGGCATTGGATTTGATTTGGAACAAGGTTCTTGAAAAAATTAAACCAAGTTGAAAACGACCAATAGGGAAAGATTTCTTCCTTTTCTCGGAAGAGCGAGATAAGATGACAATCTTTGGACACATCTATGATTTTCAAGCTCAGACCGAAATCTTTGAGGTGAGAGACCAACCAAATTTGGAGTAAACCTATTGGGGCTATAAAAATACCATTTTTGTTTTGTTTGAACCTATTGAGTGATACGAAGGTCTCGCCTAAGATCATATTGGAGAATCTTTTGAACATACATACTTGATTGACAATGTGAACTACCAAAGGATCCATGGTCTTTTCAGTGAATGGAAAAACCACAAAACCAAAGAATGTTAAGAGAAAAACTCGAGGAATTTGATTACCCGATTCTTTTGGCAAACTAGAAAAATGTCGTTCTAAGAATGTGAAAGAGAGTGCATTGGAATTTCCTCTAAGAACGTCTTTGATTTGGAGATTGTCAACTCCTAAGAATTGGCTCAAAAGAGTTATAGGATCTATATCTATCGGAGGACTAACTAGACCAAAAGAACCGACTCTTCCAATGGCAATATCGTACTCCTCAATTGTAGGGGTCAACTCATTTCGACCAAACACAAAAGTAGATGTCTTTGAGTTCCAAAAATGGGACAACGTTTTGATCATGGCGACACGAGGCTCGATGTATAAGAGTGTGGGAAGATATCCGATCCTCTTTTCCACGTAATCCTTCTGCTTTGACTCGAGACTTTCCCACATGGTCGCAAGAGCTCTTGGTACGGGGATGATTCGAATCTCTGACATATCCATTTTGACTATCCCTAATTTGGGGCATCGAGATTAATCACCACGCATTATTGAAAGAAATATAACGTGGAATTGAAATGGCGTAATTGAAATTATAGAACGATACATTCAATCTTACCATGAAGATAAAATGGCAAACACATCGACACATCGCATGAGGACATGTGAGTTTTGACATATAAGGGTAGGATTCTAAAGGTTTAAGGTCCCCACCTTAATTAGATAAGAAGAGTTTACCCACCACTACTAACGTCGGCCGGTGCACTTCTTACTAATCAAGATGAGCGGTATTGAAGAATGGGTTACCACATGGATTCACATGCGGATTCCACTCTTAATACCTCCTAAAGGTGCTTTAAAGCGATCCGGGGTTTTTAGACCGCGGGACGTGGGTGCATTGTGTCGTGCTAAAGTAAGTAAACATGCATTTAATTCTAAAGCAAACAACACTTCAATATAATCTCATACATTCGACATTCATCCAAACGCCACCTACAAAACAAAGGGCTTGCACTCACTCCACCCCTTATGTCTCCCACCTGCAAAACCATTTAACACATGGTTAGTGGACTAATCTCATTTTCCACGCGACTTTGACATGCAGTCGATGCTACAAAATGTAGACAAGTGAGATAACAACCAACAAGTTTATTACGGGTTTAATCCACTTAGGTTTATAACCCTTTCCCCAGCGGAGTCGCCAAGCCTGTCGCGACCTACCCCTCGAGGGTCGAACTCGAATGAGGCGGGTTTAGAGATAAGTGTTCATGAGATGGTTCATATGGTATCTTATAAAAAATGATTTTACTGAAGTGTAAATCTTTTGTTTAGCCATATGACCCATTGATCATGAACGTGGATTTTCCCTAAATCCAAATCTTACGTGACAGCGGATTGATTTTATTTTTTAGGAGTCGCCACTAGCCTAGGTCGGGGGTCGGCTAGAATACCTAACCGAAACGCGAGAATTTCGTTTCGGTTTCTACGAAAACCAGAGATCAAAGGTTCGGGGACTAGCTTACGTTAATATTTCTATAAACGCTCTTTCGGTACCGCTAAACTTATCATGGTTGTAATCTAGGTTGTCATGCATTTGTTCTTTACCATTTTCATGCCAAAATCTTAGTCCACTAGGTGATCATGCATCTTGTTTTTTATTTTCATTTAAGATTCTAAACTAATCCTATCTTAGTCTAGAAAAGAAAAGAAACAATCAATTGTATTGAAAGACTTTTCGTAAAGTAAACACTCGAAGTATTGAAAAGACGAACTAATTCTAAGTGCTAGGAAGTAAAAAGTAAAAACCCGCAACTTGTCGGGTGTTTATTACAAGACGAATTGAAAACCCGAGACATGACCGGGGATGAATGAATTAAGTACAAATTGAAACCGGATCGGACATCGGTCTAGCACCATTTTTGTATGAGTACAAATCGAGACCGGATTGGACATCGGTCAATCACCTTGGCTTTTTCAATTTCGGATTTATTCTTCCTTGGACCGCCTCTCGAGTGTCGATGTTTACATCCATAACATTCATTCATAACAAACGACATATGAAAAAACAATGGTGGAAGCAATTCACTAATTAAGCACGGGCCTCGGGATCGGCCTTTATTTTTCATGCGTTTCGATTCATCACCTACTTAATCACCTAACATTGTTTGATTAATGGTTAATGATAACGGGTTACCATTTGCATTCACAAAATGGCAGCTCATATCAATTAATCCCTAAAGTTGGGTTCTAAATGACCATGATAAGCTACCCGCCGAACATGCACCGGGCTTAACATTCATCTAACAAACACATGCATAGAAATAGAATAAGCATGCATTCAAGTCCATGGGCTTTATTTCCAAGCCATTCAAACAATGAGAAGTGGGCTTTATAAAAAGACCACTTATTCAATTTTTATCTAATTCGGATTACTTCTGTTCAAGTATGATTAACTAACCTAATGACGTCCAAATAAAGCGATTCAGGTGTCATTAGAAATTTTATGACATGAGGATCAAAAGTCAAGCAGACCATTTTTTCTAAATCCTGGCAAATTTTCCTGAAAATATCGAATTTAATCTCAGTGACAGACTGGACTCGGTTCTGTTATGAATTTCAAAATAATGGAGGGAAAAATAACAAACCTTATCAAAACCACGTGAAAATTTTTGTGCAGTTAGGATTCCCCGTGTGCGACAACTTTCATGTTTTGAGTTTTTGCTAAAAAGCCCTCTAAATTTTTATAAAATTCGGTTTTCGCGAAGGACTCAATTGCAAATGGAGTTTTAACCCGAAAAGACCTTTCATGAGATTTTAAGCAAATTAGCCCTCCAACAATTGCTATTAGGCCCTCCAAATTTTCAGTTAACATAATGAGACCCCAATGAGCAACTTTGTAATTTTGATTTTTTGCAAAAAAGGACTCTAACTTTGTCAAATTCGGAGAAACATCTTTTGAACTCTAAAGGAATGAAAATCAGATCTGGACACAGATACTGATCAAATTGTGAGAATTCCTTTTGAGAATTCAAATGATCTCTTATTTTGATGAAATTAGTATCAATAGAAAGATCTCGATCTCAGAAAGAACTTTTGTGAAGAAAATTTTTTCATATCTCGAACACACGAATTTATGAAAATCGAAGAACACACGAAGGTCGATCTGAAACCAGTATGTCACCAGGTTCATACAAGCATGACGTTGCAGATCGTAGAAGGCTAAAATGCTTGGAATTTTGTGAAAATTTTATGATGAACAGATCAAGATGTTCGCTGTAACTTTCATGAAGAAAGTTTTTCCAAAAAATGATTGTAAAAAATCATACAAAATCATACAAAATCATCAAACAACGCGACGTCAATCAGGAAGATATCAGAACAGACTTGAACATCCTATTCCAAATTCTGATCCTAACTTCTAAAAGTGTTTTGACATAGCAAATCAAGTCCGATCGAGGCATATGATATATCAAATCGAAGCTTAAGACGCGCTCTACGATTCTCTAGTTCATCACGTCACCAGATTTCGACATCAACAGGCTCAAATCAGCATCTCAAACAAGCAGGTTTTATTGGACATGAATTTGCAGAATCATGTTCAAGTGTTCTTACCTTGCTTCACAATGCTCCAATGCTCGATCGAGCGATCCGGCCTCCGTATTCAAACCAGAAATGACACAGAGAAGCCTCAGAAAGCTCGGCCAACCTATGACAATAAAGTGTATGAAATATTGTGAGAATTGATTCGTTTTCTCACGAATAGACTAATCAGCAAAAAATCAAGTCAAGGATGCGATCCAGTGGCCGTTAACAAGAAGCCGGCCACCACATCGACGTGAGAATGCCGAGGAAGGCTGTCGGATGCTCTGGATCGCCGGAGGAGGTCGCCGATCAGCCGGTTCAGCTGCTTGAACCGGCTGATCACACACCGGCAGCAGCGCCGGTGATGTTGCCGAGAGGAAGAAGTCGCCGGAGGAAGGAGCTCCGGCCACCAGCGAAGGCAGCTGGACTTGCGACTGGCCTTGGACCACCGTGGGGGACAACGGTGGGGCGGCAGCTCGCCGGAAAGTGACCGGCAAGGAGACGGAATTGGCTGCACCGAGAGAGAGAGAGCTCGAGAGAGAGAGAGATGATCGTGAGAGGGAGAGAGAGGGAGAGAGAGAGAGAGGAGAGAAAAACCAGATCTGAAAATGAATCCCCCCTCCCAAATTTTGGAGGGAAAAAAACATTATATATCCCCTTTAATTTTGAAATTTAACCCTTATATTAATATAATAGCCCAAAATGCATTTTTTTAATGATTAAAAATCTTCTTTAAGGGCTAAAGATTAATGACATGGCATCATGTACGGACGCAATCGATTCTAAATGAATGGCCACAATTGATTTATTCATCCCCTAATTAATTTGCTTAATTCTTGAAGAAGGGCATTTTTGTCATTTCTCTTAGGGGCATTTTTGTAACTCTCAATTAAGGGCATTTTTGTCATTTCCGCGCTCATGAGAATGTGACCGGCCTTGGTTGGTCTAAACGGACTGTCGATCGTCGAAATTTTCGACCGAAAAATGGCTAGTACGATCGGATTAGTTCAATTTGAATCAAACCGGGTTAAACCGGTTAACCCTGAATTCAGCCTAATTGAATCAATTCAATCCTTGATTTCAATTTTGCACAATTAGATCTCTATCATGATTAATTGACTCCATTAATACTGAATTGGATTAAATTGGATTGAATCGATGTGTAATTCATGCACAAATTGACTCAATTTGACTTGTTTGTCTCAATTGATCTTGAATTTGGGTAATTACATGACTAAGCTTAACTAACAAATTTAATTGAAGTCCAATTAACCAAATTGAGTCTCAATTCATCAAATTGAATATTAGTCTAGAGCAGGTCAAATTGCATTGCACTAATTAGACCAATTACTCTTAGACTTTTTATCATTGGATCACTAAATTGATCAAATTGACTCAAATTCATGTGAATCTTTCAAAATTGATTTTGAATTTGGATTTCATATAAGAAATTAGGCTCATTCGTGCCTCAATTGCGCACATTATGAAGAATCGATCAAAATCACTAATTAGGGCCAAAATTGGGGGTTTTTGTGTTTGGCTTGGAATCACAAAATTGGTTCAAAAAATGAATATAAGGTGACCTCTAAATCAAATGTCGTGAAGAAAACTAACCTAAAAAATGACTAGAAATGAAGTAATTTCATTTTTGGCCGATTTGAACCAAATTCCGTAAATTGGAAAAAAATTGATTCTAAATCGATTTTTGTAAAATTTCAAATGCCAAAGATAAATTGAATGTAAAACAAGATGATTTTTGGATTTTTGTATTTTTCAATTTTTTGGGTCAAAGGTTTGACCAAAAGTCAAACCCTAGTTGACTTTTCACTAGGAGCTTGATTTGATGATCAAATCTTTGAATTTTTCTGAAATTTTCACTTTTAAAGCGAAATTAAACTTGAAAGGAATCTTTTTATGTGAAAATCCCCAATTTGACCCGGGGTTGACTTTTGGTCAAATGGTTGACCAAAAAGTCAACACGAAAGTCAACCGTTTGATTTTTCGGATTTTTGCATGAAATGAATAGAAAATTGTCTACAGAAGCTAGGCCAACAGACAGAATTAAGAAACGACACTTTTTGTTCAAGAAATGAGCTCCGTCGCGATCGGAAACCATAATCTTGAATTTTTTATTTTTAATGACGCGTTGGCTAAAAATTAAGTGTCAACAGCGATCTTTACAAGTTCTCGATCGCAGGGATAATAATTTGACCTGCCCAATTCCCAATGAGATAATTGGCTTGAGCAGCTTGACTGGTCTGTACCTTTCGAATAATAAGCTTTTTGGTGTCATCCCTCAAGGAATAGGAAAGCTTAAGTCTCTCATTTTTCTCCACATAGCGGACAACCACATTGATGGTCCTATTCCTTCTTCTATCGGAAACATGAGCAGCTTGTTGAAGTTATGGCTTTTCCGTAATCAACTAGTTGGGTCCATTCCAAAGGAATTAGGAAAGTTGGGGTCTCTTAGTGAACTTGACTTATCTTCTAATTATCTCAATGGATCTATCCCTACAACTCTAGGAAATCTGAGTAATTTGGCATTTCTTTACCTCTATGACAGCCAACTTTCTAGCCCTATACCTTTGGAAGTTGGAGGAATGAGATCCCTCCTACATTTCCAATTGCTAACTAATGATTTAACAGATCCTGTCCCGTCATCCATAGGAAATATGAGCAAACTGAATATCCTTCAACTTTACCAAAATAAGTTGTCTGGTCCTATTCCCAAAGAACTAGGAATGCTCAGATCTCTCTCTATACTCGTGCTTATAGGTAACAGTCTCTCTGGCTCGATTCCATCCGCTATAGGTAACTTAAGCAAGCTCACAAACCTGCAGCTAAGCAACAAATTTGTTGGCCATTTGCCACAAGATATTTGCAGTGGTCGAGTTCTTCAATATATTTATGCCAGTGACAATCACTTCACTGGTCCAATTCTGCGAGGCCTAGAAAACTGCACAAGTTTGTATAGAGTTAGGCTCGATATCAACCGGCTCAAGGGAAATAAATCTGAGTGGTCTCGGCATATACCCTTACTTAAAGTATCTTGATTTGAGAAACAATGAACTTTACGGTGAGCTACCACCTAGACTGGATGAATATAGCAATTTGACAAGCCTGAAAATCTCCAACACTCGAATCTCAGGCGTGATACGCTTTGAGCTTGGCAACATGACCCAATTGCATATACTTGACATCTCTTCAAATAGTCTTGTTGGGAAATTCCAGAAGACCTAGGAAAACTAAAGTCTCTTCTAGAGCTTTCACTCTATGATAATCATCTCGTAGGCTACATACCTTGAGAACTAGGAACATTGTCTGATCTGTCAAGAATTAACGTCGCAGGAAATAACCTAAGTGGCTCAGTTCCTGGAGAACTTGGGGAGTGTTTGAAGCTTCAAATTTTGAACTTAAGTAGAAATAGTCTTGATAGAAGCATTCCCATTGATATTAGCAATCTTTAATCCCTTCAAATTCTCGATCTGAGTCTAAATTTACTCACGGGAGAAATACTTGGACAACTTGGGCTATTGCACAAATTGGAAACACTCAATCTTTCACACAATCAGCTTTCAGGCTCCATTGCGTCGACCTTTGATGATATGGCAAGCTTGACATCCATTGACATATCATATAATGAGTTAGAGGGTGCCTTACCAAACATTCCAGCCTTTTGTAATGCTACAATTGAAGTTGTGGGAGGAAACAAAGGCTTGTGTGGAGTTATTGCTAGTCTCAATCCCTGAGCTTTGATGGAACGATGGTATGTGGAAACATTATTGAAGCTACGGAGGAGTTTGATGCCAAATATTGCATTGGTGTGGGAGGACATGGGAGTGTTTACAAGGCCCAATTGCAAACAGGTGAGATTGTTGCTGTAAAGAAACTTAAAGAAGCAATGGACGTCAAAATTGCTAGTCGAAAAGCATTTGAAAGGGAGATTCATGCTTTGACTGAAACTCGGCATCGGAATATCGTCAAGCTCTATGGGTTTTGCTTGAGTTCTCAACATTTATTTCTGGTGTACAAGTTCTTGGAATGCAGTGGCTTGAAGGATGTATTGAACAATGAAGAGAGGATAACAACATTTGATGGGAATAAGAGAGTAAATGTTGTTAAAGGTGTAGCTAATGCTTTGTGCTACATGCACCATGAATGCTCTTCTCCTATAATTCATCAAGACATATCTAGCAAGAACATTTTACTAGACGAAGAATACGAAGCTTCGTCTCTGATTTTGGCATGGCTAAGGTTCTAAAACCTTATTCATCCAATTGGACTTCCTTTGTAGGTATCTTTGGATATGCAGCTCCAGGTAAGTTGGTTTCTTCGAAATTTCACCCACTTCATTTATATATATATGAAAATGCTATACAAGATCCTCATCCTTACCTGCCTTGCTTTAAAAGTCTATTTACCTAACACCAAATTCAAAGCTATTCGCACGGTTTGAAGGTTCAACGAGATTTAGGCCCATCGGTTAATAAATTGAAACTTTTCCCTAAAGAAATGAAAATTTTATGATCCCACTGAACCTAGAGTATGCATCGATTTATAGTAAATTTGATTTATTCAAAATCAGTTTAGATTGATTGAGCATGGATACCGTATAAAAGCTAGAAAAAATCCGATCTTTTCTCTATGTAGAACTCACATACACAATAGAAGTAAATGAGAAATGCGATGTTTATAACTTCGGAGTGGTGACATTGGAAATAATCATAGGACGATATCCGGGAGATCTCATATTGTCTCTTGTGTCCTCATCTTCATCATCCTCCCGCCATTCAACAGCTTCTTGGCCACTGAAAGAAGTTTTAGATCAAAGAATTTCATACCCGAAAAGTGATGTGCTAGGGGAAGTGGCTTTTGTGACAAAGATGGCATTCGTAAGTCCCAAACCAGAGTATCGTCCAAGCATGCAACAAGTTTCTCGTGAAATATCGGCATATAGCTCGATCGTGTTAACTGCATCGGAGGACATCAAATTGGAAGAACTAGTTGATCCTACTTGCTTCGCTTATTGAGATATTTTGGTCTTTCTGTTGCACCGCGCGCAGCAAGCTGTCTCTTCTTGTTTTTTATTTGTCTTAGTCAACTTCATTATTTATTTTTGCAATGTTTCATTGATTACTCCATAACACTTAGGAATCACTGCCATTTGCAATTTCAAGTCGAAAGAGACGGACTACAGCTGCGACTTCCAATCCTTAAGAATGACTTAAAAGATAACAAGATCGTGATATTTCTTGTAGCTATTGCATTTGCTTGTTACAATTCTTCGCTCTTGTCATGTAGAATCGTAAAGAAAAAGTGTTACGCTCGAAAGGTGCTAGAGCACATTTGGTATAAGCTGGCATCAGGCTTTATAAACGCTACCAACATCATAAATAAAAGAAAAACTCAAATGCAGATTATAGTATGATTTACGTAGATCAAATTAGGTAGGTAACTTTAAATTCTTCAAAGAAGGAGAATGATCCAGAAATATAACATAACCATTCAACTAGAGCAAGCAAATCTCAACACAAAAGCAATATAAAAGATTTATAACCAATTTAAAAGCACGAGTAAAAGATAAAATGTAGTAAAGTAACTTGATACGAGTTAATCAAATATTAATATTGGGCCTCGGTATTAAGCCTTGGGATAGCAACCTCCATGAGTTAAATCCAAATCGAATTCTATTTCCTTTCCAAGAGATGAATCAACCGCCGAGACAAGCAGACACGGAAATAGAACAATGTATCTGTGTCACACTCGGTGGGTAGGTAAAATTCCAAAAAATCATGTTTGATGACTAACTAATTGATCGTTAACAAACAAAATACACTAGCCTGTCTTCGTGCTAAACGAAAGCAGGCATTATCCCACGTACGCCTGTCAGAGACATTTCATCAAACATATGGTGGGTGTCTCAGATGAGGGTCCAATCTATACGCAACGCTAGCGCAATGTTTCGATTCAGCGGTGTCGCATCAGCAAAAGTTCAGACCAAATCGTCAGCAACTGCTCTAATTTTCGCTCTCTCTTAGTGTCGAACGAAGGGCCAAAAATGATTTCTCAAGAATGGTCTCCTCCCGATGCGTGAGCGCGCGCGTTGCGGTTGCCAGACCAATGTGAGGGAGAGAACAAAGGAAGGCCGGGCTCTTCCTTTCTGAATCGGGCTGCGTCTTAGAGACATTTGTATTATTTTATTTTACTATTTTACCCATGACTTTTATACCATTTCTCAATCTTATATTACAAATTTTGGTTTATTTTACATTTTCTAGTGTTTATAGACTTAAATATCAATTATTAATGAAAAGTTAAATTTATCTATTCTAAATAAAATAAGGGCGGGCCGAACTTCAAGACTAGCCCTCGCCCAGCCCGCCCATTAAAGGGCTAACGGGCCCAATCCCTTTTCGGACAATAGGATAGGAGCCCGTGATAATAAAAACATCAATCACGTGCGTGAACCCGACATTGGGACCCATATGATCAACGGTTTAGACTAGGTTTGGCAGGCCATGTAACGTTTTTGGTGCGATGATATCGAGAAGAGAATCAAGTCGAGTCATTGTGCAATACTCCAATAGAAAGTCACGATCAATAAAACTGTTTGGGTTTTTCTTGGGTGCATAGGCATATCCTTTGGGAATGCTCGACTTCCACATCCAGGTCCCTCAAGAAATCTTTATCTTGTGTGTAGTTATATTTGTATGAATTTATGGACCAATTCGGGATTTGTCTTTTCCAATAATGTAATCCGTGTGTTCAATAAAGCTAGATCACCATGAAAACAAGGCATCCAGAGACGCAAAACAAATGTTGATGCCAAACCACCCAAAAGTCCAAAAGAAAGTCAAAAGAAAGAGAAAAAATTAAACTAATCAACTCGAGCTCAACCACGCGTCTTATTAAGTGATATCTTATATGTTCGTTATTGGTTCGTTTCCAAGTAGTTAAATTTTTTTAGAGAAATATTATTTTTCAACCCAATATCTCACGGTGTAGAGTTTGACACTCCTAGAGTGCGTTTGTTTGAATAAAAGTGTTTTACGAAAATTAGTTTGTCCAACTTTCACCCGTTTGGTAAACCGAAAACGACTAGTAAACCGAAAATACTTTTCGGTCAACGAATATATTAATGTATATAATTAAATAGTGATTTCCTAAATCTAAAAAAGTAAAAACGCTCTCCAAAATTGCTCTTCTTCATGCTTTTCTTCTCCGGCCTCTCTCGCTTTTTATCATTAATCTGAGGTAAGCTTTTTCTTCGCCCTTTCGTTCGCTCTTTTTCCCTTTCTTCAGCTCTTCTTCACTAACGCTCATCATCTTTGTCATTGAAGGTCCAGTTCTTCTTCAACGACGCTCAACACAGCCTTCCGGTACAATGGAAGGTCCTCGCAAAACTGATTCCTCCGGGACGAGTTCGGGACCCTCGAACAAATTCCCTCACCGTGAACCCGTGATTTTGGCACGATCAGCATCTTTTCCTCCTGCCTGTCAATTTTTTTTTTCTCCTTCCATTTTGACGTTCGCTCCTCTTCAACTTCGGTTGTTCTTCTTCTACGGAAATTTCACGTCGTGGCTGTGGTTTAGCTTGAATTCAACTCTCAAAGACAAAATCCGTGCTGGAGGGTTTCGATTCTGGTGCTGATTGGAGTTTCATCAGTGGTTTCGATCTTGTTTGTTGCCTTCAGTGGCGATTTAAGAATGTGTTAGCCGTTATTTTGTGGAAGATTGTGTCCGTGTTCGATTGAAGCACCTATTGTTGGAAGAGACCACTGCTCAACGTCTATACTGCAAGCAGATAGCGATTGAACGGCATTGCAGCGAACTGTGTCAGGTCTTTAAGTTCTTTAAAAGGAATTTTTCCTATTTTGTAATGAAAATAGATTGTAAATTGTTAGATTGAATGTTATTCATGAAATTGAAATTATTTTCCAAATGAAATTCAAACACCAAAATACGTTTTTGATCACACATCAGACAAATAAAAAATAACTATTATTTTAGAAAATGATTTTCCGAAAAGCACTTTTGTTTGTCATGAAGTTATCCCCAAAACAAACCCACCCCTAATTTCGTCTCTCACTCTTTCTATTTTGTTCGTTCCCCTTACATGTCGTTATGCGCTCGACATGATCCCATCTGCATCGCGCATTTCACACGTAACACCTTACTTAGACGAGAGATGGAGTATGATTCAGCTCGATCCACGTAGGTCAAGCCCAAAATGTAATATTTAAAGTAATCAGACAAACCAACGATTATAGGTATGATTGATTCGAGTGGGATGTGAACTCTTGGGTCACTCTCTCTTCCATCACATCGGATTTCATACCATCTTTGAGGGGAACTTTCCTTAATCAATGTTCAGTTTTTAGTGTCATTGACTTACATCACAGTCCTTACTTTAAAGAAAACTAATGAGTTTTTACAAATAGAGGGCCACGCGAATCAGGTGTACGTTGTGCAAGTTGTGATGTGAGATGTGTGGATCACAATTGACAAAGAAGTATCTTTCTTTGTTGATGATCGTTGGTTTAGTAGTCAAAATCATCTAATGAGGGCGAGGGGGACGGAAGTCCGAAAGAGCAAAGGCTTTCTAGTCAATTGATATATCCGAGTCATAAAAGCAAAAGACACAAGAAGTTTTAATTTGGAAACCAAATTCAAGTAGGCTATTAAACAACTTATTCCATGATTTCATGTTTTACTTTTATTCCATACATTAAGTTCAAACTTTCGAGTACAAATCCGACCGTCAATGATATTCCATGGTAATATATATAAAAAAAGAACCTCTACTTTTTGTCGCCATACTTTCACTACTTTCCTAATCAAATTTTTAATCAAGTCTCTCAGTTACAATGATGTCAGGATATATGAAACATCAAATGAAATGATATCGTTGATAGAAAATAACATTGAGATGCGTTGAATGGATAATTAAAGAAATGGGTTTTGTGACCTTGCTGAGGTTGAGGATCTCACTATGGAGGATGTTGGAAGGAAGAGACTAAACTATGTAGGTTCGATTAACCCAAATCACCACCATCGTAGGTGTCACGGGATAGATTTTTGGCCACCAAATTCTCGGCCCTGCGTTGTGGGCAAGCACCTCGCCTTGACCAGGCGGCCAACCACTAAGCAAAAAGCAAACACGATGGCGAACTGAACCCTACAAGTCAAGCCACAAGCAGCACATTCGAACATGAGCATGCACGACCCAAGCCTGCCCTTTGGTCACGTTCACAGTACCCTTCCACAAAAACCAGGTCACGATGCACTGGTCACACGGCAGATCGCACCTACGACCGGTTCACAAATACTTGGTCAATCACGGCTAAACCTGGCCACTCAACGAGGGTTGTGCCCAATCCAAAACACATAGAAAACATTCGTTGAACAAGTCAGGATTGAACAAAGACGAGGAATTGCCCAGGCACGATTGCACAACAAATGTTTGATGAAATGCACAACATATGCCGCAACACTTCCAGCGTTTCATTAATTCACTCACAAATGCTGTCAGAAACCACTTGGACTTATTACGAGACAAAATATACGCACACTTGGTCTGACATGCCCCAAAGATAAACACAAGGGACAAGCGGTTACATCATGCTATTTTGATTATCACAACTGTCCGGCGGTTGCAAGCAGCTAGATTCCCTTGGCCTCATCCTTGGCCAACTGCTCTGTCCGAGGCCTTCCTTGTTCCTGAAACATGTGGCTGGTCATGATCTTGGTGCACGAGTGAGGCTTGTGTGGATAGTGGATTCGAGGATGGTTTAGACTCAGACATGGGCATTGGCTCGTGCATGACTCAGGCAAGAAGGTGAAGGGCACACTGGGCATTGGCTGAGTGCTCGTGACCAGGTCATGTGCACTCGCTGTGCCTGTGACTTGGCCTCGCATGTGGCTATGCCTTGGCCGTGACCCGAACCATGTCCTAGTGAGTGAGCTTGTGAACCAACCCCTTGTAATTAGGATCACCCAAGAGCAGCAACCGGTACTTTACCCAAAGCTTGCGATTTCCGTTTGCATCGACCAATCCTTCCTCAATGCCATCCCTTCATGCTCGATCATTGGTTGCCTTGCTCACGCACGCTTAGCCCCTGCTTGTGATCCGTGCTTGGCAGGAGTTCAAAGCACTGATTCAAGGGTCTAATAATAGGCCACTCAAAGGATACAAATCTTTTTTTGACCCAAAAAAACAAAGGATGCATATCCTTTGATCACTCAAAAACCCAAGGAATCTGCGAAAGGGAACACAGAGAAAAACAAACAGAAGATAACAAGAGACAGCTCCCAAAAAGAAATTTTATTAAGGGAAAAAGCAATAAAAAAATCTCAAATTATGCCCATTGTACCATAAATTTTTTTGTGACACAAAAAATTCCTAGCTTGTACTTGTGTGACATATTTATCCTCCGTCAACGAACACCATTAAAATTTGTCTATATGGACGCCATAAAATAAACGGTATAAATATGATGCCCATGTGACTTAACTGAAATAAAAATGACGCTATTTTGGCTAAAAAATCATCTGACAGAACCTTGATGGAGGTAAATATGTCACATAAGTACAATTTGGGGTTTTTTTTATGTCACAAAAAAGGTTTAAGGTAAATATATCACTGTAGGCAAAGTTTGAAGGTTTTGATGTTACAAAAGAAAAATTCAAGATAAATGTGTCACAGTAGACATAGTTTGAGGTTTTTGATGGCTTCTTTCCTTTTATTAAATAACTCAATCGTCTTGTCTTACAGTGAAATACTCAAAAGTACTTTTTGCTATTAGAGTGTAATTCTATCATGTAACTTCCAGATAAGGTAAAGATAACTTATTTAAAATATGCAATTCAAATAAAAAATATTATAATCAAATTCCTAATCTAGGAGAGAATAATCCTGAATATATTGAAATCATAACTTACAAACCAAGAAGGTATAATGCCCCTAGATTTATTAAATTTTTTAAGGAAAATGATTATAATTCCACTGAATATTAATTCTAGAATGGGACATCAATTGGGCAGTCAGCAAATCTTGATGCTCTCCTCATTGCCTCCCGAGTTACACATAATCCAGCTGACGTGGAAATCAGAGAACACTGGAGTGTGACGTAGATTACATATTTCCTAAATAGACACCTACATGGATAATGAATCGGCGGGAGAATGAGAAAAAAGAGAAATTATGTATTCCCTTCACAATCCGTGCCCATGAAATGTGTTCACATAGGCAATATTTAATCCACGTCATGCTTCGGCACCCTCTGATGGCTAAATCAGCTGGATTCGATCTGATTTTGTGCTGAAAGGACTTGTTTAGACAATTTTGTATTAGAAGGAGGGCTTGACTAGAAAAATTAAAAGTAAAAGGATTTGATTAGAAGAGTTGTGAAAGTATAGAAACGAAATGTAAAACGTCTCCTGATAGGGTATCCCACACCTCCACGAGAGAGATTAAATATCAATTCCATGGCCCACGGGACAGCTAATTAATTAATTCGCCGATGCGCTTGGTGATACTGTCAGTTTCAATCTTGCTATTGCATTGAAGATGACCAATGACTCGCTTGTTGACTTCATGTGTCCATTACGGTTCTATAAATGCCTAGGACATACATTGTTCATTTGCTCACACATTCGCACCTCTAGAAACAAGAAAAACCCACCCTCATAAAAAAAAAAATTACCTGCATGGCATTATCTCGAAAGCAACTCTCCATTCTATTCCAGGAACTTTATCTTCTTCTCCTACTCGTGCATAATATACCTTGCCTGGCTTCATCCCAAAGCTCCGTTGCTGGTGTAACTATAGAAACAAGAGAGAAGGAAATGAAGGCCCTCCTAAAATGGAAATCTAAGCTCGACAAGGAGAGTCGCTCTATCTTGTCTTCATGGAATGAAATTAGACCTTGTTCTTGGATTGGAATCGCTTGTGATCCTTCTGGGAGCATTGTCAGCTTGAACCTTTCGAGTTCTGCCATACGTGGTACGCTTCACCATCTAAATTTCTCCCAATTGCCCAGCTTGGTTGCCCTTAAGCTTTCCAACAACTCAATCTATGGGAACGTCCCTCCGAGTATTGGTTATCTTTCCGAGCTCACTTATCTAGAACTATTACGAAATCATCTTTTTGGGCATATCCATGCTCGACTTGCATCGCTTGGTTCGTTACAAGTTCTAGAAATTTCACATAATAATTTCACTGGTCCAGTTCGTACTCTCATAGGAAGTTTGAGCAAGTTGTCTGGCTTATATCTTTCGGATAATAAGCTTTCAGGTTTTGTCCCTAAAGAAATAGGCGTGCTCAAATCTCTCCATTATCTCATGTTAATGAACAATCGTATCACTGGCCCTATTCCTTCTTCCATCATAAACATGCATGAGCAGCTTGGTAAAGATGTGGCTTTTCAATAATGAACTTGTTGGGGCTATTCCAGAGGAAATAGGAATGTTGGGGTCTCTCAGTGAACTTGATTTATCAACAAACTACCTCAATGGCTCCATTCCTATAACTCTAGGAAATTTGAGTAATTTAGCATTTCTATACTTCTATCAAAACCAGCTTTCCAGTCCCATACCTTCGGAAGTTGGAGAAATGAGATCCCTAATTCATTTCCAACTGCTATACAATGATTTAACAGGTGCAATCCCATCATCCATCGGTAAATTAAGCAATTTGAATGTGCTTTACCTTTACCAAAACAAATTGTCTGGTCCTATTCCTGTAGAACTAGGGATGCTCAGATCTCTCTCTGAGCTCATGCTCTACAATAACAGTCTCTCTGGCTCAATTCCTTCCATTATAGGTAATTTGAGCAAACTTAACACATTAGCCCTATATCAAAATGAGTTGTCTGGTTCCATTCCAAAAGACATAGGAAAATTGGGACTCCTCAGATTTCTTCTTCTATCTGACAATTACGTTGAAGGCAATGTTCCCACCGAGATTAGTACTCTCACATCACTCGCATACCTTGAAGTATCACATAACAAGCTTGTTGGTCGAATGCCACCAGATATATGCAGTGGTCAAGTTCTTGAACGGCTTACTGCATTTAACAATCATTTCACAGGAGCAATTCCACGGAGCTTAAAAAATTGTACAAGATTGTATAAAGTTAGGCTCCACAACAACTAGTTAAAGGGAAGTATTACTGATGCTCTTGTCGTATATCCCAACTTAAATTACCTTGAGTTGAGCAATAATGAACTTCATGGAGAGCTTCCGTCCACACTGGGTGAATGGAGCAATTTGACAAGCCTGAAAATCTCCAATAACAATTTATCGGGTGAGATACCATCTGATCTGTAAAGATGACTCGATTGCATGTACTAGACCTCTCCTCAAATAATCTGTCTCGGAAAATTCCAAAAGAACTAGGAAAGCTTTCGTCTGTGCTAGAGCTTTCACTGGACGGAAATCATCTTTCAGGCTACATTCCTAGAGAAATCGGAACACTTCCCAAACTACTGAGGATCAACATCACAGGAAACAACCTGAATGGCTTGATTCCTGGACAACTTGGGGACTGTGTGAACCTTCAATATTTAAATTTAAGTGGAAATAATCTTGATAGGAGTATTCCTATTGAGATTGGAAGCCTGCGCTCTCTTGAGAATCTCGATTTGAGCCAAAATTTCCTTGCGGGAGAGATACCTGGACAACTTGGGCTATTGCACAAATTGGAAATACTCAATCTCTCACACAATCAGCTCTCAGGTTCAATTGCATCAACCTTTGATGATATGGCAAGCTTGACATCCATCGGCATATCTTATAATGAGTTAGAGGGTCCTTTACCAAGCATTCCAACCTTTCATAATGCTACAATTGAAGTTGTGAGAGGGAACGAAGGCTTGTGTGGAGTTATTGCTAGTTTGGACCCCTATACAACAACACTATCGAAAGGCAAAAACAAAAGCAAAAAGCTGCTGCTAATTTTGATTCCTACTATAGGTTTCCTACTGCTTCTTGTTGTGGGAGCTTCAGGTATTTTATGCCGAAGAGTAAGGAAAACAGGGGCTAGTTCGGTTGATGGAAGCAATGAAAACCAGTGGGCAATATGGAGCTTTGATGAAAGAATGGTTTATGAGAACATTATTGAAGCCACGGAGGAGTTTGATGCCAAATATTGCATCGGTGTGGGAGGACAAGGGTGTGTTTACAAGGCCCGGTTGCAAACAAGTGAGATTGTTGATGTAAAGAAACTTAAGGAAGCACCGAACGTCAAAATGGCTAGTCGAAAAGCACTCAAAAGGAAGATTCATGCTTTGACTAGAGCTCAACATCGGAATATCGTCAAGCTATATGGCTTTTGCTCGAGTTCTCGACATTCATTTTTGGTGTATGAGTTCTTGGGATCCGGCAGCTTGAAGGATGTATTAAGCAACGATTAGAGGATAACAACATTTGACTGGAATAAGAAAGTGAAAGTTGTTAAAGGCATGGCTTATGCTTTGTCCTACATGCACCATGAATGCTCACCTCCTATAATTCATCAAGACATATTGAGCAAGAACACTTTACTGGATGAATCATACAAAGCTCACGTCTCTGATTTTGGCATGGCGAAGGTTCTAAAGCCTTATTCATCTAATTGGACTTCCTTTGCAGGCACCTTTGGATATGTAGCTCTAGGTAAGTTGGAATCTTCAACATTTTACCCCACTTCAATACATAGATAGGATATTGTTAATTCAAGATTCTCATCCTTACCTACCACTTGCTTTAAATTTCAAAATACCAAAGAAAAAATCTAAAGCTACTCATAGATTTGAATTCAATAATTGATTAGTTGAGATTCAGGCCACCAATTAGTAAAGTGAAACTTTTTCCTAAGGAAATGAAAATATTAAAATCCCATTGGGATCTAAAGAATGTATTGATTTATACTTAAAAATATAAATTTCAGTAGCCTATACATTAAAATGAGTGAAGTAGAATTTCCCTATGTTGACAAATAATCGAAAAAGAGTCGCTTAATTACCCAACACCACAAACCCCACCCCTCCAAAAAAAATAAAAAAAAATAACTCGTTCTACAAAGCACTGATGGCACGTAGTGCTACTTTTTTAATGGACAAAATCATTTAGATTTACGAAGCACGATTATTGTATAAAAGCTAGAAAAAATTTACTCTTTTCTTCACGTAGAACTCGCATACACAATAGAAGTGAATGAGAAATTCGACATTTATAGCTTTGGAGCGATGACATTAGAAGTAATCATGGGAAGACATCCGGGCAATCTCATATCATCTCATGCATCCTTACCTTCATCATCATCAAGTAATTCAACGGCTTCTTGTTCACTGAAAGAAGTTTTAGATCAAAGAATTCCAAGCCCGAAAGGTAACGTGCTTGGGGAAGTGGCTTTCATGACAAAGATGGCCTTTTCGTGCTTAAGTCCCAAACCGGACCATCGTCCAAGCATGCCACTACAAAAAAACACGCTTTTTCCAACGAAAATTTCCAACGAAAATTCTGAAAAATTCGTTGGAAAGGGAATTTCCAACGAATTTTCCAACGAAAAAAAATTCGTTGGTACTAGGTTGTTGGAAATTTTTCCAACGAAAAATTTCAATTTTCGTTGGAAATTTGCGACGAATTTTATTTCGTTGGAAAATTTATTGGAAAACTCTTGGCTAAATTCGTTGGAAAAATTACAAAAAAAAATTTTGGTCAAAAAATCGTGGAAATTTTTTTTCCAACGAAAAATTTTTCGTTGGAAAAATTACAAATTTTTTTTTGTTCAAAAAATTGTGGAAATTTTTTTTCCAACGAAAAATTTTTCGTTGGAAAAATTACAATTTTTTTTGGTTGAAAATCGCGGAAATTTTTTTTCCGACGATTTTTTTTTTTGAAAAATCGCCCTCGCCGCCGGCGAGGGCCAGCCTCGTCGCCGGCGAGGGCCAGCCTCGTCGCCGGCGAGGGGCGAGCTCGCCGGCCATGGCGAGCTTGGCCCTCGCCATGGCCGGCGAGGGCGCCGGCGAGAGGCGAGCTCGGCCCTCGCCATGGCCGGCGAGGGCGCCGGCGAGAGGCGAGCTCGCCCAGATCTGGGCGAGCTCGCCCAGCGCCGACGAGCGCGCCCCTCGCCGGCGACAAGCTCGGCCCTCGCCGGCGACAAGGCGTGGTGGCGTCGGGGGGGGGGGGGGCGTCGGGGGCGTCGTCGGGGGCGTCGTCGGGGGCGGCGTCGGGGGCGGCCCTGGATGGCCGCGGCGGCGCCGCGGGGAGGGAGCCGACGTCGTACCGGAGCCGGAGGAGAAGGGGGGCAGCGGGGGAGGAGCCGGAGCTGAGGCGCAGGAGGGGGAGGCGGAGAGGAAGAGGGAGGGAGAAGGGAGAAGCTGAAGGCGAAGGAGAGAGAGAGAGAGAGAGAGAGAGAGAGAGAGAGAGAGAGAGAGAGAGAGAGAGAGAGAGTGGAAATTGAGAAATAGGGAAAAAAACGAGCGCGAAAAATTTGAATAAAGATGAAGTAGGGATTTCGTTGCAAAATTCGTGGGAAATTTCCCACGAATTTTGCAACGAAAATTGTAAACACTAACATAATCGGCCGGAAAATTGAAATTCGTTGGAAAATTCGTTGCAAATTTCCAACGAATTTTTTTTCGTTGGAAATTTCCAACGAATTTTCCAACGAAAATTGTACACATTGAAATAATTACCCGGAAAATTAAAATTCGTTGAAAAATTCGTTGGAAATTTCCAACGAATTTTCCCACGAATATAAAAAAAAGCCGAATAGTACCGCGTTTTTTTGAATTTGTTGGAAAATTCGTTGGAAATTTCCAACAAATTTTACAACGAAAATTGTACACACAAAAATAATTACCCGAAAAATTAAATTTCGTTGGAAAATTTGTTGGAAACTTCCAACGAAAAAAATTCGTTGGAAATTTCCAACGAATTTTCCAACGAAAAATTGTACACACTGAAATAATTGCCTGGAGTATTAATTTTCGTTGGTAAATTCGTTGGAAATTTCCAACGAAAAAAAATTCGTTGGAAATTTCCAACGAATTTACCAACGAAAATTATATACACTAAAATAATTACCCGGAAAATGAAAATTCGTTGGAAAATTTGTTGAAAATTTCCAACGAATTTTTTTTCGTTGGAAATTTCCAACGAATTTACCAACGAAAATTATATACACTAAAATAATTACCCGGAAAATGAAAATTCGTTGGAAAATTTGTTGGAAATTTCCAACGATTTTTTTTTCGTTGGAAATTGCCAACGAATTTACCAACGAAAATTGTACACACTCAACTAATTGCCCGGAAAATTAAAATTCATTGGAAAATTCGTTGGAAATTTCTAACGAAAAAAAATTCGTCTCAAAATTCGTTGGAAATTTCCAACGAATTGTATATCGTTGGAAATTTCCAACGAAAAAAAATTCGTTGGAAATTTCCAACGAATTTTGAGACGAATTTTTTTTGTTGTAAATTTCCAACGAATTGTGCGACGAAAAAAAATTCGTTGGAAATTTCCAACGAATTTTATTTTTCGTTGGAAAATTTGTCGCAAATTTGCGACGAAAAGTTTTCGTTGGAAAATTTTCGTGGCAAAAATGCGTTTTTTTTGTAGTGTGCGACAACTTTCTCGAACGATATCGGCGCATGGCTCGATCATGTCAACCGCACTAGAGGGCATCAAAATTGGAAGAATTAGTTGATCCTACATGCTTCATTTGTTGAGATATTTGGGTATTTCTGTTGCAGCCCGGATAGCAAGCTGTCTCCCATACTTTTTTTAGCTTTGTCGATTTCGTTATCTATATTTGCAATGGTACATTAATTACTCAAAAACACTTGGGAAATACTGTCATTTGCAAGTTTAACCCAGTGTTCGACCGTTTTCTAATAGCTTTAAAATGTGGGGGAAAATGCTGGTTTAACTAGTGGGGTGAAAGTCCTCGTTAGTAATTTGGAATAGATAGTTGAGTGGGCCAAGAAGGATGGAATTTGATGGTTTAGTCCTCCTTTGACGTCAACTGTCCTTCCACATGGGCAAGTTGTCCAGCCGCGTTCAAGAATATAAAATATCTTTGGCCACTTGACAAACCAAATATCGGGCCGACGTTAAAAAGGCCAGATTGAAAGGACAAGAAAATAGCTTTTGATTAACCCGATTGCGCCTATAACACCCAAATATTACTATTTTTCTTGATGATGGCTTCTGTGTTTATGATAACGATCTCTATATAAAAACAGAGACAAAATATAACTCTAAACACCCATTGTTATTTGTTTAATTTCATGCTTTCTCAGCAGTGAATTCATAATTTATTAGTGCAGGTTGAGATTGTGTTTCAGCAACATTAAGTTTTCAGCGTTGTTGATTTACATCCCAGTCCTTACTCTAAAGAAGACTCGATGAGTCTTTGCAAATAGAGGGTCACGCAGACCAGACATGCATATCACAATTCACGAGAAGTATATTTCTTTGTTAATAATTATTGGTTTACTAGTCAAAGTCATCTGATGAGAGCAAGATTTGAGAGGGACGGTAGTTCGAAAGAACGAAGCTTGCTAGTCTACTGAAAAATATGAGTGTTAAAACTAGTAGACAAAAGAAGTTTTAATTTGGAAACTAAAACGAAGTAAGACTATTCAACAACTTGTTCCATGTGAATAGGCATGCGGCCCTGCTATTAAAGGGATTAGGGAAGTGGGGACGCTAGTATCACCGATGCGGGTTGACGTACATCGCAGTCTTTACTCTAAAGAAGACTTGATGAGTCTTTGCAAATAGAAGGTCACACATACTAGATGAGTAGATCACGATTCACGAGAAGTATATTTCTTTATTAATAATTGTTGGTTTACTAGTCAAAGTCATTTGATGAGAGCGAGATTGAGAGGGACAGCAGTCCGAAAGAATGAAGCTTGCTAGTCTACTGAAAAATATGAGTGTTAAAACCAAAAGACAAAAGAAGTTTTAATTTGGAAACTAAAACGAAGTAAGACTATTCAATAACTTGTTTCGTGTCAATAGATATGTGGCCCTGCTGTTAAAGGGATTGGAAAGGTGGAGACACTAGTATCACAGATGCGAATTGACTTACATTCTAGTCCTTACTCTAAAGAAGACTCGATGAGTCTTTGCAAATAGAGGGTCACGCATACTATACGTGTGGATCACAATTCACAAGAAGTATATTTTTTTGGTTTACTAGTCAAAGTCATATGATGAGAGCAAGATTGAGAGGAACAGTAGTCTGAAAGAACGAAGCTTGCTAGTCTACTGAAAAATATGAGTGTTAAAACCAAAAGACAAAAGAAGTTTTAATTTGGAAACCAAAACGAAGTAAGACTATTCAACAACTTGTTTCGTGTCAATAGGCATGCGGCCCTGCTATTAAAGGGATTGGGGAGGCAGAGATGCTAGTATCACAAGTGCGAGATTCAATTCTCGCGCTTTGCAAGAAACAAAGCAGAAAGTCAGAAAGAAAGGAGAGTTAGAGATGGAATAGATAAAAAAAAAAATATGGCTTGTTCCGTGATTTCATGTTTTACTTCTATACCTTACATGAAGTTCAGACTATCGAGTGCAAATCCGAAAGTCTAAAAACAGTTTGAATGTATATTTTTAGCTCCAAGTGAACGAGTCTTAAACTCAAAAGGACTTCCTTTGAAGAAAAAAGTTGAGAATATTGATGATATTTCATGGTAATATAGAAAAAAAGCCTTACTTTTTGTGACGATCCCTTCGCTACTTTTTTTAAATAAATCTCTGCACTTTCATTTTTTCTAATCAATTCCTAATAATGCAAATTTTTTTAATTAAGTCCCTCAGTTACGATGATGCCAAGATGTATGGAACATCACATAAAATAATATCTTTAAATAGAAAATAAAAGTCAAGATGCATTGGATGGATAATTAAAGAAAAAGGGTTTGCTGATCTTGTCTAGGTTAAGGACCCTAGTTCGGAGGATACACGAAAGAAGAGACTAATCAGTGCAGGTTCCATTAACCGAATCACCACCTTGGCAGGTGTCACGAGGTAAATTTTTTGCCACCAAATTTTCAGCCCAGTGTTGTCGGCAAGCACCTCGCCTTGACTTGACCATGCCACAAACCATTAAGCAAAATGCAAATACGATGGCGAACTGAATCCCACAGGTCAAGCCACACACGGCACATTCCGACACGAGCATGCACGACCCAAGCCTTCCCTTTGGTCACGTTCATAGCAACCTTCCACAAAATCCAGGTCACGATGCCCCTAGTCACACGCCAGATCGCACCTATGACTGGTCCACAAATACTTGGTCAATCACGATTAAGTGTCTGTCCACGCTGGGAATTTGGCGAGTCTTCTTCAATGCCGTGTTTCACCGAGTGGAGATATCTTCTCCAAAATCACTATCTCTTCAAGCGGGACGTAAACTGTTGTGTCACTATCTCTTCACTAAGTGGACGCACCTATGACTGGTCCACAAATACTTGGTCAATCACGGCTAAGTGTCTGTCCACACTGGGAATTTGGCCAGTCTTATTTAATGCCGTGTTTCACTGAGTAGAGATATCTTCTCCAAAATCACTATCTCTTCAAACAGGACATAAACTGTTGTGTCATTATCTCTTCACCAAGTGGACGCACCTATGACTGGTCCACAAATACTTGGTCAATCACAGCTAAGTGTCTGTCCACACTGGGAATTTGGCCAATCTTCTTCAATGCCGTGTTTCACCGAGTGGAGATATCTTCTCCAAAATCACTATCTCTTCAAGCGGGACGTAAATTGTTGTGTCACTTTCTCTTCCATCCCATCTTCCATCCCTGGCGGATCTCTTCTTTACTACCTAATGCACATAAAAATACATTTCTAACCAAGAACATAACATACTAATCACTTTATGATAGGGTAAGATTGACCCAATTGCACCTATAACACCTCACGGTAAAATTGTTTTTCTTGAGATAGCTTCTATATTTAAGATAACAATCTCCACATAAAAACAGAAAGAAAATAGCTCCAAGCACTCATTAGTATTTCTGAAAAAAAATATATAAAAATTGAACTTTACCGTGCATTTCTTGAATTTCATGCTTTTTTGGCAACGTATTGATTATTTACTAATGCAGCAATATTAACTTTTTACTTCAGCGTGATTGACTTACGAATTAGAAACAAAGGGCCTTGCTCTAAAAAAAGACTAATAAGTTTTTGCAAATAAAGGGCCATGCATATTAGATGTACAATGTGCATTGTACATATAAACGGAAATTTAATGGAGGGTTCACAGTTGCAACAAAGTGAAAATTCAAGAGATAAATGCATAACAGTTCAAAGTTTTTGGGTAGAAATTTGAACTTTCTCTAACTCACCTGGAAGAAGTGATCCATCACTCTCTTCCAAGCGGAATCGCTAGCTCTAAAGAATTGACATCTCTCAAGACTTCTTCGAATTGAGACACATTTTTTTGTATTTTTCTTAATTTGGATCTTGTCTTTTGAAAATCCTTTTACAACTATTTTACCATATCGAAGCTTTCAAGATAATATAATAATTTATTCGAACAACCATGTGGAATGAACCACTAGCCCAAGCCATGGGGCTTGAGGATCGTACTCCGTTACTATTTATGATGATACCGTCCAATCTATATGAGACAAGCCATTAAATAAAATATTTAAAGTAATCGGAAAAGATGACTTTAATTCATATCAACTTAAGTGCCCCTTTCGGGTCCCGTCAAGGTGGGGCATTCGGATATTACAAGCTTTCCCAAAGGAACAAGCTTTCCCAAAGGAACCGAAGCCTTTTGCAGCTAGGAGGGAATGTCACCAAGGTTATTGACTTGGTTGTTGACTTGATGGTCTCAATTTTTTTCCATACATAAGTTGGTTGAACTTGGTCCATTCCAACACATATGCACCTAGAAACGGACAAATCCCACCCCAGATAATATTAAAAAAATCCACTTTTAGGAAAAGTCTATGGAATGAAAAAATATACGTAAAGAGGGTAATGTTGCAGGATTAAATTAAATGCATAATTATTCGCGACTCTTCTTTTTTTTTTGATAACCCAGGGAACCCCCGCACGACCGACAGCCGGGGAGTAAACCCTGAGGGCTACACGTGCTAGCCACCACACACGTGTCACCGGTTAAGTCACCCTGCGGCGCCCGGGATTCGAACACTCAACCTTTTGCGAGAGGAAGAGTGCGTGCTCCAGCAGTGCCACCCAGGCAGGTGGACTCTTTCATGACTCTTATTATCAAAACCTTACTTATGATATAATTCCAATTATTTTATAGTTGATGAGTATAAAGTCCCACATTTGGTATCATTCTTATCACCAATGACATATGATACCCATTTGAAAAAGCATTTTTTGCCCTATTTCACAAATAAATTATATTAAAATTTCAAAAAAATAATGCATGACATGATAGCCCCATATTAAACAAACAAGCTTTATGAAATTATCCAAATTAGATCATAACACATATTTTATGTGCAAATGTAAATTAGAAAATTAATAATAAATTATCTGCTAACACAAACAATCTATTGAAGAAAACAGCTATCGTAGAAGGGTTTTATAACGTGATAGTGCATGTTCCGTAAATATAGGATGTTAGAGGATAAAAAAAAAGTTATATGACATGATACTTTATATGAAATAAAGACACGACATTAAAGGATTTATAGAAAATTTTGGTTATGCATGATTTTTTTATATTGTGAGATCAATAAAATAAAAGCTATCAGATAAAACAAAAGAACCTGTCTTTACAGAATAACTTATTGTATAACGTTAAAGGGTCATGTTACATAATTGAGAATATTTGATTAATAAACATGAATGAAAACTTGATGACCCTTATGACTAAATGCATAATCAGTGATAACTCTCATCACTTTGCAATTAGTATAATTGTGAAAGGGAGTTGAATAATACATAGATACACAATATAAAAAATATTTTCACAAATAGATGATGTTAGACAATTATTAAAAAGAACTATTTATAAAATGATAGCTCATATTTGATGAATAAATAATATTACGGGATTATTAAGAAATTACTTGTCAAATTTACATATTAATGAATACTAGGAAATCGGCAAAAAAGTTCTAGCAAATAGAAAAACATAATTTCGCAAGGCTTATAGACCATCATTTCATAATTTTTATAGTGGAAGAAAATATATATTTATATATTACATTTCCGTATGTCATACACATATAACACCAGATGACTCTTATTATTAAATGCATAATCAGAGATAATTCTGATGAGATCATTTTTTTAAAATATTATTTTAATTTTTACTAAAATAAGGATAAGAACATTATCAATCCTCAAAAAAAAATTAATAGAACATATCTTATTGTGGCACTGAACATAAGATGTGATTTTTTACAATCCAGAGGATATTAGGAGGACTTCTAGTCTTACTTTATCCTATCATATTCTAATCCAAATCCGGACGATCAAATGCAGTTCAAAGGATCCAATTTTTTGAACCGCAAAATTAGGCTTATATTCCACTTTGATCTCATATCTTTGACGTGGGATTTCATTCACCTTCAGCCAAACATTATTATGAGCGCAATGGTAGCTGATTCACTCGCACCACTCTCACTCAAGCATGTAGTAGCCTTTGATTTATAATATTACTGAGCTTTTGATCATTTTTTTATTTACAATAAGTTAATGTTTAGGACTAAATTAATCAGAAGGATTAAATTGCCAAGCCATCAAAGGGTTAAGGACTAAATTGAAACTATTAAAAGTTTTAGAACTAAATTGGCAAATCGACAAAAGTTTTAAGAATATATTGGCACAATTGAAAAATTTAAGGCTAAATTGGCTATTGTACAACAGATTTAGGATTTTTTGGACAAATAGATCTTACATTTGATATGTTATATCATGTGAAGTCAAGTAAAGGATCCCGTCACTGAAGGCTAGAAAAGAAAGACAACGTGGGTCCAAAATAGAGATTGCACATGGCCTGTGCAACATCATATTATATATATATTTTTTGGTCAAACATCGTACTATAGTTAAATTGGCGTGTTGACTATGACCTTTGCCTCCAATCATTTTTCTAATTCATGAATTCTGAAATGGAAGGAGACTGACGATCATATTATAGTTGATAATTTCAACGAAGTTTTTTTCTGACAGTGTTAATTGAAAATATACCAAAAAAACATTGGACACACCTTCTCATTGACAAGGGATGTTTATCTGCAACTTTTTGAAACAAGTGCTTCCGTAATTTTTGCTTACATACATGGTGTCGTCCCAAATAATTGCCTCGGCAAATGTAACGGAGGAGGGTTAATGGTTATAACAAAATCTAAGTTTATGGGCAAACTTGTATTACGCCCAAATTCACAAGACTTTTGGGTAATTTTCCCTAAAAATTTTTTTATCTCATTTACCGGGAAGAAGTGGTTATTGACTTGGTTGTTGACTTGATGGTTCAATTTTTCCTATAAATACGTTGGTTGTACTTGGTCCATTTCACCACATATTCGCCTAGAAACGAAGAAAAGCCCACCCGAAATAACCTAAACCTGTCATGGCCTACGAGAAAAAACATCTCTCAATGTTGTTCCTCGCTCATGTCCTTCTCCTGCTCATGCAAGAAATGCCTTGTCTTGATTCATCTCAAAGCTCTTCTCTAGCAGCCCTTGCTGGTGCCAGTAACCAAACGAGAAATGAGGAAGTGGAGGCACTCGTAAAATGGAAGTCTAAGCTAGACAACAAGAGCCGCTCTACTTTGTCTTCGTGGAACGGAAGCAGCCATTGTTTCTGGCGTGGAGTCTTTTGTGCTCGTTTCAGGAGTACTATCATCGGCTTGGACCTTTCAAATTATGCCATACGCGGTACGATTCAGGATCTCAATTTCTCTCGTTTGCCCAATTTGGAGGTTCTTAGCCTTGCCAACAACCAGCTCTTCGGGAACATCCCTCCGAGCATTGGCGATCTTTCCAAGCTTACTCGTCTGGAATTATCTCGAAATAATCTTTCGGAAAACATTCCAACTCAACTCAAGTCATTGCGATCTTTACAACTTCTCGATCTCAGGGATAATGATTTGACTGGCCCAATTCCCATTGACATATTTAGCTTGAGCAACTTGACCGAACTATACCTTTCGGTTAATAAGCTTTCTGGTTTCATTCCTAAAGAAATAGGAAGGCCTGAGTCATTGCGATCTTTACAAGTTCTCGATCTCAGGGATAATAATTTGACTGGCCAAATTCCCAATGAAATAGTTGGCTTGAGCAGCTTGACTGGTCTGTACCTTTCGAATAATAAGCTTTTTGGTGTCATCCCTAAAGAAATAGGAAGGCTTAAGTCTCTCATTTTTCTCGACGTAGCAGACAACCACATTGATGGTCCTATTCCTTCTTCCATCGGAAACATGAGCAGCTTGTTGAAGTTATGGCTTCTCAATAATCAACTAGTTGGGTCCATTCCAAAGGAAATAGGAAAGTTGGGGTCTCTCAATGAACTTGACTTATCTTCTAATTATCTCAATGGATCTATCCCTACAACTCTAGGAAATCTGAGTAATTTGGAGTTTCTTTTCCTCTATAGCAACCAACTTTCTGGCCCCATACCTTCGGAAGTTGGAGGAATGAGAGCCCTCGCTATCTTGCAACTGTCAGGCAATCATTTAACAGGCTCTATCCCGTCATCCGTAGGCAACTTGACCAATCTATTTGACCTTCGCCTTTTCAGTAACTCATTGTCAGGTCCTATCCCCACCTCCATAGGTAAGTTAAGCAAACTAGGTGTTCTTGCCCTTTACCAAAATGAGTTGTCAGGCTCTGTTCCTAAAGAGATTGGAAAACTAGGACTCCTCAGTGAATTAAGTCTATTTATGAATAATCTGGGGGGCATTCTGTCCACCGAGATGAATAATCTCACATCCCTCACAGACCTTCAGCTATCTTATAACAAGTTTGTTGGTCAATTGCCACAAGAAATATGCAGTAGCCAAGCTCTTTATTATTTTACTGCATCAGACAATCACTTCACTGGACCCATCCCAAGAGGCCTGAAAAATTGTTCAAATTTGTATAGAGTTAGGCTCCAAAAAAACTCGCTCAAGGGAGATATAACCGATGCTCTTGGTGTGTACCCCTACTTGAATTACCTTGAGTTGAGTGATAATGAACTTTCCGGTGAGCTACCACCAACATTGGGTCAATCTAGAAATTTGACGAGCTTCATGATCTCCAACAATAAAATCTTCGGTGCCATACCACTTCATCTTGGAAACATGACTCAATTGCAGAGACTTGACCTCTCTTCAAATGATATTATTGGGGAAATTCCTAAAGACATAGGAAAATTAAAGTTGCTGCTAGAGCTTTCGTTGGACTGCAACCTTCTTGCAGGCCACATCCCTCAGGAACTTGGAGCATTGTCCAGTCTGCAAAAACTCAACATTGCAGGAAACAACTTGAGTGGCTCAATTCCTACCCAACTTGGGGAGGCCTCCAAACTTCTGTTCTTAAACTTAAGCGGGAATAATCTAGAAAAGAGTATTCCCATCGAGATCGGGAATCTTCAATCTCTTCAACTTCTCGATCTGAGTCAAAATTTGCTCACAGGAGAAATACCTGGACAACTTGGGTTATTGCATAGATTAGAAATACTCAATCTTTCACACAATCAGCTATCGGGTTCAATTGTGTCGACCTTTCATGATATGACAAGTTTGACATCTATCGACATATCGCATAATGAGTTAGAGGGTCCTTTACCAAACATTCCAGCCTTTCGTGATGCTACAATTGGAGTCGTGAGAGGGAACAAAGGCTTGTGCGGAGTTATTACTGGTCTCAGTCCCTGTACAGCAACAACATCGAAAGGCAAAAACAAAAATAAACGGTTGTTGCTAGTTTTGATTCCTACTTTGGGTTGCCTACTTTCTTTGCTACTTGTTGTGGGAGCTTCAAGTATTGGATACCGAAGAGTAAGAAAAACAACGGTTAGTTTGGCTAAGGGAAGCAATGAAAACCTGTGGGCAGTATGGAGCTTTGATGGAAGAATGGTTTATGAGAGCATTATTGAAGCCACGGAGGAGTTTGATGCCAAATATTGCATCGGTGTGGGAGGACATGGGAGTGTTTACAAGGCCCAGTTGCAAACAAGTGAGACTGTTGCCATAAAGAGACTTAAGGAAGCTGTGGACGTGGAAATAGCCAGTCGAAAAGCATTTGAAAGGGAGATTCATGCTTTGATTGGAACTCGGCATCGAAATATTGTCAAGCTCTATGGCTTTTGCTCGAGTTCTCGACATTCATTTTTGGTGTACGAGTTCTTGGAATGTGGCAGCTTGAAGGATTTACTGAATAATGAAGAGAGGATAACAACATTTGACTGGAATAAGAGAGTGAATGTTGTTAAAGGTGTGGCTTATGGTTTGTCCTACATGCACCATGAATGCTCTCCTCCTATGATTCATCGAGACGTATCGAGTAAGAACATTTTACTGGATGAAGAATACGAAGCTCACATCTCTGACTTTGGCACGGCTAAAGTTCTAGAACCTTATTCATCCAATTGGACTTCCTTTGCAGGCACCTTTGGATATACAGCTCCAGGTAAGTTGGTTTCTTCAAAATTGCACCCCACTTCAATTTTATAGATAGGAAAATGAACATACAAGATCCTCATCCTTCACTACCTTCATTTAAACTTCTAAATACTTAACACCAAGTCCAAAGCTATTTGTGCGATTTGAAGGTTCGATTAAAGATTATTTGAGATGTAGGCTACCAATTAAAAAAGTGAGACTTTTTCCTAAAGAAATAAAATATGTTAAATCCCATTGAAAACTAAAGAATGTACTGATTTATACTTCATTCTCTAAATTTGATTACTCAAAATCAGTTTAGATTTACAAAGTATAGATATTGTCTAAAAGCTAGAAAAAATTTGCTCTTTTCTTCTTTGTAGAACTTGCATATACAATGGAAGTGAACGAAAAATGCGATGTTTTTAGCTTTGGAGTAATGACATTGGAAGTACTAATGGGAAGCCATCCAGGCGATCTCATATCTTCTCTCGCGTCCTCATCTTCATCATCATCAGGCAATTCAATAGCTTCTAGGCCACTGAAAGAAGTTTTAGATCGAAG
Source organism: Syzygium syzygioides (assembly GCA_031216285.1). Taxonomy (NCBI): domain Eukaryota; kingdom Viridiplantae; phylum Streptophyta; class Magnoliopsida; order Myrtales; family Myrtaceae; genus Syzygium; species Syzygium syzygioides. The sequence goes on from CM062247.1 coordinate 27,918,671, forward strand.
AATTTTGTACCCGGAAGGTAATGTGCTTGGGGAAGTGGCTTTCGTGACAAAGATGGCATTTTCGTGCTTAAGTCCCAAACCAGAGCATCGTCCAAGCATGCAACAAGTTTCTCGTGAAATATCGACACATAGCTCGATCGTGTTAACTGCATCGAAGGACATCAAATTGGAAGAACTAGTTGATCCTACTTGCTTCGCTTATTGAGATATTTTGGTCTTTCTGTTGCACCGCGCGCAGCAAGCTGTCTCTTCTTGTTTTTTATTTGTCTTAGTCAACTTCATTATTTATTTTTGCAATGTTTCATTGATTACTCCATAACACTTAGGAATCACTGCCATTTGCAATTTCAAGTTGAAAGAGACGGACTACTGCTGCGACTTCCAATCCTTAAGAATGACTTAAAAGATAACAAGATCGTGATATTTCTTGTAGCTGTTGCATTTGCTTGTTACAATTCTTCGCTCTTGTCATGTAGAATCGTAAAGAAAAAGTGTTACGCTAGAAAGGTGCTAGAGCACATTTGGTATAAGCTGGCATCAGGCTTTATAAACGCTACAAACATCATAAATAAAAGAAAAACTCCAATGCAGATTAGAGTATGATTTGCTTAGATCAAATTAGGTAGTAACTTTAAATTCTTCAAAGAGAGAGACCTATCATGATCCAGAAATATAACATGACCATTCAACTAGAACAAGCAAATCACAACACAAAAGCAATATAAAAGATTTATAACCAATTTAAAAGAACGAGTAAAAGATAAAATGTAGTAAAGTAACCCGATACGAGTTAATCAAATATTAATATTGGGCCTCGTTATTAAGCCTTGGGATAGCAACCTCCATGAGTTAAATCCAAATCGAATTCTATTTCTTTTCCAAGAGATGAATCTACCGCCGAGACAAGCAGACACGGAAATAGAACAATAATATCTGAGTCACTCTCGGTGGGTAGGTAAAATCCCACAAAATCATGTTTGATGACTAACTAATTGATCATTAACTAGCAAAATACACTAGCCTGTCTTCGTGCTAAACGAAAGCAGGCATTATCCCACGTACGCCTGTCAGAGACATTTCATCAAACATATGGTGGGTGTCTCAGGTGAGGGTCCTATCTATACGCAACGCTAGCGCAATGTTTCGATTCAGCGGTATCGCATCAGCAAAAATTCAGACCAAATCGTCAGTAACTGCTCTAATTTTCGCTCTCTCTTAGTGTCGAACGAAGGACCAAAAATGATTTCTCAAGAATGGTCTCCTCCCGATGCGTGAGCGCGCGCGTTGCGGTTGCCAGACTAATGTGAGGGAGAGAACAAAGGAAGGCCGGGCTCTTCCTTTCTGAATCAGGCTGCGTCTTTGAGACATTTGTTGTTGACACCTATTTTTAATTTGCCCAAAATTAATTACATAAAATTTAGGAGTTAATTTTTATTAATTCCTAAAACAAAAAATATTTCTATTTAAATGCATTGCATATAGAAATTAGGCACATTTCGCATTAATAGGGCTTATTAGAGTTTTTTAAAATAAAAAATAAAAAATTATTAATTATTAATTAATTAATTAAAAAAGAAAAAAAATCGATTCGGGCCAGGTCGGGGCCGGGCCGACCCAGCCCGTTTCTCTTTCCCCCCCCCACACGCGGGCCTCCGACCCGTTCCCTTTCTTTTCTTTCTTCTTCTCCCCCACGCGGCCCAGCCCGCTTTCTCTTTTCTTTCTTTTCCTCTTCCCCCACGTGCGGACTGGGCCTAGCCCGGCCCAGCCCCCTCTTCTTCCTTCTCCCCTCGCCGTCGCTGTCCCTTGCTCTGTTCTCCCCTGTGCGCAACCGAAGCATGACGCACGGCGGCGCCGCTCCTCATCGTTGTCATCCGGTCACAAGAGGCCAAGGTGAGCACGCCACAGGGACTGGCCATTAAGGCCAGTCCTGTCTCCCTCATTTCCCGAAGCCCTCTTATCCCCTCCTCTCTCCCGGTTCTCTGTTCTCCCCTCTGCGTCTCAGAACTGACGCCCTCTCTACATAGGCCTATGGCCGCGGAATTCGCGGGGCCTAGACCGGTGCAGGCCATCGTCACGCGGACGCCACAGAGGGGAGGGGGGGCCATCGTCCGTCGTCCGGCTATAAATAGCCAGAGAGAGAGAGGGCCGGTCAGCCATTTTCCAAAAAATTCAGAGAGAGAGAGACCGAGGGAGATAGGGAGAGAAGGAGAGAAAAACAGAGAAGAGAGAGGAGCCTCGGAGTGCCTTGCAGGTCCCATTTGGCCTCGTCGTCGCTAGCAAGCCGACTGGCAACTCCCGGAAGTACCCTCAGTCGGCCAATTCACAGATAAAGGGAGAGAAAGAAGAAAGAGAGAAAGAGAGAGAGAGAGGGAGGGAGGATCGAACCGAGGCCACGCCGGAGAAGGGAAGGGAAGCCAACAGCCTCGCCGTCGCCTCTGATCAACCGGAGACCCTCCAGTTGCGCCGGTGAGCTCTCCCGACCAACTTAGCCCTCTGTTCTCCCCTGTTCTGGTGTCTGGTATGGCCGGGAATCACGTCGGCCGTGTCGCGCGATTCCCGGTCCATACCGTCTTCAGTCACGATCCTCGCCGTCCGTCGAAGGCGAGCCGCGGTCGTCGGAGCTGACTGGATCGCCGGAACAGGTCAGAACTTCCCGTTTTTCGTCACGCACGCCCAGTGTTCGACAAAATGCCTCAGTGGATGCCAGTTTTAATTCGATCGTCGGCCGGCGAACGGTGGCCAGACGATGACCCAGGTAGGTGACGAGGTTTGGTAGTGGTCCCAGAGGCCTGATTTTGGTCGGCGCCGGTCTGGGTCCGCCAGCGAAGCCGCAAGAGGCCGATTTTCAGCTTCGCCGGCGGCTGCTCCCTCGGTTCGATCTGAACTGGTTCAGCCAACCCGACCCGGGTCGGTCCAACCGACCTGGTTCAGCTGATCCAACCCCCAGTCAACGACCGGGTCGGATCTATTGATCGGGTCAGTCCGACCGACCCGGTTTAGTTGATCCGACCCGAGTCAACGATCCGAGTCTGATCCGTTGACCCGGGTCGGTTCCAACCGACCCGACCCGACCGGTTTTTTATTTTTATTTTTATTTTATTTTATTTTATTTTAAAAAATATATTTTAAAAAAATTTAAAAAAATCAAAAAAAAGTTTCTCTTTTCTTTTTTTTCCTTTTTTTAATTAAAAAATTTTAATTTTTTTTAAAATTTTTCTTCTTCTTTTTCCTTTTTCCGTATTTTTTATAAATTTTTTTCTTAAAAAAAAACTTGAAAATTAAAAATTTCTTTAAAAATATATATTTTTTTCCTTTTTATTTTCTTATTTCGTTTCTTTACTTACTTTTTCTTTTTTTCTTTTTTCCGAAAAAAAAATTTTGAAATTTTTCTTTTGCATGATTTATCTGAGTGTTCTAACCCTTTATAATTATGCATATTTTTAATACAATTACATGAACTGTCATATTTTTGAATGTCATCTGACTTATCTAGGATTAGAACCCTAGGGTTGCATATCTGTATGACTGCTGATCGTTTCTGATTATGCACTCGCTTGATCACCTCGCATGTTAGGAGAAAAGTCCTAAAATCGATCCAAACTGCTTGATAAATATTTTCAAAAAAAAATAAACAGGGTAAAATGGTACCGAAAGGGCACTAGTTATTCAACTAGTATAACCAAGTCTCCGAACTCAATTAATCTCTGGTTTGCAAAAATAGGGTGATTCTCCCGTCACCTTATTTGGGTTTCTAATCAACCCACCCCAAATCGATTAGTGGCGACTCCTTGATATAAACCATTTGCATGTTAAATATTTAAACTTTAAGTCGCGATATGGTATGGGCTTGGGAAAGCCCGAGTTAAGTCTTGAACCTAGACTTAGCACGTACCAGGCGATTCCCCCTTGCTTTTTGCATGTTGTCAAAAAAGGCTCGGGAGTTCGATCGCGACAGACTGGCGACTCCGCTAGGGACTTGCTTTTTTTTAAAGTGGACTTAAGCCAAAATTTTTACCCTGTTCAAAATAATTTTTGTTTGGCAGCAAGGATTTCAAGTATGAGCCTAACATTAAGGTGTTATCTATTTTTGCAGGTTTCAATTGATTGTTTATAATTTTTTATGCACATTTTGATGATTTAGCACTACACTATTGCACATACAACCACGCTGCCAGACTTGGGCCGCAATAGGACATTTTAGGATGGTGTTAAGAAAGATACGACCTCGAATGCGAGTCCGCAATGTAGAGGTTGCCTTTCTTCTCCCCAAAATTCATTTCTAAAAATCGTAAAGAAATATCTTTAGCAGCTATTCGCGTGACTATAAGTTATTCCTTTCGATTTGGCCGAGATTAAAAGGACTTGACACCAACGTGAGGCTGCGACGGTCAGGCACCCTTTTAATTTCACTTTGCTAAGCCAGTCTAGATAGAAATCGAACCTCACTCCTCATGTGCATGTTGTTGTGATTGCCATGGTTCAAAGAAAGGTATATATTCTATCCCTTCTCATTTCATTATACAGCCTATTTATTTAATTGATTTGTTACTGTTAAATCACTCGTTGATTGCAGTCTATAGATAAGGAATATGTTTGTTATGGAGTTTGTCCATGAAAATAAGCAGCTCCAAAAGACTGTAGGTTTCCTATCGTTTATAAAATGAGCATCCGGGAAGGGTGCCCTTTTTGTTAAAAGCCCCTTTTTGTATATTTCCCTAGTATTTATGTTTAGGGGTTTTAGTTTTCGTCCTTTAAAGTATTTTCGGGTTGTGCTAATGTAATATAACTCGGGCCGCTTTTTATGCTTTAAATAAAATTTTTTGCCCCTTTGTGACACCACCACGGCCTTCGGCCCAGTGGTATTTGGGGATGTAGCCTCAGGGTCCGAGGCGACCGGGGTTCGAATCCCAGGAACGCCGCCTGTAATGAATATATAAATAAAAACCTTTTTTCTCATTTTTTCCTTGCAAATAAAGAAAATATGTAATAATAATATGCCTAGATCATAAAATGATTCTTTATTAGGCATTATACTCATTTTTTTTAACGTTTTCACAGGTAGTCAAAAAATGGCCGAAGAAAATGTCCGCCTCAGTAACATGGAAGATGAGATGAAGATGGTTCTCAACGCGATCCAAAATCTCACAAAGCAGGTAGAATCCATTCAAGGCAAGCTTACACCCATACCTGCAGCAGTTGAGATAGTGTTACCACCGCCGTCTGCTGGAAAAGACAAAGCCTCCACTAGCGACAGCAAAATGCCCCCGCTAGAGGACGATCCGCTTCCCCTTGCTGTTAGGGAGCTTGAACTTGAAGCTGCACCAATAACAAAGTATGATAAACGCCTTGTAAAAGTCGAGGAGATGCTAAAATAGTTACAAGGCCCGCAGCACGCTGTCCCACTTGACCTGTCTATATACAAACGGGTCAAAATACCAGAAAAGTTCAAAATGCCGAAATTTGAGAAGTACGATGGTACCCATGCCCCAAGCATCATCTGCACATGTATCATGTGCGGATGACTCAAGACGTTGATAATGAACCCCTCATGATTCAGACCTTTCAAGCAAGTTTGACGGGGCCAGCTTTGATATAGTATATGTCAAAAGATGTGGATGCTTATAAATCATGAGATGATGTCGCTAATGCATTTCTCAAGCAGTATCAATTCAACCTTGACGTCACTTTCACTCGTGATGATCTGGAACGCGCCAAGAAGAAGAAGAGTGAGTCCTTCATGGAGTACGCTACCAGATGGAGAAATTTGGCCACCCAGGTTACCCCACAACTCACTGATCAGGAACAAGTGAAATTGTTCATAAAGTCGCTTCCGTACGAATATAGACACCAACTGGTTGGTGCCACTGCTGAATCCCTTAATCGTCTTGTTCCTGTGGGTGAACGAATTGAAATGGGGTTACGTGAGGGATGGTTCACAGACCCCACTTCCACAAACAAGAAACTTGACATGAAGAAGGATAAAGAACCCCTGACAGATACGGATGTTACATACACCCAAACCATTCGTCCTTCCCCAATGGTTCATATGGGCAGTGGACAGCAATCGGCCTCAGGCCGTAAGCCGCCCAAAAGGCGAAATAGCAAAAAACAATTCACGCTACTCCATTTGCCTATGTCTCAGATCCTGCCTGTTCTCCTGGAAAAGAGATTGCTTGCTAAAGAGCCAAAGCGTGCAAATCCTGAGCATTTCCCCAACTATGATCCCTCCAAAGCGTGTGATTATCATTTGGGTGAAACGGGACATTCCGTCGATGACTGTGTGGTCTTGAAAAATAAGGTCCAGAAATTGTTGGATGCGAAGATGTTTTCATTTCGCAGCGCACCACCCAATCAAGCAGGAAGCACGAATATCGTCGTTGAGTAAACTGAAGATTCAACTTTCCTCCCTTACAATAGAGGCATATTTAATAGTTTGAATCCTCCCTTATTTGAGAGCTTTTCTTGCTTTCTAAAGTTTCGGCTGTTTTCTAAGATTTTCAGTTTTCTGAATTTGTAATTATGCTTGAAATTTCAAGTATTGTAATTTCTATTCCAACAAATGTAATTCGCCTGAATTATTCAAAAGAATTACAAATGTTTTATTTTGAGGGCATGAGGAAGTATCCCAAACCGGCCCGTTGATGATATCCAACCATGTAAAGGAAAGTGTTTTGAGGCCCGGGCTTCCTCATGCTTCTTTATTTCTAAGCTTTTGAAAATAAAACAAATGATTTGTCATTTTTCAAAAGGACAAAAATGGTGTTGGAAAAGCAAGCATGCTCATAGCCCTGTTTGTTTTTCTAACTCGCTCACTTCTTGTTTCAGAGCATACTCCTTTTTGATTTGTTATTACAAAAGAGACATTTGAAAATGGCACAGACTGAAGAGCACATCAGACCCTAGTGATACTACCAGACCAACTCGTCTGATAGGGGCAGTCCGAGCAAAGATCAACCAACCTTCAAAATGAAGTGTGGGGGAAATCTCATTACTTTTAGTATGAGATATCAATTCCAGAGAGTCAGAGGGTGTGCTGAGCATTCCTTGACACAATGATGAGCGAAACATCATTTCGTACAAAAGTCAGGAACAGATCAAGAAAAGATTATTCCTTTTGAAAGAAAGAGGTATGTCTCATTTCTCAACAAATTTTGAAAATAATATTCTATCCCTTTTCTTTTGCAGATAATTGACTAGGGAACATGCTAGACTCCAACGAGCTAGCGAGTCGAATAGAGCACCAATGTTGGGACCTCTCAAATGAAGCATGATGAAGTGCTTAATTGGAAGAGTAGACTAAGGGGGCATGCAATCCCCCAGTCCATAAGAAAGGGTGTATTTCGTTCATAAAGTTCATCCGCTTTAGAATAGAAATGACACATTTTTTCCTTTTATATAGGACAAATTTGAGTAAAAATTCTGTGCAAGCAGCTGAAAAGGACTTCGCATATAACAAAATGGTGTCAAGACCAATCCCGATAACTACGGGAGTGTCAATGGTAGCCACGCCCGCGTTCGTCGAAGACCTTTAAAGTATAGACTAGCTTTGCTGCGAAGATCCGCATGCAAGCAATTGCACATGCCCTATGCATGTCGGGGATCAGAGGATTTTCGAGAAATGCCTCAGCATGCCAAAATCGCATTGGCACAGCATGCGCCGACAATAGGACTTTCCAACTAGAGGCACTCCTAATCATAGAGGATCTCATTCGAGCTTCGAGACCAAGAACATGGAAAAGCAGACTGAGACAGAGAAGGCTAAACAAAGTAAAGAAAAGACTCTGCCAGCCTTGAAGGCAAAATGGAAGAAGGGTAATCTGTATCGTTTTCAATTTACCCTCAATCATCTCACTTCTAATATAAGCTCATGTTTTTGTCAGAATGGAATTACCGACATCCGAGAAAACTCAATGAGTTGTCAGTTTAATTTCCAATGAAAGGAATCACGAAGGGTAATGTTGTATCGTTTCCAATTCCTACCTTTTAAAAAGCTCATTCATTAACACGATCTTTCTTATTACCTTGCAGGTATGCCTCATTGTCCCAGCATAGGTAAGTATCTCTTTCCCTAAAAGAAACTTTTCTCATAAGAGTAAAAAGAAACAAGAAGGAAGAAATAATTAAAGAAAATGTATACTATTTTCTTCCTCAAGTGCATTACATGGAAGGGACTCTTGCATGGTAATTTTACGTGTTTAATTCACCAATTCCCTGTGAAAATTTTGACAATTCGACGAATGGTGTCGAACTACTCCGATGTATTGAACGAGGTGTGTCAGGATGATTAGAGGCAACCCTTGATCTATACACATTCTCGCGTACCAAACTCTTGCAAGATGAGTGAGAGAGTTTCATTTCTACTAGGTAAAGGGATTTCTTGCATAAGGTACGGTAGCCAAAGTGACGAGAGGCAGTTCATTTCTCTACCCCATACACTGCCATTGATCCTTTGCTTGATCATTTTTGAGCCCATACACTCAGAGATTCCTTTCAAATTACCCCTGTCAAGAACCACCCCACATTGGGGCAACTTGAGGTAAATTAGCCTTATAGGATGGATTCAAACTCAGAGAAAACAAGAAAAACATCCTTTTTCCTTTCGGTCACTGCCCTCATGGCTTCGACCTCACTATTTTCATGGAACCTGTGATCCTCGACGAAGTCCTCCAAGACAAGCACACCATCGACGGCTGGACAGCCGAGGCTAAGAGGGCTTTGTCAAGAGAGAAGCAGCAAACTAATGCCTGTCCAAAATGATCTTATTGATAACAGTGATGTTTTCACTGAGCAAGACAAGAAGGATGAGGAGTTTGTAATATCTAAAATTTTCTATGATCATTTGCCGCAACAGCTCACACAAGGTGAAAAGACGAATAGAAATTTTTTTGCTCTCACTTGCATTAATCTTTGAGTGTTCTTATTGCAAATGAACTCTCGCAGTAATCTAAGTGCCCTAGGATGACGAAGAGCAATTCTTTTTCTATCCCATACACTTATATCCCTTGCTAGCCCAATTGAGCCAACAATTTCATTTCGAACGAACCCGATTGGTGATCATCCCCCACACCGGGGCAAGGCAAAAGTCACCACAGTTTGAGCATCACGGTCCCAAGTACCGGATGAAGATAGAGACTTCAAAAGCCTAAAAACATGGTTTTGTTCAATCTTGTTTAGGTTAATCCTGACAACATCATAACAATAGCAAAAAAAAAAGAGGGGGCTAAAAAATAGGGGCAGTGCCTGGTAAAAGCAAGGCCAATGCCCATGAATAAAAGGAGAAGAAGAAAAACGATGAAGTTTTAGCTGAGGAGATCTTTGAGCATAATGAATGTGTTTTCAAATACCTCAAAGTTGTTAAGTAGTGAAGAAAAGATAACCTCAAAAGGTTTAGACTTGAGTTCTCCTTTGATACAAATTCCTACTTTAGAAACTTTGTCTTGGCAAAGATATGCTATATGACAGATAAAATGGTGTCCAGGAAAATGCCTGACACAGAAGTTCTCCAGGGAAAAGTTGTTAAAGATGCTAAAACACAAAATTACCTGAGGAGTCTTCCAGAAAGATCCTGATGGTGGAGAAGAAGACCGGTGACAATGCCAAGAGGATCACCAATTTTCACCCTTACACACATTTTTGAGCCTAACGATCATTTCGTTTCTCAACCCATAAACCAAACATATGTTACATCCCTCATGAAGTCTCTTCTGACTGGGACATTTGAATTAACGCGGAATTTCAAATGTTTATAAACAACGCTCGAGGAGGTGCGAGCAAGACTATTTTTATCTTGTTTTGCAGGGTTCTTGACTTATAAACCCAGAGATAATTGCAGAATATTTTCTTTCATGGCATTGACTTGGACAGTCTCCTTTGTTAAGCCATTAACCAAGACTACATTACGACCCTGAAGAAGACCTCTTAGATTGGCAGTGTCGTACCGCTTGCGAGAAAACTCAGATCCTTGTTGATATGATAGCGGTCAGACTGAGTATTTTTTATGTTCCCGCATTAATGGTCGGGACAAACAACCATTTTCGATGAAAGCGAGTGGAAAGTCCTCTCTGACTGAAAGTCCCTCGTTCGTCATCTCGAGAAAGTCCATCTTGCGAAAAAATTGTCTTGATTGACCCTTGGGGGATTTCTGGTGATGTAAATATGATAAAATCATCATGCATGAACCCTCAAATGCACACTCTGGAATAGTTCAACTTGTTTATCCCTGATGAATGCATGCATGTTTATGCTAATCATCTTTGACAGCTCAGAGTTTTAATTCCCAGTGACAAAATACAAAAATTCGGGCACTGGAAAAGCCCTCATTATCATCCCAAGAGAGATGCCCCGAAAAAGGTTGGTTATTCAGCAGATGATACATCAAACCTCTGGGAACGTGCCCAGGTAAGTATATTCTGCCCTTACCTGATCCCAAAATCATCAAATTTCTTTTCAAACTACCCAGAAGGTAAACCGGGTGTTTCTTTGAAAATGAAATACATCTTGACTAGCTGGTCAAGATATTTTGTATGACATAGCGTCAGTTGTTTATTTCTCCAATGAATGCATATGTGTTTGCACAAAGAAAAACTTGTCTGACAGGAGACATGCCCTTAAGAGGCAGGAACGTATCCAGGTAAGTATATTCTACTCATGCCTGGTTCCAAAAATCCATATACCTACAATTGTTATGGTACCCTTTGAACATTGGACTAACCCCTCTGTTTATCCTTCTGAGCACAAAACTGACTTCCTTTGTTCACATCAAACCCTCGGGCGAGGACCCCGAAGTACTCATCGTTTGAGCTTTCCAAGACTTGATGGCGAGGACCCAGCAGGCAAACCATCAAATCCTCGGGCGAAGACCCCGAGGTGCTCATCGTTTGAGCTTTCCAAGACCTGATGGCGAGGACCCACCAGGCAAACCATCAAATCCTCGAGCGAGGACCCCAAGGTGCTCATCGTTTGAGCTTTTTCAAGACCTGCTGACGAGGACCCACCAGGCAAATCGTCAAATCCTTGGGCAAGGATCCCCAGGTACTTTGGCAAAACAATCCCCAGTCAAGGCGACCGAAGAAAGGTTCGGGTCCTAGACAGACAAAATCCAGTCAGTCAAGGCGACCGAAAAAAGATTCGGGTCCTCGACAAAAACAACCCCCGTCAAGGCGACCGAAGAAAGGTTCGGGTCCTAGACAAACCATTTTCCCGTCAAGACGACCGAAGAAAGGTTCGGGTCCTCGACACACAATATCAACTGTCTGGAATTGCTCTACCCTTCGGCAAGGTAAGTAATACCAGGTATGTTTTTATTTGCTTTAGCATTAATCATCTTATCGCATCATAAAAATGGGACTCACAGTCCTGCCAAAAATAACATTCATTGAGCATGCATGGACCAAATTTAGGTGTCATTTTATCTTTGAATGTAACCTCTACGAGCTCAGACTCTACGAGCTCACCTTTAAAGAGGGGCAGCTGTTGACACCTATTTTTAATTTGCCCAAAATTAATTGCATAAAATTTAGGAGTTTTTTTTTTTTTTTTGGTAAAGAATAAAATTTAGGAGTTAATTTTTATTAATTCCTAAAACAAAAAATATTTCTAGTTAAATGCATTGTATATAGAAATTAGGCACATTTCGCATTAATAGGGCTTATTAGAGTTTTGTAAAATAAAAAATAATTAATTAATTAAATTAAAATTATTAATTAATTAATTAAAAAATGGAAAAAAAAATCGATTCGGGCCAGGTCGGGGCCGGGTCGACCCAGCCCGTTTCTCTTTTCCCCCACACACGGGCCTCCAGCCCATTCCCTTTCTTTTCTTTCTTCTTCTCCCCCACGCGGCCCAGCCCGCTTTCTCTTTTCTTTCTTTTCCTCTTCCCCCACGTGCGGACTGGGCCTAACCCGGCCCAGCCCCCTCTTCTTCCTTATCCCCTCGCCGTCGCTGTCCCCTACTCTGTTCTCCCCTGTGCGTGACCGAAGCATGACGCACGGCGGCGCCGCTCCTCATCGTCGTCATCCAGTCAGAAGAGGCCAAGGTGAGCACGCCACAGGGACTGGCCATTAAGGCCAGTCCCGTCTCCCTTGTTTCCCGGAGCCGCTTTATCCCCTCCTCTCTCCCGGTTCTCTGTTCTCCCCTCTACGTCTCAGAACTGATGCCCTCTCTGCACAGGCCTATGGTCGCAGAATTTGCGGGGCCTAGGTCGGTGCAGGCCATCGTCACGTGGACGCCACAGAGGGGAGGGGAGGCTATCGTCTGTCGTCCGGCTATAAATAGCCAGAGAGAGAGAGAGAGGGTCGGTCGGCCATTTTCTAAAAAATTCAGAGAGAGAGAGAGACCGAGGGAGATAGGGAGAGAAGGAGAGAAAAACAGAGAAGAGAGAGGAGCCTCGGAGTGCCTTGCAGGTCCCATTCGGCCTCGTCGTCACCAGCAAGCCGACCGGCGACTCCCGGAAGTACCCCCAGTCAGCCAATTCATAGATAAAGGGAGAGAAAGAAGAAAGAGAGAAAGAGAGAGAGAGAGAGAGAGAGAGGGAGGATTGAACCGAGGCCACGCCGGATAAGGGAAGGGAAGCCAACAGCCTCGCCGTCGCCTCCGATCAACCGGAGACCCTCCAGCTGCGCCGGTGAGCTCTCCCGGCCGACTCAGCCCTCTGTTCTGCCCTATTCAAGTGTTTGGTATGGCCAGGAATCACGTCAGCCGTGTCGCGCGATTCCCAGTCCATACCGTCTTCGGTCACGATCCTCGCCGTCCGTCGAAGGCGAGCCGTGGCCGCTAGAGCTGACTGGATCGCCGGAACAGGTCAGAACTTCCCGTTTTTCGTCGCACACGCCCAGTGTTCGATAAAATGCGTCAGTGGATGCCGGTTTTAATTCGATCGCCGGCCGGCAAACGGTGGCCGGACGATGACCCAGGTAGGCGACGGGGTTTGGTAGTGGTCCCAGAGGCCTGATTTTGGTTGACGCCGGTCTGGGTCCGCCGGCGAGAGGCCGATTTTCGGCTTCGCCGGCGGCTACTCCCTCAGTTCGGTCTGAACTGGTTCAGCCGACCCGACCCGATCAAAGATCGGGTCGGATCCGTTGACCCAGGTTGGTCCAACCGACCCGGATCAGCTGATCCGACCCCCAGTCAACGACCGGGTCGAATCTGTTGACCGGGTCGGTCCGACCGACCCGGTTCAGTTGATCCTACCCGAGTCAACGATCCGGGTCGGATCCGTTGACTCGGGTTGGTTTCGACCCACCCAGATCCGACCCGACCCGACCCGACCGGTTTTTTATTTTTATTTTTATTTTCTTTTATTTTATTTTTAAGAAAATTTTAAAAAAAATCGAAAAAAAGTTTATCTTTTCTTTTTTTTTCCTTTTTTTAATTAAAAAATTTTAATTTTTTTTAAAAATTTTCTTCTTCTTTTTATTTTTTCCGTATTTTTTTATAATTTTTTTAAAAAAAAACTTAAAAATTAAAAATTTCTTAAAAAATATATATATTTCCTTTTTATTTTCTTATTTCGTTTTTATTTACTTTTTCTTTTTTTTTCTTTTTTCATAAAAAAAATTCCATATATTTTTTTTGCATGATTTATCTGAGTGTTCTAACCCGTTATAATTATGCATATTTTTAATATAATTACATGAACTGTCATATTTTTGAATGTCATCTGACTTATCTAGGATTAGAACCCTAGAGCTGCATATCTGCATGACTGCTGATCGTTTCTGATTATGCACTCGCTTGATCACCGATGTTAGGAGAAAAGTCCTAAAATCGATCCAAACTGCTTGATAAATGTTTTCAAAAAAAATAAACAGGGTAAAATGGTACCGAAAGGGCACTAGTTATTCAACTAGTGTAACCAAGTCCCCGAACTCAGTTAATCTTTGGTTCGTAGAAATAGAGTGATTCTCTCGTCACCTTAATTGGGTTTCTAATCGACTCACCCCAAATCGATTAGTGGCGACTCCTTGGTATAAACCATTTGCATGTTAAATATTTAAACTTTAAGTCGCGATATGGTATGGGCTTGGGAGAGCCCGAGTTAAGTCCTGAACCTAGACTTAGCACGTACCAGGTGATTCCTCCTTGCTTTTTGCATGTTGTCAAAAAAGGCTTGGGAGTTCGGTCGCGACATTTGTATTATTTTATTTTACTATTTTACCTGTGACTTTTATACCATTTCTCAATCTTATATTACAAATTTTGGTTTATTTTACATTTTCTAGTGTTTATAGACTTAAATATCAATTATTAATGAAAAGTTAAATTTATCTATTCTAAATAAAATAAGGGCGGGCCGAACTTCAAGACTCTCCCTTGCCCAGCCCGCCCATTAAAGGGCTAACGGGCCCAATCCCTTTTCGGACAATAGGATAGGAGCCTGTGATAATAAAAAACATCAATCACGTGCGTGAACCCAACATCGGGACCCATATGATCAACGGTTTAGACTAGGTTCGGCAGGCCATGTAACGTTTTTGGTGCGATGATATCGAGAAGAGAATCAAGTCGAGCCATTGTGCAATACTCCAATAGAAAGTCACGATCAATAAAACTGTTTGGGTTTTTCTTGGGTGCATAGGCATATCCTTTGGGAATATGCTCTTGACTTCCACATCCAGGTCCCTCAAGAAACCTTTATCTTGTGTGTAGTTATATTTGTATGAATTTATAGAGCAATTCGGGATTTGTCTTTTCCAATAATGTAATCCGTGTGTTCATTAAAGCTAGATCACCATGAAAACAAGGCATCCAGAGACGCAAAACAAATGTTGATGCCAAACCACCCAAAAGTCCAAAAGAAAGTTAAAAGAAAGAGAAAAAATTAAACTAATCAAAACGAGCTCAACCGTGCGTCTTATTAAGTGATATCTTATATATTCGTTATTGGTTCGTTTCCAAGTAGTTAAATATTTTTAGAGAAATATTTTTTTCAACCCAATATCTCACGGTATAGAGTTGGACACTCCTAGAGTGCGTTTGTTTGAATAAAAGTGTTTTACGAAAATTATTTTTTCGAACTTTCAGCCGTTTGGTAAACCGAAAACACTTTTCAGTCAACGAATATATTAATGTATATAATTGAATAGTGATTTCCTAAATCTACAAAAATAAAAACACTTTCCAAAATTGCTCTTCTTCATGCTTTTCTTCTCCGGTCTCTCTCGCTTTTTATCATTAATCTGAGGTAAGCTTTTTCTTCGCCCTTTCGTTCGCTCTTTTTCCCTTTCTTCAGCTCTTCTTCACTAACGCTCATCATCTTTGTCATTGAAGGTCCAGTTCTTCTTCAACGACGCTCAACACAGCCTTCCGGTACAATGGAAGGTCCTCGCAAAACTGATTCCTCCGGGACGAGCTCAGGAACCTCGAACAAATTCCCTCACCGTCAACCCGTGATTTTGGTACGATCAGCATCTTTTCCTCCTGCCTGTCAATTTTTTTTTTCTCCTTCCATTTTGACGTTCGCTCCTCTTCAACTTCGGTTGCTCTTCTTCAACGGAAATTTCACGTCGTGGCTGTGGTTTAGCTTGAATTCAAGTCCTCTCAAAGACGAAATCCGTGCTGGAGGGTTTCGATTATGGTGCTGATTGGAGTTTCATCAGTGGTTTCGATCTTGTTTATTGCCTTTAGTGGCGATTTAAGAATGTGTCAGCCGTTATTTTGTGGAAGATTGTCTCCGTGTTCGATTGAAGCACCAATTGTTGGAAGAGACCACTGCTCAACGTCTATACTGCAAGCAGATCGCGATTGAACGGCATTGCAGCGAACTGTCAGGTCTTTAAGTTCTTTAAAAGGAATTTTTCCTATTTTGTAATAAAAATAGATTGTAAATTGTTAGATTGAGTGTTATTCATGAGATTGAAATTATTTTTCAAATGAAATCCAAATACCAGAACACGTTTTTGATCGCACATCGGACAAATAAAAAATAACCATTTTTTTGGAAAATGATTTCCCAAAAAGCACTTTCGTCTATCATGAACTTATCCCCAAAACAAACCCACCCCTAATTTCGTCTCTCACTCTTTCTATTTTGTTCGTTCCCCTTACATGTCGTAATGCTCTCGACATGGTCCCATCTGTATCATGCGTTTCACACGTAACGCCTTACTTAGACGAGAGATGGAGCATAATTCAGCTCGATCCACGTAGGTCAAGCCCCAAATATAATATTTACAGTAATCGGACAAACCGATGACCATTTATCATCATAGATATGATTGATTCAAGTGGGATGTGAACTCTTGGGTCACTCTCTTCCATCACATTGGATCTCGTACCATCTTTGAGGGGAACTTTCCTTAACAAATGTTGAGTTTTCAATGTCGTTGACTTACATCCCAGTCATTACTCTAAAGAAGACTAATGAGTCTTTGCAAATAGAGGGCCACGCAAATCAGATGTACGGTGTACAAGTTGTGATGTGAGACGTGTGGATCACAATTGACAAAGAAGTATCTTTCTTTGTTGATGATCGTTGGTTTAGTAGTCAAAATCATCTAATGAGGGCGAGCGGGACAGAAGTCCAAAAGAGCAAAGGCTTTAGCCAATTGATATATCTGAGTTATAAAAGCAAAAGACAAAAGAAGTTTTAATTTGGAAACCAAATTCGAGTAGGCTATTAAACAAGTTGTTCCGTGATTTCATGTTTTACTTTTATTCCTCACATTAAGTTCAAACTTTCAAGTGCAAATCCGACAGTCAATGATATTCCACGGTAATATATATATATATATATATATATATATATATATATATATAAGTACCTCTATTTTTTGTCGCCATACTTTCACTACTTTCCTAATCAAATTTCTGCACTTTCGATTTTTCTAATAAATTTATACTATCACAAAATTTTTAATCAAGTCCCTCTGTTACAATGATGTCAGGATGTATGAAACATTAAATGAAATAATATCGTTGATATAAATTAACGTTGAGATGCGTTGAATGGATAATTAAAGAAATGGGTTTTGTGACCTTGCTGAGGTTGAGGATCCCACTACGGAGGATGTTGGAAGGAAGAGACTAAACTATGTAGGTTCGATTAACCCAAATCACCACCAACGTAGGTGTCACGGGGTAGATTTTTGGCCACCAAATTCTCGGCCCTGCGTTGTCGGCAAGCGCCTCGCCTTGACCAGGCGGCCAGCCATTAAGCAAAAAGCAAACACGATGGCGAACTGAACCCCTACAAGTCAAGCCACAAGCAGCACATTCGAACATGAGCATGCACGACCCAAGCCTGCCCTTTGGTCACGTTCACAGTACCCTTCCACAAAAACCAGGTCACGATGCACTGGTCACACGGCAGATCGCACCTATGACCGGTTCACAAATACTTGGTCAATCACGGCTAAACCTGGCCACTCAGCGAGGGTTGTGCCCAATCCAAAACACATAGAAAACATTCGTTGAACAAGTCAGGATTGAACAAAAACGAGGAATTGCCCAGGCACGATTGCACAGCAAATGTTTGATGAAATGCACAACATATGCCGCAACACTTCCAGCGTTTCATTAATTCACTCACAAATAATGTCTGAAACCACTTGGACTTATTACGAGACAAAATATACGCACACTTGGTCTGACATGCCCCAAAGATAAACACAAGGGACAAGCGGTTACATCATGCTACTTTGATTATCACAACTGTCCGGTGGTTACAAGCAGCTACATTCTCTTGGCCTCATCCTTGGCCAACTGCTCTGTCCGAGGCCTTCCTTGTTCCTGGAACATGTGGCTGGTCATGATCTTGGTGCACGAGTGAGGTGCGAGTGCACAAGTGTGGCTTGTGTGGACAGTGGGTTCGAGGATGGTTTAGACTCAGACATGGGCATTGGCTCGTACATGACTCAGGCAGGAAGGTGAAGGGCACACTGGGCATTGGCTTAGTGCTCGTGACCAGGTCATGTGCACTAGCTGTGCCCGTGACTTGGCCCCGCATGTGGCTATGCCTTGGCCGTGACCCGAGCCATGTCCTAGTGAGTGAGCTTGTGAACCAACCCCTTGTAATTAGGATCACCCAAGAGCAGCAACCAGTGCTTTACCCAAAGCTTGCGATTTCCGTTTGCATGGACCGATCCTTCCTCGATGCCATCCCTTCATGCTCGATCATTGGTTGCCTTGCTCACGCACGCTTAGCCCCTGCTGTGATTCGTGCTTGGCAGGAGTTCAAAGCACTGATTCAAGGGTCTAATAATAGGCCACTCAAAGGATACATATCTTTTTTTGACCCAAAAAAAAGGATACGTATCCTTTGATCACTCAAAAACCCAAGGAATCTATGAAAGGGACACATAGAAAAACAACCAGAAGATAACAAGAGAGAGCTCCCAAAAAGAAATTTTATTAAGGGAAAAAGCAATAAAAAAAAAACTCAAATTATGCCTGTTGTACCATAGATTTTTTTTGTGACACAAAAAATTATAAGCTTGCACTTGTGTAATATATTTATCCTCCGTCAACAAGTACCATTAAAATCTGTCTATATGGATGCCATAAAGTAAACGGTGTAAACATGGCGCCCACATGGCTTATGTGAAATAAAAACGGTGTTGTTTTGACTAAAAAATCATATGACAGAACCTTGATAGAGATAAATAGTCACATAAGTACAATTTCGGGTTTTTTTTGTCACAAGAAAAAGTTTAAGGTAAATATATCACTGTAGGCATAGTTTGAAGGTTTTGATATTACAAAAAAAAAATTCAAGGTAAATGTGTCACAGTGGATATAATTTGAGGTTTTTTATGGCTTCTTTCCTTTTATTAAATAACTTAATCGTCTTGTCTTACAATGAAATACTCAAAAGTACTTGTTGCTATTAGAGTGTAATTCTATTATGTAACTTCCAGGTAAGGTAAAGATAACTTATCTAAAATACGCAATTCAAATAAAAAATATTATAATCAAATTCCTAATCTAGGAGGGAATAATCCTGAATATATTGAAATCATAACTTACAAACCAAGAAGCTATAATACCGCTAGATTTACTAAATTTTGTTAGGAAAATGATTATAATTCTACTGAATGTTAATTCTAGAATGGGACATCAATTGGGCCAAATATCTTCAGCAAATCTTGATGCTTTCCTCATTGCCTCCCGAGTTACACATAATCCAGCTGACGTGGAAATCAGAGAACACTGGAGTGTGATGTAGATCACAAATTATCTACATAGACACCTACATTGATAGTGAATGGGCGGGAGAATAAAAAAAAGAAGAAATGATGTATTCCCTTCACAATCCGTGCCCATGAAATGTGTTCACATAGGCAATATTTAATCCACGTCATGCTTCGGCACCCTCTGATGGCTAAATCAGCTGGATTTGATCTGATTTTGTGCCGACAGGACTAGTTAGACAATTTTGTATTAGTAGAAGGAGGGCTTGACTAGAAAAATTAAAAGTAAAAGGATTTGATTAGAAGAGTTTTGAAAGTATAGAAACGAAATGTAAAACGTCTCCTGATAGTATATCCCACACCTCCACGAGAGAGATTAAATATCAATTCCATGGCCCACAGGACAGATAATTAATTAATTCGCCGATGCGCTTGGTGATACTGTCAGTTTCAATCTTGCTATTGCGTTGAAGATGGCCAATGACTCGCTTGTTGACTTCATGTGTCCATTACGGTTCTATAAATGCCTAGGACATACATGGTTCATTTGCTCACACATTCGCACCTCTAGAAACAAGAAAAACCCACCCTCATAAAAAAAATTACCTGTCATGGCATTATCTCAAAAGCACCTCTCCATTCTATTCCAGGTGCTTTATCTTCTTCTCCTACTCGTGCATAATATACCTTGCCTGGCTTCATCCCAAAGCTCCGTTGCTGGTGTAACTACAGAAACAAGAGAGAAGGAAATGGAGGCCCTCCTAAAATGGAAATCTAAGCTCGACAAGGAGAGTCGCTCTATCTTGTCTTCATGGAATGAAATTAGACCTTGTTCTTGGCTTGGAATCGCTTGTGATCCTTCTGGGAGCATTGTCAGCTTGAACCTTTCCAGTTCTGCCATACGTGGTACACTTCGCCATCTAAATTTCTCCCAATTGCCCAGCTTGGTTGCCCTTAAGCTTTCCAACAACTCAATCTATGGGAACGTCCCTCCGAGTATTGGTTATCTTTCCGAGCTCACTTATCTAGACCTATTACGACATCATCTTTTTGGGTATATCCATGCTCGACTTGCATCGCTTGGATCGTTACAAGTTCTAGAAATTTCACATAATAATTTCACTGGTCCAGTTCGTACTCACATAGGAAGTTTGAGCAAGTTGTCTGGCTTATATCTTTCGGATAATAAGCTTTCAGGTTTCGTCCCTAAAGAAATAGGCGTGCTCAAATCTCTCCATTATCTCATGTTAATGAACAATCGTATCACTGGTCCTATTCCTTCTTCCATCATAAACATGAGCAGCTTGGTAAAGATGTGGCTTTTCAATAATGAACTTGTTGGGGATATTCCAGAGGAAATAGGAATGTTGGGGTCTCTCAGTGAACTTGATTTATCAACAAACTACCTCAATGGCTCCATTCCTATAACTCTAGGAAATTTGAGTAATTTAGCATTTCTATACTTCTATCAAAACCAGCTTTCCAGTCCCATACCTTCGGAAGTTGGAGAAATGAGATCCCTAATTCATTTCCAACTGCTATACAATGATTTAACAGGTGCAATCCCATCATCCATCGGTAAATTAAGCAATTTGAATGTGCTTTACCTTTACCAAAACAAATTGTCTGGTCCTATTCCTGTAGAACTAGGGATGCTCAGATCTCTCTCTGAGCTCATGCTCTACAATAACGACAGTCTCTCTGGCTCAATTCCTTCCATTATAGGTAATTTGAGCAAACTTAACACATTAGCCCTATATCAAAATGAGTTGTCTGGTTCCATTCCAAAAGACATAGGAAAATTGGGACTCCTCAGATTTGTTCTTCTATCTGACAATTACTTTGAAGGCAATGTTCCCACCGAGATTAGTACTCTCACATCACTCGCATACCTTGAAGTATCACATAACAAGCTTGTTGGTCGAATGCCACCAGATATATGCAGTGGTCAAGTTCTTGAACGGCTTACTGCATTTAACAATCATTTCACAGGAGCAATTCCACGGAGCTTAAAAAATTGTACAAGATTGTATAGAGTTAGGCTCCACAACAACTAGTTAAAGGGAAGTATTACTGATGCTCTTGTCGTATAACCCAACTTAAATTACATTGAGTTGAGCAATAATGAACTTCATGGAGAGCTTCCGTCCACACTGGGTGAATGGAGCAATTTGACAAGCCTGAAAATCTCCAATAACAATTTATCGGGTGAGATACCATCTGATCTGTAAAGATGACTCGATTGCATGTACTAGACCTCTCCTCAAATAATCTGTCTTGGCAAATTCCAACAGAACTAGGAAAGCTTTCGTCTGTGCTAGAGCTTTCACTGGACGGAAATCATCTTTCAGGCTACATTCCTAGAGAAATCGGAACACTTCCCAAACTACTGAGGATCAACATCACAGGAAACAACCTGAATGGCTTGATTCCTGGACAACTTGGGGACTGTGTGAACCTTCAATATTTAAATTTAAGTGGAAATAATCTTGATAGGAGTATTCCTATTGAGATTGGAAGCCTGCGCTCTCTTGAGAATCTCGATTTGAGCCAAAATTTCCTTGCGGGAGAGATACCTGGACAACTTGGGCTATTGCACAAATTGGAAATACTCAATCTCTCACACAATCAGCTCTCAGGTTCAATTGCATCAACCTTTGATGATATGGCAAGCTTGACATCCATCGGCATATCTTATAATGAGTTAAGAGGGTCCTTTACCATGCATTCCAACCCTTCATAATGCTACAATTGAAGTTGTGAGAGGGAACGAAGGCTTGTGTGGAGTTATTGCTAGTTTGGACCCCTATACAACAACACTATCGAAAGGCAAAAACAAAAGCAAAAAGCTACTGCTAATTTTGATTCCTACTATAGGTTTCCTACTGCTTCTTGTTGTGGAAGCTTCAAGTATTTTATGCCGAAGAGTAAGGAAAACAGGGGCTAGTTCGGTTGATGGAAGCAATGAAAACCAGTGGGCAATATGGAGCTTTGATGAAAGAATGGTTTATGAGAACATTATTGAAGCCACGGAGGAGTTTGATGCCAAATATTGCATCGGTGTGGGAGGACAAGAGTGTGTTTACAAGGCCCGGTTGCAAACAAGTGAGATTGTTGATGTAAAGAAACTTAAGGAAGCACCGAACGTCAAAATGGCTAGTCGAAAAGCACTCAAAAGGAAGATTCATGCTTTGACTAGAGCTCAATATCGGAATATCGTCAAGCTATATGGCTTTTGCTCGAGTTCTCGACATTCATTTTTGGTGTATGAGTTCTTGGGATCCGGCAGCTTGAAGGATGTATTAAGCAACGATTAGAGGATAACAACATTTGACTGGAATAAGAAAGTGAAAGTTGTTAAAGGCATGGCTTATGCTTTGTCCTACATGCACCATGAATGCTCACCTCCTATAATTCATCAAGACATATTGAGCAAGAACACTTTACTGGATGAATCATACGAAGCTCACGTCTCTGATTTTGGCATGGCGAAGGTTCTAAAGCCTTATTCATCTAATTGAACTTCCTTTGCAAGCACCTTTGGATATGTAGCCCTAGGTAAGTTGGTTTCTTCAACATTTTACCCCACTTCAATACATAGATAGGATATTGCTAATTCAAGATTCTCATCCTTACCTACCACTTGCTTTAAATTTCAAAATACCAAAGAAAAAATCTAAAGCTACTCATAGATTTGAATTCAATAATTGATTAGTTGAGATTCAGGCCACCAATTAGTAAAGTGAAACTTTTTCCTAAGGAAATGAAAATATTAAAATCCCATTGGGATCTAAAGAATGTATTGATTTATACTTAAAAATATAAATTTCAGTAGCCTATACATTAAAATGAGTGAAGTAGAATTTCCCTATGTTGACAAATAATCGAAAAAGAGTCGCTTAAATACCCAACACCACAAACCCCACCCCTCCAAAAAAAATAAAAAAAAATAACTCGTTCTACTAAGCACTGATGGCACGTAGTGCTACTTTTTTAATGGACAAAATCATTTAGATTTACGAAGCACGATTATTGTATAAAAGCTAGAAAGAATTTACTCTTTTCTTTACGTAGAACTCGCATACACAATAGAAGTGAATCAGAAATTCGACATTTATAGCTTTGGAGCGGTGACATTAGAAGTAATCATGGGAAGACATCCGGGCAATCTCATATCATCTCATGCATCCTTACCTTCATCATCATCAAGTAATTCAACGGCTTCTTGTTCACTGAAAGAAGTTTTAGATCAAAGAATTCCAAGCCCGAAAGGTAACGTGCTTGGGGAAGTGGCTTTCATGACAAAGATGGCCTTTTCGTGCTTAAGTCCCAAACCGGACCATCGTCCAAGCATGCGACAACTTTCTCGAACGATATCGGCGCATGGCTCGATCATGTCAACCGCACCAGAGGGCATCAAATTGGAAGAATTAGTTGATCCTACATGCTTCATTTGTTGAGATATTTGGGTATTTCTGTTGCAGCCCGGATAGCAAGCTGTCTCCCATACTTTTTTTAGCTTTGTCGATTTCATTATCTATATTTGCAATGGTACATTAATTACTGAAAAACACTTGGGAAATACTGTCATTTGCAAGTTTAACCCAGTAGAGATGGGCTACAATTGCGACGTCCGATCCTTAAGAATGGTTTAAAAGATAAGAAGATCATGATATTTCTTGTATTTATTACATTTACTTGTTACGATTCTTCGAACACTAACGCGAATCAATTTGGCTTGTCATTTAGAATAGTAAGCACTGACACTAGAATATGTGACAAGCTCAAAAGGTGCTTGAGCACAAATGGTATAAGCTGGCATCTAGTTTTATGAAGTTTCCTCAAATTCTTTTATTTGAATATGTACCGACATCATAAACCATAGAAAAAATCCAATGCAAATCAGAGTATGATTTGCTTAGATCAAATTACCTGCGTAACTTTATATTCTTCGACAAGAGAGAACATAGTTTAGTAAGGATATTTTTAGGGACGAGTGTTAAAAAAAAATTAAACATGTCGTGGAGGTGTAATTGAGTTCTAAAACCTTCAAAATAAGCAATCAAATCCTAGAACTTATCAAATTTATGCAATCTAAAATATGCATTAGTTCCGTCTAATTTCCCTCATGAAAAATGCTGACGTGACATTTTTCTATATTATTTGAATACAGATGGTGCTGTATGAGCCACGTAAGGACAAAAAAAATTGAAAATAAAAAAAATTAAGAAAAAGGAATAAAAAATTAAAAGGAAAGAAAAGGGGGATAAAAGAAGAAACAAACGAAAAAATAAACAAAGTGCATGTCGAGGATTTAGTTTGTGGTGGGGGGGGGGGGGGGGTGTGGGGGAGAGACCTACTTCATGGGCAGGTGTAAGTTGACCGTTGAGGGCCCGTGGACCTCGCCTGACCCTCCCGGGAGAAGTTGGGGGGCGATGGCACCGGCCCTTCAACGACCTCTCGTGGAGTGTGTCTCCCCTGTTTTTTAACCTTTCGTCCTTTTTCAAACTTTTTAATCTTTTTTTAATCAAAATCAACATCGTGTTGGTCATTGTTGCACTATTCATTAACATAATGGCCATGTAGGAAAGAGAGGTAATATAGAGAATCACATCAGCATTATTTGTTGGCCGAACTAGAGAAATTAGTAAAATTTAATTGCATCAATTTGACAAGATTCATATATTAATTACACTTTTAGAAGTTTTATGTTTTAATTACAAGTTTTAGAACTTCCGACATACTTATCCCTCATTTTTACATCCATTACCATTGAAAGTGCCCAAGCCAGCCCGAAAGAAAACATGGGCGGGCCAAGGCCCCCAACAGGCCACCTTTTTGTTAAAGTTGCATTTAAAAATAAATAAATAAAATAGATTGATTAAAGTGCCTACTTATATTGAGTTTGCTCTGTTTCCAGACTTTTAAGTCACTTACGGTTTATCTAATGTCACCAAGAGGTGCAAAATGAAATGGAAAATTGATTTAGATTAGGGGATTTTAATGATTGGAAAAGTTAATATGAATCCAAACATGCTTGCCCGGGCAACTACGAGCAACTCTCAAATAGTTGCTCGGGCTTCCTGCTTGCATGTGTTGAGAAAAAGGGAAAACTAATTAGTCCAACAAAGCTCCTATCGCCCGATATTAAAATATTAATTGATGGCAAAACTAGCATAAATTTTTAGGCGAGATCAGGGAATAGTTCATCCGAGTCCACACTCATTACAAAATGTTCAATTCAAGCCACAGCTACACCACATTACCCTCGATCCGAATGTGTGAGGTTAATGAACCAATCACTAGAGGCCCATCATGATGCTAATAGTTAAGGGTCTCTTCATACGAAATATATCGCGGTTAGGTAATTCACTACGAGCCGATCAAAAGTTTGCTCGTACATGAATCAAACCACCAAGGTGGTTTGTCAAGAAGAAAACTACCTGACATGACTTATCAACTATATACCGTCTCTCTTCAGCCATACCCGTCGAGAATCAAACATGATTAACGGTCAGACAAGCATGGCACACCATGTAAGACATTCAGAAGAGAACCAAGTCTAAGTCATTGTGGAATAATTCAGCAGAAAGTGGGATCAATAAAAACAGTTGGGACTTTTCTTGTGTGCGCAAGCATAAGAAAAGTCCTCCGGTGTTGCTCGAGTTCCACATCCAACGAATCAATCAGCATAATAACCAAGTCCGTAATGGTGAGTTCTTTGTCGAATGCGTATTAAAATTTATAGGAATTTGTCGAGCAATGTGGAATTTGTATTTCACAATAATGCCGTTTATGTATGAAATAAAGCTACATTACATGAATCGATCAATGAAAATGAGGGACCCAAAGATGCAAAACCAATGTTCATGCCAAAAGACCCAAAATTGGAAATGGAAAAAAAAGCTATACTGATCAAAACAAGCCCTTACGCTTGCCGGAGACCATATACATGATAGGAGCCATTGCTGTTTGCATAAATAAGATTAATAATCACTGTCATGTCTGTACGGCTTTAATTTTTCTCAATTTTTCTCCATGGGTTGTTTCAAGTGATATACTTATATATTCAGATCGGTTGATTGTCAATCAGTGTAAGTTTTTGAGAGAAAATGATTTGTCTAACCTGATATCATAATAAAGGTCATGGTTGCAGGCTTCGACGCTCCTTTTTTTTTTATTTTATCTTTTTACTCTTTTTTAGTTTGCTTGTTTTCTTAATTTCACATCTTGGGTTTCACATTTAACGCCCTACAGAGTACTCACAGTGTTCGACCGTTTTCTAATAGCTTTAAAATGTGGGGGAAAATGCTGGTTTAACTAATGGGGTGAAAGTCCTCGTTAGTAATTTGGAATAGATAGTTGAGTGGGCCAAGAAGGATGGAATTTGATGGTTTAGTCCTCCTTTGACGTCAACTGTCCTTCCACATGGGCAAGTTGTCCAGCCGCGTTCAAGAATATAAAATATCTTTGGCCACTTGACAAACCAAATATCGGGCCGACGTTAAAAAGGCCAGATTGAAAGGACAAGAAAATAGCTTTTGATTAACCCGATTCCGCCTATAACACCCAAATATTACTATTTTTCTTGATGATGGCTTCTGTGTTTATGATAACGATCTCTATATAAAAACAGAGACAAAATATAACTCTAAACACCCATCGTTATTTGTTTAAGTTCATGCTTTCTCAGCAGTGAATTCATAATTTATTAGTGCAGGTTGAGATTGTGTTTCAGCAACATTAAGTTTTCAGCGTTGTTGGTTTACATCCCAGTCCTTACTCTAAAGAAGACTCGATGAGTCTTTGCAAATAGAGGGTCACGCAGACCAGACGTGCATATCACAATTCACGAGAAGTATATTTCTTTGTTAATAATTATTGGTTTACTAGTCAAAGTCATCTGATGAGAGCAAGATTTGAGAGGGACAGTAGTTCGAAAGAACGAAGCTTGCTAGTCTACTGAAAAATATGAGTGTTAAAACTAGCAGGCAAAAGAAGTTTTAATTTGGAAACTAAAACGAACTAAGACTATACAATAACTTGTTCCATGTCAATAGGCATGCGGCCCTGCTATTAAAGGGATTAGGGAAGTGGGGACGCTAGTATCACCGATGCGGGTTGACGTACATCGCAGTCTTTACTCTAAAGAAGACTTGATGAGTCTTTGCAAATAGAGGGTCACGCATATCAGATGAGTAGATCACGATTCATGAGAAGTATATTTCTTTGTTAATAATTTGGTTTACTAGTCAAAGTCATTTGATGAGAGCGAGATTGAGAGGGACAGCAGTCCGAAAGAACAAAGCTTGCTAGTGTACTAAAAAATATGAGTGTTAAAACCAAAAGACAAAAGAAGTTTTAATTTGGAAACTAAAACGAAGCAAGACTATTCAATAATTTGTTTCGTGTCAATAGATATGCGGCCCTGCTGTTAAAGGGATTGGAAAGGTGGGGACACTAGTATCACAGATGCGGATTGACTTACATCCTAGTCCTTACTCTAAAGAAGACTCGATGAGTCTTTGCAAATAGAGGGTCACGCATACCAGACATGTGGATCACAATTCACAAGAAGTATATTTTTTTGGTTTACTAGTCAAAGTCATATGATGAGAGCAAGATTGAGAGGAACAGTCGTCTGAAAGAATGAAGCTTGCTAGTCTACAGAAAAATATGAGTGTTAAAACCAAAAGACAAAAGAAGTTTTAATTTGGAAACCAAAACGAAGTAAGACTATTCAACAACTTGTTTCATGTCAATAGGCATGCGGCCCCGCTATTAAAGGGATTAGGGAGGCAGAGATGCTAGTATCACAGGTGTGGGATTCAATTCTCGCACTTTGCAAAAAACAAAGCAGAAAGTCAGAAAGAAAGGAGAGTTAGAAATAGAATAGATAAAAAAAAAAATACAACTTGTTCCGTGATTTCATGTTTTACTTTTATACCTCACATGAAGTTCAGACTATCGAGTGCAAATCCAAAAGTCTAAAAACAATTTGAATGTATCTTTTCAGCTCCAAGTGAACGAGTCTTAAACTCAAAAGGACTTCCTTTGAAGAAAAAATTGAGAATATTGATGATATTTCATGGTAATATAGAAAAAAAGCTTTACTTTTTGTGACGATCCCTTCTCTACTTTTTTTAACCAAATCTTTGCACTTTCATTTTTTCTAATCAATTCCTGATAATGCAAATTTTTTTAATTAAGTCCCTCAGTTACGATGATGCCAAGATGTATGGAACATCACATAAAATAATATCTTTAAATAGAAAATAGAAGTCAAGATGCATTGAATGGATAATTAAAGAAAAAGGGTTTTCTGATCTTGTCTAGGTTAAGGACCCCAGTTCGGAGGATACACGAAAGAAGAGACTAATCAATGTAGGATCCATTAACCGAATCACCACCTTGGCAGGTGTCACGAGGTAGATTTTTGGCCACCAAATGTTCAGCCCAGTGTTGTCGGCAAGCACCTCGCCTTGACTTGACCATGCCACAAACCATTAAGCAAAAAGCAAACACGATGGCGAACTGAATCCCACAGGTCAAGCCACACACGGCACATTCCGACACGAGCATGCACGACCCAAGCCTTCCCTTTGGTCACGTTCATAGCACCCTTCCACAAAATCCAGGTCACGATGCCCCTGGTCACACGCCAGATCGCACCTATGACTGGTCCACAAATACTTGGTCAATCACGACTAAGTGTCTGTCCACGCTAGGAATTTGGCCAGTCTTCTTCAATGCCATGTTTCACCGAGTGGAGATATCTTCTCCAAAATCACTATCTCTTCAAGCGGGGCGTAAACTGTTGTGTCACTATCTCTTCACCGAGTGGACGCACCCGAGTAGAGATATCTTCTCCAAAATCACTATCTCTTCAAGCGGGACGTAAACTGTTGTGTCACTATCTCTTCACAGAGTGGACGCACCTATGACTGGTCCACAAATACTTGGTCAATCACGGCTAAGTGTCTGTCCACACTGGGAATTTGGCCAGTCTTCTTCAATGCCGTGTTTCACCGAGTGGAGATATCTTCTGCAAAATCACTATCTCTTCAAGCGGGACGTAAACTATTGTGTCATTTTCTCTTCCATCCCATCTTCCATCCCTGGTGGATCTCTTCTTTACTACCTAATGCACATAAAAATACATTTCTAACCAAGAACATAACATACTAATCACTTTATGATAGGGTAAGATTGACCCAATTGCACCTATAACACCTCACGGTAAAATTGTTTTCCTTGAGATAGCTTCTATATTTAAGATAACAATCTCCACATAAAAATAGAAAGAAAATAGCTCCAAGCACTCATCAGTATTTCTGAAAAAAAAATATAAAAATTGAACTTTACCGTGCATTTCTTGAATTTCATGCTTTTTTGGCAACGTATTGATTATTTACTAATGCAGCAATATTAACTTTTTACTTTAGCGTGATTGACTTACATATTAGAAACAAAGGGCCTTGCTCTAAGAAAAGACTAATAAGTCTTTGCAAATAAAGGGCCATGCACATTAGATGTACAATGTGCATTGTACATATAAACGGAAAATTTAATGGAGGGTTTCGCGGTTGCAACAAAGTGAAAATTCAAGAGATAAATGCATAACAGCTCAAAGTTTTTGGGTAGAAATTTGAACTTTCTCTAACTCACCTGGAAGGAGTGATCCATCACTCTCTTCCAAGCGGAATCGCTAGCTCTAAAGAATTGACATTTTTAATACATGTTGGGATTGTATTTCAGCAATATTATGTGTTTGTGTAGCTAACTTCCATCCGGGTCCTTGTTCTGAAAAAGACTCGAATAAAGGGCCATGCGGATATGTCCACTGCACATGTTAACGGAAAATGCAACTGACGGTTAATGGCCTTAACAAAATGAAAGCTTATGAGGCAATTACGCAACACTTGACAGTTTAGAGATAATGGGAAGACATTCGGGCAATCTCATATCGTTTCTCTTGTCCACATCTCTACCATCATCAAGTGATTCGACAATCACACATTACTCATTTAATGAAGTTTTGGATCAGAGGATTCCATGTACAATGCACAAGCGCGACATGTATGTAGCTAAGCTACGTTACCATGAATCCATGAATCGATCAATGAAAACAAGGGACCCCAGATACGGAAAACAAATGTTTTTTTTTTTGGTAACCCAGGGAACCCTGCACGGCCGACAGCCGGGGAGTAAACCCTGGGGGCGACACGTGCTAGCCACCACACACGTGCCACCGGTTAAGTCACCCTACGGCGCCCGGGATTCGAACACTCAACCTTTTGCGAAAGGAAGAGTGCGCGCTCCAGCAGCGCCACCCAGGTGGGTGGTTACGGAAAACAAATGTTGATGCCAAAAGACCCAAAAATGGTAAAAAGAGAAGGTGACGCCCTCCTTATAAAAAGATATGCTAAATGTACAGTTCGACCCTTTTATAATAGCTTTGGACTCGTGTTTCATGCTGTATCTACATGGGGAACTTGTCCAGTTTTTTCCTTTATCTTGTTTCACCATCACTTTCTTGATAATGGCTCACACATATAATATAACGATTTCTACATAAAAACAGCGAGGAAATATTGCTCAAAACAACGTCAGCAATTCCAAAATCGCTGTCATTTCCTTGTGCATTTCTTGAATTTTATGCCTTTTTTTTTGCAACGAATTCGTTATTTTTAATACATGTTGGGATTGTAT
The DNA here is from genome assembly GCA_031216285.1 of Syzygium syzygioides. Classification (NCBI taxonomy): domain Eukaryota; kingdom Viridiplantae; phylum Streptophyta; class Magnoliopsida; order Myrtales; family Myrtaceae; genus Syzygium; species Syzygium syzygioides. The sequence goes on from CM062247.1 coordinate 27,949,510, forward strand.
TTGGGCAACATTATGTTTTTGGATAGCCGGCTTCCACCCCTGTCCTTGCTCTGAAAAAGACTATCAAGTCTTTGCAAAATAAAGGGCCACGCGGATTAGATATACAATGTCCATTTCATATGTTAACGGAAAATGCAATGGACGGCTAACGGCCTTAACAAAATGAAAGCTTATGGGGTATACGTAAAACTCAAAAGTTTAGATATAAACGTGTACAATCCGCAAAATTTGGAGGGATAGAAATTTGAAATTTTCTCTCATTCACTAGGACTAAGTGTGTCTCTCTCGCTCTCTTGTAAAACTGTGCAACCAAGTATCTAAACGCAAACTTCAAAATTTCCAAATAGTAATAACTCGACTTTAATTTTATGACATTTATACATTACTTGTATGAAGAATTTATATACTCTCGAAAAGGGTGCCAAATTTAGTCCTATACACGTACAACTTGGTCTCTTTCAAGTGTCAATTTAGATAATAGGTCGATGATGCTTTTTGCCTTTATTCGTCAGATCCATTTAACTCTGCAGAAGCTCAAATCAAAAAATGCTTAAAAAGGGGTATTGTTAGCATCGATCCACAAATTCGTGATCACAAATCCAAAGGACGAGGTCCTGCAACAGCAATTGAGATCGATATTTCCTTCAATTGGCCGACATATTACGCCTGTAAAGTAAGCAAAAAAGAAAATGGCCAAAATAAAGTGGCATGCGAGAGCTAGATCTAACACGTTATATGTGATATAACGTGGAGGCACGTGAAGGATCGCTGTCACTGAAGGCTAGAAAAGAAAGACAGCCGGGGTCCAAAACAGAGATGGGGTCTTCAATAATTTGGCGTGTTGACGTTGACTTTTGCCTTCAATCATTCCTCCAATTCATGGATTCTGAAACGGAAGGAGACTAAAGATCGATCATATTATTCGTATACGAGGGGATATGTCACCTTTCATTGACTAGGGATATTTATCTGCAACTTTTTGAAACAATGTTTCCTTGGTAAATTTTTGTATCTCACGTAAGTGGTGTGTTGTTCCAAAGAATTGCCTCAGAAAATATAACAATAGGTTAATGATCATAACAAAATAAAAGTTCAAAAGATAATTGCATATCAGTTAAAAGTATAAGGGCGAACATGTACTGTCCCTACATTCAGGAGACTTTTCTGTAATTTTCCCTATAAAGAAATTTGAAATTTTCCCTCATTCACCGGGAAGAAATTTGAAATTTCCTGTAATCCCGGTGACTTGAATAAGACTTTCCAGTTGTATTTCTGGAATTTCATCAAGCAATGGTGCTTTTTCTTGTTTAGGCGTAGATATAGTAGTTTAGTTTTCCCCGCTTTTTGACCATTATCACATCCCGGTCGTTGCTCCAAGATGACCAATAAGTCTTTGTTTGTTTTCCGGAAAAAAATATACAGAAACTTCGAAGAAGCTAAGCATTGCTTTTGGACTTTAAGAGAAGCATGTATACGTAAGGAAAAAGGAGGAAGAGAAGTAGAATAATTAGATGTCGTGAGTTTGACGAGAGGAAAAAATTGTGCAGGAATTATCTAGTGCAGTCCACCTTGAGAATGCGATATTGTGAGGTAATAATTGTTAGTTCTGTCTTGCGTGTAATTAAAGATTAAAAAACACTTGAATGATTGTAAATTATGTATTCACCACATTTATAATAGATTCTTGAAGACGGCTCTTTCTAGGGAGTAGGTACCAGCACTCAAATCGAATCACGTAAAATCTTAAATGTTATTTATCATTCTTTACTGATTTCTATGGTAATTTTGTCTTCCCACGTTAGAATTTATGGCTACATGTCATGACAAATGGCTATTTTAGTCACACTACTATCATTGGTCAATAAACTTTTGAGTTAGTGGTTCCACTTTTGCCTCTTCCAATAGGATGACTATTAAGTGGAGATCTTTTCAATGTCTTCCTCCTCGGATTTACCCGACTTGACTTAACACCTGTATATCGTCTCTCTTTAGCCATTCCTGTCGGGAAGGACACATGATCAACAGTTTACACGAGCTTGGCGTGCTATGAAAGTCATCGAGAAGAGAATCAAGTTAAGTCATTGTGGAATGATCAGTCAAAAAGTGGGATAAATTAAAGCAAATCAAACTTTCCCTGTGTGCGCAAGCATAACAAGAAAAGTCCTTTGAAGATGCTAGACTTCTACATACAACTCAATCGATAGAATACTCAGGTCCCTAGCAGTGAAATCTTTATCGAGCAATTTAGAATTCATATTTTAGAGTAACGTCGTCCATGTGCCTAACCATGAATCGATCAATGAAAACAAAGGGACCCAAAGACGCAAAACAAATGTTGATGCCAGAAGACCAGAAAATTGTACAAAAAAGAATTAAAAGTTAATGCTCTATTTATAAAAAGTCAAGTCAAGGCAAGTCATATGCACTGTTCGACCATTTTTCTAATAGCTTTGGACTCATGTTTCATGCTATATGTACAAGGGGAATTCGTCTAGTCTTTTTCTATGCCGTGTTTTACCGAGTGGAGGAATCTTATCCAAAATCGATATGATATCAAGTGGGATGTGAACTTTAGTGTCACTTTCTCTTCCATCACATCTCCCGTCCTTGACGACGATCCTTCAAAGAAATTTTCTTGATGATAGCTTACATATTTATGATAACAATTTCTACATAAAAACAGGGACGATATATAGCTAAAAACAACATCAGCATTTCCCAAATAGAAAAGAAAAATCGAAAATAGGTCTTCGTTGTGAATTCTTGAGTTTCCTGCTATTTTGGCAACGAAACTATAATTTTTAATGCAGGTTGGGATTGAATTTTGGCAATATTATGTTTTTGTGTAGTTGATTTCCATCTCAGTCCTTGCTCTTTAAAAGACGAACAGGTCTTTGCAAATAAAGGGCTGTGCATATTAGATATGCTGCATTGCACATATTAATGAAAAATATAACGGAAGGGTAATGACTATGACACAATGAAAGTTTATGAGGCAATTGCGGAACACTTGAAAGTTTAGATATAAAAGTGTACTATTTCCAAAATTCAAATGATCAATTTTGTGTAATTTCCTTTACAGAGAAATTTAAAATTTTCTCTCATTTACCGGGAATAAAAAGATCTATCTCTCTCTCTTATAAAAGTTTGCAACCAACTATAAACATCAACTTTAAATTTCCAAAGATAATAACTCGACTTGGATTTTATGACATCTGTACATTATTTATTGGAAGAATGTATATGATCTCAAAAAGGTTACGAAATTTAGTTCTCTACACGTACAATTTCATCTTTTTCAAGTGTCATTTTTTATGGGCAATACATTGATGATGCTTTTTGCCTTTATTCGTCTGATTCACTTACTTCTGCAAAACTCGGTTTAAAAAATACTTAAAAAGGAAATTGTTAGGCATTGATCGACAAGCTTGATGATTATGGATCGTGAAAATCACTTAAATATCCAAAGGACAAGGTAATGGAATAGCGCTTAAGATTGATATTTTGTTGAAATGGGTAATTAATTTCGCCAAAAAAAAGTATAAAAATTAAAAAACGAGCAAAAATGGTAAACGAAAGTGAGATGTAACAATATATGCTATATTACGGGAAGCTACGTAAGGGATCGCGGTCACTGACTGCTAGAAAAGGAAGACAACATGGGTCCAAAAGATGAGATTGCACATCACTTTCATGTGAGATACGGTCTTCAATAATTGAATTGGCCGGTTGACCATGACCTTTGCCTTCAGTCATTTCTCTAATTCTTGAATTCTGAAACGAGATGACAACACAAATTGTTCACGAATTTTGATTTAACATGCAATATCATTTTTTATCTTTAATTTATATAACGTGATCTCTAAACTTTAAATTAAAGGATAATATTATTCCTTCACTTTAATTTATTCAATATAGTCCTTGCATTGTGCCTCATTTTTATACAATGCAAATTTAGTTACTCATGCCGACCTAACACATAACTGATCCAATCCAATCCAATCCATATTGTTAAAAAACCTCATATTTAACTCAATTTGGAAAAACTCATACCTAAACTAAGACAAGAGCACGGAGTGAGCGAGTGCAAGATCAAACAAGGGCGAGAAAGAGTGAAGAGAGTTCTGGAGGTGGATTTGGTCTAAATAAATTGTGAAGTTATTTAACATCCATATTATATTGGACTTGATCACTCTAAACCCATGTATAACTAACTAATATAATAACTCAGCAATCAAATATGGGTTAAAAAAATGGATTTATGATCCATTTTGACATGTCTAGTTACTATGAATCGATCAATGAAACAAGGGACTTGAGACACAAAACAAATGTTGATACCAAAAGACCCAAAAATGGTAAAAAGTGTTAAATATGTCTTGAATTTTATGTACTCGGTCGGGTTCATGACCTGACCCGATATATTTTTTGTGCGACCGAAAGTGGAAAGAAAATTGAGATTTGGTTCGCGACGCGAAGGGTTGGGCCGATAGGCCTAACCCGTAACAAGCGAACAAATCTCCATAGTGGACCGCCCAAGCTGGAGGAAGCGAACCAACGCTCGAAGGGTTCGGGGGCTATACCCCCGAGAAAAATTTTTGGGAGCCCTATTTGTACTGCGGCTAGGTTTTCTCATGGAAGATTTGAGAGAATTTTGTTTCATAAAGTTTTCGTGAGCCGTGAGGTTTTGTTGTTGTTTCAACTTCTGAAATTTGTACTCTCTTTGATTATAGAGGATTCTATATACAATGCACGAGCGCAACCTGTGTTTTTGACGACTATACCAGATGAACTTCGGTTGTCTATCAGTGAACTAAAAGCAAACTCGCCCTCAGTTTGGTTTTAGTCCAACCAGACTATGGGAGTGCGGTTTCAGTTCTTTGTCAGCCGTATTTCTATTTTCCTTGTTTTCTTACCTGTCGATATCTATTTGACACGGTTACGCGACACGCTACTTACAAAGTGGACCAAGGAAAATTGAGTAGGTGGTTAAGTCCTCCATTGACGTCAAGTGTCGGTCCACATTTGATAATTTGTCCAGTCTTGTTCTATGCCAGGTTTCACCAAGTGGAGGAATTTTTCTTCAAAATCATATCATTTCAAGTGGGATGTGTGAAAGAAAAAGTGGGATGTGAACGTTTGTGTCACTTTCTCTTGCATCACATCTTTCGTGGCTGACAGAAATTTCCTTGACCGTGCTAACTGCATACCAAAATACAATTTTCACCCAAAAATATGTAACGGTAATCATCTCATGATCGGGTAAGATCTACCCAATTGCGCCTATAACACCTCACGCGCGGCAAGATTTTTTGTTTTTTTCTTGATGATGGCTGATAACGATCTCTAGATAAAACCTAAGAGAAAATATAGCTCAGAACACTCATAAGTATTTCTGGAAAAGAAAAGAAAAATAGAAACTAGGACTTCGTTGTGCATTTATTAAAGCAGGTTGGGATTATATTTATTAAATTTTCGCTTTGTTGACTTCCATCCCAGTCTTTGCTCTCCGAAAGGCTAATAAGTCTTTGCAAATAAAGGGCCACACATATTAAATATACAATGAAAATATAAAGGAAAATATAACGGCTGCGACAAAATAAGAGTTCATGAAGCAATTGCATAATATTGAAAGTTTAGAGATAAACGCATACTACCTCTCAAAATTCAAGAGTTTTGCGTAATTTCTCCCTAAAAAGAAATTTGGAATTTTCTCGCATTCACTGGGAAGAAGTGATTATTGACTTGGCTGTGTGCTGACTTGGTTGTTTGTTGACTTGACGGTCCCAATTTCTTCTATAAATACTTTGGTTGTACTTGGTACATTTCAGCACATATCTTCTACATCCAACAAATCAATCAACAGAATAGCGAGGTCCCTAGCAGTGAATTCTTCATCGAGTTTGTGCTTATATTTATAGAATCTATCGAGCAAATCAAATTCATATTTTAGAATAATGTCATCCTCGTATGTAATGAAGCTACGTTACCACGAATCGATCAATGCAACAAGGGAGCCAGGGATGCAAAGCAAATGTTGATGCCAGAAGACCCAAAAGTCGAACAAAAAAGGACAAAAGGTAACGCCCTACATATAAAAAATCAAGTCAAGTCATATGTACCGTTTGACCATTTTTAGCTTTGGACTCGTGTTTCATGCCATATGGTGAAACACGGCATCGAAGAAGATTGGACAAATTTCCCATGGGAAACACGGCCATCGAAGAGTCCTCCATGTCGACACTCACGGAATATGAACACGGCATTTCTCGATGCCGGTGTTTCACCTGATTTTCTGGGATCATGTCCATTATTAGCTCATGTTACATGGGAAACACGACGCTCACGGAATGTGTGCGTGGGGAACTTGTCCAATCTTCTTCGATGCCGTGTTTCACCTTGAGTGGAGGAATCTTCTCCAAAATCAAGTCCATATTTATCTATGGACTCGTGTTTCATGCTAGATAGATATTTCATTAAAATGGGCAACTAATTACGAACATAAGAATATGAAAATTAAAAAAGGGCCGAAAAAACGACTGTGAGATCTAACACGTTATATATTGGGAGCGGCTAGCATGACCGCAGAATGAGACCGTGATGGTCAAAGGGCAGCCACAATTTTTTTTTTTTTTGAGGAAACCAGTTTCAATTTTTGACTTTGTGTTTCCTTTCTTGCTTTTTTTCTTTTTTAACTTCCACGTTTCCTACGTGTCGCCCCCAGGGTTTACTCCTCGGCTGTCGGCCGTGCGGGGGTTCCCTGGGTTACCAAAAAAAAAAAAAACTTCTACGTTTCCTTATTGCTAGCTCAAATTGAGAAACAAAATCATAAGAGGACCGGTGGAATCAATTTTCCTGAATATGAAGAAAGAAAAAAATAAATTAGATACTGAAATATAAATAATTACAAGTAGAAAACTATTATCACTTACTAAAAGAAAATCATTAATGTTATTATATAGATCTATTAAATTTAGGAGATGAAAAAACACTGGAAAAGAAGTAAGGAAAAAATGAAATCATTGTGCAATGAAGTGGATTCTCATTCCTTTAGCTCAAATAAAATTGCTCTATAAGTACTCTCCGGTGACCTAAAATTATGACAAGTAATATCGATTATGCATATAACAAATGAAGTAAGGAAAAAATCAAAATAAGAATCAAACTTCATACCTATTGTCTCGACCCGCCGAAAAATAGGTGTCAACACCTATGCAAGGTGCGAATTTCATGTTCTCTAGTGTCATGATGCTTTCATCACTAGCATCTTCGGGCGCATTGTTCATCTTGTCTTCATCACCACCATTATTTTCATTAGTGAAGTTGCTTTCAATACAAACCCTATCCATCTGAATGAGGTTAGAAGAAAAAATTAAACATTATACGTCTAAAATATGTAGATACATACTAAAATTCGACGACAATGAATGCCTCTTACTTTCTTGCAATCAAAGAAGTAGAGATTAACAAGCCTTTCTCCACAGTTATGACTTATTCGATTACAAAATCCAACAATAATTGGAAGTTCAAAGTATACAAGATAATTACATTCCTATTTTTTGAGTCATTAAGTTCTTTTTTATTTGGGAACAATGTCTACATAATCTTTTTCCTTGGCCGAATAATAATATCAACTATTTTAACAGTTGCAACTGAGTTCTTCATATATTTCTTTTTGTTTGAATATTAGCACTTTGATTTGTTTCTTTAAATGAGACAAGAAAATCATTCTCTTCTTATAGTTTTTTTATATGGAAAATGCATTTTTTTTAGTCTCTCATTTTTTAAGATGGAAAATGAGTAGCTGAGGTTTGACTGTCCGTTTTCTAAGTTAACGGCACGGTTATGCAAGCATTTTCCTTATGTGTTATGCTGCGTGAAGTCAGTGGAGGCTAGAAAAGAAAGATAACATGGGTCCAAAAGAGAGATAGGGGATATACGATTTTATCACTTTGAATTGGCGTGTTGACTATGACCTTTGTCTTCAAGATCATATTATTCATACAAGGGTTTATACGAATTTTATAGTTGATAATTTTACCAAAATTTTTCTGATAGAGTAAAACGAAATTATACCAAATAATCATTGGACATGTCACTTCTGTGCTTGAAACTCATTTTAATTTGAGTTTGTGTGTAATAAAATAAAATAAAAGAGTCAGCTCCGTACTCTGCTTAATTAAGAAAAATGCAAGCCAATCACCTAATGCCATTGACAAGGGACGTTTATCTTCAACTTTTTGTAACACAAGTGCCACGGTAACTTTATTATCTCATATATATAGTGTTGCACCAACGAATTGCCTCGGAAAATATAATGGAGGGGTAATGCCCGTAACAAAATAAAAGTTGACAAGATAATTGACTTAGTTGTTGACTTGATGGTCCCAATTTCTTCTATAAATACATCGGTTGTACCTGGTCCAATTCAACACATATGCGCCTACAAAAGAAGAAAGCTCAACCAAAAATAACCTAAAAAGCTGCCATGGCCTACGAGAAAGAACGACTCTCAATGTTGTTCCTCGCTCATGTCCTTCTCATGCTCGTGCAAGAAATGTCTGGTCTTGCTTCAGCACGAACCTCTTCCAAAATGGAAGTGGAGGCACTCCTAAAATGGAAGTCTAAGCTAGACAGTGAGAGCCGCTCTACTTTGTCATCGTGGAATGGAAGCAACCCTTGTTCATGGCACGGAATCCTTTGTGATCCTTTTGGGAGTGTCACCAGCTTGAACCTCTCGCATTCTGCCATATACGGTACGCTTGACCATCTCAATTTCTCCCATTTAACCAACTTGGTCAATCTTCGGCTTGGCAACAACCGGCTCTTCGGGAACATCCCTCCAAGCATTGGTGATCTTTCCAAGCTCACTCTTCTTGACTTCTCTTTTAATAACCTTTCGGGAAACATTCCAACTCAACTCGGGTCATTGCGATCTTTACAAGTGCTCAACCTTTGGAAGAATAAATTGTCCGGTCCAATTCCTACTTCCATTGGAAACATGAGCAGCTTGTCATGGATGACAATTAGCGAAAATCCGCTTGTGGGGACCATTCCAAAGGAAATAGGAATGTTGGGGTCTTTATATCACCTCAATTTTGCAAGCAATTATCTCAATGGATCTATTCCTACAACTCTAGGAAATCTGAGTACTTTGATATTTCTTTACCTCTTTGGCAACCAACTTTTTGGCCCCATACCTTCAGAAGTTGGAAAAATGAGATCCCTGACAACGTTGCAACTATTAGACAATGATTTAACGGGTCCTATCCCGTCATCCATAGGCAACTTGACCAATCTATCTGACCTTCGCCTTTTCAACAATAAGTTGTCGGGTCCTATACCGTCCTCCGTGGGTGACTTGGGCAATCTGACTGTTCTTGCCCTTTACCAAAATGAGTTGTCAGGTTCTATTCCGAAAGAGATCGGAAAACTAGGACTCCTCAGTGAACTAAGTTTATTTACGAATAAGTTGTCGGGTCCTATACCGTCCTCCATAGGTGACATGGGCAATCTGAGTGTTCTTGTCCTTTATGAAAATGAGTTGTCAGGCTCTATTCCGAAAGAGATTGGAAAATTAGGACTCCTCAGTCACCTAAGTCTATTTACGAATAATCTGGAGGGCTTTCTTCCCACCGAGATTAATAACCTCACATTTCTCAAAATACTACAGCTATCTGAAAACAACTTTGTCGGCCAATTGCCAAAAGATATTTGCGGTGGTCGAGTTCTTCAATATTTTGCCGCGGATGACAATCACTTCACTGGTCCAATTCCGCGAGGTCTCAAAAACTGCACGAGTTTGTATAGAGTTAGGCTCCAAAACAACCAGCTCAAGGGAAATATATCCGAGGATCTCGGCACACACCCTAACTTAGATTATCTTGAGTTGAGCAACAATGAACTATATGGTGAGCTACCACCTAGACTGGGTGAATATAGCAATTTGACCAGCCTGAAAATCTCCAACACCCGCATCTCTGGCATGATACCCTTTGAGCTTCGCAACACGAGCCGATTATGTATACTTGACCTCTCTTCAAATAGTCTAGTTGGGGAAATTCCAGAAGACCTGGGAAAACTGAAGTCACTTCTAGAGCTTTCTCTCTATGACAATCATCTTGTAGGCCGCATACCTCAAGAATTTGGAACATTGCCCGATCTAGCAAGAATTAACCTTGCCGGAAATAACCTAAGTGGCTCAATTCCTAGACAACTTGGGGAGTGTTCGAAGCTTCAAATATTGAATTTTAGTAGAAACAATCTTGACAGAAGCATTCCCGTTGAGATCGGCAAGCTTCAGTCTCTTGAAGTTCTCGATCTGAGTCAAAATTTGCTTACCGAAGAAATTCCTGGACAACTTGGGCTACTGCAAAGATTGGAAACACTCAATCTCTCCCACAATCAGCTCTCGGGTTCAATTGTGTCGACCTTTAAGGATATGGCAAGCTTGACTTCTATCGACATATCATACAATGAGTTAGAGGGTCCTTTACCAAATATTCTAGCCTTTCATAATGCTACAATCGAAGTTGTGAGAGGGAACAAAGGCTTGTGTGGAGTTATTGCTGGTCTCAATCCTTGTACAGCAACAATGTCCACAGGCGGAAACAAAATTAAAAAGTTGCTGCTAATTTTGATTCCTACTTTAGGATGCCTACTTTCTTTGTTTCTTATTGTGGCAGCTTCAAGTGTTGTATGCCGAAGAGTAAGGAAAACAGAGGCTAGTTTGATCGATGAAAGCAATGAAAACCCATGGGTAATATGGAGCTTTGATGGAAGAATGGTTTATGAGAGCATTATTGAAGCCACAGAGGAGTTTGATGCCAAATATTGCATCGGTGAGGGAGGACATGGGAGTGTTTACAAGGCCCAATTGAAAACAGGTGAGACTATTGCTATAAAGAAACTTAAGGAAGCAGTGAACGTGGACATGGCCAGCCGAAAAGCATTTGAAAGGGAGATTCATGCTCTGACTGAAGCTCGGCATCGGAATATCATCAAGCTCTATGGCTTTTGCTCTAGTTCTCGACATTCATTTTTGGTGTATGAGTTCCTGGAATTTGGCAGCTTGAAGGATGTACTGAACAATGAAGAGAGGATAACAACATTTGATTGGAAGAAGAGAGTGAATGTTGTTAAAGGTGTGGCTTATGCTTTGTCCTACATGCACCATGAATGCTCTCTTCCTGTAATTCATCGAGACATATCGAGCAAGAACATTTTATTGGATGAAGAATATGAAGCTCACGTCTCTGATTTTGGCACGGCTAAGGTTCTTGAACCTTGTTCATCTAATTGGACTTCCTTTGCAGGCACCTTTGGTTATGCAGCACCAGGTTAGTTGGTTTCTTCACAATTTCACCCCACTCAATTTTGTAGATAAGAAAATGCGTAAACTTCTAAATTCCTAACGAAAAATCCAAAGCTATTCATACGACTTCAAGTTTCCATAGTAGGTTAATTGACATTTAGGCCCCCAATTGATGAAGTGAAGCTTTTTTTGAAGAAATGAAAATTTTTAAATCCCGTTTTTTGTCAACTTTAAAATCCCATCGAAATCTAAAGAATGTATTAATTTATACCTAACTCTCTAAATTTTATTTCCTCAAAATCAATTTAGATTTACGAAGCATGATTATTCTATAAAAGCTAGAAATTATTTTTGCTCTTTTCTCAATGTAGAACTTGCATACACAATGGAAGTGAACGAGAAATGCGATGTTTATAGCTTCGGAGTGGTGACATTGGAACTAATCATGGGAAGTCATCCAGGCGATCTCGTATCGTCTCTTGTGTCCTCTTCTTCTTCATCCTCACACCATTCAATAGTTTCTTGCCCATTGAAAGAAGTTTTAGATCAAAGACTTCCGTGCCCGGAAGGTAATGTGCTAGGAGAAGTGGCTTTGGTGACAAAGATGGCATTTTCGTGCATAAGTCCCAGACCAGAGCATCGTCCAAGCATGCAACAAGTTTCTCGAGTGATAACAGCACATAGCTCCATCATGATAAGCACATCGGAGGACATCAAATTGGAAGAACTAGTTGATCCTACATGTTTCATTTGTTGAGATATTTTTGTCTTCCTGTTGCAGCCCTATGTAGCAAGCTGGCTCCTGTACTTTGTTTTAGCTTTGTCAATTTCATTATCTATTTTTGCAATGGTCCATTAATTTTTTTTTTGCTAGAAATGGTCCATTAATTGCTCGTAAAAACTCAGGAGTTACTGCCACTTACAATTTCAATCCTGAAGAAATGGACTACAGCTCCGGCATTCACGCCTTAAGAATGCCTTAGAAAGATAACAAGATCATGATATGTGAAGTTCCGTCGAATTATTTTAGTTGAATGCGTACCCACATCATGAATTTAGAAAAAAAAATGAAATGTAGATCATAGTATGATTTGTTAAGATGAAATTATGTAAGTAACTTTGCATCCTTTGAAAAGAGAGAGCATATTTTAGTAAGGATTATTTTTAGAGAATAGTGCATTGAAATTCCTAAAATTATCATGAAAATAAAATTGAGTCTTAAAATTTTTAACAAGTATAATCAAATCATAAAACTTGTCAAATTGAAACAATCGACTCCCTAGCTCCATCTACTTTGCCCAACAGAAGATGCTCACATGTGATCTTTTGTAATTTTTTAATACATGTGGCGCCAATGTGGCACACTAGGGGTCATACAGGAAAATAAAACCTGAAAAATTAAGAGAATTAAATAAAAAATGATAAAAAGTTAAAAGAACAAAGAAAATAGAAAAATTTTAAATAAAACAGCCAAAGATTTAAAGGAAAAAAAAAAGAAAAGAAAAGAATGTGCAAACCAAGGGGTTGAGTTGGGGGGCCAGGGGCACCCACCCTTGCCCGACCTTTGCCGAGGAAGTTGGAGGTGACGCATCGCCCTCGAAGCCCCCCTACGGCAGAGTGTGTTTTTCTTTTATTTTCATTTCGGCCTTTTTAAATTTATTTTTATTTTCAGCTTGAAAAATGAATGAATATGGAAAATGAATTAAAAAAATATGAGACCCTCGTATTATTTTAATTTACTATTTTACCAGTGACTTTCATACTATTTCTCGATCCTATATTAGAGATTTGGACTTGCTTGAAAGATTGCATTTTTAGTTATATTTCTTCGGATGAACGTATGGGCGGGCAAGATTTCGAAGCCCTTGCGCGCAACCGGCCCGCCCATAAATCGGGCTTGAAGATTTTGTCCAAATTCGCCCAACGGGCCTGGACGGGCCCGCCTGCCGCATGCTGTCTCTCTCTTGTTGCTCCGCGTCCCTCGGGTTTCCATTTCGAGAAAGTGGATGCAGTAATTGCGACGACACGTGGCGGTCGTACATACCTTCTCCTTAGTGCTTTCCAAGTTACGTTGCGCTCACGCTCTCTCTCTCCTTAAAGGCGGACGCCAACTGTTTTCTTTTTGTCTCCTCCTTCGTCTCTCGTTTTGGCTTTGATGCGAACACCCGGACCGATCTTCTATTCCCTCAACAATGTCGACTCTCACGGTCCCGGAGCCAGTGCCCTCCGTGGCCGATGATTACAAGCAACTCCGGAAAGCATTCGCAGGTTTGCTATCTCCTCAACGCCTTTCTTTCTTCTTGGTGCTCCCTCCTCCGACTCCGGCCAGCTTGATGTTTGATGATCACATATTGTTTGATCGTCAACGATCCTGTTTTTAGTGTTTGGATCTATGCTCTACTTCGAGATCGTGATATGATCGGAATGATCTTCCGGTTGCGATCGATTCTAGAGTTCTTGTGCTTTTTTTGAGTGATCGGCCGTTAACGTCGAGCTATTTCCGGATCCAAGAGTGATTTAGAGATGTAAAATAAATTCGACCATTATGATTTCCTTCTGAATTCGACCTTATCCTTCCATTGTTTCTCGGCTTTTTGGCTTAATGCTTCAGCGATCACTATTCCTATTAGAAACCGAAATGAAATGAAAGATATAAGATTCTTTTGTACAGAGGATGTTTCCTATAGCTGTAGTATATTGTTCGCTTGTACAAGTAAAGAAATTGTTTTCTACCTTGAGCCCGGGATACGGTGTGGTCTCCAAAAAAAAAAGTGAAACTTATTGTCTAATTTAATTTTTTCTTGTTTGATGATTCTCATGAACGATCTTGAAGGATGGAGAACAAATGAGAAGTTGATCATATCCATATTGACTCATAGGAATGCATCACAGAGGAAGCAAACCTACGCCAAGACTTATGGCGAGAACCTCCTCAAGGCATTGGACAAAGAACTTACCCTTATTTCAAGGTCTGGTCTTCTTTAATTATTTGAAGGGAAAATTCCAAATAAAGACCTAAAGTGTTTTCATTTTCTAAAAGAAAAAAGTGCTTGAAGTGAAACTTGTTTCAAATAAGGGTCCAAAATGTCATCATTTTCTTAAATAAGTACCTAAAATGAATCTTGTTTCTTACTATTATGATGGAGATGAGGTGAACATGACTTTGGTAAAAGCAGAGGCTAAGATACCCCATGAGAATAGGCTTACGGCCATGAGGATCTCACAAGGATGTTAGCCACTAGAGCAAAGCACATGTCAATGCTACACTTAATCACTACAATAATGTGTCTTGAAAGATCAACAAAGTGAGTTGGAATGTGACTATTCATGCTTTTACCTATATGACTAAAGTTTACAGTACCTTGAGGATGAAAAGTGTTAGTGGATATTGTTCTTTTTATGAGCTTTTGCTCACAGTCATGTTATCGCTAAAAGTAAGAGGCAACTTAACAATGTCTTGTTTCTAAAATATTGAGACCTAATAATATCACTCATTTTGAGTGAATCCTGGGAATCCAGGACACTCCCAGGAATCGTATTTTACAAAGGAAATGGCAACTTCCACCATCAATCTTTGAAGCGACTCCGATGTCCTCTTAGTTCGGTCTTCTTGCCTTGTATGTATTGTCTTCTTAGTTCGGACTTTTTGTGTATGTTCCATTATGGCTTCCTTGCCTTGTAATAGTTCTTGCGAAACCATTTTTGACCTTGTCTGGACATTCCCATGTCCTAATTAGGTCAGAGATTGATTTTGGCTTTACTTTGTAATTGGTGGTTTGATAAGTATTACAATTTTACCTTTACCAAAAAAAATAAATAATAATATCACTCATTTTGGTGATACTCATTACCTTGCATTGTGCTCTGTTCTGGCATGGGTCATTTCCATGCTATAACCTTCGGTAGTATGTATGCATCCGATTGCATTGAGTTTCTCTCTGTTCTAGACTAATAATTATCCAAATTCTTGATCCTTCATGTTCACACGATTTGAAAACTGATTCAAAACGAGTTCCTTGCTACACTGAGAGCTATAGTCAGTGCTCGACTCACCTGGAGAAGTATTTTCAAAAAATTCTTCAGTTGGCCATCAATAGGCGAGGAACAAATGAAGGGGCCTTGACAAGACTGGTTGCTAGTAGGGCCAAGGTCGACATGAAGTTCATAAATGAGGTGTACTAAGAAGGAACAGGAACAGCTTCACCCTCATCGCGCCATTGTCAAGGACACCGCCAGATACTATGAAAAACTGCTTCTGGCACTGGTTAGCTATGTAGACCCATAATTTACAAATACTCATGAAGCAATATATGGTAAAGGCAATATGTGTACTCAAAGTTAATGGACACCCATTTAGACGTAAACATGGGTCTACGAATTGACTTGCAACCATCCATTGGGACGCTGGATGTAGTCAAAGCCTGTACTCAAGTGACTCAAGTGCGCGCAATAATAAGACGGGACGAGTAATCTTTCTCTCCATCCAAGTCATGCGAGTCAAAAGCATTTGAGCCATCAAATCATGTGAATTCCATAGAATCCGACGCTTCACATGCATTTTATAAATGGAGTGCATGTGATATTGAGCAGGGACTAGTCGTTGGGGAAAGATCTTAACTTCCAGGTCCGAAAGATAAAGCAGTAATCCATGTATTTATGGTGAAATCTCTATCACGCTAAGGAATTCTCATTTTACAATGACATTATGCCAGATATCCCTAGGTGGGTAAAGCTGGGGAAAATTATCCAAAAAGTCCTAAAGCTATTGTACGGGGGCCAATTCAGTTTTAAATCCTTTAATTTTGTCAATTCAATCATAAACCTATTAAAAAGTTATCAATTCAGTCATAAACCGTTCAATTGTGCCAATTTAGTCATAACCCTATTAACTATTTGTCAATTTAGTCATAAACCTTTTAACGAATTACTAATTTAGTCCTTCCGGCTAATTTTGATTGGAAATCGCTAACGTGGCAGTCTAGTTGGCGCTGGCCGTCTTACGTGGTGCTAACGTGGATAATTTTCTATTTTTGAAAAAAAATTCAAATTTTTTATTGATTATTTTACTTTTGTTCTTTCTTTTCTTTTTTTTTTCCCCTTTCTTCCTTTCTTTTTTTTCTTTTCTTCTTCTTCGTTGAGCTCCCCGGTTGAGGGCTAGCGGAGGTGGCTAGCCACTAGGCAAGGGCCGGCGGCCCCTGTAGGCCCGGGGGCGAGGGCCACGAAGCCCTCATTGGCCATTGCTATGGTCGACGAGGGCTACAACGCCTTCACCAAATCTGCCGAGGCGAAGGCATCGCGGCCCTCGCCTAGGCCATTGCGGCCCTCGCCTAGGCCGTCGCTAGCCACAGCGAGGCAAGTGACGGCTTGCGACACCCTCGCCGGCCGCAGTGTGGGCGGGCGAGGGCGTTGTGGCCCTCACCCACAGCCAACAAGGGCTTGGGCGAGGGCTCGCAATGCCTTCACCAACAACAAAGAGGGCTCGTGAGCCCTCGCCCAGATCTGGCTAGGGCCCTAACGCCCTCACCCACGGCCCAGCAAGGGTTGCCCAGTGGCCAGTAGGGGTCACCGGCTGTCGCCCAGTGGCCTGCCACCTTTGCCAGCCCTCGATCGCCGACTCAACAAAGAAGAAAGGGGGAAAAAAAGAAAAGAAAAGAATAAAAATAAAATAATCAATAAAAATCAATAAAAAAATTCAAAATTTGTTTAAAAAAATGTAAAATTATCCATGTTAACACCATGTAGGACAGCTAGCACCGAGTGGATCGCCACGTCCGTCAGTGATTTCTAGGAAAAATTAGTCGGAAGGACTAAATTAACAATTCGTTAAAATGTTTATGATTAAATTGACAAATAGTCAATAGGATTAGGACTAAATTAGCACGATTGAAAGGTTTAAAACTAAATTGGCAACTTTTTAAAAGATTTAGGATTGAATTGGCAAAATTGAAAGATTTAGGATTAAATTAGCCGCCATATAATAGGTTTAGGACTTTTTGGATAATTTTTCCCATATCGTTGTGCTACATGACACGTTCATGTGCGAGTACCTAGTAATTTGCTTTTTGATTGTGACCTTAGAAATGTCTAATCCGAACAAATCTCTAAATCTTATGCACTTTTATAAGAATTTTTTAATCGGTTCTTATGCATATTTTGTTATAATGCTTTTAATCGCGACTTCAACAAATCTATAATCCTAGCAAATCACTAATTCTTATGCATATTTTGGTATCAAATCTATAATCGATATACAAGAAATAATAGAACTAATTATATATTGGTGATAATTTTCAATAATAACTATTTATGTAGATATTCTATTCTAAAATACCTGTATATTGTATATTTAAAAAGGCTCATGCTAATTCGATACCTAATTTGAAAAACACAAGTTCGGCGACGGAAATGTCTAATCTATACTTATGACCTTTTCTGTGGTTATGACAATTTGCTTCTCCAGTGTCTCTTCTAGTAATTATCTTTTATCAAAATGTCTCTTTCCCCCATCAGGCGTCCTAAAAGACTTTCGGTATGAATTGGCTATAATGTCTAATCCGGAAGGATTACCTGTTTATGGTGGCCGGGCTTGTGGGGATGATCCCAGTTATCCCTTACATTGGTGACCTTAGATTTATCTCGATTTGATGATCGAGTCACCAGAGTGCACCACGTTTAGGTTGACCTAGATCTAAGGGTGTGGTGGCTTAGTGGCTGTCAGAGAGAGAGAGAGGGGGGCGATGGTCAACATGGTCATGGGCTCTGCAACAACGATGAGCATTGGAGCCTGCAGAGGAAGCGACTTCGTGGTTATAATGGGGCAACAACGCGGTGGAGACGTGCAAAGGCGAGGGAGACAGAGATTGTGGGGAGAGGGTGTGGAGGCCGGTAGGTTAGCCCTCGTTTCAATTGGATTTTCTTTGTTTGTTTGTTGAAGTTAAGTTTAATTAGAGATTAGATATACGTATGCAACACCGACCGGAGATTTTTTTTTTTTGGTCGAACACCGACCGGAGATTGACCAAAGAGAATTTCCTCTTCATTAGAGATTGAGAAAAAAAGAGCACTAAATCTGAATTCCTTATTTTTAACTAAATTGAATAGATAGCATTGTTATTTGCAATTTTTCCTACCATTGACGTCAACTTGCAAATGTATGAGAATCAGTCTAAATCTTTGATGTGCCGTGTTTCACGAGCGGAAAGAGTTTTCTCTCAGTTACATTATTCAACATCACAAAAGTAAACCTTATCGACGGAATATAGCTCCAAACATCAAGGAGTTATCCACAATAAAGAAAGATCGAAAATAGGACTTTCTCGTTGTTTTTCTAGAAGTTCATCAAGCAATAGTGCTTTTTTCTAGGAGAAGTAGTTACATTAGTTTAGTTTTCTCCGCTCTGTTGACCATTATTACACCCCAATCTATTTCTCCAAAATGACCAATAAGTCTTTGCAAATTAATAAAAGAGGGAAGTGTCAAAAAAATTCCTAAAATTATTGCATTAGTATCAATTTAATCTTAAACCTTTTAATTGTACCAATTTGATCCTAAACTTTATAACTTAGTGTCAATTCAATCATCCTGGCTAATTTTGGCCAGATATTGTTGACATGAAAGCTAACGGTCTATGTGGCACCGCCGATGCTGACATGGACAACCTTTAATAATATTTTTTTCAAATTTATTTATTCTTTCATTCTTTTTTTTTCCTTTTTTCTTTCTTCTTCCTTCTATCGATAATCGGCTATTGACCACAGGCAATGGCCAGCCACCAACCATGGCTAGGTGGGCTGGCCTCACCTAGGCAAGAGTTATTGTCACTCGCCACAGGCGAGACCTAGCCTGCCCCGGCCAAGCGAGGGTGAGCCCCGACGAGGGTCAACCTCACCCTCGCCCAGGCCAAGGCGGCCTTGCCAAGTGTTGCTTTCGCCCAAGTGATGCCCAGTGAGGGTAGCCCGTCTGTCCATGGCCGATGCCCAATCACCAGCAAAAGGAAGAAAAAAGGGAAAAAGAAAGAAATAAAAAATTAAAAAAATCATAAGAATTTAAAAAAAATCAAAAAAATTAAATATTATTAAAATTGTCCATGTCAACACTGGTGGTGCCATGTAGGCTGGCCGGCATCCACGTCAGCAATATTCCACAAAAATTAACCAGAATGTCTAAATTAGCACAAAGCCAAAAGGTTTAGGACTAAATTTGCATCGATAAACGATTTAAGACTAAATTGGCATTAATGCCATAGATTTATGACTTTTCTAAGACTTTTTTCTAATAAAACAAGTTGTGATGTGAGTTATGTGGACCAATAAATATATTTTTCTTAGTTAATCATTGTTAATCGATAAGTCCATTCACATATTCAAAACGAGAGGGTAGGTAGACTTGATGAAACAATTCCATATATTCACCCGTTACCTTAATTTCAATTCCCACTTGAAAGTCCAATTGTCCCGCTGCCAATCCCGCAACCATGAAAATAATATAAATTTGAAATTTTGCCACGGTAGGTCGAGATAATTGATAAGCAAGGTACTGACCATTTATAGGCGTGAATGTCATTTTATATATCACCTAACATGGTTTCTTCCAGTCTTATTCGAAAGGAAATTGTCCAATTAGTCCTAAACTAATTTTGCGAATACCAATTTCATCATAAACTTTTCAATTTTGCCAATTTAGTCTTAAACCTTTGTGCGAAATTTCAGTGTAGTTATTCTAGTCAATTTTCGCTTAAAATCGTTGATGTAATGGTGTGCCACGTAGAACAACTAGCAATGACTAGACCATTACTGCAGTGACTTTCGGCAAAAATTGACTAGAAGGATTATATTGGAATTTCAACTAAATGTTTCATGACTATATTGGCAAAATTGAAAAGTTTAGGATTGTATTGATATCCATGCAATAAGTTCAAGATAGATTGGATAATTTTCTCCGACGTAGGGCATTGGGACATTCCTTTTTAAGAGGAATTGAAGACTTTCGCAATGGGGAAGGAATACCAACAATATTATTGACTTGGTTGTTGGCTCCATGGTCCTGATTTTCATCTATAAATACATCTCGTTTGTACGTGGTCCATTTAAACACAAAAGCGCCTAAAAGCAAAGAAAAGCCTACCCTAAATAACCTGAACAACCTGTCATGGCCTCCTCTCCAAAACAACCCTCTAATCGAATTTTTATTTCTTTTCTAAGAGTTTAATCTACCTAAGCCTAAACTAAACCGAAGATATCCATTAAAATCCCTAAACTATATGCATACTAGCTGAATGAAACTAAACTGAATCGATTACTAAGATCTAACACCTAATCAAGACCTATTTTTTTTAACTATTTCCAAATTTTTTATTTTTATTTTTATTTTATTTATTATTATATATTATGAGAAAAGAGGACATGGGCCGGGCCTCTTGGACCCTGTCCGAATATGGATCATACTTGGACATCACGGGTTCTACGCCGTGGACACAGTTGGGCTCTTTTATCCAGCCCTTTCAATAGACTTAACCCCAACCCACTAAAAATCAAACTCAGCCCAAACATTTATAAACTAAGTCAAGCCCAAACTGTTCTAAACTATATCAAACCCAAACTCACTAAAACTAACTAAAATTCAGCTTAAGCCGATTTTATTATTTTCTTTTTCTCCGTTTTTTTATTCTCCATTCTCTCTCTCTTTTACCCCTTTTTTCCCTTCACAGATCTATATTATGTCAAGCTTAAGAGACAAAACACTAAATTTACCAACAAATCTCCACCTAAATCAAAACCATTAATTGGGTGGGTCTAACATTGGGGCCCACATAATCAATGGTCTAAACGAGGCTCGGTAGACTATGTAATGTTTTTTCACCCGACGACATCGAGAAGAGAATCAAGTCGAGTCATTGTGCACTACTCCAATAGATAGTCTGATTGATAAAACAGTTTGGGCATTTCTTGTGAACATAAACATATCCTTTAGGAATGCTCTTGACTTTCACATCCAATAACCAAATTATTAATAGAGTACCTGGGGTCCTCAAAAAATCTTTATCTTGTGTGTAGTTATATTTGTAGGAATTTATCGTACAATTCGGAATTTGTATATCCATGTGTTTGATTAAATCTCAATTACCATGAAAACAAGTCATCTAGAGACACAAAACAAATGTTGATGCCAAACCACCCAAAAGTCCAAAAGA
This sequence comes from Syzygium syzygioides, assembly GCA_031216285.1. Lineage (NCBI taxonomy): Eukaryota > Viridiplantae > Streptophyta > Magnoliopsida > Myrtales > Myrtaceae > Syzygium > Syzygium syzygioides. The sequence goes on from CM062247.1 coordinate 27,971,013, forward strand.
AAGTTAAAAAAAGAGAAAAATTAAACTAATCAAAACAATCTCGACCCATTGCAGTTTGCATACATAAGATTATTGATCATTGTCATGTCTGTGCGCCTTTAATTTTCATCCATGCGTTTTATTAAGTGGTATCATATAAATTCATTATTGATCCATTTACAAAAACATTAACTAACCCGATATTTCACAATGTAGAATTGGACACTCCTTATTTCGTCTCTTACTCTTTCTATTTTGCTCGTTCCTCTTACATGTCGTTATACGTTCGGCATGGTTCTATTTGCATCTCACATTTCACATGTAACGTCTTCCTTAGACGTGAGATGAAGTATGTCTAGCTCAAACGATATGGGTCAAGCCCCAAATGAGACAAAACAACGACCATTTATAGTCATGGGTATCAATTTTTCTACGCTGTGTTTTGCGAAGTGGAGAAGTCTTCTCCAAAACCGCTATTGTTTCAAGTGGGATGTGAACTCTTGGGTCGCCCTCTCTTCCATCACATCAGATCTCTTTTGAACTTTGAGGGAACTTTCTTTAATCAATGTTAAGTTTTCAATGTTGTCGTCAGATCTCGGTACTTGCTCTAAAGAAGATTAATGAGTCTTTGCAAATAGAAGGCCATGCATATCAAATGTATGGTGTTACAAGTTGTGATGTGAGACGTGTGGATCACAATTGACAAGAAGTATCTTTCTTTGTTGATAATAGTTGGTTTACTAGTCAAGTCCCATTTGCATCTCGCATTTCACTTGTAATGCCTTACTTAGATATAGATGGAGTATAATCCAGCTCGATCCTCGTGGCTCAAGCCCCCAATGAAATATCTGAAGTGATCGGACAAATCGACTACCATATATCGTCATAGATATCATTGATTCGAGTGGGATGTGAACTCTTAGGTCACTCTCTCTTCCGTCACATCAGATCTCCTACGATCTTTGAGGGGAACTTGTTTTAACCAATGTTAAGTTTTCAACGTTGTTGACTTACATCCCAGTCCTTGCTCTAAAGAAACCGATGAGTCTTTGCAAATAGAGGGCCATGCACATTAAATATATGGTGTTACAAGTTGTGAAGTGAGACGTGTGGAATTCACAAGAAGTATCTTTCTTTGTTGATAATCGTTGGTTTACTAGTCAAGTCCTATCAGCATCTCGTATTTCACATGTAATGCCTTGGTTAGATGAGAGATGGAGTATGATCCAGCTCAATCCATGTGGGCCAAGCCCTGAATGAAATATTTGGAATAATCGGACAAACTGATGACTATTTATCGTCATAGATATCATTGATTCGAGTGGGATCTAAACTCTTGGATCACACTCTCTTCCGTCATATTGAATCTCCTACAATCTTTGAGGGGAACTTTCTTTATCCAGTGTTAAGTTTTCAGCGTTGTTGACTTACATCCCAGTCCTTGCTCTAAAGAAGACTAATGAGTCTTTGCAAATAGAGGGCCACGAACATTCAATATATGGTGTTACAAGTTGTAAAGTAAGACATGTGGAATTCACAAGAAGTATCTTTCTTTGTTGATAATCGTTAGTTTACTTGTCAAGTCCTATTAGCATCTCGTATTTCACATGTAACACCCTGCTCAGACGAGAGATGGGGTATGACCCAGCTCGATCCATGTGGGCCAAGCCCCGAATGAAATATCTGGAATAATCGGACAAACTAATGCACTACAAAAAAACATGTTTTTTGCGACGAATTTTGCGACGAAAAAATTGCAAAAATCCGTCGCAAATCTATTTTGCGACGAATTTAGCGACGGAAAAAATTCCGTCGCTACTAGGTCGTCGCAAATTTTTGCGACGGAAAAAAAATTCATCGCAAATAATTCGTCGCAAAGTTCGTCGCAAATAATTCGTCGCAAAATTCATCGCAAAGTTCGTCGCAAAATTCGTCGTAAATTTCGTCACAAATTTCGTCGCAAAAATTTTCCGTCACAAAAATTACGATGGATTTATTTTTCCGTTGTAAAATTTGTCGCTAATTTGGCGCGAATTTTTTTTTTTTTGTAATTTGCGACGAACTTACTCGTGACAAAATTCGTCGCAAATTTGTCACGAAAAATTTTGATTTTTTCCATGAACATTATTCATGAACAAATTTAGCAATGATTTTTTTTTAATTCTTTAGCGACAAACTCTGCGACGAATATCGTTTAGGGACGAAATTAGCGATGAAATTTTATTTTTGTAACGAACTTTTATAATTTGTGATCGTACGATAAAATCATTTATTTTATTTTTCGATTTTAAACTTAATTAAAAGCAAAATTAATTTCTGAAATTTATATTTAACATTGATTAAGCACTTAATAACATCAAAATATTATAATAATATGAAAATGAAATACATTCATCTACATTTTCCACAAGAATGACAAATATTTTTCTTTATAGTACACATAATGAGAGAATAAATAATCTTGCATAATAACTAATCTTGCACAATAAACAATGACGACAGAAATGAATAAAAAAAAATATCTGGCTTTTAGCGACAATCTCCATCATATAAATACTGAACAAAACTAAAGACACGGTCCATGTGAGAAGCTCACTTCCTTTGCTCTGTGAAGTTCACGTACTGATCAAGTGCTTTCTTGTTTACATGACTAAACTGTCGGAGCTGCTCATTGCATCTGTGAAGCATCTTCTGCAACTCTTTGATGCTCCTCCGTCTATACCAATAATCTCAAACATATAAAACTCTTTGACGCGGTCCCTAGCCTCGGTGACGACCACGTCGGGGCCCTGTCGTGGTGCTTCTGGTAATTTCTTTCAACTTGTAGGCAGAACAAGACTTCCTAGAAGATTACAAAAGCACTATTCTAAGAAGAAGAAGACAAGGAAAAAGCCACAATAAGCGGAGTCCAAGTGCAAAGGCATTACGAAAGCTTATGTAACTCTCTTGACAAGGAGGATATAAAAAGGTCACGTGTGTATGAGAGAGTGCCCACAACCAAACATGCATGCTTGTGTGCCTTTGTGCGGGTGCATGTGCATTTCTGCCAAATATTCATCCCCATTCTATATGTGTACGAAAAAAGATAGATAGCCAAATAACTGCCTTTTTAGATGGACATGTTTGTGAGTGCATGTATTTGTAATTGTATATGTAATGACTTTTCTGTATGTACATGTTATCCATGGATTGAACCTTTTCCTAATCTAGCAACGAACAATTGTTTCTATTGCAGCACTTTTTAGAAGGATGTTGATGATGCACTATTTGTGACTTACCAATCCTCAGCAAAATGCCATCTCCTTTCCATGAATGGACTAAGAACAACCTACTCTTACATGGACTAGAGCTTTCACATGTCAATAACATATTTCACATACGCAAATTGAAAAGACATAAAAAATAAGTTCACATCAGCTAAGCACCTATTACAATTGTATCTACATCAGAGTTCGGTAGATTGCCAATGGGATGATCAAATCAGCATTTTCATGACTGCAGAAGTTCAACAGACATTGAAGGAGCCCCATATGATAGTCGCCAAAGAAATGTTTACTTCTCGAATCTGGACATCTAAGGAACTTATGCTATCCATCTAATTACTATTAATTGAAGAGCCATTGAATAGAAAGGGAATGACTGGACTATCTCAATTAGACATGAGGGCTTGCAATAGAATCAAGCTCAAGAGGCCAACCAAACTTCTAAGGCCAAGGAAGATGAGCAAGCTCGACCTACCAAGGCATCTGAAGTTCTAAGATCCACCCAATTGACCAAGATTACTCCATCAACAGCCACCCCCAAAAAGATTTCCCTTCTTTTGTAATTTAAATGAAGGTGGTAAAGATTATCATGTTGGATTCAAAGTTTCTGCCCTCATTCCCCGCAGATCGATCACTACACATCCACATTGAACCTATATTACACAATCCAACCATAATTTCTAAACAAAGAAAATCCAAAGCATTGGAGAACATGGAGAGAATGCGGACAAATAGGTAAAACGGTGGCGACCCATTCCGCCAAATGAAACATTGCATTTAAGGGGAAAAAACACAAAACGTCATCAACAAATAGGGAGAGGGGAAAAAAACCAAGAAGAGCAGATCTAACCATTTGTTCAAATTCTCAGATTTCTCTGTAGTCACTTGGACCTCCAAAAACCACCTTGCTGATCCCATCCGAAGGCTAACAGCATCATCCCCCAGAACAACCCGTTAAAAAAGGAAAGCCCAAGAAGATAAAAAAAAAAAAGGCAGAAGGTGATAGCGAACGCCGCACCTGGTGAGAGCGAGCATTGGAGCAAGAGGAAGCCGAACCGGGCGCGACCGAATCGTGGGGAGGCGGAGTCTCCGACCACGTGAGCAAATCTGAAGTCAAAGTGTGAGGCTTCCTCACTGTTGCTAATTGGTGTGAAAGTATCTTGCCCTTTTGCTACTGTCCATGGAAGACCTGCGGACTACCAACAAGAACAACAGGGAGGAGATGAAATCAATTTCATTTAGAGTTGAATGGATCCTCAAGAAGAAAAAATTTTTGATCCACAGAAAAATGAGGAAAAAATTATAAATGTAGGAGCTGAAAAAATAACAAAAGCAGGTTGGTCTTAGTTGATATCCACAAAATCAAAGGCCCATTAAGTTCCAGGCAATAATCATGTCTAATGTGCTGAGCAAGTTAATCAGCTTAAAAAAACTTTCCGAGTGTTTATTGCGAGGACATGTCACCAAAGGGAAGGTCTCACTCAAATGATAACATTACAATTTGGCAAATGCTAAAGTTTCTTCTGAAAACTACCAGCCACCTCATCTTTGATAGCAACTTTTTCTGAACCAAAAGATACAGCCAGTAGATAACCGAACATATAGTACATTTCAGGAACAAAGAGAAAGGGAGGGCCACCAATTCTATCCATAAAAGATTTAAAGAAACAGGGAATACACCTTCGCAGAAGATTGGATCTCCCTAGCAGTCATATCCAGTCCAAGAGCATATCCTACAATTCATGAGCATACCAGCTTCACTACCTCAAAGATTGAAAAATCTTCAATCGAACGAAAAGCACAGATCAGAGAAACAAAATCACGAAAAAGACGGAATAGAGAGTCAACGACTGATTAGTTGAACCTTCTAGTTACTCAGTGATCCCTTCACTTAGCATCATAATATCCAAAGCCATCCACATTCAGTATCCCAAACCTCCACAATATATAGAAGTTGGGTGATAAACAGCTCCAATTACAGATCACACTATCAGCCACAATGTAATGTGTTTCATGCAACATCCCAGGATCATAATGGGCATTTAAGCTTGTATAACCGTAAAAAGGTTTGTGCTGCTTGCCCCAAAACACAATCTAATTGACTGAAACTCGAGGAGGGAAAAGCAAAGCATAGACCAGCTCTGTCCGGAAATTGACAATTTATGCTAGGACGCGTTTTGCAAGCGCCAACAACAATGGTGAAAAGCATTAATGGGAATTATAGACGAGAAAAGCATGTTGTTTCAATTAGTAGTTTTCAAAATGACATCGCATTACCTTCTCTTGATCAGGGTTAATTCAACAAGAATAACAATGTAGTCGCCGGTTTAGCAGAAACTACAAAGGTAGATAGATATTTTTTTTTGGTAAAGAAAAAATAAAAATAACAAAGGTAGATAGATATTCGTGTCCATGATGACCAAGATATTGTACGGTTCGGAATCATCCCCCGCAAAAATTAGCTGATTCTCCTATTCAGCTTCGTTATCACCCCCCATCTCCAATGAAGTTGTATCATGAACCCGAGACAAATTATCCTCTCATTACTAGCTCGAGTCAAATACCAAATGAAACTCACTCCGCCCAAAAGATCCAGATAGTTAGAAGGCATCCCGAATCAATATGTGAGCGACACCGCGAATCATGACGCCATGAAGTCCGTACACTAAGAGGACGGCAGCAAAATCCATCAAGGCGCACGCAAAGCGATCAGCAGATTCGAAGTTACCTCCGACGTAGTCCATGGCGGCCGACTCGGGAACGTCCCGAGCTTTCCGCCCGATCACGACCGCGAGCTCCACCTCGTGGTCGAGCGACAGCAATGGGGGCGGCACCTCGATCGTCCCCCCGTTTTCCAAGTACGACGACGTTGGCTTCAAGAACAGCACCGACTCCTAGTCACCGGAACACCGCGAACGCGAATCGTCGGCATCAAACGATCGGCGCAAACAAAGGAACCGATTCAAGAAAACGACGGAAGGCAGTACGGGTACCTTGGGAACGGCGTTGCCGAGTTCCTTGGCGTGGGCGGTGTAGTTGCGGCCGACGGCGACGATCTTGGTGCCGACCTGGATCCGGGCGACGGCGAGGTCGAGCAGCCATGGGAGAGGTTGAGCGGCGGCCATGGGCGAGGCCGCTCGACCTCGCCCAGATCTGGGGCGAGGCGAGGGAGGGCTGGTTGGCACAGAACGGGCGTATGGCGACGGAGGAGGAGGCAACGGCGGCGGCGGCGAGGGTGGCCATCATGGCTGGCGGAGAGGAGGAGGGAGCGACGGAGGGGTGTTTGGCGAAGCGGGGGGGTTTCTGAGGAATAGTAGAGAGAGAGAGAGAAACTGCGGTGAGGGCAGGGATATTTGAGAGATTGGCGGGGAGCTTGCGACGGATTGTTATTTTTCGTAGCAAATTGCGACGGATTTCTTTTCCGTCGCAAATTTGCGATTTTTTTTTGTGCAAATTTGCGATAGATTTTTTTTTCTTCGTAAATTTGCGATTTTTTTTTGCACAAATTTGCGACGGATTTTTTTTTCCACCGTCGCAAATTTGCCATTTTTTTGGCGCAAATTTGCGATGGATTTTTTTTTCAATCTGTCGCAAATTTTGCGACGGATTTTTTTTCCGTCGCAAATTTGAGATGGATTTTTTTTTTCGTCGCAAATTTGCGACAGATTTTTTTTCCGTCGCAAATTTGCGACGGATTTTTTTTTCCGTCGCAAATTTGCGACGGAGTTTTTTTCTGTCGCTAATTCCGTTGCAAATTTGCGATGGATTTATTTTCCCGTCACAAATTTGCGACGAATTTTTATTTCGTGGCAAATTTCGTCGCAAATTAGCAACGAAAATTATTCGTCGCTAATTTGCGACGGAAAAAAAATCCGTCGCAAATTTCGTCGCAAATTAGCGACGAAAAATTCTCCGTCGCAAATTTCCGTGGCAAAATCCATATTTTTTTTGTAGTGATGACTATTTATCGCCATAGATATCATCGATTCGAATGGGATCTAAACTCTTGAGTCGCACTCTCTTCCATCATATCAAATCTCCTACAATCTTTGAGGGGCACTTTCTTTAACAAATGTTAAGTTTTCAATGTTGTTGACTTACATCCTAATCCTTGCTCTAAAGAAGACTAATGAGTCTTTGCAAATAGAGGGCCACGCACATTAAATATATGGTGTTACAAGTTGTGAAGTGAGACGTGTGGAATTCACAAGAAGTATCTTTCTTTGTTGATAATCGTTGGTTTACCAGTCAAGTCCTATTTGCATCTCATATTTCACACATAACGCCTTGCTTAGATGAGAGTTGGAGCATGATCCAACTCGATCCATGTGGGTCAAGCCCTGAATGAAATATCTAGAATAATTGTGACATTCCGAATTTCGACTCATTTTTGGGATTTATAAAATGCCTAATTTGTCAGTGTGCTTATAGTAAAATCTCGTCCGAGAACTGATCACTCTCGGTTATTATTTTAAATTAGAGATTTCGCTAGAATCACACTCGATCGAATTTTCATTGTTATTTAGATCCTGAACTTGGCAGTCGATTTTCGGGAGTTTTAGGACGAAATAAATTGGACGGTGTCGACATTAATGTGGCCAGTATCGAGATTATCAGGAATGATGGGAAAATGGGAGTTTTTGACCAAGTGTGAATTTGGACTAGTAGACCTCCCTCGTTAAAATTTGGTTTCATTAATTTGGCCTTTGTCCCTTTTTATGTGCGAGGCCTATTTAGGACCGGTAGACCATTTTCGGTTTTGAGTTTGGACCCTCGGTTTGCGTTTAATATTTGAAAGTTCAAATATTTTCCTTTAATTCTCTCTCTCTCTCTCTCTCCCCACGTGCGCGCGTTTCCCGCCTATGTCCCATCTCTCCCATGCTTCTGCAGGCCAACCCACTAACATACTCTTTCTCCTTTTCCTTTTTTTTTATTTCTTTTTCTCCTCTCTCTCTCTCTCTCTCTCTTCTGCTTCTTCTTCGTCTTCCCCTCTTCCCCGACCTCCGACTGGTTCTGCTCCGTTTTGCCCAGTCGTCGTCTGCCGCTCGGCCGCCCTCCACCTCCGTCCGACGCCGTTCCACCGGTCGCCGCCGCCAGCAAGCTCGGTTGCCGACCCCGCCCTGACGCCCGCGACCGCCGCTCGCCGGCCCTATTCGCACAGCACGCGAGCAGCAGCTCGCCGAGGCGTCTGCCGCGATCCGGCGCCGCCCCAGCCGACCGCCGCCCTGTCCCTCGTTGTTCGGCCACCTGAGGCGCCGCCGTGCCACCCCCGCCTACCGCGTAACCCCCTCTCCTCCCCCTCTCTCTCTTTTTCCCCAGAGCTTCCCCCGTTTTGGACCCCCGGCCTCGCCGCCGCCGCGCGCCGTCGTTCCGGCCGCCGCCGCCCCGTCTCTGCCACCCGGCCGTCCCCCTCAGTCACCTCCGCCACCCTGCTGTCCCCTCGGCCGCCACAACTTCCCCTTCATCTCCTTCTTCTTTTTCCCGAAGCCTCCCCTGTTCTGGACCTCTTCGGCCGCGCGCCGCCTCATCCCGCCGCCGCCCCGGCCGTCGCCGCCGCTCCGTCCAGCCAACTCCCCTCACCGGCCGGCACATCAGCCCGTTCCTGCCCCTCACTCTCCCTCTTCCGGTCTCTCTCTCTCTTTCCCTTGTTTGGCCGAGGAGGGCCTTCGCTGGAGCGCCGGTGCCGCCGCCGGAGCTGTTCCGCCGCCGCCGCCGCCTCACCCAGCCTCGCCCAGCACCACCCGGCCGCCCCACCTCTCTCTCTCTCCCTCCCGATCGCCATGAACAGCCGTCTCTCCGTCTAAGCCATTGCCGTTCGCCGAAACTGCCGTCGCCGTTACTGTTCCAGCGAAAGGTCACCGCTGCCCAGTGGTTGTCGCCGCGTGTTCGGCTCGGTTTGAAGCGTAGGACACCCGGTGAGTTTGACCCTAAACCCTAATTAGGCTAATTTACATTTCTAGACGGGTTTAGGAGTTGATTAGGTTAAATTAGGAGTTAAATTGTGGAAATTGTTAAAGGTTGATGTCGGGGCTGATTTAGTGGTGTATCGCGACCATTTTATCAAGGTTTAGTGGCCCGAGAGGTGCTGTTCATTGGCTGGAAATTAGTGGATCGGAACAGCCCGAGTTTGGCTAGGCTCGGTTTCAATTGTGGACTATTGTGCGCGCTTCGCATTTATTCTTATAGTGGCTGTTCTGGACGATATTTTGGAGAGTCAATTGGACCATTTTGAGAATAATTATTGGCCTAGAATTTGTGGTATAGTGGCTGGCCATGACGGATTTGACTTAGGCGAGACGCGATTGATTGGGACTTAGTAGTGCAATTAACAAAATTGATGGATAGACCGAGTTAGTGATTGAATGGTCTCTAATTGGGAGTGGATTGGCAATGTCGTGACATGTCTAATGTGGCTAAGAACGGAGTAGCTTGACGGGCCTAGGATACGCGAGTTTTGTTGACCCGGTTGTGTGAATTTTAGTGCGCGCCTTATTTGGTATTATGGTGACTGATTAAATGGTGTCTTGGGGAGTTCAATGGAACATTTTGAGGTCATTAGATGGCCCGGCGTGATCGATATGGTGGCTGTCCACTTTGAACTTAGTTGGACAAAGCGTGATTGAATTGAGGTTTGGAGTGTAAGTGCCGGGAATAATGAATTGGCTGAATTAGTGGCTGAATTGTCTCTAAAGGCGAGTGATTTGTAGTGTCCTAGCACATGTCCAATGACTTGAGGAAGGGAGTAACTTGATGGATCTCGATTTCTGTGGATTCGTGATAGACTAGTTGTGTGATCTACGCTTGTGAATTGTGTACCGTGCATGAGTGCTTGAATTGATTTCATGGTCGTGCTTATATGTTGGTTGGGCATGTTGAAATGTAGACTAGGCATAGTGTACTATAATTGATTGAATGGCATTGTACTATTAATTGCCCATTGTGAATATTGTGAATTGCCCAAGTATGAATTTCATGGCCATGGATGTGCATTACGAGCATTGGCACGGCATGTGCATTCACAAGTATGCTCGAATGACATGTGCATTGTGATCACCTAAAATGCCCTGATGCGTTTTACGCGGGGTTCAGATAAAATTGGTGCCTGTGAATGTGTGATCACAATAAACCCTGATGTGTTTTACGCGGGGTAGTGAACCCGTCCTGAGGCGTGTTACGCGGGACGATGCTCGGTTTACCGGAAGATGTCCGGCCTGATGCGTTTTACGCGGGCTGTGTGTCATGAGCCTGCGGGCTAGAGATCGATCTCGAAGTGATGGACCTGATGCGTTTAACGCGGGTCGAAGGAGAAATTGGCAAATGGCAGAGTGCTAGTATGCGAGCGTGCGATAATGCATTGATGAGGCATGAGCATGAGTACGAACATTAGCATATGCATAACATGCGTTGTGACATAGAAATGCGCGTGTATGTGCTGTGATTAAATTCTGTCGCGTGACTACTGTTGTTGATTTAATGCCTAACCTGCAGGGTCCAGTAAGATTAGATTTAGGCCCGAAGGCCTGAGTCAGTTATGTGTGTATTATATGTTGTTAGCGCTTGTCAGGAGGTGCACGTTAGCCTAGTTTAGGTTTAGGGAATTACTCGCTAAGATTTATTCTCACGGTTGTTGAAAACCGATTTTTCAGATCCCCGGCCTTGAGGATGACAGACGTACCGATGCGTTTTTGGGAGGAGCCCCAGGCTAGTTGTAGCGGCCTTGATCCGCTTTTGATTTTTGGTGTTCGGGTTGTACTTGGATATTGTAAATGATTCCCAGTATTAGTACAAGTGTTGATTTCGGTGGTTACCCTTGGTTATGTGTTTATCTATGTACGGGTGGTTTTAATTACTTCCGCATGTGCTTTAAATCTCTGTGTTGGGTTTGGGTTGGCGACGCGTCCTGGGACGTCGCACACGAATCGATCTCTGTGAGGAATGTGGCGCACCGAGAAATGCGGGGCGTGACAATAATCGAACAAACCAATGACCATTTATTGTCATAGATGTCATCGATTCGAGTGGGATCTAAACTCTTGGGTCACACTCTCTTCCATTATATCGAATCTCCAACATTCTTTGAGGAGAACTTTCTTTAACTAATGTTAAGTTTTCAGTGTTGTTGACTTATATTCCAATCCTTACTCTAAAGAAGACTAATGAGTATTTGCAAATAGAGGGTCACGCAAATCAGATGTACGGTGTTATAAGTTGTGATGTGAGATGTGTGGATCACAGTTCACAAGAAGTCATCTGATGAGACAAGAGGGACGGTAGTATGAAAGAACGAAGCTTGGTAGTCTATTGATATATCTGAGTTATAAAAGCAAAAGACAAAAAGAAATATTAATTTGAAAACCAAAATGAAGTAAGGCTATTCAACAACTTGTTCTGTGATTTCATATTTTTATTTTTATTCCTCACATTAAGTTCAAACTTTTGAGTGCAAATCCGACAATCTAAAAATATTGAATTTATTTCTTCAGCTCCAAGTGAATGATTCTTAAACTCAAATGACTTCTTTTGAAGAAAAAAAATTGGGAATATCAATGATATTCCATGGTAATATAAAAAGAAACTCTACTTTTTGTCATTGTACTTTCATTATTTTTCTAATCAAATATTTGTACTTTCACCTTTTCTAATCAATTCTTACTAATACAAAATTTTTAATCATGTCCCTCTGCGACAATGATGTCGTGATGTATGAAATATTAAATAAAATAACATCTTTGATAGCAAATGATGCCGTGATGCATTGAATGAATAATTAACGAAAAGGGTTTTCCGATCTTGCCAAGGTTGAGGACCCCACCACGGAGGATGTAGGAAGGAAGAGACCAAACAACGTAGGTTCGATGAACTGAATCACCGCCTTGGTAGGTGTCAAGGGGTAGATTTTTGGCCACCAAATTCTCGACTCTGTATTGTCGGCAAGCACCTCGCCTTGACCGAGCCACAACCCATTAAGCCAAAAGCCAACACGATTGTGAACTCAATCCTACGAGTCAAGCCACACACGGCACATTCCAACGCGAGCACGCACGGCCCAAGCCTGCCCTATGGTCACGTTCATAGCACCCTTCCACAAAAACCAGGTCACGATGTCACTAGTCACACGCCAGATCGCACCTATGACTGGTCCACAAATACTTGGTCAATCACGGCTAAGTGTCTGTCCACATTGGGAATTTGTCCAATCTTCTTCAATGCTGTGTTTCACCGAGTGGAGATATTTTCTCCAAAATCACTATCTCTTCAAGTGGGACGTGAACTGTTGTCACTTTCTCTTCCGTCACATCTTCCACCCTTGGCGGATCTCTTCTTTACTACCTTATGCACATAAAAATACATTTCTAACCAAGAAAATAGCATAGTAATCACTTTATGATAGGGTATGATTGACCCAATTGTGCCTATAACACCTCACGGCAAAATTATTTTTCTTGATGATGACTTTTATATTTAAGATAACGATCTCTACATAAAAACAGAGAGAAAATAATCGAACATGAGCATGCACCCAAGCCTGCCCTTTGGTCACGTTCACAGCACCCCTCCACAAAAACCAGTTCACGAGCCACTGGTTAAAGAAATTTGAATTTTTTATTTTTCTTGTTCTTCTATTGATGAACATAATACGTTTAAATAGATACATAGTTACATGATGAGGGAAAAATTAATTCCTCAAGGAAAGTATCCTCAAATTGAGGAAAGAATTTTAAATTCAAATCAAGGAAATTATCCTAAAAGATTTTAGGACTATATGTTATCACTGGTCACACGCTCACACCTATGACCGGTTCACAAATACTTGGTCAATCACAGCTAAACTTGGCCACTCAACGAGGGTTGTGCCCAATTCAAAACACATAGAAAATGGGATAAGAACACTACAAGTGCAACAACTTTTGTATAGGGCTCGCTTGAGTGCCAAGTCCTGTCTCTTAAAAGGACGAACAAGTCTTTGCAAATAAAGGGCCATGCATTCGACAGAAAAAAAGGGCCATGCATATTAGATATACGATGTGCATTGCACATATTAACAGAAAATATAATGGAAGCGTAATGACCGTGAAACAATGAAAGTTTATGAGGTAATTGCATAACACTTGAAAGTTTAGATATAAACGGGTACTATTTCCAAAATTCAGTGGAATTTTGTATAATTTCCTTTAAAGAGAAATTTGAAATTTTCTCTCATTCACCAGGAATAAAAGATCTATCTCTCTCTCTCTCATAAAAGTGTGCAACCAAGTATACAAACGCCAACTTTAAATTTCCAAAGATAATAACTTGACTTGGATTTTATGAAAATTGTACATTATTTATTGGAAGAATGTATATGATCTCAAAAAGTTTATGAAATTTAGTTCTCTACACGTACACTTCGTCTTTTTCAAGTGTCATTTTAGGTGAGCAATACATTGATGATGCTTTTTGCCTTTATATGTCTTATTCATTTACTTCCGCAAAAACTCGGTTTGAAAAAATCCTTAGAAAAGGGAATTGTTAGGCATCGATCAACAAACTTGATGATTACGGATCATGAAAATCACTTAAATATCCCAAGGACAAGGTAATGGAACAGAGATTTAGATTGATACTTCGTTGAAATGGGTAACTAATTTTACCAAAAAAAAGTACAAAATTTTAAAAACACGCAAGAATGGTAAACGAAAGTGAGATCTAACAAGTTATATGTTATATTACGTGAAGCCACGTAAAGGATCGCGGTCACTGAATGCTAGAAAAGGAAGACGACATGGGTCCAAATATTGAGATTGCGCATGGCCTGTGCCTTCCATGGAAGATGCGGTCTGCAATAATTGAATTGGCCTGTTGACTATGACCTTTGCCTTCGGTCATTTCTCTAATTCTTGAATTTTGATACGAGATGATAACACAAATTGTTCATGAATTTTGATTCAATATGCAATATCGTTTTCGAACTTTTAATTTATGTAATATGATCTCTAAACTTTGGGCTAATTGACAATATCATTCCTTAACTTTTAATTTATTCGATGTCGTCCTTGAATTTTGATCAATTTTGACGCAATATAAATCTAGTTACTCATACCCGACCCAACACACACCTGACCCGACCCTACCCATATTGTTAAAAACACTTTCACGTTTAACTTAATATAGGAAAACTCATACCCAAATTGAGGTGAAAGTGCAGAGTGAGTGAGCGTGAAATCAAATGAAGGCGAGAAAGAGTGAAGAGAGAGTGATGGAGGTGGGCTGGGTCTAAGTAAGTTACGAACTCATTAAACACCCATATTATTTTGGACTTTATCACTCTAAATTTATTTATGATAAATTTACTGAATATAACTAACTCATATAATAAATCAGCAATCAAAAATGGATTAAGAAATGGGTTTATGACTCATTTTGATATGTCTAGTTACTATGAATCGATCAATGAAAACAAGGTACCTGAGACGGCAAACAAATGTTGATGCAAAAGACCCAAAAATGGTAAAAAGAAAAGGTAACGCCCTACTTATAAAAAGATATACTGTTTCGTACATTTTCTATTAGCTTTGGACTCCTGTTTCGTACTACATTTACATGGAGAACTTGTCCAGTCTTTTTCTCTGTCGTGTTTCGCCGAGTGGAAGAATATTCTCCAAAATCACTATATATCATTTTCTTGATAATGGCTTACACATTTAATATAACGATTTCTACATAAAAACAGAGAGGAAATATAGCACAACAGAGAGGAAATATAGCACAAAAAACAACATCAGCATTTCCAAAAAAAGAAAAATAAAGTCGAACTTGTGATTTTCTTGAACTGCATGCCTTTTTTGGGCAACCAATTCGTCATTTTTAATACAGGTTGGGATTGTATTTCGGCAATATTATGTTTTTGTGAAGCTGACTTCCATCCAGGTCCTTGCTATGAAAAAGACTAGCGAGTCTTTGCAAATAGCGGGTCACGGGGAGAAGCCCATTGCACATGTCAATGGAAAATGCAACGGACTTCATTGTGCATTTATTAAGGCATGTCGGGGTTATATTTATTAAGTTTTCACTTCGTTTGCTCTACGAAAGGCCAATAAGTCTTTGCAAATAAAGGGCCACACATATCAAATATACAATGAAAATATAAAGGAAAATATAACGGCCGTGAAAGTTCATGAAGCAATTGCATAATAGTGAAAGTTTAGAGATAAATGTGTACTACCTCTCAAAATTCAAGAGAGTTTCGTGTAATTTCTCCCTAAAACGAAATTTGGAATTTTCTCGCATTCACCGGGAAGAAGTGATTATTGACTTGGTTGTTTGTTGACTCGACGGTCCCAATTTCTTCTATAAATACGTTGGTTGTACTTGGTACATCTCAGCACATATGTGCCTAGAAGCGAGGAAAAATCCAACCCCAAATAACCCAAACAACCTGTCATGGCCTCGTCTCTAAAACAACCCTCGTTGTTCCTCACTTGTGTCCTCCTCATGCTCATGCAAGAAATACCTTGTCTTGCTTCATCTCGAAGCTCTCCTCTGGTGGCCCTTGCTGGTGCTAGTAACCAAACGGTAAACGAGGAAGTGGAGGCACTCCTAACATGGAAGTCCAAGCTAGATAGCGAGAGTCGCTATACCCTATCTTCGTGGAATGGAAGCAGCCCTTGTTCATGGCGCGGAATCGTTTGTGATCCTCTTGGGAGCGTTGTGAGCTTGAACCTTTCAAATTCTGCCATACGTGGTACACTTCATCATCTCAATTTCTTTCAATTGCACAACTTGGTCATTCTAAAGTTTGGTAACAACTCGCTCTTCGGTAACATCCCTCCGAGCATTGGCAATCTTGACAAGCTTGCTTATCTGGACTTGTCTCTAAACAACCTTTCGGGAAACATTCTAGCTCAAGTGGGGTCCATGCAATCTTTACAAATTATCAATTTGTGGAAAAATAATTTCATCGGCTCAATTCCCAATCAGATATGTAGTTTGACCAACTTGTCGGGCCTATCCCTTTCATTTAATAAGTTTTCTGGTTTCATCCCTAAAGAAATAGGAATGCTCAAATCTCTCAATTCTCTCTACCTAGAGAAAACCCTCATGATTGGTCCAATTCCTTCTTCCATTGGAAACATTAGCAGGTTGTCTGATTTACGGCTTTCCAATAATCAACTGGTTGGGTCCATTCCAAAGGAAATAGGAATGTTGAAGTCTCTAAGTCAACTCGATTTATCAAACAATGATCTCAATGGATCAATCCCTACAACTCTAGGAAATCTGAGTAATTTGGCATTTCTTTATTTCTATGGCAACCAACTTTCTGGCCCCATACCTTCGGAAGTTGGAGGAATGACATCCCTCATACATTTCGAATTGCTAGTCAATGATTTAACAGGTCCAATCCCGTCATCTATAATGAATTTGAGCAATCTGGAAATCCTTCAACTTTACCAAAATAAGTTATCTGGTCCTATTCCTAAAGAACTAGGAATGCTCAGATCTCTTTCTAATCTCGTGCTTATGGAAAACAGTCTCTCTGGCACAATTCCATTCATTATAGGTAACTTAAGCAAGCTCACAAACCTGCAACTAGCCTCTAACAAGTTTGTTGGCCAATTGCCACAAGATATTTGCAGTGGTTGAGTTCTTCAAAGGTTTTCCGCGAGAGACAATTACTTCACTGGTCCAATTCCGCGAGACCTCAAAAACTGCACGAGTTTGTATAGAGTTAGGCTCTAAAACAACCAACTCAAGGGAAATATATTTGAGGCTCTTGGCACATACCCTTACTTAGATTATCTTGAGTTGAGCAACAATGAACTTTACGATGAGCTACCACCTAGAGTGGGTGAATATAGCAATTTGACTAGCCTGAAAATCTCCAACACTCGAATCTCAGGCGTGATACCCTTTGAGTTTGGAAACATAAACCCAATTGCATATACCTGACCTCTCTTCAAATAGTTTTGTTAGGGAAATTCCAGAAGACCTGGGAAAACTAAAGTCACTTCTAGAGCTTTCACTCTATGACAATAATCTCGTAGGCTCCATACCTCGAGAACTTGGATCACTGTTCGATCTGTCAACAATTAACGTTGCCAGAAATAACCTAAGTGGCTCAATTCTTAGACAACTTGGGCAGTGTTCACAGCTTCAAATATTGAATTTAAGTAGAAACATTCTTGACATAAGCATTTCCTTTGAGATTAGCAATCTTCAATCTCTTCAAATTCTCGATCTAAGTCAAAATTTGCTTATGGGAGAAATACCCGGACAACTTGGGCTATTGCACAAATTAGAAACACTCAATCTCTCACACAATCGGCTCTCGAGTTCCATTGCGTCGACCTTCAATGAGATGGCAAGCTTGACATCCATTGACATATTGTACAATGAGTTAGAGGGTGCCTTACCAAACATTCCAGCCTTTCGTAATGCTACAATTGAAGTTGTGAGAGGAAACAAAAGCTTGTGTGGAGTTATTTCTAGTCTCACACCCTGTACAGCCATAAGGTCGAAAGGAAAAAACAACAACAAAAAGTTGCTACTAATTTTGATTCCTACTTTAGGTTGCCTGCTCTCTTTGCTTCTTGTTGTGGGAGCTTCAAGTATCGTATGCCAAAGAGTAAGGAAAACAAAGGCTAGTTCGATTGATGACAGTAATAAAAACCCGTGGGCAGTATTGAGCTTTGATGGAGGAATGGTCTATGAGAACATTATTGAAGCTACAGAGGAGTTTGATGCCAAATATTGCATCGGTGTGGGAGGTCATGGGAGTGTTTATAAGGCCTAGTTGCAAACGGGTGAGACTGTTGCTGTAAAGAAACTTAAGGAAGCAGTGGATGTCGTAATTGCTAGTCGAAAAGCATTTGAAAGGGAGATTCATGCATTGACCGAAACTCGGCACCGGAATATCATCAAGCTTTATGGCTTTTGCTTGAGTTCTCAACATTCATTTCTAGTGTATGAGTTCTTGGAATGTGGCAGCTTGAAGAATAAGTTGAACGATGAAGAGAAGATAACAACATTTGACTGGAATAAGAGAGTGAATGTTGTTAAAGGTGTGGCTAATGCTCTGTGCTACATGCACGATGAATGATCTCCTCCTATAATTTATCGAGACATATCGAGCAAGAACATTTTACTGGATGAAGAATACGATGCTCATGTCTCTGATTTTGGCACGGCTAAGGTTCTAAAACCTTATTTATCCAATTGGACTCCCTTTGCAGGCCCCTTTGGATATGCATCTCCAGGTAAGTTGATTTCTTTGAAATTTCACCCACTTCATTTTATAGATATGACAATGCTTATACAAGAACCTCATCCTTACCTGCCTCGCTTTAAACCTCTAGTCACCTAACACTAAATCCAAAGCTACTCGCACGGTTTGAAGGTTCAACGAGATTTAGGCCCATTAGTTAATAACCGAAACTTTTCCTTAAAGAAATAAAAATTTTAAAATCCCATTGGAATCTAGCGTATTCATTGATTTGTAGTAAATTTGATTTGTTCAAAATCAGCTTAGATTAATGGAGCATGGGAACTATATAAAAGCTAGAAAAAATCTGCTCTTTTCTCTATGTAGAACTCGCATACACTATGGAAGTGAACGAGAAATGCGATGTTTATAGCTTCGGGTGGTGACATTGGAAGTAATCATGGGAAGACATCCGGGAGATCTCATATCGTCTATTCTATCCTCATCTTCATCATCCTTGCACCATTCAACAGCTTCTTGGCCACTGAAAGAAGTTTCAGATCAAAGAATTCCATACCCGAAAGGTGATGTGCCAGGGGAAGTGGCTTTTGTGACAAAGATGGAATTTTCGTGCTTAAGTCCCAAACCAGAGAATCGTCCGAGCATGCAACAAGTTTCTCGAGTGATATCATCACATAGCTCGATCGTGTTAACCGCATCAGAGGACATCAAATTGGAAGAACTAGTTGATCCTACATGCTTCACTTATTGAGATATTTTGGTCTTTCTGTTGTACCCCATGTAGTAAGCTGTCTCCTGTATTTTATTTACCTTAGTCAACTTCATTATCTATTCCAGCAATGTTTAATTAATTACATCAAAACACTTTAGAATCACTGCCAATTGTAATTTCAATCCGAAAGAGTTGGACTACAGCTGCGACTTCCAATCCTTAAGAATGACTCAAAAAATAATAAGATCCTGATATTTCTTGTAGCTATTACATTTGCTTGTGACACATCTTCGTTCTCGTCATGTAGAATCGTGAAGAAAAGGTGATACGCTCAAAAGGTGCTAGAGCACAATTGGTATAAGCTGGCATCAAGCTTTATGACTGTCTACAAACATCATAAATAAAAGAAAAACTCAAATGCAGATTAGAATATGATTTGCTTAGATCAAATTAGGTAAGTATTTAAAATGACTACTGAGATCATAAATGAAAGAAAAACTCAAATGCAGATTAGAGTATGATTTGCTTGGATCAATTTTTTTTTGGTTGAAGCTTAGATCAAATTAGGTAAGTAACTTCACATTCTTCAAAGAGAGAGACCATATTTTAGTGAGGATTAACTTTTAGGGGTAAGTGCAAAGTAAGTTCTAAATTTTGAAAGTCCTAAAACTTGTTATATTGGTGCAATCGAATCCCTTCATTAACTTTGTCTAATTTGCCTAATGGATAATGTTGACGTGATATTCATTTATGTTTTTCGAATATATGTGGTGCTACATCAGAAAAACTAAATTTGAAATATTAAAAAGAAAAAAGAAAAAGTACCATTGATTAAAAGACAAGGGCAAAAGGATAAATTATAAATCCAGAATTTTTTTTTTAAAAAGTGCATATCAAAGGTTGGGTTCGGTTTGAGGGCAGCCCTACTTCACTGGCGAGAGTACTGGCAAGGGCACTGACCCTTGCCAAAGATGTACGGGGGAAGGCATTGCCCCTTAAGCCTCCTCCAGCATAGCGTGTTTTTCCTTTTCCTTTATTTAACTTTGCATCCTTTTGTCGTGACCCTCCTGAAAGGGGTCTGGAGAAGCTGATTTAGAGGTAATGTTGAGTTGAGGACTAATGGTCCTTAATCGACGCGGGTTCTCTCAAGCCCTTACCTCAAGCGACATTGGTATTTTCAATTTAGTTTGATTTAGCCTTTGAGAATTCTATGTGATAGGGTGCCACCACTAGTAAATTGGGGAGCCAAATGAGATACAAGAGTATATCTCACTTCCTCCACAACCAGAGATCTAACTACAGGGACATGATTATACTAGATATTTAACTAATGCACTTTCGATACCTAAACTTAATTATTTGTCAACTAAATCTCACATGCGGTCTTTTTATCCAATTACGAGTCCTAAAGTTCTCATTCGCTAAGTGTCCATGTGATGTCTTTGTGTTTGTTAAGTTCCTAAAATTTAACATAACTATTAACTAAAACAAGCAAATCACAACACAAAAGCAATATAAAAGAATCGTAACAAATTAAAAAGAATGAGTAAAAGATTGAGTGTAGTAAAGTAACCCTATACGAGTTAATAAAAAAAATATATGGCTTCGTTATTAAGCCTTGGGACAGTAACCCTATGAGTTAAATTTAAATCAAATTCTATTTATTTTCTAAGAGATTAATCTACCAAAACCTAAATTAAACCAAAGATATCCATTGAAATCCATAAACTATATGTATACTAACTTAATGAAATTAAACTAAATCGAATACTAAGATCTAATAATCTAAACAATACCTAGTTTTCTAACTATCTTCCAATTTTTATTTTCTATTTTTAATTTATTATTTATTTTATTTATTATTATATATTATGATAAAAGAGGATACAGGTCGGGCCCTCTCAATTGAGTTAAACCCAATCCACTAAAACCAAAGCAAACCCAAAGTTCCTTAAAGGGCAAAGCCACCAAAAATTATAAATTATATCCGCTGTGACACATTTTCCTAAACTTTTTTCTATGACATTAAAAGTCTCAACTTGTACCTGTTTGACACATTTACCGTCCATCAAGATTTTGTCAATGAGAATCGTAAAATATTTATCTCTATGAGCGCTAGAAAGCAAACATGTTGATATAGTGCACACGTGGCTTAATTGAAATAAAACGATGCTATTTTGCTGAAAAATCATCTAGCAAAACCTGACAAAGGGTAGATGTATTACATAGGTAAAAGTTTAAAGCCTTTCATATCACAAGAAAAAGTTAAGATAAATATGTCACAATAGTTCACAATGGCATAGTTTGATATCTTTTACGTCACAAAAAAAATTCAAGTTAAGTGTGTCACAGTAGAATAATTTGGGATTTTATGTGGTTTTTTTACTTAACTAAAATTCAACTTAAGCCCATTTCATTACTTTCTTCTTCTCCAATTTTTATATTATTATTATTTTTATTCTCTTTTCTCTCTTTTTATTTTTTTTTTCCCATTGTTTTTCCTTCTGCTAAGTTCATCATTCACACATCTATCTCATGTCAAGCTTAAGAAACAAGACACTAAAAAATTACCAACAAACCTTCACCTAGATCAATACGTTCAAAGATCAAGTTGAACTCCACTGTGGGCCACTCCATGCCGTCACAGGAATACCGCCACAGGAATACCGCCGTTGGCCGTCACCGGCCTACCACCAGCAACTCAACATTCACAATCGGATAGCTATGGAGAAATAAACTGACGCGAATAACTCGAGGGATCAACACTCTGGCCATGGAAGCAATCCATTTCCTCACCAGTCACCAGTGACCCCGCCATCCATTACCACCGAGACAAGCAGACACGGAAATAGAACAAAGATATCTGTGTCACTCTAGGTGGGTAGGTAAAATTCCACAAAATCATGTTTGATGAGTAACGAATCGATCAGTAACAAACAAACTACGCTAGCCTGTCTTTGGATTAAACGAAAGCAGGCATTATCACACGTACGCCTCTCAGAGACATTTCATCGAACATATGGTGAGTGTCTCAGACGAGAGTCCTGTACGCAATGCAAGCGCAATATTTCGATTCAACAGTATCACATCAGCGAAAATTTTGACCAAATCGTGAACAACAGCTCTAATTTTCGCTCTCTCATAGTGGTGAACGAAGGAGAAAAAATGATTTCTCAAGAATGGTCTCCTCCCGGCGCGCGTTCTCCCTCGTTTCAACCAATTTCCCAAACCGTGACAGAGAGAGAACAGAGGAAGGCCGGCCTCTTCCTTTCGATATGTCCTGAGCTTTGAACGAGTCCTTTATTGAATCCAGCTGTTCTTATGGGCTTCGGTTTATTCAAAAGGCTTAAGAGCCCGAACCGAAAAAGAAGGCCCCACCTTTTATTAACCTTTTTTTTATTTTTTTTATTACTGCAATTTTTTGTTATTAATTTTTTTTCTTATTATTATCTGCACTTTTACAAATGAATGCTCGAATTGTAGATTAGAAATCAAGTGCCAACAGCTTTTATCACTTTGTAATCTAATTTTAGTTTAAGATTAGGATGAAAACAACATCGTTTTGGTCTTTATTGCCCACTTCATTAATATAATGGCCACGGGGGAAAGAGAAAGTAATAAAAAAGACAACATCACTATTTTTCGTTAGCCAAATTGGATTGATCTAAGGGAGCAACTTAATTGCATCAACTCGACAAGTTTTAGGTCTTAACTGCATTTAAGAAAATTTTTATACTCGATTTTATTTTTCGCGATAAGTTTTAGATCTTCTAATACACTTATTTCTTATTTTTATGTCCATTGCCAATGCAAGTACCCAAGCCCGCTCAAGAGAAAAACATGGGCGGGGTGGGCCCTCCATAAGGCCACCTTTTTACATCTTGGTTTCTAAAATTTCAACTTAAAAAATTAATATATATAAATAAATTAATAATAAATATAAGGCATTTGTATCATTTTATTTTACTATTTCACCTATGAAATTAATACTATTATTTAATCCTATATTAGGAATGTGGGTTTGCTTTATTTATTAGTGTTTATAAACTTAAATATCAATATTGACTTATTCATAAAACGTAAATTTTATCTATTCTAAACAAAAACTAGAGCGGGCCAAACTTTAAGACCCTCCCTCACCCAGCCCGCCCATTAACCAGACCTGTAACTTATGTTCAATGGTGATTGATCGTCTATTAAAGGGCTAACGGACCCAATCCGTTTTCGGCCAATAGAGGAGAAGCCCAAGATATTCAAAAGCATTAATCGTGTGAGCCGAACATTGGGGCCCACATTATCAAAGGTCCAGACAAGGTTTGACAGACCATGTAATGTTTTTTCACCCGATGACATCGAGAAGAGAATCAAGTCGAGTAATTGTGCAATACTTCAATAGAAAGTTGGATCCATAAAATAGTTTGGGCTTTTCTTGTGTGCACACGTGTATACTTTGGGGGAAATGCTCTTGACTTCCACATCTACTAACCAAATTAGCAGAGTACCCAAGTCTCTCGAGAAATCTTTATCTTATGTTGTAGTTATATTCGTATGAATAATTTAGAATTTATATTTTCCCAATAATGGTGTTAATAAAGCTAGATTACCATGAAAACAAGGTATCTAGAGACATAAAACAAATGTTGATACCAAACGACCCAAAAGTTTAAAAGAAAGAAAAGAAGAAGAAGAAGAATAAACTAAACTAATCAAAACAAGGTCGACCCATTGCAATTTGCATAGATAAGACTAATGATCATTGTCATGTCCATGTGCCTTTAATTTTCATCTGTGCGTGTTATTAAATGATATACTATATATTCATTATAGGTCCGTACAATTAAAATTTTTCAGAGAGAAATTTATCCATTATGATATCTTTTTTTTTTTTGGTCAAACCCAACCTAATATCTCACAATGTAGAATTGGACACTCTTAATTTCACCTCCTACTCTTTCTATTTTTCTTGTTCCTCTTACATGTTGTTATGCATTTGACATGGTCCCATCTACATCTCGCATTTCACATGTAACGCCTTGCTTAGACGTGAGGTGGAGTACTAAATGATATGATGAATGCACGGTTTGACCATTGTTTTAATGGCTATAATGATCCAGCTTGACCAACCTGGATCAAGCCCCAAATGAAATATCTCAAGTAACTAGACAAAATGACGACCAGTCATTGGTATCATTTCTTTTATGCCGTCTTTCGCGGAGTGTAGAAAACTTCTCCAAAACCACTATCGCTTCAAGTGGGATGTGAACTCTTGAATCACTCTCTCTTCCATCACATCAGATCTCGTCTGATCTTTGGGGGGAACCTTTTTCACTATGCTAATAGCACGTTAAAACACATTTTTTAATCAATGTTAAGTTTTAAGCGTTGTTGACTCACATCTTAGTTCTTATTCTAAAGAAGACTAACGAGTCTTTGCAAATAGAGGTCAATCATATCAGATGTACGGTATGACAAGTTGTGATGTGAGACGTGTAGATCACCATTCTCAAGAAGTATATTTCTTTATCAATAATTGTTGGTTTGCTAGTTAAGTCATCTAATGAAGGACTAACAGGCCCAATCCTTTTTTGGCAATAGAAGAGGAGCCCAAGATCATTCAAACAATTACTAATATGGGTCCAATAGTGGGGCCCACATGATCAAAGGTTTAGACAAGTTTGGCAGATCATGTAATGTTTTTCCGTCCAATTGACATCGAGAAGAGAATCAAGCTGAATCATTGTGAAATGCTCCAATAGAAAGTCGTATTAGTGAAACGGTTTGGAATTCTGTGTGCAAGCATAATAATATTCCTTTGACAATGCTCTTGTATTCCATGTCCAAAAACCAAATTATCAAGTGCTCAGGTCCTTCCTAAATTCTTTATCAAGTGTACACTTATATTCATACAAATTTATCGAACAATTCAGAGTTTATAATTTTTCAATATGTGTGTGAAATAATGCTAGATTAACATGGGCACAAGGGATCCAGAGACACAAAACGAATGTAGATGCCAAAAGACCCAAAAGAAAACATAAAAGAAAAAAGAAGGTAAACTGATCGAAACAAGCTCACAATGCTTACTAGAGACCATACATGTGATAGAACACATTGCAGTCTACATACATAAGATTAATAACCACTGTCTTGTCCAAGCACCTTTCATTTTTTCATCAATTCCCAATAATTTAAACTTCTGAGAAAATTTTTATCTAACCAAATATCTCACAACCAATTAAAGGTAGGGGTTGTGGACTTCCAGCACTCCTTATTTCGTCTCTTACTCTGTCCTTTTTGCTCGTTTTCCTAGCTGTCGTTAGGCGTTCGACATGGTTACATCCGCATCTCATATATCACTTGCAACACCCTATTTACATGTGAAGTAGAGTATTAAGTGATTTTGTATATATTGTGGGAGGATGGAGTGAAAATCCTCTTGATGATGGATTTAGTCCTCCATCGACGTCAAGTGTCTAGTCCACATGGGGAATTTGCCCAGTCTTCTTATACACCGTATTTCACTAAGACTTTGTTTGTTTTGTAAAAAATAAATAATTTAAAAAATATTATCTTAAAAATGATTGCTTATATCATTTGAAATAATTAGTTAACTAAAAATATTTTTATTATTGACAGCAATTTATGTCTAAATATTTACGTGGATGATGAAATTATCTTTTGTGCATTCAATTTTGTAAGAGACACAAGCAATCATTTTTAGGAAAATATTTTTAAAATCGTTTATTTTTTGTAAAACAAACGGAACATAAGTGGAGGAGTTTTCTTCAAAATTACTATCACTTCAAGCGGGGACGTGAATTATTGGTTCCGCATAGATTGTGGAAGGATGGAGTGAAAGTCCTCTTGAGGTTGGTTTAGTCCTCCATTGACGTCAAGGGTCTAATCCACATGGGATATTTGTCCGGTCTTCATCTAAGCCATGTTTCACGTGGAGTCGTCTTTTCCAAAATCACTTTCACGGTTAGGCATAAATTGTGAAAGGATGGAGTAAAAGTCTCTTGAGGATGGTTTTAGTCCTCCGTTGATGTCAAGTGTCTAATCCCCATAGGGCATTTGCCCAATCTTCTTCCACGCCGTGTTTCACTAAGACTCCGCTTATTTTATAAAAAATAAATAATTTAAAAAATAGTTTTCTAAAAATAATCATTTATATTATTTGAACTAATTAATTAACTAAAAATATTTTGTGAAAAATAAACTATTGATAAATGCTCAGCACAACGAGCTTGCAAGTCTAATCAAGCTTAATTAACTCCTATTTTTTTAAAAATTATCTAATATTGATTAAAATGGACATAAGAGTACTGCAAAGTACAAAGTTTTTGACCTTATTATACTCGAGCTGGAGTTCATGTATAAGTTGAGCTCGAGTATCTTGATATTTTAGGCTAGTCGAGTTAGAGTAGGAAAGTTGATACTTGATCGAGTTCAGGTTAAGGTTCAAGTAAGCTTGACCTTGACAATGTATTGGCTCAACTCGGCTCTTTCACACCCATAGCGGCAGGACTCGTTAATGGGAGTTTGGGTTGGTGGTGATGTGGTGGTGGCCAATGCTGGACAAGTTTTAGTGGGGGTGCCGTTCGAGATTAGCGGTAATAAGCGGGGATGGTGGCAGGGCACCGCCATTGTGTTGTTTCATTGCCAAATCAAGAATTTACAAAATACAAAGCTCTCTTTGTTTTATTAATGGTGTGTTTGTTTGAGAGAAAATGTTTTTCGGGAATTCGTTTTTCAAACTTTCACCCGTTTGATTCGTAAAAAATGATAAGTCAACAGAAAATACTTTCCGGTCAAGGAAAATATAATATATAATATTAGGAAAGTAAATTCTCTAATATGAGAAAGTGAAAACACTTTCCGGAATTACTCATCTTAAATTTTTAGATATTTTATTCTTTTCTTTTTCTTCTTCTTTTCTCTTCCCTTCTTCACCGGTCACCGGCCTTAGAGATTGAAATCATTTTCCAATGAACTCTAAACATTATAAAACAATTTCAATCATATCTCACAAAACAAATGAAAACTAACCGTTTTCCTGGAAAATACTTTTTAGGAAATCATTTTCTATTATTATTGAGTTTTTTTGTGAAATAAATGCACTCAAAACAACAGTTGTCATGTAATTCATTACATTCTTTATTATTATTATTGTCCTCGTTGTTTTCCCTAACAATTGACACATTGAAGTCACATACCAATCTTTTCAACAACTCTAAATTAGGTGAAGAGAAGAGATATTTAATTCAAAAAGACATCTGTTGACTGTTTTTTTTTTCTAGGTCCATGCTAAAGGTTCCTCGGGCTCCCTGCTTGCTTGTAATGAGAAAAATGGAAAACTAACAAATAGAACAAACCTTCGATCGGTGAATGTATTATTTGATGGGAAAACTAGCATAAATATATTGTTACTAATTATTTCACTCTTAGGGTGTGTTTGTTTGAGGGAAAGTGTATTCTGGAAATTCGTTTTCTAGACTTTCACCCGTTTGATTCGTCAAAAATGATAAGTCAACAGAAAACACTTTTTAGTCAAGAAAAACATCATGTATAATATTAGAAAAATGAACTCCCTAATCTAAGGAGGTGAAAACACTTTATGGAATTGCTTTCCTTAATTTTTTTAATATTTTATTCTTTTCTTTGTTCTTTGTTCTTTGTTCTTTTTTTCTTTCTTTTTCTTTTTTTTTCTTCCCTCTGTCGATTGCCAGCCTCGGAGATGAAATCATTTTCCAACGAAATCCAAATATCAGAAAACAATTTCAATAATATTTCACCAAACAAAAAAAAACTAACCGTTTTCCTACAAAATGCTTTTCGGGAAATTATTTTTCGTTATCATTGAGTTTTCCGTGAAACAAACACACTTTAATCTCCAAATCTTTCGACATACATAATGATATTTTGCCAAGTTAAGTTGAGACCTATATATCCTATTAGAAAAAATAAGAGATCTTGAAAATCTCATGCTACATGCTCACATGACGACTAACAAAAGTAAATTGCCGCCAATTAAATATGTTTGTGCACGCATTCGAGTAGGTGGATATGTGCGCGCTCGAGTGCGTGGACACGTGGATAGATGGATGGACGTAAGCATCACGGCCATAACAAGCCATATAGGTGGAAATCAAAAGAAAATACTCCTTCCGATTTCTAGGAGTGACCATGTTTCATCCCTATGTCTAAAAATATTTTTCCCCAAGACATTTATAACATTGAGAGAGTGCCCATTCTTCCTCAAGAATAACTTTTTTTGTTTGATATGTAAAAAGGTAGTGAGGGGTGACCATAGCTAATGATCATCTCTGCATGTTATAATAAAGGCCCCACACTCTCTACAAAATATTCAGTATGAACCATAACTACTCCACATCATCCATGACCTGAAGGTCTTAGGTTAGTAAGCTGGTCACGACGATCTCACTATGATGTTAACTGTTTGTATATTTCTTCACACAAAATATGTCGCAGTTACCTAATTCAGCACAAGCTATTCAGATATTCGCTCACACGTGAATTGAAATGATGGCCTCATGGAAAACAGATCTCTCATTTACCAATAGACAAACCACCTTGGCAATTTGTCAAGAAAAAGACTATAAAGTATTAAAGAGGTAATATCTACTGATGCTACAAAAGAGCTCGTTGGTGAAAACTATGCCATCGCTTAGTATTTTGCCTTCCCAAGCGACGATCCATTGCATTTTCGTACTCCAAGGCACAATTGATGGTGGTTATTCATCCCAATCCTTTTATGGCCAATAGAAGAGGAGCCCGTGACCATTGAAACCATTAATAGTGTGGGTCCAATGCTGAGATATTTACTATTTAACGCACAATCTGGTCTCGTGGAATTCGTCAGGCCTCCGCCCCTAGAAGCACCTCACCTACGAACAAGGGTTACGGCGTCCAGATTTTTTATGCCAATCAACTCTCCGATGCCTGGGTCAGTACTTGGAGAGAAGAGTGTGTACAGGGAAGTATTAAATGAGGAAGAACAAGCTTTACCAAACTCGATTACTAAGTATTTGAAAGTGTGATTTATTTTGGTCTGGGTGTTGGTCGATGGTGGTGTTTAATTTTGACAGGCGGCGATGTGCCATGGAAATGAATTCATATTATGATAAGTGTGGTCAAAAGGCCCTTTTTGGCCAATAAAGTCTTAAATAAGTGGTTCCACTATTGCCTCTTTCGATGGGATAGAGTTCTTTTCAATATAATTCTCGTTATGTTTATCCGACTCGACTTATCATTTATATAATATCTCTCTTTATCCATACCCATCTAGAAGCACGCAGAATGAACAGTCGACACAAGCTTGACATACTTAAAAAACCATCAAGAACAAAGTCAAGTCAAGCAAATTGTGAAATACTTCATCAGAAAGTGGGATCAATAAAGCATCTTAGATTTTTCTTGTGCGCGCATGCTAAAAAACAGTCCTTTGGTAATGCTTTTGACTTTCACATCCAATTGCTCAACAGGCAGAATACCCTAGTCCTTAATGCTTTTGACTTCCACATTCAATTGATTACAGTCTTATCCGTGCAGGTTTAATTTTCCTCTTTCAACTGATAGCTTTTAAGTGGACGTCTTTTTAATGTATTCTGCGTCATATTTATTCGACTCGATTTATCATTTATGTAATATTTCTCTTTAGCCATGTCGAATTATGCCTTGAATTTAAATTATTTACGAAATCCGAACTCATACGGTAAAAGATAAAAGAGAGGAATACACTTAGTTCATTATATTTTTTGCTCACTTATCTTCTTTGAGCACAAGGGAATCTCTTCTCTGTTTATCGTGGAAAGACACAGCCACTACAAGACAAAAGGAGCTCACATTTTCTTTCTTAATTATACTTGCTTGTGGGCCCAAGGATAAACGAGAGAGAAAGAAAAACAAAAACAAAAGGGAGTGGAATTTCTTTTCTTTGGCTTTACTGTAGCCGCGAGAGAAAGCAGCCGCATGAGGAATATGGCCGCACGGTAGCTCTCGAAAAAATAGAGAGCGGGAGCCGCCCATGGAAGAACAGCCCTGAAGAATGGAGTTCCGTGCGCGAAGAAGAACAAATAGAATGTATTAGCGTTCTTGTTTCAGCTGCACGAGAGTTTTTATTTTGGGCTTGAGCATGGTGAGATTTGTGCTTGAGCTTTATATCCAAATGAGTTATTATTTTAAACACTTGGGATTTGAATTTATTCTAGGTGTAGAAAATACTTGAGTGTGTGAGTGAACAATTGTAAATTTGAATTATCCAATTATTAGTAGATTATTTATTACTAATTTTCTTCATAAATATAAATACCGACACGTCGGATCAAACTACATAAATTTAAGGTATTCTTATTGTTCCTTGTTATTTCTCTGATAATTTTTGCATGGACTTAATTTGCAAGATCTGAGTTAGTTTTCGCGTTAATTAATATTACAACAAGCTATACCCATCAGGAAGCACACAAAATCAACGGTCAAGATAAGCTTCACGTACTTGTAATCATCAAGAAGAAAGTCAAGTCAAGTAATTGTGAAATACTTCATTAGAAAGTGGGATCAATAAAGCAGTTCGGGCTTTTCTTATGCGCGCAGGCAAAAGAACAATCTTTTGGTAATGCTCTTGACTTTCGCATCTAATTGCTCAATAGGCAGAATACTCAGGTCCTTAATGCTCTTGACCTCCACATCCAATTGATCACAATCTTTATCTGTGCGGCATTAATTTTCCCCTTTCAATGGGATAGCTTTTAAGTGGAGGTCATTTTAATGTATTCTTCTTCATATTTATCCGACTCGACTTATTATTTATGTAATATCTCTCTTTAGCCATAACATCAAGAAACGCACATAATCAACGGATCAGACAAGCTTGACATACTTGTAAACCATCAAGAAGAAAGTCAAATCAAGTAATTCTGGAATACTTGACTTTTCTTGTGCGCGCAGGCAAAAGAGCAGTCCTTTGGTAATGCTCGACTTCCACATCCAATTGATCACAGTCTTATTCGTGCGGCTTTAATTTTTCTCCATGGCCGGTATTAAGTGATATATTATATATACATTTTGGTCCATTTCCAAAAAGTTTAAACTTTTGAGAGAAAAATAAAATGTCTAACTTGATATCACAATAAAGGTCACGATTGTGGACTTTGACACTCTTTATTTTGTCTCTTACTTTTTCTATTTTGCTTGTTTTCTTACCTGCCGTTATCTATGTGACGCGATTAGATCCACATCTCGTGTTTCACATATACTTACGAGTGAAGTAGAGTATCAATTGATGTGCTATGTACTGGTGGACCATTCTCTAATAGCTTTAAATTTTTTTATAAAACAAAGTATTTATCTCATGTTGGTTAAATTTATGGGAATCATAACAAAAAAAAAATTATGTTCCGTTTGTTTTGTAAAAAATAAATAATTTAGAAAATATTTTCTTAAAAATGATCATTTGGATCGCTTAAAATAATTACTCAATAGAAAATATTTTAATTATCGACAATAATTTATATTTAAATAATTTCATGAATGATAAAAATATTTGTCGTTCGAAAGCCGCCAGGCGCTCTAGTTCCTTCTCGTCACCATCCCCCGCCTTCTTCCTCGACACGACGTGGTCTAGTTCCACTACCACGTCAACGATTGAGTGGCACTTCGGCATCTGCAGCACGAGGATCCAGCTCATCCTCTGCTGATACACCTCCAAGAACACTTCCTCGTACTCTGGTCCCCCTCCGCTGAGTTGCGCCAGGTGACCGCAGAGTGTGTCGATGATCGTGTTGGCCGCCGCGATCTCACCACAGAGCTCGTTGACGAGCCTGTTGCCCATCCTTCAATTATTGTTCAATTTGTGATTTGGATTGTGGGGGATTAACTTGTCCAGCATTTAGTTGATGCAATTCGAATTATTGAACGTGTTTGTTTGGGTTTTCCATAAAGCAAATTATAAACATATTTTTAAATTTCAAATAAATTGTGAAAAATTAGATATGAATAAACAGGAAAATATTTATCTGTTGTGAAAGTTTCAGGTGTTTTAAGCAAAGAAACGGCCAATGGCAAGATTTAAATTCAATAAAAAGATAAAAGTAAAAATATATACACTCATGCTCGAAGTTTACTAGGCCATATAGTTTATATAAACTGATGTAACATAACAGAGCATTCAACTCTATCCTAAACTCAATATAAATTGACAAAAACGATTTGACAGCTTTTCTAATTCGACAACTTGTATTTCGGACTTATTCTTTAAAGTCTTAAGCATTTTATTTTAAAAAAAAGGATATCCGTTACTTTCATTCTCCAAATTTAGGGAACTATTTTTTTAGTATCGGTAGAGTTATAGAGTTGTGAAGTAAACAATTTTCTTCCATCATTATATTTTGTAACTTTTTGACAAATAATATATAGAAAAATCACCCAAACGACGGACAGAGGCTAACTGATTCACTCACACTCGCACTCACACCCACTCTCACTCAAGCACACAGTAGGCTTTGATTTTCAATATTACTCATCTTTTTATAGTTTAAATTTACAATAAGTTAGAAGTCCAAATTCCCTATTAGTATAAAGGATGTCTATCATGGACTCGCTTTAACATGGCATGAGTGAGATACGTCACCTATTTGACTCCTGACATTCTATTTTGAGTTTGCACATGCTCGAGGCAATGTTTGTTACATAAAACCTTCAAGTAAAAGGAAATATTATTCTAATAAATGAAAGCGTTTCTTTGACCGGAAATATTAACGCTTCCCAGTTGATTTACCATTGTTAAATCACTTCCAAGAAAGAAGCACACATACGAAAGCTTATATTTCGACTGGGACTCAACGTAGATACGAAGGTCTCGCACTTTTCTGCTATGCGACTGGACAGAATATGTTATAGAAGTCACTCTCGAGATAGCACCAAGCATTGGGTGAGCTTAAGAGTGTGAATCAATATTGACTTGGTCTTTTGATGGCATTAAGATACCACTTCATTCTACTACAAATACCTCGGCCGCTCGCATTGCCATTGAAACAAGAAAAGCCCCCTGCTCATAGCTTAAAACATCCTGTCAAATGGCGGCATCGTCTCAAAAACAACTCTCAATGCTCTTCCTAGTTTATGTCCTTCCCGTGCTTATTATGCAAGAAGCGTCTCGTCGTGCTTCATCCAAAAGCTCTCCTCTAGTGGCCTCCGCTCTTTCAGGTAGCCAAGCAAGAGATGAGGAAGTGGCAGCACTCCTAAAATGGAACTCTAAGCTCAACAGCAAGAGTCGCCCTATCTTGTCTTCCTGGAATAATAGCGACCCTTGCTCTTGGCGTGGACTCAGTTGCAATCCTCTCGGGAGCATCATCAGTTTGAACCTCTCGAGCTCCGCCATCCGTGGTACACTTCACAATCTCGATTTCTCCTCATTGCCCAACTTGGTCACCCTTAAACTTGCCAACAACTCGCTCTTCGGGAACATCCCCTCGAGCCTCGGCAATCTTTCCAAGCTTGCTTACCTAGACTTATCTCAAAACCACCTCTCTGGACACGTTCCAAGCCAACTCGGATCGATGCGGTCTCTAGAAGTTCTGGACTTGTCGTTGAACAACATCACTGGTTCAGTCCCCAGCTCTATAGGAAGTTTGAGTAACTTGACTGGCTTATACCTTCAGAACAATAAGATCTCCGGGTTCATCCCTCCAAAAGTAGGTATGCTGAAATCTCTCAATTATTTATTTCTACATAACAACCGCATCGCCGGTTGAATTCCTTCTTCTATTGGAAACATGAGCAGTTTGATGAAGTTATGGCTTTTCGATAATGATCTGGTTGGGTCCATTCCAATAGAAATAGGGATGTTGGAGTCTCTTAGTGAGCTTGATTTATCAGAAAATTACCTCAGTGGATCTATCCCTCCAACTCTAGGAAATTTGACTAATTTAGCATTTCTTTACTTCTATGGAAATCAACTCTCTGGCCACATACCTGAAGAAGTTGGAGGAATGAGATCCCTCATACATTTTGAGCTGTTAACCAATAACCTCTCAGGATCTATCCCGGAAATGATAGGGAAGTTGGGCAACTTGATCGTCCTGTTCCTCTCTGGAAACAATATCACCGGCCCTGTACCATCTAGTATCGGAAACTTAAGCAAGCTCAATGGATTGTACATGTACCAAAATAAGTTGTCCGGCTTGATTCCGAAAGAGATAGGAAGACTACGACTCCTTGTTGAGCTGTCGCTATTTCAGAATAGCCTCGAAGGCTCTCTTCCCATTGAGATGAACAATCTCACATCCCTCACAAGCCTACAACTATCTGAGAACCAGTTTGTTGGCCAATTGCCACCGGATATATGCAACGATCAAGTTCTTAAAAAATTCAGTGCTCAAAACAATCACTTCACGGGACCGATACCGCGAAGCCTAAAAAATTGTACAAGTTTGTATAGAGTTAGGCTCCACAATAACCTGCTAAAGGACAACATTACTGATGTTCTCGGCACATACCCCTACTTGGATTACCTTGAGTTGAGCAATAATGAACTTTATGGAGAGCTTCCACCGAGATTGGGCGATTGGAGCAATTTGACAAGTCTGAAAATCTCCAACAATAAATTATCGGGCATGATACCGCCTGATTTGGGAAAGATGACTCAATTGCATGTACTGCATGTATCTTCGAATAATCTTGTCGGGGTAATTCCAAAAGAACTTGGAAAATTGCAGTCTCTGATAGAGCTTTGGTTGGATGGCAACCATCTCGCCGGCTATATTCCTCATGAAATTGGAGCATTGTCTGACCTATATCAAATCAACGTTGCAGGAAACATGCTAAGTGGCTCAATTCCCAGAGAACTTGGGGAGTGTTTGAACCTTCAGTATGTAAATTTAAGCAGAAATAATCTTGAGCAGAGCATTCCGATTGAGATCGGCAGCCTGCATTCTCTTCAAAGTCTAGATCTAAGTCGAAATTTGCTTACTGGAGATATACCTCTACAACTTGGAACATTGCACAGTTTGGAAATACTCAAATCTCTCACACAATCAACTGTCGGGTTCAATTTCACCGACTTTGGATGCTATGACAAGCCTGACATCTGTTGATGTATCCTATAATGAGTTAGAGGGTCCTTTACCAAACATTCTAGTCTTTCATAATGCTACAATGGTTGCTGTAAGAGAGAACAAAGGCTTGTGCGGAATTATTACGGGTCTCATGCATTGTCCAGGGACGGAGACGAAAGGGAAAGACGGAACCAAAAATTTGCTGCTCATTTTACTCCCTACTTCCGGTTGCCTGCTTGCTTTGTTTCTTTTGGTGGGAGTTTCATGCATTATATACCGAAGAACAAGGCAAGGAGAGACTGACTTGATAGAAGCGAGCAGTGAAAGTATGCTGGAAATATGGAGCTATGATGGAAGAATGGTGTACAAGAACATTATTGAAGCCACCGAGGAATTCGATGGCAAATATTGCATCGGCATGGGAGGACAAGGGAGTGTTTATAAGGTCAAGTTGCAAACGGGTGAGATTGTTGCTGTTAAAAAATTGAACGGAGCACCAGATGTTGAAATGGCTAGTCGAAAAGCATTCGAAAGGGAGATTCATGCTTTGATGGAAACCCAACACCGAAATATCATCAAGCTGTATGGCTTTTGTTCGAGCTCTCGCCATTCTTTTTTGGTTTATGAGTTTCTTGAATCGGGCAGCTTGGAGGATATTTTGAAGAGTGAACAAAGGATAAGAATGTTTGATTGGAATAAGAGAGTGAATGTTGTTAAAGGTGTGGCTAATGCTTTGTCCTACATGCACCATGAATGCTATCCTCCTATAATTCATCGAGACATATCAAGCAAGAACATTTTACTAGACGAAGAATATGAAGCTCACGTCTCGGACTTTGGCACTGCTAAGGTTCTAAAACCTGATTCATCCAACTGGACTTCATTTGCAGGCACATTTGGATATGCAGCTCCAGGTAAATTCTTTTCATGAGATTTTACTTCTTTTCATACATGAGTGTGCGATATTTCCCACATTCAACAAATCCTACTTAAAAGATAGATGAATAATTTGGCTCCATTTGTTTAACAGATACCTAACATATCCCAACGTTCTTCAAATGTTTTCCTTTGTGCAGAGTTACTGAAATATAAGTAACGCTAAAGGATAAAACGAAATATTGTTGTTAGTGAATGGGAATTATTCTAATCACATTGAAATCTAAAGAAAGTACAAAGTGATTTGCAGTAGATAATAGTTAGCTATGATAACGAGCTGCTGAGAGTTGCTACTCTCATGAAATTATAATCCCTAAAATTTGGAATATTTACCCTAAAAAATTATTTTTTCAAGACAATAATATTCAAGAACAAAGAGGAGATTCAAATGGTTAAGAGTCCCAGAAAAACAAGTCCTCTTATCAGGATAAGGATACAATATGAGTACACGGATTGATTGGATAAGGATTAGTACATGTTTTTCCTGTTTGACATTAAATGCTCGGTCCAAATACAAGGTTTCTTTAAACTGGTTTCACTTGCTTAAATGTGCATCTAAAAGACTAAAAGATCAAAATAGACGGTGTTAATAAGATTAAGTGAGAAAAAGAGTTGTTCTATTTGCAGAACTTGCCTACACAAGGGAAGTGAACGAGAAATGCGATGTCTATAGTTTTGGAGTCGTAGCAATGGAAGTGATAATGGGCAGACATCCGCGAGATCTTATATCATCTCTCTTGTCCATGTCTCTACCATCATCAAGTGATTCGACAATCCCACATTGCTCATTGAAAGAAGTTTTGGATAAGAGGGTTCCGTACCCTGAGGGCGATTTGCTAGGGGAAGTGTCTCTCATGACAAAGATCGCATTGTCATGCTTGAGTCCCAAATCGGAGCATCGTATGAGCATGCGACAAGTTTCTCAAGAGCTATCAACACATCGTTCATTCATGTTATTTTCGTTAGAGAATATAATATTGGAAGACTGAGCTAATATTAGAGGCTTTACTTGTTGAGCAATTCTTGTCATGTCTATACATTTGTATTAGTTATCAATGTCAAATATCGTTCCAATAATATTTCAATGTGATTAAAAATTACTTTTCATGGAAAATGAGTGAAAATATGTCAATTCTTGTTAGTTCTAAGTTAATTCATATTGTATTGTGTCGATTTTGCCTCTCTCATTAACTTGCAATCGCGTTTGAGTGATGTTCTTGTGTCATGATGGAATCGCCACCTCTAGTCTTGCCAATACTTGCAACTACGAGCCATTAGCTAATTTTGTCTGCGAAACTTCAAACTCATGTATCTCCTCCGTTCGACGTCAGTATTTGTGCGATGATCACAGCTACGAAAAATTCATGATTTCTAGTTTCTAGAAGTGCGTGGATGACAATCTCATAACGGGAATACAAAGCACGAGCGCGACCTGTTTTTTGACGACTATACCAGATGAACTTTGGTTGTTTATCAGTAAACTAAAAGCAGACTCACCCTCAGTTTGGTTTAAGTTCAACCATACTATGGGAGTTCGCATTCAATCCTCTGTCAGCCCTATGGCCTTGCATTGTTCCTATTCTCGTTTTGTCCATATTACCCAATTTCGACCAAACTTTGACTTGCGATATCTCGTTTTAGATCTAATGGAAATAATTCATGATAATCCGGAAAGCTCGCAAACTCAACTATGAAACGATGCCGCCAAATTGAAAGCTTACGAAATTCCAATAAAATAATAGATATTTAGCTATATGATATCTTTGATCCAATTGTCAGATTTCGCCAATTTGAGTGTGGTCGGGATGCTCTGGATTGATGCTACCCAATTGTTCCGTTGAATAAAAAAATCGAACATGTAAGGCTTCAGGTCAAATTTGATCAAATTGTGAAATCTTCGGTAAGAAGTAAGTTGTCTACGTTTCTCTAGTCCTTTGTTTATTTTTTTTTTTAGCTAAAATACGTTTCTCTCGCCCTATATATATGGTTGGGATGCTCTCTAATTGCTCTTACTGTAGAAGATGAATTCTCACGGCACATGAAGAGCACCAGGCGCTCAAAGGACGCAAACGACTTAAGCTTTTAAATTTAGGCCTTCCAACATGGTTTCGGAGTCATGTTTTGCCTTACTTTATTTCATGGACATAGTTTCTCTGCACTAATTAATTTAAACTTTTGAATTGGACTTTCTAATAAAAAAACTTAAAATGATAATCATTTCATGATCAGGTAAGATTAAACCAACGGTGCCCATAACACCTCTAGCCAAAATTATTTTTCTTGTTGATGGCTTCTATATTTATGATATAGAAACAAAGATAAGATGTAGCTCGAAAAGTAAATCGAAAAATACGACTTTGTTGTGCATTTGTTCAATTTCCCGCTTTTTTGGCAACGAATTCATATTTAGTTAATGCAGGTTGGGATTGTACCTCAGCAATATCAAAATCCTTGCTCTGAAGAAGACTAAGAAGACTTTGCAAGTTGTGATGGGAGACGAAGGCGTCACGAGATGATGTCTTATCTCGTTGCTGATGATCGTCGGTTCATTTGTCAAAGTCATCTAATGACAGCGAAGGTAGTCTGAAATAATGAAGCTTCCTAGTTTATTGATTCAGACTGATGCAAAAACCAACAGCAAATTCGAGCAATAAAAAAGGAAAGAAAAAATTGGGAATTAAAATCAATTAGGTTATTCAACTCCAAACGACTTCTTCTTCTTTCTTGGGAAAAAAGAAATTGGGATTGTCATTTTATCAGCATAAATTGTTGGGGGATGGAGGTGAAAATCCACGTGAGTAATTTGCCCATTTTATTATTTTTTCTTATTGTTAATTTATTACACTTATCGATATTGTTTTCTATTATTGTTTTCCCTAACAAATGACAAATTGATGCTAAGAGTCGAGATGCTTCTTGACATGAAATATATTGTAGTTAGATAACTTAGCCGAAGCCGTTCGGTGTTTTGCTCACATGTGAATGGAACTCGTGATCCCATGGAAGAAAAATAGCCAATTCCCCAATTGGCCTACCACCTTGATGGTTTGTCAAGAAGAAGACTACAAAGTATTGAAGACAGTAAAATCTATCGAGTGCTACAAAATTACTTGTAAGTAAGACTATGCCATTGCTCAGTATTTTTGCCTACCGACTGATGAGATAATGCATTTTAGAACTCCATGGCATGATTAATGGAAGTTGATAGTCCGAATTCTTTTCTGGCCAATAGAAGAGGTGCCCATTATCATCGAAATTATTAAATTTGGGGGTCTCACGTTAAGTCTTGTGGAGTTTTAGGGGGCCTTCACCTCTAGAAGGACTTGCATCCACGAATGAGAGTTATGGTGTTCAGTTTTTGATCCGTATTGGCCGTCTGATGCCTAAGGTTGGGATTGTACTTCGGCAATATTAAGTCGTTGCTCTGAACAAGACTAAGAAGTCATTGCAAATGGAGGAGGGCCCCGCATATCAAATCTATGGTGTCGAAGTTGTGATGGGAGACGTGTGGTCCGAGATGATGTCTTGTCTCTTTGCTGATAATCGTCGGTTCATTTAGTCAAAGTCATCTAATGAGAACGTGAGGGACGGAAGTCGAACAGAATGAAGCTCCCTAGTCTACTGATTGATGCAGAACCAACACCAAATTCGAGTAACAAAAGCATAGAAAAGGTTGGAAATTAAAATGAATTAGCTTATTTCAACTTGAAACGACTTCATTTCTTGAGAAAAAAGAAATTGGGAATTTCATTTTATTGGCATAAATTGTTGGGGGGATGGAGGTGAAAATCCACGTGACAAATTTGGCCATTTTCTTATTTTTCTTAATGTTAATTTATTCCTCTTATTGATAGTGTTATTATAATTGTTTTCCTTACTATTGACACATTGATGCTAACAGCTAGAATATCTTCGTAATTAGATAACTTAGCTTGAGCCATTCGGCATTTTGCTCACACGAGAATGGAGGAGAAAAATGACCGATTCACCAATTGGCCAACCGCTTGATGGTTTGTCAAGAAGAAGGCTACACAGTACTAAAAATGGTAAAATCTATCGAGAGTTTCAAACGTACTCATAAGTAAGACTATGCTATTGCTCAGTACTTCGATTGATGATCCATTGCATTTTAGCACTCCACGGCATGATTAATGGTAGTTCTGCGTCCGAATCTTTTTTGGGGAAATAGAAGAGGAACCCATTATCATCCAATTTTTTACATTTGTGGGTGTTACAGTGAGTCTCACGAAATTCGTGAAGGTCTCCACCTCTAGAGGGAACTACATCCACGAACATGAGTTACGGTGTCTGGATTTTGATCCGGATTGGCCATCCGATGCCAATGTATACCGGGAAATATGAAATGAGGAAGAAAAATCTTACCTGAGTTGCTTTTTTAAAATTTAAAGTGTGAATTATTTTGGTCATTGGATGTCGGTTAACATTATCACTGATGGCTATATGTCATGATAAGTAGCTATTTCATGATATGTCGTGTCAAGCTACCCTCATTGGCCAATATACTCTTGAGTTAGTGCTTTCACAGGAAATGTGTCAGAAAAGTCTTAAACTTTTTTACATTGGTATATAAATTCTTTTTTGTATTAATTTAGTCCTAAACATTTTGAACTAATACCAATTCAGTTTTTTCGGCTAATTTTGACCGGATTTTATTGATGTGGACACCGATCTGCGTACGTGGCACCGCCTACGCTGACGTGAATAATTTTTAATAATTTTTTCTATTTTTTAAATATTTTTTCTGATTTTTTTTTCTTTCTTCCTCCCTTCATCCCTTTGCCAGTAACTAGCCACTGGCCATGGTCGAGTAGGCTGCCCTTGCTTGGGAGAGGGTTGTCGTCACCTGGTCAAGCTAGGCAAGCCTTGGTCAGTATGGGCGAGCCTCGACGAGGGCTCCCCTTGCCAAATCTGGCTTGAGAAAGGCAGATCGCTGCCTACGCGAGGGTGAGCCCTGGCGAGGGTTCGAGCCTCACGTTGGCCTGAACAAGCCTCACGCTAGCCAGAAAGGCTTGACCCTCTATAGATCCGGCGAGGGTGAGCCACGCCAGTGGTCGGCGAGGCTCGCTAGCCTCTAGTGAGCCTTGTGTTGGTCGGCGAGGCTCATCCCTCGCCAGATTTAGCGAGGGCAAGCCTCACCAGTGGCCAACGAGGCTCACCAAAGGTCCTTTGGCCTCTAGCCGGTCGCTGAACCAGCGACTGGCTAGAGGAAGAATAAAGGAAAAAAAAAGTGGAAAACAAAAAATCGAAAAATATTAAAATATTATTAAAAGTTGTCCACGTCATCACCGCGATGCCATGTAGGATAACTGATATCCACGTCAGCAAAATCCAGCTAAAATTAGCCAGAATGACTAAATTGGCATAAAAACAAAAGGTTTAGGACTGAATTGGCACAAAAAAAAGGTTTAGGACTGAATTGACATAAATGCAAATGGTTTGGGACTTTTCTGACACTTTTCCCATGATTTCACAACTGCCTCTTCCAATGGAATAACTTTTACATGGAGGTGTTACAATTGTTTGTCACACCAGTCTGGTCTCGTCATGTAGGATCGTGAAGAAAAGGTGATACGCTCAAAAGGTACTAGAGCATAATCAGGCAAGTATAAAAGAAAAACTCAAATGCAGATTAGAGTATGATTTCTTAGATCAAATCAGGCAAGTATTTATGAATGTCTACCAACATCATAAATAAAAGAAAAACTCAAACGCAGATTAGAGTATGATTTGCTTAGATCAAATTAGGTAGGTAACTTTACATTCTTCAAAGAGAGAGACCATATTTTAGTAATAAGTTCAAACTGAGTCCTAAATTTTGAAAAGTATAATAAAATCCTAAAATTTGTCATATTATTGCATTGAAATCCCTCTGTTAATTTCATCAAATTTGTCTGATGAATAATATTGACGTGATATTCATATGTGTTTTTTGAATATTTGTGGTGCTGCATAAAAAAAAAACTTGAAAAATTAAACGGAAAAAGAAAAAGTATCACTGATTGAAAGACAAGGGCAAAAGGATTAAAATATAAAGCCAGAACATTGTTTTTGTTAATATAATGAAAACCCTAAATTGATACATCTGTGATAAATATATCATAAATTAATTTTTTGATTATTAAAAACCTCAAATCAGTGCACCTGTGATAAATATATTTTAAACTGATTTTTTGACCATCAAAAACCCTAAACTAGTACATTTGTAACGAATTTACCCTCTATTAGTATCCGTTGAATTGGATTAATACCACGAAAAATCATAAACTGATATACATGTGATAAACAGAGGGTAAAACCTCATACTGGTAGACCCTTCAACTATTACATATTATCCAACTTGGCAATTTAACAGTAAAATTTAAGGAAAACTAATGGAGGATAAATTTATCACATGTGTATTAATTTGGTATTTTTTATGGACAAAAAATTAGTTAGGGGTAAATTTATCACATGTGTACCAGTTTAGAATTTATGATAGTATTAACCATTTTATTTTTCAAAAGTGAATATCAAGGGTTGGGTTCGAGGGTAGCCCTACTTCACTAGCAAGGGCCACTAACCCTTGCCGAGAAGTAGGGGGTGAAGGCATCGCCCTATAAGCCTCCTCCAGCAAAGTATGTTTTTCTTTGTCCTTTATTTAACTTTGCCTCGTTTTGTTTCGACCCTCCCAAAAGCGGTCTAGAGAAGCGGATTTAGAGATAACGTTAAGGTAACCACTCGGAGTCATAGCAATGGAAGTGATAATGGGAAGACATCCATGTGATCTCATATCATCTCTCTTGTCCACATATCTACCATCATCGAGTGATTCAGCAATCCCACATTGCTCACTAAAAGAAGTTTTGGATCATAGAATTCCATACCCTAATGGCGATTTGCTAGGGGAAGTGGCTCTCATGATGATGATCGCTTGTCATGCTCGAGTCCCAAACCAAAGCATCGTATGAGCATGCGACAAATTTCTTAAGAGCTATCAACACATCGTTCATTCATGTTGAATTTGTCTAAGAACATAAAATTGGAAGCCGGAGCTAATATTAGATGCTTCACTTCTTGAGCAATTCTTGTCATGTCTATACATTTGTATCGGTTATCCATGTCATTTTATATCATTCCAATATTATTTCAATGTGATTAAAAAGTACTTTTCATTGAAACTAAGTGAAAATATCAATTCTTGCTAGTTCTAAGTTAATTCATATTGTATTGTGTCAATTTTTTCTCTCTCATTAACTTGCAGTCGTGTTTGAGTCATGCTCTCGTGTCACGATAAGAATTGCTACCTCTAGTCTTGCCAATATTTGCAACTACGAGCCATTAGCTAATTTTATCTGCGAAACTTCAAAGGCACATATCTCCTTAGTTCAACGTCAGTATTTGTGGGATGCTCACGGCGACGAAATGTTCATGATTTCTAGTTTCTAGAAGCACGTGGATGACAATCTCATAATTGGAATACAACGCACGAGCGCGACATGTTTTTTGACGACTCTACTAGATGAACTTCGGTTGTTTATCAGTAAACTAAAAGCAGACTCACCCTCAGTTTGGTTTAAGTTCAACCAGACCGTGGGAGTTCAGATTCAGTCGTTGTCAGCCTTATGGCCTTACATTGTTCCTATTCTTGTTTTGTCCTTATTACCCAATATTGACCAAACTTTGACTTGCGATATCTCGTTTTAGATCTAATTGAAATAATTCATGATATTTTGGAAAGCTCGCAAACTCAACTATTAAACGATGCCGCCTAATTG
This sequence comes from Syzygium syzygioides, assembly GCA_031216285.1. NCBI lineage: Eukaryota > Viridiplantae > Streptophyta > Magnoliopsida > Myrtales > Myrtaceae > Syzygium > Syzygium syzygioides. Next base: position 28,014,950 of record CM062247.1, read on the forward strand.
AAAGCTTACGAAATTCCAATCGAATAATAGATATGATCAGGATATCTATATGATATCTTTATGATATCTTTAGATCCAAACGTCGGATTTCGCCAATTTGAGTATAATCAGGATGCTCTTGATTGATGCTACCCAATTGTTCCATCAAATAAAGAAATTGAACATGTAAGGCTTCAGATCAAACTTGATCAAATTGTGAAATCTTCGGTAAGAAGTAAGTTGGCTGCGTTTCTTTCGCCCTATATTTATGGTTAGGATGCTCTCTACATTCCTGCTTTTACTGTAGAAGATGAATTCTCACAGCACATGAAGAGCACCAGGACCTCGAAGGACGCAATCGACTTAAGCTTTTAAGTTAAGACTTTCTAATATGGTTTTGGAGTCACGTTCTGTTTTATTTTATTTCGTGGACATAGTTTCTCTTTGTCTATCACTTTAATCTTTTAGGTTGGATTTTTTTAATAAAAAAAACTTGAAATGATAGTCACTTTATGATCAAGCAAGATTTACCCAACGGCCCTCATAACACCTCACACCAAAATTATTTTTCTTGATGATGGCTTCTATATTTATGATATAAAAATAGAGAGAAAATATAGCTAAACAATCGAAAAAAGGACTTTGTTGTGCAGTTGTTGAATTACTTTTTTGGAAACGAATTCATACTTAAACAATGCAGGTTAGGATTGTACTTCAGCAATATTAAGTCCTTTCTCTGAAGAAGACTAAGAAGTCTTTGCAAGTTGCGATGGGAGACCGAGGCGTCACGAGATGATGTATTTTGGTCTCTTTGATGATGGTCGTCGGCTCATTAGTCAAAGTCATCTAGTGACAGCGAAGGTAGTCTGAAAGAATGAAGCTTCCTAGTCTATTCAGACTGATGCAAAGGAAAAATTGGGAATTAAAATCAATTAGGTTATACAACTCTAAACGACTTCTTTTTTTTTAGAAAAAATAAATTGGGATTGTCATTTTATCAGCATAAATTGTTGGGGGATGGAGGTGAAAATCCACGTGAGTAATTTGGCCATTTTCTTATTCTTCTTATTGTTAATTTATTACTCTTATCGATATTGTTATTTATTATTGTTTTCCCTAAAAATCGACACATTGACGGTAACGGTCAAGAAGCTTTTAGACACGAAATATGTCGCAGTTAGATAACTCAGCTCGAGCCGTTTGGCATTTTGCTTACACGCGAATGAAACTCGTGATCTCGTGGAAGAAAAATAGCTTATTCACAAATTGGCCTACCACCTTGACGGTTTGTCAAGAAGGAGACTGCAAACTATGGAAGACGTTAAATCTATCGAGTGCTACAAAAGTACTTGTAAGTAAGACTATGCCATTGCTTAGTATTTTTGCCCACCGACTGATGAGATATTGCATTTTAGAACTCCATGGCACCATTAATGGAAGTTGGTCTCGTCAGAATCCTTTTTTGGGCCAATGGAAGAGGTGCCCTTTATCATCGGAATTATTGAATTTGTAGGTCTCACAGTGAATCTTGTGGAATTTTTCATGGCCTCCCCCTCTAGAAGGACTTGCATCCACGAACGAGAGTTATGGTGTTCAGATTTTGATCCGGATTGGCTGTCCGATGCCCAAGTAAAATGGGACGAGAGTGTATACCGGAAAGTATTAAACAAGGAAGGAGAAGCTTACCTACGCTGCTTTCTTAGTATTTAATGTTGGCCGGCCCGTATGGCTCGGCTGAGCGCCCTCGGATCACCATAGCGAGATATAAACGGTACGGTAAAAAGATGGATAAGATTTGTGCACCTGATTTGGATTCCATCGGCCTGAATGCGGAAATGACGATGAACCGGTGCCGTAGATCTTCTCCCCTGTCGCCCCCGAAGCCCCCGGCGCTATGAGACCGCCTCAGCCAACTCACGGAAGCCATATGTGAGTTTGAGAGCGTTTGAGAGAGATTTTGGAGAATTAGACGCAGATGAGGAACCTACAGCTCTATTTATAGAGTTTCTAACCAGGCCCTCTCATAACGGGCCGGGCCGAACTCGGCCCACACAAGCCGGGCCCATATCCGACTAATTAAGAAACTTTATATCCAAACTTATTAGACCAAACCCACAAGCGGGTAATAACAATCTCAATTAATGTAACCCACGTTAGAAAAACGTTACATTTAAAAGTGTGAATTTAGTTTGGTCATTAGATGTTGGTGAACATGTGGTGGTCTAATTATTACGGGTGGCTCTATGTCGTGACAAGTGACTATTTCATGACATGTCTTATCAAACAGCCCTCATTAGCCATTAAACTCTCGAGTTAGTGGCACCATCGTTGCCTCTTCCAATGGGATAACTTTTACATTGAGGTCTTTTCAGTGTACGGCTCGTCGCATTTACCCGACTCTACTTATCACCTACATATCATCTCTCCTTAACCATACCGGTCGGGAATCACACGTGATCAACAACCTAGACTAGCTTGGCAAGACATCGAGAAGAGGATCTAGTCAAGTCATTATGGAATACTCCATTGAAGGTGGAATCAACTAAAGCAATTAGGACTTTTCTTGTGCGTGCAGGTGTAAGGAAAGTCCTTTAGCAATGTAGGCTCTTTGACTTCCACGTCCAATTTGTAGAATACTCAGGTCCCAATGCCGAACTGTCAATCGAGTGTGAACTTATAGTCATACGAAATTATCTAGTAATTTCGAATTCTTGAATTTTCAATAACCTTGTCCTTTTATGTAATAAAGCTACATTTCCATGAATCGATGAATGAAAATAAGGGATCAGAGACGCAAGACAAATGTTGATTCCAAAAGTCAGAAAAAAAGAAAAAAAAAAGAAAATGGTAAACTGATCAAAACAAAGCTCTCAATGCTTGCTTGAGACCATATATGTGACGGAAGCCATTGCAGTTCGCATAGATATTCAATCATTGTCATGTCCATGCGGCTTTAATTTTCCCCCATGGACGGTATTGGGCGATATACAAAATGTTCATATTGGTCCGTTTCCAAATAGTTCAAGTCTTTGAGAGAAGATAACTTGTCTGACCCGATATCACAACAAAAGTCACGATTATGGACTTTGAAACTCCGTATCTTAGCTCCTACTTTTTCTAGTTTGCTTGTTTTCTTGCCTGTCGTATCTGTTTGACACGGTCACATTCACATCTCGCGTTTTACACGTAACTCCCTACTTACGCTGTTCGACCATTTCCTAATAGCTGCAAAATTGTTGGAAAAAAATGGGATTTATCCTGTGTTGGTTTAACTCATGGAGAGAAAGTCTTGGTGAGTAATTTGGAATAGATAGTTGGCGGCCAAGGAAAATGGAGTAGACGGTTAAGTCGTCCATGAATCCTCCATTGACTTCTAAGTGTCCATCCACATTGGCAATTCGTCTGGTCTTCTTCTATGCCGTGTTTTACCGAGTGGGAGGAATCTTCTCCAAAATCGCTGTCGTTTCAAGTGAGATGTGAACTTTCGTGTCACTTCCTCTTCCACCACAATCTTCCGTCCGGCTACCTGCATATTAAGATAGATTCTATTCTCAACCAAAAACGTAAAACTGTAATCATTTTTTGATCGGGTAAGATCCACCCAATTGCCCCTAGTTATGATAACGATCTCTACATGAAAACGGAGAGAAGATAAAGATTGAAAAAACCATATAGTATTTCTGATAAAGAAAAAGAAAACAATCAAACATAGGACTTCGTTGTGCATTTGTTGAATTTCATACTTTTTTGGCAATGAATTCGTAATTTATTAATGCGGGTTAGGATTGTATTTCAACAATATTAAATTTCCGCATTGTTGACTAGCAACCAAGTCCTTTCTCTGAGAAAGACTAATAAGGCCTTGCATATAATGGCCACGCATATTAGATATGCCATACGCATTGCACATGTTAACGAAAAATATGACGAAGGGCTAACGGCCGTAACAAAATGAGAGTTCATGAGGAATTTGCATCACAGTTGTAGGTTTAGGGATACATGTATTACTCCCAATATTCGAGTTTTGTGTAATTTCTCCTAGAAAAGTATTTTGAAGTTTAGTCTCACTCACAGGGAAGAAGTGATCTATCTCTATCTCTTCCAATCGGAATTGCTAGCTCTTTAAGACTCGACTTCTAACAATTAGTCCTCTTTAAATAAGACAGATTTTCTTTTTCTAAATTCGGATTTTGTCCTTTGGAAATCCTTTCACAATTATTTTATCAAATCAAGACTTTCCAAATAACTTAACATTTGATTCTGACCACTGTGTCGAAAGAACCACCATAACTCTAATATTATCTATAATGATTCGACTCAATCTATATGGGTCAAGCCCCCAATGAAGTATTTGAAGGAATCTGATAAGATGATCACCATCTATAGTCGTAGATATTATTTCATACATCACTTAATCGGCATCTCCCACGTCCCATCCAAAGTGGGGCATTCGGGTATGACATGCGTTTCCAAAGGAACTGAAGACTTTCGCAAGGAGGAGCGAATGTCACCATGATTATTGACTTGGCTGTTGACTTGATGGTCTCAATTTTTTCTATTAAACACAAAAACCACTCCGAAATAAGCCATTGCAAAATGAAATAAATTTAAACGCGAAAATCAATCGTACATCCAGTTTACGTGGTTCGGTCAATGTGACATACTTCACAAAAAAAGCATAATAGAATTTTATTATAAATCAATCGATATAATTGGGATTATAACAACATTTCGATCACTCAAACACTATTAGTATTTCGTATCTCCCAATTATACCCACTAATCTCACTTAGTTTTGGCTTTCACAACCATGCAAAACAATCTCTTAATCACACAAAAGAATTCATAAATCTTGACACAAGATTTCACGACTTTGAAACACCACTCAATGACGTAAGTTCACGAACGAAGCAACTATAGTGCATGGAAGACCAAATATACTGCTACGGCAACGCAAGAACTAGGACCCTTCTTGCACCAATGGGCTGAAGACCAAAACCATGACTGAATACAAATTTATATCTCCTTAGGAAACCTGTGACCGAGTTCAAAATCCAACGAGGAAAGTGATTTCCTTGCTTTGCAAGGAAACTTAGTCCAATTTAGGATTTCCTTTTAAGTTCCAAATTAGGATGTCCATTAAATAAAGACCGGACATCCCATATAGGAATCTTCTATGTGAATTCAGATTTTCTCTTATGGATTCAAACTCAATACATATTCTAACAATTTGTACGATGTAATATATGGATTTTATAGTTGACAATTTCACCAAACATTTTTTTTTCTTGATAACCCAGGGAACCCCCGCACGGCCAACAGCCGGGGAGTAAACCCTGGGGGCGACACGTGCTAGCCACCACACACGTGCCACCGGTTAATTCACCCTGCGGCGCCCGAGATTCGAACACTCAATCTTTTGCGAGAGGAAGAGTGCGCGCTCCAGCAGTGCCACCCAGGCGGGTGGTTTCACCAAACCTTTTTTGTACAATGTTAAATGAAAATGTACCGAATAATTATTGGGCATGTCATTTTGTTGACTGAGAGTTAGGTGTGTACTTAAATAAGAAAAAAAAAGTGTCAGCTTCGTACTATCCGTAAAAAAAGGTGGGCAAACATGCAAATTAAACCAATCTAATCATCTGATCTCATTGACAAGGTATGTTTATGTGCAACGTTTCTAAACACTAGTATTAATGTGTAATTTATATGTATTAGTAATACTAATACGGAGAGTACGAAGCTGACTCTTTTTTTTTCTTATTTAAGTACACACCTAACTCTTAGGCAACAAAATGACATGTCCAATAATTAGTCGGTACATTTTCGTTTAACATTGTCCAAAAAAGGTTTGGTGAAATTGTCAACTATAAAATCCATATATTACATTGTACAAATTGTTAGAATAATTATTGGATTGAGCCAATTAATGTTTATGTGCAACGTTTCTAAACAGTAGTATTAATGTGTAATTTATATGTAGATATACCTCTACAACTTGGAACATTGCACAGTTTGGAAACACTCAATTTCTCGCACAATCGACTATCGGATTCAATTTTACCGACTTTAGATGCTATGACAAGCCTGACATTTGTTGATGTATCCTATAATGAGTTAGAGGGTCCTTTACCAAACATTCCAGCCTTTCATAATGCTACAATTGCTACTGTAAGAGAGAACAAAGGCTTGTGCGGGAATATTACAGATCTAACACATTGTCCAGGGACGGCAACAAAAGGGAAAGACAGAGACAAAGATTTGCTGCTCATTTTACTCCCTACTTCTGGTTGCCTGCTTGCTTTGTTTCTTGCAGTGGGAGTTTCATGCGTTGTATACCGAAGAACAAGGCAAGGAGAGACTGACTTGATAGAAGTGAGCAGTGAACGTATGCTGGAAATATGGAGCTATGATGGAAGAAAGGTGTACAAGAACATTATTGAAGCCACCGAGGAATTCGATGCCAAATATTGCATTGGCATAGGAGGACAAGGGAGTGTTTATAAGGCCAAGTTGCAAATGGGTGAGATTGTTGCTGTTAAAAAACTGAACGAAGCACCGGATGTTGAAATGGCTAGTCAAAAAGCATTCGAAAGGGAGATTCATGCTTTAATGGAAACCCGACACCGGAATATTGTCAAGCTATACGTCTTTTGTTCAAGCTCTCGCCATTCATTTTTGGTTTATGAGTTTCTTGAATCAGGCAGCTTGGAGGATATTTTGAAGAGTGAGCAATGGATAAGAATGTTCGACTGGAATAAAAGAGTGAATGTTGTTAAAGGTATTGCTAATGCTTTGTCCTACATGCACCACGAATGTTGTCCTTTGATAATTTATCGAGACATATCGAGCAAGAATATTTTACTCGATGAAGAATACGAAGCTCACGTCTCGGACTTTGGCATGGCTAAGGTTCTAAAACCTGATTCATCCAACTGGACTTCATTTGCAGGCACATTTGGATATGCAGCTCCAGGTTAATTCTTTTCATGAGATTATACTCTTTTTCATTCATAACCATGATGTTTCTCACATTCAACAAATCCTACTTAAAAGATATATGAATAATTCGGCTTCTTTTGTTTAACAGATACCTAATATAAAACTCAACGTTCTTCATATGTTTTCCTTTGAGCAGAGTTACGGAAATACAAGTCACGCTCACAGACAAAACCAAATATTGTTGTTTGTGAATGGGAATTATTCAAATCACATTGAAATCTAAAGAAAGTATAATGTGATTTGCAGTAGAGAATAGTTAGATATCATAAAGAGTTGAGGAGAGTTGCTACTTTTATTAAAATATAATCCCGAAAATTTGGAGGTTTTCCAAATATTTTTATGTTAACAAGTTTACCCTCACATATTATTTGTTCAAGACAATAATATCCACGAACAAAGAGGAGATTCAAATGGTTAAGAGTCCTAAAAAACAAGTCCTCTTCTCAGGATGAAGATACAATATGAGTACATGATTAATTGGATAAGGATAACTTCATATTGTTTCTGTTTAACACTTAGGGCTCGGTCCAAATACAAGGTTCGTTTAGACTGGTTTCACTTACTTAAATGTGCTCCCTGAAGACTAAAAGAACAATATGGGACACATTGATAAGATCGAGTGAGAAAAAGAGTTTGTTTCTTTCTATTTGCAGAACTGGCCCACACAAGGAAAGTGAATGAGAAATGTGATGTCTATAGTTTTGGAGTCGTAGCAGTGGAAGTGATAATGGGAAGACATCCGGGCGATCTCCTATCTTCTCTCCTGTCCACATCTCTACCATCATCAAGTGATTCAAGGATCCCACATTACTCATTAAAAGAAGTTTTGGATAAGAGGATTCCATACCCTGAGGCCGCTGATTTGCTAGGGGAAGTGGCCTTCATGACGAAGATTGCATTTTCATGCCTGAGTCCCAAACCGGAGCATCGTCCGAGCATGCAACAAGTTTCTCAAGGGCTATTAGCACATCGTTCATTCCTATTCAATACGTCAAAGAGCATAAAATTGGAAGAATGAGCTAAAATTAGAGGCTTCACTTGTTGAGCAATTCTTGTCATGTCAGTATATTTGTATAAGTTATACATGTTATTATGTAACGGTCTAATATTATTCCAATGTGATTACAAAGTACTTTCATTAAAAGTTAGTGAAAACACGTCAATTCTAATTAATTTCGAACTTAACTCATATCTTATTGTGTCAATTTCGTCTTTCTCTCATTAAGTTGCAGTCATATTTAGGTCTTGTTCTTGTGTCACCATTGGAATCACCACCTCTAATCTTGTCAATACTCGCAACTACAAGCCATTAGCTAGTTCTATCCGCGAAACTTCAAACACATGTATCTCCTCCGTTTGACATCAGTATTTGTGCGATTCTCAGGGCGACGAAAAGTTCGTGATTTCTAGTTTCTAGGAAGTGCGTGGATCACAATCTCGTAATTGGAACACAACGCGCAAGCACGACCTGTGTTTTTGACGACTACACCAGATGAAACTTCGGTTGTTTATCAGTGAACTAAAAGCAGACTCGCCCTCCGTTTGGTTTTAGTCCAACCAGAATAAGGGAGTTCGCCCTCAGTTCTTTGTCAGCCCTATGGCCTTACATTGTTCCTATTCTTGTTTCGTCCTTATGACCCATTATTGGTCAACCTTTGACTTGCGATATATCGTCTTAGATATAACTGAAGTAATTCATGATCATCCGGACAGCTCGCAAACTCAACTTTCAAAAGGTGCCAGCTGATTGAAAGCTTACGAAATTCCAAGTATCATCAAGATCAAATAATAGATATTTTGTTATATGATATCTTCAAATTGGATTGGGACAATTTGGGTATGGTCGGGATTCTCTTAATAGATGCTACCCAATTATTCCATCGAATAAAAAAATCGAATATGGAAGGGTTCTGATCAAACTTGATCGGACTGTGGAATCTTAGGTAAAAAGTAAGTTGTCTATGTTACTCTTGCCAATATATATATATATATATATATATATATATATCAAAATTGGCATCTGATATATATATTGTTGGGATGCTTTCTAAGTTATTGCTGTTACTGTGAAGGAAGAAATTTTAGGGCACATGAAAAGCGCAAAGACCCCAAATGAGGCAATCAACTTAAGCTTTGAAGTGGAACTTTCTATCATGATATTAGAGTCACGTTTTGGCCTAATTTATTTTGTGGACGTGATCTTTCTTTACCGATGAGTTTAAACTTTTGAGTTAAATTTTTTAACAAGAAAAAAAAATGAAACAGCAGTCACTTTATGATGGAGTAAAATTTACCAAGGGCGCCTTTATAACACCTCAGGCCAAAATTGTTTTTCTTGATGATGGCTTTTATATTTATAATATAAAAATAGAGAGAAAGGATAGCTACAGAAAAAAAAATCCAAAAAGGACTTTGTTGTGCATTTGTTGAATTTCACGCTTTTTTGGCAACGAATTCATATTTAGATAATGAAGGTCAGGATCGTACTTCAGCAATATTTAAGTCCTTGCTCTGAAGAAGACTAAGAAGTCTTTGCGAATAGAGGAGGGCCCCACATATCAAATGTGCGGTGTCCAAGTTGCGATGGGAGACTTGTGGTCACGAGATGATGTCTTATCTCTTCGCTGATGATCGTCGGTTCATTAGTCAATGTCATCTAATGAGAACGAGAGGGACGGTATTCTGAATGATTGATGCAAGACTCAACACCAAATTCGAGTAACAAAAGCACAGAAAAAGTTGGAAATTAAAATGAATTATGTTATTTCAACTCTAAACCACTTTTTTTCTTGAGAAAAAAGAAATTGGGAATGTCATTTTTAATGGCATAAATTGTTGGGGAATGGAGGTGAAAGTCAACGTGAGTAACTTGGTCATTTTCTTGTTGTTAATTTATTACTCTTATCGATACTGCTATTATTATTATTCTCCCTAACTAGTGACCCGTTGAAGCTAATAGTCAAGAAGCTTCTTCACACGAAATATGTCGCTATTAGATGACTCAGCCCGTGTCCGGCGTTTTGCTCACCCACAAATGGAACTCATGGCCTCGTGGAAGAAAAATGACCAATTCAACAATTGGCCAACCACCTTGATGGTTTGGCAAGAAGAAGACCACAAAGTATTAAAGATGGTAAAATCCATTGAGTGCTCCAAACGTACTCGTAAGTAAGACTATTGCATTGCTCAGTATTTTGCCTACCAACTGATGATCCGTTGCATTTTAGCACGCTGGGGCACAATTAATGGTAGTTGATCGTCCGAATCCTTATTGGGCCAATAGAAGAGGAGCCCCATTATCATCCAATGTATAAAATTTGGGGGTCTCACGATGGGTCTTGAGGAATTCGTCAAGGCCTCCACCTCTAGAAGGACCTGCATCCACGAACATGAGTTACGGTGTATGGATTTTGACCCGGATTGGCCGTCCGATGCCTAAGTAATTGAGGAGAGTGTATTCTAGGAAGTATGAAATGAGGAACAAGAAACTTACCACAGTTGCTTTCTTAGCATTTAGAAGTGTGGATAATTTTGGCCATTGGATGTTGATCAACATGTGGTGGTGCACTTATAACTGGCGGCTATATGTTATGACATGGCTATTTCATAAATCTGTCATGTCAAACCGCCCTCATTGGCCAATAAACACTTGAATTTAGTGGTTCCACTATCGTCTCTTCCAACAGGATAGCTTTTAAGTGGAGGTCTTTTTAGTGTACCCACATCAGATTTAACCGACTCTACTCATATCGTCTCTTCTTAGCCATATCCGTCAGGAAGCACCCATGATGAACAATCTAGATAAGTGGCATACCATACAAGACATCGAGATAAGGTTCAAGTCAAGTCATTATGGAGTACCCCATGACAAGGTGGGATCAATTAAAGCAACGAGGACTTTTCTTGTGCGCGCAAGCGTAAGAAAAGTCCTTTAGCAATGAATGCTCTTGACTTCCACATCCAACTGCTCAATATGTACAATACCCAGGTTCCAATGCTGAACTCTCTATCGGGTGTGAACTTATGTTCATACGAATTTATCGAACAATTTTGAATTCATGAATTTACAATAATGTCGTCCTTGCATGTAATAAAGCTACATTACCATGAATCGATGAATGAAAAACAAGGGATGCAAAACCAATGTTGATGCTTAAAGACCCAAAAGTCGAAAAGAAAAAAGAAGAAGGAAAAAGGTAAACTGATCAAAACAAAGCTCTCAATGCTTGTTTGAGACCATAATGTGATGAAAGTCATCGCAGTTCGCATAAATTTTGATCATTGTCGTGTCCATGTAGCTTTAATTTTTCTCCATGGATGGTGATATACTATATATTCATATTGGCCCGTTTCCAAACAGTTTTGTCTTTGAGGGAAGATTATTTGTCTAACCCGATATCACAACAAAGGTCAAGCTTATGGACTTTGAAACTATTTATTTTAGCTCCTTCCTATATCTATTTCTCTTGTTTTCTTACCTGTCGATATTTATATGACACGGTCCCGCAACACGCTACTTACCAGTGGACCAAGGAAAATGGAGTAGATAATTAAGTCCTCCATTGACGTCGACTCTCGGTCCATATATGGGAATTTGTCCAGTCTTCTTCACTGCGTGGAGGATTCTCCTCCATCACTTCCAGCGGGATGTGTTGTGCACTTTTGCGTCACTTTCTCTCGCATCACATCTTTCGTTGCCGACAGAAATGTTCTTGACCATGCTAACTGCATATTAAATACATTTTTCAACCAAAAACATGAAATGGTAATCATCTCATGATCGGATAAAATTTACCTAATTGAGTTAAGAATAGTGTCAAAAAAGTCATAAACCCTTAACATTTGTGCCAATTTAGTCATAAACCTTATTCATTTGTGTCAATTTAGTCATAAACCTTTTTTTGTGCCAATTCAATCCTAAACCTTTTGTTTTTGTGCCAATTTAGTCCTTGCGACTAATTTTGGCCGGACTTTGCTGACGTGGACGCCGGCTGGCTAATAGCCGGTCATTGGCGCTAACGTGAAACACTTTCAATAATATTTTAATATTTTTTTGAATTTTTTATTTGTTTTTTTCTTTTATTTTTTTCACTCCCCTCCCTCCTTCCTCTAGCCGATCGCCAGGCCGGCGATCAGCTAGAGACCAGAGGCCAGAGGCCGGCGAGGTCATGCCTCGCCTAGCCACCGGTGAGGTCGTGCCTCACCCAACCGCCGGTGAGGCTGGACCTCGCCAGATCCGGCAAGATTGGTTGATTGCCAAGCAGTGTAAGTTTTTGAGAGAAAATGATTTGTCTAACCTGATATCATGACAAAGGTTATGGTTGCAGGCTTCGACGCTCCTCATTTTATCTTTTTACTCTGTCTAGTTTGCTTGTTTTCTTAGTTTGACATCTTGGGTTTCACATTTAACGCCCTACTTAGTACTCAGTGTTCGACCGTTTTCTAAAAGCTTTAAAATGTGGGGAAAAATGCTGGTTTAACTTATGGAGTGAAAGTCCTCGTTAGTAATTTGGAATAGATAGTTTTTTTTTTTTTGGTCTAGAGAATAGATAGTTGAGTCTTGAGTGGGCCAAAATGAATGGAATTTGATGGTTTAGTCCTCCTTTGACGTCAACTGTCCTTCCACATGGGCAAGTTGTCCAGCCGCCTTCAAGAATATAATATATCTTTGGCCTCTTGACAAACCAAAATATCGAGCCGAGTTAAACAGGCCAGATTGAAAGGACAAGAAAGTAGCCTTTGATTAACCCGTTTGCACGTATAACATCCAAAAATTATTATTTTTCTTGATGACGGCTTCTGTGTTTATGATAACGATCTCTATATAAAAACAGAGACAAAATATAGCTCTAAACACCCATCGTTATTTGTTTAATTTCATGCTTTCTCAGCAGCGAATTCATTATTTATTAGTGTAGGTTGAGATTTTATTTCAGCAACATTAAGTTTTCAGCGTTGTTAACTTGCATCCCAGTACTTACTCTAAACAAGACTCGATCAGTCTTTGCAAATGGAGGGCCACGCAAACTAGACGGGTGGATCACAATTCACGAGAAATATATTTCATTGTTAATAATCGTTGGTTTACTAGTCAAAGTCATCTAGTGAGAGCGAGATTGAGAGGGACAGTAGTCCGAAAGAACGAAGCTTGCTAGTCTATTGAAAAGTCTGAGTTATAAAACCAAAAGACAAAAAGTTTTAATTCGAAAACCAAAACTAAGTAAGACTATTCAACAACTTGTTCCATGTCAATAGGCACGTGACCCTATTAGTAAAGGGATTGGAAATGTAGGGACGCTAGTATCACAGGTGCGGGGTTCAACTCTCGCACTCTGCAAAAGGCAAAGCAGAAAGTCAAAGAGAAATGAAAGTTAGAGATGGGATAGATCAAAAAAAAAAAAATACAACTTGTTTTGTGATTTCATGTTTTACTTTTATACCTCACATGAAATTCAAACTGCCAAGTGCAAATCCGAAAGTCTAAAAAAAATTTGAATGTATTTTTTGAGCTCCAAGTGAACGAGTCTTAAACTCAAAAGGACTTCCTTTGAAGAAAAAAGTTTGGAATATAGATGATATTTCATGGTAATATAGAAAAAAGCTTTACTTTTTGTGACGATCCCTTCGCTACTATTTTTAACCAAATCTCTGCACTGTCATTTTTTCTAATCAATTCCTGATAATACAAATTTTTTTAATTAAGTCCCTCAGTTACGATGATGCCAAGATGCATGGAACATCAAATAAAATAACATCTTTAAATAGCAAATAACATCGACATGCGTTGAATGGATAATTAAAGAAAAAGGTTTTTCTGATCATGTCTAGGTTAAGGAACCCAGTTCGGAGGATACAGGAAAGAAGAGACTAATCAATGTAGGTTCCATTAACCGAATCACTACCTTGGTAGGCGTTGTGGGGTAGAGTTTTAGCCACCAAATTTTCAGCGCAGTGTTGTCGGCAAGCACCTCGCCTTGACTTGACCAGGCCACAAACCATTAAGCAAAAAGCAAACACGATGGCGAACTGAATCCCACGGGTCAAGCCACACACGGCACATTCCGACACGAGCATGCACGTCCCAAGCCTTCCCTTTGGTCACGTTCATAGCACCCTTCCACAAATACTTGGTCAATCACGGCTAAGTGTCCGTCGATACTGGGAATTTGTCCAATCTTCTTCAATGCCGTGTTTCACCGAGTCGAGATATCTTCTCCAAAATCACTATCTTTTCAAGCGGGACGTGAACTGTTGTGTCACTTTCTCTTCCATCCCATCTTCCATCCCTGGCGGATCTCTTATTTACTACCTATTACACATAAAAAAACATTTCTAACCAAGAACATAACATAGTAATCACTTTATGATAGGGTAAGATTGACCCAATTGCACCTATAACACCTCACGGCAAAATTGTTTTTCTTGATGAAAGCTTCTATATTTAAGATAATGATCTCCACATAAAAGCAGAAAGAAAATAGCTCCAAGCACTCATTAGTATTTCTGAAAAAAAAATATAAAAATTGAACTTTACCGTGCATTTCTTGAATTTCATGCTTTTTTGGCAATGTATTGATTATTTACTAATGCAGCAATATTAACTTTTCACTTTAGCGTGATTGACTTACATATTAGAAACAAAGGGCCTTGCTCTAAAAAAAGACTAATAAGTCTTTGCAAATAAAGGGCCACGCATATTAGGTGTACAATGTGCATTGTACAGATAAACGGAAAATTTAATGGACGGTTCACGATTGCAACAAAGTGAAATTTCAAGAGATAAATGCATAACAATTCAAAGTTTTTGGGTAGAAATTTGAACTTTCTCTAACTCACCTGGAAGAAGTGATCCATCACTTTCTTCCATGCGGAATCGCTAGCTCTGAAGACTTGACTTCTCTTAGGTCTTCTTCAAATTGAGACAAGTTTTTTTTTTCTTAATTTGGATCTTGTCTTTTGGAAATCCTTTCACAACTATTTTACCATATCTAACGCTTTCAATATAATATAATAATTTATTCCGAGAACTGAGTTGAATGAACCACTAGCCCAAGCCATGGGGTTGAGGATCGTACTCCGATACTATTTATAATGATACTGTCCAATCTATAAGAGTCAAGCATTTCAATAAAATATTTAAAGTAATTGGAAAAGAAGACTTTAATTCATATCAACTTAAGTGGCCTCTTTCAGGTCCCGTCAAGGTGGGGCATTCGGATATTACGAGCTTTCCCAAAGGAATCGAAGCCTTTTGCAGCTAGGAGGGAATGTCACCAAGGTTATTGACTTGGTTGTTGACTTGATGGTCTCAATTTTTTTTCCATACATAAGTTGGTTGAACTTGGTCCATTCCAACACATATGCACCTAGAAACGGACAAATCCCACCCCAAATAATAATAAAAAAATCCACTATTAGGAAAAGTTTATGGAACGGAAAAATATATGTAAAGAGGGTAATGTTGCAGGATTATATTAAATCCATAATTATTCGCGACTCTTTCACGACTCTTATTATCAAAACCTTACCTATGATATAATTCCAATTATTTTATAGTTTATGAGTATAAAGTCCTACATTCGGTATCATTCTTATCACCAATGACATATGATACCCATTTGAAAAAGCATATTTTGCCCTATTTCACAAATAAATTATATTAAAATTTCAAGAAAATAATGCATGACATGATAGCCCCATATTAAACATACAAGCTGTATGAAATTATCTAAATTAGATCATAACACATATTTTATGTACAAATGTAAATTAGAAAATTAATAATAAATTATCTGCTAACACAAACAATCTATTGAAGAAAACAGCTATCTTAGAAGGGTTTTATAACGTGATAGTGCATGTTCCGTAAATATAGGATGTTAGAGGATAAAAAATAAGTTATATGACATGATACTTTATATGAAATAAAGACACGACAGTAGAGGATTTATAGAAAATTTTGGTAATGCACGATTTTTTTATATTGTGAGATCAATAAAATAAAAGCTATCAGATAAAACAAAAGAACCTATCTTTACAAAATAACTTATTGTCTAACGTTAAAGGGTCATGTTACATAATTGAGCATATTTGATTAATAAACATGAATGAAAACTTGATGACCCATATAACTAAATGCATAATCGGTGATAACTCTCATCACTTTGCAATTAGTATATATAATTGTGAAAGGGAGTTGAATAATATATAGATACACAATATAAAAAATATTTTCACAAATAAATGATGTTAGACGATTATTAAAAAAAACTATTTATAAAATGATAGCTCATATTTGATGAATAAATAATATTATATGATTATTAAGAAATTACTTGTCAATTTTACATATTCATGAATACTAGGAAATCGGCAAAAAAGTTCTAGCAAATAGAAAAACATAATTTCGCAAGGCTTATAGACCATCATTTCATAATGTTTATAGTGGAAGAAAATATATATTTATATATTACATTTCCGTATGTCATACACATATAACACCAGATTACTCTTATTATTAAATGCATAATTAGAGATAATTCTGTTGAGATCATTTTTTTAAAATATTATTTTAATTTTTACTAAAATAAGGATAAGAAAATTATCAATCCTCAAAAAAAAAATTAATAGAACGTATCTTACTATGGCACTGAACATAAGATGTGATTTTTTACAATCTGGAGGATATTAGGAGGACTTCTAATCCTACTTTATCCTATCATATTCTAATCCAAATCCGGACGATCAAATGCGGTTCAAAGGATCCAATTTTTTGAACCGCAAAATTAGGCTTATATTCCACTTTGATCTCATTTCTTTGACGTGGGATTTCATTCACCTTCAACCAAACATTACCATGAGCGCAATGGTAGCTGATTCACTCACACCACTCTCACTCAAGCATGTAGTAGCCTTTGATTTGTAATATTACTAAGCTTTTGATCATTTTTTTTATTTACAATAAGTTAATGTTGAGGACTAAATTGATCAGAATGATTAAATTACCAAGCCATCAAAGGGTTAAGGACTAAATTGAAACTATTAAAAGTTTTAGGACTAAATTGGCAAATCAACAAAAGTTTTAAGAATATATTGGCACAATTGAAATATTTAAGGCTAAATTTGCTTCTGTACAATAGATTTAGGATTTTTCGGACAGTTAGATCTTACATTTTATATGTTATATCACGTGAAGTCAAGCAAAGGATCCCATCACTGAAGGCTAGAAAAGAAAGACAACGTGGGTCCAAAATATAGATTGCACATGGCCTGTGCAACATCATATTATAGTTTTTTTTTTGTCAAACATCATATTATAGTTGAATTGGCGTGTTGACTATGAGCTTTGCCTTCAATCATTTTTCTAATTCATGAATTCTGAAACGGAAGGAGACTGACGATCATATTATAGTTGATAATTTTAACGAAGTTTTTTCCCGACAGTGTTAATTGAAAATATACCAAATAAACATTGGACACACCTTCTCATTGACAAGGGATGTTTATCTGCAACTTTTTGAGACAAGTGCCTCCGTAATTTTTGCTTACATATATGGTGTGGTCCCAAATAATTGCCTCGGCAAATATAACGGAGGAGGGTTAATGGTTATAACAAAATCTAAGTTCAGAAGATAATTGCGCATCAATTAAAAGTTTATGGGCAAACTTGTATTACGCCCAAATTCACAAGAGTTTTGGGTAATTTTCCCTAAAAAACATTTGAAATTTTATCTCATTCACCGGGAAGAAGTGGTTATTGACTTGGTTGTTAACTTGATGGTCCAATTTTTCCTATAAATACGTTGGTTGTACTTGGTCCATTTCACCACATATTCGCCTAGAAACGAAGAAAAGCCCACCCGAAATAACCTAAACCTGTCATGGCCTACGAGAAAAAACATCTCTCCATGTTGTTCCTCGCTCATGTCCTTCTCCTGCTCATGCAAGAAATGCCTCGTCTTGATTCATCTCAAAGCTCTTCTCTAGTGGCCCTTGCTGGTGCTACTAACCAAACGGTAAATGAGGAAGTGGAGGCACTCCTAACATGGAAGTCTAAGCTAGACAGCAGGAGTCGTTATACTTTGTCTTCGTGGAATGGAAGCAACCCTTGTTCATGGCATGGAATTGATTGTGATCCTCTGGGGAGCATCGCAAGCTTGAACCTTTCAGATTTTGCCATACATGGTACGCTTCACCATCTCAATTTCTCCCGTTTGCCCAACTTGGTCACCCTTAAGCTTGCCAACAATCAACTCTTTGGGAACATCCCTCCGGGCATTGGCGATCTTTCCAAGCTTACTCGTCTGGAATTATCTCGAAATAATCTTTCGGAAAACATTCCAACTCAGCTCATGTCATTGCGATCTTTACAGCTTCTCGATCTTAGGGATAATGATTTGACTGGCCCAATTCCCATTGAGATATTTAGCTTGAGCAACTTGACCGTACTACAGCTTTCGACTAATAAGCTTTCTGGTTTCATTCCTAAAGAAATAGGAAGGCCTGAGTCATTGCGATCTTTACAAGTTCTCGATCTCGGGTATAATAATTTGACTGGCCCAATTCCCATTGAGATATTTAGCTTGAGCAACTTGACCGAACTATACCTTTCGTATAATAAGCTTTCTGGTGTCATCCCTAAAGAAATAGGAAGGCTTAAGTCTCTCATTGTTTTCCACATAACGGACAACCACATTGATGGTCCTATTCCTTCTTCCATCGGAAACATGAGCAGCTTGTCGAGGTTATGGCTTTTCCGTAATCAACTAGTTGGGTCCATTCCAAAGGAAATAGGAAAGTTGGGGTCTCTTAGTCAACTTGACTTACATTCTAATTATCTCAATGGATCTATCCCTGCAACTGTAGGAAATCTGAGTAATATGGCATATCTTTACCTCTATGACAACCAACTTTCTGGCCCCATACCTTTGGAAGTTGGAGGAATGAGATCCCTCATACATTTCGAACTGCTAACTAATGATTTAACAGGTCCTATCCCGTCATCCATAGGGAATATGAGCAATCTGAATATCCTTCAACTTTACAACAATAAGTTGTCTGGTCCTATTCCCAAAGAACTAGGAATGCTCAGATCTCTCTCTGATCTCGTGCTTATAGGTAACAGTCTCTCTGGCTCGATTCCATCCGCTATAGGTAACTTAAGCAAGCTCACAACCCTACAACTAGCCAATAACAAGTTTGTTGGCCAATTGCCACAAGATATTTGCAGTGGTCGAGTTCTTCAAAGGTTTTCCGCAAGCAACAATCACTTCACTGGTCCAATTCTGCGAGGCCTCAAAAATTGCACGAGTTTGTATAGAGTTAGGCTCCAAAACAATCAACTCAAGGGAAATATATCAGAGGCTCTTGGCACATACCCTTACTTAGATTATCTTGAGTTGAGCAACAATGAACTTTGCGGTGAGCTACCACCTAGAGTGGGTGAATATAGCAATTTGACCACCCTGAAAATCTCCAACACTCGAATCTCAGGCATGATACCCTTTGAGCTTGGCAACATGACCCAATTGCATATACTTGACCTCTCTTCAAATAGTCTTGTTGGGGAAATTCCAGAAGACCTGGGAAAACTAAAGTCACTTCTAGAGCTTTCACTCTATGACAATAATCTCGTAGGCTCCATACCTCGAGAACTTGGATCACTATCCGATCTGTCAACAATTAATGTCGCCGGAAATAACCTAAGTGGCTCAGTTCCTAGAGAACTTGGGGAGTGTTCGAAGCTTCGAATTTTGATCTTAAGTAGAAACGGTCTTGACAAAAGCATACCCATCGAGATTAGCAATCTTCAATCCCTTCAAATTCTAGATTTGAGTCTAAATTTGCTCACGGGAGAAATACCTGGACAACTTGGGCGATTGCATAGATTGGAAACACTCAATCTTTCACACAATCAGCTTTCAGGTTCCATTGCGTCGATCTTTGATGATATGACAAGCTTGATATCCATTGACATATCGTACAATGAGTTAGAGGGTGCCTTACCAAACATTCCAGCCTTTCGTAATGCTACAATTGAAGTTGTGAGAGGAAACAAAGGCTTGTGTGGAGTTATTGCTAGTCTCAATCCATGTACAGCAACAAGTTCGAAAGGCAAAAACAAAAGCAAAAAGCTGCTACTAATTTTGATTCCCACTTTCGGTTGCTTACTTGCTTTGCTTCTTGTTCTGGGAGCTTCAAGTATCGTAAGCCGAAGAATAAGGAAAACAAAGGCTAGTTTGATTGATGGAAGCAATGAAAACCCATGGGCAATATTGAACTTTGATGGAAAGATGGTCTATGCGAACATTATTGAAGCTACGGAGGAGTTTGATGCGAAATATTGCATTGGTGTGGGAGGACATGGGAGTGTTTACAAGGCCCAATTGCAAACAGGTGAGATTGTTGCTGTAAAGAAACTTAAGGAAGCAGTGGACGTTGAAATTGCTAGTCGAAAAGCATTTGAAAGGGAGATTCATGCATTGACCGAAACTCGGCACCGAAATATCGTCAAGCTCTATGGCTTTTGCTTGAGTTCTCAACATTCATTTATGGTGTATGAGTTCTTGGACTGTGGCAGCTTGAAGAATATATTGAACGATGAAGAGAGGATAACAACATTTAACTGGGATAAGAGAGTGAATGTTGTTAAAGGTGTGGCTAATGCTTTGTGCTACATGCACCATGAATGCTCTCCTCCTATAATTCATCGAGACATATCGAGCAAGAACATTTTACTGGATGAAGAATACGAAGCTCACGTCTCTGATTTTGGCACGGCTAAGGTTTTAAAACCTTATTCATCCAATTGGACTTCCTTTGCAGGCACCTTTGGATATGCAGCTCCAGGTAAGTTGGTTTCTTCGAAATTTCATTTTATATATATGAAAATGCTATACAAGATCCTCATCCTTACCTGCCTTGCTTTAAAAGTCTAATTACCTAACACCAAATTCAAAGCTATTAACACGGTTTGAAGGTTCAACGAGATTTAGGCCCATCGGTTAATAAATTGAAACTTTTCCCTAAAGAAATGAAAATTTTATGATCCCACTGAATCTAGAGTATGCATCGACTTATAGTAAATTTGATTTATTCAAAATCTGTTTAGATTGATTGAGCATGGATACCATATGAAAGCTAGAAAAAATCTGATCGTTTCTCTATGCAGAACTCGCATACACAATGGAAGTGAATGAGAAATGCGATGTTTATAGCTTCGGAGTGGTGACATTGGAAATAATCATAGGAAGACATCCGGGAGATCTCATATCGTCTCTTGTGTCCTCATCTTCATCATCCTCCCGCCATTCAACAACTTCTTGGCCATTGAAAGAAGTTTTAGATCAAAGAATTTCATACCCGAAATGTGATGTGCTAGGGGAAGTGGCTTTTGTGACAAAGATGGCATTTTTGTGCTTAAGTCCCAAACCAGAGTATCGTCCGAGCATGCAACAAGTTTCTCGTGCAATAACAACACATAGCTCGATCGTGTTAACTGCATCGGAGGACATCAAATTGGAAGAATTAGTTGATCTTACTTGCTTCACTTATTGAGATATTTTGGTCTTTCTGTTGCACCCAGTGGAGCAAGCTGTCTCTTCTTGTATTTTATTTGTCTTAGTCAACTTCATTATTTATTTTTGCAATGCTTCATTGATTACTCCATAACACTTAGGAATCACTGCCATTTACAATTTCAAGTCGAAAGAGACGGAGTACAGCTGGGACTTCCAATCCTTAAGAATGACTTAAAAGATAGCAAGATCGTGATATTTCTTGTAGCTATTGCATTTGCTTGTTACAATTCTTCGCTCTTGTCATGTAGAATCGTAAAGAAAAGGTGTTACGCTCAAAAGGTGCTAGAGCACAATTGGTATAAGCTGGCATCAAGCTTTATAAACATCCACCAACATCATAAATAAAAGAAAAACTCAAATGCAGATTATAGTATGATTTGCTTAGATCAAATTAGATAGGTAACTTTAAATTCTTCAAAGAGAGAGACCTATTATGATCTGGAAATATAACATGACCATTCAACTAGAACAGGCAAATCACGATACAAAAGCAATATAAAAGATTTATAACCAATTTAAAAGAACGAGTAAAAGATAAAATGTAGTAAAGTAATCTGATACGAGTTAATCAAATATTAATATTGGCCTCGTTATTAAGCCTCGGGATAGCAACGTCCATGAGTTAAATCCAAATTGAATTCTATTTCCTTTCCAAGAGATGAATTTACCGCCGAGACAAGCAGACACGGAAATAGAACAATAATATATGTGTCACTCTCGGTGGGTAGGTAATATTCCACAAAATCATGTTTGATGACTAACGAATCGATCCTTAACAAACAAAATACGCTAGCCTGTCTTCGGATTAAACGAAAGCAGGCAATTATCTCGCGTGCGCCTCTCAGAGACATTTCATCGAACATATAGTGAGTGTCTTGGATGAGGGTCCTATACGCAAACGCTAGCGCAATGTTTCGATTGAATAGGATCGCATCAACAAAAATTCAGACCTAATCGTCAACGACAGCTCTAATTTTCGCTCTCTCTCAGTGTCGAACGAAGGACAAAAAATGATTTCTCAAGAATGGTCTCCTCCCGGTGAGTGAGCCCGCGCGTTGCAGTTGCCAGACGAAGGTGAGGGAGAGAACAAAGGAAGGCCGGGCTCTTCCTTTCTGAATCGGGCTGCGTCTTTGAGGCATTTGTATTATTTTATTTTACTAGTTTGCCTATGACTTTTGTACCATTTCTCAATCTTATATCACAAATTTTGGTTTATTTTACATTTTCTAGTGTTTATAAACTTAAATATCAGTTATTAATGAAAAGTTAAATTTATCTATTCTAAATAAAATAAGGGCGGGCCGAACTTCAAGACTCTCCCTCGCCCAGCCCGCCCATTAAAGGGCTAACGGGCCCAATCCTTTTTCGGACAATAGGAGAGGAGCCCGTGATAATCAAAAACACCAATCGCATGTGTGGACTCGACATTGGGACCCATATGATCAACGGTTTAGACTGATTTCGGCAGGCCATGTAACGTTTTCGGTGCGGTGATATCGAGAAGAGAATCAAGTTGAGGCATTGTGCAATACTCCAATAGAGAGTCACGATCAGTAAAACTGTTTGGGTTTTTCTTGGGTGCATACGCATATCCTTTGGGAATGCTCTTGACTTCCACATCCAGGTCCCTCAAGAAATCTTTTATCTTGTGTGTAGTTATATTTAGTATGAATTTATCGAGCAATTCGGGATTTGTCTTTTCCAATAATGTAATCCGTGTGTTCAATAAAGCTAGATCACCATGAAAACAAGGCATCCAGAGACGCAAAACAAATGCTGATGCCAAACCACCCGAAAGTCCGAGAGAAAGTTTAAAAAAAGAGAAAAATTAAACTAATTAAAACAAGCTCAACCATGCATCTTATTAAGTGATATCTTATATATTCGTTATTGGTTCATTTCCAAGCAGTTAAATTTTTTAAGAGAAATATTTTTTTCAACCCAATATCTCACGGTGTAGAGTTGGACACTCCTAGAGTGCGTTTGCTTGAATAAAAGTGTTTTATGGAAATTAGTTTTTCAAACTTTCACCCGTTTGATTTACCGAAAATGATAAGTAAACCGAAAGCACTTTTCGGTCAATGAATATATTAATGTATATAATTAATTAGTGAATTTCTAAATCTAAAAAAGTGAAAACACTATTCGAAATTGCTCTTCTTCACGCTTTATTTCTTCTCCGGTCTCTCACTTTTTATCATTCATCTGAGGTGAGCTTTTTCTTCACCCTTTCGTTCGCTCTTTTTCCCTTTCTTCAGCTCTTCTTCACTAACGTTCATCATCTTTGTCATTGAAGGTCCAGTTCTTCAACGACGCTCAACACAGCCTTCCCGTACAATGAAAGGTCCTCCCAAAACTGATTCCTCCAGGACGAGTTCGGGAACCTCGAACAAATTCCTTCACCGTGAACCCGTGATTTTGGTACGATCAGCATCTTTTCCTCCTGCCTTTCAATTTTTTACCTTGAATTCAAGTCCTCTTAAAGACGAAATCCGTGCCGGAGGGTTTCGATTCTGGTGCTGATTGGAGTTTCATCAGTGGCTTCGATCTTGTTTATTGCCTTTAGTGGCGATTTAAGAATGTGTTAGCTGTTGTTTTGTGGAAGATTGTGTCCGTGTTCGATTGAAGCACCTATTGTTGGAAGAGACCACTGCTCAACGTCTATACTGCAAGCAGGTCGCGATTGAACGGCATTGCAGCGAACTGTGTCAGGTCTTTAAGTTCTTTAAAAGGAATTTTTCCTATTTTGTAATGAAAATAGATTGTAAATTGTTAGACTGAATGTTATTCATGAGATTGAAATTATTTTCCAAATGAAATCCAAACACCAAAATACGTTTTTGATCACATCGGACAAATAAAAAATAACTATTATTTTAGAAAATGATTTTCCGAAAAGCACTTTTGTTTATCATAAAGTTATCCCCAAAACAAACCCACTCCTAATTTCATCTCTCACTCTTTCTATTTTGTTTGTTCTCCTTACATGTCGTTATGCGCTCGACATGGTCCCATCTGCATCACGCATTTCACACACAACATCTTACTTAGACGAGAGATGAAGTATGATTCAGCTCGATCTACGTAGGTCAAGCCCAAAATGTAATATTTAAAGTAATCAGACAAACCAACAATCATTTATCATCATAGATATGATTGATTCAAGTGGGATGTGAACTCTTGGGTCACTCTCTCTTCCATCACATCGGATCTCGTACCATCTTTGAGAGGAACTTTCCTTAACCAATGTTCAGTTTTTAGTGTCATTGACTTACATCCCAATCCTTACTTTAAAGAAGACTAACGAGTCTTTACAAATAGAGGGCCACGCGAATCAGATGTACTTTGTACAAGTTGTGATGTGAGATGTGTGGATCACAATTGACAAAGAAGTATCTTTCTTTGTTGATGATCATTGGTTTAGCAGTCAAAATCATCTAATGAGGGAGAGGGGGACGAAAGTCCGAAAGAGCAATGGCTTTCTAGTCAATTGATATATCTGAGTCATAAAAACAAAAGGCAAAAGAAGTTTTAATTTGGAAACCAAATTCAAGTAGGCTATTAAACAAGTTGTTCTGTGATTTCATGTTTTACTTTTATTCCTTACATTAAGTTCAAACTTTCGAGTGCAAATCTGACTGTCAATGATATTCCATAGTAATATATATAAAAAAAAAAGAACCTCTACATTTTATCGACATACTTTCACTACTTTCCTAATCAAATCTCCGCACTTTTGATTTTTCTAATAAATTTCTACTAACACAAAATCTTTAATCAAGTCCCTCAATTATAATGATGTCAGGATGTATGAAACATCAAATGAAATAATATCATCGATAGAAAATAAGGTTGACATGCGCTGAATGGATAATCAAAGAAATGGGTTTTGTGACCTTGCTGAGGTTGAGGATCCCACTATGGAGGATGTTGGAAGGAAGTGACTAAACTATGTAGGTTCGATTAACCCAAATCACCACCAACGTAGGTGTCACGGTGTAGATTTTTGGCCACCAAATTCTCGGCCCTGCGTTGTCGGCAAGCACCTCGCCTTGACCGGGCGGCCAACCATTAAGCAAAAAGCAAACACGATGGCGAACTGAGCCCTAAAAGTCAAGCCACAAGCAGCACACTCGAACATGGGCATGCACGACCCAAGCCTGCCCTTTGGTCACGTTCACAGTACCCTTCCACAAAAACCAGGTCACGATACACTGGTCGCACGGGAGATCGCACCTATGACCGGTTCACAAATACTTGGTCAATCACGGCTAAACCTGGCCACACAACGAGGGTTGTGCCCAATCCAAAACACATAGAAAACATTCGTTGAACAAGTCAGGATTGAACAAAAGCGAGGAATTGCCAGGCACGATTGCACAGCAAATGTTTGATGAAATGCACAACATATGCCGCAACACTTCCAGCGTTTCATCACTCACAAATACTGTCTGAAACCACTTGGACTTATTACGAGACAAAATATACGCACACTTGATCTGACATGCCCCAAAGACAAACACAAGGGACAAGCGGTTACATCATGCTATTTTGATTATCACAACTGTCCGACGGTTGCAAGCAGCTAGATTCTCTTGGCCTCATCCCTGGCCAACTGCTCTGTCCGAGGCCTTCCTTGTTCCTGGAACATGTGGCTGGTCATGATCTTGGTGCACGAGTGAGGTGCGAGTGCACAGGTGCGGCTTGTGTGGATAGTGGATTCGAGGATGGTTTAGACTCAGACATGGGCATTGGCTCGTGCATGACTCAGGCAAGAAGGTGAAGGGCACACTGGGCATTGGCTTAGTGCTCGTGACCAGGTCATGTGCACTCACTGTGCCTGTGACTTGGCCCCGCATGTGGCTATGCCTTGGCCGTGACCCGAGCCATGTCCTGTTGAGTGAGCTTGTGAACCAACCCCTTGTAATTAGGATCACCCAAGAGCAGCAACCGGTGCTTTACCCAAAGCTTGCGATTTCCGTTTGCATCGACCAATCCTTCCTCAATGCCATCCCTTCATGCTCGATCATTGGTTAACTTGCTCACGCACGCTTAGCCCCTGCTTGTGATCCGTGCTTGGCAGGAGTTCAAAGCACTGATTCATGGGTCTAATAATAGGCCACTCAAAGGATACATATCTTTTTTTGACCCAAAAAAACAAAGGATACATATCCTTTGATCACTCAAAAACCCAAGGAATCTGCGAAAGGGGGCACAGAGAAAAACAAACAGAAGATAACAAGAGATAGCTCCCAAAAAGAAATTTTATTAAGGGAAAAAGCAATAAAAAAATCTCAAATTATGCCTGTTGTACCATAAATTTTTTTGTGACACAAAAAATTCCAAGCTTGAACTTGTGTGACATATTTATCCTTCATCAACGAACACCATTAAAATCTGCCTATATGGATGCCATAAAATAAACGGTGTAAACATGATGCCCACTTGACTTAAATGAAATAAAAACGGCGTTGTTTTGACTAAAAAATCATCTGACAAGACCTTGATGGAGGTAAATAAGTACAATTTGGGGTTTTTTTTTATATTACAAGAAAAAATTTAAGGTAAATATGTCACTGTAGGCATAGTTTGAAGGTTTTTATGTTACAAAAAAAAGTTTAAGGTAAATGTGTCACAATGGACATAGTTTGAGGTTTGATGGCTTCTTTCCTTTTATTAAATAACTCAATCATCTGTCTTACAATGAAATACTCAAAAGTACTTGTTGCTATTAGAGTGTAATTCTATTATGTAACTTCCAGGTAAGGTAAAGATAACTTATCTAAAATACGCAATTCAAATAAAAAAATACTATAAACAAATTCCTAATCTAGGAGAGAATAATCCTGAATATATTGAAATCATAACTTACAAACCAAGAAGGTATAATGCCCCTAGATTTACTAAATTCTGTTAGGAAAATGATTATAATTCTACTGAATATTAATTCTAGAATGGGACATCAATTGGGCAAAATATCTTCAGCAAATCTCGATGCTTTCCTCATTGCCTCCCGAGTTACACATAATCCAGCTGACGTGGAAATCAGAGAACACTGGCGTGTGATGTAGATTACATATTTCCTACATAGACACCTACATTGATAGTGAATAGGCAGGAGAATGAAAAAGAAGAAGAAATAATGTATTCCCTTCACAATCCGTGCCCATGAAATGTGTTCACATAGGCAATATTTAATCCACGTCATGCCTCGGCACCCTCTGACGGCTAAATCAGCTGGATTCGATCTGATTTTGCGCCGAAAGGACTAGTTTAGACAATTTTGTATTCGTAGGAGGGCTTGACCAGAAAAATTAAAAGTACAAGGATTTGATTAGAAGAGTTATGAAAGTATAGAAACGAAATGTAAAACGTCTCCTGATAGTATATCCCACACCTATACGAGAGAGATTAAAAATCAATTCCATGGCCCACAGGACAGCTAATTAATTAATTCGCCGATGTGCTTGGTGATACTTTCAGTTTCAATCTTGCTATTGCATTGAAGATGACCAATGACTCGCTTGTTGACTTCTTGTGTCCATTACGGTTCTAACAATGCCTAGGACATACACGGTTCATTTGCTCACACATTCGCACCTCTAGAAACAAAAAAAACACACCCTCATAAAAACAATTACCTGTCATGGCATTATCTCAAAAGCAACTCTCCATTCTATTCCAGGTACTTTATCTTCTTCTCCTACTCGTGCATAATATACCTTGCCTGGCTTCATCCCAAAGCTCCGTTGCTGGTGTAACTACAGAAACAAGAGAGAAGGAAATGGAGGCCCTGCTAAAATGGAAATCTAAGGTCTACAATGAGAGTCGCTCTATCTTGTCTTCATGGAATGAAATTAGCCCTTGTTCTTGGCTTGGAATCGCTTGTGATCCTTCTGGGAGCATTGTCAGCTTGAACCTTTCAAGTTCTGCCATACGTACGTGGTACGCTTCACCATCTAAATTTCTCCCAATTGCCCAGCTTGGTTGCCCTTAAGCTTTCCAACAACTCACTCTATGGGAACGTCCCTCCAAGTATTAATATCTTTCCGAGCTCACTTATCTAGACCTATCATGAAATCATCTTTTTGGGCATATCCCTGCTCAACTTGCATCGCTTGGATCGTTACAAGTTCTAGAAATTTCACATAATAATTTCACTGGTCCAGTTCGTACTCACATAGGAAGTTTGAGCAAGTTGTCTGGCTTATATCTTTCGGATAATAAGCTTTTAGGTTTCATCCCTAACGAAATAGGCATGCTCAAATCTCTCCATTATCTCATGTTAATGAACAATCGTATCACCGGTCCTATTCCTTCTTCCATCAGAAACATGAGCAGCTTGGTAAAGATGTGGTTTTTCAATAATGAACTTGTTGGGGCTATTCCAGAGAAAATAGGAACGTTGGGGTCTCTCAGTGAACTTGATTTATCAACAAACTACCTCAATGGCTCCATTTCTATAACTCTAGGAAATTTGAGTAATTTAGCATTTCCATACTTCTATCAAAACCAGCTTTCCAGTCTCATACCTTCGGAAGTTGGAGAAATGAGATCCCTAATTCATTTCCAACTGCTATACAATGATTTAACAGGTGCAATCCCATCATCCATCGGTAACTTAAGCAATTTGAATGTGCTTTACCTTTACCAAAACAAATTGTCTGGTCCTCTTCCTATAGAACTAGGATGCTCAGATCTCTCTCTGAGCTCATGCTCTACAATAACAGTCTCTCTGGCTCAATTCCTTCCATCATAGGTAATTTGAGCAAACTTAACACATTAGCCCTATATCAAAATGAGTTGTCTGGTTCCATTCCAAAAGACATAGGAAAATTGGGACTCCTCATATTTCTTCTTCTATCTGACAATAACTTAGAAGGCAATGTTCCCACCAAGATTAGTACTCTCACATCACTCGCATACCTTGAAGTATCACATAACAAGCTTGTTGGTTCACTGCCACCAAATATATGCAATGGTGAAGTTCTTGAACGGCTTACTGCATTTAACAAACATTTCACAGGAGCAATTCCACGGAGCTTAAAAAATTGTACAAGATTGTATAGAGTTAGGCTCCACAACAACCAGTTAAAGGGACGTATTACTGATGCTCTTGTCGTATATCCCAACTTAAATTACCTTGAGTTGAGCAATAATGAACTTCATGGAGAGCTTCCGTCCACACTGGGTGAATGGAGCAATTTGACAAGCCTAAAAATCTCCAATAACAATTTATCGGGTGAGATACCATCTGATCTTGTAAAGATGACTCAATTGCATATACTAGACCTCTCCTCAAATAATCTGTCTTGGAAAATTCCAAAAGAACTAGGAAAGCTTTTGTCTCTGCTAGAGCTTTCACTGGACGGAAATCATCTTTCAGGCTACATTCCTAGAGAAATCGGAACACTTCCCAAACTACTGAGGATCAGCATTGCAGGAAACAACCTGAGTGGCTTGATTCCTGGACAACTTGGGGACTATGTGAACCTTCAATATTTAAATTTAAGTGGAAATAATCTTGATAGGAGTATTCCTATTGAGATTGGAAACCTGCGCTCTCTTGAGAATCTCGATTTGAGCCAAAATTTCCTTGCGGGAGAGATACCTGGACAACTTGGGCTATTGCACAAATTGGAAATTCTCAATCTCTCACACAATCAGCTCTCAGGTTCAATTGCATCAACCTCTGATGATATGGCAAGCTTGACATCCATCAACATATCTTATAATGAGTTAGAGGGTCCTTTACCAAACATTCCAGCCTTTCATAATGCTACAATTGAAGTTGTGAGAGGGAACGAAGGCTTATGTGGAGTTATTGCTAGTCTGGACCCCCGTTCAATAACACTATCAAAAGGCAAAAACAAAAAGCAAAAAGCTGCTGCTAATTTTGATTCCTACTTTAGGTTTCCTACTGCTTCTTGTTGTGGGAGCTTCAAGTATTTTATGCCGAAGAGTAAGGAAAACAGAGGCTAGGTCGGTTGATGGAAGCAATGAAAACCAGTGGGCAATATGGAGCTTTGATGCCAAATATTGCATCGGTGTGGGAGAACAAGGGTGTGTTTACAAGGCCCAGTTGCAAACAAGTGAGATTGTTGATG
The DNA here is from genome assembly GCA_031216285.1 of Syzygium syzygioides. Taxonomy (NCBI): domain Eukaryota; kingdom Viridiplantae; phylum Streptophyta; class Magnoliopsida; order Myrtales; family Myrtaceae; genus Syzygium; species Syzygium syzygioides. Next base: position 28,045,617 of record CM062247.1, read on the forward strand.
TAAAGAAACTTAAGGAAGCACCGAACGTCAAAATGGCTAGTCGAAAAGCATTCGAAAGGGAGATTCATGCTTTGACCGGAGCTCGACATCGGAATATCGTCAAGCTATATGGCTTTTGATCGAATTCTCGACATTCATTTTTGGTGTATGAGTTCTTGGGATCCGACAGCTTGAAGGATGTATTGAGCAACGATTAGAGGATAACAACATTTGACTAGAATAAGAGAGTGAACATTGTTAAAGGCATGGCTTATGCTTTGTCCTACATGCACCATGAATGCTCACCTCCTATAATTCATCAAGACATATTGAGCAAGAACATTTTACTGGATGAATCATACAAAGCTCGATCACGTCTCTGATTTTGGCATGGCGAAGGTTCTGAAGCCTTATTCATCTAATTGGACTTCCTTTGCAGGCACCTTTGGATATGTAGCTCTAGGTAAGTTGGTTTCTTCAACATTTTACCCCACTTCAATATATAGATAGGATATTGCTAATACAAGATTCTCATCGTTACCTACCACTTGCTTTAAATTTTAAAACACCAAAGACAAAATCTAAAGCTACTCATAGATTTGAATTCAATAATTGATTAGTTGAGATTCAGGCCACCAATTAGTAAAGTGAAACTTTTTCCTAAAGAAATGAAAATATTAAAATCCCATTGGGATCTAAAGAATGTATTGATTTATACTTAAAAATATAAATTTCAGTAGCCTATACATTAAAATGAGTGAAGTAGAATTTCCCTATGTTGACAAATAATCGAAAAAGAGTCGCTTAAATACCCAACACCACAAACCCCACCCCTCCAAAAAAAATAAAAAAAAATAACTCGTTCTACTAAGCACTGATGGCACGTAGTGCTACTTTTTTAATGGACAAAATCATTTAGATTTACGAAGCACGATTATTGTATAAAAGCTAGAAAGAATTTACTCTTTTCTTTACGTAGAACTCGCATACACAATAGAAGTGAATCAGAAATTCGACATTTATAGCTTTGGAGCGGTGACATTAGAAGTAATCATGGGAAGACATCCGGGCAATCTCATATCATCTCATGCATCCTTACCTTCATCATCATCAAGTAATTCAACGGCTTCTTGTTCACTGAAAGAAGTTTTAGATCAAAGAATTCCAAGCCCGAAAGGTAACGTGCTTGGGGAAGTGGCTTTCATGACAAAGATGGCCTTTTCGTGCTTAAGTCCCAAACCGGACCATCGTCCAAGCATGCGACAACTTTCTCGAACGATATCGGCGCATGGCTCGATCATGTCAACCGCACCAGAGGGCATCAAATTGGAAGAATTAGTTGATCCTACATGCTTCATTTGTTGAGATATTTGGGTATTTCTGTTGCAGCCCGGATAGCAAGCTGTCTCCCATACTTTTTTTAGCTTTGTCGATTTCATTATCTATATTTGCAATGGTACATTAATTACTGAAAAACACTTGGGAAATACTGTCATTTGCAAGTTTAACCCAGTAGAGATGGGCTACAATTGCGACGTCCGATCCTTAAGAATGGTTTAAAAGATAAGAAGATCATGATATTTCTTGTATTTATTACATTTACTTGTTACGATTCTTCGAACACTAACGCGAATCAATTTGGCTTGTCATTTAGAATAGTAAGCACTGACACTAGAATATGTGACAAGCTCAAAAGGTGCTTGAGCACAAATGGTATAAGCTGGCATCTAGTTTTATGAAGTTTCCTCAAATTCTTTTATTTGAATATGTACCGACATCATAAACCATAGAAAAAATCCAATGCAAATCAGAGTATGATTTGCTTAGATCAAATTACCTGCGTAACTTTATATTCTTCGACAAGAGAGAACATAGTTTAGTAAGGATATTTTTAGGGACGAGTGTTAAAAAAAAATTAAACATGTCGTGGAGGTGTAATTGAGTTCTAAAACCTTCAAAATAAGCAATCAAATCCTAGAACTTATCAAATTTATGCAATCTAAAATATGCATTAGTTCCGTCTAATTTCCCTCATGAAAAATGCTGACGTGACATTTTTCTATATTATTTGAATACAGATGGTGCTGTATGAGCCACGTAAGGACAAAAAAAATTGAAAATAAAAAAAATTAAGAAAAAGGAATAAAAAATTAAAAGGAAAGAAAAGGGGGATAAAAGAAGAAACAAACGAAAAAATAAACAAAGTGCATGTCGAGGATTTAGTTTGTGGTGGGGGGGGGGGGTGTGGGGGAGAGACCTACTTCATGGGCAGGTGTAAGTTGACCGTTGAGGGCCCGTGGACCTCGCCTGACCCTCCCGGGAGAAGTTGGGGGGCGATGGCACCGGCCCTTCAACGACCTCTCGTGGAGTGTGTCTCCCCTGTTTTTTAACCTTTCGTCCTTTTTCAAACTTTTTAATCTTTTTTTAATCAAAATCAACATCGTGTTGGTCATTGTTGCACTATTCATTAACATAATGGCCATGTAGGAAAGAGAGGTAATATAGAGAATCACATCAGCATTATTTGTTGGCCGAACTAGAGAAATTAGTAAAATTTAATTGCATCAATTTGACAAGATTCATATATTAATTACACTTTTAGAAGTTTTATGTTTTAATTACAAGTTTTAGAACTTCCGACATACTTATCCCTCATTTTTACATCCATTACCATTGAAAGTGCCCAAGCCAGCCCGAAAGAAAACATGGGCGGGCCAAGGCCCCCAACAGGCCACCTTTTTGTTAAAGTTGCATTTAAAAATAAATAAATAAAATAGATTGATTAAAGTGCCTACTTATATTGAGTTTGCTCTGTTTCCAGACTTTTAAGTCACTTACGGTTTATCTAATGTCACCAAGAGGTGCAAAATGAAATGGAAAATTGATTTAGATTAGGGGATTTTAATGATTGGAAAAGTTAATATGAATCCAAACATGCTTGCCCGGGCAACTACGAGCAACTCTCAAATAGTTGCTCGGGCTTCCTGCTTGCATGTGTTGAGAAAAAGGGAAAACTAATTAGTCCAACAAAGCTCCTATCGCCCGATATTAAAATATTAATTGATGGCAAAACTAGCATAAATTTTTAGGCGAGATCAGGGAATAGTTCATCCGAGTCCACACTCATTACAAAATGTTCAATTCAAGCCACAGCTACACCACATTACCCTCGATCCGAATGTGTGAGGTTAATGAACCAATCACTAGAGGCCCATCATGATGCTAATAGTTAAGGGTCTCTTCATACGAAATATATCGCGGTTAGGTAATTCACTACGAGCCGATCAAAAGTTTGCTCGTACATGAATCAAACCACCAAGGTGGTTTGTCAAGAAGAAAACTACCTGACATGACTTATCAACTATATACCGTCTCTCTTCAGCCATACCCGTCGAGAATCAAACATGATTAACGGTCAGACAAGCATGGCACACCATGTAAGACATTCAGAAGAGAACCAAGTCTAAGTCATTGTGGAATAATTCAGCAGAAAGTGGGATCAATAAAAACAGTTGGGACTTTTCTTGTGTGCGCAAGCATAAGAAAAGTCCTCCGGTGTTGCTCGAGTTCCACATCCAACGAATCAATCAGCATAATAACCAAGTCCGTAATGGTGAGTTCTTTGTCGAATGCGTATTAAAATTTATAGGAATTTGTCGAGCAATGTGGAATTTGTATTTCACAATAATGCCGTTTATGTATGAAATAAAGCTACATTACATGAATCGATCAATGAAAATGAGGGACCCAAAGATGCAAAACCAATGTTCATGCCAAAAGACCCAAAATTGGAAATGGAAAAAAAAGCTATACTGATCAAAACAAGCCCTTACGCTTGCCGGAGACCATATACATGATAGGAGCCATTGCTGTTTGCATAAATAAGATTAATAATCACTGTCATGTCTGTACGGCTTTAATTTTTCTCAATTTTTCTCCATGGGTTGTTTCAAGTGATATACTTATATATTCAGATCGGTTGATTGTCAATCAGTGTAAGTTTTTGAGAGAAAATGATTTGTCTAACCTGATATCATAATAAAGGTCATGGTTGCAGGCTTCGACGCTCCTTTTTTTTTTATTTTATCTTTTTACTCTTTTTTAGTTTGCTTGTTTTCTTAATTTCACATCTTGGGTTTCACATTTAACGCCCTACAGAGTACTCACAGTGTTCGACCGTTTTCTAATAGCTTTAAAATGTGGGGGAAAATGCTGGTTTAACTAATGGGGTGAAAGTCCTCGTTAGTAATTTGGAATAGATAGTTGAGTGGGCCAAGAAGGATGGAATTTGATGGTTTAGTCCTCCTTTGACGTCAACTGTCCTTCCACATGGGCAAGTTGTCCAGCCGCGTTCAAGAATATAAAATATCTTTGGCCACTTGACAAACCAAATATCGGGCCGACGTTAAAAAGGCCAGATTGAAAGGACAAGAAAATAGCTTTTGATTAACCCGATTCCGCCTATAACACCCAAATATTACTATTTTTCTTGATGATGGCTTCTGTGTTTATGATAACGATCTCTATATAAAAACAGAGACAAAATATAACTCTAAACACCCATCGTTATTTGTTTAATTTCATGCTTTCTCAGCAGTGAATTCATAATTTATTAGTGCAGGTTGAGATTGTGTTTCAGCAACATTAAGTTTTCAGCGTTGTTGGTTTACATCCCAGTCCTTACTCTAAAGAAGACTCGATGAGTCTTTGCAAATAGAGGGTCACGCAGACCAGACGTGCATATCACAATTCACGAGAAGTATATTTCTTTGTTAATAATTATTGGTTTACTAGTCAAAGTCATCTGATGAGAGCAAGATTTGAGAGGGACAGTAGTTCGAAAGAACGAAGCTTGCTAGTCTACTGAAAAATATGAGTGTTAAAACTAGCAGGCAAAAGAAGTTTTAATTTGGAAACTAAAACGAACTAAGACTATACAATAACTTGTTCCATGTCAATAGGCATGCGGCCCTGCTATTAAAGGGATTAGGGAAGTGGGGACGCTAGTATCACCGATGCGGGTTGACGTACATCGCAGTCTTTACTCTAAAGAAGACTTGATGAGTCTTTGCAAATAGAGGGTCACGCATATCAGATGAGTAGATCACGATTCATGAGAAGTATATTTCTTTGTTAATAATTTGGTTTACTAGTCAAAGTCATTTGATGAGAGCGAGATTGAGAGGGACAGCAGTCCGAAAGAACAAAGCTTGCTAGTGTACTAAAAAATATGAGTGTTAAAACCAAAAGACAAAAGAAGTTTTAATTTGGAAACTAAAACGAAGCAAGACTATTCAATAATTTGTTTCGTGTCAATAGATATGCGGCCCTGCTGTTAAAGGGATTGGAAAGGTGGGGACACTAGTATCACAGATGCGGATTGACTTACATCCTAGTCCTTACTCTAAAGAAGACTCGATGAGTCTTTGCAAATAGAGGGTCACGCATACCAGACATGTGGATCACAATTCACAAGAAGTATATTTTTTTGGTTTACTAGTCAAAGTCATATGATGAGAGCAAGATTGAGAGGAACAGTCGTCTGAAAGAATGAAGCTTGCTAGTCTACTGAAAAATATGAGTGTTAAAACCAAAAGACAAAAGAAGTTTTAATTTGGAAACCAAAACGAAGTAAGACTATTCAACAACTTGTTTCATGTCAATAGGCATGCGGCCCCGCTATTAAAGGGATTAGGGAGGCAGAGATGCTAGTATCACAGGTGTGGGATTCAATTCTCGCACTTTGCAAAAAACAAAGCAGAAAGTCAGAAAGAAAGGAGAGTTAGAAATAGAATAGATAAAAAAAAAAATACAACTTGTTCCGTGATTTCATGTTTTACTTTTATACCTCACATGAAGTTCAGACTATCGAGTGCAAATCCAAAAGTCTAAAAACAATTTGAATGTATCTTTTCAGCTCCAAGTGAACGAGTCTTAAACTCAAAAGGACTTCCTTTGAAGAAAAAATTGAGAATATTGATGATATTTCATGGTAATATAGAAAAAAAGCTTTACTTTTTGTGACGATCCCTTCTCTACTTTTTTTAACCAAATCTTTGCACTTTCATTTTTTCTAATCAATTCCTGATAATGCAAATTTTTTTAATTAAGTCCCTCAGTTACGATGATGCCAAGATGTATGGAACATCACATAAAATAATATCTTTAAATAGAAAATAGAAGTCAAGATGCATTGAATGGATAATTAAAGAAAAAGGGTTTTCTGATCTTGTCTAGGTTAAGGACCCCAGTTCGGAGGATACACGAAAGAAGAGACTAATCAATGTAGGATCCATTAACCGAATCACCACCTTGGCAGGTGTCACGAGGTAGATTTTTGGCCACCAAATTTTCAGCCCAGTGTTGTCGGCAAGCACCTCGCCTTGACTTGACCATGCCACAAACCATTAAGCAAAAAGCAAACACGATGGCGAACTGAATCCCACAGGTCAAGCCACACACGGCACATTCCGACACGAGCATGCACGACCCAAGCCTTCCCTTTGGTCACGTTCATAGCACCCTTCCACAAAATCCAGGTCACGATGCCCCTGGTCACACGCCAGATCGCACCTATGACTGGTCCACAAATACTTGGTCAATCACGACTAAGTGTCTGTCCACGCTAGGAATTTGGCCAGTCTTCTTCAATGCCATGTTTCACCGAGTGGAGATATCTTCTCCAAAATCACTATCTCTTCAAGCGGGGCGTAAACTGTTGTGTCACTATCTCTTCACCGAGTGGACGCACCCGAGTAGAGATATCTTCTCCAAAATCACTATCTCTTCAAGCGGGACGTAAACTGTTGTGTCACTATCTCTTCACAGAGTGGACGCACCTATGACTGGTCCACAAATACTTGGTCAATCACGGCTAAGTGTCTGTCCACACTGGGAATTTGGCCAGTCTTCTTCAATGCCGTGTTTCACCGAGTGGAGATATCTTCTGCAAAATCACTATCTCTTCAAGCGGGACGTAAACTATTGTGTCATTTTCTCTTCCATCCCATCTTCCATCCCTGGTGGATCTCTTCTTTACTACCTAATGCACATAAAAATACATTTCTAACCAAGAACATAACATACTAATCACTTTATGATAGGGTAAGATTGACCCAATTGCACCTATAACACCTCACGGTAAAATTGTTTTCCTTGAGATAGCTTCTATATTTAAGATAACAATCTCCACATAAAAATAGAAAGAAAATAGCTCCAAGCACTCATCAGTATTTCTGAAAAAAAAATATAAAAATTGAACTTTACCGTGCATTTCTTGAATTTCATGCTTTTTTGGCAACGTATTGATTATTTACTAATGCAGCAATATTAACTTTTTACTTTAGCGTGATTGACTTACATATTAGAAACAAAGGGCCTTGCTCTAAGAAAAGACTAATAAGTCTTTGCAAATAAAGGGCCATGCACATTAGATGTACAATGTGCATTGTACATATAAACGGAAAATTTAATGGAGGGTTTCGCGGTTGCAACAAAGTGAAAATTCAAGAGATAAATGCATAACAGCTCAAAGTTTTTGGGTAGAAATTTGAACTTTCTCTAACTCACCTGGAAGGAGTGATCCATCACTCTCTTCCAAGCGGAATCGCTAGCTCTAAAGAATTGACATTTTTAATACATGTTGGGATTGTATTTCAGCAATATTATGTGTTTGTGTAGCTAACTTCCATCCGGGTCCTTGTTCTGAAAAAGACTCGAATAAAGGGCCATGCGGATATGTCCACTGCACATGTTAACGGAAAATGCAACTGACGGTTAATGGCCTTAACAAAATGAAAGCTTATGAGGCAATTACGCAACACTTGACAGTTTAGAGATAATGGGAAGACATTCGGGCAATCTCATATCGTTTCTCTTGTCCACATCTCTACCATCATCAAGTGATTCGACAATCACACATTACTCATTTAATGAAGTTCTGGATCAGAGGATTCCATGTACAATGCACAAGCGCGACATGTATGTAGCTAAGCTACGTTACCATGAATCCATGAATCGATCAATGAAAACAAGGGACCCCAGATACGGAAAACAAATGTTTTTTTTTTTGGTAACCCAGGGAACCCTGCACGGCCGACAGCCGGGGAGTAAACCCTGGGGGCGACACGTGCTAGCCACCACACACGTGCCACCGGTTAAGTCACCCTACGGCGCCCGGGATTCGAACACTCAACCTTTTGCGAAAGGAAGAGTGCGCGCTCCAGCAGCGCCACCCAGGTGGGTGGTTACGGAAAACAAATGTTGATGCCAAAAGACCCAAAAATGGTAAAAAGAGAAGGTGACGCCCTCCTTATAAAAAGATATGCTAAATGTACAGTTCGACCCTTTTATAATAGCTTTGGACTCGTGTTTCATGCTGTATCTACATGGGGAACTTGTCCAGTTTTTTCCTTTATCTTGTTTCACCATCACTTTCTTGATAATGGCTCACACATATAATATAACGATTTCTACATAAAAACAGCGAGGAAATATTGCTCAAAACAACGTCAGCAATTCCAAAATCGCTGTCATTTCCTTGTGCATTTCTTGAATTTTATGCCTTTTTTTTTGCAACGAATTCGTTATTTTTAATACATGTTGGGATTGTATTTGGGCAACATTATGTTTTTGGATAGCCGGCTTCCACCCCTGTCCTTGCTCTGAAAAAGACTATCAAGTCTTTGCAAAATAAAGGGCCACGCGGATTAGATATACAATGTCCATTTCATATGTTAACGGAAAATGCAATGGACGGCTAACGGCCTTAACAAAATGAAAGCTTATGGGGTATACGTAAAACTCAAAAGTTTAGATATAAACGTGTACAATCCGCAAAATTTGGAGGGATAGAAATTTGAAATTTTCTCTCATTCACTAGGACTAAGTGTGTCTCTCTCGCTCTCTTGTAAAACTGTGCAACCAAGTATCTAAACGCAAACTTCAAAATTTCCAAATAGTAATAACTCGACTTTAATTTTATGACATTTATACATTACTTGTATGAAGAATTTATATACTCTCGAAAAGGGTGCCAAATTTAGTCCTATACACGTACAACTTGGTCTCTTTCAAGTGTCAATTTAGATAATAGGTCGATGATGCTTTTTGCCTTTATTCGTCAGATCCATTTAACTCTGCAGAAGCTCAAATCAAAAAATGCTTAAAAAGGGGTATTGTTAGCATCGATCCACAAATTCGTGATCACAAATCCAAAGGACGAGGTCCTGCAACAGCAATTGAGATCGATATTTCCTTCAAATGGCCGACATATTACGCCTGTAAAGTAAGCAAAAAAGAAAATGGCCAAAATAAAGTGGCATGCGAGAGGTAGATCTAACACGTTATATGTGATATAACGTGGAGGCACGTGAAGGATCGCTGTCACTGAAGGCTAGAAAAGAAAGACAGCCGGGGTCCAAAACAGAGATGGGGTCTTCAATAATTTGGCGTGTTGACGTTGACTTTTGCCTTCAATCATTCCTCCAATTCATGGATTCTGAAACGGAAGGAGACTAAAGATCGATCATATTATTCGTATACGAGGGGATATGTCACCTTTCATTGACTAGGGATATTTATCTGCAACTTTTTGAAACAATGTTTCCTTGGTAAATTTTTGTATCTCACGTAAGTGGTGTGTTGTTCCAAAGAATTGCCTCAGAAAATATAACAATAGGTTAATGATCATAACAAAATAAAAGTTCAAAAGATAATTGCATATCAGTTAAAAGTATAAGGGCGAACATGTACTGTCCCTACATTCAGGAGACTTTTCTGTAATTTTCCCTATAAAGAAATTTGAAATTTTCCCTCATTCACCGGGAAGAAATTTGAAATTTCCTGTAATCCCGGTGACTTGAATAAGACTTTCCAGTTGTATTTCTGGAATTTCATCAAGCAATGGTGCTTTTTCTTGTTTAGGCGTAGATATAGTAGTTTAGTTTTCCCCGCTTTTTGACCATTATCACATCCCGGTCGTTGCTCCAAGATGACCAATAAGTCTTTGTTTGTTTTCCGGAAAAAAATATACAGAAACTTCGAAGAAGCTAAGCATTGCTTTTGGACTTTAAGAGAAGCATGTATACGTAAGGAAAAAGGAGGAAGAGAAGTAGAATAATTAGATGTCGTGAGTTTGACGAGAGGAAAAAATTGTGCAGGAATTATCTAGTGCAGTCCACCTTGAGAATGCGATATTGTGAGGTAATAATTGTTAGTTCTGTCTTGCGTGTAATTAAAGATTAAAAAACACTTGAATGATTGTAAATTATGTATTCACCACATTTATAATAGATTCTTGAAGACGGCTCTTTCTAGGGAGTAGGTACCAGCACTCAAATCGAATCACGTAAAATCTTAAATGTTATTTATCATTCTTTACTGATTTCTATGGTAATTTTGTCTTCCCACGTTAGAATTTATGGCTACATGTCATGACAAATGGCTATTTTAGTCACACTACTATCATTGGTCAATAAACTTTTGAGTTAGTGGTTCCACTTTTGCCTCTTCCAATAGGATGACTATTAAGTGGAGATCTTTTCAATGTCTTCCTCCTCGGATTTACCCGACTTGACTTAACACCTGTATATCGTCTCTCTTTAGCCATTCCTGTCGGGAAGGACACATGATCAACAGTTTACACGAGCTTGGCGTGCTATGAAAGTCATCGAGAAGAGAATCAAGTTAAGTCATTGTGGAATGATCAGTCAAAAAGTGGGATAAATTAAAGCAAATCAAACTTTCCCTGTGTGCGCAAGCATAACAAGAAAAGTCCTTTGAAGATGCTAGACTTCTACATACAACTCAATCGATAGAATACTCAGGTCCCTAGCAGTGAAATCTTTATCGAGCAATTTAGAATTCATATTTTAGAGTAACGTCGTCCATGTGCCTAACCATGAATCGATCAATGAAAACAAAGGGACCCAAAGACGCAAAACAAATGTTGATGCCAGAAGACCAGAAAATTGTACAAAAAAGAATTAAAAGTTAATGCTCTATTTATAAAAAGTCAAGTCAAGGCAAGTCATATGCACTGTTCGACCATTTTTCTAATAGCTTTGGACTCATGTTTCATGCTATATGTACAAGGGGAATTCGTCTAGTCTTTTTCTATGCCGTGTTTTACCGAGTGGAGGAATCTTATCCAAAATCGATATGATATCAAGTGGGATGTGAACTTTAGTGTCACTTTCTCTTCCATCACATCTCCCGTCCTTGACGACGATCCTTCAAAGAAATTTTCTTGATGATAGCTTACATATTTATGATAACAATTTCTACATAAAAACAGGGACGATATATAGCTAAAAACAACATCAGCATTTCCCAAATAGAAAAGAAAAATCGAAAATAGGTCTTCGTTGTGAATTCTTGAGTTTCCTGCTATTTTGGCAACGAAACTATAATTTTTAATGCAGGTTGGGATTGAATTTTGGCAATATTATGTTTTTGTGTAGTTGATTTCCATCTCAGTCCTTGCTCTTTAAAAGACGAACAGGTCTTTGCAAATAAAGGGCTGTGCATATTAGATATGCTGCATTGCACATATTAATGAAAAATATAACGGAAGGGTAATGACTATGACACAATGAAAGTTTATGAGGCAATTGCGGAACACTTGAAAGTTTAGATATAAAAGTGTACTATTTCCAAAATTCAAATGATCAATTTTGTGTAATTTCCTTTACAGAGAAATTTAAAATTTTCTCTCATTTACCGGGAATAAAAAGATCTATCTCTCTCTCTTATAAAAGTTTGCAACCAACTATAAACATCAACTTTAAATTTCCAAAGATAATAACTCGACTTGGATTTTATGACATCTGTACATTATTTATTGGAAGAATGTATATGATCTCAAAAAGGTTACGAAATTTAGTTCTCTACACGTACAATTTCATCTTTTTCAAGTGTCATTTTTTATGGGCAATACATTGATGATGCTTTTTGCCTTTATTCGTCTGATTCACTTACTTCTGCAAAACTCGGTTTAAAAAATACTTAAAAAGGAAATTGTTAGGCATTGATCGACAAGCTTGATGATTATGGATCGTGAAAATCACTTAAATATCCAAAGGACAAGGTAATGGAATAGCGCTTAAGATTGATATTTTGTTGAAATGGGTAATTAATTTCGCCAAAAAAAAGTATAAAAATTAAAAAACGAGCAAAAATGGTAAACGAAAGTGAGATGTAACAATATATGCTATATTACGGGAAGCTACGTAAGGGATCGCGGTCACTGACTGCTAGAAAAGGAAGACAACATGGGTCCAAAAGATGAGATTGCACATCACTTTCATGTGAGATACGGTCTTCAATAATTGAATTGGCCGGTTGACCATGACCTTTGCCTTCAGTCATTTCTCTAATTCTTGAATTCTGAAATGAGATGACAACACAAATTGTTCACGAATTTTGATTTAACATGCAATATCATTTTTTATCTTTAATTTATATAACGTGATCTCTAAACTTTAAATTAAAGGATAATATTATTCCTTCACTTTAATTTATTCAATATAGTCCTTGCATTGTGCCTCATTTTTATACAATGCAAATTTAGTTACTCATGCCGACCTAACACATAACTGATCCAATCCAATCCAATCCATATTGTTAAAAAACCTCATATTTAACTCAATTTGGAAAAACTCATACCTAAACTAAGACAAGAGCACGGAGTGAGCGAGTGCAAGATCAAACAAGGGCGAGAAAGAGTGAAGAGAGTTCTGGAGGTGGATTTGGTCTAAATAAATTGTGAAGTTATTTAACATCCATATTATATTGGACTTGATCACTCTAAACCCATGTATAACTAACTAATATAATAACTCAGCAATCAAATATGGGTTAAAAAAATGGATTTATGATCCATTTTGACATGTCTAGTTACTATGAATCGATCAATGAAACAAGGGACTTGAGACACAAAACAAATGTTGATACCAAAAGACCCAAAAATGGTAAAAAGTGTTAAATATGTCTTGAATTTTATGTACTCGGTCGGGTTCATGACCTGACCCGATATATTTTTTGTGCGACCGAAAGTGGAAAGAAAATTGAGATTTGGTTCGCGACGCGAAGGGTTGGGCCGATAGGCCTAACCCGTAACAAGCGAACAAATCTCCATAGTGGACCGCCCAAGCTGGAGGAAGCGAACCAACGCTTGAAGGGTTCGGGGGCTATACCCCCGAGAAAAATTTTTGGGAGCCCTATTTGTACTGCGGCTAGGTTTTCTCATGGAAGATTTGAGAGAATTTTGTTTCATAAAGTTTTCGTGAGCCGTGAGGTTTTGTTGTTGTTTCAACTTCTGAAATTTGTACTCTCTTTGATTATAGAGGATTCTATATACAATGCACGAGCGCAACCTGTGTTTTTGACGACTATACCAGATGAACTTCGGTTGTCTATCAGTGAACTAAAAGCAAACTCGCCCTCAGTTTGGTTTTAGTCCAACCAGACTATGGGAGTGCGGTTTCAGTTCTTTGTCAGCCGTATTTCTATTTTCCTTGTTTTCTTACCTGTCGATATCTATTTGACACGGTTACGCGACACGCTACTTACAAAGTGGACCAAGGAAAATTGAGTAGGTGGTTAAGTCCTCCATTGACGTCAAGTGTCGGTCCACATTTGATAATTTGTCCAGTCTTGTTCTATGCCAGGTTTCACCAAGTGGAGGAATTTTTCTTCAAAATCATATCATTTCAAGTGGGATGTGTGAAAGAAAAAGTGGGATGTGAACGTTTGTGTCACTTTCTCTTGCATCACATCTTTCGTGGCTGACAGAAATTTCCTTGACCGTGCTAACTGCATACCAAAATACAATTTTCACCCAAAAATATGTAACGGTAATCATCTCATGATCGGGTAAGATCTACCCAATTGCGCCTATAACACCTCACGCGCGGCAAGATTTTTTGTTTTTTTCTTGATGATGGCTGATAACGATCTCTAGATAAAACCTAAGAGAAAATATAGCTCAGAACACTCATAAGTATTTCTGGAAAAGAAAAGAAAAATAGAAACTAGGACTTCGTTGTGCATTTATTAAAGCAGGTTGGGATTATATTTATTAAATTTTCGCTTTGTTGACTTCCATCCCAGTCTTTGCTCTCCGAAAGGCTAATAAGTCTTTGCAAATAAAGGGCCACACATATTAAATATACAATGAAAATATAAAGGAAAATATAACGGCTGCGACAAAATAAGAGTTCATGAAGCAATTGCATAATATTGAAAGTTTAGAGATAAACGCATACTACCTCTCAAAATTCAAGAGTTTTGCGTAATTTCTCCCTAAAAAGAAATTTGGAATTTTCTCGCATTCACTGGGAAGAAGTGATTATTGACTTGGCTGTGTGCTGACTTGGTTGTTTGTTGACTTGACGGTCCCAATTTCTTCTATAAATACTTTGGTTGTACTTGGTACATTTCAGCACATATCTTCTACATCCAACAAATCAATCAACAGAATAGCGAGGTCCCTAGCAGTGAATTCTTCATCGAGTTTGTGCTTATATTTATAGAATCTATCGAGCAAATCAAATTCATATTTTAGAATAATGTCATCCTCGTATGTAATGAAGCTACGTTACCACGAATCGATCAATGCAACAAGGGAGCCAGGGATGCAAAGCAAATGTTGATGCCAGAAGACCCAAAAGTCGAACAAAAAAGGACAAAAGGTAACGCCCTACATATAAAAAATCAAGTCAAGTCATATGTACCGTTTGACCATTTTTAGCTTTGGACTCGTGTTTCATGCCATATGGTGAAACACGGCATCGAAGAAGATTGGACAAATTTCCCATGGGAAACACGGCCATCGAAGAGTCCTCCATGTCGACACTCACGGAATATGAACACGGCATTTCTCGATGCCGGTGTTTCACCTGATTTTCTGGGATCATGTCCATTATTAGCTCATGTTACATGGGAAACACGACGCTCACGGAATGTGTGCGTGGGGAACTTGTCCAATCTTCTTCAATGCCGTGTTTCACCTTGAGTGGAGGAATCTTCTCCAAAATCAAGTCCATATTTATCTATGGACTCGTGTTTCATGCTAGATAGATATTTCATTAAAATGGGCAACTAATTACGAACATAAGAATATGAAAATTAAAAAAGGGCCGAAAAAACGACTGTGAGATCTAACACGTTATATATTGGGAGCGGCTAGCATGACCGCAGAATGAGACCGTGATGGTCAAAGGGCAGCCACAATTTTTTTTTTTTTTGAGGAAACCAGTTTCAATTTTTGACTTTGTGTTTCCTTTCTTGCTTTTTTTCTTTTTTAACTTCCACGTTTCCTACGTGTCGCCCCCAGGGTTTACTCCTCGGCTGTCGGCCGTGCGGGGGTTCCCTGGGTTACCAAAAAAAAAAAAAACTTCTACGTTTCCTTATTGCTAGCTCAAATTGAGAAACAAAATCATAAGAGGACCGGTGGAATCAATTTTCCTGAATATGAAGAAAGAAAAAAATAAATTAGATACTGAAATATAAATAATTACAAGTAGAAAACTATTATCACTTACTAAAAGAAAATCATTAATGTTATTATATAGATCTATTAAATTTAGGAGATGAAAAAACACTGGAAAAGAAGTAAGGAAAAAATGAAATCATTGTGCAATGAAGTGGATTCTCATTCCTTTAGCTCAAATAAAATTGCTCTATAAGTACTCTCCGGTGACCTAAAATTATGACAAGTAATATCGATTATGCATATAACAAATGAAGTAAGGAAAAAATCAAAATAAGAATCAAACTTCATACCTATTGTCTCGACCCGCCGAAAAATAGGTGTCAACACCTATGCAAGGTGCGAATTTCATGTTCTCTAGTGTCATGATGCTTTCATCACTAGCATCTTCGGGCGCATTGTTCATCTTGTCTTCATCACCACCATTATTTTCATTAGTGAAGTTGCTTTCAATACAAACCCTATCCATCTGAATGAGGTTAGAAGAAAAAATTAAACATTATACGTCTAAAATATGTAGATACATACTAAAATTCGACGACAATGAATGCCTCTTACTTTCTTGCAATCAAAGAAGTAGAGATTAACAAGCCTTTCTCCACAGTTATGACTTATTCGATTACAAAATCCAACAATAATTGGAAGTTCAAAGTATACAAGATAATTACATTCCTATTTTTTGAGTCATTAAGTTCTTTTTTATTTGGGAACAATGTCTACATAATCTTTTTCCTTGGCCGAATAATAATATCAACTATTTTAACAGTTGCAACTGAGTTCTTCATATATTTCTTTTTGTTTGAATATTAGCACTTTGATTTGTTTCTTTAAATGAGACAAGAAAATCATTCTCTTCTTATAGTTTTTTTATATGGAAAATGCATTTTTTTTAGTCTCTCATTTTTTAAGATGGAAAATGAGTAGCTGAGGTTTGACTGTCCGTTTTCTAAGTTAACGGCACGGTTATGCAAGCATTTTCCTTATGTGTTATGCTGCGTGAAGTCAGTGGAGGCTAGAAAAGAAAGATAACATGGGTCCAAAAGAGAGATAGGGGATATACGATTTTATCACTTTGAATTGGCGTGTTGACTATGACCTTTGTCTTCAAGATCATATTATTCATACAAGGGTTTATACGAATTTTATAGTTGATAATTTTACCAAAATTTTTCTGATAGAGTAAAACGAAATTATACCAAATAATCATTGGACATGTCACTTCTGTGCTTGAAACTCATTTTAATTTGAGTTTGTGTGTAATAAAATAAAATAAAAGAGTCAGCTCCGTACTCTGCTTAATTAAGAAAAATGCAAGCCAATCACCTAATGCCATTGACAAGGGACGTTTATCTTCAACTTTTTGTAACACAAGTGCCACGGTAACTTTATTATCTCATATATATAGTGTTGCACCAACGAATTGCCTCGGAAAATATAATGGAGGGGTAATGCCCGTAACAAAATAAAAGTTGACAAGATAATTGACTTAGTTGTTGACTTGATGGTCCCAATTTCTTCTATAAATACATCGGTTGTACCTGGTCCAATTCAACACATATGCGCCTACAAAAGAAGAAAGCTCAACCAAAAATAACCTAAAAAGCTGCCATGGCCTACGAGAAAGAACGACTCTCAATGTTGTTCCTCGCTCATGTCCTTCTCATGCTCGTGCAAGAAATGTCTGGTCTTGCTTCAGCACGAACCTCTTCCAAAATGGAAGTGGAGGCACTCCTAAAATGGAAGTCTAAGCTAGACAGTGAGAGCCGCTCTACTTTGTCATCGTGGAATGGAAGCAACCCTTGTTCATGGCACGGAATCCTTTGTGATCCTTTTGGGAGTGTCACCAGCTTGAACCTCTCGCATTCTGCCATATACGGTACGCTTGACCATCTCAATTTCTCCCATTTAACCAACTTGGTCAATCTTCGGCTTGGCAACAACCGGCTCTTCGGGAACATCCCTCCAAGCATTGGTGATCTTTCCAAGCTCACTCTTCTTGACTTCTCTTTTAATAACCTTTCGGGAAACATTCCAACTCAACTCGGGTCATTGCGATCTTTACAAGTGCTCAACCTTTGGAAGAATAAATTGTCCGGTCCAATTCCTACTTCCATTGGAAACATGAGCAGCTTGTCATGGATGACAATTAGCGAAAATCCGCTTGTGGGGACCATTCCAAAGGAAATAGGAATGTTGGGGTCTTTATATCACCTCAATTTTGCAAGCAATTATCTCAATGGATCTATTCCTACAACTCTAGGAAATCTGAGTACTTTGATATTTCTTTACCTCTTTGGCAACCAACTTTTTGGCCCCATACCTTCAGAAGTTGGAAAAATGAGATCCCTGACAACGTTGCAACTATTAGACAATGATTTAACGGGTCCTATCCCGTCATCCATAGGCAACTTGACCAATCTATCTGACCTTCGCCTTTTCAACAATAAGTTGTCGGGTCCTATACCGTCCTCCGTGGGTGACTTGGGCAATCTGACTGTTCTTGCCCTTTACCAAAATGAGTTGTCAGGTTCTATTCCGAAAGAGATCGGAAAACTAGGACTCCTCAGTGAACTAAGTTTATTTACGAATAAGTTGTCGGGTCCTATACCGTCCTCCATAGGTGACATGGGCAATCTGAGTGTTCTTGTCCTTTATGAAAATGAGTTGTCAGGCTCTATTCCGAAAGAGATTGGAAAATTAGGACTCCTCAGTCACCTAAGTCTATTTACGAATAATCTGGAGGGCTTTCTTCCCACCGAGATTAATAACCTCACATTTCTCAAAATACTACAGCTATCTGAAAACAACTTTGTCGGCCAATTGCCAAAAGATATTTGCGGTGGTCGAGTTCTTCAATATTTTGCCGCGGATGACAATCACTTCACTGGTCCAATTCCGCGAGGTCTCAAAAACTGCACGAGTTTGTATAGAGTTAGGCTCCAAAACAACCAGCTCAAGGGAAATATATCCGAGGATCTCGGCACACACCCTAACTTAGATTATCTTGAGTTGAGCAACAATGAACTATATGGTGAGCTACCACCTAGACTGGGTGAATATAGCAATTTGACCAGCCTGAAAATCTCCAACACCCGCATCTCTGGCATGATACCCTTTGAGCTTCGCAACACGAGCCGATTATGTATACTTGACCTCTCTTCAAATAGTCTAGTTGGGGAAATTCCAGAAGACCTGGGAAAACTGAAGTCACTTCTAGAGCTTTCTCTCTATGACAATCATCTTGTAGGCCGCATACCTCAAGAATTTGGAACATTGCCCGATCTAGCAAGAATTAACCTTGCCGGAAATAACCTAAGTGGCTCAATTCCTAGACAACTTGGGGAGTGTTCGAAGCTTCAAATATTGAATTTTAGTAGAAACAATCTTGACAGAAGCATTCCCGTTGAGATCGGCAAGCTTCAGTCTCTTGAAGTTCTCGATCTGAGTCAAAATTTGCTTACCGAAGAAATTCCTGGACAACTTGGGCTACTGCAAAGATTGGAAACACTCAATCTCTCCCACAATCAGCTCTCGGGTTCAATTGTGTCGACCTTTAAGGATATGGCAAGCTTGACTTCTATCGACATATCATACAATGAGTTAGAGGGTCCTTTACCAAATATTCTAGCCTTTCATAATGCTACAATCGAAGTTGTGAGAGGGAACAAAGGCTTGTGTGGAGTTATTGCTGGTCTCAATCCTTGTACAGCAACAATGTCCACAGGCGGAAACAAAATTAAAAAGTTGCTGCTAATTTTGATTCCTACTTTAGGATGCCTACTTTCTTTGTTTCTTATTGTGGCAGCTTCAAGTGTTGTATGCCGAAGAGTAAGGAAAACAGAGGCTAGTTTGATCGATGAAAGCAATGAAAACCCATGGGTAATATGGAGCTTTGATGGAAGAATGGTTTATGAGAGCATTATTGAAGCCACAGAGGAGTTTGATGCCAAATATTGCATCGGTGAGGGAGGACATGGGAGTGTTTACAAGGCCCAATTGAAAACAGGTGAGACTATTGCTATAAAGAAACTTAAGGAAGCAGTGAACGTGGACATGGCCAGCCGAAAAGCATTTGAAAGGGAGATTCATGCTCTGACTGAAGCTCGGCATCGGAATATCATCAAGCTCTATGGCTTTTGCTCTAGTTCTCGACATTCATTTTTGGTGTATGAGTTCCTGGAATTTGGCAGCTTGAAGGATGTACTGAACAATGAAGAGAGGATAACAACATTTGATTGGAAGAAGAGAGTGAATGTTGTTAAAGGTGTGGCTTATGCTTTGTCCTACATGCACCATGAATGCTCTCTTCCTGTAATTCATCGAGACATATCGAGCAAGAACATTTTATTGGATGAAGAATATGAAGCTCACGTCTCTGATTTTGGCACGGCTAAGGTTCTTGAACCTTGTTCATCTAATTGGACTTCCTTTGCAGGCACCTTTGGTTATGCAGCACCAGGTTAGTTGGTTTCTTCACAATTTCACCCCACTCAATTTTGTAGATAAGAAAATGCGTAAACTTCTAAATTCCTAACGAAAAATCCAAAGCTATTCATACGACTTCAAGTTTCCATAGTAGGTTAATTGACATTTAGGCCCCCAATTGATGAAGTGAAGCTTTTTTTGAAGAAATGAAAATTTTTAAATCCCGTTTTTTGTCAACTTTAAAATCCCATCGAAATCTAAAGAATGTATTAATTTATACCTAACTCTCTAAATTTTATTTCCTCAAAATCAATTTAGATTTACGAAGCATGATTATTCTATAAAAGCTAGAAATTATTTTTGCTCTTTTCTCAATGTAGAACTTGCATACACAATGGAAGTGAACGAGAAATGCGATGTTTATAGCTTCGGAGTGGTGACATTGGAACTAATCATGGGAAGTCATCCAGGCGATCTCGTATCGTCTCTTGTGTCCTCTTCTTCTTCATCCTCACACCATTCAATAGTTTCTTGCCCATTGAAAGAAGTTTTAGATCAAAGACTTCCGTGCCCGGAAGGTAATGTGCTAGGAGAAGTGGCTTTGGTGACAAAGATGGCATTTTCGTGCATAAGTCCCAGACCAGAGCATCGTCCAAGCATGCAACAAGTTTCTCGAGTGATAACAGCACATAGCTCCATCATGATAAGCACATCGGAGGACATCAAATTGGAAGAACTAGTTGATCCTACATGTTTCATTTGTTGAGATATTTTTGTCTTCCTGTTGCAGCCCTATGTAGCAAGCTGGCTCCTGTACTTTGTTTTAGCTTTGTCAATTTCATTATCTATTTTTGCAATGGTCCATTAATTTTTTTTTTGCTAGAAATGGTCCATTAATTGCTCGTAAAAACTCAGGAGTTACTGCCACTTACAATTTCAATCCTGAAGAAATGGACTACAGCTCCGGCATTCACGCCTTAAGAATGCCTTAGAAAGATAACAAGATCATGATATGTGAAGTTCCGTCGAATTATTTTAGTTGAATGCGTACCCACATCATGAATTTAGAAAAAAAAATGAAATGTAGATCATAGTATGATTTGTTAAGATGAAATTATGTAAGTAACTTTGCATCCTTTGAAAAGAGAGAGCATATTTTAGTAAGGATTATTTTTAGAGAATAGTGCATTGAAATTCCTAAAATTATCATGAAAATAAAATTGAGTCTTAAAATTTTTAACAAGTATAATCAAATCATAAAACTTGTCAAATTGAAACAATCGACTCCCTAGCTCCATCTACTTTGCCCAACAGAAGATGCTCACATGTGATCTTTTGTAATTTTTTAATACATGTGGCGCCAATGTGGCACACTAGGGGTCATACAGGAAAATAAAACCTGAAAAATTAAGAGAATTAAATAAAAAATGATAAAAAGTTAAAAGAACAAAGAAAATAGAAAAATTTTAAATAAAACAGCCAAAGATTTAAAGGAAAAAAAAAAGAAAAGAAAAGAATGTGCAAACCAAGGGGTTGAGTTGGGGGGCCAGGGGCACCCACCCTTGCCCGACCTTTGCCGAGGAAGTTGGAGGTGACGCATCGCCCTCGAAGCCCCCCTACGGCAGAGTGTGTTTTTCTTTTATTTTCATTTCGGCCTTTTTAAATTTATTTTTATTTTCAGCTTGAAAAATGAATGAATATGGAAAATGAATTAAAAAAATATGAGACCCTCGTATTATTTTAATTTACTATTTTACCAGTGACTTTCATACTATTTCTCGATCCTATATTAGAGATTTGGACTTGCTTGAAAGATTGCATTTTTAGTTATATTTCTTCGGATGAACGTATGGGCGGGCAAGATTTCGAAGCCCTTGCGCGCAACCGGCCCGCCCATAAATCGGGCTTGAAGATTTTGTCCAAATTCGCCCAACGGGCCTGGACGGGCCCGCCTGCCGCATGCTGTCTCTCTCTTGTTGCTCCGCGTCCCTCGGGTTTCCATTTCGAGAAAGTGGATGCAGTAATTGCGACGACACGTGGCGGTCGTACATACCTTCTCCTTAGTGCTTTCCAAGTTACGTTGCGCTCACGCTCTCTCTCTCCTTAAAGGCGGACGCCAACTGTTTTCTTTTTGTCTCCTCCTTCGTCTCTCGTTTTGGCTTTGATGCGAACACCCGGACCGATCTTCTATTCCCTCAACAATGTCGACTCTCACGGTCCCGGAGCCAGTGCCCTCCGTGGCCGATGATTACAAGCAACTCCGGAAAGCATTCGCAGGTTTGCTATCTCCTCAACGCCTTTCTTTCTTCTTGGTGCTCCCTCCTCCGACTCCGGCCAGCTTGATGTTTGATGATCACATATTGTTTGATCGTCAACGATCCTGTTTTTAGTGTTTGGATCTATGCTCTACTTCGAGATCGTGATATGATCGGAATGATCTTCCGGTTGCGATCGATTCTAGAGTTCTTGTGCTTTTTTTGAGTGATCGGCCGTTAACGTCGAGCTATTTCCGGATCCAAGAGTGATTTAGAGATGTAAAATAAATTCGACCATTATGATTTCCTTCTGAATTCGACCTTATCCTTCCATTGTTTCTCGGCTTTTTGGCTTAATGCTTCAGCGATCACTATTCCTATTAGAAACCGAAATGAAATGAAAGATATAAGATTCTTTTGTACAGAGGATGTTTCCTATAGCTGTAGTATATTGTTCGCTTGTACAAGTAAAGAAATTGTTTTCTACCTTGAGCCCGGGATACGGTGTGGTCTCCAAAAAAAAAAGTGAAACTTATTGTCTAATTTAATTTTTTCTTGTTTGATGATTCTCATGAACGATCTTGAAGGATGGAGAACAAATGAGAAGTTGATCATATCCATATTGACTCATAGGAATGCATCACAGAGGAAGCAAACCTACGCCAAGACTTATGGCGAGAACCTCCTCAAGGCATTGGACAAAGAACTTACCCTTATTTCAAGGTCTGGTCTTCTTTAATTATTTGAAGGGAAAATTCCAAATAAAGACCTAAAGTGTTTTCATTTTCTAAAAGAAAAAAGTGCTTGAAGTGAAACTTGTTTCAAATAAGGGTCCAAAATGTCATCATTTTCTTAAATAAGTACCTAAAATGAATCTTGTTTCTTACTATTATGATGGAGATGAGGTGAACATGACTTTGGTAAAAGCAGAGGCTAAGATACCCCATGAGAATAGGCTTACGGCCATGAGGATCTCACAAGGATGTTAGCCACTAGAGCAAAGCACATGTCAATGCTACACTTAATCACTACAATAATGTGTCTTGAAAGATCAACAAAGTGAGTTGGAATGTGACTATTCATGCTTTTACCTATATGACTAAAGTTTACAGTACCTTGAGGATGAAAAGTGTTAGTGGATATTGTTCTTTTTATGAGCTTTTGCTCACAGTCATGTTATCGCTAAAAGTAAGAGGCAACTTAACAATGTCTTGTTTCTAAAATATTGAGACCTAATAATATCACTCATTTTGAGTGAATCCTGGGAATCCAGGACACTCCCAGGAATCGTATTTTACAAAGGAAATGGCAACTTCCACCATCAATCTTTGAAGCGACTCCGATGTCCTCTTAGTTCGGTCTTCTTGCCTTGTATGTATTGTCTTCTTAGTTCGGACTTTTTGTGTATGTTCCATTATGGCTTCCTTGCCTTGTAATAGTTCTTGCGAAACCATTTTTGACCTTGTCTGGACATTCCCATGTCCTAATTAGGTCAGAGATTGATTTTGGCTTTACTTTGTAATTGGTGGTTTGATAAGTATTACAATTTTACCTTTACCAAAAAAAATAAATAATAATATCACTCATTTTGGTGATACTCATTACCTTGCATTGTGCTCTGTTCTGGCATGGGTCATTTCCATGCTATAACCTTCGGTAGTATGTATGCATCCGATTGCATTGAGTTTCTCTCTGTTCTAGACTAATAATTATCCAAATTCTTGATCCTTCATGTTCACACGATTTGAAAACTGATTCAAAACGAGTTCCTTGCTACACTGAGAGCTATAGTCAGTGCTCGACTCACCTGGAGAAGTATTTTCAAAAAATTCTTCAGTTGGCCATCAATAGGCGAGGAACAAATGAAGGGGCCTTGACAAGACTGGTTGCTAGTAGGGCCAAGGTCGACATGAAGTTCATAAATGAGGTGTACTAAGAAGGAACAGGAACAGCTTCACCCTCATCGCGCCATTGTCAAGGACACCGCCAGATACTATGAAAAACTGCTTCTGGCACTGGTTAGCTATGTAGACCCATAATTTACAAATACTCATGAAGCAATATATGGTAAAGGCAATATGTGTACTCAAAGTTAATGGACACCCATTTAGACGTAAACATGGGTCTACGAATTGACTTGCAACCATCCATTGGGACGCTGGATGTAGTCAAAGCCTGTACTCAAGTGACTCAAGTGCGCGCAATAATAAGACGGGACGAGTAATCTTTCTCTCCATCCAAGTCATGCGAGTCAAAAGCATTTGAGCCATCAAATCATGTGAATTCCATAGAATCCGACGCTTCACATGCATTTTATAAATGGAGTGCATGTGATATTGAGCAGGGACTAGTCGTTGGGGAAAGATCTTAACTTCCAGGTCCGAAAGATAAAGCAGTAATCCATGTATTTATGGTGAAATCTCTATCACGCTAAGGAATTCTCATTTTACAATGACATTATGCCAGATATCCCTAGGTGGGTAAAGCTGGGGAAAATTATCCAAAAAGTCCTAAAGCTATTGTACGGGGGCCAATTCAGTTTTAAATCCTTTAATTTTGTCAATTCAATCATAAACCTATTAAAAAGTTATCAATTCAGTCATAAACCGTTCAATTGTGCCAATTTAGTCATAACCCTATTAACTATTTGTCAATTTAGTCATAAACCTTTTAACGAATTACTAATTTAGTCCTTCCGGCTAATTTTGATTGGAAATCGCTAACGTGGCAGTCTAGTTGGCGCTGGCCGTCTTACGTGGTGCTAACGTGGATAATTTTCTATTTTTGAAAAAAAATTCAAATTTTTTATTGATTATTTTACTTTTGTTCTTTCTTTTCTTTTTTTTTTCCCCTTTCTTCCTTTCTTTTTTTTCTTTTCTTCTTCTTCGTTGAGCTCCCCGGTTGAGGGCTAGCGGAGGTGGCTAGCCACTAGGCAAGGGCCGGCGGCCCCTGTAGGCCCGGGGGCGAGGGCCACGAAGCCCTCATTGGCCATTGCTATGGTCGACGAGGGCTACAACGCCTTCACCAAATCTGCCGAGGCGAAGGCATCGCGGCCCTCGCCTAGGCCATTGCGGCCCTCGCCTAGGCCGTCGCTAGCCACAGCGAGGCAAGTGACGGCTTGCGACACCCTCGCCGGCCGCAGTGTGGGCGGGCGAGGGCGTTGTGGCCCTCACCCACAGCCAACAAGGGCTTGGGCGAGGGCTCGCAATGCCTTCACCAACAACAAAGAGGGCTCGTGAGCCCTCGCCCAGATCTGGCTAGGGCCCTAACGCCCTCACCCACGGCCCAGCAAGGGTTGCCCAGTGGCCAGTAGGGGTCACCGGCTGTCGCCCAGTGGCCTGCCACCTTTGCCAGCCCTCGATCGCCGACTCAACAAAGAAGAAAGGGGGAAAAAAAGAAAAGAAAAGAATAAAAATAAAATAATCAATAAAAATCAATAAAAAAATTCAAAATTTGTTTAAAAAAATGTAAAATTATCCATGTTAACACCATGTAGGACAGCTAGCACCGAGTGGATCGCCACGTCCGTCAGTGATTTCTAGGAAAAATTAGTCGGAAGGACTAAATTAACAATTCGTTAAAATGTTTATGATTAAATTGACAAATAGTCAATAGGATTAGGACTAAATTAGCACGATTGAAAGGTTTAAAACTAAATTGGCAACTTTTTAAAAGATTTAGGATTGAATTGGCAAAATTGAAAGATTTAGGATTAAATTAGCCGCCATATAATAGGTTTAGGACTTTTTGGATAATTTTTCCCATATCGTTGTGCTACATGACACGTTCATGTGCGAGTACCTAGTAATTTGCTTTTTGATTGTGACCTTAGAAATGTCTAATCCGAACAAATCTCTAAATCTTATGCACTTTTATAAGAATTTTTTAATCGGTTCTTATGCATATTTTGTTATAATGCTTTTAATCGCGACTTCAACAAATCTATAATCCTAGCAAATCACTAATTCTTATGCATATTTTGGTATCAAATCTATAATCGATATACAAGAAATAATAGAACTAATTATATATTGGTGATAATTTTCAATAATAACTATTTATGTAGATATTCTATTCTAAAATACCTGTATATTGTATATTTAAAAAGGCTCATGCTAATTCGATACCTAATTTGAAAAACACAAGTTCGGCGACGGAAATGTCTAATCTATACTTATGACCTTTTCTGTGGTTATGACAATTTGCTTCTCCAGTGTCTCTTCTAGTAATTATCTTTTATCAAAATGTCTCTTTCCCCCATCAGGCGTCCTAAAAGACTTTCGGTATGAATTGGCTATAATGTCTAATCCGGAAGGATTACCTGTTTATGGTGGCCGGGCTTGTGGGGATGATCCCAGTTATCCCTTACATTGGTGACCTTAGATTTATCTCGATTTGATGATCGAGTCACCAGAGTGCACCACGTTTAGGTTGACCTAGATCTAAGGGTGTGGTGGCTTAGTGGCTGTCAGAGAGAGAGAGAGGGGGGCGATGGTCAACATGGTCATGGGCTCTGCAACAACGATGAGCATTGGAGCCTGCAGAGGAAGCGACTTCGTGGTTATAATGGGGCAACAACGCGGTGGAGACGTGCAAAGGCGAGGGAGACAGAGATTGTGGGGAGAGGGTGTGGAGGCCGGTAGGTTAGCCCTCGTTTCAATTGGATTTTCTTTGTTTGTTTGTTGAAGTTAAGTTTAATTAGAGATTAGATATACGTATGCAACACCGACCGGAGATTTTTTTTTTTTGGTCGAACACCGACCGGAGATTGACCAAAGAGAATTTCCTCTTCATTAGAGATTGAGAAAAAAAGAGCACTAAATCTGAATTCCTTATTTTTAACTAAATTGAATAGATAGCATTGTTATTTGCAATTTTTCCTACCATTGACGTCAACTTGCAAATGTATGAGAATCAGTCTAAATCTTTGATGTGCCGTGTTTCACGAGCGGAAAGAGTTTTCTCTCAGTTACATTATTCAACATCACAAAAGTAAACCTTATCGACGGAATATAGCTCCAAACATCAAGGAGTTATCCACAATAAAGAAAGATCGAAAATAGGACTTTCTCGTTGTTTTTCTAGAAGTTCATCAAGCAATAGTGCTTTTTTCTAGGAGAAGTAGTTACATTAGTTTAGTTTTCTCCGCTCTGTTGACCATTATTACACCCCAATCTATTTCTCCAAAATGACCAATAAGTCTTTGCAAATTAATAAAAGAGGGAAGTGTCAAAAAAATTCCTAAAATTATTGCATTAGTATCAATTTAATCTTAAACCTTTTAATTGTACCAATTTGATCCTAAACTTTATAACTTAGTGTCAATTCAATCATCCTGGCTAATTTTGGCCAGATATTGTTGACATGAAAGCTAACGGTCTATGTGGCACCGCCGATGCTGACATGGACAACCTTTAATAATATTTTTTTCAAATTTATTTATTCTTTCATTCTTTTTTTTTCCTTTTTTCTTTCTTCTTCCTTCTATCGATAATCGGCTATTGACCACAGGCAATGGCCAGCCACCAACCATGGCTAGGTGGGCTGGCCTCACCTAGGCAAGAGTTATTGTCACTCGCCACAGGCGAGACCTAGCCTGCCCCGGCCAAGCGAGGGTGAGCCCCGACGAGGGTCAACCTCACCCTCGCCCAGGCCAAGGCGGCCTTGCCAAGTGTTGCTTTCGCCCAAGTGATGCCCAGTGAGGGTAGCCCGTCTGTCCATGGCCGATGCCCAATCACCAGCAAAAGGAAGAAGAAAGGGAAAAAGAAAGAAATAAAAAATTAAAAAAATCATAAGAATTTAAAAAAAATCAAAAAAATTAAATATTATTAAAATTGTCCATGTCAACACTGGTGGTGCCATGTAGGCTGGCCGGCATCCACGTCAGCAATATTCCACAAAAATTAACCAGAATGTCTAAATTAGCACAAAGCCAAAAGGTTTAGGACTAAATTTGCATCGATAAACGATTTAAGACTAAATTGGCATTAATGCCATAGATTTATGACTTTTCTAAGACTTTTTTCTAATAAAACAAGTTGTGATGTGAGTTATGTGGACCAATAAATATATTTTTCTTAGTTAATCATTGTTAATCGATAAGTCCATTCACATATTCAAAACGAGAGGGTAGGTAGACTTGATGAAACAATTCCATATATTCACCCGTTACCTTAATTTCAATTCCCACTTGAAAGTCCAATTGTCCCGCTGCCAATCCCGCAACCATGAAAATAATATAAATTTGAAATTTTGCCACGGTAGGTCGAGATAATTGATAAGCAAGGTACTGACCATTTATAGGCGTGAATGTCATTTTATATATCACCTAACATGGTTTCTTCCAGTCTTATTCGAAAGGAAATTGTCCAATTAGTCCTAAACTAATTTTGCGAATACCAATTTCATCATAAACTTTTCAATTTTGCCAATTTAGTCTTAAACCTTTGTGCGAAATTTCAGTGTAGTTATTCTAGTCAATTTTCGCTTAAAATCGTTGATGTAATGGTGTGCCACGTAGAACAACTAGCAATGACTAGACCATTACTGCAGTGACTTTCGGCAAAAATTGACTAGAAGGATTATATTGGAATTTCAACTAAATGTTTCATGACTATATTGGCAAAATTGAAAAGTTTAGGATTGTATTGATATCCATGCAATAAGTTCAAGATAGATTGGATAATTTTCTCCGACGTAGGGCATTGGGACATTCCTTTTTAAGAGGAATTGAAGACTTTCGCAATGGGGAAGGAATACCAACAATATTATTGACTTGGTTGTTGGCTCCATGGTCCTGATTTTCATCTATAAATACATCTCGTTTGTACGTGGTCCATTTAAACACAAAAGCGCCTAAAAGCAAAGAAAAGCCTACCCTAAATAACCTGAACAACCTGTCATGGCCTCCTCTCCAAAACAACCCTCTAATCGAATTTTTATTTCTTTTCTAAGAGTTTAATCTACCTAAGCCTAAACTAAACCGAAGATATCCATTAAAATCCCTAAACTATATGCATACTAGCTGAATGAAACTAAACTGAATCGATTACTAAGATCTAACACCTAATCAAGACCTATTTTTTTTAACTATTTCCAAATTTTTTATTTTTATTTTTATTTTATTTATTATTATATATTATGAGAAAAGAGGACATGGGCCGGGCCTCTTGGACCCTGTCCGAATATGGATCATACTTGGACATCACGGGTTCTACGCCGTGGACACAGTTGGGCTCTTTTATCCAGCCCTTTCAATAGACTTAACCCCAACCCACTAAAAATCAAACTCAGCCCAAACATTTATAAACTAAGTCAAGCCCAAACTGTTCTAAACTATATCAAACCCAAACTCACTAAAACTAACTAAAATTCAGCTTAAGCCGATTTTATTATTTTCTTTTTCTCCGTTTTTTTATTCTCCATTCTCTCTCTCTTTTACCCCTTTTTTCCCTTCACAGATCTATATTATGTCAAGCTTAAGAGACAAAACACTAAATTTACCAACAAATCTCCACCTAAATCAAAACCATTAATTGGGTGGGTCTAACATTGGGGCCCACATAATCAATGGTCTAAACGAGGCTCGGTAGACTATGTAATGTTTTTTCACCCGACGACATCGAGAAGAGAATCAAGTCGAGTCATTGTGCACTACTCCAATAGATAGTCTGATTGATAAAACAGTTTGGGCATTTCTTGTGAACATAAACATATCCTTTAGGAATGCTCTTGACTTTCACATCCAATAACCAAATTATTAATAGAGTACCTGGGGTCCTCAAAAAATCTTTATCTTGTGTGTAGTTATATTTGTAGGAATTTATCGTACAATTCGGAATTTGTATATCCATGTGTTTGATTAAATCTCAATTACCATGAAAACAAGTCATCTAGAGACACAAAACAAATGTTGATGCCAAACCACCCAAAAGTCCAAAAGAAAGTTAAAAAAAGAGAAAAATTAAACTAATCAAAACAATCTCGACCCATTGCAGTTTGCATACATAAGATTATTGATCATTGTCATGTCTGTGCGCCTTTAATTTTCATCCATGCGTTTTATTAAGTGGTATCATATAAATTCATTATTGATCCATTTACAAAAACATTAACTAACCCGATATTTCACAATGTAGAATTGGACACTCCTTATTTCGTCTCTTACTCTTTCTATTTTGCTCGTTCCTCTTACATGTCGTTATACGTTCGGCATGGTTCTATTTGCATCTCACATTTCACATGTAACGTCTTCCTTAGACGTGAGATGAAGTATGTCTAGCTCAAACGATATGGGTCAAGCCCCAAATGAGACAAAACAACGACCATTTATAGTCATGGGTATCAATTTTTCTACGCTGTGTTTTGCGAAGTGGAGAAGTCTTCTCCAAAACCGCTATTGTTTCAAGTGGGATGTGAACTCTTGGGTCGCCCTCTCTTCCATCACATCAGATCTCTTTTGAACTTTGAGGGAACTTTCTTTAATCAATGTTAAGTTTTCAATGTTGTCGTCAGATCTCGGTACTTGCTCTAAAGAAGATTAATGAGTCTTTGCAAATAGAAGGCCATGCATATCAAATGTATGGTGTTACAAGTTGTGATGTGAGACGTGTGGATCACAATTGACAAGAAGTATCTTTCTTTGTTGATAATAGTTGGTTTACTAGTCAAGTCCCATTTGCATCTCGCATTTCACTTGTAATGCCTTACTTAGATATAGATGGAGTATAATCCAGCTCGATCCTCGTGGCTCAAGCCCCCAATGAAATATCTGAAGTGATCGGACAAATCGACTACCATATATCGTCATAGATATCATTGATTCGAGTGGGATGTGAACTCTTAGGTCACTCTCTCTTCCGTCACATCAGATCTCCTACGATCTTTGAGGGGAACTTGTTTTAACCAATGTTAAGTTTTCAACGTTGTTGACTTACATCCCAGTCCTTGCTCTAAAGAAACCGATGAGTCTTTGCAAATAGAGGGCCATGCACATTAAATATATGGTGTTACAAGTTGTGAAGTGAGACGTGTGGAATTCACAAGAAGTATCTTTCTTTGTTGATAATCGTTGGTTTACTAGTCAAGTCCTATCAGCATCTCGTATTTCACATGTAATGCCTTGGTTAGATGAGAGATGGAGTATGATCCAGCTCAATCCATGTGGGCCAAGCCCTGAATGAAATATTTGGAATAATCGGACAAACTGATGACTATTTATCGTCATAGATATCATTGATTCGAGTGGGATCTAAACTCTTGGATCACACTCTCTTCCGTCATATTGAATCTCCTACAATCTTTGAGGGGAACTTTCTTTATCCAGTGTTAAGTTTTCAGCGTTGTTGACTTACATCCCAGTCCTTGCTCTAAAGAAGACTAATGAGTCTTTGCAAATAGAGGGCCACGAACATTCAATATATGGTGTTACAAGTTGTAAAGTAAGACATGTGGAATTCACAAGAAGTATCTTTCTTTGTTGATAATCGTTAGTTTACTTGTCAAGTCCTATTAGCATCTCGTATTTCACATGTAACACCCTGCTCAGACGAGAGATGGGGTATGACCCAGCTCGATCCATGTGGGCCAAGCCCCGAATGAAATATCTGGAATAATCGGACAAACTAATGCACTACAAAAAAACATGTTTTTTGCGACGAATTTTGCGACGAAAAAATTGCAAAAATCCGTCGCAAATCTATTTTGCGACGAATTTA
The DNA here is from genome assembly GCA_031216285.1 of Syzygium syzygioides. Lineage (NCBI taxonomy): Eukaryota > Viridiplantae > Streptophyta > Magnoliopsida > Myrtales > Myrtaceae > Syzygium > Syzygium syzygioides. The sequence continues at coordinate 28,077,485 of CM062247.1, forward strand.
GCGACGGAAAAAATTCCGTCGCTACTAGGTCGTCGCAAATTTTTGCGACGGAAAAAAAATTCATCGCAAATAATTCGTCGCAAAGTTCGTCGCAAATAATTCGTCGCAAAATTCATCGCAAAGTTCGTCGCAAAATTCGTCGTAAATTTCGTCACAAATTTCGTCGCAAAAATTTTCCGTCACAAAAATTACGATGGATTTATTTTTCCGTTGTAAAATTTGTCGCTAATTTGGCGCGAATTTTTTTTTTTTTGTAATTTGCGACGAACTTACTCGTGACAAAATTCGTCGCAAATTTGTCACGAAAAATTTTGATTTTTTCCATGAACATTATTCATGAACAAATTTAGCAATGATTTTTTTTTAATTCTTTAGCGACAAACTCTGCGACGAATATCGTTTAGGGACGAAATTAGCGATGAAATTTTATTTTTGTAACGAACTTTTATAATTTGTGATCGTACGATAAAATCATTTATTTTATTTTTCGATTTTAAACTTAATTAAAAGCAAAATTAATTTCTGAAATTTATATTTAACATTGATTAAGCACTTAATAACATCAAAATATTATAATAATATGAAAATGAAATACATTCATCTACATTTTCCACAAGAATGACAAATATTTTTCTTTATAGTACACATAATGAGAGAATAAATAATCTTGCATAATAACTAATCTTGCACAATAAACAATGACGACAGAAATGAATAAAAAAAAATATCTGGCTTTTAGCGACAATCTCCATCATATAAATACTGAACAAAACTAAAGACACGGTCCATGTGAGAAGCTCACTTCCTTTGCTCTGTGAAGTTCACGTACTGATCAAGTGCTTTCTTGTTTACATGACTAAACTGTCGGAGCTGCTCATTGCATCTGTGAAGCATCTTCTGCAACTCTTTGATGCTCCTCCGTCTATACCAATAATCTCAAACATATAAAACTCTTTGACGCGGTCCCTAGCCTCGGTGACGACCACGTCGGGGCCCTGTCGTGGTGCTTCTGGTAATTTCTTTCAACTTGTAGGCAGAACAAGACTTCCTAGAAGATTACAAAAGCACTATTCTAAGAAGAAGAAGACAAGGAAAAAGCCACAATAAGCGGAGTCCAAGTGCAAAGGCATTACGAAAGCTTATGTAACTCTCTTGACAAGGAGGATATAAAAAGGTCACGTGTGTATGAGAGAGTGCCCACAACCAAACATGCATGCTTGTGTGCCTTTGTGCGGGTGCATGTGCATTTCTGCCAAATATTCATCCCCATTCTATATGTGTACGAAAAAAGATAGATAGCCAAATAACTGCCTTTTTAGATGGACATGTTTGTGAGTGCATGTATTTGTAATTGTATATGTAATGACTTTTCTGTATGTACATGTTATCCATGGATTGAACCTTTTCCTAATCTAGCAACGAACAATTGTTTCTATTGCAGCACTTTTTAGAAGGATGTTGATGATGCACTATTTGTGACTTACCAATCCTCAGCAAAATGCCATCTCCTTTCCATGAATGGACTAAGAACAACCTACTCTTACATGGACTAGAGCTTTCACATGTCAATAACATATTTCACATACGCAAATTGAAAAGACATAAAAAATAAGTTCACATCAGCTAAGCACCTATTACAATTGTATCTACATCAGAGTTCGGTAGATTGCCAATGGGATGATCAAATCAGCATTTTCATGACTGCAGAAGTTCAACAGACATTGAAGGAGCCCCATATGATAGTCGCCAAAGAAATGTTTACTTCTCGAATCTGGACATCTAAGGAACTTATGCTATCCATCTAATTACTATTAATTGAAGAGCCATTGAATAGAAAGGGAATGACTGGACTATCTCAATTAGACATGAGGGCTTGCAATAGAATCAAGCTCAAGAGGCCAACCAAACTTCTAAGGCCAAGGAAGATGAGCAAGCTCGACCTACCAAGGCATCTGAAGTTCTAAGATCCACCCAATTGACCAAGATTACTCCATCAACAGCCACCCCCAAAAAGATTTCCCTTCTTTTGTAATTTAAATGAAGGTGGTAAAGATTATCATGTTGGATTCAAAGTTTCTGCCCTCATTCCCCGCAGATCGATCACTACACATCCACATTGAACCTATATTACACAATCCAACCATAATTTCTAAACAAAGAAAATCCAAAGCATTGGAGAACATGGAGAGAATGCGGACAAATAGGTAAAACGGTGGCGACCCATTCCGCCAAATGAAACATTGCATTTAAGGGGAAAAAACACAAAACGTCATCAACAAATAGGGAGAGGGGAAAAAAACCAAGAAGAGCAGATCTAACCATTTGTTCAAATTCTCAGATTTCTCTGTAGTCACTTGGACCTCCAAAAACCACCTTGCTGATCCCATCCGAAGGCTAACAGCATCATCCCCCAGAACAACCCGTTAAAAAAGGAAAGCCCAAGAAGATAAAAAAAAAAAAGGCAGAAGGTGATAGCGAACGCCGCACCTGGTGAGAGCGAGCATTGGAGCAAGAGGAAGCCGAACCGGGCGCGACCGAATCGTGGGGAGGCGGAGTCTCCGACCACGTGAGCAAATCTGAAGTCAAAGTGTGAGGCTTCCTCACTGTTGCTAATTGGTGTGAAAGTATCTTGCCCTTTTGCTACTGTCCATGGAAGACCTGCGGACTACCAACATGAACAACAGGGAGGAGATGAAATCAATTTCATTTAGAGTTGAATGGATCCTCAAGAAGAAAAAATTTTTGATCCACAGAAAAATGAGGAAAAAATTATAAATGTAGGAGCTGAAAAAATAACAAAAGCAGGTTGGTCTTAGTTGATATCCACAAAATCAAAGGCCCATTAAGTTCCAGGCAATAATCATGTCTAATGTGCTGAGCAAGTTAATCAGCTTAAAAAAACTTTCCGAGTGTTTATTGCGAGGACATGTCACCAAAGGGAAGGTCTCACTCAAATGATAACATTACAATTTGGCAAATGCTAAAGTTTCTTCTGAAAACTACCAGCCACCTCATCTTTGATAGCAACTTTTTCTGAACCAAAAGATACAGCCAGTAGATAACCGAACATATAGTACATTTCAGGAACAAAGAGAAAGGGAGGGCCACCAATTCTATCCATAAAAGATTTAAAGAAACAGGGAATACACCTTCGCAGAAGATTGGATCTCCCTAGCAGTCATATCCAGTCCAAGAGCATATCCTACAATTCATGAGCATACCAGCTTCACTACCTCAAAGATTGAAAAATCTTCAATCGAACGAAAAGCACAGATCAGAGAAACAAAATCACGAAAAAGACGGAATAGAGAGTCAACGACTGATTAGTTGAACCTTCTAGTTACTCAGTGATCCCTTCACTTAGCATCATAATATCCAAAGCCATCCACATTCAGTATCCCAAACCTCCACAATATATAGAAGTTGGGTGATAAACAGCTCCAATTACAGATCACACTATCAGCCACAATGTAATGTGTTTCATGCAACATCCCAGGATCATAATGGGCATTTAAGCTTGTATAACCGTAAAAAGGTTTGTGCTGCTTGCCCCAAAACACAATCTAATTGACTGAAACTCGAGGAGGGAAAAGCAAAGCATAGACCAGCTCTGTCCGGAAATTGACAATTTATGCTAGGACGCGTTTTGCAAGCGCCAACAACAATGGTGAAAAGCATTAATGGGAATTATAGACGAGAAAAGCATGTTGTTTCAATTAGTAGTTTTCAAAATGACATCGCATTACCTTCTCTTGATCAGGGTTAATTCAACAAGAATAACAATGTAGTCGCCGGTTTAGCAGAAACTACAAAGGTAGATAGATATTTTTTTTTGGTAAAGAAAAAATAAAAATAACAAAGGTAGATAGATATTCGTGTCCATGATGACCAAGATATTGTACGGTTCGGAATCATCCCCCGCAAAAATTAGCTGATTCTCCTATTCAGCTTCATTATCACCCCCCATCTCCAATGAAGTTGTATCATGAACCCGAGACAAATTATCCTCTCATTACTAGCTCGAGTCAAATACCAAATGAAACTCACTCCGCCCAAAAGATCCAGATAGTTAGAAGGCATCCCGAATCAATATGTGAGCGACACCGCGAATCATGACGCCATGAAGTCCGTACACTAAGAGGACGGCAGCAAAATCCATCAAGGCGCACGCAAAGCGATCAGCAGATTCGAAGTTACCTCCGACGTAGTCCATGGCGGCCGACTCGGGAACATCCCGAGCTTTCCGCCCGATCACGACCGCGAGCTCCACCTCGTGGTCGAGCGACAGCAATGGGGGCGGCACCTCGATCGTCCCCCCGTTTTCCAAGTACGACGACGTTGGCTTCAAGAACAGCACCGACTCCTAGTCACCGGAACACCGCGAACGCGAATCGTCGGCATCAAACGATCGGCGCAAACAAAGGAACCGATTCAAGAAAACGACGGAAGGCAGTACGGGTACCTTGGGAACGGCGTTGCCGAGTTCCTTGGCGTGGGCGGTGTAGTTGCGGCCGACGGCGACGATCTTGGTGCCGACCTGGATCCGGGCGACGGCGAGGTCGAGCAGCCATGGGAGAGGTTGAGCGGCGGCCATGGGCGAGGCCGCTCGACCTCGCCCAGATCTGGGGCGAGGCGAGGGAGGGCTGGTTGGCACAGAACGGGCGTATGGCGACGGAGGAGGAGGCAACGGCGGCGGCGGCGAGGGTGGCCATCATGGCTGGCGGAGAGGAGGAGGGAGCGACGGAGGGGTGTTTGGCGAAGCGGGGGGGTTTCTGAGGAATAGTAGAGAGAGAGAGAGAAACTGCGGTGAGGGCAGGGATATTTGAGAGATTGGCGGGGAGCTTGCGACGGATTGTTTTTTTTCGTAGCAAATTGCGACGGATTTCTTTTCCGTCGCAAATTTGCGATTTTTTTTTGTGCAAATTTGCGATAGATTTTTTTTTCTTCGTAAATTTGCGATTTTTTTTTGCACAAATTTGCGACGGATTTTTTTTTCCACCGTCGCAAATTTGCCATTTTTTTGGCGCAAATTTGCGATGGATTTTTTTTTCAATCTGTCGCAAATTTTGCGACGGATTTTTTTTCCGTCGCAAATTTGAGATGGATTTTTTTTTTCGTCGCAAATTTGCGACAGATTTTTTTTCCGTCGCAAATTTGCGACGGATTTTTTTTTCCGTCGCAAATTTGCGACGGAGTTTTTTTCTGTCGCTAATTCCGTTGCAAATTTGCGATGGATTTATTTTCCCGTCACAAATTTGCGACGAATTTTTATTTCGTGGCAAATTTCGTCGCAAATTAGCAACGAAAATTATTCGTCGCTAATTTGCGACGGAAAAAAAATCCGTCGCAAATTTCGTCGCAAATTAGCGACGAAAAATTCTCCGTCGCAAATTTCCGTGGCAAAATCCATATTTTTTTTGTAGTGATGACTATTTATCGCCATAGATATCATCGATTCGAATGGGATCTAAACTCTTGAGTCGCACTCTCTTCCATCATATCAAATCTCCTACAATCTTTGAGGGGCACTTTCTTTAACAAATGTTAAGTTTTCAATGTTGTTGACTTACATCCTAATCCTTGCTCTAAAGAAGACTAATGAGTCTTTGCAAATAGAGGGCCACGCACATTAAATATATGGTGTTACAAGTTGTGAAGTGAGACGTGTGGAATTCACAAGAAGTATCTTTCTTTGTTGATAATCGTTGGTTTACCAGTCAAGTCCTATTTGCATCTCATATTTCACACATAACGCCTTGCTTAGATGAGAGTTGGAGCATGATCCAACTCGATCCATGTGGGTCAAGCCCTGAATGAAATATCTAGAATAATTGTGACATTCCGAATTTCGACTCATTTTTGGGATTTATAAAATGCCTAATTTGTCAGTGTGCTTATAGTAAAATCTCGTCCGAGAACTGATCACTCTCGGTTATTATTTTAAATTAGAGATTTCGCTAGAATCACACTCGATCGAATTTTCATTGTTATTTAGATCCTGAACTTGGCAGTCGATTTTCGGGAGTTTTAGGACGAAATAAATTGGACGGTGTCGACATTAATGTGGCCAGTATCGAGATTATCAGGAATGATGGGAAAATGGGAGTTTTTGACCAAGTGTGAATTTGGACTAGTAGACCTCCCTCGTTAAAATTTGGTTTCATTAATTTGGCCTTTGTCCCTTTTTATGTGCGAGGCCTATTTAGGACCGGTAGACCATTTTCGGTTTTGAGTTTGGACCCTCGGTTTGCGTTTAATATTTGAAAGTTCAAATATTTTCCTTTAATTCTCTCTCTCTCTCTCTCTCCCCACGTGCGCGCGTTTCCCGCCTATGTCCCATCTCTCCCATGCTTCTGCAGGCCAACCCACTAACATACTCTTTCTCCTTTTCCTTTTTTTTTATTTCTTTTTCTCCTCTCTCTCTCTCTCTCTCTCTTCTGCTTCTTCTTCGTCTTCCCCTCTTCCCCGACCTCCGACTGGTTCTGCTCCGTTTTGCCCAGTCGTCGTCTGCCGCTCGGCCGCCCTCCACCTCCGTCCGACGCCGTTCCACCGGTCGCCGCCGCCAGCAAGCTCGGTTGCCGACCCCGCCCTGACGCTCGCGACCGCCGCTCGCCGGCCCTATTCGCACAGCACGCGAGCAGCAGCTCGCCGAGGCGTCTGCCGCGATCCGGCGCCGCCCCAGCCGACCGCCGCCCTGTCCCTCGTTGTTCGGCCACCTGAGGCGCCGCCGTGCCACCCCCGCCTACCGCGTAACCCCCTCTCCTCCCCCTCTCTCTCTTTTTCCCCAGAGCTTCCCCCGTTTTGGACCCCCGGCCTCGCCGCCGCCGCGCGCCGTCGTTCCGGCCGCCGCCGCCCCGTCTCTGCCACCCGGCCGTCCCCCTCAGTCACCTCCGCCACCCTGCTGTCCCCTCGGCCGCCACAACTTCCCCTTCATCTCCTTCTTCTTTTTCCCGAAGCCTCCCCTGTTCTGGACCTCTTCGGCCGCGCGCCGCCTCATCCCGCCGCCGCCCCGGCCGTCGCCGCCGCTCCGTCCAGCCAACTCCTCTCACCGGCCAGCACATCAGCCCGTTCCTGCCCCTCACTCTCCCTCTTCCGGTCTCTCTCTCTCTTTCCCTTGTTTGGCCGAGGAGGGCCTTCGCTGGAGCGCCGGTGCCGCCGCCGGAGCTGTTCCGCCGCCGCCGCCGCCTCACCCAGCCTCGCCCAGCACCACCCGGCCGCCCCACCTCTCTCTCTCTCCCTCCCGATCGCCATGAACAGCCGTCTCTCCGTCTAAGCCATTGCCGTTCGCCGAAACTGCCGTCGCCGTTACTGTTCCAGCGAAAGGTCACCGCTGCCCAGTGGTTGTCGCCGCGTGTTCGGCTCGGTTTGAAGCGTAGGACACCCGGTGAGTTTGACCCTAAACCCTAATTAGGCTAATTTACATTTCTAGACGGGTTTAGGAGTTGATTAGGTTAAATTAGGAGTTAAATTGTGGAAATTGTTAAAGGTTGATGTCGGGGCTGATTTAGTGGTGTATCGCGACCATTTTATCAAGGTTTAGTGGCCCGAGAGGTGCTGTTCATTGGCTGGAAATTAGTGGATCGGAACAGCCCGAGTTTGGCTAGGCTCGGTTTCAATTGTGGACTATTGTGCGCGCTTCGCATTTATTCTTATAGTGGCTGTTCTGGACGATATTTTGGAGAGTCAATTGGACCATTTTGAGAATAATTATTGGCCTAGAATTTGTGGTATAGTGGCTGGCCATGACGGATTTGACTTAGGCGAGACGCGATTGATTGGGACTTAGTAGTGCAATTGACAAAATTGATGGATAGACCGAGTTAGTGATTGAATGGTCTCTAATTGGGAGTGGATTGGCAATGTCGTGACATGTCTAATGTGGCTAAGAACGGAGTAGCTTGACGGGCCTAGGATACGCGAGTTTTGTTGACCCGGTTGTGTGAATTTTAGTGCGCGCCTTATTTGGTATTATGGTGACTGATTAAATGGTGTCTTGGGGAGTTCAATGGAACATTTTGAGGTCATTAGATGGCCCGGCGTGATCGATATGGTGGCTGTCCACTTTGAACTTAGTTGGACAAAGCGTGATTGAATTGAGGTTTGGAGTGTAAGTGCCGGGAATAATGAATTGGCTGAATTAGTGGCTGAATTGTCTCTAAAGGCGAGTGATTTGTAGTGTCCTAGCACATGTCCAATGACTTGAGGAAGGGAGTAACTTGATGGATCTCGATTTCTGTGGATTCGTGATAGACTAGTTGTGTGATCTACGCTTGTGAATTGTGTACCGTGCATGAGTGCTTGAATTGATTTCATGGTCGTGCTTATATGTTGGTTGGGCATGTTGAAATGTAGACTAGGCATAGTGTACTATAATTGATTGAATGGCATTGTACTATTAATTGCCCATTGTGAATATTGTGAATTGCCCAAGTATGAATTTCATGGCCATGGATGTGCATTACGAGCATTGGCACGGCATGTGCATTCACAAGTATGCTCGAATGACATGTGCATTGTGATCACCTAAAATGCCCTGATGCGTTTTACGCGGGGTTCAGATAAAATTGGTGCCTGTGAATGTGTGATCACAATAAACCCTGATGTGTTTTACGCGGGGTAGTGAACCCGTCCTGAGGCGTGTTACGCGGGACGATGCTCGGTTTACCGGAAGATGTCCGGCCTGATGCGTTTTACGCGGGCTGTGTGTCATGAGCCTGCGGGCTAGAGATCGATCTCGAAGTGATGGACCTGATGCGTTTAACGCGGGTCGAAGGAGAAATTGGCAAATGGCAGAGTGCTAGTATGCGAGCGTGCGATAATGCATTGATGAGGCATGAGCATGAGTACGAACATTAGCATATGCATAACATGCGTTGTGACATAGAAATGCGCGTGTATGTGCTGTGATTAAATTCTGTCGCGTGACTACTGTTGTTGATTTAATGCCTAACCTGCAGGGTCCAGTAAGATTAGATTTAGGCCCGAAGGCCTGAGTCAGTTATGTGTGTATTATATGTTGTTAGCGCTTGTCAGGAGGTGCACGTTAGCCTAGTTTAGGTTTAGGGAATTACTCGCTAAGATTTATTCTCACGGTTGTTGAAAACCGATTTTTCAGATCCCCGGCCTTGAGGATGACAGACGTACCGATGCGTTTTTGGGAGGAGCCCCAGGCTAGTTGTAGCGGCCTTGATCCGCTTTTGATTTTTGGTGTTCGGGTTGTACTTGGATATTGTAAATGATTCCCAGTATTAGTACAAGTGTTGATTTCGGTGGTTACCCTTGGTTATGTGTTTATCTATGTACGGGTGGTTTTAATTACTTCCGCATGTGCTTTAAATCTCTGTGTTGGGTTTGGGTTGGCGACGCGTCCTGGGACGTCGCACACGAATCGATCTCTGTGAGGAATGTGGCGCACCGAGAAATGCGGGGCGTGACAATAATCGAACAAACCGATGACCATTTATTGTCATAGATGTCATCGATTCGAGTGGGATCTAAACTCTTGGGTCACACTCTCTTCCATTATATCGAATCTCCAACATTCTTTGAGGAGAACTTTCTTTAACTAATGTTAAGTTTTCAGTGTTGTTGACTTATATTCCAATCCTTACTCTAAAGAAGACTAATGAGTATTTGCAAATAGAGGGTCACGCAAATCAGATGTACGGTGTTATAAGTTGTGATGTGAGATGTGTGGATCACAGTTCACAAGAAGTCATCTGATGAGACAAGAGGGACGGTAGTATGAAAGAACGAAGCTTGGTAGTCTATTGATATATCTGAGTTATAAAAGCAAAAGACAAAAAGAAATATTAATTTGAAAACCAAAATGAAGTAAGGCTATTCAACAACTTGTTCTGTGATTTCATATTTTTATTTTTATTCCTCACATTAAGTTCAAACTTTTGAGTGCAAATCCGACAATCTAAAAATATTGAATTTATTTCTTCAGCTCCAAGTGAATGATTCTTAAACTCAAATGACTTCTTTTGAAGAAAAAAAATTGGGAATATCAATGATATTCCATGGTAATATAAAAAGAAACTCTACTTTTTGTCATTGTACTTTCATTATTTTTCTAATCAAATATTTGTACTTTCACCTTTTCTAATCAATTCTTACTAATACAAAATTTTTAATCATGTCCCTCTGCGACAATGATGTCGTGATGTATGAAATATTAAATAAAATAACATCTTTGATAGCAAATGATGCCGTGATGCATTGAATGAATAATTAACGAAAAGGGTTTTCCGATCTTGCCAAGGTTGAGGACCCCACCACGGAGGATGTAGGAAGGAAGAGACCAAACAACGTAGGTTCGATGAACTGAATCACCGCCTTGGTAGGTGTCAAGGGGTAGATTTTTGGCCACCAAATTCTCGACTCTGTATTGTCGGCAAGCACCTCGCCTTGACCGAGCCACAACCCATTAAGCCAAAAGCCAACACGATTGTGAACTCAATCCTACGAGTCAAGCCACACACGGCACATTCCAACGCGAGCACGCACGGCCCAAGCCTGCCCTATGGTCACGTTCATAGCACCCTTCCACAAAAACCAGGTCACGATGTCACTAGTCACACGCCAGATCGCACCTATGACTGGTCCACAAATACTTGGTCAATCACGGCTAAGTGTCTGTCCACATTGGGAATTTGTCCAATCTTCTTCAATGCTGTGTTTCACCGAGTGGAGATATTTTCTCCAAAATCACTATCTCTTCAAGTGGGACGTGAACTGTTGTCACTTTCTCTTCCGTCACATCTTCCACCCCTGGCGGATCTCTTCTTTACTACCTTATGCACATAAAAATACATTTCTAACCAAGAAAATAGCATAGTAATCACTTTATGATAGGGTATGATTGACCCAATTGTGCCTATAACACCTCACGGCAAAATTATTTTTCTTGATGATGACTTTTATATTTAAGATAACGATCTCTACATAAAAACAGAGAGAAAATAATCGAACATGAGCATGCACCCAAGCCTGCCCTTTGGTCACGTTCACAGCACCCCTCCACAAAAACCAGTTCACGAGCCACTGGTTAAAGAAATTTGAATTTTTTATTTTTCTTGTTCTTCTATTGATGAACATAATACGTTTAAATAGATACATAGTTACATGATGAGGGAAAAATTAATTCCTCAAGGAAAGTATCCTCAAATTGAGGAAAGAATTTTAAATTCAAATCAAGGAAATTATCCTAAAAGATTTTAGGACTATATGTTATCACTGGTCACACGCTCACACCTATGACCGGTTCACAAATACTTGGTCAATCACAGCTAAACTTGGCCACTCAACGAGGGTTGTGCCCAATTCAAAACACATAGAAAATGGGATAAGAACACTACAAGTGCAACAACTTTTGTATAGGGCTCGCTTGAGTGCCAAGTCCTGTCTCTTAAAAGGACGAACAAGTCTTTGCAAATAAAGGGCCATGCATTCGACAGAAAAAAAGGGCCATGCATATTAGATATACGATGTGCATTGCACGTATTAACGGAAAATATAATGGAAGCGTAATGACCGTGAAACAATGAAAGTTTATGAGGTAATTGCATAACACTTGAAAGTTTAGATATAAACGGGTACTATTTCCAAAATTCAGTGGAATTTTGTATAATTTCCTTTAAAGAGAAATTTGAAATTTTCTCTCATTCACCAGGAATAAAAGATCTATCTCTCTCTCTCTCATAAAAGTGTGCAACCAAGTATACAAACGCCAACTTTAAATTTCCAAAGATAATAACTTGACTTGGATTTTATGAAAATTGTACATTATTTATTGGAAGAATGTATATGATCTCAAAAAGTTTATGAAATTTAGTTCTCTACACGTACACTTCGTCTTTTTCAAGTGTCATTTTAGGTGAGCAATACATTGATGATGCTTTTTGCCTTTATATGTCTTATTCATTTACTTCCGCAAAAACTCGGTTTGAAAAAATCCTTAGAAAAGGGAATTGTTAGGCATCGATCAACAAACTTGATGATTACGGATCATGAAAATCACTTAAATATCCCAAGGACAAGGTAATGGAACAGAGATTTAGATTGATACTTCGTTGAAATGGGTAACTAATTTTACCAAAAAAAAGTACAAAATTTTAAAAACACGCAAGAATGGTAAACGAAAGTGAGATCTAACAAGTTATATGTTATATTACGTGAAGCCACGTAAAGGATCGCGGTCACTGAATGCTAGAAAAGGAAGACGACATGGGTCCAAATATTGAGATTGCGCATGGCCTGTGCCTTCCATGGAAGATGCGGTCTGCAATAATTGAATTGGCCTGTTGACTATGACCTTTGCCTTCGGTCATTTCTCTAATTCTTGAATTTTGATACGAGATGATAACACAAATTGTTCATGAATTTTGATTCAATATGCAATATCGTTTTCGAACTTTTAATTTATGTAATATGATCTCTAAACTTTGGGCTAATTGACAATATCATTCCTTAACTTTTAATTTATTCGATGTCGTCCTTGAATTTTGATCAATTTTGACGCAATATAAATCTAGTTACTCATACCCGACCCAACACACACCTGACCCGACCCTACCCATATTGTTAAAAACACTTTCACGTTTAACTTAATATAGGAAAACTCATACCCAAATTGAGGTGAAAGTGCAGAGTGAGTGAGCGTGAAATCAAATGAGGGCGAGAAAGAGTGAAGAGAGAGTGATGGAGGTGGGCTGGGTCTAAGTAAGTTACGAACTCATTAAACACCCATATTATTTTGGACTTTATCACTCTAAATTTATTTATGATAAATTTACTGAATATAACTAACTCATATAATAAATCAGCAATCAAAAATGGATTAAGAAATGGGTTTATGACTCATTTTGATATGTCTAGTTACTATGAATCGATCAATGAAAACAAGGTACCTGAGACGGCAAACAAATGTTGATGCAAAAGACCCAAAAATGGTAAAAAGAAAAGGTAACGCCCTACTTATAAAAAGATATACTGTTTCGTACATTTTCTATTAGCTTTGGACTCCTGTTTCGTACTACATTTACATGGAGAACTTGTCCAGTCTTTTTCTCTGTCGTGTTTCGCCGAGTGGAAGAATATTCTCCAAAATCACTATATATCATTTTCTTGATAATGGCTTACACATTTAATATAACGATTTCTACATAAAAACAGAGAGGAAATATAGCACAACAGAGAGGAAATATAGCACAAAAAACAACATCAGCATTTCCAAAAAAAGAAAAATAAAGTCGAACTTGTGATTTTCTTGAACTGCATGCCTTTTTTGGGCAACCAATTCGTCATTTTTAATACAGGTTGGGATTGTATTTCGGCAATATTATGTTTTTGTGAAGCTGACTTCCATCCAGGTCCTTGCTATGAAAAAGACTAGCGAGTCTTTGCAAATAGCGGGTCACGGGGAGAAGCCCATTGCACATGTCAATGGAAAATGCAACGGACTTCATTGTGCATTTATTAAGGCATGTCGGGGTTATATTTATTAAGTTTTCACTTCGTTTGCTCTACGAAAGGCCAATAAGTCTTTGCAAATAAAGGGCCACACATATCAAATATACAATGAAAATATAAAGGAAAATATAACGGCCGTGAAAGTTCATGAAGCAATTGCATAATAGTGAAAGTTTAGAGATAAATGTGTACTACCTCTCAAAATTCAAGAGAGTTTCGTGTAATTTCTCCCTAAAACGAAATTTGGAATTTTCTCGCATTCACCGGGAAGAAGTGATTATTGACTTGGTTGTTTGTTGACTCGACGGTCCCAATTTCTTCTATAAATACGTTGGTTGTACTTGGTACATCTCAGCACATATGTGCCTAGAAGCGAGGAAAAATCCAACCCCAAATAACCCAAACAACCTGTCATGGCCTCGTCTCTAAAACAACCCTCGTTGTTCCTCACTTGTGTCCTCCTCATGCTCATGCAAGAAATACCTTGTCTTGCTTCATCTCGAAGCTCTCCTCTGGTGGCCCTTGCTGGTGCTAGTAACCAAACGGTAAACGAGGAAGTGGAGGCACTCCTAACATGGAAGTCCAAGCTAGATAGCGAGAGTCGCTATACCCTATCTTCGTGGAATGGAAGCAGCCCTTGTTCATGGCGCGGAATCGTTTGTGATCCTCTTGGGAGCGTTGTGAGCTTGAACCTTTCAAATTCTGCCATACGTGGTACACTTCATCATCTCAATTTCTTTCAATTGCACAACTTGGTCATTCTAAAGTTTGGTAACAACTCGCTCTTCGGTAACATCCCTCCGAGCATTGGCAATCTTGACAAGCTTGCTTATCTGGACTTGTCTCTAAACAACCTTTCGGGAAACATTCTAGCTCAAGTGGGGTCCATGCAATCTTTACAAATTATCAATTTGTGGAAAAATAATTTCATCGGCTCAATTCCCAATCAGATATGTAGTTTGACCAACTTGTCGGGCCTATCCCTTTCATTTAATAAGTTTTCTGGTTTCATCCCTAAAGAAATAGGAATGCTCAAATCTCTCAATTCTCTCTACCTAGAGAAAACCCTCATGATTGGTCCAATTCCTTCTTCCATTGGAAACATTAGCAGGTTGTCTGATTTACGGCTTTCCAATAATCAACTGGTTGGGTCCATTCCAAAGGAAATAGGAATGTTGAAGTCTCTAAGTCAACTCGATTTATCAAACAATGATCTCAATGGATCAATCCCTACAACTCTAGGAAATCTGAGTAATTTGGCATTTCTTTATTTCTATGGCAACCAACTTTCTGGCCCCATACCTTCGGAAGTTGGAGGAATGACATCCCTCATACATTTCGAATTGCTAGTCAATGATTTAACAGGTCCAATCCCGTCATCTATAATGAATTTGAGCAATCTGGAAATCCTTCAACTTTACCAAAATAAGTTATCTGGTCCTATTCCTAAAGAACTAGGAATGCTCAGATCTCTTTCTAATCTCGTGCTTATGGAAAACAGTCTCTCTGGCACAATTCCATTCATTATAGGTAACTTAAGCAAGCTCACAAACCTGCAACTAGCCTCTAACAAGTTTGTTGGCCAATTGCCACAAGATATTTGCAGTGGTTGAGTTCTTCAAAGGTTTTCCGCGAGAGACAATTACTTCACTGGTCCAATTCCGCGAGACCTCAAAAACTGCACGAGTTTGTATAGAGTTAGGCTCTAAAACAACCAACTCAAGGGAAATATATTTGAGGCTCTTGGCACATACCCTTACTTAGATTATCTTGAGTTGAGCAACAATGAACTTTACGATGAGCTACCACCTAGAGTGGGTGAATATAGCAATTTGACTAGCCTGAAAATCTCCAACACTCGAATCTCAGGCGTGATACCCTTTGAGTTTGGAAACATAAACCCAATTGCATATACCTGACCTCTCTTCAAATAGTCTTGTTAGGGAAATTCCAGAAGACCTGGGAAAACTAAAGTCACTTCTAGAGCTTTCACTCTATGACAATAATCTCGTAGGCTCCATACCTCGAGAACTTGGATCACTGTTCGATCTGTCAACAATTAACGTTGCCAGAAATAACCTAAGTGGCTCAATTCTTAGACAACTTGGGCAGTGTTCACAGCTTCAAATATTGAATTTAAGTAGAAACATTCTTGACATAAGCATTTCCTTTGAGATTAGCAATCTTCAATCTCTTCAAATTCTCGATCTAAGTCAAAATTTGCTTATGGGAGAAATACCCGGACAACTTGGGCTATTGCACAAATTAGAAACACTCAATCTCTCACACAATCGGCTCTCGAGTTCCATTGCGTCGACCTTCAATGAGATGGCAAGCTTGACATCCATTGACATATTGTACAATGAGTTAGAGGGTGCCTTACCAAACATTCCAGCCTTTCGTAATGCTACAATTGAAGTTGTGAGAGGAAACAAAGGCTTGTGTGGAGTTATTTCTAGTCTCACACCCTGTACAGCCATAAGGTCGAAAGGAAAAAACAACAACAAAAAGTTGCTACTAATTTTGATTCCTACTTTAGGTTGCCTGCTCTCTTTGCTTCTTGTTGTGGGAGCTTCAAGTATCGTATGCCAAAGAGTAAGGAAAACAAAGGCTAGTTCGATTGATGACAGTAATAAAAACCCGTGGGCAGTATTGAGCTTTGATGGAGGAATGGTCTATGAGAACATTATTGAAGCTACAGAGGAGTTTGATGCCAAATATTGCATCGGTGTGGGAGGTCATGGGAGTGTTTATAAGGCCTAGTTGCAAACGGGTGAGACTGTTGCTGTAAAGAAACTTAAGGAAGCAGTGGATGTCGTAATTGCTAGTCGAAAAGCATTTGAAAGGGAGATTCATGCATTGACCGAAACTCGGCACCGGAATATCATCAAGCTTTATGGCTTTTGCTTGAGTTCTCAACATTCATTTCTAGTGTATGAGTTCTTGGAATGTGGCAGCTTGAAGAATAAGTTGAACGATGAAGAGAAGATAACAACATTTGACTGGAATAAGAGAGTGAATGTTGTTAAAGGTGTGGCTAATGCTCTGTGCTACATGCACGATGAATGATCTCCTCCTATAATTTATCGAGACATATCGAGCAAGAACATTTTACTGGATGAAGAATACGATGCTCATGTCTCTGATTTTGGCACGGCTAAGGTTCTAAAACCTTATTTATCCAATTGGACTCCCTTTGCAGGCCCCTTTGGATATGCATCTCCAGGTAAGTTGATTTCTTTGAAATTTCACCCACTTCATTTTATAGATATGACAATGCTTATACAAGAACCTCATCCTTACCTGCCTCGCTTTAAACCTCTAGTCACCTAACACTAAATCCAAAGCTACTCGCACGGTTTGAAGGTTCAACGAGATTTAGGCCCATTAGTTAATAACCGAAACTTTTCCTTAAAGAAATAAAAATTTTAAAATCCCATTGGAATCTAGCGTATTCATTGATTTGTAGTAAATTTGATTTGTTCAAAATCAGCTTAGATTAATGGAGCATGGGAACTATATAAAAGCTAGAAAAAATCTGCTCTTTTCTCTATGTAGAACTCGCATACACTATGGAAGTGAACGAGAAATGCGATGTTTATAGCTTCGGGTGGTGACATTGGAAGTAATCATGGGAAGACATCCGGGAGATCTCATATCGTCTATTCTATCCTCATCTTCATCATCCTTGCACCATTCAACAGCTTCTTGGCCACTGAAAGAAGTTTCAGATCAAAGAATTCCATACCCGAAAGGTGATGTGCCAGGGGAAGTGGCTTTTGTGACAAAGATGGAATTTTCGTGCTTAAGTCCCAAACCAGAGAATCGTCCGAGCATGCAACAAGTTTCTCGAGTGATATCATCACATAGCTCGATCGTGTTAACCGCATCAGAGGACATCAAATTGGAAGAACTAGTTGATCCTACATGCTTCACTTATTGAGATATTTTGGTCTTTCTGTTGTACCCCATGTAGTAAGCTGTCTCCTGTATTTTATTTACCTTAGTCAACTTCATTATCTATTCCAGCAATGTTTAATTAATTACATCAAAACACTTTAGAATCACTGCCAATTGTAATTTCAATCCGAAAGAGTTGGACTACAGCTGCGACTTCCAATCCTTAAGAATGACTCAAAAAATAATAAGATCCTGATATTTCTTGTAGCTATTACATTTGCTTGTGACACATCTTCGTTCTCGTCATGTAGAATCGTGAAGAAAAGGTGATACGCTCAAAAGGTGCTAGAGCACAATTGGTATAAGCTGGCATCAAGCTTTATGACTGTCTACAAACATCATAAATAAAAGAAAAACTCAAATGCAGATTAGAATATGATTTGCTTAGATCAAATTAGGTAAGTATTTAAAATGACTACTGAGATCATAAATGAAAGAAAAACTCAAATGCAGATTAGAGTATGATTTGCTTGGATCAATTTTTTTTTGGTTGAAGCTTAGATCAAATTAGGTAAGTAACTTCACATTCTTCAAAGAGAGAGACCATATTTTAGTGAGGATTAACTTTTAGGGGTAAGTGCAAAGTAAGTTCTAAATTTTGAAAGTCCTAAAACTTGTTATATTGGTGCAATCGAATCCCTTCATTAACTTTGTCTAATTTGCCTAATGGATAATGTTGACGTGATATTCATTTATGTTTTTCGAATATATGTGGTGCTACATCAGAAAAACTAAATTTGAAATATTAAAAAGAAAAAAGAAAAAGTACCATTGATTAAAAGACAAGGGCAAAAGGATAAATTATAAATCCAGAATTTTTTTTTTAAAAAGTGCATATCAAAGGTTGGGTTCGGTTTGAGGGCAGCCCTACTTCACTGGCGAGAGTACTGGCAAGGGCACTGACCCTTGCCAAAGATGTACGGGGGAAGGCATTGCCCCTTAAGCCTCCTCCAGCATAGCGTGTTTTTCCTTTTCCTTTATTTAACTTTGCATCCTTTTGTCGTGACCCTCCTGAAAGGGGTCTGGAGAAGCTGATTTAGAGGTAATGTTGAGTTGAGGACTAATGGTCCTTAATCGACGCGGGTTCTCTCAAGCCCTTACCTCAAGCGACATTGGTATTTTCAATTTAGTTTGATTTAGCCTTTGAGAATTCTATGTGATAGGGTGCCACCACTAGTAAATTGGGGAGCCAAATGAGATACAAGAGTATATCTCACTTCCTCCACAACCAGAGATCTAACTACAGGGACATGATTATACTAGATATTTAACTAATGCACTTTCGATACCTAAACTTAATTATTTGTCAACTAAATCTCACATGCGGTCTTTTTATCCAATTACGAGTCCTAAAGTTCTCATTCGCTAAGTGTCCATGCGATGTCTTTGTGTTTGTTAAGTTCCTAAAATTTAACATAACTATTAACTAAAACAAGCAAATCACAACACAAAAGCAATATAAAAGAATCGTAACAAATTAAAAAGAATGAGTAAAAGATTGAGTGTAGTAAAGTAACCCTATACGAGTTAATAAAAAAAATATATGGCTTCGTTATTAAGCCTTGGGACAGTAACCCTATGAGTTAAATTTAAATCAAATTCTATTTATTTTCTAAGAGATTAATCTACCAAAACCTAAATTAAACCAAAGATATCCATTGAAATCCATAAACTATATGTATACTAACTTAATGAAATTAAACTAAATCGAATACTAAGATCTAATAATCTAAACAATACCTAGTTTTCTAACTATCTTCCAATTTTTATTTTCTATTTTTAATTTATTATTTATTTTATTTATTATTATATATTATGATAAAAGAGGATACAGGTCGGGCCCTCTCAATTGAGTTAAACCCAATCCACTAAAACCAAAGCAAACCCAAAGTTCCTTAAAGGGCAAAGCCACCAAAAATTATAAATTATATCCGCTGTGACACATTTTCCTAAACTTTTTTCTATGACATTAAAAGTCTCAACTTGTACCTGTTTGACACATTTACCGTCCATCAAGATTTTGTCAATGAGAATCGTAAAATATTTATCTCTATGAGCGCTAGAAAGCAAACATGTTGATATAGTGCACACGTGGCTTAATTGAAATAAAACGATGCTATTTTGCTGAAAAATCATCTAGCAAAACCTGACAAAGGGTAGATGTATTACATAGGTAAAAGTTTAAAGCCTTTCATATCACAAGAAAAAGTTAAGATAAATATGTCACAATAGTTCACAATGGCATAGTTTGATATCTTTTACGTCACAAAAAAAATTCAGGTTAAGTGTGTCACAGTAGAATAATTTGGGATTTTATGTGGTTTTTTTACTTAACTAAAATTCAACTTAAGCCCATTTCATTACTTTCTTCTTCTCCAATTTTTATATTATTATTATTTTTATTCTCTTTTCTCTCTTTTTATTTTTTTTTTCCCATTGTTTTTCCTTCTGCTAAGTTCATCATTCACACATCTATCTCATGTCAAGCTTAAGAAACAAGACACTAAAAAATTACCAACAAACCTTCACCTAGATCAATACGTTCAAAGATCAAGTTGAACTCCACTGTGGGCCACTCCATGCCGTCACAGGAATACCGCCACAGGAATACCGCCGTTGGCCGTCACCGGCCTACCACCAGCAACTCAACATTCACAATCGGATAGCTATGGAGAAATAAACTGACGCGAATAACTCGAGGGATCAACACTCTGGCCATGGAAGCAATCCATTTCCTCACCAGTCACCAGTGACCCCGCCATCCATTACCACCGAGACAAGCAGACACGGAAATAGAACAAAGATATCTGTGTCACTCTAGGTGGGTAGGTAAAATTCCACAAAATCATGTTTGATGAGTAACGAATCGATCAGTAACAAACAAACTACGCTAGCCTGTCTTTGGATTAAACGAAAGCAGGCATTATCACACGTACGCCTCTCAGAGACATTTCATCGAACATATGGTGAGTGTCTCAGACGAGAGTCCTGTACGCAATGCAAGCGCAATATTTCGATTCAACAGTATCACATCAGCGAAAATTTTGACCAAATCGTGAACAACAGCTCTAATTTTCGCTCTCTCATAGTGGTGAACGAAGGAGAAAAAATGATTTCTCAAGAATGGTCTCCTCCCGGCGCGCGTTCTCCCTCGTTTCAACCAATTTCCCAAACCGTGACAGAGAGAGAACAGAGGAAGGCCGGCCTCTTCCTTTCGATATGTCCTGAGCTTTGAACGAGTCCTTTATTGAATCCAGCTGTTCTTATGGGCTTCGGTTTATTCAAAAGGCTTAAGAGCCCGAACCGAAAAAGAAGGCCCCACCTTTTATTAACCTTTTTTTTATTTTTTTTATTACTGCAATTTTTTGTTATTAATTTTTTTTCTTATTATTATCTGCACTTTTACAAATGAATGCTCGAATTGTAGATTAGAAATCAAGTGCCAACAGCTTTTATCACTTTGTAATCTAATTTTAGTTTAAGATTAGGATGAAAACAACATCGTTTTGGTCTTTATTGCCCACTTCATTAATATAATGGCCACGGGGGAAAGAGAAAGTAATAAAAAAGACAACATCACTATTTTTCGTTAGCCAAATTGGATTGATCTAAGGGAGCAACTTAATTGCATCAACTCGACAAGTTTTAGGTCTTAACTGCATTTAAGAAAATTTTTATACTCGATTTTATTTTTCGCGATAAGTTTTAGATCTTCTAATACACTTATTTCTTATTTTTATGTCCATTGCCAATGCAAGTACCCAAGCCCGCTCAAGAGAAAAACATGGGCGGGGTGGGCCCTCCATAAGGCCACCTTTTTACATCTTGGTTTCTAAAATTTCAACTTAAAAAATTAATATATATAAATAAATTAATAATAAATATAAGGCATTTGTATCATTTTATTTTACTATTTCACCTATGAAATTAATACTATTATTTAATCCTATATTAGGAATGTGGGTTTGCTTTATTTATTAGTGTTTATAAACTTAAATATCAATATTGACTTATTCATAAAACGTAAATTTTATCTATTCTAAACAAAAACTAGAGCGGGCCAAACTTTAAGACCCTCCCTCACCCAGCCCGCCCATTAACCAGACCTGTAACTTATGTTCAATGGTGATTGATCGTCTATTAAAGGGCTAACGGACCCAATCCGTTTTCGGCCAATAGAGGAGAAGCCCAAGATATTCAAAAGCATTAATCGTGTGAGCCGAACATTGGGGCCCACATTATCAAAGGTCCAGACAAGGTTTGACAGACCATGTAATGTTTTTTCACCCGATGACATCGAGAAGAGAATCAAGTCGAGTAATTGTGCAATACTTCAATAGAAAGTTGGATCCATAAAATAGTTTGGGCTTTTCTTGTGTGCACACGTGTATACTTTGGGGGAAATGCTCTTGACTTCCACATCTACTAACCAAATTAGCAGAGTACCCAAGTCTCTCGAGAAATCTTTATCTTATGTTGTAGTTATATTCGTATGAATAATTTAGAATTTATATTTTCCCAATAATGGTGTTAATAAAGCTAGATTACCATGAAAACAAGGTATCTAGAGACATAAAACAAATGTTGATACCAAACGACCCAAAAGTTTAAAAGAAAGAAAAGAAGAAGAAGAAGAATAAACTAAACTAATCAAAACAAGGTCGACCCATTGCAATTTGCATAGATAAGACTAATGATCATTGTCATGTCCATGTGCCTTTAATTTTCATCTGTGCGTGTTATTAAATGATATACTATATATTCATTATAGGTCCGTACAATTAAAATTTTTCAGAGAGAAATTTATCCATTATGATATCTTTTTTTTTTTTGGTCAAACCCAACCTAATATCTCACAATGTAGAATTGGACACTCTTAATTTCACCTCCTACTCTTTCTATTTTTCTTGTTCCTCTTACATGTTGTTATGCATTTGACATGGTCCCATCTACATCTCGCATTTCACATGTAACGCCTTGCTTAGACGTGAGGTGGAGTACTAAATGATATGATGAATGCACGGTTTGACCATTGTTTTAATGGCTATAATGATCCAGCTTGACCAACCTGGATCAAGCCCCAAATGAAATATCTCAAGTAACTAGACAAAATGACGACCAGTCATTGGTATCATTTCTTTTATGCCGTCTTTCGCGGAGTGTAGAAAACTTCTCCAAAACCACTATCGCTTCAAGTGGGATGTGAACTCTTGAATCACTCTCTCTTCCATCACATCAGATCTCGTCTGATCTTTGGGGGGAACCTTTTTCACTATGCTAATAGCACGTTAAAACACATTTTTTAATCAATGTTAAGTTTTAAGCGTTGTTGACTCACATCTTAGTTCTTATTCTAAAGAAGACTAACGAGTCTTTGCAAATAGAGGTCAATCATATCAGATGTACGGTATGACAAGTTGTGATGTGAGACGTGTAGATCACCATTCTCAAGAAGTATATTTCTTTATCAATAATTGTTGGTTTGCTAGTTAAGTCATCTAATGAAGGACTAACAGGCCCAATCCTTTTTTGGCAATAGAAGAGGAGCCCAAGATCATTCAAACAATTACTAATATGGGTCCAATAGTGGGGCCCACATGATCAAAGGTTTAGACAAGTTTGGCAGATCATGTAATGTTTTTCCGTCCAATTGACATCGAGAAGAGAATCAAGCTGAATCATTGTGAAATGCTCCAATAGAAAGTCGTATTAGTGAAACGGTTTGGAATTCTGTGTGCAAGCATAATAATATTCCTTTGACAATGCTCTTGTATTCCATGTCCAAAAACCAAATTATCAAGTGCTCAGGTCCTTCCTAAATTCTTTATCAAGTGTACACTTATATTCATACAAATTTATCGAACAATTCAGAGTTTATAATTTTTCAATATGTGTGTGAAATAATGCTAGATTAACATGGGCACAAGGGATCCAGAGACACAAAACGAATGTAGATGCCAAAAGACCCAAAAGAAAACATAAAAGAAAAAAGAAGGTAAACTGATCGAAACAAGCTCACAATGCTTACTAGAGACCATACATGTGATAGAACACATTGCAGTCTACATACATAAGATTAATAACCACTGTCTTGTCCAAGCACCTTTCATTTTTTCATCAATTCCCAATAATTTAAACTTCTGAGAAAATTTTTATCTAACCAAATATCTCACAACCAATTAAAGGTAGGGGTTGTGGACTTCCAGCACTCCTTATTTCGTCTCTTACTCTGTCCTTTTTGCTCGTTTTCCTAGCTGTCGTTAGGCGTTCGACATGGTTACATCCGCATCTCATATATCACTTGCAACACCCTATTTACATGTGAAGTAGAGTATTAAGTGATTTTGTATATATTGTGGGAGGATGGAGTGAAAATCCTCTTGATGATGGATTTAGTCCTCCATCGACGTCAAGTGTCTAGTCCACATGGGGAATTTGCCCAGTCTTCTTATACACCGTATTTCACTAAGACTTTGTTTGTTTTGTAAAAAATAAATAATTTAAAAAATATTATCTTAAAAATGATTGCTTATATCATTTGAAATAATTAGTTAACTAAAAATATTTTTATTATTGACAGCAATTTATGTCTAAATATTTACGTGGATGATGAAATTATCTTTTGTGCATTCAATTTTGTAAGAGACACAAGCAATCATTTTTAGGAAAATATTTTTAAAATCGTTTATTTTTTGTAAAACAAACGGAACATAAGTGGAGGAGTTTTCTTCAAAATTACTATCACTTCAAGCGGGGACGTGAATTATTGGTTCCGCATAGATTGTGGAAGGATGGAGTGAAAGTCCTCTTGAGGTTGGTTTAGTCCTCCATTGACGTCAAGGGTCTAATCCACATGGGATATTTGTCCGGTCTTCATCTAAGCCATGTTTCACGTGGAGTCGTCTTTTCCAAAATCACTTTCACGGTTAGGCATAAATTGTGAAAGGATGGAGTAAAAGTCTCTTGAGGATGGTTTTAGTCCTCCGTTGATGTCAAGTGTCTAATCCCCATAGGGCATTTGCCCAATCTTCTTCCACGCCGTGTTTCACTAAGACTCCGCTTATTTTATAAAAAATAAATAATTTAAAAAATAGTTTTCTAAAAATAATCATTTATATTATTTGAACTAATTAATTAACTAAAAATATTTTGTGAAAAATAAACTATTGATAAATGCTCAGCACAACGAGCTTGCAAGTCTAATCAAGCTTAATTAACTCCTATTTTTTTTAAAATTATCTAATATTGATTAAAATGGACATAAGAGTACTGCAAAGTACAAAGTTTTTGACCTTATTATACTCGAGCTGGAGTTCATGTATAAGTTGAGCTCGAGTATCTTGATATTTTAGGCTAGTCGAGTTAGAGTAGGAAAGTTGATACTTGATCGAGTTCAGGTTAAGGTTCAAGTAAGCTTGACCTTGACAATGTATTGGCTCAACTCGGCTCTTTCACACCCATAGCGGCAGGACTCGTTAATGGGAGTTTGGGTTGGTGGTGATGTGGTGGTGGCCAATGCTGGACAAGTTTTAGTGGGGGTGCCGTTCGAGATTAGCGGTAATAAGCGGGGATGGTGGCAGGGCACCGCCATTGTGTTGTTTCATTGCCAAATCAAGAATTTACAAAATACAAAGCTCTCTTTGTTTTATTAATGGTGTGTTTGTTTGAGAGAAAATGTTTTTCGGGAATTCGTTTTTCAAACTTTCACCCGTTTGATTCGTAAAAAATGATAAGTCAACAGAAAATACTTTCCGGTCAAGGAAAATATAATATATAATATTAGGAAAGTAAATTCTCTAATATGAGAAAGTGAAAACACTTTCCGGAATTACTCATCTTAAATTTTTAGATATTTTATTCTTTTCTTTTTCTTCTTCTTTTCTCTTCCCTTCTTCACCGGTCACCGGCCTTAGAGATTGAAATCATTTTCCAATGAACTCTAAACATTATAAAACAATTTCAATCATATCTCACAAAACAAATGAAAACTAACCGTTTTCCTGGAAAATACTTTTTAGGAAATCATTTTCTATTATTATTGAGTTTTTTTGTGAAATAAATGCACTCAAAACAACAGTTGTCATGTAATTCATTACATTCTTTATTATTATTATTGTCCTCGTTGTTTTCCCTAACAATTGACACATTGAAGTCACATACCAATCTTTTCAACAACTCTAAATTAGGTGAAGAGAAGAGATATTTAATTCAAAAAGACATCTGTTGACTGTTTTTTTTTTCTAGGTCCATGCTAAAGGTTCCTCGGGCTCCCTGCTTGCTTGTAATGAGAAAAATGGAAAACTAACAAATAGAACAAACCTTCGATCGGTGAATGTATTATTTGATGGGAAAACTAGCATAAATATATTGTTACTAATTATTTCACTCTTAGGGTGTGTTTGTTTGAGGGAAAGTGTATTCTGGAAATTCGTTTTCTAGACTTTCACCCGTTTGATTCGTCAAAAATGATAAGTCAACAGAAAACACTTTTTAGTCAAGAAAAACATCATGTATAATATTAGAAAAATGAACTCCCTAATCTAAGGAGGTGAAAACACTTTATGGAATTGCTTTCCTTAATTTTTTTAATATTTTATTCTTTTCTTTGTTCTTTGTTCTTTGTTCTTTTTTTCTTTCTTTTTCTTTTTTTTTCTTCCCTCTGTCGATTGCCAGCCTCGGAGATGAAATCATTTTCCAACGAAATCCAAATATCAGAAAACAATTTCAATAATATTTCACCAAACAAAAAAAAACTAACCGTTTTCCTACAAAATGCTTTTCGGGAAATTATTTTTCGTTATCATTGAGTTTTCCGTGAAACAAACACACTTTAATCTCCAAATCTTTCGACATACATAATGATATTTTGCCAAGTTAAGTTGAGACCTATATATCCTATTAGAAAAAATAAGAGATCTTGAAAATCTCATGCTACATGCTCACATGACGACTAACAAAAGTAAATTGCCGCCAATTAAATATGTTTGTGCACGCATTCGAGTAGGTGGATATGTGCGCGCTCGAGTGCGTGGACACGTGGATAGATGGATGGACGTAAGCATCACGGCCATAACAAGCCATATAGGTGGAAATCAAAAGAAAATACTCCTTCCGATTTCTAGGAGTGACCATGTTTCATCCCTATGTCTAAAAATATTTTTCCCCAAGACATTTATAACATTGAGAGAGTGCCCATTCTTCCTCAAGAATAACTTTTTTTGTTTGATATGTAAAAAGGTAGTGAGGGGTGACCATAGCTAATGATCATCTCTGCATGTTATAATAAAGGCCCCACACTCTCTACAAAATATTCAGTATGAACCATAACTACTCCACATCATCCATGACCTGAAGGTCTTAGGTTAGTAAGCTGGTCACGACGATCTCACTATGATGTTAACTGTTTGTATATTTCTTCACACAAAATATGTCGCAGTTACCTAATTCAGCACAAGCTATTCAGATATTCGCTCACACGTGAATTGAAATGATGGCCTCATGGAAAACAGATCTCTCATTTACCAATAGACAAACCACCTTGGCAATTTGTCAAGAAAAAGACTATAAAGTATTAAAGAGGTAATATCTACTGATGCTACAAAAGAGCTCGTTGGTGAAAACTATGCCATCGCTTAGTATTTTGCCTTCCCAAGCGACGATCCATTGCATTTTCGTACTCCAAGGCACAATTGATGGTGGTTATTCATCCCAATCCTTTTATGGCCAATAGAAGAGGAGCCCGTGACCATTGAAACCATTAATAGTGTGGGTCCAATGCTGAGATATTTACTATTTAACGCACAATCTGGTCTCGTGGAATTCGTCAGGCCTCCGCCCCTAGAAGCACCTCACCTACGAACAAGGGTTACGGCGTCCAGATTTTTTATGCCAATCAACTCTCCGATGCCTGGGTCAGTACTTGGAGAGAAGAGTGTGTACAGGGAAGTATTAAATGAGGAAGAACAAGCTTTACCAAACTCGATTACTCAGTATTTGAAAGTGTGATTTATTTTGGTCTGGGTGTTGGTCGATGGTGGTGTTTAATTTTGACAGGCGGCGATGTGCCATGGAAATGAATTCATATTATGATAAGTGTGGTCAAAAGGCCCTTTTTGGCCAATAAAGTCTTAAATAAGTGGTTCCACTATTGCCTCTTTCGATGGGATAGAGTTCTTTTCAATATAATTCTCGTTATGTTTATCCGACTCGACTTATCATTTATATAATATCTCTCTTTATCCATACCCATCTAGAAGCACGCAGAATGAACAGTCGACACAAGCTTGACATACTTAAAAAACCATCAAGAACAAAGTCAAGTCAAGCAAATTGTGAAATACTTCATCAGAAAGTGGGATCAATAAAGCATCTTAGATTTTTCTTGTGCGCGCATGCTAAAAAACAGTCCTTTGGTAATGCTTTTGACTTTCACATCCAATTGCTCAACAGGCAGAATACCCTAGTCCTTAATGCTTTTGACTTCCACATTCAATTGATTACAGTCTTATCCGTGCAGGTTTAATTTTCCTCTTTCAACTGATAGCTTTTAAGTGGACGTCTTTTTAATGTATTCTGCGTCATATTTATTCGACTCGATTTATCATTTATGTAATATTTCTCTTTAGCCATGTCGAATTATGCCTTGAATTTAAATTATTTACGAAATCCGAACTCATACGGTAAAAGATAAAAGAGAGGAATACACTTAGTTCATTATATTTTTTGCTCACTTATCTTCTTTGAGCACAAGGGAATCTCTTCTCTGTTTATCGTGGAAAGACACAGCCACTACAAGACAAAAGGAGCTCACATTTTCTTTCTTAATTATACTTGCTTGTGGGCCCAAGGATAAACGAGAGAGAAAGAAAAACAAAAACAAAAGGGAGTGGAATTTCTTTTCTTTGGCTTTACTGTAGCCGCGAGAGAAAGCAGCCGCATGAGGAATATGGCCGCACGGTAGCTCTCGAAAAAATAGAGAGCGGGAGCCGCCCATGGAAGAACAGCCCTGAAGAATGGAGTTCCGTGCGCGAAGAAGAACAAATAGAATGTATTAGCGTTCTTGTTTCAGCTGCACGAGAGTTTTTATTTTGGGCTTGAGCATGGTGAGATTTGTGCTTGAGCTTTATATCCAAATGAGTTATTATTTTAAACACTTGGGATTTGAATTTATTCTAGGTGTAGAAAATACTTGAGTGTGTGAGTGAACAATTGTAAATTTGAATTATCCAATTATTAGTAGATTATTTATTACTAATTTTCTTCATAAATATAAATACCGACACGTCGGATCAAACTACATAAATTTAAGGTATTCTTATTGTTCCTTGTTATTTCTCTGATAATTTTTGCATGGACTTAATTTGCAAGATCTGAGTTAGTTTTCGCGTTAATTAATATTACAACAAGCTATACCCATCAGGAAGCACACAAAATCAACGGTCAAGATAAGCTTCACGTACTTGTAATCATCAAGAAGAAAGTCAAGTCAAGTAATTGTGAAATACTTCATTAGAAAGTGGGATCAATAAAGCAGTTCGGGCTTTTCTTATGCGCGCAGGCAAAAGAACAATCTTTTGGTAATGCTCTTGACTTTCGCATCTAATTGCTCAATAGGCAGAATACTCAGGTCCTTAATGCTCTTGACCTCCACATCCAATTGATCACAATCTTTATCTGTGCGGCATTAATTTTCCCCTTTCAATGGGATAGCTTTTAAGTGGAGGTCATTTTAATGTATTCTTCTTCATATTTATCCGACTCGACTTATTATTTATGTAATATCTCTCTTTAGCCATAACATCAAGAAACGCACATAATCAACGGATCAGACAAGCTTGACATACTTGTAAACCATCAAGAAGAAAGTCAAATCAAGTAATTCTGGAATACTTGACTTTTCTTGTGCGCGCAGGCAAAAGAGCAGTCCTTTGGTAATGCTCGACTTCCACATCCAATTGATCACAGTCTTATTCGTGCGGCTTTAATTTTTCTCCATGGCCGGTATTAAGTGATATATTATATATACATTTTGGTCCATTTCCAAAAAGTTTAAACTTTTGAGAGAAAAATAAAATGTCTAACTTGATATCACAATAAAGGTCACGATTGTGGACTTTGACACTCTTTATTTTGTCTCTTACTTTTTCTATTTTGCTTGTTTTCTTACCTGCCGTTATCTATGTGACGCGATTAGATCCACATCTCGTGTTTCACATATACTTACGAGTGAAGTAGAGTATCAATTGATGTGCTATGTACTGGTGGACCATTCTCTAATAGCTTTAAATTTTTTTATAAAACAAAGTATTTATCTCATGTTGGTTAAATTTATGGGAATCATAACAAAAAAAAAATTATGTTCCGTTTGTTTTGTAAAAAATAAATAATTTAGAAAATATTTTCTTAAAAATGATCATTTGGATCGCTTAAAATAATTACTCAATAGAAAATATTTTAATTATCGACAATAATTTATATTTAAATAATTTCATGAATGATAAAAATATTTGTCGTTCGAAAGCCGCCAGGCGCTCTAGTTCCTTCTCGTCACCATCCCCCGCCTTCTTCCTCGACACGACGTGGTCTAGTTCCACTACCACGTCAACGATTGAGTGGCACTTCGGCATCTGCAGCACGAGGATCCAGCTCATCCTCTGCTGATACACCTCCAAGAACACTTCCTCGTACTCTGGTCCCCCTCCGCTGAGTTGCGCCAGGTGACCGCAGAGTGTGTCGATGATCGTGTTGGCCGCCGCGATCTCACCACAGAGCTCGTTGACGAGCCTGTTGCCCATCCTTCAATTATTGTTCAATTTGTGATTTGGATTGTGGGGGATTAACTTGTCCAGCATTTAGTTGATGCAATTCGAATTATTGAACGTGTTTGTTTGGGTTTTCCATAAAGCAAATTATAAACATATTTTTAAATTTCAAATAAATTGTGAAAAATTAGATATGAATAAACAGGAAAATATTTATCTGTTGTGAAAGTTTCAGGTGTTTTAAGCAAAGAAACGGCCAATGGCAAGATTTAAATTCAATAAAAAGATAAAAGTAAAAATATATACACTCATGCTCGAAGTTTACTAGGCCATATAGTTTATATAAACTGATGTAACATAACAGAGCATTCAACTCTATCCTAAACTCAATATAAATTGACAAAAACGATTTGACAGCTTTTCTAATTCGACAACTTGTATTTCGGACTTATTCTTTAAAGTCTTAAGCATTTTATTTTAAAAAAAAGGATATCCGTTACTTTCATTCTCCAAATTTAGGGAACTATTTTTTTAGTATCGGTAGAGTTATAGAGTTGTGAAGTAAACAATTTTCTTCCATCATTATATTTTGTAACTTTTTGACAAATAATATATAGAAAAATCACCCAAACGACGGACAGAGGCTAACTGATTCACTCACACTCGCACTCACACCCACTCTCACTCAAGCACACAGTAGGCTTTGATTTTCAATATTACTCATCTTTTTATAGTTTAAATTTACAATAAGTTAGAAGTCCAAATTCCCTATTAGTATAAAGGATGTCTATCATGGACTCGCTTTAACATGGCATGAGTGAGATACGTCACCTATTTGACTCCTGACATTCTATTTTGAGTTTGCACATGCTCGAGGCAATGTTTGTTACATAAAACCTTCAAGTAAAAGGAAATATTATTCTAATAAATGAAAGCGTTTCTTTGACCGGAAATATTAACGCTTCCCAGTTGATTTACCATTGTTAAATCACTTCCAAGAAAGAAGCACACATACGAAAGCTTATATTTCGACTGGGACTCAACGTAGATACGAAGGTCTCGCACTTTTCTGCTATGCGACTGGACAGAATATGTTATAGAAGTCACTCTCGAGATAGCACCAAGCATTGGGTGAGCTTAAGAGTGTGAATCAATATTGACTTGGTCTTTTGATGGCATTAAGATACCACTTCATTCTACTACAAATACCTCGGCCGCTCGCATTGCCATTGAAACAAGAAAAGCCCCCTGCTCATAGCTTAAAACATCCTGTCAAATGGCGGCATCGTCTCAAAAACAACTCTCAATGCTCTTCCTAGTTTATGTCCTTCCCGTGCTTATTATGCAAGAAGCGTCTCGTCGTGCTTCATCCAAAAGCTCTCCTCTAGTGGCCTCCGCTCTTTCAGGTAGCCAAGCAAGAGATGAGGAAGTGGCAGCACTCCTAAAATGGAACTCTAAGCTCAACAGCAAGAGTCGCCCTATCTTGTCTTCCTGGAATAATAGCGACCCTTGCTCTTGGCGTGGACTCAGTTGCAATCCTCT
Organism: Syzygium syzygioides; assembly: GCA_031216285.1. Lineage (NCBI taxonomy): Eukaryota > Viridiplantae > Streptophyta > Magnoliopsida > Myrtales > Myrtaceae > Syzygium > Syzygium syzygioides. Next base: position 28,109,224 of record CM062247.1, read on the forward strand.
CGGGAGCATCATCAGTTTGAACCTCTCGAGCTCCGCCATCCGTGGTACACTTCACAATCTCGATTTCTCCTCATTGCCCAACTTGGTCACCCTTAAACTTGCCAACAACTCGCTCTTCGGGAACATCCCCTCGAGCCTCGGCAATCTTTCCAAGCTTGCTTACCTAGACTTATCTCAAAACCACCTCTCTGGACACGTTCCAAGCCAACTCGGATCGATGCGGTCTCTAGAAGTTCTGGACTTGTCGTTGAACAACATCACTGGTTCAGTCCCCAGCTCTATAGGAAGTTTGAGTAACTTGACTGGCTTATACCTTCAGAACAATAAGATCTCCGGGTTCATCCCTCCAAAAGTAGGTATGCTGAAATCTCTCAATTATTTATTTCTACATAACAACCGCATCGCCGGTTGAATTCCTTCTTCTATTGGAAACATGAGCAGTTTGATGAAGTTATGGCTTTTCGATAATGATCTGGTTGGGTCCATTCCAATAGAAATAGGGATGTTGGAGTCTCTTAGTGAGCTTGATTTATCAGAAAATTACCTCAGTGGATCTATCCCTCCAACTCTAGGAAATTTGACTAATTTAGCATTTCTTTACTTCTATGGAAATCAACTCTCTGGCCACATACCTGAAGAAGTTGGAGGAATGAGATCCCTCATACATTTTGAGCTGTTAACCAATAACCTCTCAGGATCTATCCCGGAAACGATAGGGAAGTTGGGCAACTTGATCGTCCTGTTCCTCTCTGGAAACAATATCACCGGCCCTGTACCATCTAGTATCGGAAACTTAAGCAAGCTCAATGGATTGTACATGTACCAAAATAAGTTGTCCGGCTTGATTCCGAAAGAGATAGGAAGACTACGACTCCTTGTTGAGCTGTCGCTATTTCAGAATAGCCTCGAAGGCTCTCTTCCCATTGAGATGAACAATCTCACATCCCTCACAAGCCTACAACTATCTGAGAACCAGTTTGTTGGCCAATTGCCACCGGATATATGCAACGATCAAGTTCTTAAAAAATTCAGTGCTCAAAACAATCACTTCACGGGACCGATACCGCGAAGCCTAAAAAATTGTACAAGTTTGTATAGAGTTAGGCTCCACAATAACCTGCTAAAGGACAACATTACTGATGTTCTCGGCACATACCCCTACTTGGATTACCTTGAGTTGAGCAATAATGAACTTTATGGAGAGCTTCCACCGAGATTGGGCGATTGGAGCAATTTGACAAGTCTGAAAATCTCCAACAATAAATTATCGGGCATGATACCGCCTGATTTGGGAAAGATGACTCAATTGCATGTACTGCATGTATCTTCGAATAATCTTGTCGGGGTAATTCCAAAAGAACTTGGAAAATTGCAGTCTCTGATAGAGCTTTGGTTGGATGGCAACCATCTCGCCGGCTATATTCCTCATGAAATTGGAGCATTGTCTGACCTATATCAAATCAACGTTGCAGGAAACATGCTAAGTGGCTCAATTCCCAGAGAACTTGGGGAGTGTTTGAACCTTCAGTATGTAAATTTAAGCAGAAATAATCTTGAGCAGAGCATTCCGATTGAGATCGGCAGCCTGCATTCTCTTCAAAGTCTAGATCTAAGTCGAAATTTGCTTACTGGAGATATACCTCTACAACTTGGAACATTGCACAGTTTGGAAATACTCAAATCTCTCACACAATCAACTGTCGGGTTCAATTTCACCGACTTTGGATGCTATGACAAGCCTGACATCTGTTGATGTATCCTATAATGAGTTAGAGGGTCCTTTACCAAACATTCTAGTCTTTCATAATGCTACAATGGTTGCTGTAAGAGAGAACAAAGGCTTGTGCGGAATTATTACGGGTCTCATGCATTGTCCAGGGACGGAGACGAAAGGGAAAGACGGAACCAAAAATTTGCTGCTCATTTTACTCCCTACTTCCGGTTGCCTGCTTGCTTTGTTTCTTTTGGTGGGAGTTTCATGCATTATATACCGAAGAACAAGGCAAGGAGAGACTGACTTGATAGAAGCGAGCAGTGAAAGTATGCTGGAAATATGGAGCTATGATGGAAGAATGGTGTACAAGAACATTATTGAAGCCACCGAGGAATTCGATGGCAAATATTGCATCGGCATGGGAGGACAAGGGAGTGTTTATAAGGTCAAGTTGCAAACGGGTGAGATTGTTGCTGTTAAAAAATTGAACGGAGCACCAGATGTTGAAATGGCTAGTCGAAAAGCATTCGAAAGGGAGATTCATGCTTTGATGGAAACCCAACACCGAAATATCATCAAGCTGTATGGCTTTTGTTCGAGCTCTCGCCATTCTTTTTTGGTTTATGAGTTTCTTGAATCGGGCAGCTTGGAGGATATTTTGAAGAGTGAACAAAGGATAAGAATGTTTGATTGGAATAAGAGAGTGAATGTTGTTAAAGGTGTGGCTAATGCTTTGTCCTACATGCACCATGAATGCTATCCTCCTATAATTCATCGAGACATATCAAGCAAGAACATTTTACTAGACGAAGAATATGAAGCTCACGTCTCGGACTTTGGCACTGCTAAGGTTCTAAAACCTGATTCATCCAACTGGACTTCATTTGCAGGCACATTTGGATATGCAGCTCCAGGTAAATTCTTTTCATGAGATTTTACTTCTTTTCATACATGAGTGTGCGATATTTCCCACATTCAACAAATCCTACTTAAAAGATAGATGAATAATTTGGCTCCATTTGTTTAACAGATACCTAACATATCCCAACGTTCTTCAAATGTTTTCCTTTGTGCAGAGTTACTGAAATATAAGTAACGCTAAAGGATAAAACGAAATATTGTTGTTAGTGAATGGGAATTATTCTAATCACATTGAAATCTAAAGAAAGTACAAAGTGATTTGCAGTAGATAATAGTTAGCTATGATAACGAGCTGCTGAGAGTTGCTACTCTCATGAAATTATAATCCCTAAAATTTGGAATATTTACCCTCAAAAATTATTTTTTCAAGACAATAATATTCAAGAACAAAGAGGAGATTCAAATGGTTAAGAGTCCCAGAAAAACAAGTCCTCTTATCAGGATAAGGATACAATATGAGTACACGGATTGATTGGATAAGGATTAGTACATGTTTTTCCTGTTTGACATTAAATGCTCGGTCCAAATACAAGGTTTCTTTAAACTGGTTTCACTTGCTTAAATGTGCATCTAAAAGACTAAAAGATCAAAATAGACGGTGTTAATAAGATTAAGTGAGAAAAAGAGTTGTTCTATTTGCAGAACTTGCCTACACAAGGGAAGTGAACGAGAAATGCGATGTCTATAGTTTTGGAGTCGTAGCAATGGAAGTGATAATGGGCAGACATCCGCGAGATCTTATATCATCTCTCTTGTCCATGTCTCTACCATCATCAAGTGATTCGACAATCCCACATTGCTCATTGAAAGAAGTTTTGGATAAGAGGGTTCCGTACCCTGAGGGCGATTTGCTAGGGGAAGTGTCTCTCATGACAAAGATCGCATTGTCATGCTTGAGTCCCAAATCGGAGCATCGTATGAGCATGCGACAAGTTTCTCAAGAGCTATCAACACATCGTTCATTCATGTTATTTTCGTTAGAGAATATAATATTGGAAGACTGAGCTAATATTAGAGGCTTTACTTGTTGAGCAATTCTTGTCATGTCTATACATTTGTATTAGTTATCAATGTCAAATATCGTTCCAATAATATTTCAATGTGATTAAAAATTACTTTTCATGGAAAATGAGTGAAAATATGTCAATTCTTGTTAGTTCTAAGTTAATTCATATTGTATTGTGTCGATTTTGCCTCTCTCATTAACTTGCAATCGCGTTTGAGTGATGTTCTTGTGTCATGATGGAATCGCCACCTCTAGTCTTGCCAATACTTGCAACTACGAGCCATTAGCTAATTTTGTCTGCGAAACTTCAAACTCATGTATCTCCTCCGTTCGACGTCAGTATTTGTGCGATGATCACAGCTACGAAAAATTCATGATTTCTAGTTTCTAGAAGTGCGTGGATGACAATCTCATAACGGGAATACAAAGCACGAGCGCGACCTGTTTTTTGACGACTATACCAGATGAACTTTGGTTGTTTATCAGTAAACTAAAAGCAGACTCACCCTCAGTTTGGTTTAAGTTCAACCATACTATGGGAGTTCGCATTCAATCCTCTGTCAGCCCTATGGCCTTGCATTGTTCCTATTCTCGTTTTGTCCATATTACCCAATTTCGACCAAACTTTGACTTGCGATATCTCGTTTTAGATCTAATGGAAATAATTCATGATAATCCGGAAAGCTCGCAAACTCAACTATGAAACGATGCCGCCAAATTGAAAGCTTACGAAATTCCAATAAAATAATAGATATTTAGCTATATGATATCTTTGATCCAATTGTCAGATTTCGCCAATTTGAGTGTGGTCGGGATGCTCTGGATTGATGCTACCCAATTGTTCCGTTGAATAAAAAAATCGAACATGTAAGGCTTCAGGTCAAATTTGATCAAATTGTGAAATCTTCGGTAAGAAGTAAGTTGTCTACGTTTCTCTAGTCCTTTGTTTATTTTTTTTTTTAGCTAAAATACGTTTCTCTCGCCCTATATATATGGTTGGGATGCTCTCTAATTGCTCTTACTGTAGAAGATGAATTCTCACGGCACATGAAGAGCACCAGGCGCTCAAAGGACGCAAACGACTTAAGCTTTTAAATTTAGGCCTTCCAACATGGTTTCGGAGTCATGTTTTGCCTTACTTTATTTCATGGACATAGTTTCTCTGCACTAATTAATTTAAACTTTTGAATTGGACTTTCTAATAAAAAAACTTAAAATGATAATCATTTCATGATCAGGTAAGATTAAACCAACGGTGCCCATAACACCTCTAGCCAAAATTATTTTTCTTGTTGATGGCTTCTATATTTATGATATAGAAACAAAGATAAGATGTAGCTCGAAAAGTAAATCGAAAAATACGACTTTGTTGTGCATTTGTTCAATTTCCCGCTTTTTTGGCAACGAATTCATATTTAGTTAATGCAGGTTGGGATTGTACCTCAGCAATATCAAAATCCTTGCTCTGAAGAAGACTAAGAAGACTTTGCAAGTTGTGATGGGAGACGAAGGCGTCACGAGATGATGTCTTATCTCGTTGCTGATGATCGTCGGTTCATTTGTCAAAGTCATCTAATGACAGCGAAGGTAGTCTGAAATAATGAAGCTTCCTAGTTTATTGATTCAGACTGATGCAAAAACCAACAGCAAATTCGAGCAATAAAAAAGGAAAGAAAAAATTGGGAATTAAAATCAATTAGGTTATTCAACTCCAAACGACTTCTTCTTCTTTCTTGGGAAAAAAGAAATTGGGATTGTCATTTTATCAGCATAAATTGTTGGGGGATGGAGGTGAAAATCCACGTGAGTAATTTGCCCATTTTATTATTTTTTCTTATTGTTAATTTATTACACTTATCGATATTGTTTTCTATTATTGTTTTCCCTAACAAATGACAAATTGATGCTAAGAGTCGAGATGCTTCTTGACATGAAATATATTGTAGTTAGATAACTTAGCCGAAGCCGTTCGGTGTTTTGCTCACATGTGAATGGAACTCGTGATCCCATGGAAGAAAAATAGCCAATTCCCCAATTGGCCTACCACCTTGATGGTTTGTCAAGAAGAAGACTACAAAGTATTGAAGACAGTAAAATCTATCGAGTGCTACAAAATTACTTGTAAGTAAGACTATGCCATTGCTCAGTATTTTTGCCTACCGACTGATGAGATAATGCATTTTAGAACTCCATGGCATGATTAATGGAAGTTGATAGTCCGAATTCTTTTCTGGCCAATAGAAGAGGTGCCCATTATCATCGAAATTATTAAATTTGGGGGTCTCACGTTAAGTCTTGTGGAGTTTTAGGGGGCCTTCACCTCTAGAAGGACTTGCATCCACGAATGAGAGTTATGGTGTTCAGTTTTTGATCCGTATTGGCCGTCTGATGCCTAAGGTTGGGATTGTACTTCGGCAATATTAAGTCGTTGCTCTGAACAAGACTAAGAAGTCATTGCAAATGGAGGAGGGCCCCGCATATCAAATCTATGGTGTCGAAGTTGTGATGGGAGACGTGTGGTCCGAGATGATGTCTTGTCTCTTTGCTGATAATCGTCGGTTCATTTAGTCAAAGTCATCTAATGAGAACGTGAGGGACGGAAGTCGAACAGAATGAAGCTCCCTAGTCTACTGATTGATGCAGAACCAACACCAAATTCGAGTAACAAAAGCATAGAAAAGGTTGGAAATTAAAATGAATTAGCTTATTTCAACTTGAAACGACTTCATTTCTTGAGAAAAAAGAAATTGGGAATTTCATTTTATTGGCATAAATTGTTGGGGGGATGGAGGTGAAAATCCACGTGACAAATTTGGCCATTTTCTTATTTTTCTTAATGTTAATTTATTCCTCTTATTGATAGTGTTATTATAATTGTTTTCCTTACTATTGACACATTGATGCTAACAGCTAGAATATCTTCGTAATTAGATAACTTAGCTTGAGCCATTCGGCATTTTGCTCACACGAGAATGGAGGAGAAAAATGACCGATTCACCAATTGGCCAACCGCTTGATGGTTTGTCAAGAAGAAGGCTACACAGTACTAAAAATGGTAAAATCTATCGAGAGTTTCAAACGTACTCATAAGTAAGACTATGCTATTGCTCAGTACTTCGATTGATGATCCATTGCATTTTAGCACTCCACGGCATGATTAATGGTAGTTCTGCGTCCGAATCTTTTTTGGGGAAATAGAAGAGGAACCCATTATCATCCAATTTTTTACATTTGTGGGTGTTACAGTGAGTCTCACGAAATTCGTGAAGGTCTCCACCTCTAGAGGGAACTACATCCACGAACATGAGTTACGGTGTCTGGATTTTGATCCGGATTGGCCATCCGATGCCAATGTATACCGGGAAATATGAAATGAGGAAGAAAAATCTTACCTGAGTTGCTTTTTTAAAATTTAAAGTGTGAATTATTTTGGTCATTGGATGTCGGTTAACATTATCACTGATGGCTATATGTCATGATAAGTAGCTATTTCATGATATGTCGTGTCAAGCTACCCTCATTGGCCAATATACTCTTGAGTTAGTGCTTTCACAGGAAATGTGTCAGAAAAGTCTTAAACTTTTTTACATTGGTATATAAATTCTTTTTTGTATTAATTTAGTCCTAAACATTTTGAACTAATACCAATTCAGTTTTTTCGGCTAATTTTGACCGGATTTTATTGATGTGGACACCGATCAGCGTACGTGGCACCGCCTACGCTGACGTGAATAATTTTTAATAATTTTTTCTATTTTTTAAATATTTTTTCTGATTTTTTTTTCTTTCTTCCTCCCTTCATCCCTTTGCCAGTAACTAGCCACTGGCCATGGTCGAGTAGGCTGCCCTTGCTTGGGAGAGGGTTGTCGTCACCTGGTCAAGCTAGGCAAGCCTTGGTCAGTATGGGCGAGCCTCGGCGAGGGCTCCCCTTGCCAAATCTGGCTTGAGAAAGGCAGATCGCTGCCTACGCGAGGGTGAGCCCTGGCGAGGGTTCGAGCCTCACGTTGGCCTGAACAAGCCTCACGCTAGCCAGAAAGGCTTGACCCTCTATAGATCCGGCGAGGGTGAGCCACGCCAGTGGTCGGCGAGGCTCGCTAGCCTCTAGTGAGCCTTGTGTTGGTCGGCGAGGCTCATCCCTCGCCAGATTTAGCGAGGGCAAGCCTCACCAGTGGCCAACGAGGCTCACCAAAGGTCCTTTGGCCTCTAGCCGGTCGCTGAACCAGCGACTGGCTAGAGGAAGAATAAAGGAAAAAAAAAGAAAAAAAAAGTGGAAAACAAAAAATCGAAAAATATTAAAATATTATTAAAAGTTGTCCACGTCATCACCGCGATGCCATGTAGGATAACTGATATCCACGTCAGCAAAATCCAGCTAAAATTAGCCAGAATGACTAAATTGGCATAAAAACAAAAGGTTTAGGACTGAATTGGCACAAAAAAAAGGTTTAGGACTGAATTGACATAAATGCAAATGGTTTGGGACTTTTCTGACACTTTTCCCATGATTTCACAACTGCCTCTTCCAATGGAATAACTTTTACATGGAGGTGTTACAATTGTTTGTCACACCAGTCTGGTCTCGTCATGTAGGATCGTGAAGAAAAGGTGATACGCTCAAAAGGTACTAGAGCATAATCAGGCAAGTATAAAAGAAAAACTCAAATGCATATTAGAGTATGATTTCTTAGATCAAATCAGGCAAGTATTTATGAATGTCTACCAACATCATAAATAAAAGAAAAACTCAAACGCAGATTAGAGTATGATTTGCTTAGATCAAATTAGGTAGGTAACTTTACATTCTTCAAAGAGAGAGACCATATTTTAGTAATAAGTTCAAACTGAGTCCTAAATTTTGAAAAGTATAATAAAATCCTAAAATTTGTCATATTATTGCATTGAAATCCCTCTGTTAATTTCATCAAATTTGTCTGATGAATAATATTGACGTGATATTCATATGTGTTTTTTGAATATTTGTGGTGCTGCATAAAAAAAAAACTTGAAAAATTAAACGGAAAAAGAAAAAGTATCACTGATTGAAAGACAAGGGCAAAAGGATTAAAATATAAAGCCAGAACATTGTTTTTGTTAATATAATGAAAACCCTAAATTGATACATCTGTGATAAATATATCATAAATTAATTTTTTGATTATTAAAAACCTCAAATCAGTGCACCTGTGATAAATATATTTTAAACTGATTTTTTGACCATCAAAAACCCTAAACTAGTACATTTGTAACGAATTTACCCTCTATTAGTATCCGTTGAATTGGATTAATACCACGAAAAATCATAAACTGATATACATGTGATAAACAGAGGGTAAAACCTCATACTGGTAGACCCTTCAACTATTACATATTATCCAACTTGGCAATTTAACAGTAAAATTTAAGGAAAACTAATGGAGGATAAATTTATCACATGTGTATTAATTTGGTATTTTTTATGGACAAAAAATTAGTTAGGGGTAAATTTATCACATGTGTACCAGTTTAGAATTTATGATAGTATTAACCATTTTATTTTTCAAAAGTGAATATCAAGGGTTGGGTTCGAGGGTAGCCCTACTTCACTAGCAAGGGCCACTAACCCTTGCCGAGAAGTAGGGGGTGAAGGCATCGCCCTATAAGCCTCCTCCAGCAAAGTATGTTTTTCTTTGTCCTTTATTTAACTTTGCCTCGTTTTGTTTCGACCCTCCCAAAAGCGGTCTAGAGAAGCGGATTTAGAGATAACGTTAAGGTAACCACTCGGAGTCATAGCAATGGAAGTGATAATGGGAAGACATCCATGTGATCTCATATCATCTCTCTTGTCCACATATCTACCATCATCGAGTGATTCAGCAATCCCACATTGCTCACTAAAAGAAGTTTTGGATCATAGAATTCCATACCCTAATGGCGATTTGCTAGGGGAAGTGGCTCTCATGATGATGATCGCTTGTCATGCTCGAGTCCCAAACCAAAGCATCGTATGAGCATGCGACAAATTTCTTAAGAGCTATCAACACATCGTTCATTCATGTTGAATTTGTCTAAGAACATAAAATTGGAAGCCGGAGCTAATATTAGATGCTTCACTTCTTGAGCAATTCTTGTCATGTCTATACATTTGTATCGGTTATCTATGTCATTTTATATCATTCCAATATTATTTCAATGTGATTAAAAAGTACTTTTCATTGAAACTAAGTGAAAATATCAATTCTTGCTAGTTCTAAGTTAATTCATATTGTATTGTGTCAATTTTTTCTCTCTCATTAACTTGCAGTCGTGTTTGAGTCATGCTCTCGTGTCACGATAAGAATTGCTACCTCTAGTCTTGCCAATATTTGCAACTACGAGCCATTAGCTAATTTTATCTGCGAAACTTCAAAGGCACATATCTCCTTAGTTCAACGTCAGTATTTGTGGGATGCTCACGGCGACGAAATGTTCATGATTTCTAGTTTCTAGAAGCACGTGGATGACAATCTCATAATTGGAATACAACGCACGAGCGCGACATGTTTTTTGACGACTCTACTAGATGAACTTCGGTTGTTTATCAGTAAACTAAAAGCAGACTCACCCTCAGTTTGGTTTAAGTTCAACCAGACCGTGGGAGTTCAGATTCAGTCGTTGTCAGCCTTATGGCCTTACATTGTTCCTATTCTTGTTTTGTCCTTATTACCCAATATTGACCAAACTTTGACTTGCGATATCTCGTTTTAGATCTAATTGAAATAATTCATGATATTTTGGAAAGCTCGCAAACTCAACTATTAAACGATGCCGCCTAATTGAAAGCTTACGAAATTCCAATCGAATAATAGATATGATCAGGATATCTATATGATATCTTTATGATATCTTTAGATCCAAACGTCGGATTTCGCCAATTTGAGTATAATCAGGATGCTCTTGATTGATGCTACCCAATTGTTCCATCAAATAAAGAAATTGAACATGTAAGGCTTCAGATCAAACTTGATCAAATTGTGAAATCTTCGGTAAGAAGTAAGTTGGCTGCGTTTCTTTCGCCCTATATTTATGGTTAGGATGCTCTCTACATTCCTGCTTTTACTGTAGAAGATGAATTCTCACAGCACATGAAGAGCACCAGGACCTCGAAGGACGCAATCGACTTAAGCTTTTAAGTTAAGACTTTCTAATATGGTTTTGGAGTCACGTTCTGTTTTATTTTATTTCGTGGACATAGTTTCTCTTTGTCTATCAATTTAATCTTTTAGGTTGGATTTTTTTAATAAAAAAAACTTGAAATGATAGTCACTTTATGATCAAGCAAGATTTACCCAACGGCCCTCATAACACCTCACACCAAAATTATTTTTCTTGATGATGGCTTCTATATTTATGATATAAAAATAGAGAGAAAATATAGCTAAACAATCGAAAAAAGGACTTTGTTGTGCAGTTGTTGAATTACTTTTTTGGAAACGAATTCATACTTAAACAATGCAGGTTAGGATTGTACTTCAGCAATATTAAGTCCTTTCTCTGAAGAAGACTAAGAAGTCTTTGCAAGTTGCGATGGGAGACCGAGGCGTCACGAGATGATGTATTTTGGTCTCTTTGATGATGGTCGTCGGCTCATTAGTCAAAGTCATCTAGTGACAGCGAAGGTAGTCTGAAAGAATGAAGCTTCCTAGTCTATTCAGACTGATGCAAAGGAAAAATTGGGAATTAAAATCAATTAGGTTATACAACTCTAAACGACTTCTTTTTTTTTAGAAAAAATAAATTGGGATTGTCATTTTATCAGCATAAATTGTTGGGGGATGGAGGTGAAAATCTACGTGAGTAATTTGGCCATTTTCTTATTCTTCTTATTGTTAATTTATTACTCTTATCGATATTGTTATTTATTATTGTTTTCCCTAAAAATCGACACATTGACGGTAACGGTCAAGAAGCTTTTAGACACGAAATATGTCGCAGTTAGATAACTCAGCTCGAGCCGTTTGGCATTTTGCTTACACGCGAATGAAACTCGTGATCTCGTGGAAGAAAAATAGCTTATTCACAAATTGGCCTACCACCTTGACGGTTTGTCAAGAAGGAGACTGCAAACTATGGAAGACGTTAAATCTATCGAGTGCTACAAAAGTACTTGTAAGTAAGACTATGCCATTGCTTAGTATTTTTGCCCACCGACTGATGAGATATTGCATTTTAGAACTCCATGGCACCATTAATGGAAGTTGGTCTCGTCAGAATCCTTTTTTGGGCCAATGGAAGAGGTGCCCTTTATCATCGGAATTATTGAATTTGTAGGTCTCACAGTGAATCTTGTGGAATTTTTCATGGCCTCCCCCTCTAGAAGGACTTGCATCCACGAACGAGAGTTATGGTGTTCAGATTTTGATCCGGATTGGCTGTCCGATGCCCAAGTAAAATGGGACGAGAGTGTATACCGGAAAGTATTAAACAAGGAAGGAGAAGCTTACCTACGCTGCTTTCTTAGTATTTAATGTTGGCCGGCCCGTATGGCTCGGCTGAGCGCCCTCGGATCACCATAGCGAGATATAAACGGTACGGTAAAAAGATGGATAAGATTTGTGCACCTGATTTGGATTCCATCGGCCTGAATGCGGAAATGACGATGAACCGGTGCCGTAGATCTTCTCCCCTGTCGCCCCCGAAGCCCCCGGCGCTATGAGACCGCCTCAGCCAACTCACGGAAGCCATATGTGAGTTTGAGAGCGTTTGAGAGAGATTTTGGAGAATTAGACGCAGATGAGGAACCTACAGCTCTATTTATAGAGTTTCTAACCAGGCCCTCTCATAACGGGCCGGGCCGAACTCGGCCCACACAAGCCGGGCCCATATCCGACTAATTAAGAAACTTTATATCCAAATTTATTAGACCAAACCCACAAGCGGGTAATAACAATCTCAATTAATGTAACCCACGTTAGAAAAACGTTACATTTAAAAGTGTGAATTTAGTTTGGTCATTAGATGTTGGTGAACATGTGGTGGTCTAATTATTACGGGTGGCTCTATGTCGTGACAAGTGACTATTTCATGACATGTCTTATCAAACAGCCCTCATTAGCCATTAAACTCTCGAGTTAGTGGCACCATCGTTGCCTCTTCCAATGGGATAACTTTTACATTGAGGTCTTTTCAGTGTACGGCTCGTCGCATTTACCCGACTCTACTTATCACCTACATATCATCTCTCCTTAACCATACCGGTCGGGAATCACACGTGATCAACAACCTAGACTAGCTTGGCAAGACATCGAGAAGAGGATCTAGTCAAGTCATTATGGAATACTCCATTGAAGGTGGAATCAACTAAAGCAATTAGGACTTTTCTTGTGCGTGCAGGTGTAAGGAAAGTCCTTTAGCAATGTAGGCTCTTTGACTTCCACGTCCAATTATTTGTAGAATACTCAGGTCCCAATGCCGAACTGTCAATCGAGTGTGAACTTATAGTCATACGAAATTATCTAGTAATTTCGAATTCTTGAATTTTCAATAACCTTGTCCTTTTATGTAATAAAGCTACATTTCCATGAATCGATGAATGAAAATAAGGGATCAGAGACGCAAGACAAATGTTGATTCCAAAAGTCAGAAAAAAAGAAAAAAAAAAGAAAATGGTAAACTGATCAAAACAAAGCTCTCAATGCTTGCTTGAGACCATATATGTGACGGAAGCCATTGCAGTTCGCATAGATATTCAATCATTGTCATGTCCATGCGGCTTTAATTTTCCCCCATGGACGGTATTGGGCGATATACAAAATGTTCATATTGGTCCGTTTCCAAATAGTTCAAGTCTTTGAGAGAAGATAACTTGTCTGACCCGATATCACAACAAAAGTCACGATTATGGACTTTGAAACTCCGTATCTTAGCTCCTACTTTTTCTAGTTTGCTTGTTTTCTTGCCTGTCGTATCTGTTTGACACGGTCACATTCACATCTCGCGTTTTACACGTAACTCCCTACTTACGCTGTTCGACCATTTCCTAATAGCTGCAAAATTGTTGGAAAAAAATGGGATTTATCCTGTGTTGGTTTAACTCATGGAGAGAAAGTCTTGGTGAGTAATTTGGAATAGATAGTTGGCGGCCAAGGAAAATGGAGTAGACGGTTAAGTCGTCCATGAATCCTCCATTGACTTCTAAGTGTCCATCCACATTGGCAATTCGTCTGGTCTTCTTCTATGCCGTGTTTTACCGAGTGGGAGGAATCTTCTCCAAAATCGCTGTCGTTTCAAGTGAGATGTGAACTTTCGTGTCACTTCCTCTTCCACCACAATCTTCCGTCCGGCTACCTGCATATTAAGATAGATTCTATTCTCAACCAAAAACGTAAAACTGTAATCATTTTTTGATCGGGTAAGATCCACCCAATTGCCCCTAGTTATGATAACGATCTCTACATGAAAACGGAGAGAAGATAAAGATTGAAAAAGCCATATAGTATTTCTGATAAAGAAAAAGAAAACAATCAAACATAGGACTTCGTTGTGCATTTGTTGAATTTCATACTTTTTTGGCAATGAATTCGTAATTTATTAATGCGGGTTAGGATTGTATTTCAACAATATTAAATTTCCGCATTGTTGACTAGCAACCAAGTCCTTTCTCTGAGAAAGACTAATAAGGCCTTGCATATAATGGCCACGCATATTAGATATGCCATACGCATTGCACATGTTAACGAAAAATATGACTAAGGGCTAACGGCCGTAACAAAATGAGAGTTCATGAGGAATTTGCATCACAGTTGTAGGTTTAGGGATACATGTATTACTCCCAGTATTCGAGTTTTGTGTAATTTCTCCTAGAAAAGTATTTTGAAGTTTAGTCTCACTCACAGGGAAGAAGTGATCTATCTCTATCTCTTCCAATCGGAATTGCTAGCTCTTTAAGACTCGACTTCTAACAATTAGTCCTCTTTAAATAAGACAGATTTTCTTTTTCTAAATTCGGATTTTGTCCTTTGGAAATCCTTTCACAATTATTTTATCAAATCAAGACTTTCCAAATAACTTAACATTTGATTCTGACCACTGTGTCGAAAGAACCACCATAACTCTAATATTATCTATAATGATTCGACTCAATCTATATGGGTCAAGCCCCCAATGAAGTATTTGAAGGAATCTGATAAGATGATCACCATCTATAGTCGTAGATATTATTTCATACATCACTTAATCGGCATCTCCCACGTCCCATCCAAAGTGGGGCATTCGGGTATGACATGCGTTTCCAAAGGAACTGAAGACTTTCGCAAGGAGGAGCGAATGTCACCATGATTATTGACTTGGCTGTTGACTTGATGGTCTCAATTTTTTCTATTAAACACAAAAACCACTCCGAAATAAGCCATTGCAAAATGAAATAAATTTAAACGCGAAAATCAATCGTACATCCAGTTTACGTGGTTCGGTCAATGTGACATACTTCACAAAAAAAGCATAATAGAATTTTATTATAAATCAATCGATATAATTGGGATTATAACAACATTTCGATCACTCAAACACTATTAGTATTTCCTATCTCCCAATTATACCCACTAATCTCACTTAGTTTTGGCTTTCACAACCATGCAAAACAATCTCTTAATCACACAAAAGAATTCATAAATCTTGACACAAGATTTCACGACTTTGAAACACCACTCAATGACGTAAGTTCACGAACGAAGCAACTATAGTGCATGGAAGACCAAATATACTGCTACGGCAACGCAAGAACTAGGACCCTTCTTGCACCAATGGGCTGAAGACCAAAACCATGACTGAATACAAATTTATATCTCCTTAGGAAACCTGTGACCGAGTTCAAAATCCAACGAGGAAAGTGATTTCCTTGCTTTGCAAGGAAACTTAGTCCAATTTAGGATTTCCTTTTAAGTTCCAAATTAGGATGTCCATTAAATAAAGACCGGACATCCCATATAGGAATCTTCTATGTGAATTCAGATTTTCTCTTATGGATTCAAACTCAATACATATTCTAACAATTTGTACGATGTAATATATGGATTTTATAGTTGACAATTTCACCAAACATTTTTTTTTCTTGATAACCCAGGGAACCCCCGCACGGCCGACAGCCGGGGAGTAAACCCTGGGGGCGACACGTGCTAGCCACCACACACGTGCCACCGGTTAATTCACCCTGCGGCGCCCGAGATTCGAACACTCAATCTTTTGCGAGAGGAAGAGTGCGCGCTCCAGCAGTGCCACCCAGGCGGGTGGTTTCACCAAACCTTTTTTGTACAATGTTAAATGAAAATGTACCGAATAATTATTGGGCATGTCATTTTGTTGACTGAGAGTTAGGTGTGTACTTAAATAAGAAAAAAAAAGTGTCAGCTTCGTACTATCCGTAAAAAAAGGTGGGCAAACATGCAAATTAAACCAATCTAATCATCTGATCTCATTGACAAGGTATGTTTATGTGCAACGTTTCTAAACACTAGTATTAATGTGTAATTTATATGTATTAGTAATACTAATACGGAGAGTACGAAGCTGACTCTTTTTTTTTCTTATTTAAGTACACACCTAACTCTTAGGCAACAAAATGACATGTCCAATAATTAGTCGGTACATTTTCGTTTAACATTGTCCAAAAAAGGTTTGGTGAAATTGTCAACTATAAAATCCATATATTACATTGTACAAATTGTTAGAATAATTATTGGATTGAGCCAATTAATGTTTATGTGCAACGTTTCTAAACAGTAGTATTAATGTGTAATTTATATGTAGATATACCTCTACAACTTGGAACATTGCACAGTTTGGAAACACTCAATTTCTCGCACAATCGACTATCGGATTCAATTTTACCGACTTTAGATGCTATGACAAGCCTGACATTTGTTGATGTATCCTATAATGAGTTAGAGGGTCCTTTACCAAACATTCCAGCCTTTCATAATGCTACAATTGCTACTGTAAGAGAGAACAAAGGCTTGTGCGGGAATATTACAGATCTAACACATTGTCCAGGGACGGCAACAAAAGGGAAAGACAGAGACAAAGATTTGCTGCTCATTTTACTCCCTACTTCTGGTTGCCTGCTTGCTTTGTTTCTTGCAGTGGGAGTTTCATGCGTTGTATACCGAAGAACAAGGCAAGGAGAGACTGACTTGATAGAAGTGAGCAGTGAACGTATGCTGGAAATATGGAGCTATGATGGAAGAAAGGTGTACAAGAACATTATTGAAGCCACCGAGGAATTCGATGCCAAATATTGCATTGGCATAGGAGGACAAGGGAGTGTTTATAAGGCCAAGTTGCAAATGGGTGAGATTGTTGCTGTTAAAAAACTGAACGAAGCACCGGATGTTGAAATGGCTAGTCAAAAAGCATTCGAAAGGGAGATTCATGCTTTAATGGAAACCCGACACCGGAATATTGTCAAGCTATACGTCTTTTGTTCAAGCTCTCGCCATTCATTTTTGGTTTATGAGTTTCTTGAATCAGGCAGCTTGGAGGATATTTTGAAGAGTGAGCAATGGATAAGAATGTTCGACTGGAATAAAAGAGTGAATGTTGTTAAAGGTATTGCTAATGCTTTGTCCTACATGCACCACGAATGTTGTCCTTTGATAATTTATCGAGACATATCGAGCAAGAATATTTTACTCGATGAAGAATACGAAGCTCACGTCTCGGACTTTGGCATGGCTAAGGTTCTAAAACCTGATTCATCCAACTGGACTTCATTTGCAGGCACATTTGGATATGCAGCTCCAGGTTAATTCTTTTCATGAGATTATACTCTTTTTCATTCATAACCATGATGTTTCTCACATTCAACAAATCCTACTTAAAAGATATATGAATAATTCGGCTTCTTTTGTTTAACAGATACCTAATATAAAACTCAACGTTCTTCACATGTTTTCCTTTGAGCAGAGTTACGGAAATACAAGTCACGCTCACAGACAAAACCAAATATTGTTGTTTGTGAATGGGAATTATTCAAATCACATTGAAATCTAAAGAAAGTATAATGTGATTTGCAGTAGAGAATAGTTAGATATCATAAAGAGTTGAGGAGAGTTGCTACTTTTATTAAAATATAATCCCGAAAATTTGGAGGTTTTCCAAATATTTTTATGTTAACAAGTTTACCCTCACATATTATTTGTTCAAGACAATAATATCCACGAACAAAGAGGAGATTCAAATGGTTAAGAGTCCTAAAAAACAAGTCCTCTTCTCAGGATGAAGATACAATATGAGTACATGATTAATTGGATAAGGATAACTTCATATTGTTTCTGTTTAACACTTAGGGCTCGGTCCAAATACAAGGTTCGTTTAGACTGGTTTCACTTACTTAAATGTGCTCCCTGAAGACTAAAAGAACAATATGGGACACATTGATAAGATCAAGTGAGAAAAAGAGTTTGTTTCTTTCTATTTGCAGAACTGGCCCACACAAGGAAAGTGAATGAGAAATGTGATGTCTATAGTTTTGGAGTCGTAGCAGTGGAAGTGATAATGGGAAGACATCCGGGCGATCTCCTATCTTCTCTCCTGTCCACATCTCTACCATCATCAAGTGATTCAAGGATCCCACATTACTCATTAAAAGAAGTTTTGGATAAGAGGATTCCATACCCTGAGGCCGCTGATTTGCTAGGGGAAGTGGCCTTCATGACGAAGATTGCATTTTCATGCCTGAGTCCCAAACCGGAGCATCGTCCGAGCATGCAACAAGTTTCTCAAGGGCTATTAGCACATCGTTCATTCCTATTCAATACGTCAAAGAGCATAAAATTGGAAGAATGAGCTAAAATTAGAGGCTTCACTTGTTGAGCAATTCTTGTCATGTCAGTATATTTGTATAAGTTATACATGTTATTATGTAACGGTCTAATATTATTCCAATGTGATTACAAAGTACTTTCATTAAAAGTTAGTGAAAACACGTCAATTCTAATTAATTTCGAACTTAACTCATATCTTATTGTGTCAATTTCGTCTTTCTCTCATTAAGTTGCAGTCATATTTAGGTCTTGTTCTTGTGTCACCATTGGAATCACCACCTCTAATCTTGTCAATACTCGCAACTACAAGCCATTAGCTAGTTCTATCCGCGAAACTTCAAACACATGTATCTCCTCCGTTTGACATCAGTATTTGTGCGATTCTCAGGGCGACGAAAAGTTCGTGATTTCTAGTTTCTAGGAAGTGCGTGGATCACAATCTCGTAATTGGAACACAACGCGCAAGCACGACCTGTGTTTTTGACGACTACACCAGATGAAACTTCGGTTGTTTATCAGTGAACTAAAAGCAGACTCGCCCTCCGTTTGGTTTTAGTCCAACCAGAATAAGGGAGTTCGCCCTCAGTTCTTTGTCAGCCCTATGGCCTTACATTGTTCCTATTCTTGTTTCGTCCTTATGACCCATTATTGGTCAACCTTTGACTTGCGATATATCGTCTTAGATATAACTGAAGTAATTCATGATCATCCGGACAGCTCGCAAACTCAACTTTCAAAAGGTGCCAGCTGATTGAAAGCTTACGAAATTCCAAGTATCATCAAGATCAAATAATAGATATTTTGTTATATGATATCTTCAAATTGGATTGGGACAATTTGGGTATGGTCGGGATTCTCTTAATAGATGCTACCCAATTATTCCATCGAATAAAAAAATCGAATATGGAAGGGTTCTGATCAAACTTGATCGGACTGTGGAATCTTAGGTAAAAAGTAAGTTGTCTATGTTACTCTTGCCAATATATATCAAAATTGGCATCTGATATATATATTGTTGGGATGCTTTCTAAGTTATTGCTGTTACTGTGAAGGAAGAAATTTTAGGGCACATGAAAAGCGCAAAGACCCCAAATGAGGCAATCAACTTAAGCTTTGAAGTGGAACTTTCTATCATGATATTAGAGTCACGTTTTGGCCTAATTTATTTTGTGGACGTGATCTTTCTTTACCGATGAGTTTAAACTTTTGAGTTAAATTTTTTAACAAGAAAAAAAAATGAAACAGCAGTCACTTTATGATGGAGTAAAATTTACCAAGGGCGCCTTTATAACACCTCAGGCCAAAATTGTTTTTCTTGATGATGGCTTTTATATTTATAATATAAAAATAGAGAGAAAGGATAGCTACAGAAAAAAAAATCCAAAAAGGACTTTGTTGTGCATTTGTTGAATTTCACGCTTTTTTGGCAACGAATTCATATTTAGATAATGAAGGTCAGGATCGTACTTCAGCAATATTTAAGTCCTTGCTCTGAAGAAGACTAAGAAGTCTTTGCGAATAGAGGAGGGCCCCACATATCAAATGTGCGGTGTCCAAGTTGCGATGGGAGACTTGTGGTCACGAGATGATGTCTTATCTCTTCGCTGATGATCGTCGGTTCATTAGTCAATGTCATCTAATGAGAACGAGAGGGACGGTATTCTGAATGATTGATGCAAGACTCAACACCAAATTCGAGTAACAAAAGCACAGAAAAAGTTGGAAATTAAAATGAATTATGTTATTTCAACTCTAAACCACTTTTTTTCTTGAGAAAAAAGAAATTGGGAATGTCATTTTTAATGGCATAAATTGTTGGGGAATGGAGGTGAAAGTCAACGTGAGTAACTTGGTCATTTTCTTGTTGTTAATTTATTACTCTTATCGATACTGCTATTATTATTATTCTCCCTAACTAGTGACCCGTTGAAGCTAATAGTCAAGAAGCTTCTTCACACGAAATATGTCGCTATTAGATGACTCAGCCCGTGTCCGGCGTTTTGCTCACCCACAAATGGAACTCATGGCCTCGTGGAAGAAAAATGACCAATTCAACAATTGGCCAACCACCTTGATGGTTTGGCAAGAAGAAGACCACAAAGTATTAAAGATGGTAAAATCCATTGAGTGCTCCAAACGTACTCGTAAGTAAGACTATTGCATTGCTCAGTATTTTGCCTACCAACTGATGATCCGTTGCATTTTAGCACGCTGGGGCACAATTAATGGTAGTTGATCGTCCGAATCCTTATTGGGCCAATAGAAGAGGAGCCCCATTATCATCCAATGTATAAAATTTGGGGGTCTCACGATGGGTCTTGAGGAATTCGTCAAGGCCTCCACCTCTAGAAGGACCTGCATCCACGAACATGAGTTACGGTGTATGGATTTTGACCCGGATTGGCCGTCCGATGCCTAAGTAATTGAGGAGAGTGTATTCTAGGAAGTATGAAATGAGGAACAAGAAACTTACCACAGTTGCTTTCTTAGCATTTAGAAGTGTGGATAATTTTGGCCATTGGATGTTGATCAACATGTGGTGGTGCACTTATAACTGGCGGCTATATGTTATGACATGGCTATTTCATAAATCTGTCATGTCAAACCGCCCTCATTGGCCAATAAACACTTGAATTTAGTGGTTCCACTATCGTCTCTTCCAACAGGATAGCTTTTAAGTGGAGGTCTTTTTAGTGTACCCACATCAGATTTAACCGACTCTACTCATATCGTCTCTTCTTAGCCATATCCGTCAGGAAGCACCCATGATGAACAATCTAGATAAGTGGCATACCATACAAGACATCGAGATAAGGTTCAAGTCAAGTCATTATGGAGTACCCCATGACAAGGTGGGATCAATTAAAGCAACGAGGACTTTTCTTGTGCGCGCAAGCGTAAGAAAAGTCCTTTAGCAATGAATGCTCTTGACTTCCACATCCAACTGCTCAATATGTACAATACCCAGGTTCCAATGCTGAACTCTCTATCGGGTGTGAACTTATGTTCATACGAATTTATCGAACAATTTTGAATTCATGAATTTACAATAATGTCGTCCTTGCATGTAATAAAGCTACATTACCATGAATCGATGAATGAAAAACAAGGGATGCAAAACCAATGTTGATGCTTAAAGACCCAAAAGTCGAAAAGAAAAAAGAAGAAGGAAAAAGGTAAACTGATCAAAACAAAGCTCTCAATGCTTGTTTGAGACCATAATGTGATGAAAGTCATCGCAGTTCGCATAAATTTTGATCATTGTCGTGTCCATGTAGCTTTAATTTTTCTCCATGGATGGTGATATACTATATATTCATATTGGCCCGTTTCCAAACAGTTTTGTCTTTGAGGGAAGATTATTTGTCTAACCCGATATCACAACAAAGGTCAAGCTTATGGACTTTGAAACTATTTATTTTAGCTCCTTCCTATATCTATTTCTCTTGTTTTCTTACCTGTCGATATTTATATGACACGGTCCCGCAACACGCTACTTACCAGTGGACCAAGGAAAATGGAGTAGATAATTAAGTCCTCCATTGACGTCGACTCTCGGTCCATATATGGGAATTTGTCCAGTCTTCTTCACTGCGTGGAGGATTCTCCTCCATCACTTCCAGCGGGATGTGTTGTGCACTTTTGCGTCACTTTCTCTCGCATCACATCTTTCGTTGCCGACAGAAATGTTCTTGACCATGCTAACTGCATATTAAATACATTTTTCAACCAAAAACATGAAATGGTAATCATCTCATGATCGGATAAAATTTACCTAATTGAGTTAAGAATAGTGTCAAAAAAGTCATAAACCCTTAACATTTGTGCCAATTTAGTCATAAACCTTATTCATTTGTGTCAATTTAGTCATAAACCTTTTTTTGTGCCAATTCAATCCTAAACCTTTTGTTTTTGTGCCAATTTAGTCCTTGCGACTAATTTTGGCCGGACTTTGCTGACGTGGACGCCGGCTGGCTAATAGCCGGTCATTGGCGCTAACGTGAAACACTTTCAATAATATTTTAATATTTTTTTGAATTTTTTATTTGTTTTTTTCTTTTATTTTTTTCACTCCCCTCCCTCCTTCCTCTAGCCGATCGCCAGGCCGGCGATCAGCTAGAGACCAGAGGCCAGAGGCCGGCGAGGTCATGCCTCGCCTAGCCACCGGTGAGGTCGTGCCTCACCCAACCGCCGGTGAGGCTGGACCTCGCCAGATCCGGCAAGATTGGTTGATTGCCAAGCAGTGTAAGTTTTTGAGAGAAAATGATTTGTCTAACCTGATATCATGACAAAGGTTATGGTTGCAGGCTTCGACGCTCCTCATTTTATCTTTTTACTCTGTCTAGTTTGCTTGTTTTCTTAGTTTGACATCTTGGGTTTCACATTTAACGCCCTACTTAGTACTCAGTGTTCGACCGTTTTCTAAAAGCTTTAAAATGTGGGGAAAAATGCTGGTTTAACTTATGGAGTGAAAGTCCTCGTTAGTAATTTGGAATAGATAGTTTTTTTTTTTTTGGTCTAGAGAATAGATAGTTGAGTCTTGAGTGGGCCAAAATGAATGGAATTTGATGGTTTAGTCCTCCTTTGACGTCAACTGTCCTTCCACATGGGCAAGTTGTCCAGCCGCCTTCAAGAATATAATATATCTTTGGCCTCTTGACAAACCAAAATATCGAGCCGAGTTAAACAGGCCAGATTGAAAGGACAAGAAAGTAGCCTTTGATTAACCCGTTTGCACGTATAACATCCAAAAATTATTATTTTTCTTGATGACGGCTTCTGTGTTTATGATAACGATCTCTATATAAAAACAGAGACAAAATATAGCTCTAAACACCCATCGTTATTTGTTTAATTTCATGCTTTCTCAGCAGCGAATTCATTATTTATTAGTGTAGGTTGAGATTTTATTTCAGCAACATTAAGTTTTCAGCGTTGTTAACTTGCATCCCAGTACTTACTCTAAACAAGACTCGATCAGTCTTTGCAAATGGAGGGCCACGCAAACTAGACGGGTGGATCACAATTCACGAGAAATATATTTCATTGTTAATAATCGTTGGTTTACTAGTCAAAGTCATCTAGTGAGAGCGAGATTGAGAGGGACAGTAGTCCGAAAGAACGAAGCTTGCTAGTCTATTGAAAAGTCTGAGTTATAAAACCAAAAGACAAAAAGTTTTAATTCGAAAACCAAAACTAAGTAAGACTATTCAACAACTTGTTCCATGTCAATAGGCACGTGACCCTATTAGTAAAGGGATTGGAAATGTAGGGACGCTAGTATCACAGGTGCGGGGTTCAACTCTCGCACTCTGCAAAAGGCAAAGCAGAAAGTCAAAGAGAAATGAAAGTTAGAGATGGGATAGATCAAAAAAAAAAAAATACAACTTGTTTTGTGATTTCATGTTTTACTTTTATACCTCACATGAAATTCAAACTGCCAAGTGCAAATCCGAAAGTCTAAAAAAAATTTGAATGTATTTTTTGAGCTCCAAGTGAACGAGTCTTAAACTCAAAAGGACTTCCTTTGAAGAAAAAAGTTTGGAATATAGATGATATTTCATGGTAATATAGAAAAAAGCTTTACTTTTTGTGACGATCCCTTCGCTACTATTTTTAACCAAATCTCTGCACTGTCATTTTTTCTAATCAATTCCTGATAATACAAATTTTTTTAATTAAGTCCCTCAGTTACGATGATGCCAAGATGCATGGAACATCAAATAAAATAACATCTTTAAATAGCAAATAACATCGACATGCGTTGAATGGATAATTAAAGAAAAAGGTTTTTCTGATCATGTCTAGGTTAAGGAACCCAGTTCGGAGGATACAGGAAAGAAGAGACTAATCAATGTAGGTTCCATTAACCGAATCACTACCTTGGTAGGCGTTGTGGGGTAGAGTTTTAGCCACCAAATTTTCAGCGCAGTGTTGTCGGCAAGCACCTCGCCTTGACTTGACCAGGCCACAAACCATTAAGCAAAAAGCAAACACGATGGCGAACTGAATCCCACGGGTCAAGCCACACACGGCACATTCCGACACGAGCATGCACGTCCCAAGCCTTCCCTTTGGTCACGTTCATAGCACCCTTCCACAAATACTTGGTCAATCACGGCTAAGTGTCCGTCGATACTGGGAATTTGTCCAATCTTCTTCAATGCCGTGTTTCACCGAGTCGAGATATCTTCTCCAAAATCACTATCTTTTCAAGCGGGACGTGAACTGTTGTGTCACTTTCTCTTCCATCCCGTCTTCCATCCCTGGCGGATCTCTTATTTACTACCTATTACACATAAAAAAACATTTCTAACCAAGAACATAACATAGTAATCACTTTATGATAGGGTAAGATTGACCCAATTGCACCTATAACACCTCACGGCAAAATTGTTTTTCTTGATGAAAGCTTCTATATTTAAGATAATGATCTCCACATAAAAGCAGAAAGAAAATAGCTCCAAGCACTCATTAGTATTTCTGAAAAAAAAATATAAAAATTGAACTTTACCGTGCATTTCTTGAATTTCATGCTTTTTTGGCAATGTATTGATTATTTACTAATGCAGCAATATTAACTTTTCACTTTAGCGTGATTGACTTACATATTAGAAACAAAGGGCCTTGCTCTAAAAAAAGACTAATAAGTCTTTGCAAATAAAGGGCCACGCATATTAGGTGTACAATGTGCATTGTACAGATAAACGGAAAATTTAATGGACGGTTCACGATTGCAACAAAGTGAAATTTCAAGAGATAAATGCATAACAATTCAAAGTTTTTGGGTAGAAATTTGAACTTTCTCTAACTCACCTGGAAGAAGTGATCCATCACTTTCTTCCATGCGGAATCGCTAGCTCTGAAGACTTGACTTCTCTTAGGTCTTCTTCAAATTGAGACAAGTTTTTTTTTTCTTAATTTGGATCTTGTCTTTTGGAAATCCTTTCACAACTATTTTACCATATCTAACGCTTTCAATATAATATAATAATTTATTCCGAGAACTGAGTTGAATGAACCACTAGCCCAAGCCATGGGGTTGAGGATCGTACTCCGATACTATTTATAATGATACTGTCCAATCTATAAGAGTCAAGCATTTCAATAAAATATTTAAAGTAATTGGAAAAGAAGACTTTAATTCATATCAACTTAAGTGGCCTCTTTCAGGTCCCGTCAAGGTGGGGCATTCGGATATTACGAGCTTTCCCAAAGGAATCGAAGCCTTTTGCAGCTAGGAGGGAATGTCACCAAGGTTATTGACTTGGTTGTTGACTTGATGGTCTCAATTTTTTTTCCATACATAAGTTGGTTGAACTTGGTCCATTCCAACACATATGCACCTAGAAACGGACAAATCCCACCCCAAATAATAATAAAAAAATCCACTATTAGGAAAAGTTTATGGAACGGAAAAATATATGTAAAGAGGGTAATGTTGCAGGATTATATTAAATCCATAATTATTCGCGACTCTTTCACGACTCTTATTATCAAAACCTTACCTATGATATAATTCCAATTATTTTATAGTTTATGAGTATAAAATCCTACATTCGGTATCATTCTTATCACCAATGACATATGATACTCATTTGAAAAAGCATTTTTCGCCCTATTTCACAAATAAATTATATTAAAATTTCAAGAAAATAATGCATGACATGATAGCCCCATATTAAACAAACAAGCTACATGAAATTATCTAAATTAGATCATAACACATATTTTATGTACAAATGTAAATTAGAAAATTAACAATAAATTATCTGCTAACACAAACAATCTATTGAAGAAAACAGTTATCTTAGAAGGGTTTTATAACATGATAGTGCATGTTCCGTAAATATAGGATGTTAGAGGATAAAAAAAAATTTATATGACATGATACTTTATATGTAATAAAGACATGACATTAGAGGATTTATAGAAAATTTTGGTTATGCATGATTTTTTTATATTGCGAGATCGATAAAATAAAAGCTATCAGATAAAACAAAAGAACCTGTCTTTACAAAATAACTTATTGTATAACGTTAAAGGGTCATATTACATAATTGAGCATATTTGATTAATAAACATGAATGAAAACTTGATGACCCTTATGACTAAATGCATAGTCGGTGATAACTCGATCTTATCACTTTGCAATTAGTATAATTGTGAAAGGGAGTTGAATAATATATAGATACACAATATAAAAAAATATTTCCACAAATAAATGATGTTAGAGGATTATTAAAAAGAACTATTTATAAAATGATAGCTCATATTTGATGAATAAATAATATTACGGGATTATTAAGAAATTACTTGTCAATTTTACATATTAATTAATAGTAGGAAATCAACAAAAAAGTTCTAGCACATAGAAAAACATAATTTCGTAAGGCTTATAGACCATCATTTCATAATGTTTATAGTGAAAGAAAATATATATTTATGTATTACATTTCCGTATGTCATACACATATATCACCAGATGACTCTTGTTATTTAATGCATAATCAGAGATAATTCTAATGAGATCATTTTTTAAAATATTTTTTAATTTGTACTAAAATAAGGATAAGAACATTATCAATCCTAAAAAAAAAATTAATAGAACATATCTTACAGTGGCACCGAACATAAGATGTGATTTTTTACAATCTAGAGGATATTAGGAGGACGCCTAATCCTATTTTATCCTATCATATTTAAATCCAAATCCAGACAATCAAACGCAGTTAAAAGGATCCAATTTTTTGAACCACAGAATTAGGCTTATATTCCACTTTGATCTCATTTCTTCAATGTGGGATTTCATTCACCTTCAGCGAAACATTACCATGAGCGCAATGGTAGCTAATTCACTCACACCACTCTCAGTCAAGCATGTAGTGGGCTTTGATTTATAATATTACTGAGCTTTTCATCATTTTTTATTTACAATAAGTTAAAATTTAGGTCTAAATTAATCAAAAGGATTAAATTGGCAAGCCATCAAAGGGTTAAGGATTAAATTAAAACTATTAAAAGCTTTAAGACTAAATTGGCAAATCATCAAAAGTTTTAGGAATATATTAGCACAATTGAAAATTTTAAGGCTAAATTGGCTGCCGTGCAATAGATTTAGGATTTTTGGGACAGTTAGATCATACATTTTATATCTTATATCACGTGAAGCCAAGTAAAGGATCCCGTCACTGAAGGCTAGAAAAGAAAGACAACGTAGGTCCAAAATAGAGATTGCACATGGCCTGTGCAAAATCATATTATAGTTTTTTTTTGGTCAAACATCATACTATAGTTGAATTGGCGTGTTGACTATGAGCTTTGCCTTCAATCATTTTTCCAATTCATGAATTCTGAAACGGAAGGAGACTGACGATCAAATTACAGTTGATAATTTTAACGAAGTTTTTTTCTGACAGTGTTAATTGAAAATATACCAAATAAACATCGGACACACCTTCTCATTGACAAGGGATGTTTATCTGCAACTTTTTGAAACAAGTGCCTCCGTAATTTTTGCTTACATACATGGTGTCGTTCCAAAGAATTGCCCCGGCAAATATAACGGATGAGGGTTAATGGTTATAACAAAATCTAAGTTCAGAAGATAATTGCGTAACAATTAAAAG
This sequence comes from Syzygium syzygioides, assembly GCA_031216285.1. Taxonomy (NCBI): domain Eukaryota; kingdom Viridiplantae; phylum Streptophyta; class Magnoliopsida; order Myrtales; family Myrtaceae; genus Syzygium; species Syzygium syzygioides. The sequence goes on from CM062247.1 coordinate 28,137,268, forward strand.
TTTATGGTCAAACTTGTATTACGCCCAAATTCAGAAGAGTTTTGGGTAATTCTCCCTAAAAAAATTTTGAAATTTTATCTCATTCACCGGGAAAAAGTGATTATTGACTTGGTTGTTGACTTGGTGGTCCAATTTTTCCTATAAATACGTTGGTAGTACTTGGTCCATTTCACCACATATTCGCCTAGAAACGAAGAAAAGCCCACCCGAAATAACCTAAACCTGTCATGGCCTACGAGAAAAAACATCTCTCAATGTTGTTCCTCGCTCATGTTCTTCTCATGCTCATGCATGAAATGCCTTGTCTTGCTTCTTCTCAAAGCTCTTCTCAAGTGGCCCCTGCTGGTGCTAGTAACCAAATGAGGAATGAGGAAGTGGAGGCACTCCTAAAATGGAAGTCTAAGCTAGACAGCGAGAGCCGCTCTAATTTGTCTTCGTGGAACGGAAGCAGTCCTTGTTCATGGCGTGGAATCAATTGTGATTCTTTCGGGAGTGTCACCAGCTTGGAGCTTCCAGGTTCTGCCATACGCGGTACCATTCAGCATCTCAATTTCTCTCATTTGCCCAATTTGGTCATTCTTAGGCTTCCTAACAACCAGCTCTTCGGGAACATCCCTCCGAGCATTGGCGATCTTCCCAAGCTTGTTACTATTGAATTTTCTCAAAACAACCTTTCGGGAAACTTTCCAACTCAACTTGGGTCATTGCGTTCTTTAAAAAAACTCTTGCTTTCGGATAATAATTTCGCCGGTCCAATTCCTTCTTTCATTGGAAACATGAGCAGCTTGGAGTGGATTGTACTTGGCAATAATCAACTCAGTGGGCCCATTCCAAAGGAAATAGGAATGTTGGGGTCTGTATATTCAATTGATTTATCACGGAATCATCTCAATGGATCCATCCCTACAACTCTAGGAAATCTGAGTACTTTGGCACAACTTTACCTCTATGAAAACCAACTTTCTGGCTCCATACCTTCGGAAGTTGGAGGAATGAGAACTCTCGTATATTTCCAACTGCCATTCAATGATTTAACAGGCCATATCCCGTCATCCATAGGCAACTTGACCAATCTATCTGACCTTCGCCTTTACAATAACTTTTTGTCAGGTCCTATCCCCTCCTCCATAGGTAAGTTAAGCAATCTGAAAACTCTTGCCCTTTACCAAAATGAGTTGTCAGGCTCTATTCCAAAAGAGATTGGAAAACTAGGACTCCTCAGTGAACTAAATCTACTTACAAATAACCTGGGGGGCTTTCTTCCCACCGAGATGAATAATCTCACATCCCTCACAAGCCTACAGCTAGCTCATAATGACTTTGTTGGCCAATTGCCACCAGAAATATGCGTTAGCCAAGCTCTTGTGAGATTTAGTGCATCAGACAATCACTTCACTGGACCCATCCCAAGAAGCCTGAAAAATTGTTCAAGTTTGTATAGAGTTAGGCTCCAAAACAACTCGCTCAAGGGAAACATAACTGATGCTCTTGGTGTGTACCCCTCCTTAAATTACCTTGAGTTGAGCAACAACGAACTTTACGGTGAGCTACCAGCGACATTGGGTCAATGCATAAATTTGACAAGCTTGAAAATCTCTAACAATAAAATCTCCGGTGCCATACCACGTCAGTTTGGAAACATGACTCAATTACAGAGTCTTGACATCTCTTCAAATGATATCGTTGGGGAAATTCCTAAAGAGCTAGGAAAATTGAAGTTGCTGCTAGAGCTTTCGTTGGACTGGAACCTTCTTGCAGGCCATATCCCACGAGAACTTGGTGCATTGTCCAGCCTGCAAAAACTCAACCTTGCAAGAAACAACTTGAGTGGCTCAATTCCTAGACAGCTTGGGGATTGTTGGAAGCTTCAATTTTTGAATTTAAGTAGGAACAGTCTTAACAGAAGTATTCCTGTTGAGATCAGCAATCTTCAAGTTCTTGAACATCTCGATCTGAGTCAAAATTTGCTCACGGGAGAAATACCTAAACAACTTGGGCTATTGCATAAATTGGAAATACTCAATCTCTCACACAATCAGCTATCAGGTTCAATTATGTTGACCTTTCATGATATGGAAAGCTTGATATCCATCGACATATCATATAATGAGTTAGAGGGTCCTTTACCAGATATTCGAGCCTTTCATAATGCTACAATTGCAGTTGTGAAAGGGAACAAAGGCTTGTGCGGAGTTATTGCTGGTCTCAACCCCTGTACCGCAACACCGTCGCAAGGAAGAAACAAAAACCAAAGGTTGCTGCTGGTTTTGATTCCTACTTTGGGTTGCCTATTTTCTTTGCTTCTTGTAGTGGGAGCTTCAAGTATTGGATGCCAAAGAGTAAGAAAAACAAAGCTTAGTTCGGTTGATGGAAGCAATGAAAACCTGTGGGCAGTTTGGAGCTTTGATGGAAGAATGGTTTATGAGAGCATTATTGAAGCCACAGAGGAATTTGATGCCAAATATTGCGTCGGCATGGGGGGACATGGGAGTGTTTACAAGGCCCAGTTGCAAACAGGTGAGACTGTTGCCGTAAAGAAACTTAAGGAAGCTGTGGATGTGGAAATGGCTAGTCGAAAAGCATTTGAAAGGGAGATTCATGCTTTGACTAGAACTCGGCATCGAAATATTGTCAAGCTCTATGGCTTTTGCTCGAGTTCTCGACATTCATTTTTGGTGTATGAGTTCTTGGAATGTGGCAGCTTGAAGGATTTATTGAATAATGAAGAGAGGATAACAACATTTGATTGGAATAAGAGAGTGAATGTTGTTAAAGGTGTGGCTTATGCTTTGTCCTACATGCACCATGAGTGCTCTCCTCCTATGATTCATCGAGACGTATCAAGTAAGAACATTTTACTGGATGAAGAATACGAAGCTCACGTCTCTGATTTTGGCACTGCTAAAGTTCTAGAACCTTATTCATCCAATTGGACTTCCTTTGCTGGCACATTAGGATATGCAGCTCCAGGTAAGTTGGTTTCTTCAAAATTTCACCCCACTTCATTTTTATAGATAGGAAAATGAGCATACAAGATACTCATCCTTCACTACCTTCATTTAAACTTCTAAATACTTAACACCAAGTCCAAAGCTATTTGTGCAATTTGAAGGTTCGATTAAAGATTATTTGAGATGTAGGCTACCAATTAAAAAAGTGAAACTTTTTCCTAAAGAAATAAAATATGTTAAATCCCATTGGAAACTAAAGAATGTATTGATTTATACTTCATTCTCTAAATTTGATTACTCAAAAATCAGTTTAGATTTAAGAAGTATAGATATTGTCTAAAAGCTATTTCTCTATGTAGAACTCGCATATACAATGGAAGTGAACGAAAAATGCGATGTTTATAGCTTCGGAGTGATGACATTGGAAGTACTAATGGGAAGTCATCCAGGCGATCTCATATCTTCTCTCGCGTCCTCATCTTCATCATCATCAAGCAATTCAATAGCTTCTGGGCCACTGAAAGAAGTTTTAGATCGAAGAATTCCGTACCCGGAAGGTAATGTGCTTGGGGAAGTGGCTTTCATGACAAAGATGGCATTTTCGTGCTTAAGTCCCAAACCAGAGCATCGTCCAAGCATTCAACAAGTTTCTCGAGCGATATCAACACATAACTGGATCGTGTTAAGTGCATCCGAGGACATCAAATTGGAAGAATTAGTTGATCCTACATGCTTCACTTATTGAGATATTTTGGTCTTTCTGTTGTAGCCCGTGTACTAAGCCGTCTCCTGTACTTTATTTATCTTAGTTAATTCCATTATCTATTTGTGCAATGGTTTATTAGATACTCGAAAGTACTTGGGAAATACTGTCATTTGCAATTCCAACCCAGAAGAGATGGCCTACAGCTGCACATCCAATCCTTAAGAATGGCTTAAAAGATAGCAAGATCATGATATTTCTTGTAGCTATTAAATTTTCTTGTTACAATTCTTCGCACAATAATGCGAACCAATTTGGCTTGTCATGTAGAATTGTAAATACTGATGGTAGAAAATGTGATAAGCTCAAAAGGTGCTGGAGCACAATTGGCGTAAGGTGGCATCAAGGTTTTTGAAGTTTCCTTGAATTCTTTTAGTTGAATGTGTACCAACATCAGGAATTAAAGCAAAATCAAATGCAGATAAGAGTGCGATTTTCTTAGATCAAAATGTTAATTAACTTGACATCCTTCGAGCAGAGTGAACATGTTTTTAGTATGGATTTTTTTAGGAATAAGTGCACCCATAAATTCTAAAACTTGTCTCGGAAATGCAAACAAATCCTAAAAACTTTTAAAAAGTACAATCAAATTTTAAAACTTGTCAAATTTATATAATCAAGTCATTTCACTAATTCCATCCGATTCGTTTAACAAAAAATGCTATGTGAATTGTTCTTTTTTTTTATGTTTTGAATACATGTGGCACCGATGTGACACCAAGTAGGTGCTACTTCGGAAAAAATAACTTGAAAATTCAACAAGAAAAAAGAAAAAGGATAAAAAAATGTATACAAAAAGAAAACAGCATTAACATAAAAAAAAAGCCGAAGTTAAAATAAAAAAAATCAAAATACATATTGAGGGTTGGGTTGGGGGGCCACCCTACTTCACCGACGAGGGCCAGCAACCCTGGCTTGACCCTCACCATTGAAGTAGAGTGCGTTTTTCCCTTTTGCTTTTCAGCCTTTTCATTAGACTTTGTAATCTAATTCAATTGAGATTAGGAGGAAGAAAAGCGTCATTTTGGTTTGTTATGTCACTCTTCATTAGCATTATGGCCACGTAGAAAAGAGAAAGCAAATGAAAACCTACATTGGTATTTTCCGTTAGCCAAATTGGATGGAGCTAATAGAGAAACTTAATTGCATCAATTTGATAAGTTTTACGTCTTGATTACACTTTTAAGACAGGTTTTGAGACTTCTGATACACTTATCATTTTTTTTATGTCCATTGCTTTTGCATGTGCCCAAGGTCACCTAAGTGAAAAACTGTGGCGGCCGGGCCCTCCATCGGACCACCTTTTTTTATATACTGTTTTTTATAATCTGAATTTAAAAAAAATCAATAAGTATGGAAAATAAACATATTTGATATTATGCCTTTGTATTATTTTATTTCACTAGTTTACATATCACTTTTATATAGCTTCTCAATCCTATATTAGAAATTTAGGCTTATTTTATCCTATTAGTGTTTATAAACTTTAAATATCGAGAATGCATTATTAATAAAACATAACTCTTATATTTTTAACGTGGATGTCTGGGCAGGCCGGATTTCAAGACCCTTACTTGGGCCCGGCCTGCCCATTAACCGGGTCTAAAAAATTTTCCCAATTGTGATATGATCGGAGCAATCTTTCGGTAGCGATATGTTCTAGAAATCTTATGCTTTTTTTTTTGGGTGATCGAGCTATTTCTAGGTTTAGGAATGATCTGGAGATGCAAAAAAATTCAGTCATCTTGATTTCCTTTTAAATTCAACCTCATTATTTAATTGTTTCTCGAATCGGGACACCAAGTCCCAGGCTATCATGCGATTTGAAGGTTCAATTAAAGATTAATTAAGATGTCGACCGCTAAATTAAACAGTGATACTTTTTCCTAAAGAAATGGAAAATTTTAAATCCCATTGGAATCTAAAGAATGTATTGATTTATACTTAATTTCTCGGTTTAGATGTACAAAGCGTAGATATTGAATAAAAGCTAGAAAAAAATTGCTCTTTTCTCTGTGTGGAACTCGCATACACAATGGAAGTGAACGAGAAATGCAATATTTATAGCATCGGAATGGTAACATTGGAAGTAATCATGGGAGGCCATCCGGGCAATCTCATTTCTTCTCTCGCGTCCTCATCTTCAGCATCATCATCATCATCGAGCAATTCAACGGCTTCTTGGCCACAGAAAGAAGTTTTAGATCAAAGAATTCCATACCTAGAAGGTAATGTGCTAGGGGAAGTGGCTTTAGTGACAAAGATGGCATTTTTGTGCTTATATCCCAAACTAGAGAATTGTCCAACCACACAACAAATTTCTCGGGCAATATTAGCAGATAGCTCAATCGTGTTAAGAGCATCAAAGGGCATCAAATTGGAAGAACTAGTTGATCATACATGCCTGACTTATTGAGATATTTCGATCTTTCTACTGCAACCCAACAAACCCTATCTTGTACTTTATTTATCTTAGTCAATTCCATTATCCATGCCTGTAATGCTTCATTAGTTACTTGAAAGGGAATTATTGTGATTTGCAATTCCAACCTGAATGAGATGGCCCACGGCTGCGCCGTCCAATCCTTAAAAATTGCTTAGGAGGTAACCAAGATCATGATATTTCTTGTAGCTATCACATTGACTTGTTATAATTTGGCTTGTAATGTAGAATTATAAACACTAACAGTAGAAAATGCGATTAGCTCAAATGAACACGATTGGTGGAACCTGGCATCTAGTTTTGTGAAGTTTCGTCCAATTATTTTTGTTGAATGTGTACCGACATTATAATTTTTAAAAAATGAAATGCATATCACAGTATGATTTGCTAAGATCAAATTATGTGACTAACTTTACAACCTTCGAAGAGAGAGAACCAATTTTAGTAAGAATTTTTTTTCAGAGGTTGGTATATCAAAATTTCTAAAACTCATACACGCACATGCAATTGAGTCTTAACATGTTCAAAAGTACAATCAAGTCATAGAATTTGTGAAATTGGTATGATCGACTCCCTTCATTGACTCCGTCCACTTTGCCTAACGAAAATAAAAATAAAAATAAGAAAGCCAAATATTTTTTTTAAATAAAAAAAGGTGCAAACCAAAGGGGTTGGGTTCGCCCTTGCCTTGCCTGTCCATTGCCGAAGGAGTTGGTTCCTACGGCATTGCCCTTGAAGCCCCCTTCGGCAGGATGTGTTTTTCTTTTATTTTCATTTTCAGCTTTTTTTAAATTATTTTTATTTTGACCCTTTTTTTCCTTTTAAATGTAATTTTAATTAAAGTTGGTGAAAAACAGTTTGGACCTCTTGTCAACGTGGTACTCTTCATTATCATAATGGTCATTTAGAGAGAAAGAAAGTATCAAAAAGTCACATCAACATTTTCCGTTAACTAGATAGATGAAGCTAATAAAGATATTCGATTGCATCGACTTGATAAATTATAAGATTCAATTGTATTTTTTTTTTAAGTTTTAACACTTAATTAGTCCGCGAAGATAAATTTTAAGATCTATTATTCACTTCTCCTATAATTTTATTACGTCCATTGCCATTGCAAGTGCCCAAGGGAAAATTTTGTCCAAACGGGCCTCAACGGGCGCCGACGGGCCCCACCTGCCGCGTGATGTCTCTCTTCTCATGTCACGCCGCGTCCCTCGGGTCTCCACAGCGCCTCAGGCTTAGCGCTTTCCATGTTTACATTGCGCGCGCTCTCTCTCTCTCCTTAAAAGCGGCTTTCTCACTCTGTGCTGTCTCCTTCTTCATCTCTCGTTTTCGCTACCGACGCGAACACGCCCCTCCAAGATCCTCTGTCCCCTCAACAATGTCGACTCTCACAGTCCCAGAGCCAGTGCCCTCCATGGCCGATGACTGCGAGCAACTCCGTAAAGCTTTCGCAGGTTCGCTAGCAGGGTTTGACGATTTGCGACGTCCGTCGCAAATTTTTATTTCGTCGCTAAATTGCGACGGAATTTGCGACGAAATAAAAATTCGTCGCAAATTTGCGACGGAAAGTTAAGTCCGTCGCAAGCAAATTTGCGACGGAAGATAAGTCCGTCGCAAATTTGCGACGGAAAATTAAGTCCGTCGCAAAGTCCGTCGCAAATTTGCGACGGAACATAAGTCCGTCGCAAATTTGCGACGGAAAATTAAGTCCGTCGCAAGCAAATTTGCGACGGAAAATAAGTCCGTCGCAAATTTGCGACGGAACATAAGTCCGTCGCAAATTTGCGACGGAAAATTAAGTCCGTCGCAAGCAAATTTGCGACGGAAAATAAGTCCGTCGCAAATTTGCGACGGAAAATTAAGTCCGTCGCAAATTTGCGACGGAAAAATAAGTCCGTCGCAAGCAAAGTTACGACGGAAAATAAGTCCGTCGCAAGCAAATTTGCGACGGAACATTAAGTCCGTCGCAAATTTGCGACGGAAAATAAGTCCGTCGCAAATTTGCGACGGAACAATAAGTCCGTCGCAAGAAAAATTTGCGACGGAACATTAAGTCCGTTGCAAATTTGCGACGGAAAATTAAGTCCGTCGCAAGTAAATTTGTGACGGAAAATAAGTCCGTCGCAAATTTGCGATGGAAAATTAAGTCCGTCGCAAAGTTGCGACGGAAAATAAGTCCGTCGCAAGCAAATTTGCGACGGAACATTAAGTCCGTCGCAAATTTGCGACGGAAAATAAGTCCGTCGCTAGACCCGTTAAACGGGTGGGTCGGGTCGGGTTTGGGTCGGGTCATAAATGGTCCGACCCAAATTGACCCATTAACCCGTTTATGACCCATTTATTTCTAGTGTAAATATCTCGACCCATACCCGACCCGACCCATACCCGACCCATACCCGATCCGACCCATATTGCTAAAACACTTTTATATTTAACCTAATCTAGGAATATTTGTTTCTTATGATTTTTTTTTAAATTATACTGCTAAAACATTTTATGCAATACAAAACTAGTGAAAAATTTTATAATTTTTTTTAAAATTGAGGTTCTGTTTGTTTTACGAAAAATGTGACATTTCTAGAAAATATTTTCCATAAAGTTATTATCCAAAAAAATAAAAAAACTAATATTTTTTTATTTTTAAAATCGAATTTTTAATTATTTTTTTATTTTCAAAATCGAATTTTTAATTATTTTTTATTTTATTTTATTTATTTTTCCTTTATTTTTTTTCTTTTTCCTTTTTGGCCGATTGCCGGCCGCCGTAGCCGGCGACCGACCACAGGCGAGGCCGAAGCCTCGCCGGCCTCAGGCGAGACTCGAGCTCGCCCGAGGCCGGCGAAGCTCGTTCTTGCCGATCTGGCGAGGCCGAAGCCTCGCCGGCCTCGGGCGAGGCTCGAGCCTCGCCGATCTGGCGAGCGTCGAGCTCGCCGGCCTCGGGCGAGCTCGACCTTGCCGGATCTGGCGAGACTCGAGCTCGCCGGCCTCCGGCGAGGTCGTTCCGCCCTGGTGGCCGGCCGCCGTGGCCAACCACCGGCCGGAAAAAAAAAAAGAAAGAAAGAAGAGAAAAGAAAAAGATAAAAAATTAAAATAACTAAATTTCGTTTTTTTTAAAACATTTTTGTAAAAGAGGGAGAGAGAGAGAGTGGATGGGTCTAGTAGGTGGGTTGGACATGGGTTCCAAACTCAACCCATTTAGACCCATTTATCTTTAAACTTTAAAATTTAAAACCCATTTAAGTTTGACTCTATAAAATTAAAGTGACCCATATATGACCCATTTATTTTTAAATGGGTCATATATGGGTTTATGACCCATTTTGACACATCTATCCGTCGCAAGCAAAATTTGCGACGGAACATTAAGTCCGTCGCAAATTTGCGATGGAAAATAAAGTCCGTCGCAAATTTGCGACGGATTTATTGGTCCGTCGCAAAAAAAAATTCCCGCCCATTTCACCAAAAGAATTCCCGCCCATTTGACCAAAAACCAAAAATTCCCGCCTGTCCTTTTACCCCCTTTTTTCTCTTTTTTTTTCTTTTTTCTTGTCTTCTTCCTCCCCCTTCTTCTTCTCTTCTTCCTCCTCTGGATTTAGGTGACTGGCCCACCATGACAGAAACCTCGAACCTCACGACCGCCATCCGACGACCGCGAGCTACTGCTATCCGCGCTTCAACTTCAGCTTCCTCTTCGTTTCCATCGGCAGATGATCCTCCGTCGTTGCCGCCGTCGCCGCCATTGCTGACGCTCGAGCTCGAGCTCGTTCGAACCTCCACCGGAAGCAAATCCAGCCGAGCATGCGCGCGCCTTCGTTCCCTCGCGAACTCGCGGCTCCGCGAACGGAGCTCCGTGCGTAGATCTCTCCATCGCCGTCGGTCCAGAGCGCTCGCTAACGATGTCGACGGACGCATGCGGCTCCCGGCTCGGCTCGAGGAGGAGCTCGCAGCTCGAGGCGAGCGAGAACGAGTTCGACGGCTCCCTGAGCTCGGCGGCTCACTTCCCGCTGCTGCGGACGCCGCTGAACGTGATCCAGGACCTGTCGCAGCGCCACGGCGGGGTCCACGGGCCGGACATGGACGCTAGGGAGAAGAGCGAGCTGATCGGAGCCAGCAGGCCGTCGGACAAGAAGGTGGAAGCGTGGCATTTGACTGCGAGGGCTGCTCGCGGGGGGAAGACTCATTCGGAGCCTAGCTCGGCGCAAAGCACGCCTGCGAGGGCTGCTGGCTCGAGAGCCTCGCTCGGCGGAGCAATGGTGGGCTGCGCTGGGTCTAGAGGTAACGATTTGACCGGACATAGGAGAATGAGCTTGTACCCGGGGGCTTCAAGAGGATTCCAGATTGCAAATGCAGAAACTCGGCTGGAAGTTCCGCATTTCGAGCTCGAGGAAAATTCGTCCTTCTGGACTGATAATAACGTGCAGGTTCGTTAACAATCGGTCTTCTCCCTTATTTGGCCGTAAAGCACTCTCCGACGATTCAACGTTCACAGCTAGCTCCGTTTCTACTTTAAGTTTAAGGATATCTATTCACTAATCGGCCAATCTAGATTGGAAAGTTTCAATCAGATTCTGTCTATACATGTTTCATAAGTCATTCAATTACTTTTTGCTGTTAAGAACCGACAGGAAGTTTGTGCGGCAACGTCCTTGAGGCTTTGAGGCAGGACCTGCAGGGATGAGTGTGGGGTGAGGCTGTCGCCGGAGGAGGCGGAGGCGGATGAGGAGGCGGAGGAGGAGGAGGAGGCCTTGGAGCGCTTGGCCTTCCGACAGCCGCTGCCGACGGGGACGTTCCTGATGGTTCCGCCGTGGGTCCAGTAGCGTCGGCAGGTCTTGCAGAAGTAGCGGGGCCGGGAGAGGCTGTAGTTGTTGTAGTAGCAGAAATCTTTTTTAGCACTTCTTTGGTTTACTCAACCGAAATCTTTCTTTTTTTTTTGGAAATTATGCTAGGATTTTTTTTTATAAGTGCAGAAAAAATAGATTTATCAAGTTTGGTTGCAATTCAATGTTATCCGCTCTATCTTCAGCCAGCCATATGAAAAAAAGAGTTAATATATTATTGTCGGAAGAGGGGACTACGTAATTTCGGCAGCAAAATAAATGTCCCGATAAAATAAAAAATAGGAAAAAAATTCAAACAATGTTAAAATTCTTACAGACCAAAAAACAAAAACATTTCGTCACAATTTAGAGACCAAAAAAAAATTTCGTCGCACATTAACGATGAATTTTGAGAAGAATACAATTCGTGGCTAATTTGTGACGAATTTTGTGATGGACAATTAGCGATGAATGCCGTTCGTGGGTAATTTGCGACGAATTTTTTGCGATGATTTTTGTGACGAATAAAGTTTGTGGCTAATTTGCGATGAATTTTGCAATGAATTATTTGCGACGAATTTTGCGATGAATTTTGCGATGAATTATTTGCGACGAATTTTGCAACGGATCGTGTTCGTCGCAAATTTGCGACGACATTTGCGACGAAATTTGCGACGGAAAATTTACAAATTCGTCGCAAATTTGCGACGGATTTTGCGACGGATTCAGTTCGTCGCAAATTTGCGACGAATTTTGCGACGGATTGAGTTCGTCGCAAATTGCGACGAATTTGTAAATTTTCCGTCGCAAAAATTTGCGACGCCCGAGTAGCGACGGAATTTTTTCCGTCGCAAAATCCGTCGCAAATTTGATTTGCGACGGATTTTTCCGAAATTTCCGTCGCAAATTTCGTCGCAAAAAACAAGTTTTTTTGTAGTGTGTGATGCGTACTTGGCAAATGAAGCAACGAAAAGATGAACTTCAAGCAATCAGGTTCTCATGGAAATAGCCTGCACAAGGTCTCCTCACCACTTGCTGTTGGCAAGACAAGCATATCATGCTCAATACAAGAAATCGCTGGAAGAGGACGTCGCACACCACACAACTGGGGATTTTCGTGTGGTATTGCTTTTACACTTGCCTGAAGCCATGAAGTTATCCAATCCTGATGATTGTCCGTAACTTTTGTCCATACATTTTGCAATGAGTACTTTGTACAATGAAGTCTCTGTAGCTACGTAATACTGATAATAATATCGTATTGCTCTCCTGGGAAATATTCTTTGTGATTGATGAAGGCAAGTAAAATCAAATGCATCTAATTCAGCATATTTCTGCATATTACAGGGAGATGAGAACATAAGTTGCAAGGTATTACATTGTAGAGAATGCTTGTTGGGATGGTGGCGTGATTGAGAGCAGTTCCTGATATTTTCATCGAACTCTGGAGACCACATATATGCTATAGTGTCCATCATCAAAAGATTAGCCCTATAACAACCCATGAAATAATTTTCATCTATTTTGAACCTTTTTGATTTTCAGTAGGTGTTGATTTAAGTAATTTCCTTGGCTGTTGGGAAAAAACTGTATTTTGATACGGTTTCTTTGTCTCCTCGTTGCTGGTACCTCTCGTGAGCTCGTATTGTTATGATGGAGATGAGGTGAACATGACTTTAACAAAAGCAGAGGCTAAGATACTCCACGAGAAGATCTCAGAGAAGGCTTACAGCCATAAGGATCTCATAAGGATTTTGGCTACTAGGAGTAAAGCACAGGTCAATGCTACACTGAATCACTACAAAAATGAGTTTGGAAATGATATCAACAAGGTGAGTTGGAATTTCTATGAACTAGCCCTTTCATGTTCTTTTACTTATATGTCTAAAGTTTGCAGTTCCTCAAGGATGAAGAGTGCCAATGGCAGTAGGTATTATTCATTTTTGAGTTTTTGGTTAGCAGTCATGCTGTTGCTGAGAGTAAGAGGCAACTTCACGATGTCTTGTTTCTAAAAAATCGAGACCTAATAACATCCCTGCTTCCGAGTTAGTCATTATTATACTTTGTGCTCTGTTTCGGTATGGGTCACTTTCAAACTACGACTTTCGGTAGTATGCATCAGAACATATTGAACTTTTCTCTGTTATAGACTAAGAATTGTCTAATTCTTGATCGTTCATGTTCGCAGGATTTGAAAACTGATCCAAAAGACGAGTTCCTTGCTATACTGAGAGCTACAGTCAAGTGCCTGACTCGCCCTGAGAAGTATTTTGAGAAGGTTATTCGTTTGGCCATCAATAGGCGTGGAACAGATGAAGGAGCTCTGACCAGAGTGGTTGCTACCAGGGCTGAGGTCGACACGAAGTTTATAAGTGAGGAGTACCAAAGGAGGAATAGTGTCCCCCTTGATCGTGCCATTGTCAAAGACACTACTGGAGATTATGAAAAAATGCTACTGGCATTGATTGGCCATGCTAAGGCTTGATTTACAAGTACTTGTAAAGCTATGTCCAGTGGAGGCAATTGTCTATTTTGGCGTGGTTTGAGGTGTTTCTGTTTTCCTTGCTTTCCGGTAACATACAATTACCAACACGCCTCCCCAGAAAGTCTGTCAATTATATCTATGCGAAGCAAATACATTTCTTATCATGGCGTTGGATTTGTACTTCTGAGAAGTCTTTGATTGCTAGTAAGTGACTGTGAACTTGGTTTCCTTGCAATCGTGTTATAGCAGTGTTAGCAATTCAATGAACAATGCTGCAGGAACTGCTTATGCTATGGCCTTTTAGATGATGAAGAACAAATATTATAAGGATCGCCACACACATAAGGATCTTTAGAGAGAAAAGCTCTAGAGAAAAGCTTTGAATATGATAATACTTGTGAGATGATACAATTGAGGGGAGGAGACCCCTGTATACAAAGGTACGGTCTAACTACAACTGTAGATCTCTCCCCAATCTAACTGTATTTAATGGTGGAGATTACATTTCCCCATCTGTCAACTATCCTCATTTATTACAGGAGTGTACATTTACAATATTGCCCTCCCCTAGGAGTGTTCTTGAATATATAAGAAAAGGGAAAATTATCAAGAAAGTTCAAAAAAATATTGCAATTGTTCAGTCATAAACCTTTTTTTAATGCCAATTAAACATTTTGTATTTGTATCAATTGAGTTTATCCGGTCAAGTTTGGCCAAAAATCGCTGACATGGACACCAGTCGTCCCACGCGACGTGAACAGGCTGAAGTGGACAATTTTTAATAATTTTTTTGAATTTTTTTTCTTTTTTTCTTTTCTTTTCTTTTCTTTTTTTTTCCCAACTATGGCCAGTAAGAGTAGGCGAGCAAGGGTGTTGATGAGGGCCACAACACCCTCGCCGGGTCTAGGCAAGGGCACAACTCCCTCGACGGGTCGGATTTGGTGAGGGCATTGGGCCCTCACCAGATCTTGCTAGCAAAGGCGTCATGGCTCTAGCCCAAGGGCTGTCGTGATGCCCTTGCCTGTGGCCAACAATGGTCACCGGCCACAGTTGAGAGTTGGGAAAAAAACAGAGAGGAAAGAAAAGAAATTAGAAAAGATAAAAGAAAAACATAGATAAAATAAATAAATATTATTATTAAAAATTGTTCATGTCAACGCCGGCCATGCTACGTGAGACAGCTAGCATCCACGTCAGTGATTTCCGGTCAAACTTAGTCGGATGGTCTCAATTAGCACAAATGTAAAAAGTTTAGACTCAATTGGCATAATTACAATAAATTTAAAACTTTTTTGGTAATTCTCCCCACAAGAAAACCCTAGCACTTAGTAAATTCATGGTTCGCCCGTCCTTCATGGATTGTTCACGATCCTTCATGCAGGTGGCATCTCAACCATAATGCTCAATGCTTGTGGTGATTTCAACTCCATGTGATCGTCCACGACCATTCATGCAGGTGGCACGAGTGATATCTGAATCATCTATATTAACATTAGACTACCCACTAGGAGCCTTGGAGGTGCTTTTGCAGAAACACGGCAATCTCCTCGGTTGCTCGGCACTGCATGGCCACTTGCCACAAGAATTCAGCTGCTAATTCCAAATTGATGCGAGGCAAATCTTGACACGAATGGCAGTACTTTGTCCCAAAAAAAGAGGAGTGGCAGTATGATGACCGCCTCAAGTGAACTTATTTTTGGATGAAAGATTTAATTGCCGCCAGGAGGGATGTGAAAAGCTGAATTTGTGGATGGGTACCTTTAAATAGGGAATGCTTGTCTTCTATTCTGGACCAGAAGATTCTCAAGCTTAGTCAAACGTCAATTGTACAAACTCTCTAGTTGGTTAAGCAAAAGTCTGGCTCCAATCCAACTTTAATGTGCACGCTGGACGCTGGATTTGCTGATATCAGACTCTGGTCTGTAGAATGAGTGCAGTACTTGATTAAACTGCGTGTAGACGCATTATTGTCCCCATTACATATAAATGAAAGCTTTCAGAATACGTTCATTTGCTGATACAGCTCAATATGTCAATGCATTTGATCTGTAATTTGAGGGTGAAGTTAATGAAAAAATTACTTACAAAGTTTCTCGAAACTCTTTGCAGGATGTGGACATGCATTCTTTTCAGGATTTTAAGGAATTGTAACATTCCAATGGTGGCCATTGGCACGGTAACGCTCTTTCTTGACTCTGGTATTTGTACTACTGAGGATGCATAACTGCCCTTTTAACAATTGTACCTGCGTTCACGGCAGTTCCCTACTGATCTGGCCTTGGCTATTGAAAAGAAAAGCAGGCACATCGAGATATCACTGTACTGCCATGCACGGGCTACCGAGAGCTTCTTTACATGCATGGCTGATGTCGGATATTTGCTGAAGTCAAGGCATCTTAGGAGAGTCGATGTGGTCATTTTTAGCACATCGACTGCCATTCTAATGCACTGCTATGCACAGGAGAGGGAAAGTACTTGAGCATTCTCGATCGGGAGTTTGGCGTTCCTCCTTCCCCTCGTGAAACACCAAGGTGCAAAAGATCACTTGAAAATTCATCTCTTTCTCTGACTTGATATACAGAACATGACTTATTCTTTTGGTTTCCTCTCGCTTATTGCCGTCTTGAGGTGGCTTGTACCTTATGTATTCTCGTGTTTCAACGAAGCAGTGGCTGAGGATGCCAAGATTCAACCTGTGTGTTATTTTTATCCATAGTGTCATCAGTCAGGTCATGGGGTAGCAAGTGACACCAAGTTTTGTCCCGTACATGTAAATTTCTCGAAACAAATTGGAATATTTATTTCATGGCTTTAACAACCGTGGGACAATGCTCTTATAGAGTTGTAGACATCACTAGCCTTTTACCTGAAGTAACTACAGTAATACCAGCTCTTCCCAATCTGATTGACTTATCATTGTCCATTACGCAAATTGGCCATAGACATCACTTGGTGGTAATGCCAATTATAAAATAAAGGATATGCATTGTGCTTTATCTTGGCATGGATCGCTTCCGAACTACCACCTTAGGTATTATGCATCAGAACATATTGAGCTTCTCTTTCTACAAGACTAGAATATTATCTAATTCTTGATCCTTCATGTTTGCAGGATTTGAAAGCTGATCCGAATGACAAGTTCCTTCCTTTACTCAGAGCTACAATCAAGTGTCTCACTCGCTCTGAGAAGTACTTTGAAAAGGTTCTTCGCGTGGCCCTCAGTGCATAAAGGCGAGATGAAGAGGCTCTGGTCAGAGCGTTTTCTACCTGGGCAGAGGTCAAGATGAAGCTTGTAGCTAAGGAGTACCGAAGAAAGAATGAAGCCCCCCTTAATCCTGGCTATGAAATGCTTCAGGTACTAGTTACCTGTGCACACGCATAAGTACTCACGAAGCTAGTAGAAGTGTCTTGAGAGATAATGACATATAGTTCGATCATGATAAGTACGTTGGAGGGCACAAAATTGGAAGAACTAGTTGATCCCGAATGCTTGCCTTATTAACACTTTGGGCATTCTGTGGTAGCTTATGTAGTAAGTTCTCCCTTTTATTTCTCTTACAAGGATGATAATTTTCCCAATGATGAATTAACTAAAATCTTGCAATTTTATCCTAAAAACGATAAATTATTGTCGAGACATCTGACCCTTCAGAATGGCTTAAGAGATAAAAAGATCATGACATTGGATGTCTATTTATTACAGTATTACGAGTCAACTTGGCATATCATGTACAATCTCTTGCTACAATAGAGAATGTAAACATCCCAAAAATGTATGTGGTGGCAAGTGATTTTCTTGATGAAGTTGTCATTTTCTTACTTAATCGCGAAATGAGAATATCATCAAACATTCTCGAAAGGTCTAGTACGGAATTGCCATCCATATAATATGTTTAAAACTAATTTGGTAATTTTTGTGTATAATGAATGATGACCGTTATGATAGCAAAACGACTTCCGCAAGTGTCGATCCCTTGTGCAAATGCACCTTCCTCAACCCTAGTGCCATCACTGGCGCAGCCACACTAGCCACGTTTTCATCTCCTCTACTTTATTCTTGTCCATCAATTACCAAAATATGTACAAAAATTAGAGATGCAGGATAATAGATTTCCAAAAATAAGAGATTTAATAAAGTAACCACCAAAAGAAAATTACTTGATAAATTTCGTTTATTATCAAAACATGTGTGAAAATTATAGATGCTAATTAGATACAGAATTATGTTAAAGAATTAGAGATGCACAAGAATTAGAGATACATGTAGTCGTTCTTATATTTCAGTTGATTATCCATATGTGATTATACGTTCTGTTCATAATATCGTGGGTATACCATGACATGTGATCTTCTAAATTCTGTGTCTCCCTGTGATTTCCATGTCATCGGCGTTTTGTAGTCTTTTGGATGATTGATTCTGCTGAACGTGATGCGCGCATGGCAAGTAGAGCAATTCAAAGTGGGAGTTATGTTGTTTTCATTGAGATAGCCTGCACAAGGTTTTCCCATTACTTGATCTTGGCGAAACATGCATATCATGCTCAATACAAGAAGTCACTGGAAGAGGATGTGCCTGACCACAACTGGGATATTTCCCGAGGTATTGCTTTTACACTTTCTTGAAGTTGTAACAAGAAGTTTCCTAATTCTAATGATTGTTATTCGGCGTAACTCTTTTCCATAAATGTTGCAATAAGTATTTTGTACGATAAAGTTTTCGTAACTCCATGACGCTCTAGAGTAATTGCTCTCCTCTAAAAGTATTCCTTGAGATTGATGAAAGCAAGTAAGATCAAAATGTGTCCGATATTACAGAGAGTCAGAGAATACAAATTGTAAGGTGTTGAATCTTTAAGACAGTTTTGAAGATTTGTATGAAAATGCTTGTCCGGATGGTGGTATGATTGAAAGATTTCCTCATAGTTTGGCTTGTTATTTGATTGGTTATGGTTTCACGAAAATGTAGAGACTATACGGCACTTCATTAGAACCCTTTCCCCTATCTAAAATCAAGAACCAGGTTCATCATAAAAAAATTTAGCCCGATGATAATCCGTGAAATAATTCTTGTCTATCCCTGAATCATTGCATTTTTCACTAGGTGTTGAATATAAGTCAAATCACCTCTATTGAGTATAAATTGCATTTTGATACAGTTTCCTTAGCTCCTAGCTGCTCGCACCTCTCGTTAGCTCCTCCCGCAATCCTGAACCGAAAGTGTACATAACTTTGACACAAGCAGAGACTGTGGTACGCCACCAGAAGATCTCATATCAGGCTTATAGTGACTGGAGCTTGATAAGGATTTTAGCCACTAGGAGCAAAGCACAGGTCAATGCAACGCTGGATCATTACAAAAATGCCTCTAGGAATGATATCAACAAGGTGAGTGGAAATGACTATTAACCGGCCCTTTCATGTTGATTTTACAAATTTAAACATTACAGATCTTTGAGGAAGAAATGTACATGTTCTTTTTATGAGCTTTTGCTCAGTAATCATGTTGATGCTGACAAGTAGGAGGTAACTTAGAGATATCTAGATTGTAAAATATTACTACCCATTTTCAATATAATCAGTCCCCTGCATTGTGCTTTGTCTTGGCATGGATCGCTTCCGGACTACAACCTTAGGTATTATGCATCAGAACATATTGAGCTTCTATCTGTTCTAGACTAGAGAATTATCTAATTCTTGATCCTTCGGGTTTATAGGATTTGAAAGCTGATCCGAATGCCAAGTTCCTTCCTTTACTCAGAGCTACAATCAAGTGTCTCACTCACCCTGAGAAGTACTTCGAGAACGTTCTTCGCCTGCCCCTCAGTGCAGAAAGACGAGATGAAGAGGCTCTGGTCATACTGTTTTCCACCAAGGCAGAGGTCAAGATGAAGCTTGTAGCTGAGGAGTACCGGAGAAAGAATGGAGCCCCCCTCAATCCTGGCTATGAAATGCTTCAGGTACTAGTTGCCTGGGCACACGCATAAGTACTCACGAAGCTATTACAAGTGTGTCGAGAGATAATGACATGTAGTTCGATCATGATAAGCAAGTTGGAGGGTAGACAATTGGAAGAACTAGTTGATCCCGGATGCTTGCCTTATTAACACTTTGGTCATTCTATGGTAGCTTATGTAGCAAGTTCTCCCTTTTATTTCCCTTACAATGATGATAATGATCATTTTCCCAATGATGAATTAACTAGTTGAAGCTATTGAAATCTTGCAATTTTATCCGAAAAACAATGAATTATTGTCGAGACATCCGACCTTTCAGAATGGCTTAAGAGATAAAAAGATCATGACATTGGATGTCTATTTGTTACAGTATTCCGAGTCAACTTGGCATATCATGTACAATTTCTTGCTACAATAGAGAATGTAAACATCCCAAAAATATATGAGGTGACAAGTGATTTTTTTGATGAAGTTATCATTTTCTTGCTTCATCGCGAAATGAGAATATCATCAAACATTCTCCAAAGGTCTAGTACGGAATTGCCATCCCTATCATTTGTTTAAAACTAATTTGGTAACTTTTGTGTATAATAAATGATGACAGTTATGATAGGAAAACAACTCCCGCAAGTGTCGATCCCTCGTGCAAATGCACCTTCCTCAACCCTAGTGCCATTGCTAGCGCAGCCATACTAGCCACGTCTTCGTCTCCTCTACTTCATTATTGTCCACCAATTACCAAAATATATACAAAAATTAGAGATGCAGGATTATAGATTTCCAAAAATAATAGATTTAGTAAAGTAACCATCAAAAGAAAATTACTTGATAAATCTCGTTTATTATCAAAACATGTGTGAAAATTATAGATGCTAATTAAATACAGAATTATGCATAAGAATTAGAGAAGCACAAGAATTAGAGATACATGTAGTCATTCCTATATTTCAGTTGACTATCCATACGTGATTATACTTTCTGTTCATAATATCGTGGGTATACCATGACATGTGATCTTCTAAATTCTTTGCCTCCCTGTGATTTCCATGTCATCGGCGTTTTGTAGTCTTTTTTATGCTTGATTCTGCTGAACGTGATGCGCACATGGCAAGTAGAGCAATTCGAAGTGGGAGTTATGCTCTTCTCATTGAGATAGCCTGCACAAGGTTTTCCCAGCACTTGATCTTCGCGAAACATGCATATCACGCTCAATACAAGAAGTCGCTGGAAGAGGACGTGGCTGACCACAACTGGGATATTTCCGGAGGTATTTCTTTTACACTTTCCTGAAGTTGTGACATTAAGTTTCCCAATCCTGATTATGGTTATTCGGAGTAACTCTTTTCCATAAAAGTTGTAGTAAGTATTTTGTAGGATGAAGTCTCCGTAACTCCCTAACGCTCTAGAGTAATTGCTGTCCTCTAAAAGTATTTCTTGAGACTGATGAAGGCAAGTAAGATCAAAATGTGTCCGATATTACAGAGAGTCAGAGAATACAAGTTGCACGGTGTTGAATCTTTAAAACAGTTTTGGAGTTTTGTATGATAATGCATGTCCGGATGGTGGTATGATTGAGAGAGTTCCTCATAGTTTGGCTTGTTATTTGATTGGTTATGATTTCGCCAAACTGTGGAGACTATATGCCACTTCATTAGAACTCTTTCTCCTATCTAAAATCAAGAACCAGGTCCATCATAAAAAAATTTAGCCCCATGATAGTCCGTGAAATAATTCTTGTCTATCCTTGAATCATTGCATTTTTCACTAGGTGTTGAATGTAAGTCAAATCTCCTCTGTTGAGTGTTAACTGCATTTTGATACGGTTTCCTTAGCTACTAGCTGCTCGCACCTCTCGTTAACTCATCCCGCTATCCTAAACCGAAAGTGTACATAACTTTGGCACAAGCAGAGGCTGTAGTACGCCACCAGAAGATCTCAGATGAGGCTTAGAGCGACCGGAGCTTGATAAGGATTTTAGCCACTAAAAGCAAAGCACAGGTCAATGTAGCGCTGGATCATTAAAAAAATGCCTCTGGGAATGATATCAACAAGGTGAGTGGAAATGACTATTAACCGGCCCTTTCATGTTGATTTTACAAATTTAAACATTACAGATCTTTGAGGATGAAATGTACATGTTCTTTTTATGAGTTTTTGCTCAGCAATCATGTTGATGCTGACAAGTAGGAGGTAACTTAGAGATATCTAGATTCTAAAATATTACTAACCATTTTCAAAATAATCAGTCCCATGCATTGTGCTTTGTCTTAGCATGGATCACTTCCCGACTACAACCTTAGGTATTATGCATCAGAACATATTGAGCTTCTCTCTGTTCTAAACTAGAGAATTATCTAATTCTTGATCCTTCGGGTTTGTAGGATTTGAAAGCTGATCCGAATGACAAGTTCCTTCCTTTACTCAGAACTAGAATCAAGTGTCTCACTCACCCTGAGAAGTACTTCGAGAGGTTCTTCGCCTGCCCCTCAGTGCAGAAAGAAGAGATGAAGAGGCTCTGGTCATACTGTTTTCCACCAAGGCAGAGGTCAAGATGAAGCTTGTAGCTGAGGAGTACCGGAGAAAGAATGGAGCCCCCCTCAATCCTGGATATGAAATGCTTTAGGTACTAGTTGCCTGGGCACACGCATAAGTACTCACGAAGCTATTACAAGTGTGTCGAGAGATAATGATATGTAGTTCGATCATGATAAGCACATTAGAGGGCAGAAAATTGGAAAAACTAGTTGATCCCGGATGCTTGCCTTATTAACACTTTGGAGATTCTGTCGTAGCTTGTGTAGCAAGTTCTCCCTTTTATTTCCCTTACAATGATGATAATGACCATTTTCCCAATGATGAATTAACTAGTTGAAGCTATTGAAATCTTGCAATTTTATACGAAAAATAATGAATTATTGTCGAGACATCTAACCCTTCAAAATGGCTTAAGAGATGAAAAGATCATGACATTGGATGTCTATTTGTTACAGTATTCCGAGTTAACTTGGCATATCATGTACAATCCCTTAGTACAATAGAGAATGTAAACATCCCAAAAATATATGAGGTGGCAAGTGATTTTCTTGATGAAGTTATCATTTTCTTGCTTAATCGTGAAATGAGAATATCATCAAACATTCTCGAAAGCTCTAGTACGGAATTGCCATCCATATAATATGTTTAAACTAATTTGGTAATTTTTGTGTATAATAAATGATGACCGTTATGATAGGAAAACAACTCCCACAAGTGTCAATCCCTTGTCCAAATGCACCTTCCTCAACCCTAGTGTCATCACTCGCGCAGCCATACTAGCCACGTCTTCGTCTACTCTACTTCATTATTGTCCACCAATTACCAAAATATGTACAAAAATTAGAGATGCAGGATTATAGATTTCCAAAAATAAAAGATTTAGTAAAGTAACCACCAAAAGCAAATTACTTGATAAATCTGGTTTATTATTAAAACATATTTGAAAATTATAGATGCTAATTAGATATAGAATTACGCATAATAATTAGAGATGCACAAAAATTAGAGATACATGTAGTCATTCCTATATTTTAGTTGACTATCCATACGTGATTATACGTTCTATTCATAATATCGTGGGTATACATGACATGTGATCTTCTAAATTCTGTGTCTCCCTGTGATTTCCATGTCATCGGCGTTTTGTAGTCTTTTTTATGCTTGGTTCTGCTGAATGTAATGCGCGCATGGCAAGTAGAGCAATTCGAAGTGGGAGTTATGCTCTTCTCATTGAGATAGCCTGCACAAGGTTTTCCCAGCACTTGATCTTGGCGAAAAATGCATATCACGCTCAATACAAGAAGTCGCTGGAAGAGGACGTGGCTGACCACAACTGGGATATTTCCTGAGGTATTGCTTTTATACTTTCCTGAAGTTGTGACATGAAGCTTCCCAATCCTGATTATGGTTATTCAGAGAAACTCTTATCCATAAAAGTTGCAGTAAGTATTTTGTAGGATGAAGTCTCCGTAACTCCCTGACACTCTAGAGTAATTGCTGTCCTCTAAATGTATTCCTTGAGATTAATGAAGGCAAGTAAGATCAAAAAGTGTCCGATATTATAGAGAGTCGGAGAATACAAGTTGCACGGTGTTGAATCCTTAAGACAGTTTTGGAGTTTTGTATGATAATGCTTGTCCGGATTGTGGTATGATTGAGAGAGTTCCTCATAGTTTGGCTTGTTATTTGATTGGTTATGGTTTCTCCAAACTGTGGAGACTATATGCCACTTCATTAGAACCTTTTCTCCTATCTAAAATCAAGAACCAAGTCCATCATAAAAAATTTAGCCCGATGATAGTCCGTGAAATAATTCTTGTCTATCCCTGAATCATTGCATTTTTTACTCGGTGTTGAATGTAAGTCAAATCTCCTCTGTTGAGTATAAACTGCATTTTGATACGGTTTCCTTACCTCCTAGCTGCTCGCACCTCTCGTTAGCTCATCCCGCTATCATGACCCGAAAGTATACATAACTTTAGCACAAACAGAGGCTGTGGTACGCAACCAGAAGATCTCAGATAAGGCTTATAGCGACCGGAGCTTGATAAGGATTTTAGCCACCAGGAGCAAAGCACAGGTCAATGCAATGCTGGATCATTACAAAACTGCCTCTGGGAATGATATCAACAAGATGAGTGGAAATGACTATTAACCGGCCATTTCATGTTGATTTTACAAATTTAAAGATTACAGATCTTTGAGGATGAAATGTACATGTTCTTTTTATGAGCTTTTGCTCAGCAATCATGTTGATGCTGACAAGTAGGAGGTAACTTAGAGATATCTAGATTCTAAAATATTACTACCCATTTTCAATATAATCAGTCCCCTCCATTGTGCTTTGTCTTGACATGGATCGCTTCCAGACTACAACCTTAGGTATTATGCATCAGAACATATTGAGCTTCTCTCTGCTCTAGACTAGAGAATTATCTAATTCTTGATCCTTTGGGTTTGTAGGATTTGAAAGCTGATCCGAATGCCAAGTTCCTTCCTTTACTCAGAGCTAGAATCAAGTGTCTCACTCGCCCTGAGAAGTACTTCGAGAAGGTTCTTCCCCTGCCCCTCAGTGCATAAAGACGAGATGAAGAGGCTTTGGTCATATTGTTTTCTACCAGGGCAGAGGTCAAGATGAAGCTTGTAGCTGAGGAGTACCGGAGAAAGAATGGAGCCCCCCTCAATCCTGGCTATGAAATGCTTTAGGTACTAATTGCCTGGGCACACGCATAAGTACTCACGAAGCTATTACAAGTGTGTCGAGAGATAATGATATGTAGTTCGATCATGATAAGCACATTAGAGGGTAGAAAATTGGAAAAACTAGTTGATCCTGGATGCTTGCCTTATTAACACTTTGGAGATTCTGTCGTAGCTTGTGTAGCAAGTTCTCCCTTTTATTTCCCTTACAATGATGATAATGACCATTTTCCCAATGATGAATTAACTAATTGAAGCTATTGAAATCTTGCAATTTTATACGAAAAATAATGAATTATTGTCGAGACATCTAACCCTTCAAAATGGCTTAAGAGATGAAAAGATCATGACATTGGATGTCTATTTGTTACAGTATTCTGAGTCAACTTGGCATATCATGTACAATCCCTTAGTACAATAGAGAATGTAAACATCCCAAAAATATATGAGGTGGCAAGTGATTTTCTTGATGAAGTTATCATTTTCTTGCTTAATCGCGAAATGAGAATATCATCAAACATTCTCCAAAGGTCTAGTACGGAATTGCCATCCATATAATATGTTTAAAACTAATTTGGTAATTTTTGTGTATAATGAATGATGACCAGTATGAGAGGAAAACAACTCCCGCAAATGTCGATCCCTTGTGCAAATGCACCTTCCTCAACCCTAGTGCCATTGCTAGCGCAGCCATACTAGCCACGTCTTCGTCTCCTCTACTTCATTATTGTCCACCAATTACCAAAATATATACAAAAATTAGAGATGCAGGATTATAGATTTCTAAAAATAACAAATTTAGTAAAGTAACCACCAAAAGAAAATTACTTGATAAATCTCGTTTATTATCAAAACATGTGTGAAAATTATAGATGCTAATTAAATACAGAATTATGCATAAGAATTAGAGATGCACAAGAATTAGAGATACATGTAGTCATTCCTATATTTCAGTTGACTATCCATACGTGATTATACTTTCTGTTCATAATATCGTGGGTATACCATGACATGTGATCTTCTAAATTCTTTGCCTCCCTGTGATTTCCATGTCATCGGCGTTTTGTAGTCTTTTTTATGCTTGATTCTGCTGAACGTGATGCGCACATGGCAAGTAGAGCAATTTGAAGTGGGAGTTATGCTCTTCTCATTGAGATAGCCTGCACAAGGTTTTCCCAGCACTTGATCTTCGCGAAACATGCATATCACGCTCAATACAAGAAGTCTCTGGAAGAGGACGTGGCTGACCACAACTCGGATATTTTCTGAGGTATTTCTTTTACACTTTCCTGAAGTTGTGACATTAAGTTTCCCAATCCTGATTATGGTTATTCGGAGTAACTCTTTTCCATAAAAGTTGGAGTAAGTATTTTGTAGGATGAAGTCTCCGTAACTCCCTAACGCTCTAGAGTAATTGCTGTCCTCTAAAAGTATTCCTTAAGATTGATGAAGGCAAGTAAGATCAAAATGTGTCCAATATTACAGAGAGTCGGAGAATACAAGTTGCACGGTGTTGAATCTTTAAGACAGTTTTGGAGTTTTGTATGATAATGCTTTTCCGGATGATGGTATGATTGAGAGAGTTCCTCATAGTTTGGCTTGTTATTTGATTGGTTATGGTTTCGCCAAACTGTGGAGACTATATGCCACTTCATTAAAACCCTTTCTCCTATCTAAAATCAAGAAACAAGTCCATCATAAAAAAATTTTGCCCCATGATAGTCCGTGAAATAATTCTTGTCTATTCCTGAATCATTGCATTTTTCACTAGGTGTTGAATGTAAGTCAAATCTCCTCTGTTGAGTATAAACTGCATTTTGATACAATTTCCTTAGCTCCTAGGTGCTCCCACCTCTCGTTAGCTCATCCCGCTATCCTGAACCGAAAGTGTACATAACTTTGGCATAAGCAGAAGCTGTGGTACTCCACCAGAAGATCTCAGATAAGGCTTATAGCGACCGGAGCTTGATAAGGATTTTAGCCACTAGGAGCAAACCACAGGTCAATGCTACGCTGGATCATTACAAAAATGCCTCTGAAAATGATATCAACAAGGTGAGTGGAAATGACTATTAACCGACCCTTTCATGTTGATTTTACAAATTTAAAGATTACAAATCTTTGAGGATAAAATGTACATGTTCTTTTTATGAGCTTTTGCTCAGCAATCATGTTGATGCTGACAAGTAGGAGGTAACTTAGAGATATCTAGATTCTAAAATATTACTACCCAATTTCAAGATAATCAGTCCCCTGCATTGTGCTTTGTCTTGGCATGGATCGCTTCCGGACTACAACATTAGGTATTATGCATCAGAACATATTGAGCTTCTCTCTGCTCTAGACTAGAGAATTATCTAATTCTTGATCCTTCGGGTTTGTAGGATTTGAAAGCTGATCCGACTGACAAGTTCCTTCCTTTACTCAGAATTAGAATCAAGTGTCTCACTCGCCCTGAGAAGTACTTCGAGAACGTTCTTCGCCTGCCCCTCAGTGCAGAAAGACGAGATGAAGAGGCTCTGGTCATACTGTTTTCCACCAAGGCAGAGGTCAAGATGAAGCTTGTAGCTGAGGAGTACCGGAGAAAGAATGGAGCCCCCCTCAATCCTGGCTATGAAATGCTTCAGGTACTAGTTGCCTGGGCACACGCATAAGTACTCACGAAGCTATTACAAGTGTGTCGAGAGATAATGACATGTAATTCGATCATGATAAGCACATTGGAGGGCAGAAAATTGGAAGAACTAGTTGATCCCGGATTCTTGCCTTATTAACACTTTGGTCATTCTGTGGTAGCTTATTTAGCAAGTTCTCCCTTTTATTTTCCCGTACAAGGATGATAATGATCATTTTCCCAATGATGGCTTAACTAGTTGAAGCTATTGAAATCTTGCAATTTTATACGAAAAATAATGAATTATTGTCGAGACATCTAACCCTTCAAAATGGCTTAAGAGATGAAAAGATCATGACATTGGATGTCTATTTGTTACAGTATTCCGAGTCAACTTGGCATATCATGTACAATCCCTTAGTACAATAGAGAATGTAAACATCCCAAAAATATATGAGGTGGCAAGTGATTTTCTTGATGAAGTTATCATTTTCTTGCTTAATCGCGAAATGAGAATATCATCAAACATTCTCCAAAGGTCTAGTACGGAATTGCCATCCGTATAATATGTTTAAAACTAATTTGGTAATTTTTGTGTGTAATGAATGATGACCGGTATGAGAGGAAAACAACTCCCGCAAGTGTCGATCCCTCGTGCAAATGCACCTTCCTCAACCCTAGTGCCATTGCTAGCGCAGCCATACTAGCCACGTCTTCGTCTCCTCTACTTCATTATTGTCCACCAATTACCACAATATATACAAAAATTAGAGATGTAGGATTATAGATTTCCAAAAATAACAGATTTAGTAAAGTAACCACCAAAAGAAAATTACTTTTATAAATCTCGTTTATTATCAAAACATGTGTGAAAATTATAGATGCTAATTAGATACAGAATTATGCATAAGAATTGGAGATGCACAAGAAAGAATTAGAGATACATGTAGTCATTCCTATATTTCAGTTGACTATCCATACGTGATTATACATTCTGTTCATAATATCGTGGGTATACCATGACATGTAATCTTCTAAATTCTTTGCCTCCCTGTGATTTCCATGTCATCGGCGTTTTGTAGTCTTTTTGATGCTTAATTCTGCTGAACGTGATGCGCACATGACAAGTAAAGCAATTCGAAGTGGGAGTTATGCTCTTCTCATTGAGATAACCTGCACAAGGTTTTCCCAGCACTTGATCTTGGAGAAACATGCATATCACGCTCAATACAAGAAGTCGCTGGAAAAAGACGTGGCTGACCACAACTGGGATATTTTTTGAGTTATTGCTTTTACACTTTCCTGAAGTTGTGACATTAAGTTTCCCAATCCTGATTATGGTTATTCGGAGTAACTCTTTTCCATAAAAGTTGTAGTAAGTATTTTGTAGGATGAAGTCTCCGTAACTCCCTGACGCTCTAGAGTAATTGCTGTCCTCTAAAAGTATTCCTTCAGATTAATGAAGGCAAGTAAGATCAAAATGTGTCCGATGTTATAGAGAGTCGGAGAATACAAGTTGCACGGTGTTGAATCGTTAAGACAGTTTTGGAGTTTTGTATGATAATGCTTGTCCGGATGGTGGTATGATTGATAGAGTTCCACATAATTTGGCTTGTTATTTGATTGATTATGGTTTCGCGAAACTGTGGAGACTATATGCGACTTCATTAGAACCTTTTCTCCTATCTAAAATCAAGAACCAAGTCCATCATAAAAAAAATTTAGCACGATGATAGTCCGTGAAATAATTCTTGTCTATCCCTGAATCATTTCATTTTTCACTAGGTGTTGAATGTAAGTCAAATCTCCTCTGTTGAGTATAAACTGCATTTTGATATAGTTTCCTGAGCTCCTAGCTGCTCGCACCTCTCGTTAGCTCATCCCGCTATCCTGAACCGAAAGTATACATAACTTTAGCACAAACAGAGACTGTGGTACGCAACCAAAAGATCTCAGATAAGGCTTATAGCGACCGGAGCTTGATAAGGATTTTAGCCACCAGGAGCAAAGCACAGGTCAATGCGACGCTGGATCATTACAAAAATGCCTCTGAAAATGATATCAACAAGGTGAGTGGAAATGACTATTAACCGGCCCTTTCATGTTGATTTTACAAATTTAAAGATTACAAATCTTTGAGGATAAAATGTACATGTTCTTTTTATGAGCTTTTGCTCAGCAATCATGTTAATGCTGACAAGTAGGAGGTAACTTAGAGATATCTAGATTTTAAAATATTACTACCCATTTTCAATATAATCAGTCCCCTGCATTGTGCTTTGTCTTGGCATAGATCGATTCCGGACTACAACCTTAGGTATTATGCATCAGAACATATTGAGCTTCTCTCTGTTCTAGACAAGAGAATTATCTAATTCTTGATCCTTCAGGTTTGCAGAATTTGAAAGCTGATTCGAATAACAAGTTCCTTCCTTTACTCAGGGCTACAATCAAGTGTCTCACTCGCCCTGAGAAGTACCTCGAGAAGGTTCTTCGCGTGGCCCTCAGTGCAGACACACGAGATAAAGAGGCTCTGGTCAGAGTGTTTTCTACCAAGGCAGAGGTCAAGATGAAGCTTGTAGCTGAGGAGTACCGGAGAAAGAATGGAGCCCCCTCAATCCTGGCTATGAAATGCTTCAGGTACTAGTTGCCTGTGCACACGCATAGGTACTCACGAAGTTATTACAAGTGTCTCGAGAGATAATGACATGTAGTTCGATCATGATAAGCACGTTGGAGGGCAGAAAATTGGAAGAACTAGTTGATCCAAGATGCTTGCCTTATTAACATTTTGGTCATTCTGTGGTAGCTTATGTAGCAAGTTCTCCCTTTTATTTCCTTTACAAGGATGATAATGACCATTTTCCCAATGATGAATTAACTAGTTGAAGCTATTGAAATCTTGCAATTTTATCCGAAAAATAATGAATTATTGTCGAGACATCCGACCCTTCGGAATGGCTTAAGGACAAAGAATCGTGTATCTTAGATTCCATTTCGGACCATTCGACCAGTGAATTAGCCAGAGGAATAGTGATTGCAGAAGCGATCGAGGTATGATCTTCTTTAATTGTTAGAATTGATTTCTTGGAAACATGTAGTCGTTCCTATATTTTAGTTGATTATCCATACATGATTATACGTTCTGTTCATAATACCGTGGGTATACCGTGACATGCAATCTTCTAAATTCTTTGCCTCCCTGTGATTTCCATGTCATCAGCGTTTTGTAGTCGTTTGGATGCTTGATTCTGTTGAACGTGATGTGCACCTGGCAAGTAGAGCAATTTGAAGTGGGAGTTATGCTATTCTCATTGAGATAGCCTGCACAAGGCCCTCCCAGCACTGGATCTTGGCAAAACTTGCGTATCATGCTCGATACAAGAAGTCGCTGGAAGAGGACGTGGCTG
This sequence comes from Syzygium syzygioides, assembly GCA_031216285.1. Classification (NCBI taxonomy): domain Eukaryota; kingdom Viridiplantae; phylum Streptophyta; class Magnoliopsida; order Myrtales; family Myrtaceae; genus Syzygium; species Syzygium syzygioides. The sequence goes on from CM062247.1 coordinate 28,167,946, forward strand.
ACCACACAACTGGGATATTTCTTGAGGTACTGATTTACACTTTCCTGAAGTTGTGACATGAAGTTTCCTAATCCTGATGATTGTTATACAGGGTAACTCTTTTCCATACATGTTGCAATAAGTATTTTGCATGATAAAGTCTCTGTAACTGCCTGACACTCTAGAGTAATTGCTATCCTCTAAAAGTATTCCTTGAGATTGATGAAGGCAAGTGAGATCAAAATGTGTCCGAGATTGAGCATATTACAGAGAGTCGAAGAATACAAGTTGTAGGGTGTTGAATCTTTAAGACAGTTTTGGAGTTTTGTATGAGAATGGTTGTCCGGATGGTGGTACGATTGAGAGAGTTCCTGATATTTTGGCATGTTATTTGATTGGTTATGGTTTCACGAAACTGTAGAGACTATATGCCACTTCATTAGAACCTTTTCTCTTATCTAAAATCAAGAACCAGGTCCATCATAAAAAAAAAAAAATTAGCCCGATGATGATCCGTGAAATAATTCTTGTCTATCCCTGAATCATTTCATTTTTCACTGGGTGTTGAATGGAAGTCAAATCTCCTCTGTTGGGTATAAATTGCATTTTGATACAGTTTCCTTGGCTCCTAGTTGCTGGTACCTCTCGTTAGCTCATCCCGCTATCCTGGACCGGAAGTGGATATAACTTTGGCACAAGCAGAGGCTGTGGTACTCCACCAGAAGATCTCATAGAAGGCTTACAGGGACAGGAGCTTGATAAGGATTTTGGCCACTAGGAGCAAAGCATAGGTCAATGCTACGCTGGATCATTACAAAAATGCCTTCGACAAAATGCCTTTGACACTGACAAGTAGGAGACAACTTAGCGACATCTAGCTTCTAAAATATTGAGACCTAATAATATCACCCATTTTCAAGATAATCAGTCCCTTGCATTGTGCTCTGTCTTGGCATGGGTCGCTTCCGGACTGTAACCTTAGGTATTATGCATTAGAACATATTGAGCTTTTCTCTGTTCTAGACTAGAGAATTATCTAATTCTTGATCCTTCAGGTTTGCAGGATTTGAAAGCTGATCCAAATGATGAGTTCCTTCTTTACTCAGAGCTACAATCAAGTGTCTCACTTGCCCTGAGAGGTACTTCGAGAAGGTTCTTCGCGTGGCCCTCACTGCAGAAAGACGATATGAAGAGGCTCTGGTCAGAGTGCTTTCTACGACATGAAGAGCACTCAAGTGAGCGCTGTAAGAAAATTTTAGCACTCTTAGTGTACTCATCCCAAAAATGTTTACACATATGTATATTGAAGGAGTGATAATTTAAATATTTGGGAAAATTATCAATTTAGTCCTAAACCGATTGTTCAGATGTCAATTCAGTTTTAACCTTCCAAATTTGTCAATATAGTCCTGCATATTTGCATGATATTTAAATGTAGTATTTCTTGCCAATTGTGACGTGGAAATCAGCAAATTGCCCACGTCAGCATGTCACTTAGGAGGCCAATGTTGACTAGGTCCCGTGTCAACGATTTTTCGTGGCAATTGGCAAGAAAGAGTACATTGAAATATCGCTAAAAAATTTTGGACTATATTGACAAAATTGAAAAGTAGAGCTAATTAAGTGGAATAATTAGTTATTGACAAGAAAATTATGACAATTGTAATTTCATTATTAGACAATCCAATCAAACCATTGGCTAATACAATTTTTTTGTCAATTCTAAATGCATCATAATTTCCAAAGAAAGAAATGAAAAAAAGTAAGAAATAATCGAGGTGGATTTTTCTTTATTTTTGAATTTTTTATTAATTATCCACGTCAGCGCCAGTAATGCCACGTTGGACAACCGGCATCGTTTTTCTCAAATTTATGGCATTCAAGTGAGTGGAAAAAAAATCCTTACCAAAAAAAGTGAGCGGAAAAAAAATTACAGCTCAAAGTGAGTGCTATATGAAAATTATGACACTCCTAATATACTTATCCTGATATTCTACTATAAGTAAAGATAAGCGATGTCTTATTTTGCATTGTATTAGTTTTGTCCATTTACCTTGTGTTTTATTTTTGTTTAGAATACAGCTAAGCTAGCATTTGCGTTTTAGTTAAAGTTAAAGTTAAAGTTACTCCGGCAATAACTTATGTGAATCTACATTATATCTCTTTTTACTTTTATTTCAAAGCTTCGGATAATTCATTAAAAATATATTTGTAATCCTATCCAGATACGGATGAATCATAAACTTGTATCCACATGTTAGTACTACTCGAAAAATCGATTTAGGTTGACTTATTTATGTACTTTATATTTTATAACAATTGTAATATGAATGTTAAAATGTCAGAATAATTATCTAAAAAATCCTAAATTTATTGTATGACCCCATGCATTGAGGGCCACACCAAAAATCTCAAAATGCTTCTCAGGGCGAGTTAGGCACATCTCTTAGTATAAAAAAAACATTAATCACAGGCACTTTACATCCTTCCTTCATATACTTAGAGCTATGGTGAAATGCTCAACTAACCCTAAGAAGTACTTTGAGAAGTTCTTCGCGTGGCCCTCAATGCACAAAAACAAGATGAAGGGGCTCTGGTCAGAGTGTTTTCTACCATGCCAAGGTCGATATGAAGCTTGTAACTGAGGATTACCGGAGAATGAATGGCAACCCTTATTCTTGGCTTTGAAATGCTTCAAGCACTAGTTGGCCATGCAAACGCCCAATTCATAAGTACTCTTCAAGATATGTCCTACAATTTGTCTATTGTGGTGTGCTTAGCACTGCGGCTCTATATGGCTTTTTAGTAGATGAACAACAATATTATCGGTATCAGAGGTTAAAGTCATGATTTCATTAAGTGGCTTAAGAAACTACTTGTTTGATTGTGCTGTTTTGGCAAACAATGTGCTGGAGTCTCAATCATAATGCTTTTTGCTTTAGATTTCATGTGGAAATTACAGATTGCATTGCCTTTATCATCTCTTATAACATCTCAAGCTTGAATTCTATCCAAACCATCTGTATAAACGTTAAACCAATTATAAAGACAAAAATACCCTATGCCAAATTGAATATTATGCACACGCTTTCTAGGGAGTCAATAATCGTGTTAGATTTAAAAGAAGAAAAATATCCGAACTTTTCTCTTTAAGTTTATTTTAGGTCTATTTCTCAAAACCATTTTATCAATTAAATTTTCAAATAGACCTTTTTTTTTGAAAATTTCAAAAATAAGCTTTCCGTAGATGGAAAAATCGCATCAATTGAACATTACACAAAAAAAAATTATACACAGTAAAAATTTGGGTCTAATTATTTTTTTTGTGAGGTTTTATTCTTAATTTTAGCTACAAATCTCCTTGAGTGCTCTTTAGATCTATTTCCCAACTGAGTGTATCAATTAAATTTTCTCCAATTCAATCATATTTTGAAAAGTTCGAATGATAAGCTTTTCGTAGATGTCAAAATCGCGTCAATTGAAGCTATATGTGACAATTTGTCATTTATGGTGTGCTTAGCGTCGGCTATTTTTCATGCTTGCTCTGTACATTCCAACCCACAAACTGCACATATATGGCTTTTTAGTAGATGAGGAACAATATTATCGGGATCGGAGGTTAAAGTCTTGATTTCGTGGCTTGAAAAACTATCTGTCTGTATTGTTTTGTGAGACGATGTCCCATGGGACCCAAATCTCAATCATATTTTCAATATCTCCATGACCAGGCACTGCATCCAACCTTCCAAAATTCAGCTGCTAATTCCAAAAGGTGCAAGGCGAATCTCCACAGTTAGTACGCAATGGCAATGAAACATTAAGGAAAAATTCAATCGCAACAGGAAAGCAAGCACAGGCGCGGGATTGGCCCCAAAGAAAAGGCAGGAAAGCAAACTGATTGCCGAAAAAGATAGAATCCTCATATTATTTTTGTTCTAGGCCAGGCAAAGTTCCTAATCTAATTATTCTCCATTCTCCAAATCAAATCACCCGTGAGCGGACCATGCACCTTCTCAAAGTGGAGAAAATGTTCGAGTGGATTGTTGGACCCTTGGGAAACAAGAGATCCTTCCTGAGAACCTGTCAAATTGCTCGGCAAGACACGTTGCCAGCACTCGGCACTTCTTGTCACATGGAATTCCAAGCATATTGCCAAAGCCTTTTGAGTTGCAAATTATTACGGCTCAGTTTGATGCAATTGGCTCAGTTTGCGGCACTTCTCGTCACATGAAATTCCAAGCATATTGCCAAAGCCTAGTGACCTGCCAATTATTACAGCTCAGTTTGATGCAATTGGAAAGGTACACAATGGTGACATAGGATATAAAGTTTTCTTAGAAAACCATTGATCTATTGGACGCTTCCACCGGAAAAGAACCAGAGAATGCAATTTGAAGCATATAAATCGGTTGAGTTCTCCGAATCTGAAGAAACCAATGTTATCGACATACCGGTCTGCAAACAGTTCGTACATCTAGTCAATAAGTTCAAAACTAAAACACAATTCCCAAACCCCACACTCCAGAAGTGTAAAATGCGACCAAATCCCACTAGGAATAACACAAGTTGAAACATAAAACTGTTAGGCCTAAGCTTGGTTAAACCAACGCAATGCTGCTCTCGCCACCTGGAGGCTTGCGGACGCCACCAAAGTAGTCTCTAGACTCTGCCTTTCCATCGGCAAAGATGTCATTGCCGCTAATCTCTCTCATTTTAGCCGAACTCAGTGATTTCTCCGCAGACGTTGGAGGCGCATCACCCTTGAAGACGTTGTTTCCAGAGAGCTCGGAAAATTTCTTGTCATAGATTTTCTTGGCAGTTTTCATCACAGGTTCCTCATTGGAAATAATAGTGCTCTGACCTCCAGCAGGCTGATAAAGTCAGAGAATCTATTAGTGAGGCTAATGAACTCCATTGCTAATAAAAAAACAGATGACCTGAAGAAACTTTAACAGAAGAGCATGTTAGATTTCACTCACATTAGAGACTTTAACAGAAGTCCGGACATGGCGCGGTGCATGTTCTCCCGTGTCTTGATTTGTGTCCAATGCCCGCGCAGCCAATGGCCTAGGCAAAATTTCGGGAGGAGGAGCAAAAATATCATGCCCACTCAATTCCTTGCACTTGGCATCAGATATTTGCTTTTTCAACTTTGCATCGGACTCGCTTTCCAACGTTCCACTCAATTCTCGCTGCTTTGCAACCTCAGGAAGGGTGGTAGGCCTTTTGGGAGAAATGCTTTCTTCTTCACCAAACAAGATGTGACTCATGCCAGCAAGGGCTTGCTAGTAATATTTACCACCAAAAGCGTTACATACATCATCATGGACTCAACACCAATTTAAAAGGTCAAATACAATCAGCATAGTAAAAACATACCTGGTACATCTTTAATCCTGTTTTCTTATTTGAAGCAATGTTAGCACTTCCAGGCTCTAATGAATCATCCTCCCCATTGGCAGCAAAAATCCCACTACCGGTGATTTCTTTCAACTTGTAGCCAGAACAAGGTTTCCTGGAAGATTACAAAAGCACTACTCTATGAAGGAGAAGACGAGGAAAAAGGCACCATTAGCAGTGTCACAGTGCAAAGGCATTATGAAAGCTAATGAAACTCTCTTGATAAGGAGGATATAAAAAGGTAGCGTGTGTATGAGAGTGTGCCCGCAAGCAAACATGCATGCTTGTGCGCCTTTGTGTGGGTGCATGTGCATTTGTGTCAAATATTCATCCCCATTCTGTATGTCTACGAAAAAAGATAGATAAATTGCCAAGTAACTGGCTTTTTAGATGGACATGTTTGTGCATGCATTTGTAATTGTATATGTAACAACTTTTCTGTATGTACATGTTAACCATGGATTCAACCTTTTCCTAATCTAGCAACAAACAGCTGTTTCTATTGCAGCACTTCGGAAGGATGTTGACGATGCATTATGTGTGACTTACCAATCCTGAGCAAAATGCCATCTCCTTTCCATGCATGGACTAAGAACAACCTAGTCTTTCATGGACTAGAGCTTTTACATGTCAATAACTTATTTCACATAGCGCAAATTGAAAAGACATAAAAAAGAAGTTCATATAAGCTAAGCACCTATTACAATTGTATCTAGATCGGAGTTGGGTAGATTGTCAATGGGATGATCAGATCAGTATTTTCATGACCGCAGAAGCTTGCTAGACATTGAAGGAACCCCATATGATAGTAGCCAAAGAAATGTTTACTTCTCGAATCTTGACATCTTACAAACTTACTCTTTCCATCTAATTACTATTAATTGAACAGCCATCGAATGGAAGGGGAATGACTGGACTATCTCAATGAGACATAAGGGCTTGCAACAGAATCAAGCTCAAGAAACCAACCAGACTTCTAAGGCCAAGGAAAACGATCAAGCTCGACCTACCAAGGCATCTGAAGTTCTAAGATCCACCCAATTGACCAAGATTACTCCATCAACAGCCACCCCAAAAAAATTTCCCTTTTTTTGTAATTTAAATGAAGGTGATAAAGATTATCATGTTGGATTCAAAGTGTCTGCCCTCATTTCCCGCAGATCGATCACTACTCATCCACATTGAACCTATTTTACAAAATCCAACCTTGATTTCTGAAGAAAGAAAATCCAAAGCATTGGAGAACATGGAGAATGCGGACAAATAGGTAAAACGGCGGAGAAACCAATTGCCACAACGACCCATTCCGCCAAATGAAACATTGCATTTAAGGGGGAAAAAAACACAAAACGTCGTCAACAAACAGGGAGAGGGGAAGAAAAAACCAAGAAGAGCAGATCTAACCTTTTGTTCAAATTCTCAGCTTCCTCTGCAGTCACTTGACCTCCAAACACCACCTTGCTGATCCCATCCGAAGGCTAACACCATTATCCCCCGGAACAACCCATTAAAAGGGAAAGCCCAAGAAGAAGAAGAAGAAGAAGAAGAAGAGCAGAAGCACACTCACTCATCGCATCAAACAGAAACTAAAACGAAAGATCAAGAATGAATCGAGCGAACGCCGCACCTGGTGAGAGCGAGCATTGGAGCGAGAAGAAGGCGCGACCGAATCGTGGGGAGGCGGAGTCTCCGACCACGTGAGCAGATCTGAAGTCGAAGTGTGAGGCTTCCTCACCGGCGTGCTCCTCTCCATTTTCTCCTTTTCCCCCAGAAAAAAAAAAAGAAGAAGAAAGAACACCCAAGAAAGAACTCACGCCAAACAAACCTTCCGAACAAAGACGATGGCTATATCTCTCGCAATGCAAGAAGCAGGAGCTCCTTCCAGGGGCACAGAGGAAGAGATGAAGAAACGACGGGGTTGACCTCGAGATCTCGAAGATTCCGTACAAGGGAAAGGGGGTGGGGGGTTTTGCTTTGCTTTGCCTCTGAGCTTGAGCTTAAGCTGGATATATATATAGAAGAAGATAGGAAGGGGAGGAGTGAACAAATGTACATTGGAGTAGCAGCCACTCTTCGTCTTCTGCTGCTACTTGTTTTTTATAAGCAAAGAAAAAGGAATTGAATTGAATGCGTGAAGATAGAGAGAGAGAGAGAGAGAGAGGAATTATTGTATTAACGGATAAATTTTTATGCTGATGGATCTGGGTATTCTCTGTTTTTCTCCCATTTTTTTTTCAAACTCGGCAGGTGAAAGATGGGGGGGATTGGGTTATCCAAGGAACGAGATCAAAGGTACGAATTTGAAATTCGGGACCGCCCTCCTCCTCCTCCTCCTCCTCCACCACGACTGCACGTGCAAACCCCCACCAAATCAAACAGGGGGAAATTATTAAATATACTGCTAATTGGGTTTTGACAGATGGTATTTAGGGCCTAATATTGCCCCTGATTGAACTATGACCGCGTAGTTTGTATGTTTGGTAATATATGTTTTGAAGTTGCGACACTTGAAACTAGATGAAGCGGGCTCCTTGCAGCTGCGACGACTTTGGAGGTGTTGCAATTCGAAGGTACTTGTCCAACGCTTTATAAGAGCCAGATAAAATGTATTATCTTCTGTTTGCTTTCAAGTTCTACCTTCTGCATATTGAAAACATATGGGTATCCAAACTCTCGGTTTGAGCTTTAAAAGGTTTTCGATATCAGCTAATTTGATACTTTTCCAATATAAGATGACCATCTTTTTTTTTTATGTCGATGACGACAAACGATATTACAATTCTAGTTAAAGAGTAATCAAATTAAGATATTGGAATCATGGGAAACTTGCAAGTATGATTTGTCAAGCAACTTGCCGGCTCAACATGGTGAACTTGCGATCATAAAACCTGTTTCAATGGGTCAATATTACTAGTAAGATTATCCATATGACTTTTACCGTTGCAATTATCTCTCACATGAACCAGATAGCTTCTGCTCATCGGATGTTCAATAGCTGATCGTATTCTCCATAATTGTAATTTAATTGAGGAATAGAATTGGGGTCTCTCTGCAACTATTTTTTTCCACTTTTTGCAGACTTTTTCTCATGAAAAAGGAAATAATGATCTCATTTGAAAAAAAGAAAAAAAAAAGTTTGATGTCACTGACCTGGAGTGATGCCTTGATGTAGTGGAACATGGGCCTAATTTTCTACGGCCCAGGCTCGGTGCGGCTCTTGACTGGCCCAACTGTTCGAAGCCGAGAGCATGTTCAGGTGGGCCGAGCAAGATCTTAGGCCGAATAGGCCCAAGGCCTAATTGTTTTGCAAGGCGTTCGACCAGGAGCAATTGAGAAGTCAACGCAGCATGAGCAGAAACTAAAGGGGACCCTCTTAACTTAGACCTTACTAAAACAGCCAAGAAGATTATTAAGTGATAGAATAATGAGTAGTTATACTAAAGTACGTATTAGAAGTTTCATTTTACAAATTGATGTCACAAATGCTAGTTAGGCGCTAAATACCGTCTGCTAATTTCTATGTTCATTGCAAACTTCCAATATGTTATTTTACTCGATAAAAATATTATGAGTTAATCATAATTCATGTAATATTACTCTTTAAAAAAAATTAGAAAGGAACAATACCCTGTTTAAAATGTGAACGAAACGAGCTATAATCGGCCTGTGTAGTCACATGTAGATGATACGTAATACAGTTAATCCGCGAATATTCGGCATTATATGTCAGTGTATACAGATTGGTGTATAGGCGGTTCTTAAATGGGACTTTGCTTGGTGTAAAACTACTAGGCAAGCCCGATGCAGAAATTTTCAAAAGGATTTTGGTTAAGAGTGCCCCCGAAAGCACTCGTCCAGCAACCAATCAAAGGAACTTTACAATTTTTAATATGCTAATGGGTCTCATGTTATATACAATCGATACTTTGAAAATTAAAGCAATAATGATAAAGTATATCCTAATAAGTGTCGCGACGCCGATGCTTTCTATGAATACTCGTAATACAACTAGTACATGGAAACGCATTTCGTTCCAAAACGTCACGGACAACAATCCGAGACAAGCTGCTGCACTAGAGCTAGAACTGATAAATAATTTAAAAAAAAAAAGAAAAAGAAAAAGAAATGAAGAATCGTTCTTTGAGGAAATGATAATATTAAAATAAAATAGGTGACAATAATGTTATATTTGGGTGAGCAGACATTGGGCGACTAACTAAAAAACTGTCGAACCCCGTCGGTGAAAGCCAAAACAGAACATATTCTGGGCGACTTCCTCTGTACGTCGTTACCTCAGAAGGCAGAGAGAGAGAGAGAGAGAGAGAGAGAGCCATGGCGACGCTCGGCGGCAGCAGCTTCCTCACCGTGGCTCGGCCGAGTCAACTTGGCTCCCGGAGCTGCACAGCTTCGGCCTTCGTGCCCGGCTCCTCAGTTTTCAGTAAGCGCGTTCGTGCTTCTAAAGTGAGAGCCTCCGTTCAAACGGTGGCGACGCCGGTGAGATGCTGCATCTCTGTTTACTTGGCTTGGCATTTTTTATCACGTCACGTTTCGGTCAGAGGGTATGTTAGATCATGAGCAGCGTACGAGCAATTCAAGCAGAAAGTAAAATGGAACAGCGAAAGCAAAAAACGATGGTTCTGAGGTGGCGATCGAGTTTCTGTCGGATTTTTTGTCCCTCAATTTGATCTTTTGTATCATGTCTCGAAGCTGAGGTGATCCGAATCGTGGTACCGTCGAAAATATGCAGTTTGATCCATTTTGGCTGCAGAATTACGTAATTTGAAGTATTTAGCGTTCCCCTTGATGCATTGTCCGGCATTCTGCCCTAGTAGTGAAGGTGGTCGATTAATTTCAAGTGGAAAGGCAAATGAAGAGTCATGAAAATTCGAGCGCAATACCTCATCCTTTGATATCATGTGTATGTCAGAGATTTGGGGATATATGGAGAATCATCCGAGGCATTGGCAAACAAAGATTCGTCTAGGCACTTAGAATAGTCGGCTATGATTACAACGTATTTGCAAGGATCAAGAGATTCCAACACTTCACAGCTAGAAAATTTGGCTCCTAGTTTGATTTAGCAATTTGCTTGTGTTGCAGGATCCTATTGTAGTCGACCAGGAGGTTACCTCCAAGAAGAGCATTTTAGCTTGTCCGATATGTTACGACCCTCTAAGGCATGCGGGTCCAGCATTATCCATGTAAGTCCAATGATTCCTCAGCTACGTAAAAGCTAGAAGGGGGACTAACATTTACATTAGTCATGAGAGATCTTAAGCTGTCAGTTTGGATTTGTTCAACTCAGCCCCGTCATCGTATGACTTCAATGTTTCTGCAGGGATACTGTGTCCGAGTCTACTTTGCTATGTAGCACCTGTAAGAAGACTTATTTGGGCAACAAAACTCATCTCGAGCTTACAGTCTCGAGTGGAGCCAAGGAATATACCGAATCCATGGCCCCAGCCACGGAATTTTTCAGGTTTGTGGGATTTGTTCTTTTTCAGCAGGTATAACATTCGAGTCTAGTGACCCTCGTACTTGTGTAGGATAACATTCAAGTGCATTGATCTCATGTATTGCAAGTTCTGTTCTGCTCTTAATGATTTCCTTCTTGGTTGAGGATGAATGTAATGATGTGTTTATATGCCTAAAGAGCCCTGGTCGCATATATATTGATCGTTTCAGGATACCGCTGATCTCATATATTTATGAGAGGGGCTGGCGTCAAGGCTTTTCTGCATTGGGAGGATGGCCTGGTCCAGAAAAGGAGGTTATTCACAATCTCCTATTTCATGATTCTGTTATAATTGTATTTCCAAAAGAACATGAAAAGCAACGACTTTTCTGGTAGAATTTAATCTATATCTCATCTCAGGTCCACTAAAATGTACTCCATAATGAGTTGGGGATGACAAATAACTTGCCTTCTGATTTCAATTGTCTAGCTCAATGCAAATCTTGCTCTGTCTAATAGGGAAAACAGAGTGCAAACTGTCTCGCTGCTGCTGATTATAGCTCAACTTATTCGAATGCTCCTTGAAGAATACAAGCAAATTGTTTCATTTAGTTGGAATCTCTTTTTCTCTATTTGCTAATCAACTTAAAGACTTTGACTGCAGTTTGAGTTGATTAAAGGGTATCTTGAGCCCGTCTTAGGTGGGAATATCATTGATGCTAGTTGCGGTAGTGGTCCATTTACCAGGCTCTTCGCCAAGAGTGGGCTGTTTTCCCTTGTTGTTGCACTTGACTACTCAGAAAACATGCTCCGGCAATGCCATGAATTTATTAAGCAGGAGGAGAACATCCCGAAGGAGTGAGGCTTTGACCCTTATCTCATAAAGTTAGGTGGTTGCCACTTCATCTAATATAGGCGCAATAAAAAAGAAATCTAAAAGGAATTTTGTACTCATCAAGCTCTCTAGTATTGTATTTGGCTAATCTTTCAATTTGCTTTAGGGACTTGATTCTTGTTAGAGCTGATATTTCAAGACTCCCTTTTGTTTCGAGTTCTGTCGATGCTGTGCACGCCGGCGCTGCTGTTCATTGCTGGTCTTCTCCATCATCAGCTGTAAGGATTTCCGAGTTTTTCTAACCTTGCTTTTTCTCTGTCGTATGAGCGATACATCGCTTGTTCGTATACTTCAGACCCTTTCACCAACAGAAAGCAGACAATATGTCATACTAATTCTTTGGCTTTCACTAGCATATGATGTCCTATAATGCCCTTTCGGTGCTGTAGGTTGCTGAAATAAGTCGAGTTCTACGGCCTGGTGGAGTATTCATTGCCACAACCATGATCTATGATGGTCCTCATGCTCTCAACCCTTTCTTGAAGCTTATGCAAACGGTACATCATTTGGACGAGTAATTTGTATATCTCTTATTACAAAACACCATGTTGCGGGGCACTCTATATGGAAAAGATGGTTGTCTATCTCCAATTCATGTTCTGGTTAAGATGTTTTTCTCCTCCAGCGATTCGACTGAGCTTTGTAAGATTAAGCTAAGATTCAAACCTAATGTGGGATATCTGTTTGGTAATGTAGAATATGTTCCAGATGTCAGGAGGCCAAATGTTCCTATCAGAACATGAACTAGAAGATCTCTGCAAGACATGTGGACTGGAAGATTTCAAATGTATCAGGAATCGGCGTTTCGTGATGATATCCGCTACAAAACCCAGCTGAACAGTCAATTGTCTCTTCTAGTCCAATCTTCACCATCAATTTACTTCAGAAAAAGTGCATTTGAGTCTTGTCTTGTTGGTTCTCTTGTTTGATGCCAGTTGGTGCAGTTTACAGGCATGTAATGCAAATAACCTGTTCATCAACAATCTATAGTAGACTTGCCTCTTGGAATTAATTTTGGGCCTGGTATTTTTTTTATCTTGTATTTTGACCCATATAGTGTCTTTAGAATTTAAAATTTCCATTTTTAGTCTCATTTTTCTTGACTCAAATTTTCACTAAAACAGCTTCTTAGACGCTTCGAACCACCATCTAAAATTTCATTTCTTCCAAATTGCCATCTAAAAAACATGAACATGCTCATTTTCGCTGTTTAGAATCTTAAAAATTTTCAATTGACATATAGGATGACAAATTTAATAACAAATTCTAATTTGCCAAAGAGTTTATTTTTCTCTATAATTCTATTTGAGTAGCCCTCTATCAAGGATAAATTGAGGGAACCCATCGTCAGTCTGGGGGTTATTGTGATGAGACATGCACATGTGAAACCCCAACACGATGCTAAAGCATTGGTGCGTCTGCAAAGTTCCCAACAAATATGATATAGAAAGAAATGGATAGCTTTAAGAGATGCTCTTGATGGGCCAACTGCAATATGCCACTTTCACTTTAGTTTTTTAGATGACTGCACATTCTCTGAACCTTGATAGTTTGGAAGTCCGCACTGACAATTTTGTCATTTGCAATGCGTATACTTTTTATGTTTTCATGTTAGTTAAAATTGCACTCATGTGGAACAGAAATTTGGTGGCAGCAACTGAATTGATGCTGGATCTACGCGACAGTTACTATACCGATGGATGAAAGACTTAGATAGCTAGGAAACATTCAGTAAACAAAGATAGTTGCATGTTCAAAGTGCTCTTAACAGAGGCCTTGCAGGCAATTTAACCTTAATCAAGTGAGATGAATCATTCCGAGGGCAGGCTTGAGTGCTGTTGTGTCGCATTGCTATGGTCAAAGCCCGACTGGGCAATAGTTAAATCTCGCCTGTTTGCTATTACAGGTAAAGAAGCAACTCATGGCGAATTATCACTTTTTAGTCCTGAGAGGCCTATACCGGTCACTGTCAATTCCCCTTCTCACAAGCATGGACACTTTGATAATGTTTACTGAAGTTTCAGCTTCCCTTGCTGCTTCTGTCGCTTACATGCTAGTTTTTGTTCTTTCTTTTTTGGTCAATAGCTTACATGCTAGTTCAAGTCTAGTGTAAATGTTCTAGTTCGGGAGCTGCAACTATACCTGTGAAATAATAGATCCTGATCAGTAGGAAGCTACTGGTGCTTAAATAGCTATAAGTTTTGATAGGTTTGAGTTTGGCAGGACTAACTGTAAGAAAAATCATGAGGTTGCTCTATACAGTATTTATGCCCTTGACTTTTCGGTATGTCTTGGGAAAATATTGGTATGGTAGAGTCTCCAATTGGATAATTGCTATACTACGGAACGGTTAATCTATCAAGCTTGATCGCTGGCTTAAACTTTTGAATGAAATCGAGGACAGCTAGATATGTTAACAGTGGAACTAAGGTCTCTTGATGATCTCCGTAGATGAGCTTGTGCAGCATGAAACCCTCAATTCTAAGAATAAATGGCTGTCACGTGTTCGTTGCTTTACTGTTGGCCCTTACCGGGAGATAAAATTGCGAGTAAATGCATGAATTTGTATCTGCCAACTCTTACTTTTTCCCCTCTCCAGAGTCACTGAAAAAGTGAGCTTTGCCCCCTCAAACTATGCTCTGTTTCCCTGTCAGTTTCTCTTGCAGAATGTCCAAATGGAAAGAACAAATTGAGTTATCCTAATGTTCCCAACATGCGAGACGAAAAAAGTGGTGACCAGTACTGCACAAACATCGGTCAAGGATATCAGGGACGGATTCCTCAGGAAATGCAAAATAACGTAACTCTTCAATGCTCAAATTATCCTCGTGAAGATACAAATTACAATCCTCTGCTCGTAGTTTAGCCGTTTGTCTCTTCAACTACATCATATTCCTAACTCTCTTTCTTTGTGCATAAGACTCGGGCTTTACAAAGTAAAGAAGTCCATTGTCATAATGATACAGAATATGCAGAAGAAGTTGGAGATCAAACAATCGAAGCAACGCAATCTTTATATAGATCAATGAGTACATTCCGAGATTTACACTGATGCTGATAGGATACCAGGAAGCTGTACAGTTGCAATCAATGTTAAACCGTGGTAGAAAACGATAATACTTCCAGAGATCGGTATTAGCGGTCCTCTGTCCCCTGGGAAGACAGAGTATCTGGAGAAACAAACCACAAGAAAGCCAAAAAGGAAGAAGAAAACAAAATAAAAAAACGATATAGCTGCCAACATCAACTCTTGGAACTTCGACTTCTCAACAGTGCATCTCTCAGTCCGCTGGATACCCAAGTTTCCTTTGCAATATCGGTTGAAATATCATAGTAATCTGCATCGTATTTCAACATGAAGCACTCTTTCTGCTTCCTCTCCTCCTCTTCTTCCCTCTTTGCCTCGTCCATTAACAATTTCAAGTTCTTCTTGGTCTCTAATTCTCTATTCGCTTCTCGCTCAACCTTATCATCTCCACAATTCTCGCCTTGTTCTTGTTCTTCTCCTTCGACCAGCCAGGTCTTTGCCGGAGCTGACCGACACCGCATAAGCAACAGAGCATTCGGCGGAGGAACAACAGGTGCATCAATAGACCCATCATCCCAAGACCTTCCTTTCTCTTTCCTGTCGTGTTTGGGCAAGTCTTTGATCTTGGTATTACCCTCCTGTAACACCGTAAACCATTTAGAGAATACTGTCCTTGAAGTCTCATTGCTATCATTTCCGTCTGTTGCCACACGGTTGTTGTCATGGTCACGACAGTCGTTGTCTTCATCATCTTCGTCATCACTAGTGATCTGTGCATCAGGAAAAGAGCCAAAACATCGAAATTTAAACTTTATGTTCCTCAAACATGTCAAGAACGGCATTATGTCCTTGTTGAAGCCAAGCGCTTCCCCCCAAGTTGGCTTCTTCTTACGCTTGTCATTGTTGTGAATTCTTTCGATCTCCGCCATCACGGATTGCCAGCTCTTGCAAGCTCCAGTCTTGGTCTTGACCTTGATCTGCCCGGCGCACGTGACTTTCGGGGAGGTCGGCTCGGACGTCACTGGGCCAATTTGCTTGGTTTTGACCCATAAGACAGGGCTTGCTTGGGCACCTTTGGTGAAAGATTTGGACCGGTGATGGCGGTGTCGTGGCGGCTGGTGGTGGTGGGAATGGGGGTGGAGTTTGTTGGGTTCTGAGGGTCTTGCCGGGCTACTAACCGGCTTCGCCATCAGCTGTAAGTGGGCCCTAGGAGGGAAGCATACCAGGAAATCCGCTGAAGGTGCTCCTAATTTGATTGCTTCTCTTCTTCTCATGGTGTCTCCTCTATTTTCTTGTTTCTCTCTAGGACCTTGTTCTTTCCTGGTTAGTTTGTGACTTCGATGATCCGGTGAGTTGGTTCTGCACCGTGTGCTTTTGGGCTTTTGAGGTGTGACTTGCTGGTGGGTTTTAAAGAAAGTTGGAGGGAGGAAAGGGGAGGAGGGACAGCTTTTCTTTGCCTTCTCTCTCTGCTCTTTCTTTTGGTTTCTTTCTTTTTCAATTTGATAGTCCAATGGGGGGTTTGACACTGCTTTTTGCTTCCCAACCCAATTGAAGTAGGGTCACGGTTCAATGGGACGTTCTTTCTTGGCCTTTACTTTTCTCCATCAAAAGATTGCCAGACCCATTAAATATTTGCAAATGATGCTAGGTATGATGAGATCAGACTACAAAATTTGTATACGAACTGACGTAGCATATACCTTACGCTGGTCTTTAAACAAGGGGTCATGCTAAACTCTTATCATGAATCTACTGCACAACTTAGTATGTTAATTTTGCTCAGTGTTAGTATACTCTAGCATTACTTAATAAATGGAAAGATAGATAAAAGTTAACAAAGCCTACCACACTGTCCTGCCCTTCATCTTCTATGCCTTGGACAGATCATATTCACTGTCCATTCCCATTGGCCACTGGTACATCAGCCTCCACTCAATTGCCCTCTGCTTTTAGCTTTACCTTTACCACTTTCAACTTGTATTGATTCAGATTAGCTCGTTGTCAGAGGATACTTTTGTCGCAGTTCTTCAGTAAACATGGAAAAGTTTGGACTTCACTCCTAGGCCAACCAGTTGACGGTGGGGGAGTTTTTGAAGTATTATTCTTTTCTGTGACGATGCAAAAAAAAGGTCTTTTTTATTCGGTCGAAAAGAAAGTAAAGTGAGTGATTTGTCGAGCGAATTTACATATTTTGTGTATGAACTTGGACATTGTAAAGATGTGAAGGATGATAAACAAAGCTTGAAGGTGATAGGTTTGGTCTGCTTTGCAGAGAACTTTTTTATGTAAGCTAGAGGAAATCATTTGGTTTGCTTCTTTTCCTTTTTGAATGGATGCCTCAACGATATGATGCGTCAATATTTTAGGAATTTCGATTCGATTCGATTCTAACTCGAATTATCGGTTCTCAACTTTTTCTCGTGACTATCCTCATTAGAAGGCCAAGAAAAGGAGAATTTTGAGGGGCCACCAAGAAAATTTGAGTAGGGTTCTCGAGTGAGGAATGAGGATGCAATTATGGATGCTCATGCGACGGTTGGCCCCTCAACCCATTACCCACCTTGCGTGTTAGGATGAGGATCGATTTAGGCTCTCTATCTCTCTCGCCTTTTGGTTCGGGACCCTTTGGCTATTCTACTACCATAGATCGATCCACCTTTTGATGATACCCAAGTTGCAAAGATTAACTAATTAAGCGAGATGTATGATGCTACGTGCGTGCCGAGTTGCTCTTTTGCAGTTTCGAAACGCGCGAATTAGGGAAAAAGCAATGCGATCGGTTGCTGTCGAGAGATGTCCCGAAATGCTCGCCGAACGCGACCCGGAATGAGCCGGAACACTCGTCGCCAAAAGCGATTTAAGCATCGATTATTCTTGCATGATGCGACGATGTGACCTCACTTTCTCCCCAGACTTGGGATCCATGCAAAGCGAAAGTCGATAAGCGTGTGAACCTCAAGTTTGGTTGCGTCAAAGGAAAGAGTTGAGTGCAGAAGCTGCGCCAAAAGCCAGCAAATCGAATGTGAGTGACATTGTTTAATGAAGCTTACAGAGGAAAGGTGCAAGTGCTCCGCTCGATCCGGGATTGCACGTAATCGATTCATTTGTCGGGAAGAGAAGTGAGGAACTCGGCTTTCTTCCGGGCCCAAAAAGATTCCAATCCTTCCTCCTACCATGATTTGGTAGACGCCGCCCTCATTAATTCTTTTTCCTATTGTATGTTCCTATTCTTTTAGCCAGCGAAGTCTTTTTACAGTGACTTGGACTGGTTTCGTGGACATCTTTGTCACTGAGAATAAACGCCGGATGCATTACCCGGCGCACATCGAGGCGGCTTTTCATCGCGTGTTTGATTTCCTTGGTGCCGGCGGGCACGCATTTGTGTGTGCATATAGATTGAGCGCACGAACCAGATGTGGAGAGTGCATGGGATCGAGTGAGTCGGGCAAATTGGCCATGACCCGGGTTTATGTGTCCTGGTGTTGGCCAAGACTGCATTGGTGTGTTGATCCTCGGCGCCATGTAGTTTCCCAATGATGCCTAATGATTGCTACGTATAGTTTCCTATTATAGAATAGCCAAGTGGAGATTTGATGTTTGACAACGATTGGTGTGCTTCCAAGCTCATGTTAATCATATTTTTCCACAGAAAAATTGTTCAAAAAACTCCTAAATTTATTGTACGATGGCCAATTCAGTCATAAACCTTTCGATTGTATTAATTTAATCATAAATCTTTTTGATAATATAGTCTTAAACCTTTTAATTGTGTCAATTTAGCTTTAAAAACCTATTGATCATTTGCCAATTTAGTCACAACCGGCATTGACGTGGACTGTTTTTGCAATTTAAAAAAATTAAATTTTTTATTAATTTTCTTTTCTTTCTTCCTCCATTGATCGCTGCCTTGGCAATGGCCGACGACTGGCCTCGGGCAAGGGTGTCAAGGCCCTTGCCGGCACAAGGGAAAATGGAAAAAAGAAAGAAAAGAGAAAAAGGAAAAAAAAGGAAAAACGAAAATTTCAAAAAATTAAAAAAATTGCAAAAAGTATCCACATCAGCGCCGACTCCGGTCCTATGCCACGTAGGACAGCCGACACTAACTAGATCACCGCGTCAGTTTTCTAGTCAAAATTAGTCAGAGTGACTAAATTGACAAAATGTCAATAAGTTTATGACTAAATTAGCAAATCGTCAAAATGTTTATGACTAAATTGGCAAATCGTCAAAAGGAATCGGACTAAATTGCACAATTACAAGAATTATGACTGAATTGGTGGCAGTATAATAAGTTTAGAAGTTTTGGCCGGAAGGTTTTCCCTTTTTCAAGAGATAGGAGAATGAGGGGATGGAGGAAGATCAAGAAATGGCCGCCGCGTTCCCCTCTCGCTAGATGTATGTTGGATTCATACCAGTGGGCCTCGGGCCTACTGGTTTTAAGCCTTTCTAGAGCAAGGCTACTAGTATTGAAGACAGGTTTGACTGCTTTCATTTCTAAGATCAGTGGTTAGAGAGGAGAACTTCATTTCTTTGTGGGAATATTTTCAACTGGGGAAGCTGAGAATCCAATACCACAGTTTCAGATTGAGCTTTCCATGTGAACGTGAAACATTAGGCTGCATTTGGTTTTCTCCATCTCTGTCTCGGGTAGAATATAGCATAGGATATAATAGGAAATTCCTTTAATTATTCCAGTCTTGTCCCGTATTCGAAAAATAGATAGATACGATGAAAATATAGACATGTAAAATCAACGTCGAGTGTTGTCATGCTTTGACTAGTGTAAAATTAATGTCAAAATTGAATAGGTTGTTTTTTGTCTATGAAAATCTTAGTAAAAGTGATCGTATCCGAGAGAAACATACAACGACTAAACGAAAGTTCAAAACATTCACAGCATGAAATTGAAATTCAGTGACCTTTGTGAAACCCGACCAAGGTTTCATGACAATATATGATATCATCTACATGTTTTCATTGTTTTTGGCCCAATTTGTCCATGTAATGGGTTTCATTTAAATTAAAATGATCAAGTCTAGGACTCTGACCCTACATCCCTTGGCAATATGCTAATGTAACGCTATATGGCAATGATTTTCCACACACTATCGATAGATTCTTAAGAGTAGGTATTGCTTGCACCCAAATTATGTGACTCGGCTCACATGAACTGCCGGATCATCGGGTGCGTCCTGCTTGGGTTCCACAACATCCAAGTGGGTCCCATAATTCGAGCGCGGCCAATATGTTTTCAATTGTTAAATCCTTTCGGCAGAGAACCAGATCTGATGGGTTGAAGCAATTTTTCTCAATTTTCACACAATTATGAATCTTGCAACTTCTATCTTAGGATCATGTCTCATATCATCAAGCTCATAAGGGCACCGCAATAAACTGTGATGAGAAAGAACTCCTTACAAGACTTACAGCAAACGCCTTCTCCTAAATTTGTTTTATGGCAATTTTCTTCTCCGGCTTCGATGATTATTAGTTTAACCTCCATTTAAGTTTAGTTAAGGAGTGTAATCTTTTTATTCGAACATACTATATAACTGCATACTTCTTCAGAAAATAATATACCCTTCTGTCTTTTTTCTCGACTAGATCTATTTGTATTGCTGCGGAGAAAATTTATCTTTTTCACTTGGCAAAATTTGACGATATCAGCTTAAACTGATTGGTCAAAGTTCCAATCGATATCAAGCTCACAAAATTCCAATCTATTAGTCGTCCATATCGATGAATTGTTATATGTAAATTTAAATTTAGTTCCATGGTTGAACGATAGTAAAAACATTAGTTGTCGTAGAGCATATGGATTGAAAGCAAATTGGAAAGAAGTAATCGATTCAAGTCCTAGCTCGTTTGTTACTTAATAGACTCAAACGACGAAAAGCACTTATGTATATTAGAAACGGTTAATGACACCGATTGACCCAGTTGAGCAATCTCTAATTATAACCTTTCCCTTGTGAAATTGTCTCTCGCCCCCGCAATCCAGCAATTCATGCAACCACCAAACCCTCCCCCATGCAAGCCAAGCCAATCTCTTCTCTGATATCACAATCCATCCCTCCCACTTCTCTCCACCGCTCCCCATCTCCCCATGGAGGAGCGGTTCCCACCTCCTCCCAAGGCAGACAGCCAGCACGATGGAGGCAGCGGCGGCGATGGCGATCACGAAGCCAACCCCGACCGCACTCTCGTCTCCAATCCCCACAGTCCCGAGCATGCGTTCGCCTCCGACACCTATGTCGTCCAAATCCCCAAAGACCAGATCTACCGTGTGCCGCCCCCGGAGAATGCCTTGATTGTCGAGCGCCACCGGAAGCCCGCGGGGGAGAAGAAGCGGTCGTGCTGTTGTTCTTGCTGCTGTTGCCTTTTCTCGACCATCGTCCTGATTGTCCTCGCCGTCGGCATTCTTGCCATCGTTTCCTCCGTTTTCTTCAAGCTGAAAAACCCTAATTTCCATGTCGATAATTTCCTCGTCAAGAACCTGACGAAGTCGCATGACAAAAATACCAAACTCGTATACGACGTCAAATTGAAGGTTGAGAACCCGAACGCATATTCGAGCTTTATCTACGAGCAAGGTGGGGTTGTCTCGCTCGCTTTCAAACAAAAGGCGATCGCGACGGGAAAGTACACGCCTTTCGACCAGGACCAGAAGACGTCGAAGGCCGTGGATGTCGTCCTCAACGGGTCAAATACTGTGTTACCTAAGGAGATGCAGGAAAGCTTGGCAAGCAATCAGAAAACCAAGAATCACGTGACGTTTGCGTTAACTGTGAACGTCCCGGCTAGAAGGAAAATTTGGAAAATAGAGGGTTCGACCTCAAGGTACGTTGCTTTGTGCCGATTCACGGTCGATACACTGGGAAAAGATGCTCGTGTTCTTTCCCAGGATTGCGAAACAGAGCGCAAAGACCTTTGAGAATACCATCAGCTTATTAAGATGGCATGGATTGCAAGCATGTACTTGACGTCGTGAAATGTGACGAAATCTTGGAATTTAAAACGATCGAAATCGTCATTTTATGTGGCCATTATTCTTTATTTCTCTTATTTGAAGCTAGTGGTGAAAAATGCGGTGATATTGCAATTTAATTTTTGCTAATTCCCTTCTTCGACTGCAGTTTTTGCAAGGTCGAACCCCGAGGAGGGATTTATCTGAGTCCTTTCATACCTCTTCTTCATCTTATAAACCCTAAAATTTGTAGGGTTTGTCTTGTCATTATCATTTTCATTTGGCTGTATACAGTTTCTCTCCACCGTGTATATGTATATTTCATATGTTTTTGCACCTCTCGTATTGGTACTAGCTAGATGGGTGTTTTTTGCAATCACGTTCCTCGTTTCTTCCTAGGGGTTACTTGTTTGGACCTATCAAAAGGAAAAAATAATTACTTTCTTGATAAAATATAATCTATTAACCAGATTTATATTGCAGGACGGGTGCTTAAGATTGAAAAAAATAATAATCAAAATGCATGCGTCACAAGATTTGCAAAATGTAAAAAGCCGAGTAAAGAAAACTCCAAGAAAACTTAAGGTTCCAAAGAAGTTTCTTGAATCATCAATATCCTTAATTCACTCTAATGATAGCTCAGAGACCCTAATTTTTCTTTAGGCATATATAAAAGCTTCTTTATGAAGACTCTTTTTTGTCGAATAATTGCACTAAAGATCCTAGGGAAAGTACGATTGAATTTTAATTTGTATAATCAAGTTCTAAAACTTTGAAGTAGTGCAAGAATCTTAAACCCTTACTCAAAAAGTACAATAAAGTACTTTCATTAACTCCGTCCATTTTGAACCTAATATGGTTTTTTCGTAGTAGCTTTTGTCACACTTGACGCTAATGTGGCGATGAGTGAATGCTGATGTGGTGCCAAGTGAGCGCCACATTAACAAAATAGCCAAGAAGAAGAAAAATGGAAGGAGAAAAGGAGAAAACAGAGGGAGAAGGAGAGGGTATGCAAAGCTAGCATCTTCAACACCCACCTCCAACTAATTAGAATGAATGGCCAACCAGCTAGTTCGGCTGCTTATTCACCCTCCAATCAATTGAAGGTGTCAGGTTCGACTCTCTAATCTGGCACGTTCGTTATGCTTAGTTTCATGATTTAAGCAATCTTGTGTTGCTCTAAGGAAAAGGAACGTTGCACTAGAGTTTAGCAGCAATGTTTTGATTGTTGTATTATGTTGGAAAAACGGAATCAATTACCAGTACTAAGACAACAATAGGGCCAAATATTGCTTACCGAGACGGTACGTTGTCGCCTAATATCTGTTAGTCATACCTTTAGACAACAGTAGCATGAATATGCCCTTGAAAAGTGGCTTTTCCTATAGGGAGCGCTGCTTGAAAAGGATTATCCAACATGTTTGGGGTGTTGGATTAAGTTAATTATATCATCTGCTACAAAATCATTTTGGTGCGTTTAGTCGAAACCTACTTATTCATTTCTTAGTCACCAAGCCAATCCCATGGAGCTAATTTCATAACGTTTCACTGATAAAGAAGCTGATAGTACTTCATTGTCATCAATTAGATATTCCTAATATTGATGTGTTAAGATGCACCTAATATGATGGACTAATATGTAGATGAAAGGAACATTAAATATGTCAATCAAGGTATTGATTTGAGGGGGTATTGACACCTAAAAATAGCCAAAATAGGTATTGATTATTTTGGAAGTGACATTGGTTTTTCAAAGCATTGACAATAGCAAGTAAAATATCGGCTTTATACGTATATGGGGTTATATGAATTATGACAGCTAGATTTTTATTGGCATAAGTTTGGCTAGTAGGAGATTTGGCATGTGCGAGATTGACAATAGCCATTTGTAATAATGCCAACATGGAAAAAGAGAAGTAGAGACAATTAGGCCACGAACCTAGTATCTCGGGAAATGGGGGTCATGGTTAGACATGTGGCACGGGCGGATGACGTGTATGTGATAAAAGCGGTTGCCATGATACTAAACCAATTAAGAATTTAAGAAAGTGCAGGAACAGTTATTGTTTGGTCAAAAGACATTATCGTTGAACTATGGTATAATAGAGATCGTGGCCAGACATGTGACAGCAACGGATTGACATATATAAAAAATGAGCTAGCATGATATCAAGTCTCATACCAAATGCCGATATACCAGACCATTGGACCCTCGTCCAAAAAATGAAATCCATTCAAAAGTTGGGGACACATCCTGAATACAAAAAGTGAGATTCTAGATACTCGTGATTATAACATCAAATCTTAGGAAAGAAGAAAGACATACACTCAATCGGATTGCTAGATTTTACTAATTTTATTCAATTTCTTGTAGGTTTGCTTTGAACTTGTGCTGTCGAGTATTTTTTTTGAGCCTAATTCATGTTCCTTTCCAGGTTGTAACCATCTGATCAAGAGTACAAGCTAGGTTTTCTTTTCCATATCTGCCAAATCCGAGCTCAATCTTTGTTGACAAGATATCATGTATGTGATTACAGGTTTGTCATTTTCGATGTAGATTTCAAAATCACTAACAGGCGATAATGTTTTATTGATAGTTTACAGGTTGTAACCATCTGATCAAGAGTACAAGCTAGGTTTTTTTTTCCACATCTGCCAAATCACTAACAGGCAATAATGTTTTATTGACAGTTTGACAGCACATCCACATCCGGAAGTTTTACAAAGCAGTAATTGCGTCATTGACTTTTGCGACGCTTCTCTTGATTCCCACGAGAAGCGAAATGTTTTTTGAAGTAGAGAGAGAGAGAGAGAGAGAGAGAGAGAGAGAGAGAGAGATGGGGTTTTTAAAGCATGCAACTCTCATCTTTCATATCTTACTACTGCAAATAAGGTATCAAGCTTCAGCTCATGGCTCAGCCCTCTAAAAGAGAGAACAAATCATGTAAAATAAAAGGGACAGAATTGCGTTTTACTCGTAAATAATCCTCCTAAATTTCGAAGGCATTCAAAACCAATTTCTTCTACTGTTTAGAACAGATGGCGTGCCCGGCTCGTGTGCCGTTTCCACTCCACCAAACGCATCAAAAAGCTCATCACCTGTTACATCACCAGAAGTCGCGAGCATACGTAAGGAACCCACCATAATTCAAAAGCAAAGCACAATAATTGCAAGCGCGCACAAGGAATTCCTCTCTATTGCATACCTCAGGTGGGTCTTGCAAAGAATAAGAGGCACATGTTTCTTTTGCTACGTTGGACACGAGGATTCCCATTCCTTGTCGTCTGTCACGTAAAACCTAAAACAGTCGAACTCGTGAGAATCACTCAAACAATACCAGGACCAAAAAAGCATTCAAGGGACTGAGCATATGATTGTGCCCTAGAAATTATTGTACCTTAAATGCATCTTCGTCCGTCCGATCGTCTCCAATATAGATGGGTAGAACGTTGCTATCATTAGCATATCCTACGTAAATTTAATGTCACAGGATACAGGTACAGTCAGTTCATGAATGAGTATTGGTCTAAGCAATAAACGTGGCCAAAAAATCAAATGTGGAAGCACAAGACGCAAATACTTCTATTCATGCATTAAATAAGATAGTGAAACCAGTTGAGGTCTATGTCTTTCAACTATATGTCAAGTCCTGATAATCACAAGCATTGTGAACATATTTAATGACTATAACTGATAAACGTAGGGTGCTTGCGTGGGAAAAAGGAACTTCTCAATATGGACCAGAAACTCACCTAGTGACTCTAGCAAGTATTCAAGAGCCTTCCCCTTGTCCCAGTTGATAATTGGACGAATTTCGACCACCTGTTTAGCATGAATGTTGGATCGTTTGTAACATAAAACGTAATCGAATTCTTTTTCGCTAGAACAACATAAGAAAAAATATATGTTGCAAGATAATCTTATACCTTTCTGCCTTGAGTAAGTTTGAGCTTTGGGTACTCGCTGAGAACTGATCTGACTTGCTCAGCTAATGCAGCCCACCTCTGCAAAGGTGATGAATGTATGTAGAGTGAAAAAAGTAAACTTTTCTGCTTTTGTCTTAGGGCTTGAGTAATATTAGAAGCCGGATAATATGTGAGCTGATGAATATTATTTGGTTTTGAAAGTGTGAGTGATCATAATCATGCCGTACACAACTCCATACCTTTAGCCACTAATCTAACTGCGGGGGCTGTCATTACATTAGTTCTTCTTTCGCTTTTGGAAATTACGGGGTTAGTCAAACATTTCGACTGGACATCATTTTCAGATTCACTGTTTTACCTTTTCATCAACGTTGCGGTAGTGAACAGACAGACAAAATTTGTTGTTCTCCACTTTAGCACCAGGAATTGATTTTGTTCTATTCAACAGAGCTCTATACACCTGCATGGATGCAAGTGAAATGGTAATTACGGTGACCGCCTTGATACTGGTCTCAAGCGGGACTTGCAGAAAAAATATAATGCAGATGAATTCACCTCATTGATCATGGGCAAAAATTCACTTGCAGGTTGGAAAAGGACTCCTTCATCACCCTAGTAATCACATTAATGCCTTTCTATTATTATTAAGTGGGAAAATACATGAAACATGACAGAAAATATAGATGTGAGGATCTTTTAAAAATTTATTAAAGCAAAAAAGATTATAAGAAGAACACAAAGTGCTCACTTTCTTGCTTTTGAGTTGACTTTTGGACGGTCCTCTTATATCCATCCCATGGCTTCCTGCATAGTACAGCTCCGGTAACTTCACAAAGTTGTATACCTGCATGAGGAAAAGCAATCAATATGTAGAACCCCACACATACACAAACTCATGGGTAAAAGGAAAAAGGAACTATTCATAAATTATAGGGCAAGAAGAAGAAGAAAACAATATAGAAGCAATTCAAACATGCATTTAGTTTTTATAATAACAATAGTGCACCTTGTCCCTGCTTCTCCCGCTTATTATTGCTGTGGTGAAATATCTTGCTGCTTCCTCGACAGCTTCTCTCATCTGATATGTGCAAAAGGAGAGAAGTTTTATATAGTGGTAGCTAGACGAAAATCACGTGAACAGAGTAATTATATATGCAAACTATGCGCAAAATACATGCAAACTAGTTCAAGGCCACCTATACAGGTCAAAGGCTTGTACTTATTCGGTTGGTGGGTTTGCATGGTGTTTCGTGACTTCAAATGGCCGGGCATATGCGTATTTTCCCCTCAGTTATAAGAAAAACAAAACAAGTAATTATTAGAGGTGAGAAAGAAAGAACCTGATTGGACATGAAAGCTCGATCGGGGTCCTCAACGATTGGCGAGAGTGTCCCGTCATAATCGAGAAAAATTACTATCTCCTTCCCCTTCGCGGCATTCGTTATCAGCTCGAACATCTTCAACGCCGAAGGATGATGAATCTGTTGAGTTTTTGAATTTATATGAAATTATATCAACCAAGATTCTCAGGACACCACAAGAAATATCAAAGTTATCAGTCACTTTGCATTACGATGCTTTTCTGAGGGGCTCGACTTGAATTTCGAATTACTTTTCATTGTTTAATCGGTAAACTCCTATTCAAACTAGATTTCTACCATGTGAAGAACTGATTATTAAGCCATAAAGAGGAGTATCTTTTAGGGTGTTCCTACACCTTTTTTGTCAAAAGTTATGAAAAGGGTCGAGAGAACTCGCATATGAGAATGTGACTTACAATCCAGGAATTATGCTCTCCGGTTCCCGGAAACTTGACGCGAGTTGGAGAAGAATCTCTCATTGAATCGACCCACGCGAGGTTTTTCGCCACGCATTCACCTTCTCCTCCACCAGGCTCAATCCTTAGAAGCTTCTTGTTTTGGAACCACGACGACGGGCTTGAGAACATGGCAATGTTCAAGCGAATGCCCCGCCTCGTCATTTCTCTCTCTCTCTCTCTGTCTCTCTGTCAAATCCTTCCTAAAGCCAAACAACCCATTCACCTTTTTAAGAAACAACCGAACTCAAGTTGATGTACTTATGTCATACAAAACCTAGATGGAAAATGAATATGTACCTGAATTTGAATGGAGAAGAGAGGGCAAGAATGGAATAGGTTAAATGAAAAGAAATGGTTGACGAGATTGTGAAAGTGTGAGAATCTGAAGCGCGCTTGAGCTTTAGCTTGCAATTCAAGACGCAACTACGGTATGGGAGTTGGGATTGTGAAGTCGGATTTATAGAGGAGCACTATGCCAGGAACCTTCTTCATCAGACTCTTTGCTTTTGGTTTCATGGACTTTTTTTCGCAAAGAATACTCAAATTTGACTCAAGGGACACTCTTTCTCTGTTCCCTTTTCACTGCACCAATTATTTCCGGCTCCCCCCCTTTTTTTTTTTCAACTTTGGGTGACGTAATTGAATATTTCCAGTTGGCGGCCCGCCTATTAAATAAAAAGATGATCCTTAAATTGCACTTTTAGAAAGTTTTAACATATCACATATGAATAATATGATAAATTTTAAATTGCCATTTTGACAAGTGAATCGCATTCATACTCAATTATAATTGGTCACCGTACTAAAAAAAAATTCACCAGAATTCATCAGTATATTTACTTAGTGTACTAATTTTGTACCGTAAATTTGGTTTTGCACTCCCGGCTGCCCCCATAATCTTCGCTTTGCTTTTGCATGATGACTATGGCTTTAGTTTTCAGTTTCCATAGACCAAATAATATTGCAAATTGCATGGACTTAATTATGCAAATTCTTGTCTTATTATTTTTTCATATTTTATGTTAAGAAAGTCAAATCCAAAAGTTTAAACTGTTAAGTGAAAGAAAATCAAGTAAATATAAAAAATGTATAGGACTTATTGTTTGGCAATGTGGGACAATATTTCAATATTTTTTAACCTAAAAAGCGTTTGAAGCTATATGTCAATAGTGTAGTGTTAAAACACCTAGGTTGATGTCATCTTGCAACAATAAGATGCATAATGTGACTCTCCCCCACAAAGTTGGTGAAAAATTAGTGAGATAACTTATTTAGGAAAATTCAGAGTGTCATAAGCAACATTGGAGCAGAGACATAGCCTGTAAAGAATTGTCCTAAAGAAGCTATATGTGAACGAGCGATAGTTTCTATATAGCATTCTTTAAGAATTCAGTTGATCTTTCAAGGGCAATGCATCGAGAAAAGATGGAAAGTCCCTAAGATACGCTCCTTCCAGATGGTCAAAGAAGAATCTAAGGAACACCCAATTAATGTTGAAGGATTTTTCAAAATTCTGAGCATGTGTACGCCTGCGATTTTCAATCTTGACGACCCAAGTTTGAAAACATGGGCATATATTCGGACAGTTATAAAATCAGCTCTGCCACCGCCCCTTGGAAAGGCTATTGAATCTTGGTTGCCCGACCTAACCTGTGTATCGGTGTGCCCAAAACCAACAGCAAGTGTGCGCATTTCTCGGACCTAATGGCGTGATTGTAAGGCTGTCAGTAGCAATCAAGAACTTTTTGAGACTACATAAGGCCAAAGTGATAGGGGTGAGCATGGTTCGGGTGGGCGGTTCCTACCCTAGAATCAAGAACCGCCTACTTAAGACTTGTTCCAAAAAATTGGAACTGGGAACCGCCTGTTGGTTCTATGGATCCACCCGGGAACCAGACCGCCGGTCCGGTCCGATTCCCAGGTAGGTCCATCGAACCGGTCCCACTAGCCAAGGATGGAAATAGAAAGATGGAGATGGAGATAGAGAAGGAAAGTTGGAGACAATGAGGTGAGCATTGATCGAAAAGAGTGAGAGAGTGAGAGTGAGCGTGAGGCGAAACCAAAAAAAGATCATTCTCGACTTAATATGAGATTGTGAGCATCGAGCGAGTTAGGTTTAGTTTAAGAATTTAGAATTTAGGATTTTTCTTTTTTAAAAAAAATTAAAAATTAAAAAAATATATTATATTTATTATTATATTACAAGTCCAGTCCAGGTGGGCGGGCGATTCCACACATGGAACTGGTGAGTAACTGGAAACCGGACCGGTTCCCTTAGGAACACCGGTTCTAGGCGGTCTCAAGTAGTTCGGGCAATCTCGGTTCTTTTGCACACCCCTATAAAGCAATATGGCGTCTTCTCACATTGGTTAAATAAATTGACCCATATTCGCCCTCCATTAAGAAAACAAAGTGATTCAAATTCTTTTGGTTTCGGAGAGTGCAAAGGCTGGACTTTGGTTTAAATTTAAAGTATGAAAATATATAATTGAGAAAGTAAAAACTATTAAAAGAAGATGTGATTTCATATTTAAATATTTCAACGGACAATTTAATAAAAAAAAGTTCAAAACGGATGTCATTTTCAGCGATACGAAGATTTGTCGTGTGAGATTGTTTTTATTATATTTTTCAAAGGGTGGAGATTGTTCAAAGAGACTCTTATATACGATGCTTGAATCTTTTCAGGTGATATGTCATCGTCTTGAAAGGTTAGTCGAATTAATTTGTCTTTTCCCAAAGATTTAAACCCACCAGGAAGTTACATATATATATAAAAAACTTTCATTATGGGGACTTTTGGAATGGTGCCCTCAAATTTTGGATTAGGATTCTCATGATCTATGAATTACCTTTTTTAGGTGGGCATTTTAATCTGACAAAAATTAGCAAATCACTCTAAATTTGGTAATTTCATATACGGGTTATTATAGTTAAAGTATTGGTAAGTTATGCAAATAAACTTGGTAAGTCGGTACAAAAATCGCTAATTTGCAAACTAAAAAAATTGGCAACTTCGTAAGAGTATCGAT
The DNA here is from genome assembly GCA_031216285.1 of Syzygium syzygioides. Classification (NCBI taxonomy): domain Eukaryota; kingdom Viridiplantae; phylum Streptophyta; class Magnoliopsida; order Myrtales; family Myrtaceae; genus Syzygium; species Syzygium syzygioides. The sequence goes on from CM062247.1 coordinate 28,198,448, forward strand.
TAGTAACAACAGGATATATTTCAAAAAAAAATCATAGGTAGTTTTTTTATCAACAGTTTTTTTACACTTACCAACTCTCAGTGAAATTTACTAGCATGGAAAAATATCCATAATTTTTAGCAAGGAACAATAGAATTCTGCCTTCTACTCATTAAATATAGAATGGCACTAAGTGCAATTCAGTTTGAATTGTGTGCATATCCTCTCATCGATATATCATAATCTCGAAAATAAATCGATCCAATTTGTTTCCTCTAAATTGAGATGATTTGATATAATGAAGGAATTGTTTGTGCACTAAAGTTGTTCCATAGCAACCAGAAATATTGTCAAAAGCAAAGTAAATAAATAAAAAAACACTTTCTTATGTTGTTTTTAAGTGTAGGCTCCACATATTTTGACATTGACGAGAAAGCTTAGCCCAAAAAGTAAGACTAACAACTTCCTCTATATAACACCCTTCTCACTTGAGAAGGGGCAGGTGGGGAATTCGCATCCCCACCTTCGCAAGGGGTAGGGGTGGGGTCGCGTAGTTTAAGTTGTGGGTTTCAACGCTTACACCCTGCAAAAGGCGGGACGTAAGTCTGACTGTGTATCGTGAGTGAGAGATAGAGTAGAACCGACAACAAAAAAAATAACTTGAAGTTCCATGCTTGGGGCCAAAAAAATAAATGGTAGTTTTATGGCAGGAAAAGTGTCAAAAAAAATATATAGTGTTAATTTAGTCCCAAATCATTTAATTATATTAATTTAGTTCTAAACCTTTTGATCTAATGTCAATTCAGTCATTCCGATTCATTTTGGCCGGTAATTGCTGACGTAATACTAGCTGTACTACGTGATATGGCTGGTGCTAATATGAATAATTTTTAATAATATTTTAAGCTCTGTGCCCTGTTCTCTCCAACTGGAATGAAGGATGGAGGGGAAGTTGCTTCACAGTTTTTAGGGTAGAACCGGTGAAAGTCGCCTAGGCTCCCCAGATTCGACGAGGGCGGCCTTGCTGGTCTTTGCCCTCACCAACCATGACCGTGCCAGCCATAGAAGGAAAGAAGAGAAAAAAAAAGAGAGAAAAAAATAAAATATTATTAAAAATATGTCTGCATCAACGCTGGCCGTGCCACGTAGGCCGGCCAGCATCCACATCAGCAATATTTGATCAAAATTAGTCGGAAAAATTGAATTGACTATAGAACAAAAGGTTTATGATTAAATTGGCATAATTAAAAGATTATGACTAAATTGGCACAAATACAATAAATTATGACTTTTCTGACACTTTCCCGTTTTATGGCTTGTGCTGTCCGCGGGAGCAAAAAAACATGGTGTAGAATGGAAATTATATATCAAAGAAATTGTTTTCTAAATATAAGTAATGTGAATATCCTTGAATCATCCTGAAAATGAATAACTTGACAAGTTACAATGTAAAAATAAATAATTTTGTTGAAGATTTTTGTTTCCCTTGCTGACCATTAATTGACAATGTTTATTGCAACGTGATCCATCATAAATAGTTGAAGACTATTGAGTATTGAAAGGTCTGCGTCGATTTAAATAATATTCAACCGGTGACCCAACAAATTAACATCATCGTATACCGCCGTCCATTTTGAAGGTAAGTTGAAGGTCTCGTACATTTCGTTAGTAGGCCCGACATTCAATATGATAGAAACCAACACCCGATTAATACATCTTTCTTTTTTTTATTTTGTGAAGTTTGGTTTACAGCGGTCCTTTTTTCTAAAGGGTTTTAGTTGAAACTCCAATCAATATTTTATTTTTTGAAATTCAAACACATGCAAAAAAAGAAGAAGAAAAGAATCAACACCTAAGAAACCCTTAGTTTAGTGTTAGGTGTGTCCCTAATACAATCTTCCTCTAGATATTTTTTGCTTTACTATGGGCGTGCACGGACGATCCCTCGAATGATAGCGCCCCGTCCAACGAATTTTGTTGAATTATTCAAAGATAGTCAAGAGAGCATGCACAGGCATGAAATTCCGAATTTACAGAGAAATAAGATTATATGCAATTACTTTTCTAGAAAGTCGTTATATTCTCTTTATTCAAGACCCTCGAATCAATTGTGACACCTCTTGTTCAGCCTCCCTTTCGAGTTGCCTAACTATACCCTTCCTTTTGACACATCTGTCCAGCATTTTAAACATTTAGAACCGTGAAATGAGACCTTCCCTTGTTAATTTTCTGACTTGGGGAGCCTTATGGCATCTCCAAGGCCAACCTGTTTTGACCCTTTACGGGGCGAACAAGACCCGGGGGAGGAGGGACCCCAAAGGAGCTTTAGAGTAAGTTCCTTCGTGGTGGAATCAAAATGGACTTTCGAACCCAAAAGACAGAGAACTAGGAATTTATGTATTTCAAGCATGTGATTAATGGTATAAGCTTTTTTGCATGTCAATGAAGAAGGAATCGGTGCTTTCGTGAGGATGATAAAGTTGGGGTTAGTGTCGGTTTGCTTAATATTCCTTGGGAATTTTCGCTTTGCCATACATTAATAATTGTAAGCTTGCTGTTTCCTTCTGGTCTTGGCGGGCGTTCAATCCTGACCAAAATTTTAAGTCAAGAATCTTAACATTTAAGGAAGGGAAAATGACACAAATAGTCCTTAGACTTTGACTCAATGTGCAACGTGGTTCATGAACTTTTAATTTGTTCAATATGATCCATAAATTTAACCTAATGTGCAATGTCATACATAAATTTTAATTTGTTCAATGTAATATATGGGCATTTGGTACATGCTTAATTTAGTCCATGAACTATATGAAAATATTCAGTATTGTCCTTAAGTTTAGGGATAATATTTAATATTTTCATATAGTTCATGGATTACATTGAACATGCATTAAAAGTTTAGGGACCACATTAAACAAATTAAAAGTTTAAGGACCACATTACATATTGGGCGAAAGTTCAAGGACCATTTGTGTCATTCTCCCTTTAAGGAACGAGCTCAACCATGAAAGAAAGCACGGGGGCCGTTTTGTATCGATGGAATGTGACCGGTACCGTGTCAAGTGATGGGTATACGATTAAACACATTGACTTCATTGATAACAAAGTCAAAGAAAAGACTCAACTTGAGTGTTAGAAATGTAGTTAGGAGATTCTATATATTTCCTTTAATTGGTTTGAATGACTGTAATTGATATTTAGATACTTTAGATTGTTATGTCGTAAAACTTATAAATAGGCTCATGTACTCTTTATTTGATAATGTATAGAATATTACACTTTTCTCTCTTTTTCTTCACGGTTCTTATCTTTGTTAGAAGAGCGGGTTCTTATGGCAATACTACTGGTGATTCCACATCATGGCGCGGATTCTCCACCAACTGACATTCCATCATCCTTTGTTTGTAGTTCCACAATAGTAAGTCAACCTTTTGTTTGGCTTCGTAATTACCGTTGCTTCTCTTTTTTATCCCTGCACATATAGAGAAGCTAGTACCCACCCATATAGGAAAGCTACTACTGATACTCCAGCAGCATAAATGGCATATCGGTTGCCGACCTTGGACAAATCCTATACATGAGATTTGGTTGACTTGCCTCATTCATTGCGGGTTGTAAATAGGTATATATGATTAAAACAAAGGCAGATGATCCTGTGGATCGTTACAAAGCTCGAGTAGTGGCAAAAGGTTTTCCTCAAGAATACGAAATTGGCTATGAAGAGACTTTTGCTCCTATTGTACGCCTTATTTCTATTTGCAATTTTCTTATTGTTGTCGCAACCAAGCACTAGTCTCTATTACATATGGATGTTAAAAATGTATTCGTGAAAGGCGATCTCATTGAGGATGTTTATATGGTGCCTTCTCTGGGATACACTCATCATTCCAACAGAGTGTGTTGATTATGTCAAGCATTATATGGCTTGAAACAGGAGATTCTATATATTTCCTTTGATTGGTCATGATTGATTGCAATTGATATTATGCTATATTAGATTATCAATCTGTAAAGCCTATAAATAGGCTCATATACTCTTCATTTGATAGTGTACATAATATTACATCTCTCTTTTTTTCATCACAATTCTTAACTTCGAACATGACCAGTTTATTAAGTGAATAACTCTGAACACGATTTACATACTTTTCTTAACCGAATAGGTCAAATTAGTTCAACCATCACGTTACCAAAATAACTCGAATAGGTTCTTTAAGACAAAATTTTGTCTTCTGCCTTTTATTCAGAATGATCGCTTAATAGGAGTATTTACAAATATAAAAATTCTGAGAACATCAATATAATTGTTACCTCAATTTCCCTTATGTTTAATATATGTAACAATCAAGGTTCATTCTGGGGAATGTGGATAAGGTTTCTAATTATTACCTTTGAAGGGTAATTGCAATCATCAATACCGATACTCACTTATCATGTCATCAACAATTATTAAGGTGGGAAAAACCTAACTAATTCGAGCGTCTATTTGTTTTGTGGAAAATCACTTTTTTGAAAATATTTTCCGAACAACGATAGAATGAACAAACGAAAAATGTATTCATTGTCCACAAAAATATTTAGGCATAAATTATTGTTAATAACGAAAATAATTTTTGTTGCCTAATTATTCCAAGCAATATAACCACTCATTTTTAGAAATATATTTTTCATAACATTTATTTTCTGCGAATTAAACGGTTGAATTGTCATCCTTCTTTTGTTAGTCATGTCAAACGAGTTCACAAGATCATGAACCCAAACTCCCTACCTCCGAATCATGTTTAAGTATTGAAGCTATCATGCCAGGAACTCCCTAACCCTATAAACACAAATTTGAGTCCAATGGGTCTGCAGTTTTTGGTTCGTTTTGTTACTGGGACTGCTAGTCTTGGTGATCCTGTGATGATGCTTGGGAAACTTTGATTCTTATTAATGCTCTCTGTTTCTTAGACAATCATCTAGCTCCACTTGTGGTAATATTTCACCTTCATACCTTCGTCATCAAGCGTCATTTTTATGTCCGAGTACTCATTTTGAGGACAAGTCAGCAATCTCATCTGGTTTTGGAAATTAAGAACCTAAAACAGAAGGGTCTAAAGGTCGTGGGGAGAAATGTTGCTGATGAAGTTACAAACAAATTTGCCGTTACTAATGTTCTGAAGAAAGCTTGGGCTGATATGGCCTCTTCCTGTTTAAATTTAGCTCCAAAAGGGGTGCTGATCGGGTTATCCGCGAAGGTCCACGGCCGATATAGCTGTGCCTACATCCTTTGCCTTCGAAAATGGGAAGCAGATCGAAATTCCAGTGACACTGGGGCAAGGAAGGCTAGCTACTGGATTCAAGTGAATGGATTGACCCGAATGTTAATTGCAACACTGACTCTGCCAGCCGAGATACTTATTCTCTTAACCAAACTACTTAAACCAAAGCCCAGTTATACCATTAGCCTAAACGATCGTACTAACCCACATCTTTACTCCGTTAAGCAGAACACTCTTATAGTTCATGTGTCTAACCCACACACTCGTACCTTTAGCCCCAACACTTCAACTATAGCCAAGATTAAACATGAGTCTGAATTTACTCAAACTTTCGCCCTGGATGATACACCAACGGGGACTGTGATCGCCATAAGTTGGAACTGTCGAGGAGTGGAGTCGCCCTTGATAGGTCACGTGTTAATAAAACTCAAAAAGGAGTTTTGTCCTTGTCTTTTCTTTGTTATAGAAACTGAAAACCAAAAATAGATATGGTGGAACTGTTAAATTCCGAAAACCGAAGAACCGTTGAAAACCATCAACGAAACAGGATCATACATGTATAATTCATTGAGAAAACATAAACACGGAAGCGTACCTGAATCCATAACGTATACTGTTCTTTGGCGTCGTGCGGGTAGCCTTCCAGAACAATACGTTTTCCCTGAGAGTTCCCTTTGTCTTCTCTCTGTATTTCTCTTTCGATGGGATGAAGAGGAAATCAGAAAACCGACGTATGTTCTGGGGACCATCACCGCTCTTATAAGGTAACCGCTAGTTAAGGTAACCGCTAGTTACTCTTTAGAAATTACAATTTTGCCCATCATAAAATTGTAATTTCCCCTTTTAGCCTCTACACATTAAAGGGCCACACCCTATTTGATACATTAAAGCCCTAAATTGCCTTAATTTAATTTATCACTTTTAAAGGGCTTAACTTTATATGACATTATGCATTGCATTATTATTTCACATATAACCCAATGTTGGATTAAGGATCCAACAATCTCCCACTTGGATTATATGTGTATCCTTATAATTATGCTTTGCAATAACAACTGTTTGAGCTCAACTTTACTGTCATTACCGAAATGTATCTCTAACCAATCCGGTCCATCTATCATATCAATATAGGATCAAAGCGGCTTTTGTCACATCTATCGTAACTCAACCCATCAATGGTCACAAAATTGATACAACTGAATGACATGGATTATGATGTGGATGTGTAGCATGGAAATTTCATGAAATGTGATATTAACATGCCTATTTCCAACTGGTCCACCTTAAACCTTAGTGAGATCAGACTTTACCAAAATCAGAGTGTGAATAAATCCTGATATTTCTGCAGAAAATAACCTCGAATATCCATAAACTGAAATAACTGAAAATGTCTATATTAAGAACATTTAAATTACAAACTCCCACTAAAACTGAATATCCTCAATAAACATAACACCCATGCGAGCAGTATGCTCGTGGAACACCTTGGGTGGCAATGCCTTAGTAAGCGGATCCGCAAGCATGGAGTTTGTACCAATATGTTCTATAGACAACTGTCCACTCTGAATTCTTTCTTTAACAACAAGGAACTTGATGTCTATATGCTTTGACTTCGACGAACCTCTGTTGTTGTTAGAATATAAAACTGCTGATTTATTGTCACACAATAACTTGAGTGGTCTTTCAATGTTATCCACTATCCGTAGTCCCGTGACAAAATTTCGCAGCCATATTCCATGATTGGATGCTTCATAACACGCTATGAATTCTGCTGCCATTGTTGAAGAAGCCGTTATGGACTGTTTGGCACTCTTCCATGAGATGGCACCTCCGGCTAACAGATAGACATAGCCTGATGTAGACTTCAAACTATCTTGGCATCCAGCAAAATCGGAGTCAGTATAACCAATGATCTCAAGCTGATCCGACCTCCGATATGTGAGCATGTATCCTTTTGTTTTCTGTAAGTACCGCAAGACCCGTTTGGTTGCTTTCCAATGTTCTACTCCTGGATTGCTTAAATATCTGCCCAACATTCCAGTAATGTACGCAATATCCGGACGCGTACAAACCTGAGCATACATCAGACTCCCTATCACAGATGCATAAGGAATCTTCTCCATTTCCTTTCTTTCAAAATCATTCTTAGGGCACTGATTGAGACAAAACTTGTCTCCTTTAGATACAGGGGTATCACCTGGTTTACAATCTTGCATGCCATACCTTTTGAGAACCTTTTCGATATAGCTCTTTTGTGATAATCCAAGAATACTCCGAGAGCGATCCCGGTGTATTTGTATACCTAATACAAAAGAGGCGTCACCAAGATCTTTCATCTCAAAGTTATTAGACAGAAATCTCTTGGTTTCGTGCAATAAGCCTATATCGTTGCTGGCAAGCAAAATATCATCAACATACAAAACCAGAAAAATGTACTTGCTCCCACAGAACTTATGGTATATACATTCATCAACCAAATTCATCTCAAAACCAAATGAGACGATCACTTGATGAAACTTAAAATACCATTGTCGAGATGCTTGCTTGAGCCCATAGATGGATTTCTTAAGTTTGCAAACCATACTCTTTGGATCTCCAGATACAAAGTTTTCTGGCTGCACCATATATATTGTTTCATCAATGTTACCATTGAGAAAAGCTGTCTTTACATCCATCTGATGCAACTCAAGATTGAAATGCGCCACCAATGCCATTATAATTCTAAAAGAGTCTTTCGAAGAAACTGGAGAGAAAGTCTCTTTATAGTCAATGCCTTCTTTCTGTGTAAAGCCTTTTGCGACAAGACGAGCCTTATATCTCTCCACATTGCCTTTTGAATCCCTTTTGGTTTTAAATATCCACTTACAACCAATGGGCTTCACACCTTCTGGCAATGGGACAAGATCCCAAACGTCATTGTCTTTCATGGACTTCATCTCCTCCTTCATGGCATCATTCCACTTCTGAGAGTTAGAACTTTCCATGGCTTGACGAAAGCTAATAGGATCATCTTCCATCATTCCAATATCAAAATCATGTTCTTGGAGAAATACAATGTAGTCATCTGGCATTGCACTTCTCCTCTCTCTAGTGGATCTTCTTAATGGCATATGTTCTTGAGGTGGTAGAGTTTGATTTTCTGGAATAATTTCTTGAATGGGAGGTTCTCTTTCATCGTCCTGATCAGTTGTGTCCTGATCAATGACAATGGCACTTGTGGGATCAATGTCAATGGCGGGTGTAGGAATATTAACATATTCCTCTTCAAAGTCAAGGTCCCTAACTTTATCTCCTCCCGCAAACTCAACATCCTCAAAGAACCGGGCAATTCCCGACTCAAAAATTGACTTAGCTGTAGGATCATAAAATTTGTACCCCCTTGATCTTTCAGGGTATCCAATAAAGTAGCAACTAACTGTTCTTGAATCCAGTTTCCTTTCATTAGGCTTATAAGGCCTTGCCTCAGCTGGACATCCCCAAACACGTAAATGCTTTAGACTAGGCTTTTTACCAGTCCAAAGTTCATAAGGGGTTTTGATAGTTGCTTTAGTAGGAACCCTGTTAAGGATATATGCTGCAGTCTTAAGCGCTTCTCCCCAGAGTGATTCTGGTAAGGTAGAAGTAGAAATCATACTCCTCACCATATCCTTAAGCGTTCTATTTCGTCTTTCAGCAACACCATTCATTGTGGGCGAACCCGGCATAGTGTACTGTGGGACAATACCGCATTCCTCTAGGAATTTAGCAAACGGTCCTGGACGTTGCTCACCTGAACCGTCATATCTGCCGTAGTATTCACCACCACGATCAGACCTGACGCTTTTAATTTTCTTGTTGAGTTGATTCTCAACTTCGATTTTATATGTTTTGAACACATCCAGTGACTGTGCCTTTTCTTTAATGAGATATATGTAGCCATATCTTGAAAAATCGTCTATGAACGTTATAAAATATAGCTGACCATTCCAGGCAGTCGTTGGAAATGGTCCACAAATATCAGTATGGATAAGTTCTAAGACGTCTGAAGTCCTGTTGGCTACAAATCTCCTTTTATTGGTTTGTTTGCCCTTTATACAATTAACACAAATTTCAAAATTTGTGAAGTCTAAAGGATTGAGAATTTCATCCGACACAAGTCTCTCTATTCTTTGCTTGGAGATATGACCTAATCTCTTGTGCCATAGAGCAGCTGAATTCTCATCAGTTAATTTTCTCTTTGTACCTCGTGTACTCAAATGCAGGGATTCATTAAAAGAAGCAATCACATCAAGTGAATAAAGATTATCATAAACTGATAAAGAACCGGAACCAACTAATTTTGAATCTTGAAACAAACTGAATGTTCCATTCCCAAATGAACAAGAATAACCAGATTTGTCCAAAGCAGAAATAGAAATCAAGTTCCGTCTAAAGGACGGTACAATAAATGTCTCATTAAGATCCAAATACAATCCAGTCTTTAATAATAATCTAAATTTTCCAATTGCTTCAACTTGAACCGTCTTGCCATCGCCCACATAGATGTATCTTTCAACATCACTTGGCTTTCGGCAACTCAGGCAACCCTGCATAGACACACTGATGTGAGTTGTTGCACCAGAATCTATCCACCAAGTGTGTCTAGGTACCGAAGTTAAATTAACCTCAGAACAAACCAAATTAAGAAGCACACCTTTCTTAGCACGCCATGCGTGATAATTGGTGCAATTTTTCTTCACATGTCCTGTGGCTTTACAAAAGAAACAACCTGTGCTTTCCGGATTATCCGGTCTCTGTTGTTGTTTCCTTTTGTTTGCCAAGGTTGCAGCTTCTTTATCCTTCTTCCTTTTCATTCCCTTATCCTTGGAAGTTGATGCTAGATGAGCACTTTCTGTCTTATCTTGCTTCAGCCTTTCCTCCTCTTGAACACAGTGTGAGATGAGCTCATTCAGAGACCAAGTCTCTTTCTGACAGTTGTAGCTCACCTTAAACTGATTAAACTGTGCCGGAAGAGATATTAAAACTAGATACACCAGCAAGTCCTCAGTAAGTTCCAGCTTAAGTGCTTTTAACTTAGAAGCAAGATGAGACATCTCCATGATGTACTCCCTAACATTGCCCTTTCCTTTGTAGCGCATTGAAATTAAATTTGTCAAGATCGTACCAATTTCAGCCTTTTCGCTCTTGACAAATCTCTTTTCAATGTCAGTAAGGAATTCTTTAGCTGTGGTTATCTTTTCAGACATTGTGCTCCGGAATGCTTCTGGAATGGCTTTCTTCATGATCATCATACACATGCGATTTGATTTCTCCCACCTTTCCATATCCCTCTTTTGATCAGAGGTGCTTTGGTCATTAAGTGGTGTAGGAGAATCGATCCTTAACGCAAGGTCGAGATCCATGACTCCGAGAACTATCAGAAGGTTCTCTTGCCATGACTTGAAGTTGGTGCCATTTAGCATAGGAATTGAATTAATGCTGGCAGTAATATTTGCAGGAGTAATAGCTGAATTCAAATACAACCAATAAAACATGCTCACGTAAGTCTCAAAGCAATATATCAATTCAAATCAAGGCAATTCCCATCTCAAGACATCGAGCACTACATTAATACCTTGTCTTTGGACAACAATATTAACTAGTAAGTGATATCTTGTTGCAGTAATCAAACATTGATAATAATAGTATGTCAAACAATAAAACTTCCTTTGGGCCGATTTATTATTCACATACAAAATCCAAATAATCATCACACGTTAATCACCGCAGTTGCAAATGTGATTTTGTTAAATATTAACCTTCCTTTGGGCCGGTTAAAATCCACATGCATCACATGTGCATACCTTTTATATCCAAAAATAAATTAATTTACACAAGAGAGGTCCATTTGTGGACATGTTGCTTCAATCAATTTATTTCAAGATATATATTCCTCCACCAAAATTTGAATTTTAATTGCTATTTCACCAAAAAAAAAAATTTTTTTTTTGGTCAACGCCGGTCAACGCCGGACTCCGGCGGTCAACGCCGGACTCCGGCAGTCTTCGCCGGACAGCCGGTGAGACCCGGTCAACTCAGCAGGCGCGTGCAACGCACGCGCCTCAACCTCTGCGTCGCGCGTGCAATGCACGCGCCTCAACGGTTGCGGGCGCGTGCAACGCACGCGCCTCAACCGCTGCGCACGCGCCTGTGGAACGTCCTAGAAGGAGACTGAGATTCCCTAGTAAGTGTCAAGTTGAGCTGAGAGGTCTCAGCGGAGGTCTTGCGTCGTGGTGAACTTGGTTGTGCTGTCACTGTGCTAGCAATGTCTCTGGATATTATTGATACTGAAGTCACTTGTGCTGAATTTGGTTGTGCTGTAAGAATGACGTAGATTTATGGAAGTAATGACTGTAAAGAGAGGATGGAGAATTGGCAGCGACTGAAATCAATTGCTAGGAACAATCAGATGCCATGGATGGTAGTGGGCGACTTTAAAGGTAGAGGGAGGAATGTAGAATAATCTGGAGGCAGACAAAAAGAAGGAACCTCGCAGCCTTTCAAAATGTGTTGTTTGATACTGAATTGCAGGACCTAGGATTCACTGGGCAAAAATATACTTCTTGCATAACAGAGAGGTAGGATGAGTAAAGGAAAGGCTTGATAGAGGGTTGATCAATAGCAGATGGAGGGAGTTATGCCCTAGAACTCGCATCATCCACGGACCAGCTGCTGGGTCAGATCATTGCCCACTTGTGATCCATACAAAACAAGAAGATATTAAAGGAAAAATGACTTTCCCTTTCCAGAATATGTGGACTACTGAGGAGCATTGTGAGAGACTCATTATGGAGGCTTGGGGCACTACAGAACAGGAAGCAGACTTGATTTATGTTGAAGCAAAGAAGCCCTTATTAGCTCGAGTAAGAAACAATTTCCTAATTATAGGAGAGTGGTGGATGATTCGAGGCAGAATCTGGTTAAACTGCTAGGAGCGGAGGCAGATGATTCTGACCCTGCTCAGGAAAGAGAGCTTAAAAGACTAATAAATGAAGCACGGGGAGGAACTTTACTGAAACTGGAGAACTAGAACTGGCTGGATCGACTTTGGCGATAAGAACACTGCCTTATCTCATCCCACATCTATACAGAGAAGAGAGAGAAAAAGGTGTCTAGAGCTAAAGATAGTATTGGGCAGTGGATAGAGGATGAAAGGCAGATTGAGGGGATTTAGGTAAGCTACTTTTAGTCATTCAGAAGAGATTCACCACTAAAGGGGTAAGGGAGTGGGAGGATGTTTTTCGGAAAGATCGAACCAACAATCACATCAGATATGAATCTGTCCTAACTCAACCAGTTCATGATGAGGAGGTGAGAGCAGCAAACTTTTCAACTAGCGGTTTCTCAAGGCCCCTAGACCTGATGGGTTTGCCGGCATTTTCGATCAAAAGCATTGGGATGCAGTTGGCCGTCTGGTGACAAATGTAGTCATAAACATTTCTTCGAGTCTGGTCAGCTCCCTCTGTCCTTAAACTCTACTAAAAACATCTTGATTCCAAAGGTTTTTTTCCCTGAAGATGTTTTCCGATTTCATCATATGAGCCTGTGTAATTCTATCGACACGATCATTTCCAAAAATCCTTGTCAATAGGTTAAAGGTCCTTCTGCCCAATTCGATCTCTCCTCTCACCAAGGTGCTTTTGTGGTTGGCAGATTGATTCAGGATAACATCACAGTATCTCATGAAATGTCTCATCATCTTAAACATAGGAAAAGAGGGAAAACTGAGGAGTCTGCTCTTAAGATAGACATGAGTAAAGCATAAGATAAATTAGAATGGGATTTTCTTGGGAAACTTTCGATTTCTACTTCGAACCGTAATGTAATGTTACCTCAAATGGCGAAATTGAGGGGAATGTTAAAGCCTTCAAGGTGTATTAAGGCAGGAGGACACTGTCTCCAGTTTTGTTCCTTTGAGTGGCTGCTGTATTGCCTAACGTGCTGATCAGGAAAGCTGCTGCAGGATCTTTTACTGGGGTCCAAAATCAGAATGCTTTGTCCCATGCTCACCCACCTTCTGTTGGCAGGTGATGCCTTTGTTCTTCATGAAGGCAACTAGCAACAACTGTCAAATCCTATAAAGATTCACCAGAAAGCTATTGCAAAGGCATCAGGGCAGCTTTGTCAACCTTCAGAGAAGCTGTGGATACATCTTGATACTGGAATTGGTGGACAACCAACTACCAGTAAATGGCTTAATAACTTTTAAATTTTCCCTTCTCACGAAAAGTTTTTGGAGTTTCGAAAGTTCTGCACTCAAATTTTCATCGCCCCATTTTCCTCTCATATCCAAACGGAAAGTAAAGGCAGTGCATGGATGAGTAATGATCCAAGTAGTTACACTATAAGCAAAGTTGATAACTTTTCATACAATTTTGATACGATTCCACGTGTTCATAAAAACATATATTTGCAAATCTGAAAGTGAAGTGAACTGATAAAAATTTGAAAATTATGATTGCTTAGACAGGACCTGAGACGAATTGATAATCCAAAGTTAGCCCGTGAATGCGAATTGCCAATCTCGATCATTAGTGGAATTAAACATACATGCACTGATTTTTGGATAAGTACCTCTAAATAAATCTGAAATAGAAGTGTGTTAACGAATCAATGAAAAAATATTCAATAATTCATAAGAGTTTTAGAAATGTAAAAAGAAAAGAGAGTGCAAGTATAGAAGGTGAAAGCCCTTGAAAATTAAAAAGAGAAGACGGAATTTTAAGTGGGAGTTTAAATGCTAGCATTTATTGCCCTGTCCTTTTTCATCTCACCCGTCTATATGTCGGCCACAGAAAAGGAAGCTTCGGATTTTCATTTTATATCTTCCAACTATATCTATATCAATAAACATGTGTCACCCTTTGAGTGAAATTGACAAAGCTCACGTACTCCATGTGGGCTAGTGTCGTGCATGTTATGAACCACTGAATATTTTTCCCGAGTTGAGAGAAGGTCTCCTACATCTACCGAAGCTCCTCAAGCGCCATCATCGTTGGATTTGCAAGATCTGCTCCAGGGTACTACTAAAAACCCTAAAACACCTTGCTTCTAGGAGACAGGAGCGTCTAGCTCGAGTCGGATCAGAGTCCGTGGGAAGAGCGCTCGCTTCTCACCGAAGGTGGCGACCGGTTGGGCCGGTCCTCAGATATTCAACTAGGCCAATATAATTGCGGGATCGGGTGGCTAAAGCCCAAAAGGAAAAAACCCACTTCCTCAAATCTGGCTTGCCTATTCCCGACAAGCCTTTTGGGATATACTTTGTTCTGAAATCTCTCTTTTACGGGCTCTAAAGTTCGAACATACACGAGCAAAAGCACGTGGACAGGCACGGTGTCGTCTTCGGCAGGACTCGGTCGCGCTCGAATCAAAGCGGCCGTCTTCGGAGATCCGGCGTGCCCCGTGAGCTGCCAAGAAAAGATAAGCCGCACGCTTCCCTCCTTTTCACTCGATCGGGTTTGGCTGAGTCAGTTCACGGTTGAGTAACATTCGGCCATTCATTCATCATCATATGTCCAGACAACATGCGCGAATGCCGGAGACTGACTGTGTACTTTAAAAAAGCTTTTTGATTAGGTTGATGGGCAAGTTCAAGAGCCAGATTCAACGAAACGAACCCTGTGTTTTTATCGCTCTTTTCAATGTGAATTCATTGAACTTGATCTCCCCGTGCATCGCGGTGGGGTTCCCGAGCGTGATGGATCTCGACTGACCCATGTGGGGGGTTTCATTAATAATAGTTTCACTTTCTGACCAGCGACAGGAACAATACTAACAATACTAATGATGATGATGATAGTTTGATGGATACAGGTGCCCAGTTGAAGATTCCGTGGATATTCCTTCGTGGGATTTCTGGGAAAAAACCAATGAAGCCTGTATCGGTAATCTACATTCTAGATGGACATGGCGGATGGAGTTTTGGGCTAGGCTCAATGTTTAGTGGTTTGCGACATATGAAAAATGACGGTCCATGAGTTATTAGATGAACTGAACAATTGAATCGGTGCATAACAAAACGAATACCGTGCAACATCTCACTCCATAAAATGATTTTGGATGACAAAAACGAATTTTTTCGTCTTTGAGAAATAGAAATTGATACACAAAAAGTTCCACTTTTTCGCAAGAAAGCACCATTGTTTTTCCCCGTACTTTCACTCTTCATGTTTCGTCGAATGTCCATGCGACTCCCCGGTGGTAGGTTTGTAGCTCCATCCATTCCATGCCCTTTTTATCTCGTCTGGACGAGGAAAAAAAGTTCAAATCCAAAAAGGCTACCACGTTCATCAAACTATTTGACTCTCTACATCCATCTTGACTATGTAAATTTTCCTCTCCATTAAAGGAAATGAAGCTCGCATGCTTACTCTACAGTCCTACAGACTCGATTGATCCATTCTACTCGCGATGCTTTGTGCTTAAGATAACTTGGTGAACATAGTAATCGAGGAGATTTGGTGTAACGACCCTATCTTAGACGACAGATGAACGAGAAAACTTCAGCAAGATTTTGAAAGAAGCAAAAGCACGATAGTATGTGGGCGAAAAACCACAGACGTGGCAGAGCGCGGCCAGCACGCCACAGGTTACGTACACGAACGAAATGAAGACGTTTTGACAAATCGTACACCCAAGCAGCCATGAGGCCAGCCAAGAATCAAACCTTGACGCGCAACACCCATGCACGCAAAATAGGGAGCGGTGGAGTCGTCTGTGTATCTGTAGATGGGTCAGTTTCAGACGACAAATTTCTTCTACGGCTGATGATACGGAAACCCTGAAAATATCCCTCCATTGTCGTCAGGTTATGAAGCTCATGCTCTCAACTGAACAGCTCGCCCGTTCGTTCATCACGCATCTGGATCTAATTAGTATAGTCGAAGTTTTCAATCCATCTTCGGTTATCACAGTGCAAAGACAAGCAGGATCGATGGTTTACAGAACGAATACCCATTAATTTTACATAGACAAACGAATTACATAAGAACGACCATCGCTCAGCAGACAAAAAGGTTCTGCTGAACAAGGCACCACTTCTTGGTTACATGATGATGCTAGCTAGCTAATCACAGTGAAATAAACCCTCTAAAAGTCACATGGTTTTGACTATGGGAAGACTGTCCATAATCCTAGCATAGGGCAAACAGCAAGAGCAGTCTCTACTGCAACTCCCAAAAATTCCATCGCAGCGACCGCTCCAGCCTTCCCGAACTTGCTCTACCAAAGACAAGCTAACAATTGACTACACAAACGGAAAAACAGGGAAAAGAAGCAATTTTTAGACATCAGATCGCGTCCCAGTCGATCTCCGACGGATATTTCTGCAAGGTCGACGTCTCCGGGAACGAAACGCACTCCCACGCGGTCTCCACAAAGTCCTCGAACGTCAGATCCGACAGCGGCGACGACCCCGCCGACCCTTCGCTCTCCGGCTCGGATCCCTTCGCCTCCGTCGCCTCCGAGGCCTCCGAAGCCGAAGAAGCCTCCCGAGCGGCGGCAGATGCGGCTGCGGCTGCGGCGGCGGCTCGGGATCGGCCTGAGGCCGTGGGCTTCTTGGCGCCGTCGGCTTGCTTCTCGGCGAGGGTCCGGCAGATGGCCTCCAGCTTCGCGTCGACCGACGAGTGCAGCGGCTTGAACCCGCCGTCGCCGATGTCGGCCGCGGCGCAGTGCTTGAGGTGGGGGAAGTTGAGCCGGGCAAAGTCGCCCCTCAGCTTGTAGGCGGCCCTGTCGTAGGCGAGGGCGGCTTCCTCCGCCGTGTCGAAGGTGCCAAGCCAGAGCCGGGTCCTGTTCTTGGGCAGCCGGATCTCGGCGACCCACTTGCCCCAGTGCCTCTGCCTCACGCCCCGGTACAGCTTCACGGCCGATTTCGCCGCCGAGCCCGAAACCTTCATGGACACGGCCTTCGGGCCCAGGAGCATGCTCGGTTGGCAGCGGTAGCCGTGGCAGGGGCGCAAGCTCGGGCTCGGGAACCGGATCTGGGCTTGGATCTGGTTGATCTGGGATGGGGTGAGGTGGTTGAGCCCAATCGGACCGGGCAGCTCGAGGCCGAGAGGGTCCGGCCGGATCGAGCAGCCGTCGGCGTACGACGACGCGGGCTCAAAGGACAAGACAGAAGGAGAAGAAGAAGAGGAGCAGTAGGAGGGGGAGGGGAGAGAAGAAGGGGTAGATGTGGAAGCATCGTAGCCGCCGATGAAAGGGCAGAGAGCTTCCATCAGCTCATCGCCACCGTTGGAAGAAAACGGGTACGATGGGAGAGCCGATCTGCTGCTGCTGTAGAACTCCATGGTAGCTGCCATAACAACACACCCGGAAAATCTGCAAAAGCTTTACAACAACAAGAAGAGCAAACACGAGAGAACCAAAAGAAAAACAAGAATCCTTCCAAAAAGGGGGTTCGAGAGGTTTTAACAAATACACAACCTCCGTCGCTCCAAGAAACGCCTACGGGATCAACCTGGGAGGGAACAAAAAGACACCCTCTTGGCCGGATCGAAATCCTACACAAAAAGTACAAAAAAACCAAGCAAAGAAAAACCCAACAAAGCAAAAAGAAACAGGGAGCTCCTGGATCTCGATTCTGAAAACACCTGGCTTTCGCTGTAAAAAATTTCCAACTTTTTTTTTCTCTCCTCTTCCGAGTTTGCTTCTCTGAAAAAATTCCTAGAGGACAAACCGTTTTGAGAAAAAGAAAAGAAATCGCAAACTTCTGTGGAAAGACAGATGATTAACAGAAAGGGACTCGGAGAAGCGGGATGTTACAGAGGGGGGACGGAAAGCGTCGAAGAAGAAGATGAAGAAGACGACGCAAAACACTCAGTTTTTCTGCTGTTCCAGTTCTGTGAATCTCTCTCAGACCTCGCACTTCGTTCATCATGGCTGCCTCGTCCCTCCCGTTATATAGACCCCTTTCGAGCTTTGTTTACGATTTTTCTTCCCTCCCCCCACTCGATGCTCTCCCGGCCTGCGAATTGACCGTTATGCCCCCGCCCCAGCTACCGGTAGTCATGAATCATGATGATGCCCTCGACTTTTCCACCGATGGCCTGGCCCCCAATCGCGGGGCGACGCGTGTCCCGGAGGGGGGCCCGGGGGCCGGCACGTGTCCGTCGCGGGGACCGGCAGGTGTCGGTCACGAGAACTGCGGGCGCGGTCCTTCTTCGTAAGTCCCGTCTCGAATGCCGGGGGGTCGCGCGTTCAGTTGCGGAGTGGTTATGCTTTTGCCATCAAGGATCACGCCCCGATATTTCCTTTCCCCAATTTTCCCACCCCCCTTTTTGACAAATCTGCACACCACGGCATCGCCTTTCGCCCTTGTGAAACGAACAAAACACTCTCGAGCCACCTTTTTCCTTTCTCTGTAGCGAAATGAATCTTCAAAATGGCGCGCGGATCGTGACTTTGACAATCATGCATTGAATTATCATCGGATCTAATTCTACGGGTCACTCCCGTTTGAACCGTAGCAAATGATCAAATAGCTCCTAAAACCAAACCGCACGAAAACGACGAACCCGTGAGCCATCGCCCTTTTTACCTGTGGGGCCCCGATCTCGACTCTCTTCGAAATCACACCCTTGAAAAAAGAAATTGGAATAAACCCGGGGAATCCTGGAATCCGTGGTAAGAATGAAACATTCGGAACTGCTAAGGATAAGACGGGGTGCGGGGTCCAATTGCAAAATGCCTGTTCTGTGTGGGGACTGAAATGAAGGTTAGAGAGGAAGTGGAGGGGGTCCCGACAGCAAAATTGCACCCCTCACGCCAAGCTTTGACCAGGGAGCGTTGCGCGTCGCGCGTCGCAATCAACCATGCCCGTGCCAGCAGGGATGGGGGCCCCACTTCCCCGTCCACTAGCTAGCTCGAATCCAGTCAAGTACGCGTGAGGATGAAGCAAACGTCAATTTTTCCTTTAAATATCTTTTTTTCGTTTCCATTTTTTTTTTTGGTGCCGCAATCGATGGTCCAATCGTCGAGAGCCGGGGGGGAGGATTAATAATTAATCATTGGACCTAATCATGATTAGCCCTATCCTCCTCAATTGAACCTTTGACCCTTTTTTATCCAGCTTTTAGCACCACGAAGGGGCCACGATCGAGTTGTATGGATCAGGGAGCCCAAGGACAAATTTCGGCACATTCAATTCGATTTCCCCACGATAAAAATTCGAATTTGGTTTTTATCACGCGTAGCCAAAAGGGACCACCCAAGTGGAAAGAAGTGTAGAGAGAGAGACACAGAGAGAGGGGAGCTTAAAGGGGCCAAGCCGGGGGATAGTGCACGACGTCGGAGTCATGTCATCCACTCGTTTTATTCGCCTTAATCGCCACCCCCCCCCCAACACCCACTTAATCCGGAACCTTAAAATCAACATGGGGCCATACAAACAGAACCAAAAGCCAATAAAAAAAAAGAAGGCGGGTCGCTCAAATTTAAATCCGGAGGGCGTCATTAGATTAGGGGGAGGTCATGTCGATTAAAAAGGAGATAAAGGGGCTAATCATACTTATCCGTGGCTTTTCGCTTTTATCTTTATCCTCGGCCCGCGCGAAGCAGCGCGGGAGGGGGAAATTATTTGCGGGAATTCGGAGCACGTGAGCCCGTTTTGCATTTAATCGTTGAATCGAATTGGGAATGGAACGGGCTCACGTGCGCTCGCTGGGCCCCCACCAGGGGGGGCGGTTGTCGGGCTTTGCCGAAACGTTGCTTTCGCCCCCTTGGTGGCTTGACGTGCGAAGCCCGGCGAGGTTAACCGCGGTCGAGTTACTTTTGACCGTGGTTGGGTTTGGCCCCGGCCCGTCGACAGCCAAAGGGTGGCGTGGGGGACGGGCTTGGATGGCGATTGCGTCGCAAGCCGGCTGGCTGGCTGGCTCGAGCGCTTCGGCTGTGAGCCGCTTTCTTTCGGGGGGAGCCGCGAAGCGTCCGGGGACGGGATGTGTCCCCGCGCGCGTCTCCCGCCCCGTGCACGTGTGCATCGGAGTGAGCGCGGCACGATCCAACTCGTATTTTGCGTTAACATAAATATATATAAGTATTTGTTTATTTATTTATACATAAATTTTTCTTCATGGCCATGTAATTTCGCTTGGGATAATTATTATTGCTTTGGTTTCTCTTTAGATATGTTTCGCGTCGTCACTTTCTTGTCGCCTTCCATCCGTCTTACTTTTCACTACACCGCTTCGGATCTCGAGATAAAAAAAAGACGCTCGTAAATGAAAAGACTAGATTGTCCTCCCTTGGGAAAAAAAAACACCCTGTAAAAACAAAAATACCTTAGCCTCCGGACACAAAGCACGTTACATGCCGACCTAGATGCCCGGTTGGTCAAAGTCTACGTTTACCACATCGGAGCCCAACCGACGGTCCAGCATGGGAAGTCAATTCGCAGGTCACGTTCAAAACGGAGCCCAACTGGGGCCAATGCAGTTTCAAACAGCTGCCAGATTCGCCGGTTCAGCAGTTGAATCGCTGCTTAAATCAGTCTGATTCGGGTTTTGAAATGTCCGAATTAGACCTTAATAATCGGATCGAACCAAGGTTCGGTTTCCGATTTAAGAACATTTAGGTGAGGTGCAATTTGGCACCAAAGGTTAAAACTCGTGATGATCGGGAAAATTTCTATATGAGGGTCTCATTTTCAAGCCCTCGTTTTTTTCAAATAAGGGTTTAAAGTGAATCTTGTATCGAATGAAGACTTGAAGTATCCATGCTAGTCTCAAATGAGGGCTTAAAATGGCTATGACATTTTCAAATAAAGACTCGACCTCGCTAATCGCCGACCGGCTAAGTTTTATAGCCAGTCAAGTAAGAGTGAGCGGTTCCAGATTCCGGGTAGGTTCCGCCTGGAACCTAGAACTTATCCTCGGGTACAGGTTCCTCAAAATGAGGAGCCTGTACCCTACCCGTCGGAACGTGGAACCTGGAACTTACCCTGTCACAGGTTCCAGGGTTGGTTCCAGGTTCCAACAGGTTTTTTTTTTTTAATTTCATTTTGAATTAAACAAAATGAAAATAAACGCAATATTAGATCATCTGAATGATACATACACAATACCCTAATGTGATATTCAAGGGATATAATGCCAAGTTTACAAATGCCTAGATAGAACTAAACTATAATTGCAACAATTATTGAGGAGGAAAGCAACAAGATAATGAAAATATCCAAAATGGCATGAACAATGAAAGCACGTTGTTCGAACAAATTGTGAGTAGAAGGTGATGTTAGACTTGAAATGATCACATATCAACCAGCAAACAAAAAAGAGGTAAGATAAGTTGTCCCAAGAGGAGAACTTGTCCTCACTACCCACAATACCCTTGCATTCCACTGGTGCAGCTACTTTGAAAATGTTTCCAGAACCATCACATACAGCATGTTCCTTCAAATGAAGACGTTTTGTTGCCTCCAACACCTAAAGACAAGATACCAGGTCATATAAGGGAGAATTAAAGAAAGCTAGATTAAGAAATGACTTTGGTTCCCAATGAAAGGCTAGATTCGGTATTTCTCTAGAATCCTTGTGTTTTTAAGCCTCATCACTGTATCTATAGCTATTTTGACTCAGTACATGACTAAACAATACTAATAGGAGACCAACATCCATGCTTCAGATAACAGGAAAAATCATCAAGATAGTTGACTAAACCAATTGAAGTAAGAAAATAGGCAAAAAGATTTCATACAAGCAAGAGACATGAAGTTTACACCAAGGAAGCATTTTTCAGACATGGAATATTTTACGTTAATATAAATATATATAAGTATTCTCGTTCCTCCGGATAAGTACCGCTTCGGAGGAACGAGATCCGTTCTATCCTGGGAGACGATTATCCACTATCCTCGGGTACTGATTGAGGGGCCAAATTCGTCTTAAGGACACGACGTTATTTCGTCAGGCTCGGATCAACATTTTATTTGCTTGGTTGTGCTGTTTTCAGGTTTGTTTTCTTGACATTTCATTTCGGTTTCTACTATATGAACATAACTGACAATATTTTTCGACAACAATTGTTGGGATTTTTGGCACAAAATCCCATAAAATTAAATAAGAAGTGTGTGGGTGAAAGTTAACCACATAGGGTAGAAGAGAGATGGGAAATTGGTTCATATAGTTGAGCCTCACAAATGGGTTTGGGCCCCAAGGGGTACCCCACTTTTGTGGAAGAGAGAGGACTTACGTCAAGCTCGGTCCACTCCCCGCGCGCGCGCGCGCCGCCGCCGGCCGACCGGCCCGGCTCGGTTCCGGGTCCGGGGTCCACCCTCTATCGGTTTTATTTTATTTTTTCGAAACAGACACATTGTTTAGAATTATTTATTTTTATTTTCGATTTTTTATTTTTTGGACAAACAAACGTGTCTGTTCGAGGTTCGGTTTGCCCGAACGAAAACCGAAGCCCTCCCTTCGCGCCTGTTCACGAACCGAACCGGTTCAAGGGCCCGGCTCGTGACTGTTCACGAAGAACCGAACGAAATTGTTCGATTGGTGGTGACTCTTCAGTTTCGTCCTTGTATATAACCGAACAGTTAAGTTCGAAAAGGTCTTCTTGATCACATACATAACATACATACTCCCGCGAGACATTTTCCCGAGACACTAAAGCATATTCACTTCATCATTCTCATTTTGTGCGATTGTTCTACAAAATTTGCGTTCGTGGGAGTCCTCCGGATAAGTACCGCTTCGGAGGAACGAGATCCGTTCTATCCTGGGAGACGATTGTCCACTATCCTCGGGTACTGATTGAGGGGCCAAATTCGTCTTAAGGACACGACGTTATTTCGTCGGGCTCGGATCAACATTTTATTTGCTTGGTTGTGCTGTTTTCAGGTTTGTTTTCTTGACATTTCATTTCGGTTTCTACTATATGAACATAACCGACAACATTTTTCGACAACAATCTTAAGACGAATTTTGTCTGCTTTGGTTCTGTTCGTATCTTCCTTGTCTAGTATTCTCTACACTTCGTATTCTACTTCGGTTTCTTTGTATTCCGTTTACAATTTTCAGTTACAATTTTTCGATTATATTCGTGAACAGTTTTTTCGTTTCTCTTTTTATTAAAATTTCGAATTCTGTTCTTGAACAAACGATTTTGTTCGTAGTCATATATTACCGATTCTTTCCGTGAATATATATTTTCTGTGTTTATTTTTTAGAAATGGCTTCGGCTTCGACTTCGGTTAACCCTATTCCGAATCATGGAGAAAAGCCAGAAAAGTTTAATGGTGCGGATTTCAAGAGATGGCAACAAAAGATGTTGTTCTATCTCACGACCTTAAACTTGGCTAGATTCCTCAATGAGGATAGTCCTAAATTGGACGATGGAGAGACAAATAAAGAAAGGTTGGCTGCTGTGGATGCATGGAAGCATTCCGACTTCCTATGTTGCAACTATGTCCTCAACAGCCTGGACAATACTCTCTATAACGTCTATAGTCCGCTAAAAACGGCTAAGAAGTTATGGGATAGTCTGGACAAGAAATACAAAACCGAAGATGCCGGATTGAAGAAATTCATTGTCGGTAAATTTCTGGACTTCAAGATGGTTGATTCAAAGACCGTCTTAAGTCAGGTTCAAGAGCTTCAAGTGATTATGCATGATATTCATGCTGTAGGAATGACTCTAAGTGAGTCATTTCAAGTGGCTGCCTTCATTGAAAAACTGCCACCATCCTGGAGAGATTTCAAAAATTATCTCAAACACAAGAGAAAGGAGTTGTCACTTGAAGACTTGATTGTTCGGTTGAGGATAGAGGAAGACAATAGGAATTCCGAGAAGAAAGTTGGCAGCAATCTGGCAGTCTTAAGAGCCAATGTTGTTGAAGAAGGATCAAAACCCAACAAGAAGAGGAAAATGCCTAGTAAGTCTGGAGAGGGATTCACCAAAGGCCCGAAGAAGTTCGTTGGCAAGTGCTTCAACTGTGGCAAGTCTGGACATTGAGCCAAAGACTGCAGAGCCAAGAAAAGACAGAAAACTCAGGCTAATGTGGTGGAAGACATCTCCCATGGTGTTGATGATATCAATCTGACTGCTATGATATCCGAGTGTAACATGGTGGGAAACCTCAAAGAATGGTGGATTGATACTGGAGCAACTCGTCATATCTGTGCAAACAGATCGATGTTCTCGTCCTACACAACTATGGGGGGTGATGAAAAACTTTATATGGGCAATTCATCAACCTCTAAGGTTGAAGGTGTTGGAAAGGTTGCTCTAAAGATGACATCTGGGAAAGTTGTGACACTAAACAATGTGTTACATGTGCCAGACATACGCAAGAATTTAGTGTCCGGATCTCTCCTTAGCAAGAATGGCTTCAAGTTGGTTTTTGTATCCGATAAGTTTGTACTCTCCAAGAATGAGATGTATGTAGAAAAGGGTTACCTTAGTGATGGTCTTTTCAAGCTGAATGTAATGACTGTTGTACCCAATGTTGCTATGAATAAAATTGTTTCTGCTTATGTGCTTGAGTCTCCTAATTTATGGCATGCTAGATTAGGACACGTTAACTATAAGTCGATAAAGAAATTAATGAACATGGGGTTATTGCCAAAATTTGATTGTTCAAGTGATAAATGTCAGGTGTGTGTTGAATCTAAATTTTCTAAGCCTCCGTTTCATTCTATAGACAATAGAGTCTCAGAACCTTTAGATTTAATACACACAGATATATGCGATATGAAATCAATACCGTCAAGAGGTGGTAATAAGTATTTTATTACTTTTATAGATGACTGCTCGAGGTATTGTTATGTTTATTTGCTTAGTAGCAAAGATGAGGCTGTGAATGCTTTTAAAACTTATAAGTCCGAAGTTGAAACTCAGTTGAACAAGAAAATTAAAATCATAAGGAGTGACAGAGGAGGTGAATATGAATTTCCTTTTGAGGAAATTTGTACCGAGTTTGGTATCGTTCACCAAATAACTGCTCCTTATACACCACAATCAAATGGTGTGGCGGAAAGGAAAAACCGGTCTTTAAAGGAAACAATGAATGCATTGTTGAATAGTTCCGGTTTACCACAGAATTTGTGGGGGGAAGCTGTTTTGACGGCAAATTTTATTTTAAATAGAGTGCCCCACAGAAAAACACAACAAAGTCCCTATGAGAAATGGAAAGGCAGAATGCCTAACTTGAATTATCTCAAAGTGTGGGGGTGTTTGGCTAAGGTTGCGGTTCCTAAGCCTAAAAGGGTTAAGATAGGACCAAAGACTGTTGACTGTGTTTTTATCGGATATGCTCATAATAGCAGTGCATATCGTTTTCTTGTTCACAAGTCAGAGATCCCAGATATACATGTTAATACGATCATTGAATCAAGGGACGCTTCGTTCTTTGAAAATATATTTCCGTATAACATAGTATATGAGCCAATTGATAATAATAAGAGGTCTCGAGATACTATATCTAGAAGTGATCCAATGGAGGATGAACCTAGACGTAGTAAAAGACAAAGGACTTCCACGTCTTTTGGACCTGATTTCTTAACGTACCTGTTAGAGAATGAGCCTCGGACATTCAAAGAAGCTGTGACTTCGCCAGAAGCCCCGTTCTGGAAAGAAGCTATCAATAGTGAAGTTAAATCCATCTTGTCAAACCATACATGGGAATTGATTGACCTTCCTCCTGGTAATAAACCACTACAATGTAAGTGGATTTTCAAGAGGAAAATGAAAGCGGATGGTACTATTGATAAATATAAGGTTAGGCTTGTAGTAAAAGGATACAAGCAACGAGAAGGTCTTGATTATTTTGATACTTATTCACCTGTTACTAGAATTACATCTATAAGGATGCTAATTGCTATAGCAGCGGTGTATAAGCTTGAAATCCATCAAATGGATGTGAAACGGCCTTCTTAAACGGGGATTTGGAAGAAGAAATATATTTGGAACAACCCGAAGGGTTCATTGTTCCGGGACAAGAGCAGAAAGTATGTCGACTTATCAAGTCACTCTATGGATTGAAACAAGCACCAAAACAATGGCATGCTAAATTCGACGAAGTCATGTTGTCGAATGGTTTCAAGATTAATGAGTGTGATAAATGTGTATATGTTAAGAACACTCATAATGGTTTTGCCATTTTGTGCTTATATGTAGACGACATGCTTATAATGGGCAGCGATAGTGAGGTTGTTAAGGCGACCAAACGCATGCTCACAAGTAAATTTGATATGAAAGATATGGGGATTGCAGATGTTATTTTAGGAGTTAAAATCCATAAGACATTTGGAGGATTAGCTCTATCACAATCCCATTATATCGAGACGATTCTTGGAAAGTGCAAGAATCTAGATATTGTACCAGTAAAAACTCTGATAGATGTTAACTTACATCTTTCAAAGAATACTGGTGAAAGTAAGGCTCAAAATGAGTATGCTAGTATACTAGGCAGTTTAATGTATGTCATGAACTGTACTAGGCCGGACATAGCTTGTGCTGTGAGCAAGCTAAGTCGATTTACAGTTAGTCCAAATGAAAATCATTGGAAAGCTATGAAACGTTTATTGGGCTACTTAAGGTATACTCAAGATTATGCTTTGCATTACACAGAATATCCAGCGGTACTTGAAGGATATTGTGATGCAAATTGGATAACCGGCACTAAAGACACAAAATCGACAAGTGGATATGTATTCACACTTGGGGGAGCGGCAGTGTCTTGGAAATCATCCAAACAAACTTGTATTGCTAGATCCACTATGGAATCAGAATTTATTGCTTTGGATAAAGCCGGTGAAGAAGCAGAGTGGCTTCGAAATTTCTTGGAAGATATTCCTAATTGGCCTAAACCAGTGTCCGCTGTATGTATACATTGTGATAGTCAAGCGGCAATAGGAAGGGCAAGGAATGTCATGTATAACGGTAAGTCTCGACACATACGTCGAAGACATGACACAGTAAAACAACTTCTTTCTAGTGGAATTATCACAATTGACTATGTGAAGTCAAAAGATAATATTGCGGATCCATTGACAAAAGGCCTAACTAGAGAGATGGTTGCAAAAACATCAAGGGGAATGGGTTTAAGGCCTATAAACAAGTCATCATAGCGGAAACCCATTTATACATAAATTTTTCTTCATGGCCATGTAATTTCGCTTGGGATAATTATTATTGCTTTGGTTTCTCTTTAGATATGTTTCGCGTCGTCACTTTCTTGTCGCCTTCCATCCGTCTTACTTTTTCACTGCACCGCTTCGGATCTCGAGATAAAAAAAAGGCGCTCGTAAATGAAAAGACTAGATTACCCTCCCTTGGGAAAAAAAAACACCCTGAAAAAACAAAAATACCTTAGCCTCCGGACACGAAGCACATTACATGCCGACCTAGATGCCCGGTTGGTCAAAGTCTACGTTTACCACATCGGAGCCCAACCGACAGTCCAGAATGGGAAGTCAATTCGCGGGTCACGTTCAAAACGGAGCCCTTCTGGGGCCAATGCAGTTTCAAATAGCTGCCAGATTCGCCGGTTCAGCAGTTGAATCGCTGCTTAAATCGGTCTGATTCGGGTTTTGAAATGTCCGAATTTGACCTTAATAATCGGATCGGACCAAGGTCCGGTTTTCGATTTAAGAACATTTAGGTGAGGTGCAATTTGGCACCAAAGGTTAAAATTCATGATAATCGGGAAAATTTCAATATGAGGATCTCATTTTCAAGCCCTCATTTTTTTCAAATAAGGGTTTAAAGTGAATCTTGTATCGAATGAAGACTTGAAGTATCCATGCTAGTCTCAAATGAGGGCTTAAAATGGCTATGACATTTTCAAATAAAGTCTCGACCTCGCTGATCGCCGACCGGCTAAGTTTTATAGCCGGTCAAGTAAAGGTGAGCGGTTCCAGATTCCGAGTAGGTTCCGCCTGGAACCTGGAACTTATCCTCGGGAACAGGTTCCTCAAAATGAGGAGCCTGTACCCTACTCGTCGGAACGTGGAACCTGGAACTTACCCTGTCACAAGTTCCAGGGTTGGTTCCAGGTTCCAACGAGTTCTTTTTTTTTAATTTCATTTTGAATTAAAAAAAATGAAAATAAACGCAATATTACATCATTTGAATGATACATACACAATACCCTAATGTGATATTCAAGGGATATAATGCCAAGTTTACAAATGCCTGGATAGAACTAAACTATAATTGCAACAATTATTGAGGAGGAAAGCAGCAAGATAATGAAAATATCCAAAATGGCATGAACAATGAAAGCACGTTGTTCGAACAAATTGTGAGTAGAAGGTGATGTTAGACTTGAAATGATCACATATCAACCAACAAACAAAAAAGAGGTAAGATAAGCTGTCCCAAGAGGATAACTTGTCATCACTACCCACAATACCCTTGCATTCTACTGGTGCAGCTACTTTGAAAATGTTTCCAGAACCATCACATACAGCATGTTCCTTCAAATGAAGACGTTTTGCTGCCTCCAACACCTAAAGACAAGAATACCAGGTCATATAAGGGAGAATTAAAGAAAGCTAGATTAAGAAATGACTTTGGTTCCCAATGAAAGACTAGATTCGGTACTTCTCTAGAATCCTTGTGTTTTTAAGCCTCATCACTGCATCTACAGCTATTTTGACTCAGTACATGACTAAACAATACTAATAGGAGACCAACATCCATGCTTCAGATAACAGGAAAAATCATCAAGATAGTTGACTAAACCAATTGAAGTAAGAAAACAGGCAAAAAGATTTCATACAAGCAAGAGACATGAAGTTTACACCAAGGAAGCATTTTTCATCTACAAATAGGCATGTGACATGGAATGTGCTTTTCCTTTTCATAGTTGAAAGCAACGTATTTGATTAAGAAAAACAAGCCACCAAGAGTAGCTCAGCAATATGATCTTTCAATACATGCCGACAGTTATATCTCCCATCTTCAGAATCTTGCCACACTCGCACAGTCTGCAGATCAAAGACGTAATCATCTAGAGAAAGTACGACTAAATTACAATAGTAACTACTTAAACAAAATATTGCAATCATTATGGTTAGAATGAAGAGCACAACGTTTATGGAGCAAACAACATCCCGAGCCAATTGTGCTCATACAATTCGTGAACTGCCAATTGAAACCAACATATAATTGCCTCCGCATTCTTGAGTTTCCATTCACTCACATCTCAAGCAAAAACTCTTGCAAACCCACTTCACTTTGGAGTTGCAGCTCTCAATTAAGGACTAGGAAGTTTTGAGCTTTAACTGACTTATTAAACCAGCTAGAATCACCAAGAACAGCAAGCCCAAACCTCCCATAAGCAAATCTCAAATCAAAACAAACAAACCCACAAAATCATAGACAAGCACCAAAATCTGCAGTTCAGCAACCGAAAAGATCTACATTTCGTACCTCGACTTAAATCAGTGACACCCAACACTTTAAAACACTTGGGTCACCTCAAGAATCAGCAAGAAGATGGGTAAAATCCGAAACAGAACAGTCCTTGGAGCAAGAGAAAAGGCAAGTCTCCGGCTCCCAGAGCTTTGGATCTTTCTTCTACGGTCTTGCGGACGCTTGTTCCGATGGCTCGAAACCAAGATGAAGAGGCCACTAAGAGCGAAAGTGCTTCCTTTCGAATCTATAGGCGAGAAAGCATGGTTCTTGAAAGCGGGGTCGAAGCTGGAAAGTATGGTTCAGCCAAATTGGTCCAAAATGGAAAAGGAAAAATCTAAATCAAACATACAATTCCATTCCATAGAAACAACACAGACACACGCGTGAATGGCGAGGGGTTGTTTGAAGACGTTACGTACTAGAGCTGCAGAGCGACGGAGCTTCAGAGGAGAAAGACGGTGGCGAGCCCGAATAATTGGAGCGAATCCACGTGGGTAGATCATGGGACCTGCGGCAAAGAAGGCAGAGTGAGGCGGAAGTGGGAGAGAACCGTGGAAGCAGAAGCGGAAGCGGAAGCGAGAGGGAGGGCGAGGCAAAAGCGGAAGCGGGAGCGAGGAGCAAGGCAGAAGCGGAAGCGAGAGGGGGAGGAACGATGATGGAGGATCGGAAGTGATTCAGGAGGAGAAGAGAGCATTTGGGAATTAGGGTTTCTAAATAAGTTTATGTTTTTTGTTTCGGTATCAGTTCCAGGTTCCGGTTCCGGTTCCCGATTCCTATAAAGCGGAAGCGGAAGCGAGAGGGAGGGCGAGGCAAAAGCGGAAGCGGGAGCGAGGAGCAAGGCAGAAGCGGAAGCGAGAGGGGGAGGAACGATGATGGAGGATCGGAAGTGATTCAGGAGGAGAAGAGAGCATTTGGGAATTAGGGTTTCTAAATAAGTTTATGTTTTTTGTTTCGGTATCAGTTCCAGGTTCCGGTTCTGGTTCCAGGTTCCGGTTCCGATTCCTATAGGAATCGGGAACCGGAACCGGAACAACCGGTTCCTAAAAATATGGAACCGGGAACTGAATCCTCTGTCCATGGAACCTGGAACCGAATTAGATCCACCGGGTCCGGTTCTCCGGTTCCCGGTTCTACCCTGGACCCACGCTCACCCCTACGGTTAAGGGCATTTTCGTTCAAAAATAATTTAAATTTTTCCTTTTTTTCTCTTTTCTCATTTCTTTTTTTTAAAATAAGGACCGGGCCCTCGCCTATTGCCAGCCATGGGCGACACAACCCTTGCCAAGGCGAGGGCGGTCTCAAGGGCCGGCCTCACCTATGGTTGATGAGGTTAGATCTAGGTGAGGTCAGCTCTCTTCAAGCATCGCCGGTGGTCGACGGCAAACAAATAAGAAAAAAAAACCACAAAAAGGAAAAAAGGAAAAAAAATTCAAAGAAAAGGTAAAGAACGAAAATATCATTGACCATATGGAAAGTCAGATAATTTTCTGAAATTGACGTAACCACTTCAAAAATTTACTTAAAACAATATTTACTCCGTATCCTTATTTGAGAAAATAAGAAAATTTCGTGTCCTTATCTAAAAATTTTCCCATGATGCCCATTAGTATTTTGAGAAGTAGAGGATGACAAGTGGTAAAGAGAGCAAAAGGTGAGGGATTCTATTTGGTATTTTTTTTTCTTTTAAAAAGAAAGGGGAAAACAACTTGGATGTACGATTCCAAGAACGCTTTACTTTAACAATACATTGTATTTTTCTTTGTATATTTATAGCAGGGAAAATATCTGGGGGTCTCTAGGTTCGTGCTCTGCCACATGCATCGGGAAATGCTTGGCTCGTCTTCAATCACACTTTAGAAGCAACCCTCCTTTTCCCCTTCCCTTTAAAATTGTCTTTTTTCGCTCATAAAGCAAATGTCTGTTCGGGAATTTTCAATTTTTTTTCTGCTCCCTCTTGAGAAATTAGGGTTCTTGAGTATTGTTTGCAAAGCGATCGTGTGTGATTGCGTGCGCTGAGTGTATGATAAAAATAACGTAGAACAAATGACCCCTAACTAGCAGCAGCTAAATCTTGCTTTCACTGCTAGGGGTGTCAGGACCGAAGTGAAAAATCGAATCGAGATATGAACTGAACCGAACCAAACCGAACCGAAAATTTCGTGCGTTTCGGTTCTATTTTGGTTTCGGTTCGGATCATTAAAATAAATCAATTTTTCTTTTCGATTTGGTTTATTTCGATTTCGTTCGGATCGATTTAGATCGAACCGAATTAAAATAAACACTTCGGTTTAGAGCTATTTTGCCCTCTCTCTCCTCTCTCCTCTCTCCTCTCTCTCTATGCTTAATGAACTTAAAATCGAAAACTGATCCTGACCAAATCGAACCAAATCGATTTTTCGGTTCGGTTCCAATTTGATTCAGTTCAAATTCAATTTGGTTCAAGGGGGCACCCTTAATGGTTCTGTTCGATTTGGTTTTCTTGAAAAACCGAACCGAACCGAACCATTTACATCCCTGCTCACTGCACATGCTGGACTTCAACCTTGCCGTACATCATCTGTGCCCCAATCACTCCTCTTCCCAAACTTTGTCGCGATAGTTAATGCATAGTAATCCCATTATAGTTGCCCCTAGCTCTTCCATAGAAATTAAGTTGTCATTTTAAATTTGTTATGATGCTCACAATTTGTCTTGAATTTTGGAACCATTTGCCATCGCTAGCATTGACTGTTAGACGATGGAAAAAGCGACATGAAATGTCACCTTTTAGTCAAGGGTTTTGCTTTGACAGGACGATACACGCGGTCTTTCTCCAAGAAGGCGTTGCGTAATCTTGCATAAAGCTTAAGATTATATTAGATGGGGCCATTGCCAAATTTAACTTTGTCACGACACTAGTAGCTTGTGATAGGCTCTTTACCGTCTTCCTTGCTTCCACATGAAGTATGAAGATGAACAAGCACTGTACATGACATTATCCTAAAGTAAGGGGAAGCTTCGTGGAAATTTCTCTGAGCCTTGATAGGTTACGCCATCTTTATTTAGTACGTTGACTTCGACGATGCTCCTTGCAGGAACCGCAATTGGGCGCATTAGTGAGATTCCACTCGGACCTACTTGGTGGGATGTATCATAGAAAAATTATAGACGAAACATATGAATTGCTTGTGTTTATTACAATCATAATACAAGGTTGAAACGTTGCTCTGTTTGGCTATAAGAGAAAGTGGGCGTCTGGGGAAGAGGTATCTGTAACTTGCTCAACATCTTCGTCTTCCTCGAAATATTTATGAATTAGCACAACAGTAAACATGTGCAAAATGAAACAAATGAATGAATAATGTTTCCCTTTTGTCTTTGCTAAAATAATTCATAATGGAAATTTGAATGGAAAAAAGAAAAGAAAAAAGCAAGCATCGCTTTTCATAACCTAATATTGGCGGGATATAACAAACAAACATCTCATCATATTCCTTTGGTGGAGCTGAAATATCTCTCTCGGGGCTTACTGTTATCGGTCAAGAGAAAAACTTAGAAAGACATGTTGCCTGTATGATAAGAAATAAATTCCTTTAAGTAGACGACTACTTCCCGCGACATCTTATCGTGATAAGCAGATTACTAAAAATAGCAGTACGATTATTTTATATGAATTTTTATACGGTATGTATTTTGTCGATTCATTTATCACACGATCTAGATCTATCGCCATTTGTATTTGTAGCTATGGTTTGAAAAAGTAATCAACTATCCGAATCAACAATCAAGAAAGTGGATTGTATGAGAGAAAGGGTTCCACGATCTAGAGAGAAGGGGATGTCGGTGTTGTTTATGGAATGGGATGATATGAGAGAAAGGAAGGAAGTGTAATTTAGGACGTCTTAAACAATGAAACAAAAGAGTGTTTCGACTTATAACATTAACCAAGGGGAGGACAAAGGAACGATGCTTGCCAAGCCCAAGCCCAAGACCCATGGGTCTTGGGCTTAAATATGCTAAAAGTTGACCTCTCCAAAATGGGCCAAACATTTGGCCCAGTAGTTTTCTTGTTCTACCATTCCGGGCCCATGAATGTTGTTGAATGATGATGATGATATTAGCAATTTGGCACCGAGGGGAAGTCAGAGCAGGCGTTCCATTCCATTCAATTCCATCTCGATTTCATTCCAACGGCTCGGATTTGCGTAACAGCAGAAGGCTTTGTTTTGTGAAGCAAAATATTTATCAGGATGATCGCTTGAATCGAGTAAGAAAGTTCTAGGCGGGAAGCTGCGATTTAATTCGACTTTTTAGCAAAGAAGATGAATATCACTAGCGATTGTCAAAATAGGACTTAGTTTTAGATTAGGATACGATTGTTCCCTGTTTTCGATTATCTTTCAATCATTCACCGTCTCACTCAAACTGGAAACTCGTAGGATTGAAGAGTTTTGAGCCTTTTTTTTCCTCTCAAAGAGGAAACTTGTGAAGGAGGGGAGGGGAGGGAGCCCACCACGTCGACGATTGCATTGTTGTTAGATTGATCATCTGTCGAGGCAGAGATTCAGTAAGATACTGCATAATGCAGTTCTAACCTAGTACTACTAGGAGCATCATGGAAGACATCGAACGGATTACATTTGCTAGGGTACATCGAAACAAAACAATCAACCATTCTGAACAAATGTCTATTAAAATGGAAATCTATACGAATAAGTATTGACAACAGTCGAATCTGACATGTGAAATGGTCTTGGCACGGAAACCCTGCTTTTATTTTTATGTTCGAACCATTCACCCTCTCTATCTCCCTCTAGGTTTCCTCTCTTCTAAAGTCGCCGTCAACCCATTTTTATGAAGCTAACATCCGTAAGCCCAAGGGAGAGAGACTCCCTCCCCCTCCCTCTCCCTCTCTTCATTTTCAAGAATTTTTTGTTGATTTCGTGGATGGCGTGGTCGACATTCTCCACGAAAATGGAGAGATTTGTCATGTGAGCTCTGAAGATTGAAGCACGAGCGCCTCAGAATATTTGCTCTCTCCAAATCTGCTCGCTCACTTCGGCTCCAGGTGCTTACTCTAGATAGTCGATAGTCAAGAGCTCCGCAAGTCTCTGAGGCTTGTGTGCTATTGCCTTTGGCAGGAGGCTTATCTTGATTTTGTGATCAACTATTTAGGGTGTATTTATTTCGCAGTAAATGAATTATTTGGAAAATATTTTGCTAGCACCCCTTTCACTTGATTTCACCTTGAGTTTGAGCGGATATTAAAGATAATTAGTGATTTCTATGTGAAAATTTCCTATGTTAGAAATAATTATGATATTTCTGTTTATTATCCGTTTTTCTTAAGATTGGAAGAATGTTGCACGTATAACTCCCTTTGATTGTGCATATTATGATTGAGATATTATCTTAGAATAGATAGTTAATAAAATCTATAAATAGACTAATGTATTCTTCATTAATAAATATTGTGAAATATACAAAAATTCCTCAAATATTTTTTCCGCATTGTTCTTAACTCTTGGTCTTAATTAACTTGCAATATTTGTGTCGGGTCGATTCAGGTGACGGCACAAGACATGGCAGATACGTTCCAGCTGCCTTCAGAGGTGCATTCAGGACGAGAAGGCTAGTGGGATCATGTGCTCTTATAACCAGGTCAATGGCATCTCCAACTGCGCAGATTACAACCTCCTCTCCAACATTGCCCGTCGACAATGGTCTTTCCATAGGCAAGTAAGTGAAGTGGCGTGTTTGGCTTTTGTTGAGAAGATGATGATGGTTTGTTGACTAATAGGAGCCGAGCTATGGTAGGTACATAACATCGGATTGCGACGGCGTTGCCATCATATACGAGAGTCAAGGATATGCCAAGATGCTAGAGGATGCTGTGGCCGATGTCCTCAAAGCCGGTATGTTAATGCATTCCTTAGCATTTTCATGAACAACCTCATGGCTGGCCTAAAATTTACACAAGTGGTGTCTATTTGTAAAATTTTGCTCCACCCTATAGCCTAATGGTATGTCAAATGCATCAAGTTAGGTGATGCTGTGATAATCACCTAATAATTCTTCTGTTAGGAGAAAGTATCTAAAGAAACACACTTGTGAGAATGTCGATTGCCAGAGAGTAACCTAAAGAGAGATCACTTCATTAGGAAAATTACTTTTGTTATGACCCTTTCAAATGACAAGTAAGATTCTAAAATGATCTTTTCAATGCAGCATTTGTATGCCTTACAAGATTTCAGGCAACGATAGTGACGGAAACATTACATTATAAACAAGATTAAATCGTTAATCAACTGAAAAAAAAGGTTAATCCTTCAATCTTGGTCGATGAAAATAAGAGTTGAGGATATGAATGGGACCAACACAAGCTGATGTTATTCAGATTGGTCCATCGTTTCTTATACTCTAGAGGGAATGCCTTGGCCCTTTATGTTGCCATTTCTTCACCACGTTCTGTGAATCTGTCCCAAGTAGTCGAATGTACTCTTTTGATTCTTTTTTTTCTCGGTATCTTGTTCGCCGATTTTCTTATGTTTTTGGCAAATGAGATCTTTTTTAGGATTCGAGATTTGATTTTCGACGAATGGTCAAGCATTAGAATATCTCTCTCTGATTCCCGGCGAGTCGAGCCAAGGCATGGCGTTTTCTTGCAAATGCATACAATGCTTTTCAGTTTTCGTTTTTACGCATGAATTAATGACACTGAAGAATGAAGGTTCATATCACTCGGACAGAAATGAAAATGGGGGCAAAAATCCTGAAGAAGAAACACAAAACAGGAGGAGACTGATCACTGATGGCCTAAGCCCTAGCAAATTCAATTATTGTATGCGCCCCACAAGCGAGATGGCCTTTTTTGTTTTTATGTCTTTATTGCTTTTAGAGGAAAAAAAATTAGGGAACATGTGAAAATATGTGACAAAATTCTATAACTCCTATCATTTCGACGGCGTCGACCTTCACTCATGGCCAAAACATTCAGCCAAGATCACCGCTTTGCAAATTCACAATTTGCAAACAAAAGCACTGGAACAATTGATGATTGCCTTAGAAATGGCAGGATACTACACCAGTGATCACCGAATCCCCAAACACCTCACAATTTCTCGATTAGTGGTAATAGGAAGAAGATCACCGAGTATGCTTTCGGTTTTGGACTAAAGAATCATGATGCATGCGAAATTTGTGAAGTTAACATCATCGAGAGGTACCGAAACTTGCAGGCATGGATGTCAACTGTGGAACCTACCTGCAGAATCATACCAAATCCGCTGTCGAGCAAAAGAAAGTGTCAGTATCCGAGATAGACAGAGCGCTTCACAACCTCTTCTCGGTAAGAATGAGGATAGGACTGTTCAATGGCGACCCCAAGAAACAACCTTTCGGCAACATAGGCCCGGATCAGGTCTGCTCCCAAAAGCATCAAGATTTGGCTCTCGAGGCTGCTCGAAGCGGCATTGTGCTTCTGAAGAACAGAGAAAAGCGTCTGCCCTCCAGAGATCGAAGTCCACGTCGCTTGCTGTATTAGGCCCCAATGCCAACAATGCCTGGAAGCTGCTTGGGAACTATGCAGGACCGCCGTGCAAGTCCGTGACGCTGCTGCAGGCTCTGCAGAGTTATGTGAAGGACACGAGGCATCAGTCGGGTTGTGACGATGTAGTGTGTTCGTCGCCATCGATTGCCCAGGCCATGGAAGCAGCGAAAGCAGCAGATCACGTGGTACTGATCATGGGGTTAGATCAAACTCAAGAGAGGGAGGACTTTGATCGTGTGGATTTGGTCCTCCCCGGCAGGCAACAAGAATTTATCACCACCGTCGCCCAAGAACATCGGAAGTATCTTGTGTGTGGGTCGGTTATCCTGGTGAGGCCGGTGGGATGGCGTTGTCAGAAATCATCTTCGGTGAACATAATCCTAATAAAATCCTATGATCCCTCTTCATTTTTTGGTTCTTCTACCTGAGTTTCTTGAAAAAATCAGGAGGTGGTGACTCAATTCTTTTACTTACGAAACAGGAGGGAGATTGCCAATGACTTGGTATCCACAGGAATTCACCAGAGTGCCTATGACTGACATGAGGATGAGGCCTGAACCATCCACTGGCTATCCCGGGCGTACATACCGGTTCTACGAAGGCCAATCGGTTTACGAGTATGGATACGGGCTTAGCTACACGGAACATTCTTACAAGTTCACGTCTGTTACCAAGGAACTTTTCTACCTAAACCCATCCCCTAAATCTCGACCTGACGAAGCCTCGGATGCCTCCCCTCGGTACAGACCGGTTTCAGATTTGGGAGCAGAGTTTTGCAAGAAGAGCAAGTTTGAGGTCACAGTCGAAGTCAAGAACCATGGCGACATGGTGAGCAAGCACCCGGTGTTGCTCTTTGTGAGGCATGCGAAGCCGAGCAGCGGGAGTCCAATGAAGCAGCTGGTGGCCTTCCAGAGTGTGGAACTGAAGGGGGGCAAAACCACGGAGGTCCAATTGGCACTGAACCCTTGTGACCACCTGAGCCGAGCCGATGAAAATGGTGTGATGATAATAGAAGAAGGGTGGCGCTTCTTGGAGGTGGGAGATCAAGAATACCCGATCACCGTGATGGCATGATATGTGAATTTGGCCAGTCGTTAATCTTGCAATTTTAAGGATTTTATTGCTTGCTACATAATTTGATTAGCGTTTCATTTGGCAAGTGTAACAAGAAAAGATTTGAATGGCAACTTCTGCCCAATTTTACATGAATTGGATCGATAAGGAATCAGCATAATGAATTTTCAAGTAGTTTTCCATTTATTCCATCGCCTTGAGAACTAGTCGTGCTCCAAACTGTGTTGGCAAGCCCATTATCCCTATTTTTTTAATCTCAGGATTCACATATGTTCCACGTATATCTCCATTTAACTTTGATTGTGCATATCTTGATTAAAATATTATCTTAAAATAGTTATCTAATATAGTGTATTCTTCATTAATATATGCATTGAAATATACAGAAATTCCACAAATCTATTTTTTGCAGGAACCCTAGTGCACGGTGCATTAGAGTTTGGTGGCGGTGTTGGCTTTTCAAAACAAGAAGTGAAAAGTCGAGAATCGAAGGCCAAAAGCGTGCGTCCTTTGTGGTCGACTTTGCTATTGGAGTCAAACAACATTTGTGCTTTGCTGTTAAAACAGTTGACTTAGAGACGCATTGCCGGCATTGTAACACGACCAGCATGGAGCTTGGCCAAACACAAATGGGGTTACCTCTGGAAAGGAGACTCGAAACTCTATGATAATTTCCTAGGTTTGAGATTATTATTATATTTATGTTGATTATCCGTATCTCTCAATATTGCACGTATATCTCCCTTTGATTATGCATATCTTGATTGAGATAGTATTTTTCAAAAGATATCTAATAAAGCATATAAATAGGCTATTTATCTTTCATTAATATATATTGTGAAATATACATAAATTCCTCAAATCGATCTTCCGCATTATTCTCTACTCTTGACCTTAATTAACTTGCAATATTTGTGTTAAGTCGATTCAGGTGATAGCATCTGCAAACCGCTTATTCAACAAAGGCTAAGAAGACATGGGGGATACATTCCAGGTGAGAAGGCTAGTAGGATCATGCGTGCTTATAACCGGGTCAATGGCTTCCCCAATTGTGCAAACTACAACCTCATCTCCAACACTGCTAGTCGACAATGGTCTTTCG
This sequence comes from Syzygium syzygioides, assembly GCA_031216285.1. Lineage (NCBI taxonomy): Eukaryota > Viridiplantae > Streptophyta > Magnoliopsida > Myrtales > Myrtaceae > Syzygium > Syzygium syzygioides. The sequence goes on from CM062247.1 coordinate 28,237,767, forward strand.
ACGAGTAAATAAGTGAAATGGTCTCTCCAATTACTTAGATGGTTTGTTGGCAGGTACATAACATCGGTTTGCAACGCGTCTCCTTCATATACGACACTTAAGGGTACGCCAAGGGATGCCATGGCCGATGTCCTCAAAGCCGGTATGTAATGCATTGCTTAACATTTTCATGAACAACCTCATGGCTAGACTCAAATTTACATGAGTCGTGTCTATTAGTAAAATTTTTCGCCGCCCTAAACATAATGGTTAGTCAAATGCATCAAGTTATGTAGGGTGCGTTTGATTTAGCTTTGGGAAGGGGCTTTCGACTTCGAAAGCTCCTTCCCGAAATGCTGAACCGTTTGACTCAACTTTCGGTCTAGCATTGACCAAATGATAGCATTTGGAATGCCGAACCCAAATTCTTTGTCCCCAAGCTACCCTCACTTATTTTGGCTTATTTCGATTTTGCCCCTCTTGTTACTGTTTATCTTCTTTGTGAGGCGACCGGTGAGGGCGGCCGACATAGGATTGGGCCGGCTAGGTCGTACGACCCAGGCGATGGCCGCCTGAGGTCACGCGATAGCCCAGGCGCCGCCGGCCTGGGTCGCGCGAGGCCATTGGCCGCCTGAGTCTAGGCGTCGGCCGCCTGGGTTGCAAGACCATCGCCGAGGGTTGCCTAGCCTCGGGCGACGGCCGCCAACGGCAGATCTGGCTCGCCGGGGTCGCCCTACCTCGGGCGATGGCTGCTGGGGCCAAATCTAGCTCGCCGACGGCTGTAGGCCTTCGCCGGTCGCCGGCTCCAACGAAGGGTAGGGTAGGTTTTTTTGTTTTTTAATAAAAAAGATAATTCCCAAAGCTTTTTTGCAAAAAAAATTTACCAAATACTACTTGAGCTAGAGTAGCTTTACACATGATGTTTTATCAAATGCCACTTGCATTCCCCCAAGTAGCATTTTGAAAGTTGAACCAAATGCACCCGTAATGCTGTGTGATAATCACCTAATATTTCTCTTGTCAAGAGAAAGTATCTAAAGAAACACACTCATGAGATGTCGATTATCAGAGAGTAAATTAAAGAGAGAATTTTTTTGGTCGGATCATAAAGAAAGAGATCACTTCATTAGGAAAATTACTTTTGTTATGGCCTTTTCAAATCATGAGTAAGATTCTAAAATGATCTTTTTAACTCAACATTTGCATGCCTTACGAGATTTCGGGTAGTAATAATGATGGAAACATTACATTGAAACAAGATTAAAGCGTTGATCAACTATAAAGAAATGGTTAATCTTTTAATCTTGGTCGATGAAATAATAGTTGATAAGTGTTAGCTTGGGCTACCTCATTATTCAGATTGGTCCATCATCTCTTATCCTGAAGGCTCCAGGCTAGAGAAAAAATAGGCTCTTAGTGAAGCTGTGAAATGAATTTGCTAGCGAAAGTTTTCTTAGTTTAGTCCTCGATAAAGAAAGTAGCTAGGCTTGTTAGACCTACCTCTCTCACTGCAATAAGAGTTCATATTGGATAATCGTATTTAGGTCAAGCCCTAAATACGATTTTTTAGATCTCGTCACAGCAACTAAGATGCCCGTTTCATCATCTAAGTCACCGATCTTGTCACTGCCAAAATCCAAGAGTCCAGCTCCATCTTCCCCAGCCGAAGGAGGGCTTAGTCAAGCTTCGGCACCAGCGTCAACAAATTTAAAATTCGGAGCATTTTCACACAGTGCTGGTGTCGTTAGTCTTTGTGCGATTTATCTTTTATTCATTAGCGTATGAGATTGTTCGATTTATCTTTCATTCATTAGTTTATGAGAAGTACTCATTTTCATTGCTTTTGCCTATGTGAATTTTATTTGGTAATATGTTTATGCAAATATGCTTAAATATGGTTGGTTGCTTATCGTAACTTGTTTTTTTCATAGATTAATGGTAGTGTTTCTCAGTCTCATATAAAAAAATTACTTTATTTGATTCGCATGCAAATGAGTTTTACAAAATAATATCAATATCTCTAAGATTTATAAAAAAAATCATAAAGAATGTGTATCATAAAAAATAATAAGTCTTAAAATTCATATGTACATGCATTTCAAAATGTTCGAGATAATATCAATACGTGAACAAAAATCTCAAAATCAAAATTTGTTAAAAGATCATAACAAACTAAAATCAAAATAGTGCTAAATATAATGGAAACATGTCATTTAAATTGATTTGAAATTCGAAATATGTCAGTAACAGATAACCCTATATTGGAAATAAATATTACGGAGGAGATCTCTCTAGATACGAATACTCCTCGAATTACAATCGTAAATCTTTTCTTAATCTAAAGGTGGAGATCTCCCAACTACCTAGGAATGCTCTTGAATAGTATTCAATTCCCATATAGCCCATCTTTTACAAATCTTAATGTGGTCTACTTTAATATCCACTTAGAAAAATTATGTTGAATTACTATCATTTGTTCGAGACCGGTAACATAAGATGTCAAACAGAAAAGAAAGGAAATACATTGTTTAGCCACGGTAGATTCAGCTGTTTCGCACCTTTTTGTTTTGCTTTGTCTTGCAATTTAAAGAAAATTTAAGTTTCATTTGATATTATATTCATATTATTTCAACTCTGACCATTAGAATTTATCTCCTCAAAATTAGGATACAACAAAGTTAAATTAATTCTAACGACGATGTGGCGTGTCATGAGCTCAAAAGATTTTTGAGTAAATTCAATAATATTATCATCTTCGAAGGATCCATATTTCAAAACTTATTCAACATTAACATAAATGATCAAATACGAATACTCTCAAATACGGTCCCTAGTAATCCTCCAAAATGGGGTATTAAAATAAGAAAAAAAAATAGAGCACACAAGTGATCTTTTTCACCATTGATTTGAGAATTATCACTATCCGCTCTCTCAAATAAATATAAACCCGCTTGAGTATAATGTTTTTAAACACCAATGTATGTTGTAATTTACTCTTAAATAAACCTGTCTCGAGAAACTTTTTACACATATCCCATTAAACTTCTTGAGTTTCATTAGCAATTAAAAAAGTGCCAATTCACCTCTTTATAGGACTCACCAATATTAAGTATAATTCCATATCACTTAAATACATGATTATGATGTGCCTTACATACAAATAGTCCCCCTCCACCCACTAGATAAAATTTTTGGATGGGACATCTAACCATCCAAACCAATTAAAAAAATTTATTCTAAAGAAAATTCAAGAAAATTCTTACATGTTCGTCAAACAAGTTGGAGTTCATCGAAAAAAAAATAATGGTGATTTGTCTATGATGTAATTTATGACTAATTATTACATATAAAAAACGAAATGAATACATAAGTATAAAGCTGTATGAAGTACAAGATTATAACTAAAAAAGAAATGCACCACATGTGCTTATGTAAAAATATTTCATGACCACAGACATTGTTCTTTTAAGGCTCTCTTTATTTCACGAAAAATAAATGACTTGAAAGATCGCTTAAAAAAATAAACGAGTGAAAAATAAATTTTTAAATATAAATTATTATCGATAATAAAAATATTTTTTATTGATTAATTATTCAAGTGATACAGGGGATTATTTTTACTCAATCTCGGCAAAATAAACGAAACCTAAGAGTGTAAAGACTAAGCTTGTTTCTTGCGAAATCTATGCTTGACCTTCTGTGTCTTCTCATTCTCCTCTTCCTTCTCAACTCTTCCTGTTTCTTCCTCTCCTCCTCCTCTTTCCTCCTCAGCTCCTCCAGCCGCGACGCCCTGTTCCTTTGCTCTTCCTTCACTAGCCTCCTCTAGGGGTGTAAATAGTTCAATTTGATTCGATTTTCTTGAAAAATCGAATCGAACCGAACCATTAAGAGTGCACCCTTAAATCGAATTAAATCTCGTTCGAACCGAATATGAACCGAATCGAAAAACCGATTCGATTAGGTTTGATTTTCGGTTTTTCTTCTTTTTTGTTTTTTTTTTTGCTTTTTATTCTCAGCTTGATTTTCGGTTTTGGGGTCCGCCTTCTTCCTCCTCCTCGTCTCCTTAGTCCCTTCTTCACTCTGACTACCATCTTCTTCATCGAAGAAGAGTCATCTTCATCCATGGCCAATCTCTCTCGCTCCTCCATCTTCTTCCTCATTCTCCTGCTCTTCATCTCTTCGTCTTTCTCAACCCCACAAGAGCAATCACCCCATAGGCCCCCAGCAAACCTTCATCACCCATGCCTCATCTTCCCACAAGCCCTCCCTCTTCTCCACCCATCACCGCTGGTACTCCTCCCTCCTCCATTCTCTCCCACCCTCAGACCCTCCTTCCCAGATCCTCTACACTTACCGAGCCGCTGGCGGCAGCTTCTCCGGACGCCTCACAGCCCCTCAGGCCGAGGCCCTCCGCCGCGTCCCCGGGGTCCTCTCCGTCGTCCCAAACCGCATCCGCCACCTCCACACCACCCGAACCCCTCATTTCCTCGGCCTCACCCAAAGCACCGGCTTCTGGCCCAATTCTGATTATGTAGACAACATCATAATCGGTGTTCTCGTTACCTGGATCTGGCCTGAGCAGTGGAGCTTCTCTGATTCGGGCCTCCGTCCGGTCCCCGGTGCGTGGAGAGGCACGTGTAAGGTTAGGAAGACAGAGAATAAAGCAGAAAGGTTAGAGAGAGAGAGGGATAGAGGAGAGAGTAAAGTGAGTGAGACTGAGAGGAGAGGAAAGAGAGAGAAGTGGGTGAGAGGACGGCTACTGACAGTGAGATAGGAGAGAGTGAGGAGTGAGAGTGTACGCAAAAAGAAAAAAAAATACAAAGAAATCGAGATTCGATCCAAACCAAATAAAACCGTAACCATCAACTAATAAAATTTTTTTACTTATTATCCCCACCGACACCGAAACAAAAATCGAACCGAACATATATGACCTTTCGATTGGGTCCGGTTCGATTTCGATTCCGATTCGATTTTTGGCTCCCCTCGTCTCCCCTTCCTCTTCTCCTTTTCCTTCCGTTCCTTCTCCTCCTCCTCTCGCCTCCTCTTCTCCTTTTCCTTCCTCTTCCTCTCCTCCTTCTCCTTGGCCTCCCTCCTCTTCTTCCTTTCCTCCCTCTTCTTCTCCTCCTCCTCTCGCCTCCTCTTCTCCTTTTCCTTCCTTTCCTTTTCCTCCCTCTTCCTCTCCTCCTTCTCCTTGGCCTCCCTCCTCTTCTTCCTTTCCTCCCTCTTCCTCGCCTCCTCCTCCTTGGCCTCCCTCTCTTTCTCCTTTTGCTTCACTTTCCTCTTCTTTCCCTTCTCATTCATCAGTTCCTCCCCGGTGGGCTTTCTTGAAATGGTGAATGGTCTGGTGGAAAAGGAATGTTTTGGAGGTTTAAATGAAATGGTTTTGATGAGCGAACCTAAAAGCCGTCTCTTCGGTTCGTCCGGACAGGGAAAATGCTCACCTGTCTTTTTTTTTTTTTTGGGTAAGGAATGCTCACCTGTCTTTCGTTTTAAAAGTTTCCAACTTTCTTTGTTCTGCTCTTTCCGAGTTTTGCTTCTCGAAAAAAAAATCCTGAGGACAAACCGTTTTGAGAAAAAGAAAAGAAATCGCAAACTTTTGTTGTCAGACAGATGATTAACAGAAAGGGAATCGGAGAAGCGGGATGTTACAGAGGGGGCGAAGGGGAAAGGAAAGCGTCGAAGAAGAAGATGAAGAAGACGAAGACGACGTGAACACACTTCTTTTTTCTGCTGTTCTGGTCCTGTGAATCTCTCTCAGACCTCGCACTTCGTTGATCATGGCCGCCTTGTCCCTCCCTTTATATAGACCCCTTTCGAGCATTGTTTACGATTTTTCTTCCCTCCCTCCACCCGATGCTCTCCCCTTGCGACTGTTCTGGTCAAGAGAACTGCGGGCGGCGATCCTTCTTCGTAAGTTCGGTCTCGAATGCCGGGGGTCGCGCGTTCAGATTGTGGAGTGGTTATGCTTTCGCCATCAAGGATCGCGCCCCGATATTTTCTTTTCCCAATTTTCCCACCGCCCTTTTTGACAAATCTGCACACCAGGGCCTCGCCTTTCGCCATGTGAAATGAACAGAACACTTTTGAGCTTTTTTTTTTTTTTTATAATTCAGAGAACTCCGCACGATCGACAGTCGGGGAGTAAATTCTGGAGGCGACACGTACTAGCCATCATACACGTGTCACCTGTTAAATCGCCCTGCGCTCGGGATTCGAACACTCAACCTTTTGCGAGAGGAAGAGTGCGCTCTCTAATAACGCCACTCAGAAGAGTGGTAAAATAAATCTCCAAAATGGCGCGCGGCTTGTCACTTTAACAATCGTGCATTGAATTATCATCGGATCTAATTCTACGGATCATTCCGTTTGGATTGTAGCAATGATCAAATAGTTCCTAAAATCAAACTACGCGAAAACGACCAACCCATCAGTCATCGCCCTTTTTAACTGTGGGGCCCAATCTAGGCTCTCTTCGAAATCACACCCTTGAAAAAAAAAAAGGAATAAACACGGGAAATCCTAGAATCCGTGGTAAGAATGAACATTCGGAATTGCAAAGGAAAAAACAAGGGGGGGGGTCCAATTGCAAAATGCCTGTTCTGTGTGGGGACTGAAATGGAGGTTAGAGAGGAAGTGGAGGGGGCCAACAGCAAAACCAGCAGGGATGGGGCCCCACGTCCACCCCAACTAGTAAGCTCGAGTCCAGTCAAGTACGCGTGAGGATGAAGCAAACGTAAATTTTTTCTTTAAATTTCTCCTTTTCATTTCCATATTTTTTCTTTAAATTTTTTTAGATATTTCGCGTCTTCACTTTCCTGTCACCTTCCATCCCTTGGAAAAACAAACACGCTGAAAAACAAAAATACCTTAGCCTCCGAACACGAAGCACGTTACATGCCAACCTAGATGCCCGGTTGGTCAAAGTCTACGTTTACCATATTGGAGCCCAATCGACGGTCCACAATGGGAAGTCAATTCGCGGCTCACATTCCAAACAGAGCCCAACTGGGGCCAATGCAGTTTCAAGCAGCTGCCTGATTCGCTAGTTCGGCAGTTGAATCGCTGCTTAAATCGATTTGATTCGAGAGTTTTGAAATATCCGAATTAGACCTTAATAATCGGATCGGATTGAGGGCCGATTTCCGATTTAAGAACAATTAGGTGAGATGCAATTTGGTGCCAAAGGTAAAAACTCATGATGCGGAAAATTTCAAATAAAAGTCTGAAATATCATTATTTTCTCAAATAAGGATATGAAGTGTCTATGTCAGTATTAAATAAGAGCCTGAAGTGGCCATAGCATGTTTCAAATAAGGATCTAACCTTGCTAATCGCTGGCCGATCAAAGGTATTTTCGTCCAAAGATAATTTAATTTTAAATTATTTTTTTATTTTTATTTTTCTCATTTTTGTTTTTTTTTTCAAATAAGGGCCGGGCCCTCACCAGCCACTAGGGCAAGGGTAAGCCTCACCTAAGGCTTTCGAGGTCAGTCTTGAGGGCGGGCCTTGCCTATGGTCGGCGAGGTTAGATTTGGATGAGATCAGCCCTCTTTGGTATCGCCGGTGGCCGGCGGGCGATGAATAAGACAAAAAAAAATCCAAAAAAAGGAATTTTTTTTTAAAAAAAAGATAAATATAAAGAACGAAAATGACATTAACCATTTGAAAAGTCAAGCCTTTTTTCGAAACTGACATAATCATTTCAAAATCTTATTTGAAATAAGATCCAATTTAGACCTTTATTTGATATAATAATGGCATTTCAAATTTTTGTTTAAAATAATATTTCATTCATGTTCTCATTTGAAAAAATAAAACGGTCTTTGTTTGAAACTTTTCCTATGATGCCCAACAGTATTTTAAGAAATAGAGGACGACAAGTGGCAACGAGAGCACAGGGTGAGAGGGACGATATTTGGAATTTTTTTTCTTTAGAAAAGGGGGGAAAGCAACTTGGATGTACGAAACCCACATGCTGTCGTGGCTTTGGGGGGTGGATGCATGTGGGAAGAAGTACGACTACGATTCCAAGAATCCTTTGCTTTAACAATGAATTGTATTTTTTTTTGTATATTTATAGCAGGAAATATATATGGGGGTCTCTTGATTCGTTCTCCTACTACAAGCATCGGGAAATGGGGTTAATTAAAAAAAAAATACTAACTTTAGGTCTAGAAATAATTCTGGCCCGAACTTTTTTTTGTCTTATAAAAAAACATCAACTTTAGGTCAAGGGACAATTTTGGCCCGAACTTTTTTTTTGTCTCGTAAGAAAGCACAAACTTTGCATCGAGGGACAATTCTGATCCCAACTTTTTTTTATCTCATAAAAAAGCATTAACTTTGACTTAAATCTCAAATCTAGCTCCCATTGACTTAGAACAATTGATTATCTAACTTGATTATTCCACATTAGCAATAAATTAATGTGGCTTGCTAACTAGATTTAAAGCAATATTTATTATCTTATTCTCTAAACCATAATTTGAAGAATAACGGTGAAACTATTCATCTCTTCACTTTACTAACAAGTAAAAAATATCTCCAGATTGAATCTCTCTGGCCAAACGTAATCTGAAACTGACTACTGCCTGTCGACAGACGTCATGGACAAGATTCGCCAAGCTCATCATTATAACCTTCTTTCTCAAATAATGGTGAAAGTTAACAAGGGGTCAGATTTGGGATTATGATGAAAGTTTGTGATTTTTAATGAGACAAAAAAAAAATTTAGGCCGGAATTGTCACTTAACCTAAAATTGGTGTTTTTTTACCGGACAAAAAAAAGTTCGGGCCATAATTATCCCTCGACCTAATGTTGGTGCTTTTTTATGGAACAAAAAAAAATTCGGGCCATAATTGTTTCTCGACTTAAAGTTGATGCTTTTGTTTAGAATTAGGCCTCAAGAAATGCTTGGCTTGACTTCAATCACACTTCAGAAGCAACCCTCCTTTTTCCCTTTCCTTTAAAATTGTCTTTTTTGGCTTATAAAGCAAATGTCTACTTGGGAATTTTCAATTTTTTTCTGCTCCCTCTTGAGAAATTAGGGTTCTTGAGTATTGTTTGTAAAGTGATTGTGTGTGATTGCGTGCGCGAATGTATGATAAAAATAAATATAGAACAAATGACCCCTAACGAGCAGTAGTTAAATCTTGCCCTCACTGCACATGCTGGACCTTAACCTTGCCGTACATCATCTGTACCCCAGTCACTCCTCTTCCCAAACTTTGTCGTGATAGTTAAGGCGTAGTAATCCCATTATAGTTGCCCCTAGCTCTTCCATAGAAATTAAGTTGACATTTTAAATTTGTTATGATGCTCACAATTTGTCTTGAATTTTGGAACTATTTACCACCGCTTACATTGACTGTTAGACGAAGAAAAAAGCAACATGAAATGTCACCTTTTAAGTCAAGGATTTTGCTTTGACAGGAAGATACATGCGGTCTTTTTCCAATATGATGTTACGTAATCCTGCATAAAGCTTAAGATTATATTAAATGGGGCCATTACCAAATTTAACTTTGTCACGACACTAATAGCTTGTGATAGGCTCTTTACCATCTTCCTTGCTTCCACGTGAAGTGTGAAGATGAACAAGCACTGTACATGACATTATCCTAAAGTAAAGGGAACCTTCATGGAAATTTCTCTGAGCCTTGATAGGTTACACCATCTTTATTTAATACATTGACTTCGACGATGCTCCTTGTAGGAATCGCAATTGGGCGCATTAGTGAGATTCCACTCGGACCTACTTGGTGGGATATATCATAGAAAAATTATAGACGAAACATATGAATTGCTTGTGTTTATTACAATCATAATCCAAGGTTGAAACGTTGCTTTGTTTGGCTATAAGAGAAAGTGGGCTCCCGGGGAAGAGGTATCTGTAACTTGCTCAACATCTTCGTCTTCCTCGAATTATTTATCAATTAGCGCAACAATATATAAGTGTGCAAAATGAAATAAATGTATGAATAATGTTTCCCTTTTGTCTTTGCTAAAATAATTCATAATAGAAATTTGAATGGAAAAAAAAAGAAAGAAAGGAGCAATTATCTCTGTTCATAGCCTAATATTGGCAGGATATAATAAACAAACATCTCATCGTATTCCTTTGGTGGAGCTGAAAAATCTCTCTCGGGGCTTATTGTTATCGGTGGAGAGAAAAACTTAAAAAGACATGTTGCCTGTATGATAAGAAATAAATTCCTTTAAGTAGACGATTACTTCCCGCGACATCTTACCATGATAAGCAGATTACTAAAAATAGCAGTACGATTATTTTATATGAATTTTTATACGGTATGTATTTTGTCGATTCATTTATCACACGATCTAGATCTATCGCCATTTGTATTTGTAGCTATGGTTTGAAAAAGTAATCAACTATCCGAATCAACAATCAAGAAAGTGGATTGTATGAGAGAAAGGGTTCCACGATCTAGAGAGAAGGGGATGTCGGTGTTGTTTATGGAATGGGATGATATGAGAGAAAGGAAGGAAGTGTAATTTAGGAAGTCTTAAATAGGACTTAGTTTTAGATTAGGATACGATTGTTCCCTGTTTTCGATTATCTTTCAATCGTTCACCGTCTCACTCAAACTGGAAACTCGTAGGATTGAAGAGTTTTGAGCCTTTTTTTTCCTCTCAAAGAGGAAACTTGTGAAGGAGGGGAGGGGAGGGAGCCCACCACGTCGACGATTGCATTGTTGTTAGATTGATCATCTGTTGAGGCAGAGATTCAGTAAGATACTTGTTCGCTTGTTTTTCACAAGGAATATCCTTCACCGAAACTCCGATCTTCGGTTTTTATTAAAGTAGGTTCTGTGGTTTGATTACTAAGAGAGTTGTGGCAAAAAAGACAGAGAAACAGAGTGTAACGCAGGATTGTATGGAATGGATAGAAATCGAATGGATTGAAAATGGATCTGAGATCGACAGAGTTTTAATCTACGTTACAATACTCCTATGAAAGCTGTAAAGGACTCAAAAGTTAACGAAAATTACAGTAAGCTGTAAATACAGGAAGTAAAGACGCATAGGAAACTAAAGTGCAGATAAGTTTGAGTGTTTTTCTTGTTGTCGTCGTTTTTTTCTTCCTCTTTGCCTCCTCTGAGTATTTGTATCTCCTCCTATCCTGCAACTACTCGTCGGTTACTTCCACATTTTCAAACTTTGAATATTTTGGCGCTTCCAGTAACTGCTATTTCTGCCCACATTTTCCCAGTTTTATTGTCTGTCAAAATATGATATTAACCGCTAAGATGATTTCAAATCTGGATAAGTAACTTCCCATAATATGCTCATGCTCACTATCTCCACTTTTGCTCATAACTTCCTATAATTGTGATGTACGTGGCTGGGCTGTGATTCTTCAATGTATTTCCGAAGTGTGAATCTCCCGAATTTCGGGAAAGGGTCGCTGTCCTGAAGAATTAATATTCCATCATCCCAAATTACAACTCTCCATATTTCGGTAAATATACATATTTTCATCATTTATCGAAGTCGGGAAACGATGCCATTCACATTTGCTCCTTAGCATGTTTCTGAATTTGGTCCAGACGAGTTTCAGAAGATGGCCGATTTCCCTTGTACGCCAGATTCGGCATTAAAGCCAATTCGGCACTTATGCCGATTCTTATTTTGGTGTCAACAATGTTGCATAATGCAATTCTAACCTAGTACTACTAGGAGCATCATGAAAGACATCGAATGGATTACATTTGCTAGGGTACAGCGAAACAAAACAATCAACTATTCTGAACAAATGTCTATTAAAATGGAAATCTATATGAATAAGTATTGACAACAGTCGAATCTGACATGTGAAATGGTCTTGGCACGGAAACCCTACTTTTATTTTTATGTTCTAGCCATTCACCCTCTCTATCTCCCTCTAGGTTTCCTCTCTTCTAAAGTCGCCGTCAACCCTTTTTTATGAAGCTAACATCCGTAAGCCCAAGGGAGAGTCCCTCTCCCTCTCCCTCTCTTCATTTTCAAGACTTTTTCGTTGATTTCGTGGATGGCGTGGTTGACATTATCCACGAAAATGGAGAGATTTGTCATGTGAGCTCTGAAGATCGAAGCGCGAGCGCCTCAGAATATCTGCTCTCTCCGGATCTGCTCGCTCGCTTCAGCTCCAGGTGCTTATTCTAGATAGTCGATAGTCAAGAGCTCCGCAAGTCTCCGAGGCTCCTCTGCTATTGCCTTTGGCAGGAGGCTTATCTTGATTTTGTGATCAACCGGTACTTTTTTTTTTGCAGCTTTTCTCTCTCCATTTAGAGCTAGATTTAGATTTGGGTGCTATTTAATAATATAGATTTGAGTTAAGACGTTTGCTCTTTCAACCTATTGGTGTTGTTGTCTCTATATGATGATAGTGCTGGGGACGCCAAACCTAAACGCGCACCACTTTTAGCAAAGTTGTAGCTACTGGAGAGAGAAATCTCCACATATGCTTATCATTGATGATGATGCAAAATTCAATCACCATTTGCAAGTTGTGCTTTGATGTTATGATAGATCCGTTATCGTGAAATGAACAAGTTTCCGCAGGCAATACCAAGTTAATTCATTTTTCAGATTTACTCACTTTGTGGGATTTGCATTTTTGTCTTGCATTATATAACTCTCTTTTACGTGAAATAAAAATTTCCCTTCTGACCAAAAGAAAATTTATGTTCAAGCCTAGCCGTCCTTTGGTCGGAGAAACAAATGTGCATGATGGATAGGATAAAGTATACAGAATACACCCGATCAATAGCATGGTTGTGAAAAGGGTTGGGCTATGTGAGGTACCCGAAGCCCAATCAGCCTTAATATGATTTAAGCACGCTCGTAACCAAAAAGAGTTTTGACTATTCTCCATAGAAAAAGGGCCCTCCCTAAATGGACCAAGACTAATCAACATCGTATTTTCCAAGCACCATGATCAGATTCTAAATTAGCCGTGTGGGACTTACTAATGGCCGAAACTCTAATTCTTTACATCGATTGTTGCTTTTCCAGCATTAGAAATTGCATAACTCAAAGAGTGACACGAATCACGTTGAGCTGGTGGGGGCGTGCCAAACAAGGTGTTAAGATCACGGCGATTAAAGTGAAGTTCACTGGATTCCAAACCTTCAGAAGTGATTGAGATGATTAGAGTGAAGTTCACAAGATTCGAAACCTTGAGAAGTGATTGAGAAACTTTAACTTTAGGCTTATATTCCCATCTTCTCAATTAAAACATATAACACTCATGCTAGTACAAATTTTTGAACCTAAATTTGTCGCTTTACTTTTCCCCTCGGGTAAATGCAAAGAATTGCTTGACAATTATGCAACCAAAAGTGGTGTCACGAGTAGTGTGTTGCGGGTGCTTCGAAAAGCGTATTGCTTCTTCGTTCCTGTAATGTTATGCAGGATAAATAAGTGCTGCCGTATTTTATTCCTATATCAATTTATTGGTTACAAATTGTGGCCGTTCTGAGGATGTTGCTGAGGTAAATTCAAGGCTAATGCTGTTTGGCCTTGCTTTGTCCTCTCCATTTATAATCCTAAGTTTGATCACTCTTTGAGACGGTGCCCAATCGTTGTGCCCTTCGGTGCCCACATCGAGTTCAACCATGGGATTTTCACTGGTCCCCTAAAATGCTAATCAACGTCGTATTTTCCAAGCCCAAGATCAGATTCTAAATTAGCCATGCGGACTTACCAACGGCTTGGAACTCCAATTCCTTACATCGATGGTTGCTTTTCCAGCATTAGATATTGCATGACTCGAAGATTGAGGTCGTAAAATTTACGAATTATTTTTTACAAGATTCGTTTACTTAATTATAATTATGCGTCGCAAGATTTTGTTTTATACATATCAAGTGCATCGAAGAAGTGGGAAAGTATAGATATAGTAACATTCAATGGCATCTTTGAGGCATGATTTCCCTTTCCTATAATAAAATTTGTCAAGATTTTATGCTAAAGATGAAAACGAAAGGTCAAGAATGGAGTTCTCTTCTACCCCACTTGCTCTCGCTGAAACTGTCCCCTTCAAAAGCCACACTCTCTCACACTCTCCGCCGTCTCCAAGAACCCGCCATAATGAGGAACCACCGCCGGGTCCGGAGCCTCTCTCTACTCATCGCCTTCGTCTCCGTCGCCGCCCTACTCTCCCCTCCCGCCTCCTCCGCCCAGCCGCCGCCGTTCTCGTGCGACCCATCGAGCCCCTCCGCAAAGTCCTTCCCCTTCTGCGAGGCCTCGCTCCCCATCAGCCAGCGTGCCCAGGACCTGGTCTCCAGGCTCACATTGGACGAGAAGATCTCGCAGCTGGTCAGCTCCGCCCCGGCCATCCCCCGGCTCGGCATCCCTGCCTACGAGTGGTGGTCCGAGTCCCTCCACGGTGTATCCAACTCCGGCCGCGGTGTCCGCTTCAACGGTACCACCCAGTCCGCCACCAGCTTCCCCCAGGTCATCCTCACCGCCGCCTCCTTCGACGTCGACCTCTGGTACCGCATCGGCCAGGTAAGCTCGCGACCCCAAAAGAACAATCGCATTTCAACAATCGCATTGGTCGTCCTCGCCGCCGCCTCCTTCGTTTTACATTTAATTGTCGAATCGATTGGCATGGAACGGGCTCACGTGCGCTCGCTGGGTCCCCGCATGGGGGGCGGTTGTCCGGCTTGCCGAAACGTTGCTTTCGCCCCTTGTGGCTTGACGTGCGAAGCCCGGCGAGATTAACCGCGGTCGAGTTACTTTTAACCGTGGTTGGGTTTGGCCCCGCCCGTCGATAGCCAAAAGGTGACGTGGGGGACGGGCTTGGATGGCAATTGCGGCGCAAGCCGGCCGGCTGGCTGGCTCGAGCGCTTCGGCTGTGAGCCGCTTTCTTTCGGAGGAGCCGCAAAGCGTCGGGACGGGAGGTGTCCCCGCGCGTGCCGCCCGCCCCGTGCACGTGTGCACCAGAGTGAGCGCGGCACGATCCAACTCGTATTTTACGTTAACATAAATATATATAAGTATATGTTTATTTATTTATATATAAATTTTTCTTCATGGCCATGTAATTTCGCTTGGGATAATTATTATTGCTTTGGTTTCTTTTTAGATATGTTTCGCGTCGTCACTTTCTTGTCGCCTTCCATCCGTCTTACTTTTCATTGCACCTCTTTGGATCTCGAGATATAAAAAAAAGCGCTCGTAACTGAAAAAGGCTAGATTGCCCTCCCTTGGGAAAAAAAAACACCCTGAAAAAACAAAAATACCTTAGCCTCCGGACATGAAGCACGTTACATGCCGACCTAGATGCCCGGCTGGTCAAAGTCTACGTTTACCCCATCGGAGCCCAACTGACGGTCCAGAATGGGAAGTTAATTCGCAGGTTCACGTTCAAAACGGAGCCCAACTAGGGCCAATGCAGTTTCAAACAGCTGCCAGATTCGTCGGTTCAGTAGTTGAATTGCTGCTTAAATCTGATTTGGGTTTTGAAATATCCGAATCTGACCTTAATAATTGGATCGAACTGAGGGCCAGTTTCCGATTCAAGAACATTTAGGTGAGGTGCAATTTGGCACCAAAGGTTATAACTCATGATGCTTGGGAAAATTTCAAAATGAGGGTTTCATTTTCAAGCCCTCATTTTTTTTTTCAAATAAGGGTTTAGAATGAATATTGTGTTGAATAAAGACTTGAAGTGTCCGCGCTAATCTCAAATAAGGGATTGAAATAGCTATGACATTTTCAAATAAGGACCTGACCTCGTTGGTCGCCGGCAAGTTAAATTTTATGGCCAGTCAAGGGCATTTTCGTCCAAAGATAATTTTAAATTATTTTTTTCTTTTTTTCTTTTTTCTCTTTTCTTTTTTTTAAATAAGGATCGAGCCCTCACCTATCGCCGGCCGCAAGCGACGCAACCCTTGCCCAGGCGAGGACGGTCTCATGGGCCGGCCTTGCCTATGGTCGGTGAGGTTAGATCTAGGTGAGCTCAGCCCTCTCCAAGCATCGCCGGTGGTCGACGGCAAACAAATAAGAAAAAAAAACCATAAAAAGGAAAAAAGGAAAAAAAATTCAATGAAAATGTAAAGAACGAAATATCATTGATCATCTGGAAAGCCAGATAATTTTTTGAAATTGACGTAACCACTTCAAAAGCTTATTTGAAACAAGATTTACTTCGTATCCTTATTTGAGAAAATAAGAAAATTTTGTGCACCTCTGATTCTTCATGGAGATCAAGCGGAGCACTCGATGAGTCGCCAATTTCAATAGGATTTTGATGAACATGTATTTCACCTTCCTCAATGTTGTCTCCGTGAGAAGTATCATTGATAGCAGAATTTAATAAGTCATCACACGGTTGATCAGAATTAACCGACAATGCACCTTGTTACAAGTGCGATGGAAAAATTTTAGAGTCCGATGTTGTTGTGTCATGATTTGGCCAGCTTATAAATTCAGATATCTCTGTTTTATCACTTTGATCCCGAAAATAATGAGTTGGGCACGATATAAGGAAATATTGTCTTATAAAAAACGACATGTCGTGATATATAGATTCGACCAGTTGGAGGATAGAGACATCAATATCCCTTATGACGATCACTATAGCCGAGAAACACGCATGGCAATGACCGAGCATCGAACTTATTTTTGGTGTAGTCCCTAAGATAAGGAAAACACCTACAACCAAAAACTCGCAAAGAATTATAATCTAGTTTTCTGCCAAATAAAAATTCATGGGGTGATTTCATGCCCAACACCCTTGTTGGAAGTCGATTCAAGAGAAAAACTGCTATTTGGAAGCCTTCAACCCAATATTTTTTAGGAATTCCACTTTAATGAAGTGTAGTCAAGCCAATTTCACGTACGTGCCTATGTTTTCGCTCGGCAACTCCATTATGCTCTGGAGTATTTGGGCAAGATACTCGATTAAAAATGCCATACTTTTGCAAATGAACTAAGAAATATGCTCGATTGAACTCTCTACCTCTATCAGATTGAAAGATTTTAATATGTCCTCCAAATTGTCTTTCCAAATATTTCTCAAAATTGAGAAAACATGCATAAAAGTCAGATTTTTTCCGTAATGGAAACAATCAAGTATATCGCGTATAATCATCCACAAAGCAAACATAATACTGAAACCTTTGAAGTGAGATTATTGGAGCTTTTCCCCATAAATCACAATGTATCTTTTCAAAAGGCTTAGTAGTACTAGATTTGGAAGGCAAAAAAGGAAGTTTAGGGTGCGTATGGTAACGTTTCTATTTTTGAGAACAATTTCTTTTCAGAATTAATTTTTTCTATTTCTATTTCCTGGAAGAGTTTCTGAGCAAAATAATGCGTTTGGTAACTGCACAAAATTTATATTTCTAGAACAGAAATGCGTTTGGTAACTGCATAAAATTTCTATTCCCAATTTTTTGCCTTCAAATCTATATCTTTTATTTAATTATAAGTGTAAGTTATAAGTGAAAAAAAAATCAATAAGCATGATTTATTGGTTTGTCTAATCCTTTTTAGGGGTTTAAAACCCCTTTTAATTCCTAAACTAAGGAATCTTCAAAAATACTACTTGGGCACCTCAAAAATTTAAATTTCATTCAAAGTGGGTGGCCACAAGTATTCTAAGCCATTATGTGAATTTTTTTTATATTTTTTTGTGGTAAAATTTATTAAAATTTTTTACTTTCCCTAAATCTGTTTCTTTTGATTTTTCAGAAAATTTTTTATGAAATTTTTTTAATTTTTTCAATTTCGGAATTTTGCAAATATTTAAGGGTTTTCTGAGTTTTTCTGATTTTTATGGATCTTCTGAGAATTTTTTTGATTTATATGAATTTTGGGAATTTTAATTTTTCTAATTTTTTATGGGATTTTTCTGAAATTTTTCTAATTTTTATGAATTTTCGGAATTTTTTAATTTATTCTAAGCCATTATGTGAATTTTTTATTTTTTAGGGGAAAATTTTATTAAAACTTTTTACTTTCCCGAAATTTGTCTCCTTTTATTTTCGAGAAAGCTTTTTATGAATTTTTTTAAATTTTCTCAATTTCAGAATTTTACAAAATTTTATGGGTTTTTTTGAGTTTTTCTGATTTTTATGGATTTTCTGAGAATTTTTCTGATTTTTATGAATTTTTGGAATTTTTAATAATTTAATTAATTTTAAATTTTTTATTATTATTTCTGTCGAGAATGGATCGGACCGGTGCTTTGAGACGGTTTGCAGACAACGGAGGATGGAGGAGGAGCTGAGGTTGCGGCTTGAGGACTAGACATTTCTATTTCTATTTCTAGAAACAAAGAAGTAGATTTTTTCTACTTCTTATTTCTGCTCCAAATCTATTTCTTAGCCACTTTTCTATTCCAGGAAATAGAAAAATAAAATGCGTTACCCAATGGATTTCTGTTCTTTTTTTGTTCCAGGGAATAGAAAAACAGAAAAATAGAGAAACAGAAGCGTTACCAAACGCGCCCTTAGATGCTCGACCCATTTGACAACTACTACATATCGTAGTAGGTTTATTCCAAGCAGTAATAATAATGTTGCCTTTATTTTGCAGATGATGGATTGTCGTTGGTTGCGGATGTCCCAACCTTTGATGCTAAGTGCTTTCATTAGCTTTTCTGAACCGACTCGAAAATAGTGTTTCTTTTGACGCCTTCAAAGTATATAGATCACTTTCATAGTTTCCAGCTATTAGAACCTTTCCCGTTTTCCTGTAATTTATCATAAAACTAGTGGCAGAGAACTCAAAATTTAGAGGATAGTCAGTTGTAAATTGGTTCACTGATAATAAATTCTTTTTCATATGAGGAACGAGTAGAATATTTTTTAAGTCAATGCTATTTTGCCCCAAATTGATCGGAGCATCACTGGTATGGGAAATTTTAAGCAAATCACCATTTTCAACCATAACGCTATCTTTCCCTATATATGGTCGTAAGTTGAAAAGGTTACCTTCATCTCCGATCATGTGATTTGAAGCTCTAGTATCAGTAAACCATTATGAATCCTGACTATCTCCAACAGTAAGCGCAGCAAATGCTTTTGGAACATCCGATGGAAGGAAAGATTGATTAAATCGATTAAAGCAATCTAAAGCAACATGTCCCTGCTTGTTACATATTTGACAGGAACGACTTTGTCTGTTCCTTTCACAAGCTTCTCGATCTTGCTTTGATTAAATTGTGGCTTGTGACCATGTGATTGCACAAAATCAGCCTGAGAATTTTTCATTCTTGGACCATTGAGAGAAAACCCTCTTCCATGTGAAGAAAAATAATTGTTGGAATGTTGGAATTGTTTGCCCTTCTTGATGCTCTTAAAATTATTTCTTTGACCAAAGAAAGTTGTCTCGTGTTGAATTACAAGGGAACCTTTATTTGTAAGCCGACTCTCGAAACTTTGCAATTGCGAAACCAAGTCAGAGAATGTCGGCATTTGAGGCTTCAACATGGAGGTTGTGAATGAATCATATTGATCACCTAAGCCATTTAAAACAAAGAGACCCTTCTTTTTGTCCGCAAGGGGATATCCGATAGCAAATAACTCATTAAAATATTTTTGAAAAACACTAAAATACTCGTGAAGAGACGAGAAATTATCCCTATGACATTTTTGCATTTGTAGAAAAATTGAAACTTCAAGTTCCTCAGATACCTTGATAAAAATATTTTGTAAAGCTAACTACATCTCAGCAGATGTCTTCAAGTCTACCACTTGAGTAAGAACTTCTTCGAAGAGCATCGCAATGATCCGTCCCTGCAGAAGGCGATCTGACCTTCTCCATTGTAAAAAATCTGGATTTGCCACTTAGTCTAGTTTATTTTCCAGAATCAAAGGGGATGGCTATTGTTGGACTTAGCATCCAGTACTCGCCATCAATGAATCCTACCAGATCTTGATTTTCAATTAATGCAAGCATCTGAGCTCTTTAATAAGAATAATTTATTTGTGTTAGTTTCAGCAACACAATTTATAATGTTCAAATATAAGAGGGGTCTAGATATTTAAGATTGGTGAAAGTCATGATTAAGGATAGTTGCTCTGATACCACAAATAAACAAAGAAATTTGATTATTAATTTTAACGTACCATTGTTGAGATGATTTTTATTATATATAAATATTACAAATATTACACTTCATAAAAAAATAATACAACAATAAAAAACAATATATAAAAATATTATTATATTATAAGAGTCGTCGATCATTTAAGTTTAGCATCTCCATGAATCGTCATCTTCATGATTCCTCTTGTGATTCTAA
The DNA here is from genome assembly GCA_031216285.1 of Syzygium syzygioides. Taxonomy (NCBI): domain Eukaryota; kingdom Viridiplantae; phylum Streptophyta; class Magnoliopsida; order Myrtales; family Myrtaceae; genus Syzygium; species Syzygium syzygioides. The sequence continues at coordinate 28,258,013 of CM062247.1, forward strand.
TTGATATATCTAGAGTATCCAGATTCTCTAAATTCTCCATTGATTGACAAATCTGGTTGAATATCTCCCTCTTCTTCTTCTTCTTCTCCTCCTCCTCTCGCCTCCTCTTCTCCTTTTCCTCCCTCCTCTTCTTCTCCTGTTCCTCCTCTCGCCTCCTCTTCTCCTTTTCCTCCCTCCTCTTCTTCTCCTTTTCCTCCTCTCGCCTCCTCTTCTCCTTTTCCTCCCTCCTCTTCTTCTCCTCCTCCCTCTTCCTCTCCTCCTCCTTCTGCTTGGGCTGCTTGGGCTCCCTCCTCTCCTCCTTCTTGGGCTCCCTCTTCTTCATCTTCTCCATCAGTTCCTCCCCGGTGGGCTTTCTTGAAATGGTGAATGGTCCGGTGGAAAAGGCAATGTTTTGGAGGTTTGAATGAAATGGTTTTGAGTGAACCTAAAAGCCGTCTTTTCGGTTCGTCCGGACAGGGAAAATGCTCACCTGGCTTTCGTTGTAAAAGTTTCCAACTTTTTTTTTTCCTTCTCTTCCGATTTTGCTTCTCGAAAAAAAAATCCGGAGGACAAACCGTTTTGAGAAAAAGAAAAGAAATCGCAAACTTCTGTTGAAAGACAGATGATTAACAGAAGGGGACTCGGAGAAGCGTGATGTTACAGAGGGGGGAAGGGGGGAAGGGGGGAAGGAAAGCGTCGAAGAAGAAGATGAAGAAGACGAAGACGACTAGACGAGCTCGCTCTTTTCTATGCTGTTCTGTTCTGTGAATCTCTCTCAGACCTCGCACGTCGTTATATAGACCCCTTCGAGCATTGTTTACAATTTTTCTCCCCAGCCACCTCGATGCTGGCCCCGCCTGCGAATTTTTACCGTTATGCCCCCCACCCAGCTACCGGTAGTAATGCTGATGCCCACGACTTTTCCACCGCTTGCCCTGGCCCCCAATCGCAGGGCGACGCGTGTCCCGGAGGGGGGCCGTGGCGCGGCACGTGTCCGTCGCGGGGACCGGCAGGTGTCGGTCAAGATAACTGCGGGCGCGATCCTTCTTCGTTACTTCCGTCTCGTTTGCATGGGGTCGCGCGTTCAGATTGGGGAGTGGTTATGCTTCCGCCATCAAGGATCATGCCCCGATATTTCCTTTTCCCAATTTTCCCACCCCCCCTTTTTGACAAATCTGCACACCACGGCCTCGCCTTTCGAGAAAATATTGCGTTGCATAACACCACTAATCGAATGACATGTGATAAGCGGGCCCCACAGATTAGATTTATTAAAAAATCTAATATGATCGAACGACTTTCTCTTTCCCATCCTCCGGTCAGAGGGGGCCACCGGGTAAGACCTCCAATTTTCAAAATAAAGTTCTCTCACGCCCGAACCTTTCTCTCTCCTCCCGGATAATAAAGTGCTCACGCCACCCCAAAACACCTCTCTTTCTCTCTCTCTCTCTCTGTCCAAAGAAGAATGTCAAACATCTTTTCCTCTCCAGTGTCTCTCTCCCACAAACGTTTTCAAAATTTTGAATCTCTTTCTTGGCTCTCATATTTTGTTACTCCGCTCATTGCTGCTCCGGCGTTCAGCGGCCGTTCCCCGCCGTCGTGACGAAGCACATCAAGGCCGCCCCTCGCTCACCAAAGAGGGAGGGAGGCAAAGGCCGAGGGGCGGGTGACCGTCCTCAACAAAAGTTTCGAGTTCTCGAAGTTTTTCGGGAGCAAGTACCAGCTTAGGGACGAGGTTGGGAGGTTGTGAGAGGGCATTTTTTCTTTTTGGTCTAAGGCGGCAGCTCGCAAGGTGAAGGTGGCTGTCGCAGCCGCCAAGCCCAAAGCAGCTGAGAAGCCGAAAGCTATGGCGGGTGTGAAGAGAAAGGCGGCCGAGAAGCCGAGGTTAAAGCCCGCGGTGAAGGTGACACCCGAGAAGAAAGCTGTGGAGAAGGTTGCCACCGCGAAGCTGAGGAAGACGCCGGTGAAGAAGGCCAAGAAGTGAGTCGGTGATGTGTCCTTTACTAGCATAGGGGACGGCCTTTTAGACGAGGCTTTGGTTGTGTGTAGATGGTTTGGCAACATTTGATGTAGCCTTTTCTTTCTTATTCTTTCTTTTTCTCTTCGTTGTTGAAATTGTGCTAACTCTATTCTTGTTAGCGCGTATTCTATATAAGCTTCTAGGGGAGGTTTTATTGAATGGTTGTGTGTGATAATGGGGAATCGAAAAGCTGACTTGTGTGGTGCTCCAATGGCAGTCTCTTCTTCTGGGTCTGGCCGTTTCTTTTCTTTCTCGTCGCACACGCTAACTATAATGTTATTCTTGGCGATGGCAATGTAGAACGAAGAGAGGCATTAATTTTTCTTACATAAAAGATTCCAATGAAAGAGTGAGATGGTGTATTGGTCTCTCATGGACCGGACGAAACTGGATCCATAGATAATTGTCTGTATCGAAACTCTCTATTTTGCAAACCATAGAAAAGTAGGAATTATCGCTTGCGTATCTAATTTGACAGGAAAAAAAGGGTGGGAAATAAGAAACTTTTTGCAGCGCATTCGTTTTTGACTTCTTTGGAGCCAGAATTGCTTTTTGAAAGTTCCATCTCCTTCTGAAGCTCTCTGGGATTTCTCAAGAACTCTAAATAGGTCGGAGAAACTGCTGACTGAATGGTGATTCTGCATTGTTTTCATTTGGGTTCTTGTTACAAATTATATCAAGCGAGAACATGATACTGAAGAAAATGCTCGATGGTTGCCTGTAGTTTATTATCTTGTGCCCATCATCATGGGGTCATTATTTGTATATATTACTCAATGTTTTGAAAAACGAAATGTCATTTTTCTTTTCAAAAGAGAAACTGGAATAAAAGTTCCACTGAGTTGAGCAAGTAGAGATTGAACTGGATTCCCTTTATTTCCTGATGAGCGATGAGCATTTTCAGTCAACTGAGGGCCGGCTCTAGCACTACACTTTGTTTACGCTGCACAGCCCGAATGACAAATTTTAACATTTAGCTCTCCCTTCAAAAAAAAAATGCCCTCTTTCAACCTTGTACCCAAGCTCGTGCTTGCGAACCTTGAGAACCCGAAGCTCTTGTCGAGGGCGGTCACCCGCCCCTCGGCCTCTGCTTCACCCTGGTAAAGGACACATCACCGACTCACTTCTTGGCCTTCTTCACTGGCGTCTTCCTCAGCTTCGCGGCGGCAACCTTCTCCACAGCTTTCTTCTCGGGTGTCACCTTCTCTCTCCTCTCTCCTCTCTCTCTATGCTTAATGAACTTAAAACCGAAAACTGATCCGAACCAAATCGAACCAAATCAATTTTTTGGTTCAGTTCCAATTTGATTCGGTTTAAATTCAATTCGGTTTAAGGGGCACCCTTAATGGTTCGGCTCGGTTTGGTTTTCTTGAAAAACCGAACCGAACCGAACCATTTACACCTATGCTCACTGCACATGCTGGACTTCAACCTTGCCGTACATCATCTGCGCCCCAATCACTCCTCTTCCCAAACTTTGTCGTGATAGTTAATGCATGGTAATCCCATTATAGTTGCCCCTAGCTCTTCCATAGAAATTAAGTTGTCATTTTAAATTTGTTATGATGCTCACAATTTGTCTTGAATTTTGGAACCATTTGCCATCGCTAGCATTGACTGTTAGACGGTGGAAAAAGCGACCTGAAATGTGACCTTTAAGTCAATGGTTTTTGCTTCGACCAAAAAAAAAAAAAAAGTCAATGGTTTTGCTTTGACAAGACGATACACGCGGTCTTTCTCGAAGAAGGCGTTGCGTAATCCTGCATAAAGCTTAAGATTATATTAGATAGGGCCATTGCCAAATTTAACTTTGTCACGACACTAATGGCTTGTGATACGCTCTTTACCGTCTTCCTTGCTTCCACATGAAGTATGAAGATGAACAAGCACTGTACATGACATTATCCTAAAGTAAAGGGAAGCTTCGTGGAAATTTCTCTGAGCCTTGATAGGTTACGCCATCTTTATTTAGTACGTTGACTTCGACGATGCTCCTTGCAGGAACCGCAATTGGGCGCATTAGTGAGATTCCACTCGGACCTACTTGGTGGGATGCATCATAGAAAAATTATAGACGAAACATATGAATTGCTTGTGTTTATTACAATCATAATACAAGGTTGAAACGTTGCTCTGTTTGGCTATAAGAGAAAGTGGGCTCCCGGGGAAGAGGTATCTGTAACTTGCTCAACATCTTCGTCTTCCTCGAAATATTTATGAATTAGCACAACAGTAAACATGTGCAAAATGAAACAAATGAATGAATAATGTTTCCCTTTTGTCTTTGCTAAAATAATTCATAATGGAAATTTGAATGGAAAAAAGAAAAGAAAAAAGCAAGCATCGCTTTTCATAACCTAATATTGGCGGGATATAACAAACAAACATCACATCATATTCCTTTGGTGGAGCTGAAATATCTCTCTCGGGGCTTACTGTTATCGGTCAAGAGAAAAACTTAGAAAGACATGTTGCCTGTATGATAAGAAATAAATTCCTTTAAGTAGACGACTACTTCCCGCGACATCTTATCGTGATAAGCAGATTACTAAAAATAGCAGTATGATTATTTTATATGAATTTTTATACGGGATGTATTTTGTCGATTCATTTATCACACGATCTAGATCTATCGCCATTTGTATTTGTAGCTATGGTTTGAAAAAGTAATCAACTATCCGAATCAACAATCAAGAAAGTGGATTGTATGAGAGAAAGGGTTCCACGATCTAGAGAGAAGGGGATGTCGGTGTTGTTTATGGAATGGGATGATATGAGAGAAAGGAAGGAAGTGTAATTTAGGAAGTCTTAAACAATGAAACAAAAGAGTGTTTCGACTTATAACAATAACAAAGGGGAGGATAAAGGAACGATGCTTGCCAAGCCCAAGCCCAAGACCCACCATTGGGTCTTGGGCTTAAATATGCTAAAAGTTGACCTCTCCAAAATGGGCCAAACATTTGGCCCAGTAGTTTTCTTGTTCTACCATTCCGGGCCCATGAATGTTGTTGAATGGTGATGATGATATTAGCAATTTGGCACCGAGGGGAAGTCAGAGCAGGCGTTCCATTCCATTCAATTCCATCTCGATTTCATTCCAACGGCTCGGATTTGCGTAACAGCAGAAGGCTTTGTTTTGTGAAGCAAAATATTTATCAGGATGACCGCTTGAATCGAGTAAGAAAGTTCTAGGCGGGAAGCTGCGATTTAATTCGGCTTTTTAGCAAGAAAATGAATATCACTAGCGATTGTCAAAATAGGACTTAGTTTTAGATTAGGATACGATTGTTCCATGTTTTCGATTATCTTTCAATCATTCACCGTCTCACTCAAACTGGAAACTCGTCGGATTAAAGAGTTGTGAGCCTTTTTTTTCCTCTCAAAGTGGAAACTTGTGAAGGAGGGGAGGGGGAGGAAGCCCACCACGTCGACGATTGCATTGTTGTTAGATTGATCATCTGTCGAGGCAGAGATTCAGTAAGATACTGCATAATGCAGTTCTAACCTAGTACTACTAGGAGCATCATGGAAGACATCGAACGGATTACATTTGCTAGGGTACGGCGAAACAAAACAATCAACTATTCTGAACTAATGTCTATTAAAATGGAAATCTATACGAATAAGTATTGACAACAGTCGAATCTGATATGTGAAATGCTCTTGGCACGGAAACCTTACTCTTAATTTTATGTTCGAGCCATTCTCCCTCTCTATCTCCCTCAGGGTTTCCTCTCTTCTAAAGTCGCTGTCAACCTTTTTTTATGAAGCTAACATCCCTAAGGGAGAGAGACTCCCTCCCTCTCCCTCTCCCTCTCTTCATTTTCAAGACTTTTTCGTTGATTTCGTGGACGACGTGATCGACATTCTCCACGAAAATGGGGAGATTTGTCATGTGAGCTTTGAAGATTGAAGCACGAGCGCCTCAGAATATTTGCTCTCTCTGGATCTACTCGCTCGCTTCGGCTCCAGGTGCTTATTCTAGATAGTCGATAGTCAAGAGCTCCGCAAGTCTCTGAGGCTCGTGTGCTATTGCCTTTGGCAGGAGGCTTATCTTGATTTTGTGATCAACCGGCATTTTTTTTTTGCAGCTTGTCTCTCTCCATTTAGAGCTAGATTTAGATTCGGGTGCTATTTTATAATATAGATTTGAGTTAAAACGTTTGCTCTTTCAACCTATTGGTGTTGTTGTCTCTATATGATGATAGTGCTGGGGACGCCAAACCTAAACGCGCACCGCTTTCAGCAAAGTCGTAGCTACTAGAGAGAGAAATCTCCATATATGCTTATCACTGATGATGATGCAAAATTCAATCACCAGTCGCCAGTTGTGCTTTGATGTTATGACAGATCCGTTCTCGTGAAATGAACAAGTTTTCGCAGGCAGTACCAAGTTTATTCATTTTTTAGATTTACTTGCTTTGTGGGATTTGCATTTTTGTCTTGCGTTATATGACTCTCTTTTACGTGAAATAAAAATTTCCCTTCTGACCAAAAGAAAATTTATGATCAAACCTAGCCGTCCTTTGGTCGGAGAAACAAATGTGCATGATGGATAGGATAAAGTATACAGAATACACCCGATCAATAGCATGGTTGTGAAAAGGGTTGGGCTATGTGAGGTACCCGAAGCCCAATCGGCCTTAATATGATTTAAGCACGCTGGTAACCAAAAAGAGTTTTGACTATTCTCCATAGAAAAAGGGCCCTCCCTAAATGGACCAAGACTAATCAACATCGTATTTTCCAAGTAACATGATCAGATTCTAAATTAGCCGTGTGGGACTTACTAATGGCTGAAACTCTAATTCTTTACATCGATTGTTGCTTTTCCAGCATTAGAAATTGCATAACTCGAAGAGTGACACGAATCACGTTGAGCTGGTGGGGGCATGCCAGACAAGGTGTTAAGATCACGGTGATTAAAGTGAAGTTCACTGGATTCCAAACCTTCAGAAGTGATTGAGATGATTAGAGTGAAGTTCACGGGATTCGAAACCTTGAGAAGTGATTGAGAAACTTTAACTTTAGGCTTATATTCCCATCTTCTCAATTAAAACATATAACACTCATGCTAGTACAAGTTTCTGAACCTAATTTTGTCGCTTTACTTTCCCCTCGGGTAAATGCAAAGAATTGCTTGACAATTATGCAATCAAAAGTGGTGTCACGAGTACTGTGTTGCGGGTGCTTCGAAAAGCGTATTGCTTCTTCGTTCCTGCAATGTTATGCAGGATAAATAAGTGCTGCCGTATTTTATTCCTATATCAATTTATTGGTTACAAATTGTGGCCGTTCTCAGGATGTTGCTGAGGTAAATTCAAGGCTAATGCTGTTTGGCCTTGCTTTGTCCTCTCCATTTATAATCCTAAGTTTGATCACTCTTTGAGACGGTGCCCAATCGTTGTGCCCTTCGGTGCCCACATCGAGTTCAACCATGGGATTTTCACTGGTCCCCTAAAATGCTAATCAACGTCGTATTTTCCAAGCCCAAGATTAGATTCTAAATTAGCCATGCGGACTTACCAACGGCTTGGAACTCCAATTCCTTACATCGATGGTTGCTTTTCCAGCATTAGATATTGCATGACTCGAAGAGTGAGGTCGTAAAATTTACGAATTATTTTTTACAAGATTCGTTTACTTAATTATAATTATGCGTCGCAAGATTTTATTTTATATATATCAAGTGCATCGAAGAAGTGGGAAAGTATAGATATAGTAACATTCAATGGCATCTTTGAGGCATGATTTCCCTTTCCTATAATAAAATTTGTCAAGATTTTATGCTAAAGATGAAAACAAAAGGTCAAGAATGGAGTTCTCTTCTACCCCACTTGCTCTCGCTGAAACTGTCCCCTTCAAAAGCCACACTCTCTCACACTCTCCGCCGTCTCCAAGAACCCGCCATAATGAGGAACCACCGCCGGGTCTGGAGCCTCTCCCTACTCATCGCCTTCGTCTCCGTCGCCGCCCTCCTCTCCCCTCCCGCCGCCTCCGCCCAGCCGCCGCCATTCTCGTGCGACCCATCGAGCCCCTCCGCCAAGTCCTTCCCCTTCTGCGAGGCCTCGCTCCCCATCAGCCAGCGTGCCCAGGACCTGGTCTCCAGGCTCACATTGGACGAGAAGATCTCGCAGCTGGTCAGCTCCGCCCCGGCCATCCCCCGGCTCGGCATCCCTGCCTACGAGTGGTGGTCCGAGTCCCTCCACGGTGTATCCAACTCCGGCCGCGGTGTCCGCTTCAACGGTACCACCCAGTCCGCCACCAGCTTCCCCCAAGTCATCCTGACCGCTGCCTCCTTCGACGTCAACCTCTGGTACCGCATCGGCCAGGTAAGCTCGCGACCCCAAAAGAACAATCGCATTTCTACAAAAGGTAGCGTGACCTGGCCCGAACCGAATCGGTGGCATTGCAGGCGATAGGGACTGAGGCGAGGGCAGTGTATAACTCGGGGCAGGCGACGGGGATGACGTTCTGGGCGCCGAACATCAACATATTCAGAGACCCGAGGTGGGGGAGAGGGCAGGAGACGCCCGGCGAGGACCCGGTGGCCACCGGCAATTACGCGGTCGCGTATGTGCGAGGCGTCCAAGGCGATGACTTCCAAGGCGGAGGGAAGCTCCGTGAGAGCCTCCAGGCATCCGCTTGCTGCAAGCACCTCACCGCCTACGATCTGGATAACTGGAAGAGCGTGAATCGGTTCGTCTTCAATGCTCGGGTCAGTCACTACCAGCACTCTGTACTCTCCCACATCTGTTGCTTCTATTCAATGTCGTTTCTTCCAACGTTTGTTGGATTCCCCAAGTGTCTTGTCTTGTAGGGTTAAATACTTGATGTTTAGGATGTTATGGAAGTTTGTGTCTTGGTTTTGGATAGGCTTTGGGACAGGGTTCAAAGATTTCTCCCCCACCGGCTGTAAGTTTATGGGTTAAAACCAACAAAAAAATCTTTAAACTATGCTCGCTACGATGTATTTATCTTGAACATTAAAAATCCTAAATTTGTACTTTGTGACCTATTTACTACCGTTGAAGTTCTATCAATGTTTACATGGACACCCGAAAGCAAACAAGTATTAACATGATGCTCCCATGACCCACGTGGTTTAAATAAAATAAAAACGATGTTATTTTGATTGAAAAATCAGAACATTAAATGTACAAGTATTTTGGTTTCACTAATGACTATTATTCTGGATACGTCTTGATACGAGATTATCTGGACAACAAAGTCAAACCAAATTATCGATGAAGATTTGATAGGTAATAGTCAACAAATCGGAATCATTTATCGATAGATTTTTTTTCTTGCATTTGAACTCATTTCCATAATTCGTTTAGTTGCTTTGATAGGTGCAATTGTTGTTGCTTGTCAACGATAACTCTTTATTAATAGCAATAAAAAATTTAACTTTGTTTTCTATTATAAAATCATCAATTCTATTTGAAAACTGTTCATTTATAAAATATAAATTCTTTATTATGATCCATAAACAAATATCAATCTATTCCTTTGTTTTGTACTTGTTATATTATAGTCAATCGTTTCATTTTGAAATGAATCAAAATTAATAAGGAGCTAGTCAATGATACTCAAACATTTAATTGTGTCGTGTACGTATAAGTTTAGGATTTTTAAAGTCACAAGAAAAAAACCACTGGGGGTTTACCCCAGTGGCCACCCTTCTCACTTGAGAAGGGAGGAGGTGGGGAGTTCGAATCCCCACCATTACAGGGAGGGTCCACCCTTCTCACTTGAGAAGGGAGGAGGTGGGGAGTTCGAATCTCCACCATTACAGGGAGGGTAAGAGTGGGACCGCGTAGTTTAAGATGTGGGTTTTGACGCCCATGCCGTGCAAAAGGTGAGGTGCAAATTTGAGTGTGTATCGTGAGTCAGAGATAGAGTATGACCGACCAAAAAAAAGTCACAAGAAAAAAATTAAGGTAAATGTGTCAAGTAGGCATAGTTTAAGTTTTTGATGTTACAAAAAAAACTTAAAGGTAAATGTATCATAATATGCATAATTTAGGATTTTTTGTGGCCTTTTTCCTAAGTCTAATGCCTATCAGAGCATGTGATTAGAGCAAAAGCAGATCCTGTGTGTCCATTAATTGGGGCTTGACTGATTGGTGGCCTTTTTATAAAGTAAAGCGCTGCACATCTGCCCTTTTATTCTAGGAAAACACAATGGTCGCTGGTAAAAAAAAGAAAAAACGATATGTTAATTCGGCCCATACATTAGTGAATTTTATAAGATATGCTGTGGGTCATGATTGTTATCTGAAATTAATTTTGTGACTAGTGGGTCAAGACTCAAGATATGAAAGACGTATGAGTTCTACTATTTAAGGTGTATTTATTTCGCAGTAAACAAATAATTTAGAAAATATTTTGCTAGCACCCCTTTCGCTTGATTTCATCTTGAGTTTGAGTGGATATTAAAGATAATTAGTGATTTCTATATGAAAATTTCCTATGTTAGAAATAATTATGATAATTCTGTTGATTATCCATTTTTCTTGAGATTGGACGAATGTTGCACGTATATCTCCTTTTAATTGTGCATATTATGATTGAGATATTATCTTAGAATAGATAACTAATAAAATCTATAAATAGGCTAATGTATTCTTCATTAATAAATATTGTGAAATATACAAAAATTCCCCAAATATTTTTTCCGCATTGTTCTTAACTCTTAGTCTTAATTAACTTGCGATATTTGTGTCGGGTCGATTCAGGTGACGGCACAAGACATGGCAGATACGTTCCAACCGCCGTTTCAGAGGTGCATTCGGGATGGGAAGGCTAGTGGGATCATGTGCTCTTATAACCAGGTCAATGGCATCCCCAACTGCGCAGATTACAACCTCCTCTCCAACACTGCCCGTCGACAATGGTCTTTCCATGGGTAAGTGAAGTGAAGTTGCGTGTCTGGCTTTCGTTGAGAAGATGATGATGGTTTGTTGACTAATAGGAGCCGAGCTATGGTAGGTACATAACATCGGATTGCGACGCTGTTGCCATCATATACGAGAGTCAAGGATATGCCAAGACGCCAGAGGATGCTGTGGCCGATGTCCTCAAAGCCGGTATATATGTTAATGCATTCCTTAGCATTTTCATGAACAACCTCATGGCTAGCCTAAAATTTACACAAGTAGTGTCTATTTGTAAAATTTTGCGCCGCCCTATAGCCTAATGGTATGTCAAATGCATCAAGTTAGGTGATGCTGTGATAATCACCTAATAATTCTTCTATTAGGAGAAAGTATCTAAAGAAACACACCCGTGAGAATGTCGATTGCCGGAGAGTAACCTAAAGAGAGATCACTTCATTAGGAAAATTACTTTTGTTATGACCCTTTCAAATCAAGAGTAAGATTCTAAAATGATCTTTTCAATGCAGCATTTGTATGCCTTACAAGATTTCAGGCAATGATAGTGACGGAAACATTACATTAGAAACAAGATTAAATCGTTAATCAACTAAAAAAATGGTTAATCCTTTAATCTTTGTCAATGAATATAAGAGTTGAGGATATGAATGGGACCAGCACAAGCTGATGTTATTCAGATTGGTCCATCATTTCTTATACTCTAGAGGGAATGCCTTGGCCCTTTATGTTGCCATTTCTACACCACGTTCTGTGAATCTGTCCCAAGTAGTCGAATGTACTCTTTTGATTCTTTTTTTTTTGTCGGTATCTTGTTAGCCGATTTTCCTATGTTTTTGGCAAATGAGATCGTTTTTAGGATTCGAGATTTGATTATTGACGAATGGTCAAGCATTAGAATATCTCTCTCTGATTCCCGGCGAGTCGAGCCAAGGCATGGCGTTTTCTTGCAAATGCATACAATGTTTTTCAGTTTTCGTTTTCACGCATGAATTAATGGCACTGAAGAATGATGGTTCATGTCACTCGGACAGAAATGAAAATAGGGGCAAAAATCCTAAAGAAGAAACACAAAACAGGAGGAGACTGATCACTGATGGCCTAGGCCCTAGCAAATTCAATTATTGTATGCGCCCCACAAGCGAGATGGCCTTTTTTGTTTTTATGTCTTTATTGCTTTTAGAGGAAAAAAAATTAGGGAACATGTGAAAATTTGTGATAGAATTCTATAACTCCTATCATTTCGACAGCGTCGACCTTCACTCATGGCCAAAACATTTAGCCAAGATCACCACTTTGCAAATTCACAGTTTGCAAACAAAAGCACTGGAACAATTGATGATTGCCTTAGAAACGGTAGGATACTACACCAGTGATCACCGAATCCCCAAACACCTCACAATTTCTCGATTAGTGGTAATAGGAAGAAGATCACCGAGTATGCTTTCGGTTTTGGACTAAAGAATCATGATGCATGCGAAATTTGTGAAGTTAACATCATCGAAAGGTACCGAAACCTGCAGGCATGGATGTCAACTGTGGAACCTACCTGCAGAATCATACTAAATCCGCTGTCGAGCAAAAGAAAGTGTCAGTATCGGAGATAGACAGAGCGCTTCACAACCTCTTCTCGGTAAGAATAAGGTTAGGACTTTTTAATGGCGACCCCAAGAAACAACCTTTCGGCAACCTAGGCCCGGATCAGGTCTGCTCCCAAAAGCATCAAGATTTGGCTCTCGAGGCTGCTCGAAGCGGCATTGTGCTTCTGAAGAACAAAGAAAAGCGTCTGCCTCTCCAGAGATCGAAGTCCACGTCCCTTGCTGTAATAGGCCCCAATGCCAACAATGCCTGGAAGCTGCTCGGGAACTATGCAGGACCGCCGTGCAAGTCCGTGACGCTGCTGCAGGCTCTGCAGAGTTACGTGAAGGACACGAGGTATCAGCCGGGTTGTGACGATGTAGCGTGTTCTTCGCCATCGATTGCCCAGGCCGTGGAAGTAGCGAAAGCAGCAGATCACGTGGTGCTGATCATGGGGTTAGATCAAACTCAAGAGAGGGAGGACTTCGATCGTGTGGATTTGGTCCTCCCTGGCAAGCAACAGGAGTTCATCACCACTGTCGCCCAAGCTGCGAAGAAGCCGGTCATTTTGGTGCTTCTTTGTGGAGGTCCTGTTGACATAAGATTCGCCAGGGATGATCAGAACATTGGAAGCATACTGTGGGCTGGTTATCCTGGTGAGGCTGGCGGGATGGCGTTGTCAGAAATCATCTTTGGTGAACATAATCCTGGTAAAATCCTATGATCCTTCATTTCTTGGTTCTTGTACGTGAGTTTCTTGAAATAATCAGGAGGTCGTGATTAAATTCTTCTACTTATGAAACAGGTGGGAGATTGCCAGTGACTTGGTACCCACAAGAATTCACCAGAGTGCCAATGACTGACATGAGGATGAGGCCTGAACCATCCACTGGCTATCCCGGGCGTACATACCGGTTCTACGAAGGCCAATCGGTTTACGAGTATGGATACGGGCTTAGCTACACGGAACATTCTTACAAGTTCACGTCTGTTACCAAGGAACTTTTCTACCTAAACCTATCCCCTAAATCTCAACCTGATGAATTAGCCTCGGATGCCTCCCCTCGTTACAGACCGGTTTCAGATTTGGGAGCAGAGTTTTGCAAGAAGAGCAAGTTTGAGGTCACAGTCGAAGTCAAGAACCATGGCGACATGGCGAGCAAGCACCCGGTGTTGCTCTTTGTGAGGCATGCGAAGCCGAGCAGCGGGAGTCCAATGAAGCAGCTGGTGGCCTTCCAGAGTGTGGAACTGAGAGGGGGCAAAACCACGGAGGTCCAATTGGCACTGAACCCTTGTGACCACCTGAGCCGAGCCGATGAAAATGGTGTGATGATAATAGAAGAAGGGTGGCGCTTCTTGGAGGTGGGAGATCAAGAGTACCAAATCACCGTGATGGCCTGATATGCGAATTTGGCCAGTCGTTAATCTTGCAATTTTAAGGATTTTATTGCTTGCTACATACTTTGATTAGCGTTTCATTTGGCAAGTGTAACAAGAAAAGATTTGAATGGCAAGTTCTGCCCAATTGTACACGAATTGGATCAAAAAGGACTGAGCATAATGAATTTTCAAGTAGTTTTCCATTTATTCCATCGCCTTGAGAACTAGTCGTGCTCCAAACTATGTTGGCAAGCCCATTTTCCTTATTTTTTTTAATCTCAAGATTCACGTATGTTGCATGTATATCTCCATTTAACTTTGATTGTGCATATCTTGATTAAAATATTATCTTAAAATAGTTATCTAATTTAGTATATTCTCCATTAATATCTGCATTGAAATATACAGAAATTCCACAAATCTATTTTCTGCAGGAACCCTAGTGCACGATGCATTAGAGTTTGGTGGCAGTGTCGGCTTTTCGAAACAAGAAGTGAAAAGTCGAGAATCGAAGGCCAAAAGTGTGCGTCCTTCGTGGTCAACTTTGCTATTGGAGTCAAATATTATTATATTTATGTTGATTATCCATATCTCTCAAGATTGCAAGTATATCTCCCTTTGATTTTGCATATCTTGATCGAGATATTATCTTCCAAAAGATATCTAATAAAGCATACAAATAGGCTATGTATCTTTCATTAATATATATTGTGAAATATACATAAATTCCTCAAATCTATCTTCCGCATTATTCTCAACTCTTGACCTTAATTAACTTGCAATATTTGTGTCAAGTCGATTCAGGCGATAGCAGAAGACATGGCAGATACATTCCAGGTGAGAACTGAGAAGGCCAGTAGGATCATGTGCGCTTATAACCGGGTCAATGGCATTCCCAATTGCGCAAACTACAACCTCATCTCCAACACTGCCAGTCGACAATGGTCTTTCCACAAGTAAATAAGTGAAATGGCATGTCCTCATTTTACTTAGATGGTTTGTTGACTAATAGGAGCTGGCAGGTACATAACATCAGTTTGCAACGCCGTCTCCATCACATACAACACTCAAGGGTATGCCAAGGGATGCCATGGCCAATTTCCTCAAAGCTGGTATGTAATGCATTGCTTAGCATTTTCATGAAAAACCTCGAGGCTAGACTCAAATTTACATGAGTCCTGTCTATTAGTAAAATTTTTCGCTGCCCTAAAACATAATGGTATGTCAAATGCATCAAGTTACGTAATACTGTGTGATAATCACCTAATATTTCTCCTGTCAAGAGAAAGTATCTAAAGAAACACACTCATGAGATCTCCATTATAGGAGAGTAAATTAAAGAGAGAATTTTTTTGATCGGATCATAAAGAGAGAAATCACTTCATTAGGAAAATTACTTTTGTTATGGCCTTTTCAAATCATGAATAAGATTCTAAAATGATCTTTTTTACTCAACATTTGTATGCCTTACAAGATTTCGGGTAGTAATAATGATGGAAACATTACATTAGAAACAAGATTAAAGCGTTGATCAACTATAAAGAAATGGTTAATCTTTTAATCTTGGTCGATGAAATAAGAGTTGATAAGTGTTAGCTTGGGCTACCTCATTATTCAGATTGGTCCATCATCTCTTATCCTGAAGGCTCCAGGCTAGAGAAAAACTAGGCTCTTAGTGAAGCTGTGAAATGAATTGCTAGCGAAAGTTTTCTTAGTTTAGTCCTCGATAAAGAAAGTAGCTAGGCTTGTTAGATCTACCTCTCTCACTGCAATAAGAGTTCATATTGGATAATCTGGTTCTAACTGCCTTATCGGAGGCCATACTTCTAGTCTATGGCCTTAGTCAGTTCCAAGACCCAGGTCGAGCCCTAAATACGATTTTTTAGATCTTGCCTTTCAATGAATACAACTCCTTCAATCCCTCTTGCTCTTCCTTCTCGGGCAGTCTTCTCTTTTTTCTTCGTAGCTTCACAGAGGTTGTATTTTCCAGCTAGAAAGCATATGAGGATGCTGAAACCTCTTTGCGCAACTCCGTATTTTCAAATAATAATATCCTCTTTTAGGAAAGCTAGCCTCGGTTCGTTCCTTACTATAGCACTCCGATGTAATGGGTTAGCTTTCTCACGTACTTTGCATCTAACTATCTTAAGTGTGAAAACTTTCAATACGACTCCTCATAGCTCTTACCCTAGATACCAAGATCACTTCAAGCGATTAGGATTCAATTAGCAAAGGCTTATGACTGGCTTAAGTCAAGCTAGTCTAAAGTAGATTCATGATTAGGGCAGAGGGTGGGATTAGATGGTTATTCCTTCAAACCATTGAATTGATGAACACATCTATTCAAACAATGTAGCTATCTTAGAAATTGGTGGATCTATCTAGAAATTTATGAAAGAAGAAGTGTATAATGGATTGCCATTGTCTCGGTCAATAATCTCGTATGCCGTATATTACATATTTAGTTCAATTAAGAAGCCCGAAAAAGATGGCCCTTATCAACCAATGTTGCCTGAGTGCTCAAAATCTTTGCTTTCCTCCTGCGTCGAGGCTGCTTGCTAATTTTATTGAGTGATCACTAGGCTAGAGGCAACCCTTTTCCTAAGGAGTCTTGTTCTATTAGGTTTACTGCTCGATCAAACTGCCATTCTCTTCGACGGCCTTTCTAATACAATAAGTGGGCATTCAAATAAGCTTTTCTTTGTTGAAGTGCTACAACTCGCTCATTCAAAGTAATTAAACTATCCCTTACCCCCTAATTCTACGGTACCTTTCCTTTATCGTCGAGGGTAGTGACACTCCTTTGAATGGTCAGGTACAATCATAGCTTCATTCATTCGTTGAACTTGGGATAACTGATAACATTGAGGTCAATCACCAATCATACATACGATATTACGTGACGTGAGAGTGCATGGTCAATACTCACCTAAAGCTCCTACCTTCAGCTTGCAACCAATATACAACAACCTAACTTGCACGAGATTCAACAACCGAAGCTAATAGTAATTATGAGGGAATGACATCCTACTATATTAGTTAGCAGTACTGAACAAGCGAGTAATTGGTTTAGAGAAAGAGAAAGAGAAAGAGAAAAAAAAAAAGAAAACAGCCAAATGGATTCGCATTCCATTGAGGTAACATGACAATATCATGCCGATCGATAAGACTAGGCTCTTATTTGAAATTAAATTGATCACTTCAAATTCTTATTTAGAATAATGCCCACTTCGCACTCTTATTTGAAATTTTTCCAAAACCAAATCGGTGACCACTAACATGATTCAACAAGTACGATCGTAAGCCGAAAAGCTTTTGACTTTTCTCCGTTAGAAAAGGGCCCCACTCCGAGGCATTCTTTCCCTCCTTCAATAAAATTTTTAAATAGTTTTCTTCCCCGAAAAAGAAATCAAAAAGGACAAGAATGGAGTTCTCTTCGCTAACACTGACTGCTCTGCTCCGCTCCGTTCTCACCGTCTCTCTCACTTCAGAAGCCACTCTTCACACTCCCACACTCTCTCCATTCTCCAAGAACCCAACCAAGATGAGGAACCGCCGCCTTGTCCAGATCCTCTCCCTACTCATCGCCCTCGCCTCCGCCTCCGCCTCCGCCTCCGCCCAGCCGCCGCCGTTCTCGTGCGGCCCCTCGGTCCCCTCCGCCAAGTCCTTCCCCTTCTGCAGGGCCTCGCTCCCCATCGCCAAGCGCGCCCAGGACCTCGTCTCCAGGCTCACATTGGACGAGAAGATCTCGCAGCTGGTCAGCTCCGCCCCGGCCATCCCCCGGCTCGGCGTCCCCGCCTACGACTGGTGGTCCGAGTCCCTCCACGGCGTCTCCAACGCCGGCCGCGGCATCCACTTCAATGGGACCATCCAGTCCGCCACCAGCTTCCCCCAGGTCATCCTCACCGCCGCCTCCTTCGACGTCGACCTCTGGTACCGCATCGGCCAGGTAAGCTCGCGACTCCCAAAAGACCAATCGCCATTTCAAGAAACCCTGCCCCCCAAAAACAAGAAATGTGACCCGACCCGAACGGAACCGAATCGGTGGCATTGCAGGTGATAGGGACTGAGGCGAGGGCAATGTACAACGCGGGGCAGGCGACGGGGATGACGTTCTGGGCGCCCAACATCAACGTATTCCGAGACCCGAGGTGGGGTAGAGGGCAGGAGACGCCCGGCGAGGACCCGCTGGTCACCGGTAAGTACGCCGTCTCGTACGTGCGAGGCGTCCAGGGGGACGCCTTCCAGGGCGGAGGGAAGCTCCGTGGGAAGCTCCAGGCGTCCGCTTGCTGCAAGCACTTCACCGCCTACGATCTGGATAACTGGAAGGGCGTGAACCGGTTCGTCTTCGATGCACGGGTCAGTCACTACTGGCGCTCCGTACTCTCTCTCCTGCATCTGTTTCTCCATTCTTTATCGCTTTTTCTCCGGCGTTTGGCGGAATTCCCGAGTGTCTTTGTCATGTGGGGTTAACTTAATGTTTGGTATGCTTTGGAAGTTTGTGTCTGGTTTTGGAGCGGCTCTAGGACACGGTTCAAAGATTCCTGTCCCTGCCCCATAAGTTAAAATGCCAAATTAGAGCATGTGATTAGAGCAGATGCCCATTAATTGGGGCTTGACTGATTATTGGCTTTTATAAATAGTAAAGTGCTGCACACCTGCCGTTTTATTCTAGGATAAGGGGAAATAAGATAACAATAGTCGCTGGTACAGAAAAAGAAAAAAAAAACTAAAGTGAATTCGGCCCATGCATGAGTGAATTTTATAAAATACGTTGTGGATCATGATCGTTATCTGAATTTAATTTATGGAACTAGTGGTAGTGGGTCAAGATCTGAAAAAGGCCCGACTTCTGCAATTTACACTTCCTTAGAAAGATGGGGTCGAGGGTTTTCTTGTTCTTATTTTTTTTTTTGATATAATAAAGCTAGGAAGATAGTCTTCATGTGGTAGGTGAGTTTGCTCATTGTGAGTAAAAAAAAGGGTATATTATCATGAATAGTTTTCCATGCCATTGCTAATCTAAACGAAAATACAATGAAAACAAACAACAATGGGATGATGTGTAGTGTATGCCTTTTGAAAGCACGAGACAGCAGCTCGCCGAAAGTAAACCTCCATTTTGCCTAAAGCTACAATGGAGTGAACTTGATTCCCCTTCCGACGCCTAAGGCATGGACCGTGGAAGTCGCTTTTTAAGTTACCATTTTGACCTGATTAGGAACAGTCGTGGCTTGGGTTGATAGTTGGACTGCTGGGCCTTAATTAACTTGCGATGTTTGTGTCGGGTCGAGTAAGGTGACGGCACAAGACATGGCGGATACATTCCAGCCGCCGTTTCAGAGGTGCATTCAGGACGGGAAGGCCAGTGGAATCATGTGCGCTTATAACCGGGTCAACGGCATCCCCAGCTGTGCTGACTACAATCTCCTCTCCAACACTGCCCGTCGGCAATGGTCTTTCCACGGGTAAATAAGTGAAAGTGGCATGTCCTTATTTTTTTCGCTCCATGGCTTTTGTAGAGAAGATGATGATGGCTCGTTGACTAATAGGAGCTGAGATATGGCAGGTACATAACATCGGACTGCGATGCCGTCTCCATCATATATGAAAATCAAGGATATGCCAAGACGCCAGAGGATGCTGTAGCCGATGTCCTCAAAGCTGGTATGTTAATCCATTCCTTAGCATTTTCATGACACAAGCTCATGACTAGTCTCAAATTTACACGAGTCATGTCTATCAGTAATATTTAGTGATATAGCTTAACGGTATGCTAAATGCATTGAGTTAGGTAATAATCACCTAATATTTCTCCTATCTGGAGAAGGTATCTAATAAACACACTCACAAGATGTTGATTACTGGAGAGTAACCTAAAGAGAGATCACTTTATTAAAAAAAATTACTTTTGTTATAATCTTCAAATCATGAGATTCTAAATGATCTTTTATAAGTAGTATTTGTACGCCTTACAAGATATTGGGTGTATAATACGAAATAGGTCATATTGTGATTGATTTTCTTCACAAATCGCGTGGTACTGTACATAATATAGCTACCCTTCATAGTTGTTCTCTTTTTCTTTTTCTTGTTTTGCTGAAACTCCACATATCTGGGTAGTAACAGTGATGGAAACATTACTTTAAAAGCAAGATTAAATCATTAATCAGCTTCAAAAAAATGGCGAATCCTTTGATCTTGGTCGATTAAAACAAGGATTGAGGATATGAATGGGACCACCACAAGCTGATCTTATGTTATTGTTCAGATTGGTCCATCATCTCTTGTCCTCGAGAGTCGAATGCCTTGGCGCTTTATGTTGCCTTTTCTTCAACAGGTTCTGTGAATCTGTCCCAAGTAGTCGCATGCATTCTTTTGATTTTTTTTTCTTGGTATCTTTTTGGCATACTTTCTTTATGTTTTTCTTTTTAGCATTTGAGATTTCATTTTCGACGAATGGTCCAGCGTTAGAATATCTCTCTTTGATTCGCCAATAGTTGAGCCTCGGCGTGGCATGTCCTTGGAACTTCATGCCTGCAAACAATGTTCCGCTTTGGACCATTCCAGCTGGCGGTTTCGCGCACGAATTGAACGATACTGAAGAATGAAGGTCAGATCACTCAAGACAGATGAAAAAGAGACGAAAAGAAACACAAAACAGGAGATCTGATCATGTTATGGCCTAGGCAATTCAATTATTGTGTGCGCCCCACAAGCAAGATGGCCTTTTTCTTTACATAGGAACGGTTAAAAAGGAGAATCCCTCAAAAGTGACTTTTCCAATTTGCGATTTTATTTTTTTTTAAGTGTGTCCTTTTGTCGCTTTTAGAGGAAAAAATTTTGAAATATGAAAACAATTTGTGATAGAATTTTCTGTAACTTCTATTGTTTCGACAGCATCGACTTTCACTCATGACCAAAAACATTTAGCAAAGATCACAATTTGTGAATCCGCAGTTTGCAAACAACAGCACTGGATCAGTTGTTGATTGCCTTAGAATTGGCAGGATACTACACCATCGATCACCAAAATCATCAGTCAACTCACTTTTTCTCAATCAGTGGAAATAGGAAAAAATCACCAAGTATGCTTTCGGTTTTGGACGAAAGAATCGCGATGCAAGCGAAATTTGTGAAGTTAACATCATTGGATGGCTCTGAAAACTGCAGGAATGGATGTCAACTGTGGAACCTACCTGCGGAATCATACTAAATCTGCTGTCGAGCAAAAGAAAGTGTCAGTATCCGAGATAGACAGAGCACTTCACAACCTCTTCTCGGTAAGAATGAGGCTAGGACTGTTCAATGGCGACCCCAAGAAACAACCTTTCGGCAACATAGGCCCGGATCAGGTCTGCTCCCAAAAGCATCAAGATTTGGCTCTCGAGGCTGCTCGAAGCGGCATTGTGCTTATGAAGAACAAAGAAAAGCGCCTGCCTCTCCAGAGATCGAAGTCCACGTCGCTTGCTGTATTAGGCCCCAATGCCAACAATGCCTGGAAGCTGCTCGGGAACTATGCAGGACCGCCGTGCAAGTCTGTGACGCTGCTGCAGGCTCTGCAGAGTTACGTGAAGGACACGAGGTATCAGCCGGGTTGTGACGATGTAGCGTGTTCATCGCCATCGATTGCCCAGGCTGTGGAAGTAGCGAAAGCAGCAGATCACGTGGTGCTGATCATGGGGTTAGATCAAACTCAAGAGAGGGAGGACTTCGATCGTGTGGATTTGGTCCTCCCTGGCAAGCAACAGGAGTTCATCACCACTGTCGCCCAAGCTGCGAAGAAGCCGGTCATTTTGGTGCTTCTTTGTGGAGGTCCTGTTGACATAAGATTCGCCAGGGATGATCAGAACATTGGAAGCATACTATGGGCTGGTTATCCTGGTGAGGCTGGCGGGATGGCGTTGTCAGAAATCATCTTTGGTGAACATAATCCTGGTAAAATCCTATGATCCTTCATTTCTTGGTTCTTGTACGTGAGTTTCTTGAAATAATCAGGAGGTCGTGATTAAATTCTTCTACTTATGAAACAGGTGGGAGATTGCCAGTGACTTGGTACCCACAAGAATTCACCAGAGTGCCAATGACTGACATGAGGATGAGGCCTGAACCATCCACTGGCTATCCCGGGCGTACATACCGGTTCTACGAAGGCCAATCGGTTTACGAGTATGGATACGGGCTTAGCTACACGGAACATTCTTACAAGTTCACGTCTGTTACCAAGGAACTTTTCTACCTAAACCTATCCCCTAAATCTCAACCTGATGAAGCCTCGGATGCCTCCCCTCGGTACAGACCGGTTTCAGATTTGCGAGCAGAGTTTTGCAAGAAGAGCAAGTTTGAGGTCACAGTCGAAGTCAAGAACCATGGCGACATGGCGAGCAAGTACCCGGTGTTGCTCTTTGTGAGGCATGCGAAGCCAAGCAGCGGGAGTCCAATGAAGCAGCTGGTGGCCTTCCAGAGTGTGGAACTGAAGGGTGGAGAAACCGTGGAGGTCATATTGGCATTGAACCCTTGTGACCACCTGAGCCGAGCCGATGAAAATGGTGTGATGATAATAGAAGAAGGGTGGCGCTTCTTGGAGGTGGGAGATCAAGAGTACCCAATCACCGTGATGGCCTGATATGCGAATTTGGCCAGTCGTTAATCTTGCAATTTAAGGATTTTATTGCTTCCTACATAGTTCGATTAGCGTTTCAATTGGCAAGTGTAACAAGAAAAGATTCAAACGGCGACTTCTCCCTATTTGCACGTGAAAAGGATCAATAAGGAATGAGCATAATGAATTTTCAAGTAGTTTTCCATTAATTCCATCGTCTCGAGAACTGGCCGTGTGCCAAACTATATTTGCAAGCCCAATTTGCCTATTTGTAAAGAATAAAATGTGGACGATTCACGGGAGTCATAAAAGTCTCGGGTTGTCCATGTGGGAGAAATTTATCGAGAATTGAATTGCAGGGATCAATATTGAAACTTTTTCCAAATTGGAGTATCACTACGGAAAAGGGAAATGACTAGTTGAGGGGACAGATCTACACTTAAACCTGTTAACACATCTTACCTAGTTCAGGTCCACCCAGATCTTATGCTCGAAACGGATTGGCCAAAAGTACATGATTAAAGGGTACTTGAAATTTAGAGGCGATAAACAGCCGCAATCAGAATGAGAAACTATAAATCATGTGAAAAGAAATGTTACAGGAGAGCTACAGCCATCATCATAGTCCGGAATGTTGTCAAAAACTTCACTAAGAGTCTCATTAACATCAACAGAACCAACATGGAGATATAGATGAATACATACGATTGCCTACCAAGCGAACAATGACTGACACCTACAGATTTGCCTTGTCTAAATGTGGCAATGACAAATCCAGGATCATCCCTGGCATGCCAAGACATGGGTGGAACAGTTACTTCACGAGTTCCATCCTGGTGTCGGTAATCACAAAAATCAAGACTGTGCCCACTAAAAACAATCCTGCAGTGACATGGAGGCATATAGTTGAGCTACAAATACAGATGAATACAGCCATAATAATTACATGATAACAATAATAGATCTTACTAAAAGGGGCTAATTTTAAGAAAGCAAGATAATTCTGCTTTAGACTAATCAGATTGGCATTACAGATGTCACCCAGCCAAGGATTTTAATATGCCTTCCCAGGATTTACCTCACTTCTGAACTTCTATATTCCATAACAACCATATTCCAAGAAGCATGTTCTCCAACTGTGACTATGTTTATCATCAAGTAATTAACATCATCCCTTTCTAAATGAAGAGTTTTGTATAACTAAAGTCTACTCCCTAATTGTGGGTAGATCTTGCTAAATGTCACTACCTTGGGGTCACTTAAACTTTTTTCAATAGCATCATCAAACTTTGAATTGGTGTTACCCAAAGTCACATTGTCATGAACTTGGAAATTACTTTCTAGTTATGCAATTTTCAACCTATTTTTTGACCAAAAGCTAAAATGTCTTTCTCCACGACATTTTTGCATTTGTGTAATACTGACATGGTGTCCACATGGCACCAATAATAGCATTGAGGTAAAAAGAAAGCAGGGAAAAAGGGTTAGAGTTCCAGAGGGCCACACAACTTTTGCTAACAGTGGTAGAGGCCCAGAGGGTACTTTGGTGGACAGAGGATTGTCACCGTCTACCATAGTTAGTAAAAGGGCATGACTCTCTGCTGTAGTAAGTGAAGGGTGACCTATGTCCTTTACGCACATTGTGACCCTCTGCAACAATGCCCCAGTGGTTGAGGCCCAGAGGGTACTTTGGTGGACAGAGGATTGTC
Source organism: Syzygium syzygioides (assembly GCA_031216285.1). Lineage (NCBI taxonomy): Eukaryota > Viridiplantae > Streptophyta > Magnoliopsida > Myrtales > Myrtaceae > Syzygium > Syzygium syzygioides. The sequence continues at coordinate 28,282,178 of CM062247.1, forward strand.
ACCGTCTACCATAGTTAGTAAAAGGGCATGACTCTCTGCTGTAGCAAGTGAAGGGTGACCTATGTCCTTTACGCACATTGTGACCCTGTGCAACAATGCTCTCTCTCTCTCTCTCTCTCTCTCTCACACACACACACACACACACACACACACACACACACACACACACACACACGTGAAATCAATTGGAAATCAGGGTAGAAACGACTGAAACTCTATAAAAGCCTAGAGCCTCGATGAACTGAGAATACTGCAAAGATTATGGCAAATAAGAAGCCCAAAGAATTTTCTCTACCTTGGTCTAAGAGCTCGGAAGATGTATTCTGTTGCATTTGGAGGGATAGTGTGAGATAACTCATAGGGCCCAGTCCCATCAAGCCTCCTGACCAAAAGGAATGTCGAAAAAGGGACTAAGAAATGGAACTTCCAGTAATTCAACCATAGTTATCCAAACAAGATAATAAAAGTAGAATGGTCAATCAGAATCCTAAGCATCTAGTCCATATAGTGAGCATAAACCAAGCCGCTAGCATCCAAACAAGGGAAACCTGCAACACAATTATTTTTAGCTCGTCGCGCATTGCATTAGCTTATTATAACTTTTACACTTTAAGGGGTACTTCTCTTACAAACTGTAGCGCATTTAAGCAAAGACATATACTGTTATATTTGTTATTTTAACGGATCCTACTATCATCCTATGTTTCATTTGCAGCTTATCCTAAACATACTGTATAGCCCTGGAAGTTAATCTCCAGGAAATTACTGCACCGCATCTCAAAATACTGGCCCAGAGCTTCTTTTCTATGTTTGCTTTCATTTCTTAGCAATTTGGCACATTCATGTCTTAAGAAGATTTGGGGTGTTTAACGTACAGAGAAGTTCCACATTTAACGTTATGGCAACTGGTAAATGGCTATCCGTTGCACAACTCTCAAAAAACTAAAGTAAAAAAATTGCATCTTTTTTAGAGCAACAAAATACAATATTTCTCAATATTACGCTCGAAAACTTGTCCGCAGCAGTACAGGATACATTTATGAGGGATAACTCCATAGGTATACTAGTTATATCACACACATGACTGAACATGTGAGAAGAAGAAGAGTCGCTTTTATAGAAATGTTAAATGAAAACTAACAACTACAATGCAATGGACATTGACTTCTTACAGCCATGATGATTAAGTAGAAATAGCAGAATTAAGTGTACCTCTGCTGCAGTACATTGACATCCACCAATGAGTTGGTATAAGCTTTCTGATGACAATGTTGCCCATCATTCCTGCTCCTTCCTGTTGGGTGTAATGGGAAGTGAAGCAAGAGAACAGGACCAGAGCCAGATGCCATAGAATTCTCTCTCCATGCAAAGTTTGGAGACATTTCCTTATCTAAACCTAAGTCATTGGTCATTTCTGTTCTTGACCCTTCCATTTCGGTCCTGAAATCTGAGCTTTCCCTCTCTATCATTTCTTCCACGCCAAATCGTAGGGCATTGTTGCCACAAAGCAATGCAACACTGTTAAGGGAGACAAAGGTAATATTCTCCATCTCAAAGGCACCGCAACCAGCTGAGTCTAATCCAGGGAGATGACTGGATATCCAGTCGACCAACTGAGAATCTAGTCCCGCGCATTCTCCAATATCCCTGTCACCCAAAATGACATGGAAAGGGTGGGTAATAAGGGATCCTATCAATCTATGAAATTGATGAAGTACAGGGACCCATTTGCGTCTCGTCAGCTCTGAACCTCTGGCAGAAAAATCGCCCAAGACCACCAGCATATCAGGCTTGAGAGTTTGAAATGATTTCTGTTTACATATTACAAAGCGAAAAGAAGATATAGAGTAGGAAGCAGAAAGAAATGTACAATAACAAGTTTATTGACTATTCAGTGGTCCATTACCCTATAACTGAGATTGACTATAAGCACTTATATTGACTTTCTCCTTGATTACTTCAGTATTCAAGAGATATAATTAAAAGCTCAAAGACTTAGCAAGTCTCATTCCTCGGCTCTCTAAGAAATCTGATCATTTAAAAAAAAAATTGACGTATTTACAGCAGAACGGAACCGGTGCTTTCATTCCGTCACCTATTTCGGGCCAACTATCAGCAAATGTGCCCAGCCATTCCACTAGTACACGAAATCCATGCACAAGAAAACATTAATGTAAGAATGCCTAATGCTCAATGAAGTCATGTTTAACCCGAGATGCAATGAAGAACAGATTATGTGGAAATCACAAAGTACCCCATGTGCAGATGCCGAAGCCGCCGCGAAAAGGTAATAGTCTTTTGCACAAAAAAAGAAACAAAAACTAAGCAGTAGCAGCAGCAGCAGGAGGCTACCAAATTGTATCAACTAGAGTAGTAACCTAGCCCGAAAAGCTAACATTTTTCTGCTTCTTTCCCAGTGAAAGTTCTTTGTCCACATCGAGGGAAGAAATCATCTACCAGCATTATTCACCCACGACTCCTACCCACAATCCCAATCAAAGACAACCGCAATTAAAGCGAACCAAACCCAAAAGACCAGTCGCGGCCCAACGACATACCTTGAAGAACTTGGAGAGGTAATAGTCTCTGAAGTAGGTGTCCACCAAACCGTGGTCCGACCCCATCAAGAGCAGGTCGGAGACGATCATCGCCCTCAGGTCGCCGCGGCCCTCCGCCGCGCCGGCGTCGCGCTCGCCGCGGTCCGGGCGCGGGACGAACCTGCAGGACGGGGTGGAGATCCACTCGTCGAGGAAGAAGAGGGAAGAGGCCAGCAGCAGGGGGAGTGCCGACCGCCACGAGACCGGCATGATTCCGAGGGGGGGGGGACCGAGTTCGAGTACGAGGAAGCCGGAATCTAGGGTTTCGAGGATTCGGAGGATCCGCCATGTCTGCTGCGGTGGCCTTTCATCTCTGCTTCGATCGCGTTAGCAACGTTGGACCGTGCGTCTGGTCGCCGCTGAAAACGGTCGATGTCAACGAGGAGAAGGAGACTTTCAATTTCATCTCCTTAAAACTTTTTAAATCGTCCAATCAAGTCCCCCCCCGCCTCTAAATTTCGATTGATTTGGACTGCCCTTTACTCATTGTGTCGAGAAAAATCTTGACGTGGCAAAACTTTTTTGCCTAAACATGATTATCAGCTGATGCACGACATTAAGAGCCACGGTCGCGTATTAAGCGACGAAATCATAAGACGGGCTCGAGCTTTCCACCTCGAAATTGTTATCGGTTTTTACGCCGATTTGAGGAGGTCACCACTCATCACCAAATGGTCATCTTACGGAGTGAGATCACATTTGTATCGTATGAGAGGCTTGGCCAATGATTGAAGCAAAGCAACCAATGAAAAATATAATTTTTACGCGGAACAATGATGTGAGAAACAAGATTAACAAGCAAAGTAAATAACATGCACGAAAGTGAAAGAGAGTAGGGATATGAAAGCTCCTGTTGATCTATTTATAGGGATTCGGTTCCCGGTTATTCTACTCCTTGAATCCGCTGGAGAGTTCCCTCGAATACGATAGTACAATCCAAATATTACAGAAGGCTTGTTGATCATGGAGACTAATTTTTCGGCACAAATTCAAGCCATCTTGATTTTACATCTTACACGAGCTCATATGTTAAATTAATGGAAGAACTCGATCGCATCAATTTGATAAATTTTAAGACTTGATTACACTTTTTGCAAGTTTTTACAAATTGACTGCGCCTCTGCCTCTCGACGCGCCGATCCCGAACATCCTTTTTTGAGCGGTACGCTTAGTCCTGTTACTTTTCCCTCCTTTCAAGATTGAAAAATGCGGGTTGCACGATTTTGGAGAAATTTTTTAGTAGGTTGGGGGCGTTAGGTGCGTGTGGGGGGTGGGTTTCCAATGAGATCTGCCTTCTGCGCTATCTAACAAAAGAGGGTTCAAGGGTAGTTAAAAATTAAAAAGCTAAGGCTGAAGCTTTTACCTTTCCAAAAATGGGCGAAAAGCGCTCGTCGCCTCCTTATCCAAAAGCAAGGGGACAGAATAGGAACCAAGACTTCGCAATGAATCGTGCCCTGCACTTCGTAAAGATTTCCTTTGCTTCACGAAAAACAAGTAATTCTGAAAAGTACTTTTTTTTGAAGATCGGTCGCTTGCGTTGCTTGCATAAACGAACGAAGGTACGATTGCGTCGCCGGCTGTGAAATCCGTAACAATAATTCAGAGGAAAGAAAATGTCGGGCAAGATGTGTTTTCTTTTGACGTTTCCATGTGGGACAAAGAGAAAAACGCACGAGCTCCCGATTCCGTAGCTCTCAATCCTTACCCTCTCGCGCCGTGCCCGCACGGGAGAGATCCGCGTAATATTCCGTCGCCAAGCGAATCAAGAAGCAGCCACCACCACACCCCCTTCCTTCTCCTTCCTCCGCCTCTCTCTGTACGGACTCTCTGACGTCGAAGGTTGACCCTGTCTCTGTCCCTCCGTTGCTTCTCGGTCGTCGGCAGCAGCAGCAGCAGCAGCAGCAGCTTCTTCTGTTCTTGTGTGGATCTCCTGAAGCGTCGGTGTCACCCTTTCTCTCTCCGGAACACTCGTGGGCCGCGTTCCTTGGTTCGTTCCAGGTTGGTGAACCTCGTTTTGGGCAATCCCCATCTCGTTTTGCTCATCATTCTACGCCGTGGAGGACCGTTTTCCGTTTCTTTTTTTGAATTTCCGGTGGATATATCTGGGGGAGATCTGATCCGGAATTTTTCGGTTCAGTCGGTGTTGTTATCGTCTTCTTTGGGATAACAAGATCCCGAGGAAGTTGGGAGCTGAAAATTCGCCGGTCGTTCGACCGTTATTTTCGGCTGTGGATGGTCCGAATCCAATTGGGTCCTGCGAGTTCCGGTCGAGAGAGATAACTGGGTCTCTGTCACATTGAATTTTCCTGTGCTGTATTTAATGCTGATTGGTCCAATCATGTCGCAAGTAATTTGAGCTTGTTGATGTGCTCGGAGACGAAGTATATTCGCATTTTGCTTTCCAGGAAAAAAGAAGAAGATAACGAATTGGTGTTTCAGTGGAAATGCTATCCACCTCCAACTTTTGCGGAACAAAGAAGTTTCGGGATTTGCTTTTGCGTGATTGGTGAAAAAAAAAATTAAATTTCATTAGGAATCACTTAATGGCTGCGGTTCACGTTTCAATGTTCTATTTTCTTGATTTGCAGAGACATTGCTTCATTGAATAGTGGGTGTTATATTACTGACCTGTAGGGTTTGGACCATGTAATTCCAGAGATGGCCTCCTCTTCTCTTCTCTCGAACTTATCCTAGCCAGATTGACTTACTTTTTGCCCCTGAAAAAACTGATTATCTAGAGAGTTCCCGTGACGAAAGTAGAAGTCAGCTGGTGTAACAGTAAGGTTGCTCCACTATAACCTGAGGTCACGAGTCCGAACCCGGGAAAAAACCTTCTGGCAATGTTAGGCTAAGTTTTAGTGTAATCCTCTCCTCAAACCTGAAATATGGAAGCTGCACTACAATTTCCTACTTTGCGACTTTGTAAACTATTTTTTTTTTGGGTCGAAGACTTTGTAACCTCATTAGCTGTGCACACCTTGTTTCGTTGAAAAGCTTGAGTGACTTGATCAAGAACATTAGAAGTAATGTGACTAAAAGGAAATAAGGCTAGAGTTGCATGATTGCTGCAACAGTAATTACCTGTCAAGGTTGTCTTGTTCGCAGTTTTCATGATAGTAGACATATATGTAGTCTACAAGCCTGATGAGCTTAGTTTTAATCTACATCAGCCTTTTGAAGTACTACATTCCAAGAAGCGAGTTAGTTTGGGTTGATTTATTTGTACATCTATAAGGCAATGTGGGGACATTACAGATTGACAGTTGCTAACGTTTCACATAATATATGTGAGAATTGGGAAGAAGAGAAAATCAAGGAAATAAGCTGAAGGTTTTGTTAGTTGCCATATTCTCTTGTTAGTTAACAGTTTTGTGCAAATGATCTTGTGAATATCTTTCCTAGGATTTTGGACAAGCTGTTGTTTACATTCTCAATTTCCATCTCCTCCCTATCCCTTAGACACTCGATCTAGCACACTAGGATAACACATTCTTTCTCAGTTTTTTGGATAATTAACACTAATGTGGGGTCAGAATTTCTTGAAAGTTCCTTCAATTATGTATTTTTAACTTGAGTTTTGAACAGGGTTGTACTACCTCAGTTTGTTGATTCTTAAAGTAGACATTATCACTTAATTTTCATTTTAGCAATACTAATGACGTGCAAATGCCAACAGCAAAAGTAGAGACAATTCCTTTGGTTGTGAAGGGCCAACAGCTGAATCTAGTAGCGACTTCTTTGAAGCAATGAGCTCTGAGTCTAAGAAATCCTCTTCAAATGGGAATGAGAAACTTTTAACATCAGAAGAAGAGCAGGCAAAGGTATATAGAATATAGTGCCTGAGTTGGACTGTACCTTTCTACTCCCCCTTTCTCCAATTTCAACCGATGGGTATGCAAATATCCTGTCATGGGTCCAAACTTTTCTCCTTACAATGCTTCTTGTTTTATAGATTAATGAGGTGAGGAGATTGATTGGGACAACACCATTGCCGGAGAAGTTATCAATTTATTGTTCGGACGCAGCACTTGCTAGACATTTAAGGGCTCGGAATTGGAATGTGAAGAAAGCAACTAAGATGCTCAAAGATACCTTGAAGTGGAGATCAGAATATAAGCCTGAAGAAATTCGCTGGGTATGTTGTATTGCATTGAGTTTCCAGTATATCCTCCAAATTATGTATTTCAATGCCACTTTTCTGATAGGAGGTAGTTCTTAATTGCTCTTTGGTTTTTCAAACTTCTCGTGGATTCAATTGAGACCAATTATTATAAGACTGGCAGGCATAGCCAATCAGGCCTGTACTGTTGCTTTTGTTTATGTTTAATTAGGAATAGAATATTATCTTGACCTAACTTCGTAATGTGAGTGTGTTCTTCTTATTTTGTTTCGCTTAACTGAGTAATAATTGAACGTTCTCTGCCGAGCCAGTTGAGTAGAATTTGTGAATCTATATATTTCCAAGCCTTTTTGACGCAGTTCCATGTATTGAGCAGGAAGACATTGCTCATGAAGCCGAGACTGGGAAAATCTACAGATCAAATTATATAGATAAACATGGCAGGACAGTTCTGGTCATGAGGCCTAGTCGCCAGGTTCCATCATTCTTCTTCCTTTCAGGGTTGGAGTGACGTTTAAATTGATTTTTCACCCAGAAGTGGAAATCGTGCAGGAGATGTTAGTCCATGAACAAATCAATCGGTGGCCGCGATGGTTTGCGTTCAGTTCCTTTCACGAGAGGTCCTGGGTTCAAAACTCGTAGGTGCCGGTGATTTAAGTGGAGGGTCGTGGCGGTGGGATGCTGCGCTAGCCCCCCGAGGACTAGTCGGGCTTCACCGCTGGTTTGAGCGCAAGCTCGCCGGCCGCGCGGACACCTCGGTTATCAAAAAAAAAAAAAAAAATTTCTTTATGCAAGTAAATGGATTTTTGACCAGTTATCATGTGATTTATGTTGGGAAATTCCCATTATGAGGAAAGATTATTTCATAATTCATATGTTGGAATAGTCGATCTTTTCAATGAAACTGCACACTGTATGAAAAAGATAACTCCCTTGCTAATACTTGTGTGTCTTAAGGTAGAGTGAACTTGAATTGTACGCACAGTCTAATGAGAAGGCAACCTAGTTTATTGGAATACAATGCCATGCACTGCCTTAAAATTGTTTTCTTTTACTTGGTTTTAAATGCAGAACTCGAAGACAACAAAAGGACAAATTAAATATTTGGTTTATTGCATGGAAAATGCTATTTTGAATCTGCCATCCGACCAAGAGCAGATGGTCTGGCTGATAGATTTCCAGGGTTTCAATTTATCACATATATCAGTGAAGGTGACAAAGGAGACGGCCCACGTATTACAGGATCAGTACCCGGAACGTCTTGGTGTTGCCATTCTTTATAACCCTCCTAAATTCTTCGAACCATTCTTTTCGGTATGACTATATCTCTCTCCATCCTCTCCCTTATGTCTTCTGCTATAATACTTTCACCTCAACACTTTTGCACGTACCGTTAGTACTATCATATACGTACCCTTTTTGAAAAAGCAGATTAAATGGATTAGAACTCCCTGCATGAACAGCATTTGTCACACTCGTTACTTTTTCATTTACATGAACTAAGCTAATAGGAAATTGTGATTGTTGACTAGCCTGACATGTAATATATTATGCTGGATACGGTCATTCTTAATAAGTCAGAAGCTGTAACACTATATTGTGTTACCGCAGGTGGTAAAACCCTTCCTTGAGCCCAAAACCTACAATAAGGTAAAGTTTGTCTACTCGGATGACCTCAACTCGAAGAAAATAATGGAGGATCTATTTGATATGGATCAGCTTGAATCCGCATTTGGTGGCAATGATGCTACTGGTTTTGACATTGGTAAGTATGCCGAGAGGATGAGAGAAGATGACAAGAGAATGCCATCCGCTTGGACAAGAGGGAACAGTCCGTCAGCAACCCAAGCAGCAGTGGTAACTGTTTCCGCTTCTTTAGATTCCATTGCTTTATCAGATTCTGATCCCTCAGACAATGAGAAGGCAGAAGATATGATGGGTGGAGTGGAGTCAGAGATAGCATCCCCCATTGATGCTGTGGCATCAACAAATATAGGTGATAACCGCGCTGCAAGCGTGCATTCTTAAAAGAAAACGAGTGCAAGCTTTGATGTCATTCTAACCTTGACATGTAAGTGCGGATTTTGCACTCTGACCATTCCGGGATTCTAGTTAGGGCTTGAACTGATCTTCTGTCAATTATTTAGAATGAAGTTGCCTTGTTGCATCAGGTGACTTTCTAATATGGTGTTTCAGGTCATGTTCTCTGGTGCCTTTAATAACTTCTTGTTATTCTAGCGGCTATACATTTTATTATAGTATGTCGCTGAAGATCCATTAAAAGGGTTCAAGAATCTGGTTCCTCAAAAGGAGACTTCTCTTCCTTTTGCTGTAGACCTTTTTCTTTGTTGCGCAACGCATCCCAAGTAGTTTACATTTTTCAAATCTGAGCTTTTGTCGATATTGGTGTAGGCCAATGTTGCCGTGTTATTGAAATAACTATGGGTGCCTGAAAAATTTTTCTGAGTATTCTCTCTGTTGATGAATTCATTGCCATCTGCGCTGGTCTACCCAGCATTATTGATGGCTCGACTGTAGTAGTCTCCTTGTTGGTCTTCACGCTGTGGATATTTGTTCAAAACATGTGTGCATACGTATATTTCCATATGATAATATTATATATGGATGTACGAAGAACATCCTGAGAGTTAAAAGCGATTTAAATTTGCCACAAGCATTAAAACCGCCAGTTTTTCTGCGCCTTATTACCACGTGCAGGATTAATTAGGATAATCCCGTCCTGTTAAAGCACTCCAATGTCGGTCATTGGCACATCACCTGCCTTTGGCTCTATCCCTATTTTATATCTGTGTTCAGCACCCTTTCTTGCTATCCTAATCTTCATCCTTCTTCATCCATGACATATGCATATATGCCATGCAGCTGTATCCAGTGGTTGGGCGGTTTTCTCTTTGAAATGGAATTGCTGTAATTGGTGGTAAGGTTGTTGCCCTTCGACATGATGAACGTGCTCTTAAGACATGACTTTCTTCAGACCGCACGAGATGTTTTGTTTGTAAGATCATTTCATGTGTCAAGCACATCCTCAGACGTGGCATTCAGGAACGAAAACTGGTCACGTCCATCCGTTTTAATTTGTAAGGTGGACACAAGCCACATGGAACATCCAAAGTGCAGAGTCTCTTCTTATCCCCTTTTTCCTTCCAATAGACATTGCACAAGAAGTTATGTCATCACTACACCAAACAATCCAACTATTACAATCCTGCAGACATTACAAAATATTTTGGTAAGACCTAACCAAAGAAAAATGGGAATCGCATTCTGAGATAGATAAAGAGGTATATGTAACTTTTTTTTTTTTTTGGTAAGGGTATATGTAACTTTTCTACTCTTCAAACTTCAATAATATGCTACGGCAAGCCAATACCGTCCTCGTCATTATGATGCACTCGAATGCAGCCTCTGCATATAACCAGAACAGACAGAAAGGAGTGTTCAGAGCCATGTACTAGCAAGTTAAGAAGCTAAAAGCAAGGAAGAAAATCTAAGAGGAATACCTTCTAACTGCCTGCATGCTAATGTGACATCTTATCCAATTTCTGCCTGTACTGAGCCAATCTCTGTAGCAAAATTCATGGCAAATAGTACTAGAGTTACTGCTCTACCTCATTCTAATAGGCTGGCGACAAAGCTTTTCCACATTTAAACATATTTTGCAAGAACAGTTGGACATCAAGACACTAGAACAACGTATGATGGTAATAAGCAGGTTCAGAATTTTAGGAAGGGTGAAGCAGTATTTTGATCTTTTGCAACACTAACGAGTCCCCGGTATTCAAATTATCACCAAGGCTGGGCTTCTTGTAGTTAATGAAGAATGAAGATGAATAAGAACAAGGTTGGTACATTTGCCCTCCTGACCATACCAGAGACGAGGCCCATTGAGTAAAGCAGGTAGAAACGCGTAAGCTCTACAATACAGCTATTGGATCAGAAAAGAAAATTGCATCGACAACAGAAATGGCTCCAAAACTATTTTAAGTCTTTTTTAAAAATATATAGGTTCTTTGTGAATGATTGTTGGGAGAGCAATTCTTAGCAGTATCCATTTTCATCTCTTGTCTACGAGGTAAACTTGTCTGTGAAACAACTAGCGATTTTTTCAAATGTTTACGCCTAATTATTTTGAGAAGTTCAACACCAGATTCAGCAAAGACCAATAATCACAAGATGTAGTCACCATTTAACTAAGAAACTCATTTTCAAAGAATTGGTTTGTAAAGCAACTTTTTTCCATGGCACATTCTCCAACTGCAATATTTCTGTACTGAAGCACATCAAAGAGCCTCGGAGGCGAGTTCTTCAGAGCAGTTCTCAAAGACAATCTTACATATCCAACTGGCCTCTTTCATGACCTCTCAAATATTACTTTCCCCAACTCTGTCTTGTTTAAACTGTACGATTTCCATATTGTTAAATGGCTGACACGAGCAGGATGAAAACCACTTGTTCATCTGAAATTTTCTTCCAAAATCTACAGACCAGACTATTATCTCTTGCTTAAGCACAATGTAAGGCAGGAAACGGGGAAAAAGTCAACCAATACCAAGATTAAATAGTTGCATTCTGTCTATAGCTCTGGAAAATAAGCACAATCAGAATTATAGAGTGAGACTCTCAGCAGCAGCATACCCTAGTATAAGCATAGACACCAGCTTCAGTAGGTCCCACTGGACTACCTCTCCTTACAAATCTTCCCTCTTTGAAAATGTAAAGTAGCGGAATTCCAGTTGATAGCTCCAAACTTATAACCTGCTTAGAAAGAAAATTTTACTTCTGACGCAAATCAGTATGAGTACAAAAGATTTGCAGGAGCAATTATATTCACCAAAAATAAAATGGCCCTTCACCTCTTGAGAAGTTAATTTGTCCAGATACATAATGATGGATCTCAGTGAATTTCCATGGGCTGCAATCATGACATTTTTTCCAATGAAAAGTTGAGGTTCAATCTGCAAGATCAAGTATCCACCATAACAGGATAATTAATGACATGGATAAGGCCTTGTAAGATTTGGAAGGTTGATTGTCAGACCAGTTATTCTGTCATTAGTGCCGCCCCCCCCGCCCCCCCCCCCCAAAAAAAAAAAAAAAGATCCAGGAAAGTCATTATACACCTCATCGCAGAAATACGTGACAGCTCTTTGAGCGCACATTTCCAAGCTCTCCCCATTGGGCGGGGGAATGTCATAACTTCGCCGCCACTCATGAACTTGTTCCTTCCCATATCTCTCTGCTGTTTCCTGTTTATTAAGACCTTGCAACTCACCATACCTACAACATTTAGGATTTCTGCACATAAGTGTTAAATTTAGATGCAAAAACAGAAGAAAGATCGGAGAGGGCAGAGATCTATACATTCTTTCATTCAATTGCCATGCTGTTATAACTGGAATGGATTGCTTTTTGGTCTCTTCACTGAAAATATGACCCCATGTCCTCGCCCTCTCATTCTCATCATGCAATATGATTGGTACCTACATGCAAGCTATAAATAGATTAAAACAAAGAAGAAAATTCTCAACAGCACTAGAGTGAAACCCATTTTCTAGAACTACAACTTCAAACTTAACATAGTCTGAGTCTAAAATTGCAGACCACAACTCGTGAATGTCGCTTCAGGGTTTCTCATTCATGGAAGACAATGCTCATGGAACTGAACTAAGATATCCTAAATTATGCTCCTAGCCTATCAAAATCCTAGCCGGATCTGCACGTATGAGACACCCAATAGCCTAACCTACTCGAGTATTTAATAATCATCCCAAAGAGTTAGACAGCTGACAGATGGAAAATGTATGATTATTTATTTATATTGATAAGTTTGCATGGCAAGAGAGGGCTAAGCATGTACCTTCTGCTGGCGGTGCTGAGTCATGGCAAGCATTGCAGTCATCTGTGCACGGATTAATGATGATGCATATATCATGTCAACAGGTATGTTGCTAATTCTTTTACCCGCTTGAATCGCCTCTTCCACACCCTTCTTGGTAAGTGGCACATCAACACAACCGGTAAATAGGTTCTTTTCATTCCATAGAGACTCCCCATGTCGAATTAGGATCAATGCTGCTTCATCTGATATGACAGAGAAGACAGAATCATAAGATATCACTCTAAAAAGCTGTACAGTTTTGAAGTCATTAGAGGGCACATCACTTTGTTTAGAGTTAATTATGTTTTGGAAAGAATAATACTAGAAACACCAAAACTGATTCATAATATTGGTTTAAAGTGTGGCTGAATTCTATTGGGATCTTGAATTTGGCCCACTTGTTATACAACTTTGTCACATCACTCTAGTAAATCATTTCTGTAGACCGGCCTTTGTATCTTTAGCATCTAAAATTACTTGTCCGACAGGTCTATGCATTTGAGATGAAGTGTATTAGAAGATTTTTCTTAGCGTAATTAAGCCAAATAGAATATACTTGTGCAGTCTTTAGTTGTTCACTCAAAGAATTATCTGTAGGCATTGTGGTAGAGAGTGAATGTACATACTTGATTTGTTTAATGAGTCACTGAAGTCGTTCCTTGAAGGTGTAGAAATTGGATCAGAAACTGATGTCTGAGAAGCTAAAGCTATGACGGTGCTGAGTTTCTTTCTGCCAGATTGGCAAAGACTTCTTTCCAGCCTGTCAATCTCAACCTCGAAAACTTCCGAAGATAGTCTCACTGAGCTCCGCCTCAAATCCAGACAAATGCAGGGTCTGCTACTTACATAACAATGAGAAGAAGAAGAAGTTCCAAGAGACGGACTACAAACAGCAGCCATTCTGGAGTTGCAGGATGAACCGCATACCCATTAGAGCTTAGAAGACATTAAAACCAACACAAGTATCTCCTTAAGCATACATTTTCAAACATTAGTCAAGCACATGTAAAAGATCCCACTTGTAAGATCTAACAACAGGATGGATGTGCTTCATCAAAAGGAAATTAGGTAAACAAAAGATAAAATAGAGTAAACAAAGTCCTCGCCAACGTCCATCAAAGATGACTGCTGAAATCATTCTGAATTTCAAGCATTTGTAGTAAATGCCTCATCGTCATATCAAAAGGAGCAGCCGCGGAAGCACCCAACGAATTCAAGAAACCCCGAAAAAGTAAAGTTAAAAACTTCAAGCCTGTATAAGTACAAACCAAGAAAACAAACTCACCACAGATCTTATACAGTATCAGAAGGGATCATTTTGAAGATTCTTATACAGAACACAATCAATGTCCGATCCCACTGAAAAATTTTCAACAGAATCAAACGGAACTCACCACAGATCTTTAAGGTACGATGACAAAACGAGGAGAGAGCGAGTCCTAAGATGAAGCGGCCGAATATGATTTCTTTCTACTTTCGTTTTTTATTCATTTTTCCTTATTGCACGCACAAGGGATCATTCGACGACATGCCCACTGACACAAACAACACGCAATCAACAATTCACCACCGCAACAAGAGAACGACCACCAAGTACAAAGATTTATAACCGTGCAAGAACCCAAAAGAAAGAAAGAGACGAGAACAGAAGAACAGTCACCTGGAAAAAGCGAGTTATGATGCAATCATGTGGGAGGGAAATCGTTGCAGTTCTAGTCGTCGTCCGCGTCTCCTGAAAGCGAAAAAACTGATGGGGTGTGATGCATCAACCTCCTGACAAGGCTATGCTCTCTCTGGCTCTCTCTCTCTCTCTCTTCCCAGGTTGGTGGGACTTTTATATGGCGGAAAAGAAATATATATAACAGGTGCGAGCTGTTGCTATTTGACTCTTGGAAAATTTCTATTTTGTATTTTGGCCCCTACGGGACAATTCAGTTTTCGTCCTCCAAATTACGTGATATTTGCAATTAGGTACTTTGGATCTCTGAATTTATGCAATTGGAGACCCCAACTTGCATGACAACGTGATAAGGTAACCGGGGGAGAGGGTCTTTCATTATCATAAGCCTAGCGATCATCGCTTCTCTTAGCCGATTCCAACCAACCCTATTGAGGCTGGCCGAAAGCATAGGAGCCTTGTTTGATGTCCCAACGGGTAGGCAATCCAGAGCCCTCTTGTTTCCTTAGCTGTTTTTCTTTCTGAGAAGGAGGGATTATCTTATTAAGGTATTACATTTCTTTAAGTCTAAAGAAGAGATCTTAGGAGATGAAACCTTTTTAGAATCTACTCAGATCCAATGAGCTGTTACTATTTGACTCTTGAAAATTTCTTTTTGTGTTTTGGCCCTATGGGACAATTCAATTTTAGTCCTCCAACTTATGTGATATTTGCAATTGGGTACTTTGGATCTCTCAATTTGTGCAATTGGAGCCTCCCAACTTGCACGACAATGTGACGTTCTCAATAGAAACGTTTAGGAAAATGAAATTAAATTTTTGTGGAGTAAAAAAAGATTTAATTCTTTTTGACAATACTTTAAGAAAGAATAAATCATTGAGAATTTTGTGTCTTTGGGAAAATGAATTTAAGTGCTGGTGAAACAAGAATGATTTAACAGGCGACGCCCTACCTCGAAGCTAGATTCCCCCAAAGTAAGGATTTTTAAAAGGCAAACTTCGACGGCTCGTTCTCTGAAGGTTCAACCACCGGCTATTTCGCCCGAGCCGTTCTAGATGTGTCGGGGCCGCCGGTTGAGGGCATGGCGAGCTTGGCTCCGTCGTCATCTGCTCTTCAATCAGAAGCCCTAGCTTTGCTCGCTTCTCTCTCTCTCCTCAAAGCCAAAAAGAACGATGTGGTTGTACCTGAATCCGGCTGTTTGATTTTGGTTACTTCGGTTAATTGCTCACATCAACCCCCGTTGGGAAATCAGTGCTCTGATCTTGAGGGCCCGTAAAATTATGGGCCGATTTAAGAACTTCTCTCTGGTCCATTGCTTAAGGGAGTCTAACCAAGTGGCTGATTAGATTTGTAAGGCTTATAGATTAAACAGTTTATCTCCCAATTGGATAGTCCATCTCCCAACCCCTTTGGGATTTGCTTTGTCTTGATGCCCCAAACATGGGCTTTTCTGTTTAAGCTTTTCCAATTCAGTAAAGTTGTTTTCGACCGAAAAAAAAAGAAGAAGAACGATTTAACTTACAACAGAGAATAATGATAATGCTCGAGTGATAAGAAAAAAGATGCACTCTTAATAGGTTAAATTGGAACGATTGCAACGGGATTCTTCATGTATGGAAGCTGATGAAAGATGCTATCCAACAGGGCAAATTGAAAAATGAATAAATTGTTCCGCCAGCAAGATTAAGTAAACGACGTTGTTTAGAGATTTTACACCAAATTAAGGAATTGGGGCAAAATTCAATGTGTTCCTGGAGAATTCTAACTCTCATTTCTCAAATTGGGGCAAAATCATCTTATCAAAAATTTAACACGTGGAGTCCAAGGATCCAATGCTGCTGAGATCCTCAATGCATGAAACAGATGGCGGACGCGGTGGCGGAGGAGGCGGCGCTGGCAGCAAGTAGTCCTAGTGGAAGAGACACTCAATGAGGTTAGTTATGGAGGAACCGATCTCCGCACAAGCGGCGGCGGAGGAGAACCGGCTGAGAATTACGACCTGGACAATGGCAGAACCACCAAGACGGAAATCGAGCCATTTGCTGGTGTTGAAAGACATTTAGAGCGGAGGATTAGGATCCGATGAGCTTGGGATGTGGAGTTCAACGGAGGACGTGATTGAGCTGAGAAATTCCGCTTGATTGTATACACATCAAGCTCGTTAGCGTCTTGAAGATGGTAACCAGCGTGAAGAACCCTAGAAATTGCTATGTGAATGAGAATTTCTCTTAGAGAACTTGAGAGCGAGAGAGAGAGAGAGAGTCGTTTTTTGGTTCACGTTGGCACGTTGGATGATGAATTTTCCACGTTGAACTTCATTTTTTATAGGAAAAATACCACCAAAAACCCCAAACTATGTTATTTGTGATAAATTTACCTTAACATTTTTTCTGTGACACAAAAAACCCAAAACTATGCTACTTGTGACACATTTACTCCACATTACTTTGGCCTATGGCCATTTTTGTTTTTTTGTCTTTTTTTGTTTTTTTTTTCCTTTTTTTCTTCAGCGAGGGCACCCTTCGCCGGCGTCGGCTAGGGCGACCCTTGCCGGTGTCGAGCTAGGGTCACCCTCTCTTGGGCGGGCGAGGGTAGCCTCGTCCGACGCCGGATCTGGCGAGGGCGACCCTCACTGGTGTCGGGAGAGGGCATCGGCGAGGGTCCCCCTCGCCTGAGCGGGTGAGGGTAGCCCTCACCTAACGCCGGTGAGGGTCGCCCTCGCCAGATTCAGCGTCGAGCGACTTCGTCCGACTCAGGTGAGGGCGACCCTCACCTGGAGAAGAAAAGAAAAAAAAAGGAAAAAAAACAGTAAAAGGAAAAAGACGAAAATGCCCATGAACCAGAGTATTGTAGGGTAAATATGTCACAAATGGCATAGTTCGGGATTTTTTGCGTCACAAAAAAATATTCAGGGTAAATTTGTTACAAGTAACATAATTTAGGATTTTTCGTGTTATAAAAAAAAGTTTAGGGTAAATTTATTATAAGTGACATAGTTTGAGATTTTTTGTGATATTTTTTCTTTTTTTTAAATCACGTATGAATTAAAAAGGCACGTTGGACGAAATGTTAGAATTTATCGTCGAAAGTATTTTAGTGATCCTTTTCCACAGACATGGCCTTCAAATGATTGCCTAAAATTTTTTAGCACTAAAGCGAGCGCGGTACAATAATTATGCCACTTCCGATGTTTTTTTCTCGAAAATTTTCACAGCACACTTCAGATTACAAGTACATATTAGCTTAGTCATAATGTTCGATCTTTCTACTGCAAGGTCCTTTATCGAGGGTGGGTTTGGATTTATATGTCGGGCTTTAAGTTTAAGAGATTGTCCCCCAAAAGAATAATAATATGGTAAAGAAAAGTAATTTATTTGAGCCCTAAGTATGCATCCATGAACATAAAAAATTGCATATTCAATCCCTTCAATGAATGGAATCTTTCCAATCAAGTCTTCCCAATTCCCATTTTCCGATTCCAGCAAATTGAAACTGACATGTCTAGTGGTGCTAGCCAAAAGTCTAATGTGGAAATAATTAGTGCCAGTATGAAATGAAAGGTTGTTGAAAATTCGATTAATTATATCATAATTTGTTGTGCTTGCAATTTGGTCTCCGAAAATCAGTTATCCGCGATGACATTGAATTTTTGACACTATACTTTTTCCTAGCATGGATAGAAACTTTAGCATGGATTTACCAATTGAAGAATGAAGGACTCAATAGAAAAAATTCTACTAATTTGGCGACTTGATTATATAGATAGCAAGTTTGAGGATCACATCACATTGAAAAAAAAATGATCAAGGACTAAAGGTGCACTTTGTCATTATAAAAATATTGTTGAGCAAATTATCTTTGAAGTCTAGTGTGACCAGGTCATTTTCAACTAAAAATTAAACCAAAAGCCCTATAATTGTTCGAAGGAAAACTGTTTTCGGAAAATTGTTCCGATTTTCCGCTATATGGATAGCGGAAAACTAATCAATTTACAAAAAATGTTTTCTATGAATTAAAAACAACAAGCTTAGATTTGAGGAAAATGACTTTCCAAGAAGAAATCACTTTTTCTAAACCACCAAATGAATGAAAGCTAATAGTTTTCCTTGAAAATGATTTTCATGGAAAAACATTTTCATTTATCATAAAGTATTCGATGAAACAAGGGTATCCATAAATTATAGAAACCTTATTTTCAAGGAAAAATACTTTCCTTTATCATAAAGTCTTCAGCGAAACAAACGCACCATTAGATTATATAAACCTTTTGTTGGAGTAATTTAGTCCTAAACTTTTGCTAACTGTGTAGTTAGGTCCTTAATCTATGTGAAAATCACAATTTAAGTCGGTCTCAATTGCGCCAATGAAAGTATTCCGGAGCTGATTGTATCATGTACATAAAGTTCAGCACTTTGTCATTTTCTACTCATCAATTCATGCTTTGCAACTATATTGTTAGATCGACGCTCAAACATTAAATTCAAAAGAAAACCAAGAAAAATGGGAAGTTTGTTGTCGTGTACATTGGTTCTTTATTTATGGAATAAGTGTATGCCTCTCTTTATGAGTATTAGATCTAAATGATACTGTTGTTCCCCTGAGGAATTTGTAGTAACTATTTGAAAAATGCTGAGGCGTTGAACATTTAAAGAATTTCCAAGCTCCACCTTGAGCGGCGAGATGGTGGCTTTGAACAAGCTTCCATTTTTCTATTAATGCTTGAAATTTACCTCCTCAAAATTACGAGACAGCAAAGTTATTTTTTATTCAAGTGATGATGTGACGTGTCATTAGGAAAAATTTTCTAAAAAATCCTAAATCTATTATACGGCGGTTTATTAAGTCTTAAATTTTTCGATTTTACTAATTTAGTTCCAAACTTTTTGACGATTTACAAATGCAGTCTTTCAGCCAATTTTGACAGATAATCATTGACGTGAATAGCTGCTATGGTACTTGATATGACCGACGCTAACGTGGATGGTTATTACATTTTAAAAAAAAATTCTGAATTTTTCTTTTTTCCTTCATTGAAATTTTGGCGGTAGGGCCCCAGTGACGACCTGTGGCCCTTGCCAAGCCCTCACCTAGATTCAAGCAAGGGCCATGACGTCCTCACTAGCCAATAGGGGAGGGTTGGGACGCCCTTGCATATGGCTGGTGAGTCGCGGGGGCCTTGGCAACTCTATCGGTCATAAATCCGATGAAGGAAAAAAGAAAAAGAAAAAAATTCAGAAAATTTGAAAAAATTGCAAAAATCATTCGCATCAGTGACGGGGGTGCCATGTAAGATGGCTATCTCTGACTGTATAGTCGGCAGCAATTTCTAGCTAATATTGATCAAAAGGATTATATTGACAGATTGCCCAAAGGTTTAGGACTAAATTGGCAAATCGTCGAAATATTTATGACAAAATTGAAAAGTTTACGACTAAGTTAGGCACTGTACAATAGGTTTAAGAATTTTTAGACAATTATCCCCATCTCATCATCTCAAAAGAGTAACTTCAGTAAATTTATCATTCTTCAGATATTTATATCCGAAAACTTATTCACAATGTATATAAATGATCAAACTTGAATACTCTCATGGTCCTTCAACAAGTAATACTCCAAATGCAGTACTAATGCTCTTTTTAAAAACAATCATTTGAAATAATTAGTTAATAAAAAATAATTTCATTTTCGTCAATAATTTATGTATAAATATTTTCGTAAGCGGTGAAATTATTTTTCCTTTATTCATTTTTATAAATAATATAAGCGATCATTTTTACAATAATGTATTTTAAATCATTCATTTTTTGCAAAACAAATGGAATCTAAAATAAAGAAACATAAAGCGGACATTAGTGCAAAGAAAATTTTCTCAATTCAATAGTGACCGCTTGCATATTGTGTAAAAATTTCTTTATATATAGTCGGTGTTTTCTATACTGACTCTCAAAATAAACATGTATGAAGAAACACTTTACACTTCTCATATTAGCAATCAAAAGAGTGTCGATTCACCTCATTGATAATAAGGGAATCATCAATGTTAAGTATGATCTGGTACCACTTAAATACGCAATTATAATGTGTTTTATATACATACATCCTCTCTCCATCTATTGATTCAAGCTTTTTTCGATTGGACATTCTAATAAGCTAAATCAATTGAATTATGTAAATAAGCTAAATCAATTGAATTATGCAATTGTGTCTTCCATTTATGAATTTATTGATGTAAAAACGATATGAATCCTCTTCCTTTATCTCTCTTGCGGGCAAGTATGCGATTGTTTCACGTATTTGGAACTCAAAGGAGAGCAATATACAATCCACAAACTTTTATATCTCTAATAGAAAATCAAACCAACTCTACCTTAAATATTGTAAAAGTATTCAGAAAAATCCATGTATGCGACTTAGGTTGATTAGTCTGGTTCATTGTTTATAATTGTTATTTTACACAAATAACTGTATCATTTAATTCACAACATCTTTCGAATTTTTAGAATTTAAATATCTCACATCTACGTTATGTGAATTGTTATTTGAATTTTTTTCAATTGAGTTCATTCGATCAATTTTGGCTAGAATTCATTGATTTGGATAATTTTTAATAATATTTTAATAAATTATCAATTTTTTTATTTTCTTTTTACTTCTTTAATTTATTTTTGTCATGACCGAGGAGGGACCACTAGCCCTTGCCGACCACTGGGCGAGGCCAAGCCCTGCGAGGTTGCCTTTGCTTGTGCCCAGCAAGGGTAGGGTATCACACGGCGGTTGCCACGATGGCCTCACCCAGATCTGGGCGAGATTGGGTGAGGGCCCTACAGCCCTTGCTGGCATCGCCTAGTGGCCGTCAAGGGACATAATGGGAAAGGTGCAAAAAGTTTCTTTAGCCAGGTTTATTTAAGAGTAAATTACAACATACATTGGTGTTCAAAAATATTATACTCAAGTGGCTTTTACTCATTTGAGAGAGAGGATAATTATAATTCTCTAATCAATGTTGGATAAGACCACTTGTGGGCTCTATTTTTTCTTATTTTAATACCCCTAGGGACCGCATTCGAAAGTATTCATGTTTGATAATTTATGTTAATGTTGAATAAGTTTTGGGATATAGATCACTGAAAGATGATAAATTAATCGAATTTACTCTTTTGAGATCACGACACGCCACATCATGGCTAGAATAAATATAACTTTGTTGTCTCCTAATTTTGAGGAGGTAAATACTAATGTTCACTGTTGTAATAAGATGAATATAATCCCATATGAAGCTTAATTTTTCTTTAAATTGCAAGACAAAGCAAAACAAAAAGGTGCGAAACTGCTGAATCTACCGTAGCTAAACAATGTGTTTCCTTTGTTTTTGATTTGGTCTTGAACAAATGATAGTAATTCAACATAATTTTTCTAGTGTATATTAAAGTAGAACGTATTGAGAATTGTAAAAGAAATGGGCAATATGGGAATTGTATACTATTCTAGAGCATTCCTGGGTAGCTAGGAGATGGGGGAGATATAATATTTACCGTTAGATTGAGAAGAGATCTACGGTTATAATTGAAAAGGTATTTGTATATATAGGGGTTTCTCTCCTTATTTGTGTTAAGTAACTGAATTCCAACTTCTTCAGTGAGTTTGGTGGGTAAGGTTGATTTAGGAAAAAATTTCTAAGGCCGCAAATGTAGGCTTTTCTGTTACCTAACATATTTCGAATTTCAAATCAATTTAAATGACATGTTTGGCGCAACATTTATCTACCAAAACACCAAAATTACAATAAGCAAAAGCAACCATATATAAGCATATTTGCATAAACATGATACAAAGCAATGAAAATGACAACTTCCAAGAACTGAAAGTCTATAGTCAAGCTGTAATGAAAAAGACATAAATCGTGCAAAGGCTAATAATAACTGCAAAGCAAGCATTGAGGGAATACAATATGGAATTTAAATTTGTCAGTTGGTGCCACAGCTTGACTAAGCCCTCCTTTGGTGATTGGAAATGAGGGAATATGATATGGAATTTAAATTTGTCGGTTGGTGCCAGAGCTCGACTAAGCCCTCCTTTGGCGACTGGGAAAGATGGAGTAGGACTCTTCGATTTTGGGAGTGATGTGACCGGTGATTTGGGCAATGGAACGGGTGTCTTGCTAGTGGTGTTGGAGTTGGAGTGGGAGGTTTTGTGGGCGACAGCACCGGCATTTTTGGAGATGGTTTTGGCGACTTAGCTGCATTATTAAGTTCTTAATATAGCTTTGCCAAATAAATTGCCTGGATGGCCATACTTAATTCTACCAATTTTTCCCAAAAAAGTGCAAGGACATATTAGTATCAATGAAAAAGGCATAAACCCTAAGAATATTGAAAAGAAAAAAAAACACATTTGCTGCCACAAATTTTCAAGACAGAAAAATGAGAAACTCCGCAATCAGAAGGCAGTTCAACGGCTTTCGTTATGTTAAGTTTGATGCCCATTTGAGGGGCATCTTTTATGCCCTGACAGGTACAATTGGCATATGCTTTTAACACCGTCTTAAAGCCCGAGAACAACTAGAATTTAATATGAACGACGATAACGAACACGAAGCGCCAATGCCAAAATTTCACAACTCAAGTTCAGTTGGAATTTAGATTTTCGAAATCTAGATTTTATCACATTTAAGATGAAATCTTCCAGGAATATAGCGTAGAAATATTTTTGTTATTTTTTTTATATGCGTAATGTATAGTTTAATCAAATTTTGAATGCATGTGGTTAAATCTTTCCAACTCAACCCTCTATTATATTACACAATCTTATATGATAACGAAAGATAAATTAATTATCAAAGTCATGACAAATATTTGCATGTACATCTATCTATCCATTTATATATTTAATGTATCATAGATAATGGAAGACTTTCCTATTTATTAGGAAAAAAGTTAATTAATTGCAACTTTATAAAAAAAATGTTTATTCATAGAAAAGAGATATATCACTACAATATCTCCTATACTTCAGATTTTGCTGTTTAGATTATCATCTTCTAAAATCTCAAAGTTAATTCAAAATTCTATTTATCAACAATAAACGAAATCTAACCATACCACTCACCTGTCAAGTTTCGTTTTTTATTTTAGAGAAAATATTGATGAAAACTACAAAAACAAAAACTTCATGGATTTACTGTTTGTATGGAGAAAATGGTATGTTATGTTGCACAAATTTGATTATAAATGATTATTTAATGAAATAATTGCTTAATATATAGAAAAAACCAATGTCAACTCGATACGAGCATCACATGCATATTTTCTAGCAACCAACGTGACAAATACTTTTGAAAAAACTTTGGATGATATATATCACCTAATTTAGAGTTAACAATAATATTAGGATGGACTCTTTAGAAAGCTAAAATTAATTTCTAAACTCAAATCTAAATATTTATGAATAATATATCATCTTCAATAAAGGTGTGGCCTGAATTTTCCAAAAGCAACTTGTGTAAACGATACTTATAAAATTGTAACAAATTTGTGTGTACAGAAAGAATTTTATAAATTACAATGCACCATATGGGGGAAATTATCCAAAAAAGTTCTAAATCTATTGCAGTTCTACCAATATAGTCCTAAATTTTTCAATTTTGCCAATTAAGTCATAAGTCTTTTAAAAATTTGCTAATTGAGTTCATCTGACGTCCACCTTAGTGAATTAGATGGACTCAATTGGTAAATTTTCAAAAGGTTTGTGACTCAATTGACAAAATTAAAAGGTTTATGACTTAATTGGTAAAATTAAAATATTTATGACTCAATTGACAAAACTATAATAGGTTTAGGACTTTTTGGACAATTTTCTCCAGAAGTTGCATAGTAATTTATTAAATTCTTTTTTGTACACATAAATTTGTTATTATTTTATAAATATCATTTACACAATGTTGCTTTTGGAAAATTCATACCACACCTTTTATGGAAGATGATATGTTATTCATAAATATTTAGATTTGAGTTTATAAATTAATTTTAGCTTTTGAAAAAGTTCACCTTAGTAGTATTGTTAACTCTACAAATTTAAGTGATAAATATCATTCAAATTTTTTCCAAAAGTATTTGTCACAATGGTCGCTAGAAAATACGCATGCGAGGCTCGTATCGAGTTGGCTTTTACTATATATCAATAAATTATATCATTAAATAATCATTTATAATTAAATTTGTGCAACATCACCTTCTATTTTCATTATACAAACAGTAGATCATGAAGTTTTTGTTTTTGTAGTTTTTATCAATAATTTTCTTTAAAATAAAAGACGAAACTTGTTGGATGATTGATATCGTTGGATTTTTGTTGTTGTTGATAAATAGAATTATAAATTGATTTGTTGAGATTTTAGAGAATGATAATCTAAACAGAAAAATTTGAAGTATAGGAGATATTATAATGGATATATCTTTTTTCTATGAATAAATATTTTTAATACAGTTGCAATTAATCGACCTTTTTTACTGATAAATAGGAAGTCTTCTATTATCTAAGATACATTAGATATATAAATGGACAGATAAATGTACATGCATATATTTGTCTTGACTTTGATAATTCATTTATCTTTCGTTATGATATAAAATTTTTTATATAATAGAGTGTCGTATTGGGAAGATTTAAGAGTTTCATATGCATTTTAAATTTGATTAAATTATACATTAAGCATACCAAAAAAATAACAAAAACGTTTCTATGTTATATTCTTGGAAGATTTCATCTTAATTGTGATAAAATCCAGATTTCGCAAATCTAAATTCCAACTGAAGTTAAGTTGCGAAATCCCTTCTCAAATTCCCCTATAAAGGGAGTACTCTGTAGCTCTACTCCCTCTTTCGTTGAGTGAGAAGATGGCGAGAGTTTGTTACCTCATTTTCATTTTCACTTCTTCTGTTCTAGCGTTGGCGAATTGCCAGCGAGATCTTCCTCCTCCTTCGTGCTCGTCATTCGTATCAAATTCCAGTTGTTCTCAGATCATTTACGGCATGATCGACTGCATATCCTTCTTGAGCGCGGGCGGTGCTGCCACGAAGCCAGTTGCTTCATGTTGCTTGGGCTTCAAGTCGGTGTTAAAAGCAGATGCCGATTGTATCTGTCAAGCCATAAAACTTGCCCCTCAAATGGGCATCAAATTGAATATGACAAGAGCTGTCAAACTGCCTTCTGATTGCGGAGTTTCTCATTTTTCCGTCTTGAAAATTTGTGGCCGTAATTGTTTTTTTTTTTTTTGCTTTTCAAAAATCTTAGAGTTTTATGTATGTTTCATTGATAACAATAACTTTTCTTGCAATTTTACGTGCAGTTTCGGATTCTGCAGAAACTCCTCCAGGTAAACGTGGAAATATCCTCTTTATTTTCTAAAAAGCTGCGATTCATTTTATTTGGTAAAATTATATTAATGACAATTTATTTATTAATGCAGCTAAGTCGCCAAAACCATCTCCAAAGACACCGGTGTCGCCGCCAACGAAAGCTCCTACCCCATCGCCAATGCCACCAGCAAAGAGTGTCGCTCCTTCGCCAAGGACAAAGACAGCTCCGACACCACCAGCAACTAAGATACCTGTTCCATCGCCTAAGTCACCGATCTCGTCACTGCCAAAATCCAAGAGTCCTGCTCCATCTTCCCCATCTTCCCCAGCCAAAGGAGAGCTTAGTCAAGCTTC
Organism: Syzygium syzygioides; assembly: GCA_031216285.1. Classification (NCBI taxonomy): domain Eukaryota; kingdom Viridiplantae; phylum Streptophyta; class Magnoliopsida; order Myrtales; family Myrtaceae; genus Syzygium; species Syzygium syzygioides. Next base: position 28,308,180 of record CM062247.1, read on the forward strand.
GGCACCAGCGCCAACAAATTTAAAATCCGGATCATTTTCACTCAGTGCTGGTGCTGGCTTTGCAGTTATCGTTAGTCTTTGTGCGATTTATCTTTCATTCATTAGCATATGAGATTGTTCGATTTATCTTTCATTCATTAGCTTATGAGAAGTGTTCATTTTCATTGCTTTTGCTTATGTGAATTTTTTTATGCAAATATGCTTAAATATGGTTGGTTTTGCTTATCATAATTTGTTTTTTTCGTAGATTAATGGTAGTGTCTCATGTAAAAAATTACTTTATTTGATTCACATGCAAATGAGTTTTACAAAATAATATCAATCTCTAAGATTTATATAAAAATCATAAAGAATGTGTATCATAAAAATTAATAAATCTTAAAACTCATATGTACATGCATTTCAAAATGTCTGAGATAATATCAATACGTGAACAAAAATCTCAAAATCAAAATCTGTTAAAAGATCATAACAAACTAAATTCAAAATAGTGCTAAATATAACAGAAACATGTTATTTAAATTGATTTGAAATTCGAAATATGTCAGTAACAGATAAGCCTATATTGGAAATAAATATTATTGGAGGAGATCTCTCTAGATACAGATACTCCTCGAAGTACAATCTTAAATCTTTTCTCAATCTAAAGGTAGAGATCGCCCAACTGAATGCTCTAGAATAGTATTCAATTCCCATATAGCTCATCTTTTACAAATCTCAATGTGGTCTACTTTGATATCCACTTAGAAAAATTATGTTGAATTACTATCATTTGTTCAAGACCAGCAATATCAAATGTCAAATAGAAAAGAAAGGAAATACACTGTTTAGCCGCGGTAGATTCAGCAGTTTCGCACCTTTTTGTTTTGCTTTGTCTTGCAATTTAAAGAAAATTTAGGTTTCATTTGATATTATATTCATATTATTACAACTCTGAACATTAGAATTTATCTCCTCAAAATTAGGATACAACAAAGTTATATTAATTCTAACGACGATGTGGCGTGTCATGATCTCAAAAGATTTTTGAGTAAATTCAATAAAATTATCATCTTTGAAGGATCCATATTTCAAAACTTCTTCAACATTAACATAAATGATCAAACATGAATACTCTCAAATGCGGTCCCTAGTAATCCTCTGAAATGGGGTATTAAAATAATTAAAAAAATGAAGCACACAAGTGGTTTTATCCACCATTGATTTGAGAATTATCACTATCCGCTCTGTCAAATAAATATAAAGCCGCTTGAGTATAATGTTTTTGAACACCAATGCATGTAGTAATTTACTCTTAAATAAACCTGTCTAGAGAAACTTTTTACACCTATCTTCTTAACTTCTTGAGTTTCATTAGCAATTAAAAAAGTGCCAATTCACCTCTTTATAGGAATCACCAATATTAAGTATAATTCCACATCACTTAAATACATGATTGTGATGTGCCTTACATACACATAGTCCCCCTCCACCCGCTAGATAAATTTTTTGGATTGGACATCAAACCATCCAAACCAATTAAAAAAATCCATTCTAGAGTAAATTCAAGAAAATTCTTACATGTTCGTCAAACAAGTTGGAGTTCATCGAAAAAAAAATATAATGGTGAATTGTCTATGATGTAATTTACTACTAATTATTACATATAAGAAGCGAAATGAATAGACAAGTATAAAGCCGTATGAAGCACAAGATTATAACTAAAAAGATATGCACCACATGTGCTTATATAAAAATATTTCATGACCACGGACATGACTCTTTTAAGGCTCCCTTTGTTTCGCGGAAGAAAAAGTGATTTAGAAAATTGCTTAAACAAATGAATAAGCGAAAAATAAATGTTTAGAAACAAATTATTATCGGTAATGAAAATGTTTTATATTGACTAATTATTCAAGTGATACGGGAGATTATTTTTAGGAAATGTTTTCAAACCACTCAAGTTCTGCAAAATAAACGGAGCCTAAGAGTGTAAAGCCTATGCTTGTTTCTTGCGAAATCTATGCTTCACCTTATGTGTCTTCTTTTTCTCCTTCTTCTTTTTCAACTCTTCCTGTTTCTTCCTCTCCTTCTCCTCTTTCCTCCTCAGCTCCACCAGCCGCGACGCCCTCTTCCTTTGCTCTTCCTTCTCTCGCCTCCTCTTCTCCTTTTCCTTCCTTTCCTTTTCCTCCCTCTTCCTCTCCTCCTTCTCCTTGGCCTCCCTCCTCTTCTCCTTTTCCTCCCTCTTCCTCTTCTCCTCCTCCTTGGCCTCCCTCTCTTTCTCCTTTTGCTTCACTTTCCTCTTCTTTTCCTGCTCCTTCCTCAGTTCCTCCCGGGTGGGCTTTCTTGAAATGGTGAAACACATGGTCTGGTGGAAAAGGCAATGTTTTGGAGGTTTGAATGAAATGGTTTTGACGAGCGAACCTAAAAGCTGTCTCTTCGGTTTGTCCGGACGGGGAAAATGCTTCCCATTCCTGCATTGTAGTTGCCGTCCAAAGCCCAGCTGTGGAGTTCCCTATCTGTACTTATCTCACTCCTATTAGCAGCGGCAATCGATCTAATTAATAAGGCTAATGAATATAAATATGCTGGACTCGTGCGTCCATGTTCAATTTGATCACCTTGGTTTAAGCTTCTAGCTCAGTGTGTATGCTTTCGAATTAATAAATAGACTATAAGCTCATGAGTTTGCAAAAAAAGAAATAGGGTTTTTTTCCTCCCCATATTATCTCACAAATCCGTGTCATATTGGAAGTAACGTCTTCTGACTATCAAATTGACAAACCCCTCAAATTGTCGTTTATAGAGGGTAATTTTCTATACTTGGATGGTGTTTTATATTATGAGAATTATAGAGGTCGACGTGAATAGATCACATTTCCTGGCCCTTGGACATCAAAGAGGGGCGGAACAGTTGGCTCATCGCGTTATGGAGATTGTAATTAAGCCAAACCCTACGAGGGAGCAATGCAAGGCATTTGATCCGTTGAACCCTCAAGGCATTTGATCTGTTGAAACCGATCGAGAATTCATCCATCGACATGACTGCAATGGGGTGTGGTCGAGATGCCCTAGAGAATCGGAACAAGGCGGCCGTCAAAAAGAGAACGGGCCACCTAAGTTAGTTGACTCTCAACGCAGGAAGACTAGACATTTACACATGGGAACTTGACTTGCTAATCGTGTACATAGTCATGAGTTGCTCATCTTGTATCTTTTCTTGGTCGACATGCCTTTGCCTTAATTTCATTCAAGTAAAAGTAGCCGAGTACAGCCCGCTTACATCAGAGCATAGAATGTTCCAAAGTTGTAGAGGAGGATAAGAAGCCCAATCACAAGGAAGAGAACTCGTACGTTGGGCCCGGTTCGCTTGACGTGAACAGAAAGAGAAGGAGAGATTGGTCAATCGAGACATGAAGTTCCTTACACTGAAGAAGCATCGAATATTCTGAGCCATCCCTTCCACAATGATTCCTCTATGATCTTTGAAAGTCACCGAGAAAAGATCCATCTATGTAAATTTTCAGAGCACCCATGTAAGGAGGAACCAATTGCAGAATCTACGTGCTTCTCTACTTTCATCTTCAAGCCAAGAAGATTCATTGGAAGGAGAAGAAAGCTGCACCAACAAGCCCCTTTGGATCAGTTGCGTGACCTCGAAATACTTAAGTTATTTCAATCGGCCATTCCTCGATCCCACTAAGTCCTTCCCCGTGAAATCTGTATCTTCAAAGCAGGAATTTGCAAAATCCAGCGTGCTGGATTCTATGGATCTACAATAGTGGATTTATCGAGATTGTTGCTTTGAATTCTAGGTGAATTGGATAGTTAAGATTCATATCGAAGATAACATCAAGAATTTCTCTCTATGATTGCATTCGCACACGTGCCGATCAATACATCAATTCATGTTAAGCATGCTTGCATTCGAAGCATGTAAACACCAGACTCTCTGTCGAAGGGGCATAGTTGGGCGGCAAGTGATGACTCCGACTGGAATTGATGAGGACCACCGCTTTTTTCTCACTTTGCAGCTGACTTCTCATTTGTCCTTTTCATTTCCCTCGTTCAAAGTGCATCATGTCTTGGCGCTTAAGATCCTAGCACTCGATTGCGATCCGGTTCATAAGGCATCATTCAATTCCCACTTCTCCATATATGTGACCTCCTTTTCAATAATACAGCATGTCCAAGCCTCGATTTTTAATCGATCCTCAAGATGCATGCTAATTGCCATGCCTGAATTCATCGAGCAGGGCGGGTCTAGCCTCGAAGAAGCCAGCAGACCGTAGAACCAGTTTGAGTAAAAAACATTGTGATTCGAGAGACATAACCTGTAAACTTTGTCGGAGAGACATCAAATGCGGGAAAAGAGAAATATTTTTGTTATCATGGTGCACAATGCACACGGTCCCGCCCACTAATCAGTAGACTTGAGCGATGGGTAGATCGAGTCTAGTCCGACAAACTAACAAACCCAGCTTGGTGAATTGGGTCTAAGAAGAGAATAGTTTGCTCAAATTCATGCACCATACAACAAATTTATACCCAAAATACACTTAGGATTATTCTATTCCAGTTAGCACCTATATGATCAGTAACGGTGCCCAACTCATATCTTCAAGTGATATACTCAACGGCGCTCTCATGGCACTTGTCGGGAGCACAAAAGAAGGGGCCAGAATCCAAAAGCAAACTAGTCTGTGACTTTTTGATGTGGGACATTCCGCTGAAAACAATCTGACAAGATTAAGAAGAATTGCTGGGGGTGCTGTACCCATCTTCTCCTTCAGATGCAAAGCTTCAGCCTCTCTGTTTTCCTTCAGATGAAGAACAATCTGTGATCTTATCCTAGACACTCCTCTGGTCAAGACCCTCCTCTGGCCAAAACGAGTGATGTTCGGTGATCTTCGTGTATCGAATCCCACTAGGGAAGTTCCAGATGTGTACTCATCTTTTGGAATGGTGTCTGCACTTCATGAAAGCTTCACGATTTCTCCAATGGCATCGTGCTGATGTCTAACTGGTTTTCAAGAAACGAAGTTCTCCGGTAGTCTGATCAATGAGAGGGACTGGACATACAAGACTGGGGTCATGCTCATAAAAAGAATCTTAGGGCGTGATGATATCCTTACTCCTCGAGCTTTTATTTTATTTAAAATACAATGCTATCCTCCATCGACCTTCAATTGGTCCAATTAGATCCTCAAACTTTTGTTTGACGTGCAAAATTTCCTGAACGGTGAACTAGTTCGGTTAGTTCTCCAAGTAATATAGTGCCCGATGTATCATTGTGATAAAGAAAAGCCTCCAAATAAGGAAATATTCGCTCACGCAATACGAACAATGTCATCCTCTTGCTCAAGCTTTCAACTGTGATCATGATTAATAATAGACAATGAAGGGATGAAACTAAGTTCTCCGCGCCTATGCTATAAAAAAGATTCGAATGTTGCCTTCCTTGTTCTTCTTATATTTGTTCTAATTTTCGGGGATAAGTAGTTCTAAAATTGTTATGGAAGAAGGTTAAGTGGATGATAATGTACATTAAAAGTGACCGAGCGAAGAAAAAATTGTCTACTCATAGTGAATATCACATGTAAATCGGAAATGTTTATTATTTTTCCATTTTCAAGCGAATATTTAAATGTATGAAAACCACTTGTAAAATTTTCTCTATTGTACTTGTGAATGTTAGTGAGTTTATTTAATGCTACTTAATAAGATAATGTCATGAAATATCTTCAAATAATTCAAGATCTCCTAAAACCAAAATAAATGACAGGGGCAACATTGCACAATGAATAAAAAGTTGGGAAACCTAATTACACCAATTGAAACTTCAAAACTTAAGCCCAATAAAGGAGCCGCTAGATATGGCCCACTAGATGGGCCCAAGTGGCGGCAGACCATGGGAAAATTACCAAAACAGTTCTCAATTTATTGCAATTGTGTCAATTCAATCCTAAATCTTTTTTGTGCCAATTCAGTCATAAACTATTTGTTTTTGTACCAATTTAGTATATCCGGCCAATTTTGGCCGATTGGTGCTGACATGGATGCCGATTGGCATTGGCCGTTCGACCGACGCTGACGTGTCAATTTTTTACTATTATTATTTTTTTGAATTTTTTTACTAATTTTGTTTTTTCTTTTATTTTCTTTTTCCTTTCCTTTTCTTTTTCCCTTTCTTTTATTTTCCCTTCATCTTCATCTTCAGCCTCTAGTTGGCCAAAGGCGGGGGTCGGTGAGGTTGACCTCGTTAGTGGCCAATGGGTCCAACCCCGCTAGCCCCTACTTCTAGTCGGTCGCCAAGGTTGAAGATGAAGATAATGGAAAAAAAAAGAAAGGGAAAAATAAAAGGAAAGGAAAAAGAAAAGAAAAAAGTAACAACTTGAAAAAATAAAAATAATATTAAAAAATTACCACATTAGCGTTGACCGGACGGCCATCGTTGGCGCTAGCATTCACGTCAGCGCCAAATAGCCAAAATTGACCGGATAGACTAAATTTGCACAAATACAGAAGGTTTAAGATTGGATTGGTACCAAAAAAAGTTTAGAACTGAATTGACATAATTGTAATAAGTTTGGAATTGTTTTGGTAATTTTCCCGCAGACCATGATCACTTGTATCCAATAGTGGTGAAATTGGTACTTGTAGCTCTAGGAATATTTAGAGAAATTGACATGAACGGTTTTTGAACTTTGATCTAATGTACAATGTTATTTATGAACTTTTAATTCGTTCAATGTAATCACTGAACTATAGGTAAATATTCAATTTAGTCATTCCGTGTGTTCAATCAACAAATCAAACGTTGTTTGATGACTATAGGTATATATGTTGAGTTGGACTTGACGAGTGAGCATATCTATCCTTTCTCCATCTACTTTATTTACAAAAATAAAAATAAATTATGGATGTCAAATATACCATGTGGAAATTTCCTTTCTTGATTTGAGACAAATGTCTTATGTGGACAATCCACATAACTTTTTTCTTGTCCACCATTCAAACTTAATGGAATGTAAGCCACAACAGCAAATTTCATTAACTTGAATTAGAAAAGAAAGATATTGAATATTTTCATATAATTTAGGGACTAGATTGAACATTCACAAATAATTTATGTATCATATTTACTAAATTCAAAATTTATTACATGTTAAGTCAAAATTCAGGGATCATTTATGTCGATTTTCGGAATATCTAAGCATCTTTGCCGGGAGGAGGATGATGGATAATTTAGGGAAGAAGTGGGCTGACCTTGGTAAAGTGTGGTCGGTGGACACGGGGACGGTAGTGGCGCTATTCATGAGAAGCTTCACATAGTGGGATTTGATGGAACCTTTGGCTTTGGGGACCAGAACCCCAATTCCTCTCCCCAGGCCAAACTCGTGCCATGGATTTGTAATCTGTCAGTCGTGTGAGTGGACATCAATGCCCACTGTGACCCGAGCTTCCTTGGTTTCTCGTCAGAATTAAAGTTCCATCTCCCTTCAAAGTTGTGATCGATGTTTCTCTGCCCCAGGAGGAATCAAAATGATTTGTCTTGGAAAAAATATGGCTCATGGCATGTCATGGAAACTTTCTCATGGGTGGGTGCGGATGCACTAATCTTGAAAGCGAGTCCTCACTTATCTGAATAAGGAGCTGTGTAAGAGAATTATAAGATTAGTCCTAAACATTACCTTAAACTGCTCTATCCTAGGTTTCATCCAGACTTTGGTATCCCTACGATGTAAAGTATTTAAAGGGTATTCTCTCTTCCCGAAGAAGACAAAAATATAGAGGGGAATGGGGGATACGAGGCGTGCGGGCACGTTAAAATAAGATGTGCATCTATGGAGCCTGGCACCGCTCATGGAAGAGGATAGGCGGCAGAGGCTTTCGTAGGGAAGCTTGCTACCCCTCTCTTTAGGGAGGAACTTTCTCATGGCATGTCATGGAAACTTTCTCATGCGTGGGTGTGGATGCACTGATCTTGAAAGTGAGTCCTTACTTATCTAAAAGAGGAGCTGTTTAAGAGAGTCACGAGAGAACCATCGACAGAGTTTCACGAATGCTGATGATTGGATAGCCACTAAACGGCTTAAATGAGATCTCTAGGGAATGGAGTCGATGCAATATGGCAATCTAAGTTCAGGCAAGTAAATGTTTCGCTAGCTAGAGAGTGCTGAGTTGTTACTAATGAAACCAGATATAATACAAAGTGCATAAAACGGAATCTAAGTCAGCCAAACCATGGCATTACTCGTTATGGATGGATTACCTACTTGATGGAGTCTTGCCATTTCAGTACCCAATCATTTTCTATTCAAGGCGTGATCATGCAAACTGTGCCATCTTGCGTACACCGAACACTATTATATTGTCAAAAGCAAATGGGCATTTGATAGACCAAGATGTTTGTTTTCTGCATCGTATTCTGTCCCAATTTGGTACGTCTTAGAATGAGCCAACAACAGAGACGCTTCATGTAGGTACCACTCGTTCCTTGCCGTATTTATTTTGTCAACCGCGGATTGGAAATATATAGTTTTAAAATGCATAATGGAGATTTAATCAAGTATGTAGTTGAAATCTAATTATATTGCCAAATCATAGGCCAGATATAATCTCCCTATGCGGTGAACAAAAGAAAACCCATTTCGACTGGTATAAAAGCTACCGTAGATGCACAAATAGCTCTCCAAGTTCGACCCAAGAAGCTTCACACAACCATGGCTTCACTGCCTGCTACAGAGAGCTTGAAATCTGAGGCAGAGCTGCCTCCGCCAACAAGCATTGAGAACGCTAGTCATCATCAGGTTGGGAGAGCTGAATGGGTGCTTGATTCACCCGACCCTCCTAGCCTCTGGCATGATCTGCTCGTCTCAATAAGAGAGACACTACTTCTTAACAACAGCAATGATGACAAGAAAAAATCTCCATTGACACACAAGCAAGCTCTATGCAGGGGAGCTTCTTCATTCTTTCAAGGTCTCTTCCCAATCCTCTGCTGGGGCAAAAGTTACAGCATCTCGAAGTTCAAAAGCGACCTGATGGCCGGTTTGACTCTCGCGAGCCTCTGCATTCCTCAGGTAAAAAGCAGTACTGAACCAGACAACAGTGTTTTGTGAATGTGACAGTGTGTAGTCTCTTCAGTTCTAATAGCATGGTTTCGGTTTCTTGCAGAGCATTGGGTATGCTAGCTTGGCAAAACTGGATCCACAGTTTGGTCTATGTAAGTTTTCGAGTAATGACTTAACTCTCATTTCTTAAGTTTTAGCTTTCGAGCATAGTTTGAATGTGAGAGTTCATTTTTTGAGCAACGGATTCAGACACAAGTGTAGTCCCGCCTCTCGTCTATGCTTTGATGGGGAGCTCCAGGGAGATTGCCATTGGACCTGTTGCTGTCGTATCACTCTTGCTTTCCTCCATGATTCAGAATATACAGGATCCATTGACCGACCCAGGAGCTTACAGAAGCCTCGTTTTCACGGTGACTTTCTTTGCTGGAACATTCCAGGCGATCTTTGGATTGTTTAGGTATTTTTTTTCCTTGAAAGACTCTTCTGCCTTGCTTCTTCAACTTGTTTCTATGTTCAACAAGTAAGAACCTCGTTTGAAGGCATTGAGTCTCGCAGGTTGGGATTTCTGGTCGATTTTCTTTCGCATGCTGCAATTGTTGGGTTCATGGCGGGAGCGGCCATTATCATCGGTCTTCAACAACTCAAAGGGCTACTGGGCATTAGCCACTTCACAACAAAAACAGACGCGGTGTCCGTTCTAGAGTCGGCATTTAGATCGATTCACCATCAAGTATGTCCTGTTTCAGTGTTTTCTCTAGTCTCTCTAAGAAACAGCCTCAAGAAAGATTTGTGGACGAGAGTTGATCCAATCATAGCGGGCAGTGTTCTCTAGTTTTGTCATTTAAAATGGTCTCAGATGATGTTTTTTTTTACTGCCACAAGGCTGACAATTGTATTTTAATTTGCACATGTGACAGTGGTACCCCCTGAATTTTGTCCTTGGATGCTCATTCCTTATTTTCCTTCTCATTGCGAGGTTCATCGTAAGGAAATTTTACGTCCCCTGCATTTCCTATATATCTCATGAAAATTTTCTCCGCTAACCAAATAACACAAATCATTTATGTTCTCAGGGAAGGAGAAACAAGAAACTCTTCTGGTTACCGGCCGTTGCTCCTCTAGTGTCGGTAGTCCTATCCACTTTAATAGTCTTTCTGACGAAGGCTGATAACCATGGTGTGAAGGTAGTAAAGCACATCAAAGGAGGATTAAATCCAAGTTCAGCACATCAGTTGCAGTTCGGAGGTCCACATGTGGGACAGTCTGCTAAAATCGGTCTAATCTGCGCCGCTGTGGCTCTCACCGTACTCCTCCATGCCCAAAATCTTTTTATCTGTCCGAAAATTTCTCATTTTTTCCTATGAAGTTTCTCTTGGTCTTCAAAAATGCTTTCTTCAGGAAGCGATAGCAGTTGGCCGGTCTTTTGCTTCGATCAAAGGCTACCAGATTGATGGGAACAAGGAAATGGTAGCAATGGGATTCATGAACATTGCTGGATCTCTCACCTCTTGCTATGTAGCAACTGGTAAAGCTTCCCTGAAAGTTGGAGGAAACTTACGATGCACAGTATTAATTACAAACTTTTCGCTCAAATCAAAACATAAAACGTCTCCTTGTCACTCAGTTTCTCCAAAGCGATTCAGTCCCCTCAGCAAATAATAATCAATGGAGCTATTGAGTGAGATTAATTGGCAGTACATTCAAGAATATATGAAGAAATCAACACGATGTACAAAAGGGTAAAAGGCAGAGGTTTCAGATTGAAGTTCACATTACCCTATAACCCAAATGGTTTTATACATTGTATTATATTGGTCTACACTCTGTTTTCCCTATCAATTAAATTGTCCGAATTCATGGAATCCTAATATAGCTTCTTCATCATGCAAAACAGGTTCTTTCTCAAGAACTGCGGTGAATTTTAGTGCAGGATGTGAGACCGTGGTGTCAAACATAGTGATGGCCGTGACAGTTCTACTATCACTGCTGCTCTTATCCAAGCTCTTGTACTACACTCCCATGGCCATCCTTGCTTCGATCATCTTGTCGGCTCTTCCAGGTCTGATCGACGTGAGTGAGGCTCTCCGGATCTGGAGAGTCGACAAGCTCGACTTCTTAGCGTGCATCGGCGCCTTCCTGGGGGTCCTGTTCGGGTCGGTAGAGATCGGTCTTCTAGCCGCGGTAGTTTTCAATCCCAACTTCTCCAACATGATAAAACAATTGAATTCCTGAAAGAAATTATATATTGTTATGTCTGCCAATCTTTCTAACATTATCATACATGGACCTCGAAGAGCTTAACATTTAGCAGTCTCGTGACTTGTGGGTTCTATCTAATTATTGAGTTCCGTAATTCAGCTTCGAACTGCTGGTTGGTGCTGAGCTTATCCTGAAGTATCCATTCGAGTGAGAGCTCGTTCAGGTCTACCGTTTTGGCACGTATCGGCCAAAAAAAAACCCCCAAAATCATACACTGCTTCAAGCCATCTGCAACAAACGCACATTAATTTATTTCTAGACGGGCTAAATTTTTCGTGAATTATTGTCTTAATGATTGTCAACAGCAGATCAGAAATTCTGTGCTATAGCAAGATATTTCGACTGTCTTCATCTTGAACAACAGAATGTCTCTTGATATGAAAGTTTAGTCTAGGCGTCATCACCTTAGACAAGAAAGTCAAGATTTTTGACATCTATGAATTAATTGCAGGTTGCAATCTCGTTCGGAAAGGTAATACTTCTATCCATTCGACCCGGCACAGAACTGCTAGGAAAGCTTCCAGGGACAGAAATATTTTGCGACATTAGACAATACCCAATGGCCATCGAAACTCCTGGTGTCTTCTTGATCCGCATCAATTCCGGCTTGATGTGCTTTGCCAATGCCAATTTCATCAGAGAAAGGTGGTGATCTATTAGTCAATCTCATTGAATCAAGGCATATTGTGCTAAAGAATATATATATATATATATATATATATATATATATATTTGGTACTGGTTTATATATTATATTCTTGGTCCTGTTTTGTTTTAGGATAATGAGGTCAGTCACAGAAGAGGATGACGCTAGACGAACCGAGAGGAGCAAGATCCAAGTGGTGGTCCTTGACATGTCCAGTAAGTCCTGATTAACTCAAATCAATTTGGGATTAGAAGCTAAAAGGGTCTTACTAATCGGCAATGTCCTTGTTTATTTTTTTTTCCCCCTTTTTGTCTCATGGCAGATGTGATGAACATTGACACATCAGGGATCGCCGCGCTCGAAGAACTGCACAAGGAGCTGGTTTCGGTTGGCTTAGAAGTAAGTAGTACCCAACAAATTGAATGGAAATTACATCTTGCGATCCTTTGTCATCGAACCTGTTGCAGAAATTACAGTTCATGCGTGTTTTTTTCACAGGTGGCTATGGCCAACGTCAGATGGCAAGTGATCCACCAGCTGAAGTTGGCCAAATTCCTGGACAAGATTGGGAAAGAGAGGGTCTTCCTTAGTGTTGGGGAGGCTGTGAAATATTCATGCGTCTCTTCTAAGTTCACTGGTCCTACTAACTGTTGATCGAACGTGGACTGCTAGGAACATCCTTGAGGTAATTGGCAATAAAATTTGCATACCTGCTGATGAGAAAATGGTTACGGAGTCAAATAGGATATATGTGTTAGAACATAGATTTCCATGGTTCTAGCCTCGTTCTCATTGTAAGCAAAACTGAGAAAAGTGATTATGTAATACTTGAGTGTGTGCCATCTCCTTTCTTCTAGGGCTGGCGGAAAATACACCTAAGTCATGATGATAAGGAACACTTAACCAGGATAAATATGACAACGGGTAATGTCAACAAGTGTCTCTAGATTCTTTGGCAAAGATAAGCTAGTGTCTCTGGACTCTTATTCACCACATGCTTAATTTGGACTACTCTTATTTTCAACTTATTTATTTTGCATAGCACGAAAAAGAGACAGCGTTTCGATAGCTGTAGGATTTTTATAATTATTTATAAGAAAGTGAAATATGTACGGAGAAGGAGGGACAGATCCGTAGGGGGCCTCAGCCCTCCTCTCCCGAATCCAATTCACATGGGAAAAAAAGCCCATTTGCGTGGCCAGATTGGTCCTCTGATTTTATTGTGCAAAGCCCATTTAAGTGTAGGTGCGCCTCAATGATTATATATTGCACTCAAGGGTAGTACATTCAACGCTTTTGAGCTTAGTTTGAGTCCTTGGCCATTTGAGCCTGACATTTGGTAACTCAACTTAAAAGAGCGCAACTTCATTGTTGTAACGTTTTCAGTATTATGTGCCAGATTATATGATTGACCAGTATAAACGATCGATCATGTTATCTACATGATATTCCTCCCCCATTAACTTTGATTTTGAACATTTTAATCTCTCCCTTGTGACTTAGCTTGCTTCTCCATGTAACAAATGCCTTTCCAAATGCAAATTGCAATTACACTGTGCCCAGAGTGATTGTCGCCTTAAAATTCTATTGTGGTAGGGTTCATCTTACCCGAATTTCGTCAAGGGCCATCAATATCCGATATATCTTAAGAAATGTCACCCATTGTCATGGAGAGCGTCCATTCTTCATATTCACATCCTATCCATGAAGTTCACGTTCATAATCAATTGCAAATCTCTCTCTAAATCATAAGAGCTGTGTCAATCGAAACTATAATCAATCTAACAAGCAAGTCTAAAGTGGTAATGAATACAAGCTTTGGACACTAACAATGAAGAAAGATACAAGCTTGTGACTATCTTATTTCAACCCACAACTAAAACCGGACCAAGAGTTGCCTGAAGACACGGAGACTACTTAACAAAAAATAACATTACAATCAAGTTCAGGGCCTTCCACTTTTCTCTTGAAGCAAGATACAAGAAGTCGATCACTTTGTCATGTAAGTACCTCCTGCAACACCATTGAACAGCTGATATTAGCACGGTTTTGCCTGAAAATTTGTCGATACAAGCAATATGGATACTGCTTTTCGTATTTGAATTCTGTCTGAATCTCATATTGTTAGGTGTATAAAATGTAACGCAAGTACATACATTTACATCCAGGGGAAGGCGGCGGGTTGCTTGGATCCGGTACTCCTGCACGCAAAGTGCGAACCGTGAACATGTCGGTGTAAATCACAAAAAATGCATGAGAAACAATTAATACTATAGGAAACTCGAGATTATTCAAAAGAGGAAAAAAAGAAAAGAAGAAGATCGTCACCACGCCCGCATCGGCCACTGGGGACGGCAGCGAGGATTATGAAATGAAGGACCAGAAACATGAAAACGGGCAAAAATTTCCCGAGCCAAGGAGACGAAGCAATAGTCTTGGGCGCCATTTCTTCCCCCTTCCTTTTCGCTTCTTTGCCCTTTTTTTCACGTACCCTCTTCTTTCTTTTCTTAAGATGTGTAGCAAGCTTGGTTTCTCCACAGCTCCATTGCTGCTTATATAAGCAAATGATGTAAGTTTGGTGCATGGACTTGGCTTGGTTAAGGTGTAAAACGGGACTAAAAGAATTAGAGGTTAATGCCAAAAGTCTTTTGCCTATGAATTTTCTCATTTTGACCATGATATGCTCTTTGTAATTCAGCTGCCGTATATGACTGCAATTCGAGAATTAATGGGAAATTGCAGTCCGATATCTAGTTTCGTAGTCCAAGTCTTCGTGGTATTCAAACTAGGACCATATCGTGTGACTTCTATTCATCTTGCGCGTGGTTGTTAATTAGCTGTATTCACATTACGCATTGTATTTAGCAAAGTTCCTTCTTTATTATTGCGCGTCCGTCTTGTATGAAAATATAATATTTTCGGGAGCTACCATAGTGGCAATAATCACGAAATCTGAGAAATGAGATAAAAAGTATGGAGAAAGTAAAAATTTCATGTGAAATCGATACATATGTTGGTATGTATCATAAAGTGAATTATCTCAAACAGAAGCTCACTTTACCTTCTCAAGTACATAAGTAGTATATGTCCTATTTTACTATGTAGACAGACATTGTATATGTTCTATTGTTTTCCTTTACATGTTGTATAAGGGAAAGGAGTAATTTTACTATCTATCTTATGAAGTAGACTCAAGTTTATGTAATTAGAGACATGTCTCCATCACCACGTATATTGTGCACAATCAAGTCATATTTGGATATAATTAGACATGGCCACGGTTCAAGAACCGCCGGTTTCGGTTCCGAACCGGCGGTTCCGGTTCGTGGCCACGAATGAACCGGCGGTTCCGGGCCGATTCCGGTTCCGGGCGGTTCCTTATATAAAATTTAATAAAATAATTATAAAATAAAAATTGCAGGCCTGGTCCTCCTTTGTTCGTCGCTCGGGCTTCGCGGCCTTGGCCATGGTGGCGGTGGCGGGGATCAAGGTGGCGAGGAGATGAAGTGGGAGACGGGGGCGGCGACGAGGGGGAGAAGGAGGGGGCCGGGAGGGGGACGGGCTCGGGGACGGGGACGGGGAGGAGGAGCGGGGGGTCCTCCTCCTCCGGGGTCGGGAGCAGGGGAGGTCCGGGAGGAGAAGGGGGCGTCTGCGTCGGCAGTTGCGGCCATGGGGGGCGGCGGCGGCGGCGAGGGTCAGATCTGGGGAGACCGGGGGCAGGCGGAGGAGAAAAG
Source organism: Syzygium syzygioides (assembly GCA_031216285.1). Taxonomy (NCBI): domain Eukaryota; kingdom Viridiplantae; phylum Streptophyta; class Magnoliopsida; order Myrtales; family Myrtaceae; genus Syzygium; species Syzygium syzygioides. Next base: position 28,323,875 of record CM062247.1, read on the forward strand.
GGGAGGAGGAGCAAGGTAGCGAGGGGGAAGGAGGAGTGGGCGTCGGCGTCGGCGTCGGCGGCTGCGGCCATGGGCGGGGGCGATGGCGGCGAAGGCGGCGGGGGTTAGATCTGGGAAGACAGGGCCAGGGGGTGGGCGGAGGAGAAGAAGAAGGAGGAAAAGGAGAAAGGAGAAGGAGAAGATGCACATGGACTGATGCAGAGCGAGAGAGAGAGAGAGAGAGAGAGAGAGAGAGAGAGAGAGAGACAGGAGGGAGGGGGGAGGCCTGCAGGGCCTGCAGGCTGTGCTGCACTGCAGCTTCTTCATCATCTTTTTTTTTTTTTTCGAAGAATCGGCCCGGAACCGGCGGTTCCGGGCCGGTTCAAATTTTTCTGGAACCGGAACCAGGCCGATATGCCACGGGCCTGTTCCGGTTCCGAACCGCGGGCCCGGTCAACGGGCCGGGCCCGGGTTTGACCGGGCCGGTTCTGGGCCAAAACCGGCCCGTGGCCACCACTAGATATAATACAATAATGTATACTGTTATGATGCATAATTTCATTGAAATTTAGCCTAATTTCCTCCATTCTACAAATTATGTTGCACGCGATGAAGTCAAATTTTTTTGTCCCTAACCATATATATTAAGCTGTCAACTTTCGAATTAAAATTTTGGTAGGGGAGTAGGAGAAAAAAAAAGTCAATATATACCATATCTGCAACATATGAAAAAATTTTGGTTGTGTAGTGACATAAATAATGTTGTCTCATATAGTTTTCTGCAAAATACAGCCGACATAAAATAGTCATATGCTGGATATTATCACAATGGTAATAGAATAGCCTTTGATGAAGAAGTCAATGCCAAAATTAGAAAGTGAAAAGTCATTTGAAACTTTGAAAATTACTTTAAAAAATCATGTTAAAATGTGTTAGTGTGTTCTGTATAAACAAAATCCAAATTTGTTAATGCAGGAAAACTATCTTAAAAAGTCATTGCAAAACGTATTAAGTATTTAAGTTATGTAGTCAGGGGGCAATGACAAGGGTGGTCCCTGAACATTTCTTCAATGTTCAATGTGTATTTTGAACTTTTTTTGTTCAATTTTATCCCTAAATGTTGTAAAAAATTTGCTTGATAAATTCCTTCCATCAAGTGTATCGTCATATTACGCACATTATTTCTAACGTGGACTGCCACATCAACGCTTATTGGGTCAAAATAAAGACGTGAATTATTTCGGCCTTTTTTTAAGTTAGCAAGCGTTCCTTTCTTTTCTTTTCGTTTTTTTGGTAGGGGGGTGTTAGAAAAGTCCTAGATTTATTGCATTTGTGCCAATTTAGTTCTAAACCTTTTAATGGTATCAATTTAGTCATAAACCTTTTAACCTAGAGCCAATTTAGTCTTTCCGATTAATTTTGGCTGGATATTGCTGACGTAAACAACTTTTAATGATTTTTCGAATTTATTTTTATTTTTTATTTTCTTTCTCTTTCTTTTTTTCTAGCCGGTTGCCAACGTTTGAAGATTGGCCATAGGCAAGGGCAGGTGAGGTCGACCTCAAGGTCATGCCTCGCCCAACCCTTGGCGAGTAGCCCTCACCAGAGGCCGCAAGGGCGATCTTGCTGGCAATGGGCAAGGGCGGACCTTGCCAAATCCGGCGAGGTCGAGCCTTGCCAGAGGTCAGAGAGGTTGAACTCACTGGGTTGTCAACCTCAGCGACCAGCTTGAGAAAGAAGGAAAGGAAGGAAAAAAAGAATGAGAAAGAAAATAAAATAAAAATAAAAATATTCTTAAAAAATATTAAAATATTATTAAAATTTATTTACGTCAGCGCTGATCGTGTCACGTAAGCAGACCAGCGTCCACGTTAGCAATATCTGGTCAAAATTATCTAGAAGGACTAAATTGGCTCTACGTCAAAAGATTTAGGATTAAATTGACATCATTAAAAGGTTTATGACTAAATTGGTACAAATGCAATAAGGTTAAAAGGCTTTTTTGACACTTTTCCAACTAAAGATGCCAAATCCACGCTCCATGCCTCAAATACTTAACTTTGCCCCAAGCTTGACAACTCTCAAGCACTGCCCTTTATTTAACTGAAAAAAAAAACAACATTGTCGTGGTTGAGGGTTCGCAAATGGACTTTTGGAATATATTAACTTAATTAGCTTCTTAAATGGAGTCTACAGAGCCACATCATATAAACATTTGGCGGATAAAAAGGGGAATAAGTTGCATCTCATTCTGCCGATGAAATAGAAAATGTGAGCACCGTGTTTTCAAATGTTTAAACAAGTTAAACTTCGATTAACGATACAAGATGTGTCTCGTGTATAAGATATACGTGATAGATGATCTTAACATATCGATCAATTCAACTAAGCATGCATGTGTTGGACTCTCAGAACTTGCATGTCACCTTTGGTTGAAAAACTTACAAAGCGGGCCAATTGCCAAAATGTGTTTCAAATGGAGAAGGTGATGACCCAGACTGAAGCAAATAAAATTTATCTCGTCAAACATCATGTTCTTCACACCAAGTGTTCAAGAAATTATAAAAGATGAAAGCGGCGTTCATTTCCCGAAGACATCCAACCATTTAATTGCCCTAAGAACTATAATTGACAAGTCTTAAACAAGTGAAATGTATTATCTATCTTTGACATTTTTGAATGTCTTCTGAACGTCACTCGCATCAAAGTTTAATAATGACCAAATTTATTTTTGGGATGGTTGAGAGGGAAGTAAAAATTTAGTGATACGTTTGAAAAAAAATTAAATTGCAATATATATCCTATAACAAAGTTTGATAACCCAAAATGCAAAAAACAATTAAACTGAAATATAAGTCTCTCTCATCAGCAAGCATTTAGTTTGGCTAAATATTCCTGGGCAATGCTCAAATTTCAACTAAATCATAGTATAGATGAATATCATGACCTATTGCAGCATAGATAGTTTGTTTCTAGAAAAAAGAAAACATATTAAAACCTGCAAAAAGCCATTTATTACATAAATCTAGCATTCATTAAATAAGACCTGTCATGACATCGCATGTGCACTCATGATATCGCATGTGCACTTTGCTTCAATAAAAGTTCACCTTAAAGCTGAAAACACGACTAAGGGAAGGCAACAAAACAACCCAGTCAGGAGTTAACTGAACCATGATCTACCCAGAAAATCGAAAACTCATTCACCCAAATTTAACAGGTAACTGTTTTTCTGCTTTGTAATCCATGCTTCGTATATCTTCAACACAAGGCGTGGCTCCTTTTCAGTGAGTTCCGAGATTTCTTGACCTTTTTGGAGATTATCCATGTTGTCCCTGATTAAGGACAAGGTGGCCTCAAGGAGAAGCTTTGCATTGTGGTTGTCTGCAAAGGCATACCTTTTGATCGAGTTGTCCCGGTTTAATTTGGATACCAAGAACTTCTAACAATAAACTTTGAGGTGCTCCACCTGGTACTTATTGACTAACACTAGAAAATCACAAGCCATTTACTCATCGAGGCATGCCTCAGCGGAATAAAGATAGTTGACAAATGCTTGGATGACAAATGCTTGGAGGACATCACACGTACTATTTATCTTGATGGTGCTGCTTCGGGTATGTTCCATCTCATTCTCGAGCACTGGGGAACCGCTCGCCTGATTGTGAATAGTTAATCAAAAAGCAAGAAAATGTTTATGCATCTTGTCAAAAATGAGTCCAAATCAAGAAAATGTGAATTTTATGTGCATGCGAGCAAAGTTCTCATCAATTACAAAAATAATGAAACTATGTTGGGCTCTTAAGTCCCCACGAAAGAGAATAAGGGCCAAAAGAAGATAGAACTTCTTATATAACTCCTATCTGCCTCAAATAAAAGGAAATATCTGAGAAACTTGACGCAGACAACTGAATTTTGAATTTCATGGCACTCTTGCAGACGATCCATATCCACGATAAGGTCTCCCAAAAGAGTATCTTTCCTTACGTTCCTTGCTTCATTCCGGCATCAGTTGCCTTGACTTGGCAGAAATTAAGACTCCCAAACAAAGGTTGAGCATTCAGTGGTTCTCTTCACCCAGAAATATTCTAAGATATCTCCTAATTGACCACTTACCCAATCTATCACCACCCTATTAGAATTTGGAGCAAAACATTCGAACCCACCCAAAGTTAATTACAAACAAATGGAAGCTTAATCGCTGGGGACTAAACATCTCTGTCTCATCTGAAATTTCCTAGTTTAAACGGAGATCGGAGCAAAAACAAAGAAAAACCCAAACTTTAGGCCATGAAATGAATCAACCTTGGCAATGCTTACCAGAATGGCCCTGTGAGCCGGAACAGGCTACGACTGGCCTCCATTGGGAACGTTTTTGACGGCGGCGAACAAGACGACGTCGGTGAACCCAAGACCATGGGGGTCGGTTTGAATCCAGAGTCTCAAGAAGAAGTTCTTGGCCTTCAAGTCCTCGATCTCTCGCTTGTACTCCTCTGCGGTCTTGGCGACTTTCTCGTAGCACTTTTTGCAAAAAGTAGGAGTTGCCCCAGACGTACATTGCCTCGCATGCCTTGCACCGCATGCGCTCGGTCCCTGACGTGTCGGAGAATTAGGGGTGCGTTTGGTTCGGCATTTGGAATGCTACTTTGAAAATGCAAATACCTTTGGTGAAAGCTCTTTGGGAAAATGCAAGTGGTGTTTGATAAAAACTCATTTGCAAAGCTATTTTGACCCAAGTAGTGTTTGATTAATTTCTTTTACAAATGGGCTTTGGAGGGGTTTTTTTATTAAAAAGGAAAAAGTACCCTTCACCGGCTCCGGTGAAGAGTTATGGCTCCGGCGAAGGGCTATGGCCACCGGTGAGCCAGATCTAGCGCCGGCGGCCGTCGCCTGTTGCTGAGCAACCCCAGTGATGGGTGCTGACCTCAGGCGACAGTCGCCCGACCCAGGCGGCCATCGCCTGGGGTCGCGACCCAAGCGACAACGGCCTAGGTTGAGCGACCCCAAGCGACGGTCGCTTGGGGTCGCGCGACCTCAGGCCTTATCGCCTGAGGTCGACATCCCTCACCAAGGGTCGCTCGACAACGGGCGACGGTCGCCGACGCCAGATCTAGCTTGCCGGCGCACGTAGCCTTTCACTGAAGCCGTAGCCCTTCGCCGGAGTCGTAGCCCTCGCCAGAGTCACTTTGGTGAAGAAGATGAATAGTACCAAGAGGGCAAAGCCGGAATATTGAAGTTAGAGTGAGGGTAGTTTGGGAATTACAAAAATGGTTTCAGCATTAAAAATGCTAGCTTTGAGCATTGAAATGCTCAATGCTGAACCAAACACAGCCTAGGACGAGTCCGGGTGAAAGCGCCCTACTATCGGCATTTGTCAGAGTCAGTGATCAGTAGGGGTTCGTGAGAGCTAATTCTCTTGCAAAACCTCGGACTTATCTTATAACATGCAAAATTGTAAAAAAAAAAACACATGGTAATAATCAGGGAAATAATATTCTCATAACAGAGAGTATCTTTTCTCAACTTTTGTGAAATCTCTTATTTAATTGGATAGGTTTATCTTTAAAACTCTTTTGCAATTAATTCCATTAAGATTTTCTAACAATTACATAGACAAAAATAACCTTTATCAAATTGAATATTCTTAGGATAAGTGCATTAAAAGTTTTAACACTTGTCACGAAAGTATAGTTGAATCATAAAACTTCCAAAAAATGTAATTGAGCATTAAAACTTGTCAAATTGGTACAATCAAATCCTTATTTTGATTGCACTTTTTGAAAGTTTTAGGATTCAATTGTATTTTCGGGACAAATTTTAGGATTTGATTACATTTCTTGAAAGTTGTAGGACTCGATTGCACATTCATTACAAGTTTTCGGATTCAATTGCATTTTTCGAAAATTTTATGACTCAATTGTACTTTCGTGATAAATTTTAGGACTTTTAATGCACATATTCTAATATTCTTTAAAAGAAGTACGCACTCACTTATGTTTCTTTCTTTCTTCCATGACCAAAAAATATAAGGAAAATGAGTACTTGGCTGTACCGTTAGTTTACAAAGTAGTCAGTCCAACCACAATCCCAAGTTTTAAAGTTGGAAACTGAAAGACTCACTTAACCGGTTTCATATTTTTATTATTTAAAAAGCTAAGATGGGTTCCCGTTTTATTTAAAGAAACAATTATATTTCCTTTTCCATTCCAAGTATCTTCTTTTCTTAATATAGTTGTCTTTTTTGTTTTATTTTTGTGCTTTTTTGTACTCAACCATGTGATAGTATAACGCAAGCACGAAGTGATTAAAGCAAATAACTTATTGAAATCTATTTAATATATATTACAGTGAAATGAAAAAGTAAACAATAAAACCAGATATACGTTTATTCACAAAAAAAAACATTACTTATAATTCAATGAGTATATTATTTTAATTAAGTGAATGCATAGCAATTAATAAAGATAGTCACTTGGTTTTAAAAATAAATTCAATATAAAATGTAGATATTTATATTAGTTAATAGTTTGCAATTTACTTTGGAAAATTTATGTGTAAATTATTTATTTCTTTTGATTACAACAATGTTAAATAAACAATAAATGAACAATAAAAACTTGATATTGTACAATGTAGTCCTCCCATTAATTCAAGTTCAAGGACCACATTAAACATTATGCTAAAGTTAAAAGACTACATTGAACAAATTAAAAATTCAGAGACTACATTGTACATTGGGCAAAAATTCAGGGAATGTTTATGTCATTATCCCATGTGTCTATTGATATTGTACCGATTAGAACTTATTCTGAGTTTTATTCATAGATGTTAGTGTTGAAGAAGTTCAAGATGTCAAAAAACGTATACATGAATATAAGCAATAGCCATAAAAGAGTAAGGAAATAATCGGAGGGCAAGCAATGACCAATAGATATATCAAATATGGCACTAAAATTAATGGCGTAGTGGCTAACGTGGCTAATTTTCACAATTGAGGATGACTTATATAGTAAAATTAAATGATGGAACCGTTTAATTTATAAAAAAATTGGAAAAAGAATGCAAGGAAAAACAGATTGATGGAAAAGTTAAGTGAAATGAAAATCAAAAAGAAAGGAACTGTTTAAATTTGATCTTCTCATTTGCATTGCATTTTCATTTCCTTATCAGTTCTTGATTGTAATTGGAGTCCTCCTGACATGATTCGGTATTATGATGAAAAAAAATTTCTTTGACTTGCATTTAGTTAAGTTGGAAATTTGACATTGCCTATGTGAATAAAATTATAATTTCACTTTTAGAAGGAAAATTAGGAAATTTAATGAATTAGTATATGAGACAATTTGAGGGCGGCAATTTGCACAAATCAAATAATGATGACTCGATTTAAACTGAATTGAAATAAATTTTGAGCAAATTGGATCGCTAAAGTTTGGTACCATGGTGTTGTAAATCACTACGATGAAAAATGATGTAATTACAAAACATTACAACGTGAAGGTGTGCATTAAACTCCTCCATGGATCTGCTTCAACATTCGACATATATCACATTGGCCGAAATCTTTAACTCAATTGATGTCCCCCCCACAAATCGGGCCGAGAGCGCCACGTGCTAATCTCATCTCTCCACATCTCCAACACAAGCGGCTTACGTACAAAAAACAGAATACACAGAGATTCCCCCATATTCACCCCTACAACATTCGTACATAATACGTCCCGACACTATCCATCAATCACTACATAATTTGATCCCGACTTTGTCCTAATCAACGTGTTAATTAATATTCCAATTGGCGGACGAGCCCAACAAAGAAGTCAGCGAGATCCATCAGACACCAAACCAAAACAACGAGAAGGAGCATGCCAAAGTTGAGTCGGATCCGTTCTTGGATTAGACCTGTGGGTTGGATCACGTTTCTCAGCGTGAAAAGCATGGCTACGAAGGACGAGCCTTCTTTCCAAGAATCATCTCGGAAAATAAAGGGCACAATTAATGAAATTAATAATAATATATGTTAATAAAAACATATATAAGCATTACCGTGTTATCTTCTCCGTCTAAAAGTTAAGAACATTCCGAAACAAGAAAATTATCAATTCGGCTTTCTAAAGTCGTTCCTTCGGCGAAGCTTCCCGCTAACTTCCATGAAACCCTACAAACCACCATCTCCGTCAATGTTCATGCTGTGCACGTACGCAGACGACCGTACGGCGAAGGTTCGATGTGTGTAATTAGACCGCAACTCCACCTCGGAGTCGTCGAATTCGAATTGTCCTCCTCCCACAGTGCCATTGGCATTTGCGCATATATCTTCTTTAGTTTTCCCCCATCCACACGTACTTATCAATCGTCGACTCATTGTATACTATGTCTCGCCTCGGAACCGGAGATTTACGTCGGATTTTCGAGAACCTCGACAAGAACGGCGATGGCCAGGTGAGCCTCGAGGAACTCAATTGGCTGCTCGAGAAAATCGGTGTCCATCACAGCGCGGACGAGCTTGAGTCGTCTATAGGGAAACCGAGCCTCGACTTCGATGAGTTTTCGTACTTTTACGACTCTATATCGCCAGAAGGAGCCACAAGGAGCGATGGATTAGAATCCCGGGAGAGCGACGAAGGAGGTGCCGATCGAGAGGCTGACCTTGCCGAGGCGTTCAAAGTGTTCGATTTGAATGAAGACGGCTTCATTTCCAGCGACGAGCTCCAGAGCATCCTCTTGAGACTAGGGTTATGGGACGAGAGAAGCGGCAGGGACTGCAACAACATGATTCGTGCATACGACACAAACAGCGACGGGAGGCTCGATTTTGAGGAATTCAAGAGCATGATGTTGATCACAATTTCTTGATGATATCTTCGAGGAACTGTATGACATGTCTTGAGTCGGATTTGCTTTTATACACCGTACCGTTTCTACGTACGTTTATAGCTCCATTCTTTCGCGTGGCTTCTACCATTCTCGTGCTATTCTTCCAGCTAGTTACTTTGGCCTTTTCTATATTCATATCGTCAACGCTAAATGCTACCTTCAAATATGCAAGGCTAATGTTACATGCGCCTGATACGGGCAAGTCCCACACTTATTTTTTCATTTAACAATACTAGTCCTCGACGCACACGCATGCCTAATGTTTTACTTGCCAATTTTGATCACATAATTTAGGAAATGAATTAATTCTACATTCTACCCTTATAAACATTTTACCGGTAAGAGGTCATTTAATTCGAACATGGCAGTTATAGGTAAATGTTCAATTTGAGTGGGAGTAGTTGTTTTCAAGAGAAAATAAGATGACTGCCAAGATATAGGATACTAGACAAGTTGTTGCACATGCGCTGTGCGCATGCGTGAGAATGAAGAGAATTAGATAATGGTTTTAGGCTCAGTTCGTTTTATGGAAAACAACTTTTAGGAAAACGTTTTTCAGATTTTCTTGCATTTGTTTTACGGAAAATAAACTAATCATGCAAAATATTTTCCATCAATAGAAAAAACACCTTCAAAAGAGAAGAAAATTTCCATATCTTTGTTTCACCTCATTTTTTTTTTCAAATAACCCATTTTCCTTTATTTTTATTTTCTTTATTTTTTTTAAAATCGAGTTTTAATTTTTATTTTCAATGTTTAATTTTTTTTTTATTTTTTTTTGCATCTTCCTCAGCTGGTTGCAGGCCACAGTGGCAATCAACGACCAACCACAGGTGAGCTTGAGCTTTGCCATGAGCCCGCGAGGCTTGCTAGATTTGGCGAGGCCCATGGGGCTTGCTGGATTTGGCAAGGCCCATGCTCGCTAGATTAGGCAAGGCTCCAGTTTGCCAATGTCCAGCCGTTGTTGTGGCTAGCGATTGGCCAAGGAAGAGGACAAAGAAACAAGAAAAATTAAAAAATTAAAAAATCAAATTTTTTTATAATTTTCCCTAGGAAATCAAATCGAATATCGAATGATAGAAAATATTTTTCAGTTCATTCTCAGGTATTAACTGAACACCGAAAAATATTGTCATACTTTCCAGAAAATATTTTCCAGAAATGTCACATTTTCCGCAAAATGACTGGAGCCAATTCTATCACTACCACTACCACTAAAACTACAAACTCAAATGCACAAAATGATCAATTTAGATTTTATTATTATAATAGTTATGGCCTAATACCCTAAAAAGCTCCAAACTTTAGCTTCAATTCCAATTCTATCCTAAGTTTTTCTTTGTCTCATAAAAAGCCCCCAACTTTTGGTCAACTCCCAATTTTACCCTAAACTTTTTTGCCTCATGAGTGTGGCCCAGTCCCAATTCTTGATCGGGAATGTTCTTGACTTTAGATGGAGAAGATAATATTAATGTTAATATGTTTTTGGGTCTTTTTTTCTTGGGTCTTCGCATGCTATTATCAATATATGTTATTATTATTAATATCGATCTAGATGTGATTTGATGTACAAGATTTTACTCATAAGAGTAACATACGAATATTTCTATCAATTATCACTTTTCGATGTACAGGTTGCGAGAGCTAGCAAAAAAGAGCAAATAACCAACAATAACAAAGAAGATTGCAACTCATATGATGGGGGACGCTCTTAAGTAATTGATTCAATTTTGACCGTCAGATGATGACACAAATAAGATCTATACCTCTTTTGGCCAAGCTATAAGCAAATTGTATTTTGTTCCTCAAGGGAAAAGCAAGCGTGTACATTGGCTTTGGGAATGCAACTTAACTTATCAATTTTCATGAGGAAAAAGAATGGTAGCTGACCGTTATAATTGCACTGAAATAAATGATCTCGAATGTTGCTTATCCTTTAGAAGGAAGCTGATTAGCATAAAATGCACTAAAGCAATGCAATCACAAAGGGATTTCCAAAGGGCATTTTGTCAACGGCTGTGATTATTAAAAAATATATTAATCACTTTTTAATATTTTGAATATACAATCTTTTTTCATATTATCTATGCTTAATTTTGGAAAAAGTGAAATATTTTTTTATCAATATGTTGAATAAGTATCTTGACACGAAAATAGGAGGATTTGCGGTTTTATTGCTTCCTATGAATTTGTAGCTGCGGTTTCACGTCAATCGAATTAAAATAAGATGTCAAATCCTTATCATTAGTTGTTTTTGGCAATGTGTATTTCCCAAAAGCTGCAGCTTTTTCACAGGACCACTTTCTTTGAGAAGTTATGCAAAGTACAAAAGAATAGAGTGATGCAAGTTCTGTGCTTTGTGCGACAATAGATAAGCATTAAAAGATGAATATATATTCAAGAAATGTTGTGTATGAAAAGTTGCCTGAGGCTGAATCCTTAGTGTTTTTGCGGGGCTACCAAATTACAATTGATAGCAGAAGCTGCATTGGTCGAGCGATGCTTGATCCATATCATGCATCCCAAAGATAATAAACTTCAATTTCGATGCATGAATGATCTAAGGGAAACTTCGTGATCTGCATTTAAGAATTGCGCAAATTTCTCCCGTTGATGCGTTTGCACTTCTCAAGGAGCTGGTTTTAAGTCTCTTGGTTAGTGAAAACTCATTACTTCCTTCATATGTGAAAGACATGTGATGATACCCTTCATGAGATGCACCTAAAATTTGCCATTTTTGTCATATCCAAATGCCATCAATCTTAGGAAATAATATTCTTTTTAAGATTTGGGACTCTGTCATTCCTCTAGGTCGGATTGGTCTAAGTAACGGTTCTGAACATGTTAATGTTGAATATAACCTAAAACGCTACAGGTGATTCGTGGGAATATATATGGCAGAATTGCTAGGTTTTACTTAAATTACAGCTAAATCTATTTTCTGTTTTTGTGTCTATTTCACCGGAATTGTTCACGCGGCGAAATACCTTTCACCGACAGTCATTCTTAGGTCTTTAATGAAAGAAGATGGGTTTTGCGGTGATTCCCGACAGGCGATATCTAGGCAAGAGAAAGAATCCACTTATTTCGACCAAGATATTGCAAACTTGAACTGTACCAGTATTCGATCAACGGCAAGGCCAAACAATACAATACATACAAACTAACTCTGCCAGACACTAGTCAACGGCAGTACTGATCAATACCAAAATATCATGTCTGAGTCTCATCGACGACGTGATACATGGATATACACTAACATTGAACTATAAGGATCTTCAGATAAGGGAAATTGAAAGTATAGTGCAAAAAGCTTTTATAATAAATATACAGCATTTTGATTGATTTGTCCGGGGCTTTCTTGATGGATACCGAGTGGTAATTATAGTGAAGGCAAAATAACCGTTCTTCAACACCGTTCAACAATTCGTTTTCTTCAAATAACTTCCATCGGTCCTATCTCTGTCCTTTATTTCCGCGAACTTAATCTGCCCACGTTCTTGAATAACTGTTTTCATCACATATAGACTCTTCCATTCCTGTCAATAACCTTCTCCCGACCAAATCTTAACATATCGATCAATTCAACTAAGTATGCATGCGTAGGATCTCAAGACTTGCATGTCATCTTCGGTTGAAAAAATTACGAAGAGGGGCCAATTGCCAAATTGTGCTTCAAATGGAAAAGCCAAATATTTACGGCTGTGATGACCTATACTGAAGAAAATGAAATTCATCTCGTCAAACAACATGTTCTTCGCACCAAATGTTCAAGAAATTGTAAAAGATGAAAGGGGCGTCACTTTTCTAGGAGAAATCCAAACATTAATTGCCCTAAGAATTATGATTGACGAGTCTTAAACAAGTGAAATGTAATATCTGTCTTAACTTGACTCACACCTAAGTGTAAAGACCAAATGAAATTTTGGGATATTTGGTTGTTGGCCGGAATAGCTAAGGTTGAATAAACTGATTGAGAGCGAAGTCAAATTTTGGTAATACGATTAAAAAATAACTAAATTGCAATGTACCCTATAACAGAGTTTGATCACCCAAATGTAAAAACAATAAACTGAAATATAAGTCTTTCTTATCCGCAAGCATTGAGTTTGTCCAAATATTCCTGGGCAATGCTTAATGCTCATATTTGAGATAAGAATAGCAGAAGTGTCATGCCGCTCACCGCATAACTTTTTTTTCGTTCAGTAAGTGTTACAAATTTGAAAAATCAATCATTTAAGTGCCATCGGCTATTTATCTCGCCGGAAAATCCGACCCTCGCTGGCACAGAAAAAAGCAAAAGAAAAAAAAAGAAAATGAAAATAAAAAACTCAAAAAAATAATTAAAATATCCGCGTCAAAACGATTTGCCAGAAGACACTTAAATGATTGATTTTACTGTGATGTGGCATTTAAGTAAATGCAATGCGAAAGTTATGTACTTCTACTATTCTTATCTCCTTGGATTTCAACTAAATCATAATATAGACGAATATCATGAGTAATTGCAGCATCCCTAGTTTATTTCTAGAAAAAAAAAGCATAGCCATTTATTACATCTATCAATATAATGACAGCTTCAATAAAAGTTCACTCTCAAAAGCTGAAAACACCCATCATGCACGGATTAATCAGTGAGAAAAATGGAACCAAACAATCCAGGAAGAAGTTTTGGTCCTCCAAACTCATAATTCCATCACACGGCACTAAAAAATCGAGAACTCATTTAACCAACTGATTGGCACTAGAAAATCGAGAACTCATTCAATCAACTGATTTGCGTTTGACAGGTACCCGTACTGTAGTGATTTCCTGCTTTGCAAGGCATGCTTCGTATATCTCCACCACAAGGCGTGGCTCCCTTTCAATGAGTTTCGAGTACTCTTGATGGTTTTTGAGTTTATCCATGTTGTCCATGATTAAGGACAAGGCAGTCTTAAGGAGAATTTTTGCATTGTGCTGGTGAGCGAAGACATACTTTTTGATCGAGTTGTCCCAATTTAATTTGGATACCAAGAACTTCTCACAATAAGCTTTGAGGTGCTTCACCTGATACTTTTCAGCTAGTACTAGAAGATCAGAAGACATTTCCTCATCGAGACATGCTTCAGCAGTGTAAAGATAGTTAACAAATGCTCGGAGGACATCATAAGACACTCACTTATCTTGATGGTTCTGTAACAGGTTTGTTCCATCTCATTCTCAAACAATTCTTTGAACACTGGAGACCGGCTTGCCTGATTGTGAATAGTTAATGAAAGAGGACTTAGAAAAGAAAACTCTTGCACTGTAAGAGAACTCAATAGTATGATAGAACATAAAACTTCTAAGGAAATCCTGTATTATCATTACTCTTTCACTCTCCTATAACTCCTATCTAATAATTTCATTACACTCGTGTTACCGCATCTAATCTTCCTACTGTCACCCAGAATTATTCTAAGATTTCTTTATCACCTAATTGACCACTTATTTACCATGGATGACACAATCTATCACCACCCCATAATTTTGGAGCAAGAAACAGAACATTGGAACCCCAAATCGAAGCTTAATCACTGGATCTGTCTCTTCTGAAATTCCCAAATTTAAATGGATGTCAGAGCAAAACAAAGAAAATCCCAAACTTCAAGCAAAATCAGCGACGAAAACAATGAACAAAAGGCAATGCTCACCAGAATGGCCCTGTGAGCCAGGACTGGCTTCGACTGGCCTCCATCGGGACCGTCCTTGGTGGTGACCAAGGCGATGTCGCTGAACCCAGGGCCATGGAAGCGACCCTTTTGGTTGGTCTGAATCCAGAGACTCAAGAAGTTTTTGGCCTTCAAGTCCTCAATGTCTTGCTTGTACTCTTCTGCAGTCTTACTAACCTTCTCGTAAGACTCCTTCAAGTCCTCAATCATTTGCTTGTACTCTTCTGCGGTCTTGCTCACCTTCTCATAGCACTCCTTGCAAAAGAAGGAGTCGCGCCCGAGGTACTTTCCCTCGCAAGACTTGCACCACATGCGCACGGTCCACAAGCCGGTCCCTACGGCCCCCAAACCCATCCCCATGTGCCCCAAGTTGGTTGAACAATCGGTGGTCGACCAGTCCGGGTGAAGGTCCCTTGCTATCGGTCGCAACATTTTGCTCAGTGAGCCACAGTGAGCGATGAGTCAGTTGAGGTTCGTGAGAGCTAATTCTCTTTGAAAACCTCGGACTTATCTTATAACATGCAAAATTGAAGAAAAATATGCTAATAATCAGGAAAATGATATTCTTATGACAGAAAGTATCTTTTCTTGACTTTCGCGAAATCTTATATAATTAGATAGATTTATCTTTAAAACGCATTCGCAATTAATTTCCATGAAGATTTTTTTAATAATTACAAAGACAAAAATATCCTGTACCAAATCGAATGTTTTTTAAAGGAAGTATACACTTACTTATGTTTGTTTCTTCCTTCCATAACCAAAAAATATAAGTGGTCGGTCTAACCTCGGCCACAAGTTTTAAAGTTGGAAATTGGGAGACTTACTTAACCGTTTTCATATTTTTATTATTTAAAAAAGACAAGATGAGTTTTCTGTTATATTTAAAGAAACAAATCAAAGCGATATATGAAGGATTCAATTGCAATTATTAGATTGGTGGATATTATTCTCCGGCCAAAGAAAAGATTAGGTGGACATTGTTCCCAAGTAAAAGAAACTTACTAAAAGAAAAGGAAGGTGAATATCAAGTATACTTTGAACTTCCGATTATTTTAGGATTTTATATTTCCTTTTCCATTCCAAGTATCTTCTTTTCTTAATATAATTGTCTTTTTTGCTTTATTTTTGTGCTTTTTTGCACTCAGCCATGTAACACTATTAGGCAAGCACGAAGTGATTAAAGCAAATAACTTATGGAAATGTATTTAATATATATTCCAGTAAAATGAAAAAGTAAACAATAAAAGTATATATAGGTTATCACCATAAATCTCCCTTAAGTTTAATTAATATTTAATCATTGAAAAAGTTAGAAATATGCATGTTACTAGAGTAAAATTGAAAATAAAAAAAAATAAAAATTATCTTGTTACTAAAACGTTTATCTATACTTTTAAGAGTGGCTTATTTTACTAATTGAACAAGTTGTACTCAATAAGTTATTCTTATCAATGAGGAAAATACAATTAAAAATAAATTTAAGGACCATTAAATGGCAAAATGGGAAATTGGAAAAACCAGATAAACGTTATTCGCAAAAAACCTTTACTTATAATTCAATGAATATGTTAATTTAATTAAGTGAATGCATAGCAATTAACAAAGACAGTCACTTGATATACAAAAAATCAATATAAAATGTAGATATTTATATTAATTGATAGTTTGTAATTTACTTCGAATAATTTATGTATAAATTATTTATTTCTTTTTATCACAACAATGTTAAATGAACAATAAAAACTTGCAAAAACATGTTTTTGTATAGGCTATTTTTGTCGTTATAATTTTCAAGAATCTTTTATGAAAAATGGGCATGAGCTATAAGGGCAAATTAGTCCAATAAAAATTGAGATTTCAAAAAATTTATGGAAGAATATTTTTGGTTGTGGAAATCTTATCTCGCAAATAATTTTTATTTAAGTGTGAAAAAATTTCTTAAAGCAAGATAATGCAATTCCTTCGGCAGCCACTTAAGGTCGTCAAGACGTGGTCCGAAGGTGCTTCAAGATCCACGAAGTGGGATCAATACCTATTGTTCAGACCGCTCATCGTTTTGGACGGTGGGTCATATTTGCAAGTTGCGAGTAGTGTCAAGCCAACTCAACTCCGCTCATTTCATGGGAAGACATGACCTGTGAAGTCCACAGGCATCATCGGTAGGCATACGGCCCTGCTAGTCAAGGGATTATGGGGTGGGGATATCATAAGTGCGGAATTCGACTCCTGTGCTCTGCAAAGTAAAAAATCAAAAAAAGTCCATAAGTGTCCAACCTCTCAAAGTTCATGCACTAATCTGCTTTTTTAACACTAGCATGTGCATTGTCCATTATCTTTTTCTTCCCTGCACTTGAAAATTATTCTTTGCAAGTCTCTAACCAATCAAATGCTTATGCTATCTAACATGGTAATAAGGATAATATTCTAATTTTGGCCTTTTTGCTTTATTATAAATAGACAACTTGGGGTCACATTGACCTAACTAAGCATTCAGTTTAATTTTTTAACTATGTAACATGATATTAGAGCTGTTGTTATTCCTTTCGTGAATATGCATGGTCAAAATTCCATGTGAATGTGTGTAGTTAAAGTTCCACGCGACGCTCACAATCCGACATCTCCGCTCCGAACAACGTTGTCAGGATGGTAGGGCAAACTAGATTAGACAGATCCTTGATTATGTTGAGAGTAAGATCGAAAAGCTCGTATCCTGGTTACACGTTGACTCCATGTTGGTTTAATCACTTTTGGAACCCAACAACATCCACATTTTTTTCATCAAAAGTGAATTAGTCACGACCATAGAGGAACATAATATCTGTTAAAATATATCTCAATTTTGAGCCTAAAAAGAAAAGTTTCATAATTCATGTAGGTTTCTTATTTTGAATAGGTTTTCTAATTAAATGGTTTCTTAGTTGAAGAAGATTTCCTAAAAAGAGGTTTACTATATTGGATCATGCTGTTGTCTATATATAAGAAGTATGACTTCTTATGAAGATCATCAAAGAGGAGCTTCTGCTTATGAATTATACTTTGAAGATATCCGAATAAGTTGTAGCCAATTAAATTCTTTTGATAAGAATTTGTGTCAATTCCTTTGTGACATAGAGAAATTATTTTGTGAGGAATTGTGAGTTTAAACACTACATGAGTTAGTAAGTGTAATTAAGGGTTGGGAAACACTGAGAGTGTTTGAGTGACTCGAGTGTGGTTGTAATCTCCATTATATCGCTTGATCTATAATAAAATTCATTACCTCTCTCCCTGTGAACGTAGGTCACAACGATCGAACAACGTAAATTTAGTATCCGATTTTTTTTTTATTCTGTCATATTATTGTTCGATCATTTAACTTCCACAACAACATCGCCATAGGAATTTATCCCATCAGTAAGCTCGTTAGACCCCCTGTCATCGTCGTGTTTTTGAAAATCAAAACAGTTGATATGGAGAAAATTTTGAAAGCTTACATCAATGCTTGCCCATTCGCATTTTTAGGTGAACGATATTCATATGTGACACAGCAGCGCTTGCCTGTGGAGCAAGATACAAGAAGTAGACCACTACACAAAACAAAGGGACTTCACATTTCTACTGTAACAAGATACAAGAAATCGAGCGCGTTATTATGCGAGTACGTACCTCCTGCAATACCAATAAACAGTTTATGCACGATTTTGCCCGAGATTACGTCAATATAAGCAAAATGGATAGAGTTGCTTCGAGTTTGAATTCTGTTAAGATCTCATATTATTGGGTTATAAACTGGAGCGTAAGTACGTACATTTGCATCCAGGGGAAGGCTTCGGTTTGCCCGGTTCCGCTAAACCTGCGCACAAAATGCAAACCAGTGCACTAGTGTAAATCACAAGAAATGCATGAGAAACAATTAAAGCTATAAAAATCACAGAGATTATTCCAAGGAGGAAAACAAAGAAAGAAAAGAAAGAAAAACGTCGTTACCGTGCCCGCAGTTGGGTGCTGGGCCTGAAGCGAGGATTATGAAATGAACGACCAGAACCACGAGATTGCGCAAGAATATCGCCATCGAAGGAGAAGAAGCAATAGCCTTGAGTGCCATTTCTTTTCCCTCTCCTTTCTTTTTTCCCCTTTTCTACGTACCCTCTCGTTATTCTGAGATGTGCAGTGCGGTGAGCTTGGTTTCTCAAGAGCTCCGTCGCTGCTTATATCAGCAAACGATACCTGCTTGATGCATGGAGTTTGCTTGATTAACGTGTGAAGCGGGACGGAGAAATTAGAGGTTTGTGCCAAAAGTCTTTCTGCCTACGAACTTTCGCATTGTAGTCATAGCTCAAGTGTAAGTTCAGTTTAGTCTACACTATGGTACACACCCATGCTTCGTACTGGTTTTATCTTTTCTAATGTTTAATATTAACTATAGTTGCTTCTCTAATATTGCGCGTTTGTCTTGTGTGGGAATACGATATTTTTCGAGTTGTCATAGTGACAATAATCACTAGATCTGATGTAGAGATAAAATCAATGGAAAAAAAAATATCGCAAAAAATCAATATATATATATATATATATATATATATATATTGTGGTATTTATCATAAAATGAATCATCTTTCATATAAGTTCACTTTACAATGTATATAAATTTTATCTATGTCCTATTTTGCTATCTATTAAGATAATTCCGCCTGCTCAGAGTACGAAACTCGATGCGACAAGCACTATACAACATATCTTCCTCTTTATTCCGCATAAAATAAATAGAGGGAACATGATCATCAACGTTATATGTAATTAAATAAATGGAAAGAAAAGAGTAGATTTCTTATTTTTTTTCATCTTTTCAACAGTTTTTCCGACATTAGGTCAACTCAAGGTCGTCAAGACTCGGTCCGAAGGTGCTTCAAGGTCCACAAGTGCGCTCAATACCTACCATTCAGATTGTTCTTTGTCTGGGAAAATTATCCAAAAAGCATAAACCTATTACACTTTCACTAATTCAATCATAAACCTTTCAATTTTGCTAATTAAGTCCTAAATATTTTTGCATTTTGCCAATTGAGTCTATTTGACCAATTTTGGGCCAAAATTCATTGACGTGGATGCCAGTCGTTTTACATAGTATAGTCGGTACTGGCATGAACAATTTATAATAATATTTGAATAATTTTTCAAATTTATTTATTGATTTTTTTCCTTTTTTCCTTAGTTTTCTTTTTTTTTTCCACGGCCGAGTACGAGTCTTCAAAGAGCATGGGATTTCAATAGATCCATGCGATTCTTCCCAGCCCTAGGAGAGTGGGCGGAAATGTACATTTTCATAAGTCCTTTTCATAATCAATTGTAAAGTTTCACAAGTGCTATCATATGAATGACTTTACATTCATAATCAATTGCGAATCTCTCTCTAAACTATAAAACGGTGTCCATTGAAATATAATTGATTCATCTATCAAGTCTAGTGTTGTAATCATTACAAGCTTCGGAGACCAATCACAAAGAAAGAAATGCGAACTTTTTCTTCTGGCACTGACAGTCTAATTGCAAGTTTTGCAACCCAAACTGAACCTGGACCAAGATTTGATTGAATCTTGGACCTTGGACCTCATATTTTAGGTGACTAATGGACCATAACAAGATCATTACTGAAGTGGCTAGCAAGGGTCACCTAGAGAGGGGTGAATAGGTGATCCTAAACAACTCTTTTTGATTTGCGCGGAAATAAAACAAATAACAAAAAAGTCTGAATAAAATTCAGATTCAAGTCAGATCATATGAGAGATGTTCTGAAGTGCAAAATGTAAAGTAAGAGATAAGGAAAAGAGAATCTGCACACAGGTTTATAGTGGTTCGGCTTATAGCAAGCCTACGTCCACTTTCCCACGCTCACAGCCTACCAGCTGGATTTCACTATGTAATCAAGAGGAGTTTATAGATTCTGAGTCTCAGAACTATTGTGTATGATAGGACTATTGTGTATGATAGGACTCTCTATCTCACACAATCATTCTTTACAAAGTAATCCTCAAGATCTTAATCTTAAGTTCAGAACGACAAGAAAACAGATTGGAGTATACTCAGACTTTGGACTTGTTGATTCTTCAAATCTATCTCTTCTGCTGCTCGCGATCTCCTTAAATACTCCTCTATATCCACACTAGCCGTTGGACAACTTGCAAAGGATCATCTTCCAATCTTCACCTTGGACAGATTTGTATAATAAGAATTGAGTAGCCGTTAGATAACAGATTCTGAATCCCGCTGATTCTGGTCGCTCATACAATCAGAATCTTGGTTTCCATAAGTAGAGTTTTGTCCGTTGTAATGCATTCTTGTCATAGTATTTGATTTGTCAATCAATTTGATTAAGTTTGAACAAATCAAAACTTTCTTTCTGTGAAATCCATACCAGATCACTAGCAATTATTCTTCGTTCTGAGTTTTGCTTATGAAGAATTACTGCTTCTTCGTTTGCTTCCGAAAATTTCAGCTTCCGCGTCTGATTCTGAAAAATTTCAGCTTCGGCATTTGCTTCTGAAAAAATTCAACTTCTGCATCTGCTTCTGAAAAATTTCAGCTTACGCGTCTGATTCTGAATTTTCTTGTTTTGAGTATGAATCTCAGAACTTTAGCTTTTGTGGGTCTTCAAGAACTTATAAAGTCTGAATTATTTCTGCTTCTGAAGAATATCTCAGAACTTAGATAATTCTTCTAACTTGTAAAATCTGAAAAATTTCATTCTAATCTTCCAGAACATATATTCCTGAAATGAGAAGGTTCAGAATAATTATCAGATTTACAAATATCATGGAAGGTTTTGTCAACTTCAAAACTAGTAGGAGTTTTCCTCAACAATTACATATTGCGATCCCTTTCCATAAAAATGTAAAGTTGCGATCAAAATTGAGGGACTTCCACTTTTCTTCTGAGGCAAGATACATGAAGTCAACCACGTTATTATGCGAGTAAGCACCTTTTGCAACACCAATGAACAGTTCAAATTAGGAGGGATTTTTCCTGAAAATATGTCAGTATAAGCAAGTTGGATATACTTGTTCGAATTTGGAGTCCTGTTAAAATATCATATTATCGGGTGTATAAACTGTAATGAAAGTACGTACATCTACATCCCGGGGAATGCTTCGGTTTGCTTGGATTTATTGCACCTGCTTGCAAAATGCAATGATTTAAGATTTTGCTTTTCTCTTTCCTTTATGAAAAGCAAATGAAGAACAGTACATCCGCCGGTGTAAATCGCGAAAAATGCATGAAAAAAGATTAATGCTATAAAAAAATTAAAGAGATTATTCAGAAGAGGGAAAAAAAAGAAAGCAAAAGTCTTCACCTGGGCATCGGCCTGCTGAGACGATTATGAAATGAAGGACCAGAACCATGAAAATGCACAAAAATCTCGCGATCGAAGGAGACGAAGCAATAGTCTTGGGTGGCATCTCTTTCTCCTTCTTTTTCTTTATTTTCCCTGTTCTTCTTTTTTTCCTTTTTTTGGCGTTACCCTCTTGTTTTTTCTTACGATGTGCAGTAAGCTTGGTTTCTGAAGAGCTCCATCGCTGCTTATATAAGCCTATGACATACGTTTTGTGCGTCGAATTTGCTTGAGTAACGTGTAAAAGGGGACGTAGAAATTAGAGGTTTGTGCCTAAATTCCTTTGACAACGAGTTTTCATGGACTCAAACTTGGAACACATTTCCATGGTTTCATCATGCGCATTGTTGGTGAGCTCCAGTGTATATTCAGTGTAGTCAATGCTTGTGTTCGCATACAAGCTTCGCACTGGTTTCATCTTTTATGATATTTAAGATATTTGTATTACTAAAGTTCTTCTCTAATATTGTTAACACCTAAATTTTAATGACCATATTGAATTATTTATCGACCTGACTCTTAAACAAAAAATATCATTTACGTGGTAAAATCCATATTGCATTTTCTTTGCACATGCACATTTTCTGGAAGCATTTGATTGATAGTGAACGAAGCCGACCGAGATTGGATATTGAAAATTGGAGGATATTGAAAAGGCAGACAATGATCGGAGAGATCCAGCAAAAAATGTTAAATAAGGACCGATGGAGATTCAAGTGGATTTTCGGTGGGCTTTCGTATAAAAAACGTCAAAGGGGGACCTGCGATCGGTGGGATTATGATGGAAGTTTGAATTTGATGAGTGGGCAGAGCATAAATTGAAGGAAGCTACGAGAAGATGAGGACCAACAACAATCTGGTTTGAATTTGGTTAAAGAGGGACAAGTCAAAAGCAAGAATTGAGATTAACAATATGGTTTGAATAAGTGGCCGTGAATTATTTTTCAAGAGGAGAAGGTGACATTTGGATTTGGACGACTCAGTCCAATAAGAGAATGGGTGTTTGAATTTGATTAAAAATCTGAAGGTGGGTTTTGTTGGTTTTGGATATAAAAACACTTGAAGGAGAGAAATTCCATCGTGATTGGCAAAGTAGAGTTTGTTTCTTCTTGAACACTTGAATTGGGATCAATTGAGAGAAATTTGGAATAGAAATAGATTTTGATAGAGGCCGGAGAGATGGGAAAATTACAATGAAGTAATAAATCTATTGCAATTATACCAATTCAGTCCTAAACCTTTTTTTTTTCCAATTCAATCCTAAACATTTTACATTTGTGACAATTCAATATATTCAGCCAATTTTGGCCGGCTGACACTGAAGTGAACAATTTTATATTTCGAATTTTTATTAATTTTTTCATTTTTTTTTCTGTTCTTTCTCTCTTTTTTTTTTCCCCTTCTTCTCCAGGTTGATCGTTGGACCTTGGCGACCGACTAAAGGTTAGGGCTAGTGAGGCTCGACCTCATCCAGCGATGGCAATTCAAGCCTTGCCATGGCTAGGCGTGGCTCCTCACCCACGACGGCAAGGGCAAGCTCAACCTCTCTAGCAATAGTGAGGGCTAGCCTCGCCAAAGCTGGGCGAACTTGACCTCGCCTAGCAACGGCGAGGCTTGACCTCACCCATGATGGCAAAGGCAAGCCTCGGCCAGCGATGGCGAGATCAAGCTCGCCAGTCCTAGCCTCATGCTGATCGTCAGACCTCAGCAACCGACCAGAGGAAGAAGGAAAAAAAAAAAGAAAAAGAAAGAAAAGAAAAAAAAAAGAGAAAAGAAAAGAAAAATAAATAAATAAATAATTCAAAAAATATTAAAATATTATTAAAAATTGTAACACGTTACCGCCGCGGCGTCAGCGCCGTCAGTTGCGCTATGTAAGACAATTAGCGTTCATGTCAGTGCCAACCAGCCAAAATTGGCTAGATAGGCTGAATTAGCACATATACAAAAGGTTTAAGACTCGATTGCCAAAAGAAAAAGGTTTAATACCGAATTGGTATAATTGCAATAGATTTAGGATTTTTTTGATAATTTTCCCTTAACCAAGTCGACACCAAGTTGAAGCAGATTAGTCAGATTTTGATGGTGTCAAGGTTGGCCAACTCACTAGAGATAAGTGGCAAAAGTTCACTATAAATGCCATAACTTGTGTACGGCGATCATTTTGGTGCCATAACTTTTTTTCGGATCACTTTAGTGTCAAGTCGAAGGAAAATAGATTACTTTAATGACTCCGGCCAAAAAGCTGACCTAGCATTT
Organism: Syzygium syzygioides; assembly: GCA_031216285.1. Taxonomy (NCBI): domain Eukaryota; kingdom Viridiplantae; phylum Streptophyta; class Magnoliopsida; order Myrtales; family Myrtaceae; genus Syzygium; species Syzygium syzygioides. The sequence continues at coordinate 28,348,052 of CM062247.1, forward strand.
ATATTAAAAAACATGGTTTGACTTGTACACAAAATTGTGTGGCTTTTTTTCGAATTTTTCAATATATAATTTAATTTTTTTGAAAAAAAGTACACTTCAGCGGGTTAAACGGTGTTATTTTTTGTTTTTAATGCTGACTGGACCTCTCTGGCGAGCCGTGTTAGCGCTGCATCGGATTTCCGGCGAGCCACGTCAGCATTGGCACTAAAATGATCGTTTTTCAAAAAAGTTGGCACCAAAGTGATCCAAAAAAAAATTATGGCACCAAAGTGATCTTCATACACAAGTTGTGGCACTTCTGATGTACTTTTGCCAGAGATAAGCACCATCTTTTTCTTGACACATATTCACAAATTTGTGATTATCCGTTGTGATCCCTATATATATATATTTCAATAAGTTTTGAATTATTCAAAGTTATTGTTTTTGTAACAGTTTTTGTCCGCAATTAATCTATAACGGTTTTGTAACGTTTTATAAAGGTTTTATAATGGTTTGACTGCTATAAATTTGCAAATAGAGTTGTAATGGCTCTCTTTCTTTTACCTATTAATTGCTACTCTGAACATAAACGAAAATTGATATAGAATATTCTTATTTCGGATTATATACATTTCCTTTTTTTCTTGGGTTATACTCTATTATTCTGTGCGAAATAAAGAAGAAGGTTTTTTGTATTTTGGGAGTATAGCTGCTAAAGCCTATCGTATCGAGTTTTGTACTTCAAGAGGCGGAATTATCCTTAAGTAGAGTGCTTGCCCGACAATGTGAAGGATAATACCATAAGAGTTATTCTCTAGTTCTTGGCCGTAAAAGACATGATTTCACTGATTAGGTATCAATTCACGATCGGTTACGCCTAGAGGATTATGAAGCTTGATAGAGACATCAACAAAGGAACTCCAAAACGTTACTTTTGATCATAGGCTATACACAATGTTTCCTAGAGTTCCTTGCCGAGAGATCTGCACAAGTCACAGCCGAGAAGAAGAAGATTGTAAAGCTTGACCATATAAGAACCTCCATCAAGCAACATCCCAACAGTGATGAAATTTGTCAATCGTGAGCCACACCTATCAGGTCCTTCGTTTCAAATTAAATTTCAAAATTGATTTCGACTCATTTTGAACTTGTCTTTTGCACCTTGCTTTGTTTTTGTGAGATTTGGTAGAACCACTATTAACTGTTCTAAAAATTTATGCTATTAAATGAAGGTATAGTTTAATATGTAAATATTCTAACACTTCCTCTCATGTTTAGTCTAGTCTTTTTGCCTAGTACTAAATGTGGACATATTTAATTAGGGAGATAAATGGGACTGGAAAGATTTGAAATTAGGACTTTCAATTCTAATACCATGTGAGAATTTATGGAGGCATATGGGGTCTGGAAAGATTTGCACTCAGGATTTCCTACTCTAATACCATGGAAATATTCTAGGATCTTCAAGAAAGAGGAAAAGATAACCAATAAAGACTACATCTTTACACTATTGGCTTAACTTTAGATGATATTAGAGGGGCTATTTATGTCTGAACAATATCCATAGGAAAGGAGATAATCTAATCTAATGGTGAAATCAGCCTTCACATGTTGGGACAGATCACACCAATGTACTAAGCCAGCCTATCTCTATGTTTATGAATCTTCTCTATAAGCTGCACTCTAATAGCTTCAAGCATTGTGATAATAGGTTTGTCCTTGGCATCAATAATGCTTTTGCTGAAGCTCTTGCACCAGTTATTTAAGGAAATGTTGCATTTTGAGCTTATTCTGAAGTGAGACTTGCTCTACTACACTGGACACCTCTGGGACAACCAATCATATGCTTTCTCATTAACTACCTTTAGCTCTTCCATTGCCAAGTCAAAATCACATACTCGAGTTGCCATCACAGCCTTCCATACTAGCACTTTAAGTTCCAATCCTTTATGATGCAGCCTAAAGTTCTCATAAAGATGCCTCAAGCAAAATCTCTGTTCAGCTTCAGGCATTAGATTTGCTAGTGCCTACACCAATCCTTTCCGCTTGTCACACAAGAAAGTTCAGTATTTTAAATTTGTTGAGCTTGCAATTCCTAGGTCTTCTGTAATCATACTAATAAATCAATGTCATGTCTTGTATGTTTCTTGTCCCATGACTGCCCATGCAAAGGGATATATTTGATTGTTGGCGTCTATGACCACAGCTGCCAGAAGAATAACCTTGTAACCTGATGACAAATGACAACCATCAAACCCTATAAAGCGCGCACATCCTTCTAGAAAGCCCCTCTTCAGTGTATCCAAACAAATGTAAACTCCTTTAAATTTGAATTTGTCTTGACATTACTCGGTCTTGATTATACATGTGGATCTTGGATTAGCATCAAGAAGTGCTTGACAATAGCCCCTAAGCATCCCAAATCGCTCCTTCTCATTCCCTGTGATCATAGTCATTGCTGAAGCCCTAACTCTGTAGACCATTGACCTTGACAACTTCAAAACATTCTCATATTCTATTGTTTTCTTCATTGAAGCACCTAGCCATGTAGGATTATTCCTCAATCTATCACAATACTTGTTTGCTAGCCATTTAGTGCTTACTTGAGGAACATGTATGGCTCTATTACAAGTGTGTACGGGGTTGAAGGTTTTGACTTATAAAATAGGATTCTTTTGCACTTTGGAAGCATATATGAGCCAATCATAACCCTCAGAACACACTGCCCTCAACTTATTTCATGCATTCTTAGTGAACCTCACTTGTCTCCTATTTTTAGTGGCATAGTTCCTAATAGCCCCTCTAAACTTTTTAGCGTTACTAAAGCACATCCCAAACTTGAAGACAAGATTCTCCATATCAACCTCAGCATTGAACTCAGAATATCTATACTCATTTTGGCTTGTCATATTTAAGAAATCTACATTATCAGCTAATACATCAACATACAAGTTGTTATCTCCAACATCTATATCCTTCTCCATTGAACGATCACCCTGAGCACATCTTACATTTCTTCTATATAAGTCATCAAGATCAATAATGGTAAACCGATCTACTTCAACACCCTCAATACACCTAATATCAAGCATAGAATTGTTAACTTTTTCACATCCCTCACATGGTGCAAAATAGATGAAAAATAATGTTAATATATTTCCCTACTTCCTAGTGCATATATTCCCTTGACAAGTATACCTACGGTTATGCAAATCCAAGAAGATAAAGCTAAGTTTCTTTATACAAACACAATTAAGTCTACTAGATTGATGAGTTACTCAACAAAATCACTAAAGGAAGAAGTTTAACATTGCAATTGTTATAGCCTTAAATAGTGAAGGAAGCACAACGATAACATATCAACAATACTAGTACTAACCGGTCTCTTCCAAGCTTCCAGCAAACAAACGCTCATTTACTAATTCTATGGAAAAGAATTGGATTATTGTCCTAATTCTTGCTAGTTAATGATGGCTATAAATCAGGTAGATAAATGGACATGGTCCACTTTAGAGACCAACTAACTTAGCAAAAAAGCTTTATGTTTATCCACAAGTTTAGTAACTTATGCAATCATCCAATCCTTAAAGGCCATCAATGCAATCATCCAATCCTTCTTCCCTACTCGTAAATAAAATTACACCAGATGCCAAACGAGCGGATGGGTAGATCAAATACAATTAATTATGACAGTTCCTTTAGGTCTTTACTTGGTGGAGATAAAAACAGAAAATTCACAACTCGCACGAATTAATAGATTGGTTGTTAATAACAAAATATATATCAGAAAAAGCAAAACAAAAACATTTAAGTTGCAAATTAAGTACCATAGCCGGCACGCAGGGACCACGATGGCAGAAAATCAAATTAGAAAATTCATGATGAATATCACCATCATTACAAAATGCAACTCTCACGTGCATTAATTGAAAAGGAGACAAAATGCACCCAAAAATCGGATGGAACAAGCATAAGCTAAAAAATATCTCTTACTATCACTGCCGTTGCTGGCATTAGTGTGGTATTCCATAATATCCGTATACCTTGTCGACATGTTGCTTGAACAAGCTGTAATGGCCTTTTCTTGGACAAACAAACGATCAGATGCACCAATTTAGTAAACTGACCTTGGTCAAAACGAAGCAAATTAGAGGATGCTAAAATTTGATGGAATCGACGTTCCTCTAGTGCTTCTTCAAAGTGGTGCACCACGTGTTTTTGAATGAACTAACTGCAGTAAACAAATTCTTCAATTTATGATGATTTGGATAGCAAAAAAATCTTCATCAGGAGACTTTGCAAAAAATAATTGGTTTTTGTTCGCCTCGGACAGTGAACGAATTCCTCAATTCAAGTTATAAACTGAATTGATTCAAAGCAAATGCCAAAATCAATTTGCCCAGTGTCAAACACACCGTTCTCTTCCTCAAAAATTTTCCCTTTGAGCCTCTTTTCACCTTATTTTCTGGAGAAACTATTACTGCTATCAACCTGAGAAGCTTGGGAGTGTAGCAAAGAGGCTAAGGAGAGGCTCAATGAGAAGCTCTCGACACAAAAGGGTTAACTTTTTGAAGGAAGATTTAAGTCAGACGAACCTGACTTCTCTGTTAGGTCAAAACAGAATTTTTTTGACAAAATCAATTTAGGATCTTTCTAATTGTTGACACCTAAATTTTGCCCAAATCATTTAGAGTTTTATCGCATAAAAATTAGGGTTTAATTTTTAACACCTAAACCAAAAATATTTTCATTAAAACTGCATGACATATAGTTGTTAAGTGCATTTACATTAATAGGACTTATTAGAACATATTTTCCATATTCATTTTCAAAAATTAAATTAAAAAATTAGTTATGTAAAAAAAAAAAAAACCCAACGTTGAATTAGTCAACGCTAGCCCACTTCCCTTTCTTAGCCCTGCGGTGACCTGGGGAAGGGAAGAATGCAGCGGACAGAAGCCAGAACGAAAGCAGAGAGGCAGAGCAGACAACCCTAAGCAACAAAACAAAAGAAAGGGGGTGCATCGGGGAAGGTTTTAACAGCGATTACAGAAGAAGGAAAGTGATGGATCATAGCTGCACCCTACGCTGGAAAAAAACCCGCAAGGAGAATTGCAGCCGTTTTAGCCAAAAACGGACCTGATTCAGTCCCAAGAAGAGGACTGGCTGCTGGCGTACGAGAAGATGGGGAAGGTGCACTGATCAACAGTAGTTTTGAGCTGGGGAAGGAAGGAAAAAGCAATATTGACCGTCGTAAGCCCTTTTGGAGGGATGCCCAAAAAGAACCTACAAAAAGGTTCTTTAAAAAAGGGGAGAAGAGAACAACGCGAGGAGAGAGCTTCGGAGAGAGAAAAAAAGAGAGCGGGGAGACTAAGAGACTGAGAAAGGGGGAGGAGAGTTCAAAAAAGGGGGAACAGAGGTGAGACCGAGAGAGTTGGAGGGTGAACCCGAAGAGAACAGGGCTTGGCACGTTTGCCGGTCGTCTGCCCAACTTGCCGTCGATCCCGCCAAACCTCCCCAACCGTTGCGCCTCACCCCGGCCAGCCGCTCACAGGTAGGATTTCGACTTCCCCTGTTTCGGCTTCCTCCTCCCCTGCCTCTCCGGTGCCGAGCACACCGAGCCTATTCGGTAGTCGCCCGGCCCCGTCCATAGAGGCTTACACTCGTTTCACGCTCGAACAAGTCGATATAGGCATTATACGTCGAAAATAGGCCGTGAGCTCTCTCAAAATCGGACCCGTAATTCTAATCTTGACCGCACTAATGGGACAGTACAGGGTTAGAACATCAAACCAGGTTGTTTTGATTCGTGGGTGCTTCCTTGTAAACTGAAGCGAGTTTATGGTGTAGTAAGCTTATTTAAACCCATGCATATCACGTTTGAGTCAAAAACAGTGTTGAAACTCGGCCCCAAACTTGTTTTTGAACTCGCTCACTACTTGTTTGATAAAATGCCCAAGCGAATGTCGAATCTGTTTTCGTGAAATGGATGCTCTAGAGCTTCGATTTATGCATGAGCTCTTCCAATGTTGTCACTGACTTTATGATCTCTATCTTTCATGAGATTTCGTGGCATATTAACCTTGGTTCGAGTCGGCCGCGTACACACCTCTCTTGCTCCGGAAAGCTCTTCGTCACTGGCGATGCTCGCGGTTTGAGGCCGCAACTGTTAGCTCTCCATCATCGGTTTACGCGTGTTCACGCTCGTTTGTTCAGACTTAAGGTCTGTTGTTTGGGGAACAAAAAGCCTGATGGTCGGGAAGCTAAAATGCGTCGCCGATGTTAGCAATTTAGTGGTCGATGGTGCTGGTTTAGGGACTTTGGTTTGGTGATGGGGGGGTTGCGATTTCGATCCGCGCAAATTCGTTGTCAACGCCAGTCGAAGAGAATGGTTTGGGTCGCCGGCGCTTCATCAAGAAAAGCACGTTCTTGGTGAGCTCTCGGTAAAAAACCAGAAGGAATAGAAGGAAGTGCATGGCAAAGGCACGTGGGGGAGGAAAAAATAGTTAAGAAAAAGAAAGAAGAAAAGAAAAAAAGAAGAAAAGGAAGAAAAAAAGGAGGAATGGAAAATGAGTTCCCAGGTTGGTAGGAGAGAACCCGATCCAGATTTCTTATTTTATTAATAAAATATTAAAATATTCAAAAAATATATTAAAATATTAAAAATTCTAAAAAATGCTAAAAAATTTCGAAAAAGTTTCAAAATCCAGAAAAATGTTAAAAACTCTGAAAAACATTAGAAAAATTCACAAAATTTAAAAAAATTAAAAAAATTCAGAAAAATCTGGAAAAATTCCAAAAAAATCAGAAAATTAAGAAATGTTTAGAAATCAGTTTTGGGCTTAATTTCACTAGATTTTAGGTTAAAAACTCAAAAAAATGAAAATTGAGAAAAACTCTCTAAAAAATTCTCAAAAAATCGGATAAGCCATTAGGGCTTTACCTTAGAGCTTTTAATTGCATTTTCTTTTTAAAGACGATGCTAGGTCGCTGGTTGTTTATTTTCTTCATGATTATATGGTTGCGCACTTTTAATACATTGATTGCTATTTTTAGAACAGTTAGGTAAAAACTTAACTTTTTCGATAGGCTGTTTGGTACGTTAGTTTGCAAGTAATCAAGTTTAGGTACCGAAAGGGCACTGGTACATCACTAGTGTAATCAAGTTCCCGAATTTTGGAATCTCTGATTTTCGCACGCATCGAGACGATGCTCCCGCGTCTCGATTAGGGTTTCTAGCCAACCCTTGATCATGGCTAGTGGCGACTCCATTCAAATGCGTAAAGTAGAAAATTTTCGTCGCACGAGGTATAAGGCTTGGGAGTGCTTTAGTTTTTAGATTAATGAACCATTTGATTTGTCTTTCGAACGAATCAATCGTTGTTCACATCCATCGACAAGTACCTATTAGCCAAACCTCGTAGGCGGTGGGGCCAGCTCGGGGAGGTCGCGACACTGATATGGTTGCCAAAAAATTTTATAGAGAGAATTCAAGAACAAAGAGGATTCTCTCTAATTTGTTTGAGAGAAACATCTATAGAGAGAACTAGCACTGAGAATGGAAGACCAACGAGAGAAAGAAAATCCACAACGAGCCCTAAAATTCAATTTGGGATATCTCGTTCTTAGGATTCACCATTTTTTTTTACTAGTCACAACTTTTGGATGAAATTGTCCATGCTTTAATCGCCGGAATAAGTCGACCGGCAAAAATTTGGCCGGTGGGCGAGTTGGGGACCCTTATTTGAGACTAAGTGGGCAACTCTAGACCCTTATTTGAAATAAGATCCACTTTCAGCCCTTATTTGAGAAAACATATCTACTTCAGGCCCCTATTTGAAATTCTTTCAAAAATTTATGCCCCTCCTAAGGTGAGATTAATGCAAGACTGCAATGAAAAAAAGGCTTTGCTAAACTCTTAATAAAGTACATAGCCATTATTGGTGGTGTGTTAAACTTCATAATACACTTGATGGAATCACTTATATAAGTGTAGAATGAGGCCGGCCCTATGAAAATTATTGGCAATAATCTCTAGAGCGCTTATGAATAAACCAAGCATATGAATGGCCTATTAATGCAAAACCGCATTGAACAACAAAATTTATGGGAGTGTAATGTGATTGATGAAAATTATAATTTCCAAAAACAAATTCTTGGTTAATAGAAACTTCACCAATGATTACCTGAATTACATTTCATTCTTTATAGGTCTTGTTCTTAACCTAACAAGCACTAGTTCCAATGCATTATACTCCAATAACCCAACATTATTCTTACATTTCTTTTCAAAACCTTTTGAGATGCATTACCACCTTATTCTCATACGGTCCCCAGCCCTTGGGCTCTGACTACCTACTCTAATACAGTCCCTGGCTCCTTAACTCTTAAACGTCCCTCGCAACTTGAGCTTGGACATAGTCCCAAACAACCTAGGCCCTAATATCACTTGTAGAGTTTTTGAGAGGCAGCTTTGATACCACTTGTTGAAATTTGGAAGCATGACTACAATAAAAACTCTCTTAATGCTACAAGAACATATACTCAACACCACTCACACACTAATACCCACAACCTTATAATTAGGGGTGAGCGGTTTCAGATTTCGTACAAATTTCAGGTTCCGTACAGGTTTTACCTGAAACCTACCCATGGGAATAAGTTCCTCATTTTTTTTAACCTACCTTGTCACAAATTTCAGGGTTGGTTTCAAGGTCTACCCAAGTTCCACCAGTATTATTAATTAAATAATTGCAATGAATCATCACTTTTAATAACCACCACTTACTACTACGATCAACTGATGATAACTTATATTTAGAGACACAAAGAATATGAAATATTAACAAGTCATAAAATGAAAGCTTAAACTAGCGGTTTTAAATTATACACTCATTATCTAACGCCATGAAATATGACAGAATCACACGAAGACAAACAAAAAAAAAAACATAAGAACTTGTTTAAGATTCTACCTACCTAAAACCTGAAACCTACCCGCCGTGATACATTCCCTGAATTTTGGAACCTGGAACCTATTATGCGTATGTTGAAACCTGGAACTTACAGATTTTCAAGTTTCAGGGTAGACCCTGAAATCATACTCACCCCTACTTATAATACATACTTCACTCTTTTCACAACTCCACTCAGTGCACTCATTAATCTAAACACACACCACTCGCTATACAACACCACTCTCTACACAACACTCTACACGCATCACATGGAGCATCAGCTGCCTACAAATAGGAGTTAATACTGGTGGACTCCCTGCAAGCATTTATTACTTGCCAACTTGCTCTGGCAGATTTTCCTCCAAAGAATTCTAGAGGTGGCATACAAGGTTACAAGTTGTTGCCTGATTTTTCTTTGGAAATATATAGAGGTGGAGCTTGAAAAAAAATCAAGAGAATGAGAGAGAGAGACAGAGGAGGCGATGCTTCTTCAACAGTAACATTGGAAAAAAGTTCGTTTGCATGACTAGAATAGTCCTCTGATTTTATTGTGCAAAGCCAATCAATGTGCAGGTGCGCCTCAATGATTTTGTTTTTGCAAACAAGGAGAGTCCACTCAATGCTTTTGAACTTAGTTTACGTTCTTGGCCATTTGAGCCTGAGATTGTTGCTCAACTTAAAAGAGTGCAACTTCATTTTTGTAACGTTTTAGTATTATGTGTCGGATTATATGGCTGGCAGGTATAAACAATCGTTCATATTATCTACATACAATTCCTCCCCGTCAACTTTGATTTTGAACTTTTTAATCTCTCATTTCTAATTTAGCTTGCTTCTCACGTGGCAAATCCCTTCCCAGATGCAAATTGCAATTGCACTTTGCCCAAAATTATTGTCGCATAATAATTCTATGGGGCCACGGTTCATCTTACCTGACTTTCGTCAAGGGCCATCGATATCCAATGGATCTTAAGAAATGTCACCCATTATCACGGAGAGCATCCATTCTACGTATTCACATCATGTTCATGACTTCACGTTCATGATCAATTGTAAATCTCTCTCGAAATCATAAAAGCTGTGTCGATCAGAAATATCATCGATTCTTCTATTAAGTCTAAAGTTGTAATCGAGACAAGCTTTGGAGACTAATAATATAGAAAAATATCGGGAAAATGACACTGAAAGTGTCTTTAACTTTTGTATGGTGCTCATTTGAGAGTCATAACTTTTTTTTTCAATCATTTAAGTATCATAACTTTTGTCAAGTACTCTATTGAGTGCTATAACTTTTTTTTTGGATCACCTGAGTGTTATATATCTTTTTAATCGATCACTTAAGTGTCATAATTTTTAAAAAACATTCACTACTAGTGCCATGCCATGTCAGATTTCTGGCACTTTGGTGAACAATATTTTCTGAAAGATGTGACACTTAAATGATCGATTAAAAGTTATGCCACTCATGTAACCGAAAAAAAGTTATGGCCCTCAAGTGAGAGCTATATGAAAGTAGTGTCCTTAATGCGAAAGATATGCGGACTCTTTCTTCTCATAGTGACAACCTTCCAAGAGTTGCCTGACGATACAGAGACCACTTAAAGATATGTGATACAGAGACTAATTAACATTTTTAACATCCCTTCCCATAACATTACAGTCAAGTTTAGGGATCTCCACTTTTCTTCTGAAGCAAAATACAAGAAGTCGACCACTTTGTCATGTAAGTACCTCCTGCAACACCATTGAACAGCTCACATTAGCACGATTTTGCCTGAAAATATGTTGATATAAGCAAGATGGATACAGTAATTTGAATTCCGTCGAAATCTCATATTATTGGGTGTGTAAACTGTAACGTAAGCACATACATTTACATCCAGGGGAAGGCCGCGGGTCGCTTGGAACCGATTCACCTGCATGCAAAGTGCAAACCATGAAAAATTACAGATTTCCTTTTCTTTTTCCTTGATGTAAACAATGAAAAACTTAGAGATTTGTTTTCTTACAGTATGAAAATTAATACCATAATAAATAAAGAGATTATGTGGAAGAGATGAAAAGAAAGAAAGAAAAACGTCCTCACCCGGGCATCGGCCTGCCGAGATGATCATGAAATGAAGGGCCAGAACCATGAACATGCACAAAAGTTGCGCAATCGAAGGAGACGAGCAAAAGTCTTGGGCGCCATTTCTTTCCCCTTCTTTTTCTTTATTTTCCCTCTTTTTTCTTCTTCCTGTTTTCTTCCCTTTTTCACGTACCCTCTTCTTTTCTCTCAAGATGTGTCATGAGCTTGGTTTCTGCAGAGCTCTATGGCCACTTATATAAGCAAATGATATGCGTTTGATACATGGAGTTTGCTTGATTAACGTGTAAAAGCGGGACGTAGAAATTAGGGGGTTGTGCCAAAAGTCTTTTTGCCCTATTAAATGGTGCATCTGACGATGGTATGCTCTTTGTATTTCTGGAGTTTCAGCAGCCCCCTATGACTAAAATTCACGAATTTTCATGAGAAGTTGCTGTCCGATGTCTGGTTTCGTAGTCCAAGTTTTCAATGGACTAAACTTGGACCACACGGAATGGCCTCCATCCACCATGCACGTTGTAGACAGCTCTGGTGTAAGTTCAGTTTAGTCAATACTTGTGTTCATATCCACGCTTCGCAATGGATTTATCTTTGACAATAATTAAGATATCTGTATTACTAAAAAGATCCTTTTCTAATATTGCGCATTTGTGCTGTATAGAAATATACCATGTTTTTAAGCTATCATAGTGTCAATGACAATAAAAAAAATTATAAAAATTATTCATGTCAGTGCCGGCCATAGCACATAGGACTACCGACATCCATGTTAGCAATTTTTGACTAAAATTGGTCGAATGGACTCAATTAGCAAAACTAAAAAAGGTTTAGGACTCGATTGACAAAATTAAAAAGTTTATTATTGAATTGGCAAAAATGCAATAAGTTTAGGACTTTTTGGATAATTTTTTCTATTCTCGTCAAACTGAGGCAACAAATCTCAAAGGTTATTATATTAGATTTTGTTACCTTAGGTTCAAAGAACACTTTCTAAGTAATCCATAAAACTAAACTTTGTATTTCATAAACCGTTGTTTGTCCTCGTGTTATACATGTCATTAATGATTTAGAAGTTGAGTTATATTAAATTGAATTCAATACACTTAATAAGCGTGTTGGACACTCATCAAGATAGCCCTTTTACATTAAAAACGATTTCGTGTTGACTCTGAAGACATGCACACGTTTTTCAAGGCAGTTAAAGTATACATTGAAATTGAAGGAGTGCACCAAAGTTTGTGCCTACCGGGGAAAAATGATCAAAGGGAAGAAGATGGGTCCGCGACATCTTTAAAATGAAAAAGTATAGTAAATCAAGAGGTGCATGCTCATGGTTGTTATGCCACCTTTCAATATCATCTACGAAATTGAACAGCAGTTTCCTAGATGACACCTTGTATAAAAAAAAAAAAAAACCATTCTTTGATGCTTGTATGAACAACCATTGCATTTACTAGCAGTCTTGCAGACTGTGCAGTCTTCTTGAAATGGGGTGGATCTCCCATATTCTTTTCATCCTAGATCCGCAGCTCCTTTCACACACAACATTCCTTAAACTCTTAATTCTTTCCCGGCTGCATCCAGCAGATTTTCTAGCCCCGATGATCATTAGAAAAAAGTGGCGGATCCGGCGAAAATGGCACTCCTGATGAACTGACGCAGGGCGGATCTAACAATCTCTCAAGGATTGTGTCACCTGCAAGTTCGCTTTTAGTGTAATTTTTGCATATGTACTTGAATATTAAGTGTGACCATAATTCAAGAATATTAAGTGTGACCATAATTCAAGATAGCTCAGGATGAACTTGTTGAATCTATTTGGTCGTGCCTTTTGTGATTTTAATAGCATATATATGAGTAATTAGGGGCACTGATCCCTGAAGATGTGATGACAAATGATGCTGAGTTCTTGCACTGGATTTGGATCTATTCCGTTTTTTTTGGATCATAGGATAGCTGTTAAGTTTTAATTCAATAAATTAAGCTTATATCGAGAACGAGAGAGAGAGAGACGTGAAGAGGGCCAATTCCTCGTATTCATGTTCAGTTCGTCCCTTCACTTTGGTGTTCGATTGTCACATCTGTTCCATTTAACATATGTTCGAAAAAATTACAAGCAGATTATCCATTTACTTAATGATTTCATATATTTTCGATACAACATATCGAGTAGGACATCGATCATGAAAGAAAACATACACACCCGACTCTTCGGTCACTGACAACCTATATTCCAACTCGTCAATCTTTGATCAACCATGACCTATAAAGTTCACTAACGATAACTTTTTAGCTGCGCTCTGTAAAAAACAAAAATAAAAACACGTAATCCAAGAACGACTTAACACTTTCCCATCGTCCAAAAGGACAACGAACAGTAAAATTTAAGTCAACCCAAAATCCGGAACCTCCACTTGTCCTGTTATGGGACACTTCTAGGCTCTAGCCGATCCATTGTTGGAGTACAAGTACCTCCTGCAGTGACAGTAAATATTTACTAATTATACTGAATAGTCGTTTTGAATTAGTGGCATGTCAAAAATCTCATTCGAATGTGGAGAATATGTTAGTAAAAGCATACGTGTACATCCGGGGGACGGTTTTGGGTTGCTTCCATCTGCTCCACCTGCAAACCGTTGTAAATGAATTATTTAATTGGATGGATTGATGTACATCGTCAAAACTGCAAGAGAAACGCTTACGGATTACTAGCGAAAGTTGCTCACGCATGACACGTCTGGGGGTGCGAGCAAAGTAGAGAATTATAGTATAAACAAAGTGGATTTGGGATATTCTAAAAAAAGAAAAAATTATCCAAAAAGTCATAAACCTTTTGTATAGTAGTTAATTCAGTCCTAAATTTTTTAATCGCATCAATTTAGTCCTAAATATTTTGACAAATTGTCAATTCAGTCCTCAACCTTTCAATTATGTCAATTTAGTCCTAAACCCTTTAAGAATTTGTTCATTTAGTCCTAAACCTTTTAAAGAATTACTAATTTAGTTTTTCTAGCTAATTTTGATTGGAAATCGCTGTCATGATAGTCAATCAACGTCGGACGTCCTACGTGACGCGGCCAACATTGACGTAGATAATTTTTTTATATTTAAAAAATTTTCCGAGGGCTACGACACCCTTGCCAAATCTTGTGAGGCGAGGTGTTGCGGCCCAAGCCCTCACCGACCATAGTGAGGGCAGGCGAGGACCATAACGCCCTCACAGTGGCCCACGAGGGCCTGGGCGAGGGCTCACAACATTGTCGCCTAGATCCGGCAAGGGCTTCATGGCCCTCGCATAGTGGATGGTGGCCCCATCGGCCCTGTGAAAAAAAGAAGAAGAAAGAAATATAAGATCAAAATAAAATTCAGAAAAAATTTTAACAATTGTCTACATCAACACGGACTATGCTACGTTAACAATTTCCGATCAAAAGTAACCAGAATAATTTGCTAAAAGGTTTAGGATTAAACTAGCAAATGCTCAAAAGGTTGAAACTACATTGGCACAATTGAAAGGTTTATGATTGAATTAACTGCCGTACAATAGGTTTATAACTCTTTGGAAATTTTCCCTTCTTGAAAATGATTTTAGTATTTGTCTGAATTTAACATATCTTCGGAATCCACGAAACATGTTGTGGGATAAGATGACAAATATATCGATCATTTCGATTTGCCATTTTGCCCAATATTTGGTAGTATACCGATGATGCAAATTTGCGTAGAAAATCGGTACAAGTTGTATTCACCAGTGTCGATGGTGCAGAACGTGAGACGCATCAACAAAAATTACACAAGCTATGTAGTTGAGAACTTGAGATCAATCCATCTGATAATACGAAAGAAGTGAAGAGAATGAGCAGCTAACCCCCACAATTGCCTCCTGGTCCTCGGCGTACTGCAGAGACGATGACTGAATGAAGGATCACAACCATGAAAAAGAACAGAAATTTCACAGCCCAATAAGACGAACTTAAATCCTTGGATGCCATTTTTTCCTTTTTTTTTCACGCACCCTGCTCTTCTCCTTCTTCTCTTTTTTAGGGTCGTAGAATAGCTCGAGCTTCTGATGAGCTCCATGGCTACTTATATAAGCAGTCAAGACAGCAATCTTCTTTGTTCGTGGATACGACCCGACCAACGCGTACGCAAATCAGTTGACGCGAAGTCGTGCCTATGGACTCTTGTTCATTGAATAATACCCATAGAAAATCAAACATGTTGAATTTTGTTGAGCAATAGACAGTGACATTTCCATTTCTAAAAGTTTATCGATGGCAAAGATAGGTATAGCAATGCAATGTATGGTCGCAGCTTAGGGTGTGTTTGATAACATTTCTGTTCTTGAAAATAATTTTTTTTTAAAATATTTTTTTTCTATTTCTATTCCCTAAACGAGTTTCTGAGCAGAAAAGCGTTTTTGGTAACTGTACAAAATTTATATTATTAGAATAGAAAAAGAAGAAAAAAGCATTTAGTACGACCCTAAAAAATTTTATGACGTGGAATTTTCTTAGTTTTTTAATAATTTTATGAGATTATTCCAATAGTTAAATTTTTTTCTTTTCTTTTTTTCCTCCCTCTCCTTCCTCTTCTAGCCGGTTGCCGAGCCTCGGCAATGGTTAGCGAGGTTGGCCTCGCCATGGCCAAGCGAAGCCAACATCATGGTAGTTGGGCGAGGTCCGCCTCATCATGGTTGAAGGGATTTATCGAGAACCGAAACAGAACGATCACGAAAAAAACAGAGAAAATAGACGATGCACGAATTTACCCAGGTTCACCCTCGAATAGGGCTATGTCCTGCAAAGAGATTTCACTATATTTTCGGTTTACAGCCACTCAACTCGTTACAATGATCAGAAAAACGAACAAAATATATATATACCCCAAACGAGCCCAAAACCTAAACCTATATGAAATCTCTTAATTTCGTACCATACGGGCCAGCCCAAACCCGTTGAGGTTTCGGGGGCGCTGCCCCCGAGCCCCCGCCCGCTCACCGGCGAGCAGGGCAGCCGTCCGCTGACCGGACAGCGGAACCCCCGTCGGGGGGCGCTGCCCCCGAACCCCCGCCCGCTGACCGGGCAACGGGGCACCCGTGTCGGGGGCGCTGCCCCCGAACCCCCGCATTCCGCACGCATGGGTCACATGTCGTTGGACAACATTTCAATTTCCCTAAGCTCACGTGGGCGTACCCGGTGTGAGAAACAAGGGTCCCCGAAGTATTCACCAACTCCAACAATGGTTGGGCGAGGCCTAGCGACCAACTAGAGGAAAAAGAAGAATGAAGTAAAAAAATGACTTCTTTAAAAAATTATTTCCAAGAATAAAGAAGTAGGGTTTTTTTACTTCTTGTTTTTGTTCCAAATCTATTCGCTGGCCAATTTTCTATTATGGGAAATTGAAAAATTTGCTGAAATTAACAAACGGATTTTTGTTCTTTTTCTATTCTAAGGAACAACAGAGTAAAAAGATAAGGAAACGGGATGATTACCAAACAGGCTCTTATTGTATGATGGAGGTAGGTTTAGAAGTAGAATGACAAGTCCCATGTATTTTAGAGATTTGCAAGGGTTGAGGATGTGTGAAGTGATGTGATCCTCCTGAGTTTTTCTTTTTCTGAGTGTATTGCGCTTGCTGATATTGAAATATGGAAGTGCCAATCTTGTCAACGGTCTAGTGAACGTGTATGACCGCAACCAGGACAATCAAAGATTGTCTGACCATTATAAACCCTAGTCGAATTTGCCGTCCAAGACTAGATGAACGATTTGTCTGACCGATTCGCCATTCACGTTGTCACGTCAAGAAGTAGACGTCCGAAGTGTTTACAGTATCTGGCAAAGGATTACAAGCAACCCAAAACACCCAACCCTCGTTCCAATTACTACGAATATAATCGAGTATTAACTAGAATATTAGAAAGGCGTGGCTTATGGTTTTGGTTGAATATTGGCACAGAGGATGCGATAAACACTAGTACACTTGCAAACGAACACTCGAAATGTGCACTCATAAATCATATAGCGAGAAATCTCTCAATTTTTTGTATTTCTAAACAAGAGGTAAAACTGTCTAAATACGGTGAAAAGAATAAATAAATACTATGCAAACCCTAGGTGACATAAGAAAAACCGAAATTAATCAAAAAAGTTTGGAAAAATAAATAAAGCCTAGAATAACTGGAAAATAGACATAAATATAATAAAAAAGAGCCTCGAAGCGCACCTATGATCGTTCTATCACTAGCTGCAAGAATTCTCGTTGTTAATAGCCCACCTACTTGATTTGCACTTGTCCGAACAGCCCAAAAAGTCTTCAACAGCTGCGTCCACGTCAATCCTCTCCACTTGAGAAAAACTGGGAAAATTACTTAATCACTTCTAAACCGATTGAGCATATGATAATTCAGTCATGAATTTTTTAATTTTGTTGATTCAATCCAAATCTTTCTTGTAAAATTTTAATATAGTCTTTCTAGTTAATTTTCGTCAAAAGACACTGTCATAGCAATTCAGTCATCTTCAGTTATCTTATGTGGACGCACCGCTAAGTCGGTGATTTTCAGTAAAAATTGATCGGAGTAATTATATTGAAATTTCGCTTAAAGATATAAGACTAAATTGACAAAATATAAATAGTCCGTAAAACAGGTTTAAGACTTATTAGACCATTTCCCAAGATAATTAATGTATACATCAAATTGATGAAGGGCACCAAAATCTACGCTGACCGGGGAAAAGTAATAAAAGAGAAGAAGAGCGGTCCATGACATTTTAAGAATAAAAAGTATAGTAAGTCAAGAGGTGCGTCCACATTTCAATGTCATCCGCGAAATTGAGCAGCAGTTTCCTAGATGACACCTCCTTTAAAAATCGGCAAAAGAACACTATTGGTGCCATAACTTTTTTTTGGATCACTTTGGTACTAACTTTTTTGAAAAACGATCATTTTAGTGCCGATGCTGACATGACTTGTCAGAAACCCTACGTGGTGCTGACATGGCTCGCCGGAGAGGTCCATAGCTCACCGGAGAGGTCCAATCAGCATTAAAAACCAAAAACGACGTTGTTTAGTCCGCTGACATATACTTTTTTAGAAAAATAAAATTTATATTATATTTAAAAAAAACATCAAACATTGCAGCAGCAACGAGGGCTCCCTCGCCACTGCCGCTGCCACCCCACCACTGCCGGGAAGGGCCGACCCCTAGCCGAGGCCCAGCGACCCTCGCCAAGAGGAAGCGATCGCCTTTGCTGGGCGAGGCGAGACCTCGTCGTTGTGACCCAGGCGACGGTGAGATCGGCCTTGCCAGATCTGGCAAAGCTCGCCGATGGCCGGCGGGGCGAGCTTCACCAAATCTGGCGAGGCCGACCTCGCCGTCGCTTGAGTCGCGACGACAAGGTCTCGCCTCGCCCAGCAAAGGTGAGGCCGACCTCACTGTTGCCTAGGTTGAGGCGATGGCGAGGTCTCCCCTCGCCCGGCAAAGGCGAGGCCAACCTCGCCATCATCGTGACCCAAGCGACGGCGAGGCGAACTCGCCTAGCCAGGGGCCAGCAAGACTTACCCTCGCCAGTGGCCAGCAAGGCGAGCTTCGCCAGAGGTCGGCCTCACGGGCCCTCCCCTCTGGCCGGTTGCCGGACCGGCGACCGAAAGAAAGTTAGGAAAAAAAAATTACAAAATTCGAAAAAAAGCCACATAATTTCCACATGTACAAGTCTGACCAATATTTTTAAAATATAAATGCCACATTAGCTTTTTGGTCGGAGTCACTAAAGTGATCTATTTTCCTCCAATTTGATACCAAAGTGATCCGAAAAAAAGTTATAGCACCAAATTGATCTCCGTACACAACTTATGGTACTTCTGGTGTCATTTTGCCTTTAAAAATCCATTCATGATGCTAATATGAACAACCATTGCACTTCTTCGCGATGTTTAAAAAACCATTCCTAGATACATCTCCGATATCCATTTCATCCTCATGCCCTAAACCTGCTAAGACCTTGGTGTACATAGCAAAAATTGCGTACGAATTAGAGACATCTTGGGAGTGCAAGCAATGAAAACTTACGGTATAGAGAAAGATGTCGAGTGCTTTGGGATATTTGAGAAAATGCTTTTTTAAGTACTTTTCCGAAATATGAAGAAGATTTAACTTGACTTCGGGATGCATGACCCGTGTTTTGGGACAAGATTGACTAGTTATATCGATTGTCTTGGATTACCATTTCGCCCGGTATTTGGTAGTATACCGATGGCTCGCAGTAGATCAAATATTGAAGGATTTTCTCGCTATACTTAACTAAGACAAGCATAGGCTACACGAGTAGCGTAAGTAAAGTTCTACGCATCTCGCATCTATCACCTATGGCTATGATATACATATTTTTACTTTTAGCAACCGACTCACTACTCGTATCGACCTGGCAGAACATGAGATACATATTTTGACGATTTGCCAATTTAATCCTAAATATTTTGATGATTTGCCAATTTGCTCCTCCTAAACCTTTTTTTGTGTCAATTTAGTTCTAAACATTTGGAAGATTTGCCAATTTAGTTAGAAGTCTTTGCATTTTCCTAAAGTCCTTTCACTACAAAAAAACGCTTTTTTTCCGACAAAATTACCAACGAAGAATTCTGGAAAATTCGTTGGAAAGGGAATTTCCAACGAATTTTCCAACGAAAAAAAATTCGTTGGTAATAGCTCGTTGGAAATTTTTCCAACGAAAAATTTCAATTTTCGTTGGAAATTTGCGATGAATTTTATTTCGTTGGAAAACTCGTGGCTAAATTCGTTGGAAAAATAACAAAATTTTTTGTCGAAAAATCGTTGAAATTTTTTTCCAACAAAAAATTTTTCGTTGGAAAAATTACAAAAAAAAAATTTTGTCGAAAAATCGTGGAAATTTTTTTTCCAACGAAAAATTTCGTTGGAAAAATTACAAATTTTTTTTTGTTCGAAAAATCGTGGAAATTTTTTTCCAACGAATTTTTTCTTTCGGATTTTTTTCGGATTTTTTTTCGGATTTTTTTTTTCGAATTTTTTTTTCGGAAATTTTATTTCGAAAAAGGCGAGGGCCAGCCTCGTCGCCGGCGAGGGCCAGCATCGTCGCCGGCGAGCGCCGAGCTCGCCCAGATCTGGGCGAGCTCGAGCTCGCCGGCCATGGCGAGCTCGGCCCTCGCCATGGCCGGCGAGGGCCAGCATCGTCGCCGGCGAGCGCCGAGCTCGCCCAGATCTGGGCGAGCTCGAGCTCGCCGGCCATGGCGAGCTCGGCCCTCGCCAAGGCCGGCGAGGGCTAGCATCGTCGCCGGCGAGCGCCGAGCTCGCCCAGATCTGGGCGAGCTCGGCGCTCGCCGGCCATGGCGAGCTCGAGCACCATCAGATCAGATCGAACAACAGACATCATTTCCAAAAAGGAAAAAAAAATCGGAAGGCTCCGAGAGATCCCGAGAGGAGGAGGACCACGACCGACCAGGGAATGGAGTTGGGGGAGGAGGCGTGATCGTGCGAGGGCCGAGGCTTGACGACGTCGTCGGGGATCCTCTTGTTGAGGTCGCGGAGTATCTCCACGAGCGGGCGGGTGACGAAGGAGGACGAGAACGACCGGTCCAGGGGGACGACGTAGTTGGAATTCGGAGCCGGAGGAGGAGGGGGGGCAACGGGGGAGGAGGCGGAGGGGGTGACGGAGGGAGAAGGGAAGGGGGCAACGGGGGAGGAGGCGGAGGGGGTGACGGAGGGAGAAGGGAAGGGGGCAGCGGGGGAGGAGGCGGAGGGGGTGACAGAGGGAGAAGGGAAGGGGACAACGGGGGAGGAGGCGGAGGGGGTGACAGAGGGAGAAGAAGGGGGCAGCGGGGGAGGAAGCGGAGAGAGAGAGAGAGAGAGAGAGAGAGAGAGAGAGAGAGTGAATTTTGAAATTGAACGAGCGCGAAAATGAAGTAAGATTTTTCGTTGCAAAATTTGTTAGAAAATTATACATACTAAAATAATTTTCGAAAAATTAAAATTCGTTGGAAAATTCGTGGGAAATTTCCTACGAAAAAATTTTCGTTGGAAATTTCCGACGAATTTTCCAACGAAAATTGTACACACTGAAATAATTGCCCGGGAAATTAAAATTCGTTGGATAATTCGTTGGAAATTTCCAACGAATTTTCCCACGAATATAAAAAATGCCGAATAGTACCAGGTTTTTTTGAATTCGTTGGAAATTTCCAACGAAAAGTTTTTCATTGAAAATTTTCAACGAATTTTCCAACAAAAATTGTACACAACGAAAAAATTGCCGAAAAATTCAAATTCGTTGGAAATTTCGTTGGAAAGTTCCAACGAATTTTCTAACGAATATAAAAAATGTTGAATAAAATTAATGTTTTTTTAAATCGTTGGAAAATTTATTGGAAATTTCCAACGAAAAATTTTTCGTTGGAAATTTCCAACGAAAATTGTACACTACGAAAAAATTGCCGAAAAATTCAAATTCGTTGGAAATTTCGTTGGAAAGTTCCAACGAATTTTCCAACGAATATAAAAAATGTTGAATAAAATTAATGTTTTTTTAAATCGTTGGAAAATTTATTGGAAATTTCCAACGAAAAATTTTTCGTTGGAAATGTCCAACGAATTTTCCAACGAAAATTGTACACTACGAAAAAATTGCCGAAAAATTCAAATTCGTTGGAAATTTCGTTGGAAAGTTCCAACGAATATAAAAAATGTTGAATAAAATTAATGTTTTTTAAAATCGTTGGAAAATTTATTGGAAATTTCCAACGAAAAATTTTTCGTTGGAAATTTCCAACGAATTTTCCAACGAAAATTGTACACTACGAAAAAATTGCCGAAAAATTCAAATTCGTTGGAAATTTCGTTGGAAAGTTCCAACGAATTTTCCAACGAATATAAAAAATGCCGAATAAAATTAATTTTTTTTAAATCGTTGGAAAATTCGTTGGAAACGTCCAACGAAAATTTTTTCGTTGGAAAATTCGTTAGAAATTTCCAACGAAAAATTTTTCGTTAGAAATTTCCAATGAATTTGGCGACGAAAATTTTTCGTTGGAAATTTCCAACGAATTTTCTCATTCGTTGGAAAATTTGTTGCAAATTTGTGACGAAAATTTTTCGTTGGAAAATTTTCGTGGCAAAAATCCGTTTTTTTTGTAGTGTTTAGGTTAAACTACTTTGCATTTCCCCAAAATCCCCTAGGAAAATTGAATCAAACGCAGCCTTAGTCCTAAACTTGTAGGCTACTTGTTCTTACCAAAGCAGTTTATGACTAAATTGGCAAATCGTCAAAAAGTTTAAGACTAAATTAGCATTTTTATGACTCAATTAACTTCCATACAAATTTATGATTTTTGGGATAATTTTTCCTGTATAAAAGCGTCACATGTTTCCGAAACCACGCGGCCGAAAAATGTACGCAAAATCAATGGCAAAGTCTATTTCCTCCTTCCTCACCCGACTCCTGTTTGGAAGAACCAAAGCAACCACCAGCATCCATGCAAAACCGACCCAAAGGTTCGCCAATATTGCCAGGACATCCCTCGAGGACCTCTCTTCAGAAACGCTCGTCTTGGACTTCGAGGGCACGCTCCTTCGGTCCTCTACCCTCTTCCCTTACTTCATGCTCGGGGCCTTCGAAGCAGGAGGCTTCTTGAGAGCTCTCGTGCTGCTTCTTGCGTACCCTTTCGCGTGCCTGCTCAATCAAGAAACGATGCTCGACGTGATAGTGTTCGTATGCTTCGTTACGGTCAGAAGTGAAAGCTTCAGGATCAGGAGCGCCGTTTTGCCCATTCTTCTTGGAGGACCTGGGCCGCGAGGCAGTTGATGGCGTGATGGGTTTCGGGCCAAGAGTGGCAGTCACAAGGTTGCCGAGGGTCATGGTCGAGGAGTTCCTGAAGGAGTCGTTAGGGGTCCACGCGGTGGTGGCAAGAGACGTAGCGGGGTTCTGAGGGCGGTTCGCGGGCTTGATGGAGAAGAACGAGGCGAGGCAAGAGCTGATTCGGCTGCTTGTTGAGGGAAGATTAATGGGTTCTCGTGCAACTTGTGTCGGATGCTTCGGCAGACCTTGGCCTTTTGACCATCACCAGCTTCTTGCTCACTGTAAGGTGATGGAGAACAACCACGAACCCTCTCTCTCTCTCTCTCTCTCTCTCTCTCCCCTTCATTTTCTGATTATGCGTGTCAATATCATCCATCTGTCTCAATATAGGCTTGTGGGAAGGCTACTTTGAAGAATGTTTCAAGTCGCTCTTAGCCACCGAAGAATAATTAAAAGAAGTACAGATTGTCTTCATATGACAGCTCCACGTTAACATCTATATAGCATGGCGAGGACTTCCAAGAAATTTTACTTACTAATCTGCAGTATTGAATTCCAATTTTTACTATTGTACATCCAAGCATTTTCACGCATCCCTACATTAACAATAAATAAAAAAATTTTCAAGCAAAGCTTCGTCTGATGTTAAACTAAACACTCGGACATCAAGATCACAGTTACATGTCCGATTCATACCTTGTGATGAATTGATCTTCGTATGAGCCTTAACTATTTATTAAACTTTGCCCAACTCAATCTCATCAAAAGAAATAACGTCCATCATTCTTTGCTTAATTTGCCATGTATGTCTATCATGTACCTTTTCCAATGACCGAAAATATGAGCATTAGAAGGTTTCTTTTTCTCATTTAGTGCGGTCTAGTATGCATCTCTGTTGGAAACAGAAGCGAAAAACGAAAAGACAGAACACCAGAAATTTACGTGGTTCGATCACGAAGTGATCTACGTCCACGGGCGAGGCAAGACAAAGTTCCACTATAATCAAAAGAGAGTACAAATTTCAGAAGTCGAAACAACGACAAAACCTCACGGCTCACCAAAACTCTCTGAAAGCAAAACTCTCTCTGTACTACAATGAGAAAATCTAGCCACGGTACAAATAGGGTTCCCGAAAATTTTTCTCGGGAGCGTAGCCCCCGAACCCTCCGCACATTGGTTCGCTTCCTCCAGCTTGGGCGGTCCGCTATGGAGATTTGTTCGCTTACTGCGGGTTGGGCCTATCGGCCCAACCCTTCGCGTCGCGAACCAAATCTCAATTTTCTTTCCACTTTCGGGTCGCACAAAAATATGTCGGGTCGGGTCATGAACCGGACCGAATACATAAAATTCAAGACATATTTAACAATCTCGATATAAATTTTTCGTGATTTAGTAGAAAATGACTGACTAAACCTTCCTATTACTGTTTCAACAGGAAGTCTACAAGGTGAACCAAGCAGAGGAGGAATTGGCAACTCCTCCCAAGCGAGAAATAGCCGAAGCCCTTGATCTTCCACGATGGCAAATTGACCTTCAGACCAACCCCACTTGCCACCCTCGCCATGTTTGCGTGGCTTCCGGTTGGCCTCCGGTTGGCCTCCCTCCCTCCATCCTCAGAATCACTCTCGGCATGCTCTTGCCTCACTCAATCTCAAGCCCTGTATTGGCAATGACAGGCATGAAGACCACCGTATCAAAACCCCAAAACCCTATTTTCCACCCCAATCCACCTGCCAACAGCACAAAGGGCACTCTCTATGCATGCAACCACAAGACCCTCTTGGACCCAATCTATGTCTCCCTTGCCCTCAACAAGCCCCTCGCCACGGCCATCTATAGCCTGAGCCCGTTCAACGAGGCCATCTCCCCAATCCGGACAGTCCGCCTGGCCAGAGACTGCGAGCAGGACACAAAGCTTATGAGGCAGGCCCTGGCCTGCGACGACCTCGTGGTGTGCCCCGAGGGGACCACATGCAGGTGGCCCTACCTGCTCAGGTTCAGCCCGCTGTTCGCATGAGTGAGCGAGGACATAGTCCCTGTGGCTATCAACGTTAAGGTTAGCATGTTCGATGGGTCAACAGGCCGCGGACCCAAGTGCTGCGACCCAGTGTTCCACGTCATGAACCCAAAGCCGAGCTATACTCTCCAGATCCTTGAGAAAGTGCCGGCCTCTTGCACATGTGAGGGCAGTGGCAAGTCCGGAGTTGAAGTTGCAACTTATGTGCAGAGCCAGATTGCTGGGGCTCTAGGGTTTGAGTGCACACTCCTCACAAGAATGGACAAGTACATGGTCTTGACTGGGAATGATGGGAGGGTACAGACCAAGAATTGAATTTAAAAGTATGAAAATCTAGCAGTTTGTGGTGGCTAGTGATATCAATCATCGCATCAAAAGGGCTCAAAATAAACATGAAAAGTACAATTACGTTGTTACCTTTGGAAGGTTGCTAAAAATTCCTAGGAATAGAATTGGGATTTTCGCACTAGGTGGAGACGCATATACAAAAGATGCATATCATTATCTCTTATGGTGTCTCTATACACGTCGTTTTTAAATAGAATGATGACATATATCACTAAGTTTTTCAAATATCATTATCGTAAAGATAAGTATCGAGATCCTATGCATGTGATACATTGTAAGATAATAAAAAGATAGAGATTCTGTATTCGATCTAGACACATGTCTTTGATCCAAAAGTGTGGGAAATCTTTTTTTTTTTTTTGGGTGGAGGTCAAGCCTTGTAATGGTGGATATTGATGTTGTTACATCGGTACAAAGATATCTTGGAGAGCTGCTTTGGCGTGAAAAACTGGAGACTATAGTATGTGGATCTTTATCAGCAGTCACTAAGATTTCGTGCACATTCCAAGGCAAACCAATTGCACATAGCATACAAACCAGTTCCTGGATGTAGCTTCATTTGCTCTTCAAGCCTCAAGATCACACCCCTTTTTCCCCACTTATAATAGCCTCAAGATCGCTGTATAAAATGCTTGATTCTGAGGGTATTGAATATGGTGTCCTGCCTCATACAAAAGTTCCTGTCTAGCGGCTTCAGTTCAATCACATTCCCTCGAAACTGAATCTTCCAATGTACGAAGTCCATCACCTATCCTTTAGATCTCGAAACCCTAGACGGACATAACTTAACAAGTAACGGATAATTGTTCTGTGCTAAGATTAGCATAGACGACATTAAATGTATAAACGCGTATATTGTATGGGTCTTTTCTTTACTTTTTTTGATACCATGTTTATATGATCAAGTCATGTTTAACCCGGTTTTAAATTGTAATGTTTAATGTAATCAGACCTACTTCTACTTCTCTTTCATTTCATGGCAAGACAATTTTTGTCATCACCATCACGTGTGACCAAGAACATAGTCTATCCACCAACTGAGATACAGAATTCCAGTTTTAAACAAATATTATCTTCTCATATTTTTTACTCTACTCTGTCTATTACATAAGTTGACATCATCCTCTACATATACCAACATCATTTTTTTTTTCAAGATCCAATGGATCTTATGCATGTATGACCTAAAGAGTATCAAGCAACTAGGGGTGTCAATAATACCCGAAACGATCCAATTCGAACCGATCCGAACCGAAAATTTTGGGTATTTTCAAAGTGGTTTTATTCTAGTTCTGGTAGTAAGCAAAAAAAATTGGATACCTTGACGGGTTCGGTTCAGTTCAGTTTGATTACAATACCCTCACTGACCCAATCTGCATTCACAAAATATCTTAGAAACAATTAAAACAATCTGAAAAGAGCATGCAGCTCAGCAAATTTCTCTCATTATCTCCTCTTCTTCACCGTCTTCACGATCACTTCTCTCCCTCTGAATCGTAGATCACACGAGTTGCCGCCATCTCAAAACTCAATCTTGATTCCAATCTCTACGACCAAAGTACCCCCAAAAAATGGATCTTGCTCCAGAAGAGCTCTAGTTCCTCACTATCTCCGACATCCTCCTTGAATCCGTCGCCATCCCCAAGCGGTCCCCCAAGACCTTCTACCTCATAACCCTAACTCCCATCTTCCCTTTCTCCTTCGCCATTCCGGCCCACTCCCTCTTCGATCATCCCCTCCTCAACCGCCTCCAATACCCGTCCTCCGACCCCGGACCCACCACGAGTGGACCCTTCTCCTCACCTTGCAATTCTGCTACCTCCTCTTCCTCTTCAACTTCTCCTTCTCCCTCCTCTCTACCGCCATCGTTGTCTTCATTGTCGCCTCCCTCTACACCTCCAAGCCTGTCTACTTCGCCTCCACCCTCACCGCCATCCCCAAGGTCTTTAAGCGCCTCTTCGTTACCTTCTTATAGGTCACCCTTCTCATGGTCGGCTACAACATCAAGTTCTTCACGTTAGTTGTGCTCCTTGACTATGATATCGCTGTGTGTTGCATCTCACGCATTCGGAAGGAAAACTTTTAGGGTTGGAGAGTTTGAGCCAAGTAAAAACCCAAAAATCGAACACCCGAATCAAACCGTGTTTTTGGCTCAAGTCAGATGCGATTAAGGTCTCGGTTCAGGTCACAGTGAACACAAACCCAATTCTTTTGGTTCAGTTCAGTTGAGGTATTACGGAAATCTGAACCATTGACAGCCCTACATGTAACTATTTAACTTCTCGAGTTTAATAAGTAACAAACTTATGGCACCTTTACAAATATTTCATGTGATGTAATAACCTCTTTGAAAGGTAAACTGAACTTAACTCATCTATTAACTTGATGAGAAGATTCACATAGTCATGTCTCTTAATGACATATGGAAATGAGTAGAGTTTTATAACCTCCTTGACCCATCCCGACTCTAATTGGATCTATAAAACAATTAACTCTTTGAAGAAAATGAGATCTTTATGCAATTTGTAAATCCTAAAATACAAAATTCATTATATTCTAACAAGAACCCTAATTTATAAATTTTGTTTTGCCACCTTGTAGATTTCCTAATTGGAGATCTGCAATACACAGACTTTGAATGAAATGTTGAGGTTGGCAAACTTTAAGTGGTCTTGATATATGTTTGGTGCGAGATAAATCAAATGGTTTCTTAAAAAATAGTCTTGGAGGGTCTTGGTGAATAAACCCGTCTCGCTTTCATGCCTAAGTAGTCGCTTGAACTTTCTGGATATAATGGCACACCTATGAACCAATCCAATAATGCAACCTTCTACAACTCTCATAAATGGTTCATGCAAAAAGCAAGTACTACGACATTTTTTAATGTTCGTCCTTCTGGATATAATGGCGCACCTATGAACCAATCCAATAATGCAACCTTCCACACCTCTCATAAATGGTTCATGCAAAAAGCAAGTACTACGACATTTTTTAACGATCAACACCGACGCATATCGACACGAACAATGGACACCTTTGTGGTCTGGAACCATATGAGCCATCAATACTAGGGTATTGATGTTTAATGCAAACTTAGCTGTGCTAACACGTCCTCAATCTTTAGCTATAGTCCCCTCATGTGGGCAGAAGATCAAGTCTCTGTACTCAGATTTCACTTTCGGCAGCTTCAAGTGCATTCCTTAGTTATGGAGTACTCAACTAAACAGGTATCCCGCATTGATCACGAGTCGTTCTAGTCACTGTCACTTTTCTGTGAGATTTGGCGAGACGTTGGAATTGGAAGGATCATCATCTCAGAACACATGCACTGAGGACGCCTCAAATGCTTTCTTGAAGAGCATTATGGTTGAAATATTTGAAATTTTCTTATTTTTTGAGAGAATGGATTGGAGGGATAATGTGAAATTTCCTCCACCAATTCATGTTTTAATTCTGAAACTGACATGGGCAGCTTTTAAGTACTTCACTTGAAAAGCAAGGAATATGAAACTTCATCAACATAAGTCATTTGATTCTGAGCAGATCAAACGACAGATCACCTGTGCAGTTATGTTTACAGTGTTTGGGTTTCAGAATCTGCAGCAATGGTTGAGGTGTGGTTTCCCTGCTGAAATTTGCGGAGATTGGATAAATCGCACACTAGCTCGTTTCGTCTTTTGTACACTTGATTTGATTTCAATGTTTGATTTGTTTTTGAGCAGGTAGCACGTTAATTCCTGTTGAATTCATCCGTACTTACCCATAAAAAGAAAATTTTTCTCCAGTTTCCTGACATTTTCCTCCCGGTCAATCTGACAAAACATTTCCGACCAAAAAAAATCTGACAAAAGGAAAACCAGATTCTCTCTGACCGAGAGCCCGGTCGTTGAGAATCCCTTTGAGCTGGCCTAGAGCATTAACTACGCAACCAATGTCTTAGAGCCAATTTCCAAAACGTACAGAATAGGGGAGGTCGGGTGACTCCCGTTCCAGGAACCAGGAACCTTTAGAAGCACAAATCTTCTAAGCTTTTCTTTGAGTTTTCCTCGGGAAAAAAGGAAGGAAGAAAGTGGTGCCCTCTCTCGCCGATAACATTGGAGGTGACAACTTCTTTTCGAAGATGATGATTCAGCTGTTTCCCATTGAGAATTGATTGGCGTAGAGCCCATTGAGCATTGATGGCCATTGAGAAAGACTAACTTTGTTGCGGTTATATTGGAATGGATAAAAATGTTCAATAATTTCAAATCACCACGTCAACAGCTAATATGACATATAGTTATTTTACGCACACCCACCCACAAATTAACACGTGAGCACATTGCCACTTCAGCAACTGACGTAGAATCAAATAAAAATCTTATTTTTTTTTGATATTTCTTTCGTCCCCTTCCATTCGGCGTGAGTTTTCTCTGCTCACTCCCCTTCATCATCCATGGCTGCAAGATTTGCTTGTCCATAACTGGCAAGGTGGCTCGGCTTGGACGCTCAGGATGCAGTGCCGGCGACTCCACTTGTGGCAACAACAAGGGGAGGTCTACAACTCCAACAAAGCAATGAAGCTTTCGTTGTCGAGATCACTCGTCCATGAATGAGATTTGGAGCTCATCGTCAAGGCTCGCAACCATGTATGATCCGTGGTCCCAGATCTGTGGATGAGGCGCCTCCCAAGCCATGGACAATCAAAGCTTGCGGCCATACATGGTGGAGGACCCCTTCCAGCATCGCTTGCAGTCAGCCCGAACCACCCGTTTGGCTCCGTCTTTTTCTCTTTTTCTCCAATATCCAGATCTGGCATCACATCTTCGTCCATGGCTATCGTCACCTTTGCTGGCGTCGCTCTCCAAATCTCCAAATCTAGCCATCCATGGCCAAACACGTTCAGGTGTCATGTAGCTTGTCCATGGCAGTCGTCGGTGTCAAGCAACGTCGAAAGGGCAACTCGACTTAGACACACAAGTCGTGACGCTAGCGACTCTTTGGTGGCCATGGCGACGGAGGGGGAAAAGTGTCAAAAAAGTTCTAAACTTTTGACATTTATGCCAATTTAGTCCTAAACATTTTTTTTGTACCAATTCCATCCTAAACCTTTTACATTGATGCCAATTCAGTCCTAAACCTTTTTTTGGTGCAAATTCAATCCTAAACCTTTTGCATTAGTGCCAATTTAGTCCTAAACCTTTTGCATTTGTGCCAATTCAATCCTAAACCTTTTGTCCTTTTGCCAATTTAGTCTTTCGAGCCAATTTTGGCCAGATTTTGCTAACGTGAATGCCGACGAGCCGGCAGTCAGTCACCGACGCTGACGTAGACAACTTTTAATAATATTTTAATATTTTTTTGAATTTTTATTTTTATTTTTTTTCTTTTTATTTTTTTTCCCTCCCCTCCCTCTTTCGTATAGCCGGTCGCCGCGTCAGCGCCGGTGGCTGGTCGATATGCATGTCAGTAAAATCATGTCAAAATTAGCTGAAATGACTGAATGGCACAAAGACAAAATGTTCGGGACTGAATTAGCACAAATACAAAAAGTTTAGGACTGAATTAGTACCAAAAAAAGATTTATAGCTAAATTGGCACAAATATAAAAAGTTTAGGACTTTTTTAACAATTTTCCCGCGACGGAGGTGTTGCAAACTTCAATGGAGCAAGAACTTCCATGGCCAAACAGATCTTGGACAAATTTCTAATTTCTTATTTAATTCCTTAGCATTGGATAGATGTCAAATTATAATTGGCTATTAGTGAAAAACGCCCACCACATCAAAGTAGGAAAATTTTCAAAAAAGTCTTTAATTTATTGCACTTGTGCCAATTTAGTTCTAAACCTTTCGATTGTGCCAATTGAGTCATAAATATTTTCACATTTTGTCAATCGAGTCCATATAGCTAATTTTGATCAGAAATTATTGACATAATAAACATGGTTCAATTAATGCGACTTACGTCCATGCACCAAAGAATTCCATTATAGATCAAGCAATATAAGGAATATTGCAACTACACTCGAGTCACTCAAACAATCTTAGTATTTCCCAGCTCTCCATTACGCCCAATAACTTACATAATGTTTAGCCCCATAATTCATCATGAAGTAATCTATTAATCTCACGAAAGAATTAAATAAATCTTACCACAAGATTAAATTCTCTTTAATACTTATATTGTTGGTGTAATTCCGCGAAGAGAACCCACGCCAAGCACTCACTCAAAAACGACCCTTCAGGACCAATTCTTCATAACCCACAGAGCAGCCCTTGAGAATTTATATAAAAGCCAGCCAAGAACAAGTGCAAAATTTGATCATCAAAGATAGCCACGGGTATTGGAGAAGGAAACAAAATCCAAGTGGGATTCGGTCAACCAAATCTAATTTTGGACTTTCCTCTTCACCTTTTCTTTGGCCGACTCCATCGCATATTCGAAGCAACGTGAAAATAAACTCTGTGTCCCCTTAGTTTCTTTTCAATTTTCACGATCAAGAACTCGTGTACTTCATTTTCACGTGGTCGCTTATTTTAACCCCTTCAATCAAGGCTTAGTTTTAATTGAGCTCGAACTCAAGACATATTTAACAATCGTATCGGAGCCGATGGTAGATTGGCTGATCACCAATCTATTTCGATATTTGGTGAATATCTCAAGAAAGGAATCTAGTGACCAACGCAATTTCTGAGCGGTTGCATTTTGGTGTAGCAACATGAGCCCAATGGCGAATTTCATGGTTTAGTTTAGAAAAAGAGACCGAGGGTGAAATTGAGCGTTGATGCATATTCAAATTGAAATAAGCTGATGCAAAAGGATCCCTAAATTAAAACCGTAGCAAAGCTAACAATAAGCTCGCATATGAAGGAGAGATTGTTGAAATGCACGTGTGAATTGCATTAAAAAGTCTCACATCGAAGAATTGCTATAGTGCTGAGCAGTTAATATATCCAAATTAGCCCATAACTTATTTGTTTAAGCTTTTGATTGAAAATGAATCCAATTAGATATGTTAACAAACTCAAACTTGGGCTCCTTCTTGATGATCTTCCTAGATGAAAGTATCAGGCTTCTGCTACGCAATCCCAAACACGACACCCTAGCTGACTACAATATAAAAGAGAAGAAAAGAAAAAATAAATAAATTATTTTAAATATATATTTAAAAAAATTTGTTCGCGTCACTACCGACCGTGTTAAATAGGGTAGCTAGTGTCCACATCAGCATTTCCGACCAAAATTAGTCAGATGTACTCAATTAGCATAATGTGAAAAGATTAATGATTCAATTGGCATAATTAAAAGGTTTAGAACTGAATTGGCAAAAGTGTAATAAGTTTAAGACTTTTTTTATAATTTTTCCCATTAGCAGCTAACGTGGTGATTTGAAAACACTAAATTTTTTCTCCGCATCAAGGGCTTTACTTGGACGGAAAGTACATTGTCAACTACCAAATAAATTTAAATAAATGAAAAATCAAGTGGAAAATTAAGAATTGTTCTGGGCAAAGTCTAATGTGTAGACCTACCCGATTCTTCTTTCATAATTTTCAGCTTGGCGTTCCTCTTCTTCAGTCTCGCCTTTCTCCTCCACTACATCCTCCATGACATTCTTCACAAGCATAAAAATTCTGTTCTTTCACAAAAAAAAATGCTATCTTTACTTGATTTCACTTGTGCCCTTTTGTCAAAGTATAGGGTCGGCGGTGACGCGATTGAGGCAAGAGCTGAGAGGCGACGCAAGAGCAAGTGCTGAGGTCTGAGGCAAGCTTAGAGGGTGAGGCAAGTGAGAGGCGAGCTGAGGCGAGAGCAAAAGAGGAAGGCGAGAGAGTCCGGAGTTGTGAGACTGAGAAGCCTAGGGTTTTGCTTTTTGCCTCTACCAGCTTTACTCTTTAGTTTAAAAGAGAGAAAAAATTACAAAAAAAAAAATTGCCGGTCCAGTCAATTCGGTTCCACGTAAGGAATCGGAAACCGGACCTATTCCCTTGGGAACTGCCTAGACAATTTGGTCTGGTTCTCAAATTGGACCGGACCAGTGCTCACCCCTAGAACAGAAAACAACTGCATTTCTGAAAATGGGTGTAGTAGTCTTATCCTTTGGCAAACACTGGACCCGATCATGGGCCTAAAGGTTACTCGGCGGGTTTGTAAGAGGCAATATCTAATTATAAAGCCAGACCAGGCCATAGAGTTTCATACACCGATTATTCTCATGGGCTTGACAACAAGATAGCCAATCCATGGTACAAAGAATGTGCGACAGGGATTGCGAACAGAACATAACGAAAGAGTTTGAAATTGAACTTCCATTGTCCTAAAGTGCCGATGTTTTTGAGCAGCAAAACTCACCAAACATGTTTCTATCCCTATCTCGGCGAAAACTAAAAACATTAGCTCTTCACCGCTGAAATTTGACAGCAGGGGAAGCTATGTATAACACAAAAAAAAGATGAAGAAAAAAGCTCTTCCACTCAGCTGAGTTTCATAACAGGGGAAGCTGTGTGTTTAGATAAAAAGAACTCAAAACATGAAGCTTAGCAATTCACTCCCCAGTCATATGGCTGGTAGGTCACCTTCAATTGATTGCTCGAAAGCATCTCCAGTAGCGCCTCCGAGTCCTTTGAGTCTAGATAGTTCGAAGCATGCTTAAGCACGTCCACCTCGTTTTTCCCGAAATCTACACGGAACCTGTCATCACGCAATCAGATACAAAAATGCATGAGCATCTTCAACTAGAAAAATAGAAAGAGAAACTCGGGCACTGCACAATAAATTGTTAAAAGTGTCTCCGGCTTTGAGTCACGAAGGATTTGTCAAGTTCATCAACATGAGGGCACGCAAGAAAAGACAGAATGACATGGTTTAGCCAATCTATCAACACGGATATCTGGGTCAATTGAAAGCATGCGCTGCATTTAAAGGCCTCTACAATAACTTACCACTTAAGGATCTTGCTGACAGAGGCAACCTTGGTATTCGGATCGTAATTAAATCCTCCACTTCTTAAGAAAAGATGAGCTGCCTCCGTCAACTCTTTGTCAATATTCCCAGGTGAATAGCATCGAAGAGCTGGTCCAGACCGAGTGCCACATACCAGTGCAAAGTGAATAAGAGGCTCGGGATATGGAAGAGCCACCTATTTCCAAAAAAATGAAAATTTCTTCAGGAGAGTAGAAT
Organism: Syzygium syzygioides; assembly: GCA_031216285.1. Taxonomy (NCBI): domain Eukaryota; kingdom Viridiplantae; phylum Streptophyta; class Magnoliopsida; order Myrtales; family Myrtaceae; genus Syzygium; species Syzygium syzygioides. The sequence continues at coordinate 28,382,435 of CM062247.1, forward strand.
ACAACTTTCTTCATACAATATTGGATATTGAGAGAAAAAATGCACCCTAACATATGAAGTGTCCAAGACTGGTAAGTCTGGAGTCTCCTGTCATCTTACAACACGACAATATGTGTCAAACAAACCACTCTCCCCAAATCAATGACTGGAAAAGAAAATACTTAAACACATATGTATCAAACTGTATAGTAGAAGGATAGAAAAAGACATACAATAACCCAAATGAATCTACGGAAAAATCTAGTGTTAGCTCCTCTTTCAGTGTTCTGCTTACGTAGAGCACCATGCTAGGAGAAAAAAGCCTTCATGTGGCAAACTTTACAACTTTTCGGCTATAGGAGGAGGAAAAGGAAACGAAAACCTGAAACTAAGTGAGTTACTGTGCTTGACATAATGTCCAGCATAGTACTGTTAAGATGCAGATATGTTTGCAGTCTTGTTCTTATATTTTGGACAAGAAAAGGCTGAAGAATGGTTAATACACAACCATAAAACTTATTCCAGTTATCATAATGCTCTACTCTACAAATAAGCAATAGCAGATTGAAAAGAAAAGTTAACTAACAATAGCATCAGCACCTTACCTTGGAACGGTTATCTTTGGCACCAAATGGCTTCATGAGATTGTAAGGCGGTCGCTGATTGCCCCGAAGAATACCATTTTGGATTGCCGAAAGTGAATAGGTGCATCCACCGACAACATACTTGAAATCTCCAAACAACTTCCTTCGTTCCAGTGCTCCAGCTGGATGACCCCACACCAGTATAGCATGGATTGCCATCAAGTTGTAGAGGTTAATAAAAAAAACAAGCTTCTCCTCCCTAGGCATGCCCTGCAATTCTACCCTTTGGAGTTCCTCTACAGTTCTTAAATACCTAAATGAATAAGACCTTACTGAATACCGGTGCATACAACAGATAGAGTTCAGAGTATCAACATCATCAACCTATTCAAAGACAACTCACCTTGCAAACTCCTCGCTTCCATGAATACTTCTATAGTCCACATGCTTTCCATCTTCTGAGGTGTAAGCATCAAAGATCGCATAGGACAGAAATCTCAATCGCGATGCTATTTCAATTATGGGCTTTGGCTTCACATCTATGATACCTCTAGGAATGTTGTAGCATTGTGTTGATACAATCGGGTCATGGTCCAGAAATCGATACAAGTGATTACCATCCTCAAATTCATTCTCACTAGAATCACAGAGGGCATTAAGATGAGTCAACTACAAATTTACTGCATGGAACAAGATGATTGTAAGGTAGCAAGAGAACAAGAAAATACTCACTCAAGAACATGATAAAAGAAGAGCTTGCTGGCGAGCTTTCTGCCAAATTGAATAGCCTGACCCATGAGGGAAAAGGATTATTAGTGCAACTGAACACGATTAATCGAGCCAAATTACATGATATGGACACATTAACCAATAATAAAAGAAGATTTTACAAGCTGAACTTAAAATCAACTGACCTCTTCCCTTTCCAGGTATTGGTCCTCTGATATGAAATCTACAGCTTCCGAACCAAGAAAACAGCTAGTGAACCTGCGCATTTTATAGAATCGATCCTTGATAGGAACGGATTCTTTCATCTTGCGAACAACAAGGGCCAGCTCATCAATAGCCCCACTGTTAGACTCGTCATCCTCCCCTGAAAGAGGCGGTAAAGGAGCTTCTGGCGATGGCGCCTCAGCGATTAGATAATCAATCTTGTCCTTGAGCTTGCCAGACTCACCCAAGTTTTTCATCTCACTCAAACCTCCAATAAGTACCTCATTGAAGAAGACCTTTGGAACAGCTGAAGAACCACTAATCTTTTCCAGCTCCATCTTTCTACTCGGATAAACGTCAATATTAATTTCAACATACCTAAGCCGCTTTCTGTACAAGAACAGCCTAGCCTCTCTGCATTCCTGGCAACCTAATCTTGTATAAAGAATGATTCTTCCTTTTACTACGATAGGTTGTAGCAAGTCATTTACAACCTCCTGCTGCTCCACTTTGTTTTCTTCATCAGCATCTCTACTGAACTTGAAATAGCCAAGAGGGTTCCACATGGATTTTTCGGATGCTTTTTGAGAAGCTTCTTCAGTTTCAACTTCTTGGCGGGACTCTACATCCTCTTTATTTTCCTGAGTAGCGACTTCTTCATCATCACCTGTTTTTCCAGAAAGGCGACGCAAGACGGTGGAGACTGCGCCTGCACTCTTGTCCATGACAAAGTTCTTGATGGCCACTGCCTTCTCAGGCCAATTGCTTCCTTGAGTTTCTGGATCAAGATCCAAAGAGCGGACAGATGTAGACCTAATACTTTCCATTCCTGGAACTTCCGTTCCATCAAAAAGGGGCTCAGCTTCCTTTTCCTCGGAGATATTTTCAGTTTCCTCCGTAGAATGGTTTACTTCTTCTTTAGCCCTGTGATCCAAGTTCCCATCGTCATTCTTTTCATCAGCAGCGTCATCTTGTTTATTGGCATTATCTGTCTTTTCCGTTTGACCATTGGATTCTACATCCATTTGTCCATTCATCTTGTCAGACAAGTCTTTTCCACTGTCATTTTCTGGCTTGGCACTGGTCTTGACATCATTCAGAGCATCTAGGTTTTTTGACAGTTCATCTTGATCATCTTGCTTTGCACTGGCCCTGACATCATTCAGAGCTTCTAGGTTTTCTGATGGTTCATCTTGAACCGTCTTGTCAACATTATCAACCCCACCTTGCTCTACCTTCTCGGTTTCTAAGGAGGTATTTTCTTCCCTATTAGTGTCTTCCTTGTGCATGACTCCTTCATCATTCAATCTATCACCTTGATCATTACTAATGGGAGCACCAGTTGCATTTTCCCTTGCCTTCTCAGCTTGTGGAGAGTTAGCATCTTGACTAGAATGTTCCTTGTCCATGATCCCAGCACAATCAAACTTACTGAATAGAAACTAATTCAAACCAAGTTTTCAGAATTTCATTTTCCTGCACCATATAATCAATATAAAAAGTCTAATTCAAACACAAGCCTGACCTTTTGAATGAAGATTTCCTGCAGAAACTAATGAAAGTGCATTTACTTCTGACTGACAAGGATGAGGTTATTTAGCCAGCCGGTAGAACCAAAGTAGCTTTATCACTGAGTAGAAGGCGATGCAGGTTAAAGAATTAAGTAGTCCACATACAGATAGATGATGAACTGATAAAGAAAGCGAGGTGCTTTTTAAGGCTTCAATGACATTTAAGTGACATTAAGTAATATTAAGCTACTTTTACCAAAGCAAATTGTAAGATTCTGATTTCACAAGCTTGAGAAATAAGTAGGAATGAACAAAAATTTCCAAACTATTTCTGTATTGGCATAGCAGAAAAAAAATCTAATCAGAAACCACGCCAAATACAACAAATGTCATTCCATTACCATATGATTTCTTTCTGCCGAAAATCATAGCATGCCTGCTAGCAGGCATTGTGACGTAATACTGTGCACCAACACTAAAATCATACCAAATCCACAGTAAACGTTTTATAAGCGGAACACATAGTTGGGCCTTACCAAAGTAACCATCTGAAACATTACTTTTGAACGAGCAGGTACTGTTGTTAACAGGTCAAAATCAAGATAATCTTCTACATCAACAAGCGCGCTCTTCAGATTAAGAACGGCCTGAGCAAAGAACTAATCTAAGAACGGGAAGCTAGCAAGAATTCAAAAAATCTCGGCCTATCTGCGAATTCGATCCTACACATGAAGAACTAAAACCCGAATAAAAAGCCAGTACAAACCATCATTAAATCTCCATCCTCATCTAATCCATGTCAGGACAAGCGGCATAGGTCAAAATCCGGCACCGCCATTTGTCAAAATATCCAAATCGATCTTCAATTCATGGAACTAAGGGGAACACAAATATCCCCAGAAATCTTCTTCCTCAACTTCCAGACAAACGGCGAGATTGAAACGGAATACCCAATGAGAAAAAACGCCTAAAGCAGACGCAATCGCATGCAAAGCAAGGCCAGTTGCAACGGGCGTACATCCACAGAGCAAAAGAGGAACAAGCACGTTCTTGGCTCAAATCAGAGACGACAGCACGAATAACCGAAGGGTGTCCATCAAGCATCGCGAACGAACAAATGGGTACGGAAGAATGCTTACAGATCTGAGAGACAAGCGTCGATTCAGATGGAAGAGGGTCGTGAAGAAAAAACCGGTGAAGGCGTGGGAGAAACAGAGGAGGAGGAGGAGGAGGCAGGGGAGAGGAGGGGTTTGAATATGGTAAACGGTGGACTTTTCTTGGTTTCCGGGGGAGCCCCAATAATCAAGACCGAAAATGGGGGAAGGAAAGATATGAAAGTCGAGAACTTGAAAACCATGGAAATGGAGGGAGGGGAGGGGGGCGAGCGAGCGCGAGAAGCGGGAACTCTCGTGGGCTTTGGCTTCAATGCTCTGTTTTTTGCCTTGCGTTTCCTCTGCCCTTTCCGTACGTCGTTTTCCGTTTTGCCTATCTTTGGATTTGACCGGCGCGTTACGGAATTCGGGACCCCTCCGGACGTCTCCAAAAAAGGCAAATGACCGATCTCGTCTTCTTCGATCCGCGGCTGTTTCGAAGCATCTTTGCTTTGCTTTGCTTGCTTGCACGAACGGGCGAGCCGGGCCCGGTTGGCTCGGCTCAGCTCGGCCTGATCTTTTTGGGCCCGCTCAGAGAGACCGGTTCGGTTTCGGGATCCATCGATTACTTTTCGTTTTGGATCAAGCACGGGTTGTGAGCTTTAAACCCAAAAAATCCCGAGAAGCCCGATTCGGATTCGTAAGTTTTTTTGAAAAATGTATGTGTGTGACTGCCGTATGTTAAAAGGTATGATGGCTGGGCACGTGAATTTTTGCTCGTTGGACACATCCACCATTTGTTAGCACATCTTTCTATAGGCATAGACATGTCATGGGACGTGTCATATTGAGGCGACGAATACACCAGACGGCATTAGCCTCTCCAAAAGACTATATCATTGTGAAGTTTGATTTCACAATATTCACAAATTTTAGGTAAAAATTGGCCAGAATGATGGAATATTGCGTTGAGATTTAGAACTAAATTGACGAAATTAAAAAATTTAAGACTGAACTAACATTTATAGTGTAGATTTAGGATTGATTGCGAACAATTTTTCTTAAAAATGGCATCGAGAATGAGAACAAACGAACGTGACGGTTTATTAGGATTTTAGATTATGAAATAGTGATGTCAACCACCGCCCGCAGCGGCTGCGTTGGCTTGTGCTCTGGTCCCCCCATGAAGGGACCAAAGTTCAAACCCCAGCGTAGTCGTTAGGGATTCTTAAGTGTGGCGCCGTGGTGGTGGGTCCTGCGCTAGTGTCACCCCAGGTTTACTCCTTCGGCTGTCGGCCGTGCGGGGGGTTCCTGGGTTACCAAAAAAAAAAAATAGTGATGTCATGTAATGAAGAGTCTGTTCAAGTAACTGAAATGAAGGCAATACCAATCGTGGCACGACAAAAGAGGGAGGGAGGATTTAACAAAGATTTGAGCAGAACAAGTTCTAGCAGAGATGAAGAACATAGGAGCTAGAGCAACAGAAGAATAGAGCCTCTAAAACTAAGACTGAAAAGTTAAGAGTATTGGGTGGGTCGAAATCAAAGTGTAGTAACAAGATTACGAATTCCACTTAAATTTTAGTGTCCCATCTTGTGCAAATGACGCAAAAGAAAGCCGCCTCAAATGACCTTAAGTATCATGCCCCACCAACCAACCGTATGGGCGAGTAAGATGGACCGCCCAAATCGGGATTAGACCGGATCAGACCGATCGGTGCAGTCCAGTTTTAGGGAATATCGATTCGGTTTCCGATTCCTAAATGTGGAACTGATTGTCAGATGATTCAGTTCCCGGTTCTAGGGTGGGAACCGGACCGGACCAATAAATATATATTTTCTAATTTTTTCATATATGTTTATTTACTTTTTAAAATTTTTGAAAAAAAAGAAAGCCTAATATAATTTCCTCAATTCCCTCTCACATTTACCAATAAGTGATTGGTCCCATTAGAACCTGTTCACGGTCCTAGAACTAGCTAGTTCAATCTCCGGTCCTAGAAATTAGGAACCGGTCCCCCCGGTCCGGTTCTCGGTTCCCGGTTCTTAGGTTAGACCGGACAGGGAACCGATCACCCCTAGCCAACCAGCAACCTTCGCGCCAAGCAAGACCGCCCTTGTCCCTTCCCTTTGTCCATTCTACCTCCTCCTTTGCTTTGTTTAAATAGAGTTTAAGGCAAAAAGCAAGAGTTAGTACCACGAAAAACCTCAAATTAGTATGCTTATAATAAAAACCTCAAGCAAGAGTTACCCTGAATTAATTTTTTGACCAACAAAAACCTAAACTTGTACATCTATGTCAAATTTACCCTTATTTAGTTTTCATTAAATTTTACTATCAAATTTCTAAATTAAATGACACGTGCCAATTGACAAGTGTAACCACCCGCCTGGGTGGCGCTGCTGGAGCGTGCACTCTTCCTCTCGCAAAAGGTTGAGTGTTCGAATCCCCGGCACCACAGGGTGACTTAACCGGTGGCACGTGTATGGTGACTAGCACGTATCACCCCCAAGGTTTACTCCCCGGCTGTTGACCGTGCGGGGGTTCCCTGGGTTATTAAAAAAAAAAAAGGTAATTGACAAGTGTACCAGCTTGGAGTTTTACCCATCTGTTTGTCTCAAGCTTACTAATTTGTAGTTTTTCGTTATATTGATCCAATTTAATGGAAAGTAAAATTATCACAAGTGTACCAGTTTAGAGTTTTTTGTGGTAAAAAAAATTAGTTCGGGATAAATATTTCACAGATATGCCAGTTTAAAGTTTTTCATAATATTAACCCAAAAACAAAATGCCTACTTTACAATTGGATTTAGTCGGCATCATCGCATAATCATAGGAGTGACCCTTTGGTTAGCGGCGAACGCCGCACGGAGTTATGTGCTGCAAGGAAGTGCCTGAACGCACGCCCTTCAATTATCGCCGAGCGCAACGACCATGTTGAAATGAAGCACGTGTTTAACATACGTTGATACATCTTTTTTGAAACTGCTTTTACTATATATATATCTTATCTAATATACAATCAAAAAGGTGAAATTTAATCTCCCATCTTGGGTAAAATAACAAAATGACGAAAAGGGGTGCAATTAGTACATCTCGCATCACTTCCTTCGTGTAATCAGTAATCACCCATTTTATCATCCTTAATAACCATTCAACACTTTGCGCACTCCTGCACTGTTATGTAGCCCGTTTATCTCTTTATTTTATAAGCATGCAATGACAGATTAATAGTATGTTTGCATAATTATGCACGATATGTTTGTTTTCATATAACCGATTTGTACAATAGATTTATTTATTTTCATTGGTACTATGGATTTGTATAATTATGCATGATATGTTTGTTTCTATATAAATGATTTGTATGACAGATTTATTTATTTTTACTGGCAAAAGGGCGGGGGAGCCCGGGGGGCGCTTAGGGAATTTCACATCCGCAATTTTCTCTATCAAAAATGAAGATAATAGTGATTACTATTATTATTATTATTATTATAAATAAATAAATAAATAAAGCAGTTAAGCAAGCTGTGGAGACTTGACAGTCTTTATAACTGAATCCAATTTGCTACGGAGCAGTTGAATCGATTTCCCTCCATCACCGACCTTCCTCCTCCTCTCCATTCTCGAGCGAGCTCGAGCTCGAGCTCGAGCTTCGCTTGCAGGATCGGAATGGCCGCCTCCGCCAAGCTCGGCGCGGAGCTCGGCCTCAAGCCCCGCCAGCCTCCGCGGCCGTCGTTCGACTTCGGCGACTACCCCTGCGGCGGCGACGAGGACCGGGTGCCTTTCTTCAGGTCGGCCTCTCGCCGGCGGGGCGACACGTGGATCGTCTCCCTCTTCGTGCTCCTCCACGTCTTCGCCTTCGTCGCCACCATGGCCGTCAACAACTGCGGCGAGAGCTCCCACGGCGATTGCGCGCTCAAGGCCCTCGGCCGGTTCTCGTTCCAGCCGCTCCCCGAGAACCCCCTGCTCGGACCTTCCGCTTCGACGTGAGATTCCTCGTTTCTCCTCGCATGACTCGGTGATTTTTTTCATAGGACTTATCGGTTTTGCTGCGAAACGATCGATCACGTCTTTGAGATAGTCCCATTTGCTACCGAATAGCTTGCTTTCCGGTTAGTGAACAGGCGCTGCTCTGCTTTGGTTCGAACATCAGGCTCCATCAATCAGTTCCTCTTATTAGAGTTGTTTCTGGAATTCTGGATCACCAGAAAAAAGGTTATTTTAGTGATAATCAGAAGAAGAATGGCATTTTTCTTGTCCAGGTACTTGTAATTCGGACTTTTGCTTCAAGCCATGTCGTTAAGGATTTAGTTTTTCATCAAATCAACGAGAACTAATTTTTTCTCAGTAGTGCTGGCCAGCATAGAATGAACTGACCGTCAAATTGTGTAGTTATCAGGTTTTTTTTTTAATGTGCATTTCATGGTCATCGAGGTGAAATTAGACAAGGTTAAAGGCTTCTATGCATTTTGAGCTCCTAGCTGTACCGAGTGCCAGTGCTTCTAGTTGCTCTCCCATGGTTCACAAAGATTGCATCTAGAACTGTACTGTCAAAATTGGAGGATGTGGTTGGATCTCATTTTATGGAAATGAAGAGTCATCCAGATCAAATAAGATCATAACTTCTAGTGCCCTAAGCTTCTCTCTTTTTTTAGTCATATTCTAGTAGGTGAAGAAGTCGGGGATAACGGCAGTGGCGGCTGTGGTGGCGGAGTGGCAGAGGTGGTGGTGATGCTGGTGTAGGAAGGAAGTTTTGGTGAAAACATTTTGGCGAAATGTCAATGATGGTGATGGAGTAGTGGTGTATGGGGGTGGGGGAACAACCGTAGAGTGGTTGTGTATAGTAGAGGATGAGAAAGCTATGATAATGGTAAGGTCATGGTAGTTAGAGGGAGCAATGACACAATTCCGTGGCCACGGCAGCGGCGGCAGCAACAAGAGTGATAGTGGTGGAGGTGGGGTTGGCAACAACAGTGGTGGGGACATGAGAATTGCAAGATCATCTACAGAATAGGAAAGTTGAGGCTACACCCTCTGTTCATGTAGCCTCGTAATTTTTATCTCTGAAATGACTTGAATCCAATAATTTAGATGAATGTCAAATCTCTGCTGTTCTGTGCCTTCTTGACAGACAACATAGACACAGGCGCAGTGTCGTCGGAAGCAGAAAAAATGGGTGTAAGAATTCTGATAGAATGTTCCCGGAAGCAGCAGGTGTCTAACCACTAACGCTCTCACGATATACACCAAAGCTGTGATCCTCTTTTATGTCTAGTACTTTGGTGGCATCTATCACATATGCCGTGTTTTTTGCAAGTATTGTGAAAAGGGATGCTTGACCGTGCTGTTTTATTGTGTTTGATTGTTTTTTTCCTCTCGTAACAGTAATACATATGTGAACATGGAACATGAGCAACATTTTTTTGGTCTTGCAAGTCTCATCAGAAGAGAGGAAGATCACTAATTATTGTGTTGTATCAGGCTGGATGCAGTGGGGGCTGTCCGACGAACATTGCTGACTGAGCACCAGACTTGGCGACTCTTCACTGCACCATGGTTGCATGCTGGGATTTTCCACCTATTGATCAATCTGGTCAGTGTCACGTACTTGGGGATTCATCTAGAGCAGGAGTTTGGACCGTGTAGGTATTTTAGCTTCATGATAACCTTTGAAGTTTAATACATATTAAGCTCTGTTAGACTACTCTTTATTGCTATTATTCGTTTGCTCATTTATTTTACTTGATTTGCAGTAAGGTCAGGGATGATCTATATACTCTCTGCCTTGGTTGGTAGCCTGGTTTCTGCACTGTTTGTCCGAGACAGTCCACAAGTTGGTTCATCTGCTGCTCTTTTTGGACTATTGGGAGCTATGCTTGCAGTTTTAATACGCTATTGGAGACATTTCAATGATAAGGTTGATTCCGCATGTATTTACGTGTTTTAACCATTATTTCACTGTGCTCATCTATTCTACCATTCTGGATTCTTTGATCACCATATAAATCTCTCTCCTTTATGTGTTGCAGTTTGCTGCTCTGGTTTTCATTTTCTCAATCTTCACGATCAATTTTGCTCTCGGCCTGTTGCCCTATATTGACAACTTTTCAAGCATGGGAGGCTTCATATCGGGATTTCTACTTGGTTTTGTGGCTCTATATAAACCTCAACGTAGAGAACTTCCTCCTAATAAGGTTGGTCTCTTTGACTATGGTGTTCAGAGTTCCATCAAGTTGAAGCAGATGCTGGATGAACCAGTGCTGAGGATCGTGGCTCTTCTTCTCTTTGCTCTTGTGTGAGTTGGAGTTTTTCTCTTCTTTGGATCTATTGTCTACCCTCACTCTGTTGTTGGATGAGATCTCATAAATTGATCTTCTTTGTTGTCTAGATTCTCAGGGTGTCTTGTCGCAGCACTAAGGAGAATCAACTTTAACCAGTACTGCAGTTGGTGTTATTTTCTCAATTGCATCCCTTCAAAAAGATGGAGCTGCAACGACATGACGACTTCTTGTGAGGTATCAAGATTATTGAGAATTTGCAGTCCTACAACATAGATTTATGACAGTTAATTAACACTCCTCTGAAATGGAGCATATAATACATTTTGACATTGTGTTTGATTTGACAAATTTATACCTTGTTTGTCAGAAGCTGATGCTGTTCCTTTTCTTTCTTTTTCCCTCGGAATGAATTTGATATTCATCTGAATCTATGACGAAAAAACATATATAGCTTTTTGGAGTCCAACCAGTGTTGCTACAGCTTGCCTAGTCCCTTGGTCCTTTACTTTATGCTTTCGATATGACCATCTTTCTCTCAGTTTCTTCCAGGAAACATTAAGTTGAATTCACACAGTAGATATTGGCATAGTATTTCAACATCATGCTAGAAACTTGATATTCTCAAGGACACATTTACCATTGTGGTTTTGCAATTTCTTGTGCTTCTAACAGATCTTGCGGTCCGTGGAGCGCAATGCCGAGTTAACTTTGACCTGCATGGCTAATGGCAAATTCAGGGTGTTTCCTTTCACCAACATTTCGCCAGCTAGAATGGGGGATTTGTGCACTCTGCTATGCTCGTAGATCTTCTCTCTCGGACCAATTTGGTATTCTTTTGTAGAGACTACATCGACTGTAGAAGACCCAATTTCCAGAAAAAGCTTGAAGGTCAGACTAAGTTTTTTTTTTTGGTAAGGAAAGGTCAGACTAAGTTTTCGAGTCTGTTTCGACCTTAAAAATGCGATGGCTCGAGGTTCTTTTCGATTTTGATGTTTGTTGCTCCGCCTTTTGAGATACTGTGCTGACGCGTTCTCCAAACTGCTCCGACGCCGTGGATTGATTTCTTTTCTTGAATCGGAGTATGCAAATTTTTGCTGCTATGATTGGGTCGAATACACATGAATACACAATGCACGAACGCAATTGTAACTATTCACATGGAAGCATAGATGTTAGAGGCAGCATCACCCCTAAATCTAGGGCATTTTCCAATCTCAGTCGCTGCGGTATTGGTCTGGGTTCAAGCAATTTTGAGTACTGTCGTTGCTATTGCCGTTCACTCGACAAGCTCTCTCGGACCATTTTTGAGCGAAAAAAGAAAAGTAATCTAAAATTCTCGAGGTCTAAATGCGGATTTACAAAGTTAAGTTTCAACGTAGAAGCACCGCTGCACAAGCACAAATTGTAGTGGGTCCTTGTCATCAAAATGTATCTTCCGGTGGTGGTGGGACCCAGACACTTCTTACAAAATTGAACGAAGTTAGACGTGGATATGGAAGGGGCCTAGCAATGTCATTAAAAATAATTTTTTTAATCTAACACTGCACAGGAGAGCGCCCATGGCCTAATGGATAAGGCGCCTGACTTCTAATCAGGCGATTGTGGGTTCGAGTCCCACTGGGCGTGCTTTGACCTTTCTTCTTTTGGCTTTTTGTCTTTTTTCATGTATGTTTTTGCTGCCTTTTCATGTATGTTTTTGCTTTTTGTATCCCCAATGGCCATCTTTCCTACTTCGAAAAGGAGACAGACAAAAAAAAATATATATCACTAAAATATTAAACTCGGTGTTGACGTGATACCAAAAAACTTTAACAATCTCAATATAATCAAACTTATTGTTATGCAAAAAAATCTAATTTTATAGCTTGCTTAGTCATCTTTTAATTATTCAACATTTGTAGCTCTCTACAAGTCTCCATTTATCTACATAATCTTTCGAATTAAAGTTTATATGGTTGTATACACCTATATCAGCGATAATTTAAAGACCCTTCTATCAACCCACGACAAACTAACTTCAAAATTAACCTTTGTATGTCGAATTTAGAGTTGTGAGACTTATTAAAGCGATTCATTCCGGAGTCATCAATGTTTTGTCGCAGTAAAACAAAATCGACAGTTTTTAAAGTGATATCCTATGTTAACTCTAAATATTTCAATAAATTAATTAATTAAAAGATGGATAGTTAATAAATTATGTGTCTCATTTGTAAATAGCGATTTAAGATCATAAATCACTACTACTATTATTATTAAAATTTCAAAGGTGTGTACTGATGGTGTAAACTTATTTCATTCGGGAACTTAAATAGAAATTCTAACACTTATAAATTAACAACAGTACCCACCTATCAGTGGCCGCGTTGATTTGCGCTCAATTCCTTTTACAAGAGGTCTTAGGTTCAAACTCGCCCATCGGTGATTTAAGTGGGGAGTCATGGTCGGTGATTTAAGTGGGGGGTCGTGGCAGTGGGATATTACGCTAGCCCCCCTCGAGAACTAGTCGTGCATCACCGCTAGTTTGAGTCTTAGTTCACCGATCGCGTGGATATCTCGGTTATCAAAAAAAAAATAACGTAAAAATTTGTGGCTACACTTTGAGTTATGTGACCTTGTGATCGTACAAATATTTGATTGAAGAAAAGGAATTAAATAACACAGCTTGAATATTAAAGTATAAGAAATTCGATAAGAGAAGAAGTGACAGAAAGGAGGAGGAGAAACGAAAGGGCAAAAGTGAATTGACATAAATTTAGTGAAATGAAAGTCAAAAAGTAAAAAAAAAAATGAGGGAGGAAGTGATGGCTAAGTAATATCTATGGTGAAGATCATATCTCTTTATCCATTAATTACTTTTTACTTTTCATGCTACGAGGTACAAGATAAAAGTTGCTGTAGAACAAACTAAGGCTCGTGAACTTATCCTTACTGTAAAAGTAAAAAGAAAAAACTAATCCTTATCATGCTTTTACTTATCAGTCTAAATTAAGTGTATGACCAAAAAATAAGTCTAAATTAAGGGGAAATAGAATATAATTTTTTTATTTAATAAAACCAAAACTAGAAAAAAAATGTTAGGATCGTCTCTCTTTAACAATCTATGGATATTTATTTTGATTTAAAAATAAAAAATGAATGCTGTAGTGGAAAAAATTATGAAAAATATAATTAGGACACCATCATTTTTCCTATTTTGTCGAAAACTTTTAGTCTATCAATTGTTCGAACACGAGATATTGAAGTGAACATATTGAAAAACCCTCAATCGGTCAATTTTCAAAGTTTGAACTCAACAAGTGATAAGCATTGGATCACAAAGCAATAATCATTAAACTTATTATGCTACGTGACGAGTACGGAGCTAGAGTGAAATACCACGTTGCGACCATAAGAGCGAACATCCTTCATAACTAATATTGAATGAAAATCGAGTCAATTCAGCCGACACGAATTTCTTCGAATTTTTTTTAGGACTGATGTTGGAAGGTTAGCACTAAAACTCATGATGGTTTTTGGATATCATCTTTAAAAAGCCTAGAGCACTAGGACTGGCCACAAAGCAATAAGCATAGTCGGAGCATCTTGCCAATCTCATCATCCATATGCTATTATCGATTCTAGGGCATAAAGGGTCGCCGAGCATGGCCTATGTTGTGATAAATGAAGCTGTTGAGATGCACGTGTGAGTTGTGTTGGAAAATCCCATGTTAGGTAACTGGTGTGATGTGAAGCAGTTAATATATATTAATTAGCTCATAATTCATTAGTTTAAACTTTTGAGTGAATATAGGTCCAACTGAATTTCGAGTCCACAAGACTCGTCTCACTGATTCTCTTGAAATTTCTAGATTTAACTAACGTAATAGAGATATTTCACGATGAGGGAATATCCTCTTGGTTTTTTTGTTCACAACCGGTTTTTTCATCCGCTTGAGTTCAAACCCAGGATATTGATTTGAAGACTGATTTTTTCTCTCTTTTTTACCTGCAAAGACAAAGACCGAATGACTTCAACGGCTGAAAAGATTCTACACTTTTACACAAGTGTTTGAAAATCACGGCACGCTTTCATTGACACTAAAAGTGTTTGAAATGAACAAATGGCACCTCCACTAATCCTTTGTTTGGTTTATCATACATAAAGGCCGAATAGGATGAATTTGTCTTATTAGAGTTTGGTGGCACTAGTACATTCCATTTGAACTTATCAGTGTAAATTGGATATGGTCCGGATATCCAACTTTTGAGAGAGAGAGACAGAGTCGGGTTGAGGCGCATTTGTGGTCGTCGTGAATGGGAACCGACAATGACGATCTCCATTCACGGGTGAAAATGACAAACGATAGTCCCCTTGCCTTTTTCCATGACGACCTACTCTCGCCGTCTCTCATCTATGTTTTCCATTTATTTATGTGCTTTTAGATGGACACTTCCGGCTCATTACTCGCACTAGGGGTGAGCAGTTCCCAGTCCGGTCCGGTCCAATTCAAGAACCGGGAACCGAACCGGGAGGACCGGTTCCCAGTTTCTAGGACCGGAGACTGGACATGCTAGTCTTTGAGACCATGAACCGAACCGAACCATTGATCCGGTTCCAATTGGACCAATCTCCAAGAACCGGAAACCGAACTGGAAAGACCGGTTCTCAGTTTCTAGGACCGGGGACCAGACCGGCTAGTCTTGAGACCATAGACCGGACCAGACCATTAATCCTGTTCCAATTGGACCAATCACTTATTGGTAAAGACAAGAGGGAATTGGGGAAATTAAATTAGGCTTTCTATTTTTTAAAAAATTTAAAAAGCAAATAAATATATATATGAAAAAATTAAATATATATTTATCTGTCCGATCCGGTTCCCAATCCAGAACCGGGAACCGGATTGTCCAGAAACTGGTTCCACTTTTAGGAATCAGGAACCGGACCGATATTCCCAAGAACCGGATCCAACCGATCAGTCCGGTCCAATCTCGATTTAAGCAGTGCATCTTGCTCACCCCTAACTCTTTATCCATACAAACAAATTCTATTGCAATTCAAAAGACTCGCAAAATGTCTGGGGTAGTGGAAATGCCACGACGATTAGATAGATTCGTTCGGTATCATCTTCACAAACACCTGCGAAGCAATTAAAAATAAAAAGAACTTTCGAATTTCAAAATGCATATTCTCACAAAGTTCGCGCCACACGTGACTTACGTATATGAAATTTACCTCTTGACATAAGATCCATCATGTTTGTTGCAATGAACCTACACTTGAAAAAGAATTAATTTCAATATATGTAAAGGAAGCTACTGCAATTGCAGTAGATGCATGAGGGAGCTGTGAGGCTCAGTGAAGAATTAGGTTTTAGAGAAGACAATTTTATTCTTCTTTTTTCTGTACATGATTGTGTTGCAAATATAACGTACGTAAATGACTCTAAGAGATAAGATACACAAGATAACAGAATAACAAATATTCCCTAAATATTTTTTTCCCTTAACAGACAAGATACAAAAGGTAACAAAATGACAAATATTCCTTAAATATCTGCTAAGTATTTTCCTCCCTTAACACCTACCAATATTCAATTGAGAATATAGAGGTGCATTGCTATGAGTATGGCTAGTTGGACTTAAAGGGCACACCTAATACCAAAAGATGGAGGCAATCCACGTTGGTGTGTGCCCTTTGAGATGCGCTCCTCCTTCCTCCTCCTCTCCTCTCCACTTCCCGAGGAAAATCCTAGAAGACCAACATCCTCTCAAGTGTCCCGCTCCCCAAAACCTCACGAGCACTTCATTAATTTAAACACTATTATACAAAAACCAAAGACACGATTGCGCAAATCGGTAACGCACAAGATTTTCCGGTCCCCACCATCTAGAAAAGAAAATTCACAGCCTTCAAATATAAAGTTAGAAGGAGCAATTTCATCCTATCAGGGCCCCTTTACTCCTTGATTAATGGCTTATTTCGGGAAATCTCCATATCTACGTTTACTCACTCAATCAATCGCGAAACACCGACTGTTTTTATAAAAAGGAAAACGACGTTTCGGATATGTTAAATAGGGATGACGCGACCAGTCAACTCAGGTGCACGCGCTGTGCAAGAAAACTCTTGCATGCAACTACGGTATCAAAGATTTGTTTGGTATCAACGAGAGAGTGAGCTTTCATGGTTTTTCGAGGACAAAGGGGAAGGAGAATATCGAGGAAAAAGCTAGATTTGCATGAAAAGACTTCCTTTTTATTTTCTTTCTTCTGCACAGTCGAAGGAATAGATTCAAAGAACGAACGCCATGCATGATTTCGTTTCTTGAAGAGATTGGGTGTCCAAGGAGACACGAGCCGCAGATTTCAATAGGGGTGAGGGGATAAGAGGGGGCCAAGTCAGTTGCTCGAGGAAGAAAAGGAGGAAACAAAGCTCCAATCACCAACAGGCTCTTGACTGAGTGGAGGTGGAGGGGGAGGGCTGAACAATAATCAAAGAGACGAAAACTCAAAGAAAAATCTTGCAGAAAAATGGGTCAATCTCAGTCAAACTTCCCCACGCACCCATGACCTCAATCTAACATCATGACATACCATTGCCAGCAACATTATAATACAAATCCCCCTCCCCACTTTCGCTTTTCTTATTGCTCAAAAGGGTATTTCTCTGTTTTTCCTTTTGGGCCAATCTTTATAATTCTTTGTGTATAATGGTGAATAATTCCTTGTCCTTGGAGAATTTTTTCAAGGAATAGATAATTTCTTTTTGGGCCAACCTTTTCTATTTCTTCCCCTCTTTGTTTTAATCTTTGGGGTTTGCCACTTTTCTTTCTCCTCTTCCCCATCAGACAATCAGAAAAATGGCAGCTCACAATCATCGTTTCCTCTTTGTAGGAAACAATCATCATTGCTTCCCAGTTCCCACAATTCCTTTCAACCCTAGGAACCTGAGCTCCTCCTTCTTCCTTGAATTTAAATACCCTATGCTTGCTCACCTCCCTTCCTCCTCCAATCTCACCATCTTTCTCTTCTCCTGAGCTTTCTTTTTCTCATTGAGTTTCCAGCAGAGAAAGAGCCAGAAGAGATGGATCCTTCTTCCACCAACTCTGTCAATGGCTTCTATAGCCTGCTCACAAGAGGGATTGATGATCTCGAGCGCATCTCTCTGTCTCACAGCTTCATGTCGGTCCAATTCCTCCAAAGGGTGCTCTCGGTCCTCAGGTCCTTCCACACCAGCTTGTCCCTGCTTGTCCAGAAACTTCACTTGCCTGTGGGAGACAAGTGGCTGAACGAGTATATGGACGAGAGCTCCAAGCTGTGGGACGCATGCCATGTCCTCAAGTCTGGAGTCTCTGGCTTGGAGAACTGCTGCTCTGCTGGATTGAATGTGATCTCCTTGTTCGATGCTCACCATCATCACCTGAGCCCACAAGTCTCTAGACAGGTCTGTCACAACTTCCTTCCTAACAAAAAATTTAGACTTTCTTTTTAAGATCATATGCTTTTATTTCTTCTTTCAATAACAGAGTTCATTTTTTTCTCTCTGTTTTTCGCGTGTGTTCTGATTCGAAACAGGTTATTAGGGCGATCAATGGGTGCAGGAGAGAAGCCGTGGGGCTGGAGGAGGAAAACAGGGCACTCATGGAGATGAAGTTCAGGCCACTCTCGCTGAGATTCGAAGAGATGGGCGGCGCTTTCGAATCGAAGCTCCACGGGTTCAATGGCTTCAGGGGAGCTCTGTACGCGATGAAGAACGTGAGCTCTCTGCTCATAATGATCCTGCTATACGGGCTGGTCTACTACTGGCCAGAGGGATCGAATATCCTTGGGAAAGAGTATGAGATGGAAGGGTGCTTGTTTTACGGGTCATCTTTCATGGTGTCCACGGCGAGGCTGAAGCAGAGGGTGGCCTCTGAGATTGACCAGGTGAGCGGCGGGGGTGGGACAGGGATTTTGGCTCAGGAGTACAGGAGGTCGAGGACGGCCATGGATGAGCTGAGAGGCGAGCTGGAGAAGATTTGCTCTGTGGGAGGGGCGGATTTTGAGTCGCAGGTGAGGGTCAGGGAGAAGGTGGAACACTTGAGAGGGTGTTTCGGGGTGTTGAGATCAGGTGCTGAGAATATCGTGGGCCAGCTTGATGATTTCTTTGATGAGATAGTTGAAGGGAGGAAGAAGCTTTTGGACTTTTGCAGCCACAGGTAGTCAAGGGGCAAACAAAGCGCAAAACAGAGATCAGTTACGGTGGGCTAAAATCGAAAAGAACGAGAGAGAGAGAGAGAGAGAGAGAGAGTTCACTAGCTTCGTGTCCAGGGAAAAACGACATGTAGAGAAATTTCTTGATGTTGGTTGTACCTTTTGCCTTATTTTATTACTTCTTTTTCTTAGGTTTCCTCCTCTCCGGAGTCTCTTTCGTGGTCATTCTGTTTCCTACGGTTAGTAAGTATACCATGAGAACTTTTGGAGAAGCCTCTCCTTGATCATTCAAAATCACCACAAAGAAAAAACCAGAGCAAAAAGCATCATAAATGGGAGCGATAAATCAACGGAATCATTGCACATTCTTGCAGTTACCCGACTGAAAATACCCTCGTTAGAGGGGAAGGAGAAAGGGGGTTAAAGAAAAAAGGAAGAAAAGAACGAAAAAGAAAGGAATCAAAAGAGAGAGAGAGACCCAGGACTAATGATGAACAAGCAGGGCCAGGTCTGTTTCTTTTTTGGTTAACAAAATAATGGCGGGACAAGGGCATGGAAGCTTCCCCTTTTGCCTTTCACGGAACGACCTCACTTGATCATATGCTCACGCTTTGCTTATTATGCATTCTATTTTATGTTAGGAAATGATTGTATTCAAGACCAAAAGAACTGAGATTTTTTCCCCTCTTTGCTCTGTTCAGTTCTGTTTTGAGTGCCCTTTCGTCCAGTTTGGTGTCATAGTAAATCACTAATCATCATAGCTTTGAAAAAAAATGAAAGGATGATAGCAACGGCTCGCTTAATGAGACTGTAGGTAGGTGAAGGTGGGGTCTGTTAGATTCCTGGGCCACTCCTTGCACTGTCCTAAAGAGCAGCTTCTTTTGCTCTTAGGAAGCTTTTTTGTCTGATTCACTTGCACCTAGTAGGGTGTTCTCTCTCTCTCTCTCTCTCTCTCTCTCTCTCTCCATATACAGTTTCTCTCTATTCTTGTCTGAAGATCTCTGAGACTGTTTCAGTTGCTGTCTATTTCTTTTCTTGCCGAATTTCCAGCTGTAGTAAAGGCTAAAGTGAAAAAAAAAAAAATTGAAATGCCCACCACTTTCACAGATGCTTTTTGTCGCCGCCGGAAATTCATGCCTTAGCCTCCATTAAAGCGACTGCTGGAGAAGTCAGAGAGTGAGCAAAAGAAAAAGGAAAGAAGAAATGCCAAGACAAGGGAGGAACAGGAGGGAGGCCAAAAAACAAAAAGGAATACATACGGGGCGAAATTATGTTCTGTTCTGTCCAAACTATGACATGAATGATGCATTGTCCGGGGATAAACCCAGAACTTTAGTTGTCAAAACTGTCATATTGTCCTCTCTCAGAAGAAAAGATAAAGGATGAACAACTTGAATTTTACCTTTGCAAAAGCAGAGGAGATTGCCCCCCAAGTTTTCAGGCTAAGACAGCCTGGTACTCCAAGCACAAAACCAGCATACAAGTCGAGGGAACTTGAACTTGAGGCCTTACCCCACCAAGAAATGAAACCGACATATTCTCCGAGTAAGTGTCCCGAAGATCCTCCGAATGTGCTGGTGGTCCTAAACTCTAAGCCGCCTGACGACAGCCTGATCGGTGTTCTGTGGGGGGTCATTTTCTTAACAAGTTTCAAGCAAAAAGGAACATTACAAACTAACATCAAGCCTCATGTGCAATCAATGTAATGTTCAGGGATTGTAGAAGTCCGGGGCATTCTCTTCCTGTTTTCCTCCAGAACCCCCTCACTTAATGCAAATGTTCCAATAGAAAAAACCTCTCCGGACGCCTGGATATAGGTCACCCACAATGCCTCCAGGTCATTTATGTGGGATCAGAAAATCCATTGCACAAGGCTACCAAACTTAATGCCTTACAAGTTACAAGTAGATAAGGATGCTAAAGCAGTGGCCTAAAAAAAGGGATGCTAGAGGCAACCTTGAAGCAAACCAACCGTGTTCTACTTGAGGCACAGGTCATATGAAATGAAAGACATTACTTCCAACACGTCTATGAAAGATTACATGTCAAATCCTCTGTTCATTTATTCTTGAGAAAATCTTAAAATAATCTGCCTGCAAATTTACATTTTCCATAGTCACCACCGTCTTAATCCGTGCTGCCTTTTGAAGAATATCTGCCATTGTAAGCCTCTGAATATCCTACCAAGTAATAACAGGGATAGCAAGTGACTGAGAAAAGAAACTTTTGTTAGCCAACTGATTCTTCATACTTTGAGTCCTAATTGACAAATAGAATGTGAATAATACCCAAACATTACCATATGAAGCCAAGAAATGCTACAGTTATTCACAATGAAGAACCAAAAGAACAGCACATCTTCCAAAATGGGAATTGAGATACACTGATAATCCGGAAAGAGAGACTGCAAAATTAAAACTTCATGTGTATTGTAGAGGACGATGCAAATTACTTTACCTTCACAGTCTTTTCTCGACCATCAGCAGAAGTGTTCTTGTCCATCATCTCCTTCATTTCTTGCATAATTGCTTACGAGAAAGCTTCTCTCTGATCCTTAAGGTACTTACTAAGTTTTGAATATATACAGCCAAGCTGGAAGGAATTCAATAAAAGATAGGTTTCTTTAGATGCGAATCTTAAGATACAAAATGCATTTAACTATAGCAGCTCTTGAAGCGAAACGAGAAAGTAACAATTGAGGGCCGAGTACATCAGGAGTCACCCACAACATTGAAGTTTACTTCATCCAAGCACGAAACTCGAATGGGGCCCACCAGCTATGTTAAAATCACAAGGAAATTATAACAATTAGAAACTTTTAAATATGATGCCCGTAAATTTTTTTACATCAAATCCTTTTACAAATATCAGACCCTTTAGAAGGGAAAGAACTGAGAAAATTATCCTCATGGATTCAACTATAACTTGCGAAGCTTGGACAAGAAGAAACTAACTTTGCCCAGTTCAATTAAAGCCGCATGCTACCCAAAAAGTTTCACGAGCTGGAGTGGATGAAGGACGTTGAAATCTTTTCCAGAAGAAATTTGTTCTTGTCGGTGAATCACTATCATTCATCCACTCCAGCTGTTGCTGCAGTTTGTCCAGTAGAGTCCACAGCAAGTGCTTTGGCTTTCTTGCTTCCAGATCCAGCTGAAACTTTAACCTTTGCAGGCCTCAGAACTCTATCACCAAGTCGAAAGCCACGGCGAATCTCTCGAATTACAATGCCTTCCCGAAATTCTTGAGACTCCTCACGTACAATGGCCTCATGTAGCTGCAATAGTTGAACTTAAGCAACTGATAAAAAATTTAATTAAACTTAAGCAAGTGGAAAATGTGACAGCACGATCCTGCTTGTATGCTAAATGAAATCCATGGCAGATCAGAACTGACTGATGACTCCTTTCAAGAAAAACAAGGCAGAGGATTCAGAGATAGTATATGAAGTGGGCTCACATTGCATCAACAGATCTATTATTCTCCTGCCATGCTGCATAATGAAAAATACCAAAATGGAGAATGACTGAAACCCAACGCCTGGCCCCCCTCCCCCAGGGTGAACACTCCACCTCGTCATAATTTCTCCATTGACAGCATCACCGCATCTGCCACACAATCACTCCTTCAACATGTGGCAGCGGTGATAGTTAACATCCTGGACTGATGAACGTGAAAGTTGTGGTGATGGTAGTGGACAAGGCAAATGTGGTGGAACTGTGATAAAGGTGGTGGTAAACAGCGGTTGTGGGATTGGTAGCTGAGAAGCAATGGAGGGAGGTCACCCAAGTTATCCTATTCTAGTGATAACAAAATAATGTAAGAATCTACGATGTACTGATGTTATTCATGATTTGTTCTATGTATCATGTCCATGGAATGCTTGTGTGAGAACAAACCTTCAGAGTAACTATTCTGGCTCTATCCTATTCATGTGAGATAGTTATTCTATTTTAGCATTAGAGGTCAAATAATTCTCTGTATCATGCCCATGGAATGCTTATGTGAGAACAAACCTTCAGAGTAACTATTCTGGCTCTATCCTATTCATGTGAGATAATTATTCTATTTTAGCCTAAGTTATCAAATAATTCCATTCCGCAAAACCATCTTGCCATAAAAGAATCGGAATCCCCAGATTCATGTAAAATATAGAAGCACAGTTTTCAGTTGTAAGAAACTCAGTTATACTAAAAGAATATGACATCATCCTTCCAGGGTCTAGATGATCGTGGAATATTTGGACAGCTACATGAATTACGTTGCCAACTTAATCTTCTCAACCTCAGTTTTGGTAATCCCATAAGTTGTTATCAGAATGGACCATTATGCAAATGGAAAAGGACATCCTTATCACCCATAATACTTGGACATCTTTCTAGAGTAGACGAAAAAAACCAATGCCGATAAATGACAGAAACACCATTTTCTTTCACATGTCGGACTTTCCAAACTTAAGCAAACCCAAGAGATAGATAGAATCATGTACAAGACTAATAAAAAATATTATCATCAATTAAACAATTACATAAAAGGACCAAAAACTTACCAATGGATCAAAAGGCTTTCCAAGAGATGCAATAGCAGATACATGCAAGCTCCTCATGACCTCTACAAATTGCTTGTATATACCTTGGTAACTAGCATCAATCTTCTTTTCCTTATCTGTCTCAGGTTTAATCTGTTGCTTGGCTCTTTCAAAATTATCCACCATGGGCAGAAGACTCTCAATTACCTCCCTCTGGGCGTCACTCCTTATTGTAAGTCTTTCCTTTTCTGCTCTCTTTCTATAGTTATCAAAATTTGCTTGAAGTCGGATATAATTCTCTTTACCAGAAGTCATCTCTTCTGATAAAGTAGATACTTGCTCAACTAGTTGCTTTCTCAATACTTCTATATTGCACATCCTAGCCTCAACCTCATAAACTGTCTTCTCATCTCCAGAAAGGAAAGCCTCCCTGAAAACTTCAAAGAGTTTATTCAAGCTGACTGACTCCTGTATATTCTCTGAAGGCCCAGATGGTTTCATACCTTCTGAAGAAGTCTCTGTCCCACCAGTTTTCTAAACCAAATAATAATTTAATTAGTTGGCTGATACATTTAGAAGAAAAGGCAAGACTCTTTACTTATGAATGCAAGATTTGATTTCAAGCTCAGAAAGGTTAGATATTTCTACTATGTGCAAGTATCAAACTTTAAGAACTGAGAACCAAAAACAGAATACAGATAGCTCATAGGTAGACCCAAATCCCATATGATTGGCAGTCTGCACATCCAGATCACACTGAAACGCACACACTGAAAACCAGATACACTGGAAACATTCTGAAACACTGACAGGTTCAGGACATTTTTCTAGAGTAAAATTACTTTGTCTTCTTATTTGGTCTGGGAAAACTTCTCTCCTCGACGTTTCTCTTCTCAAACATTGGGGCTTTCTCATTTTCCATTCAAAATTTCCTTCTTCGGTTGGACAACAGCTTGGACTAAAATTCTTCCTACTATGAATCTTGGAAACATTATTAACCATAACCAATTAGTACTGTATGTGCAGACATTATAATGTAGTTGATAAATTTTCCTTCCATGACTTTGCTTCCAAGTTGTAGATTTATATTTTCAGCTCTATGTTGAGTGAAGACTGAAAGCAATCCACAGCAATTTGGTTGCTAGAATGTCGATTGACTCTATCTAAAAACAGATAATTTCACAGTACTATACCACTTAGTCCTTTGTCTTATGCGGATTAAGAGAATACAACAAAAAACATTCGACGGATCTGAAAGTTTTGTTTTGGCTATCTAATGTTCATATAGACCTTTGGTCTTCTGGATTAGAATATCCTGTTAATAGGTGTTTCGTATTTTCTTTTCCCAAATATTTTCCATTTTCTTGTACATTTCTAATACAATTGGTAAATCTAACCAAAACTTTTATTGCTCAGGAAAAGAGAGAAGGGTAAATCCAACGAAAAATTATAATTCAGGAAAAGGGGGAGAGGCAGTTTACAGTAATTTTGCTCAATCAGGACAGGGTAGTGACATGTGCAACTAGGAAACACTCAAGTAATAGGGTTGAAATCACATAACTGACCTTTGAAGACCACAATCCAAACGGTTGTAAGATTTAGAGGGGACATCGTAATAAGTTGAGGTTTCATGAAAAAACTCTATATCATCCCTTGAAGCATTCAAAACATGCAAACCACTCTAGTTAAATCATACGATTTAAATACTCTCTATTTTGATAGTAAAACCAATTTAAAAATAGTTAACCTTAAAAATTCATTAGTAGGAAGACCTTTTTTTTTGGGCATAATCTGATCTACAACTAGCTTGGACAAGAAAAAAAAACCAGAAAAGAGAGTTTTTTTTATGATCTGTGCTCATACTAGAAGGCTTTAGTCTAAAGTGTGCACGTAAGCCTCAACTTCCCCTCTTTGGAAATTTGAGATGGGAACTGCACTTCTATATAATTTGTTGTACAGCTGCATGAAGTGAGCTTTCGAGAGTGGGTGTCACTAGGATTCCAGCTGGAAAAGAGAATTTCCTCTAATCCCATGCTCATTCCATACTGAAAACTTTTGGCATTTCTGAAAGTATATTGCGAGATCGAACTATTCAAACTCCTGGCAATATCAACTGTTTACCCATGGGCTTTTTAAGTACGAGCCATTGAGCTTAACATGAGACTCACATATTCTCACCTAATGTATGATAGAGATTCCTCAAACAGCTTGCCGCACATCAAAGTAAGTTCTAGATTCGTTTCTCTAAGCATCTACCATCCACGGATAAGTTACATATGACAAATATCCTTCGTCCCTTTCTCCCAACCAATATAAACAAATTTGGCAACTCATTAATTGGCCCTTGCAAATATCAGTATCATTGCCAGTGAAACCTACACTCTTAAATGACACAGCCATTCTCTTGCACTGTTGATGGGACCAATTCAAAGCTCCAATAGTGCAACAGTATGATAATCAGTACAGTGCTTGACTAATCTTTTATATGAGCCGTGGTAACTGTAATTTAAACAATTAAGTATTTTAGAAGGCACAGCCCTGTTCAATTGTTCAAAGTTTTAAATTGAACAAGAAGGCACTGTTACTGATTAATGTAAAGTAAATGTCTGACCACATTAGCTGTCGCTATTGGTATCCCAAACTTCAAAGAACATATAATGGAAGGATTAGTTTTAAGTTATGATGCCCACAAAGCAACACTTAAAAAGGGCAGCTTAGTACTGATAAATGCAATGTGCCAACTCTATGTCCATCCTGGTAAGCTAGGAATTAGTGGTTACTACTCTACCAGTATATTCTGAAACATTCAAGGCATGATAATGTGCCACTTCATATGTCGTATTTCCAGAACCTTCATTTATAGCCTAACGTGATCCAGAAAAATACATATCACGAGCTATGCAGCTACGAGAAACCAAGTCAGCCTCAGTATCTCCAAAAGAAAAAACTTGATGTCGTAGGGAATCGGGATGGTCATGGAGGAGAAGATGCCGTTGGCACTCCTCGTCACGATATTCCATCAACCGACCAACCTAAATTATCTAGAACTCCTCGAGAAATAGTTTTATCAGCTATTAACAAAATATGAGGGCAGGAGAGCTGTATGACCAGAGCACACTATATCTTCTATAAGGAAGAGGCCAACTAGAGCTTACCAGCTCTGCTGGTATCTCCAAGATCATCCCAAGAAAGTGACGCAAACCCAGTTTATTATACATTTATGAACCGCGGAAACTATAAGCAAGAGGAACCAGAATCCGGGTAAACCGCACACTTCACCGAACAGGACCCACAACAAATACTAATGCAAAGCAACTCCAACGCCAACAGTATAGACAGATAAGCTGCTAAATTATGGAAACAAGAATCTAAAATAAGCTAATTCAGACGAAAAGTTCTCGTATTGAGCCGAAAAATTTCCCCAGACGCACGCGTCCATCGCGCATCCTACCCAAAAATCAGCCGAATTATAGGAAGCATACCGAAGAATGGGCAGAGCGAGGAGCAGAAGCGAGAGGGCATCCGGAAGAAGGCCTGCTCCGGCACACTCGAACCGCCCGGATACCGGGGAGCGAGGCGGAGAACCCTGCGCTCGCCTCCCATCGGCCGCAGCTTCCAAGCGGCGAAATGGGTCGCCTCGAAACGGGACAAGGAGGAGAAGGGGAGAGCCGAGGGACGAAGACGGCGTGGTTGGAGATGAAAATGGCCATTCCCCTCTCGAGAGAAGCGCAGGGGCTAACGGAGCAAAGAAATCTCGTCGCCGCTTGCGGCGCCGGAAGGAGGGGGGCGGCGGCGGTTCTCCGCAACAGTTGAAGATGGAAGCGGTGGAGGAAGATCTGGGCGAGGATTTAGGCTGGAGACGTCTCGAAGAAGAACGCCAGAACACCTTCCTCCTCACCTTGCAGAAACGTCAAAGGAATGAACTTTTCGTGTCTTGTGTCGGCAATGTCGCCGAGGAGGACCGTAGGCAATGGTTGGGTCAACGGCTTTGACCCATGCTATCAAGTTGCACTGCATTTTTCATGCTCTTTTTTTCTTCTTTTTTTTTTCCTTTTATGGTTTTCCTTGGGTCGATAATTTTTTTCCATTTAGGCTTTTTTTTTGGTCAATTCCATTTAGGTTGAGAGTTGGTAGATGAATTTTTTTTCAGAGTGTTTGTCGTTTCTTTTTTTTTTTAATATTAGAAGTTTGGCTGATTTTTCAAGATTATTTTCATATGTCCAATCCTTGAACGATATTAGCAATTTAGCAATCTAACTCTTGCTATCGTTCTTACTTTTTTGTAATTTCAAATCCACATATTATAACCCACAAGTTTTTCTTCTTGTTTTTTTTTTATTTTTTGTCTGTTTTGATTTTGGTGGAGAGTTGGTGGGTAAGTTCTATTTGTTGTGTTTACATTTTGTTTTCTTTTTGATATTAGATTTTTTTTTGGTCAAATTTTTGGTATTAGAGTTTTTTTTTTGGTAAGGTAAGTATTGATATAATTTTTCAACGCAATTTACAAAGAGTAGCCGAACACAAAAAACCCCGCACATGAAGAGACACAGAAGTGTGTCCCAACTGGTGCAAAGGTGTACCGACTAGCCAACATAAAGCAGCAAAACAAGGCCAAACAATAGCCCACAAAAACGAAAGGACAATAATGTAAACCATCGCAGAGGGGTTATACAAAAATAAAAGGCGAGATGCCCCAATTAGATTGGATTGTTCCGTTGCGAGGGAAGTCTTGTACAGTCTTGAATGACAATCCTCTATCCCTAACGAGCTTAGAAAGATGCGCACAAAGAGCCGGCATAAATAGGGGTTTATTCTTGAAGAAAATATGGTTATGTTCTGATCGAATGATATGGCAAATCGCCCCAAGGGAGAAGCGAGCAATATGAGGGAATGACATCTTGGTATTGTATTTTTTGTAAATCTTATATTAAAAATAAATCAATTTATTTATAATGTAGTCTGTGAATGTTGTTGCACCTAAATTATCAAAAGTTGGAAGTGAAGATTTGCTTTTTCGAATAAATTTGAAAATGATCATTACTTGACATTCTCAACTGTTTAGTTTTATGAAATAAGTATGTGTAATATTTCATGATTGATTTAATTTGACTAAATATGAATATTTTATATGTAATAAGTATGCGTTGCTCGGTCGATGTTGTTAAACAAGTATGCGTTGATTTAATTTGACTAAATAAGAATGCGTTGCTCGGTCGATGTTGTCTTTGTTTTCTTTTTCGTTTTTGGCTGCAGCTCCCATGAGGTGATGTAGCGATGGCATTTTGTGATTCATTGTTGTTTTCGTTTGATGTCATTTTAGTCTATGCCCTCTAGCATATCGTGGGGATTTTTTGTTTTGGTAGGGGGGTTGGGGGTTACAAGCATTGTTCTGTTGGTGATTTTTCCTTTCCTTATTTTTAGCCTCACTTATGGGCCTTACCTTGTGGCTCATCGATGTAATTGAAAGTTTTGTTTGAATCACTAGATTGGTGTATTCTTGGCATTCCGCGGTTCAGCCTTTTTTCAGAGAGAGGAGGCTTTTAGATTGCTGACCTTAAGTTCTTCATTGTGCAATTACCAATTGTCTCGCAAATTTCTTTGATTTGTGGAAATTGACAATGTTCTTCGTCACTTTTGCTGTGCAGTTGTTGTGTCAAGGTTTCTTGCTTGTGTTGCAAATGACAGTTCACTTACATGCGAGTTGCAAGTAGGCTCTGTTTAGCATGCTACATGATAGGAATGTGTTTTATCTATCATATCCTCCATTGTTTCCACTGAATTCTAATAAAATAACACTTTGGAAAGAACGGTCTTAGGTGCTGCCTGTAGTACGAAGGATTCTTGCATTTATTTTTGTTTTGTTAAATTCAAAACGAAATTAAAAAAAAAGAACCTGTTAAAACCTGAAACAGACCCCGGAACCTATGACAGGGTACGTTCCAGGTTCCACGGTCCGACAGATAGGTTTCAAGTTTCTCATTTTGAGGAACCTGTACCCGAGGGTAGGTTCTAGGTTCTAGGCAAAATCTAGAACTGCTCACCCCTACCGTCATTTGAAACAAATTCAACTTTAGGGACTTATTTAAGAAAATGATAGCACTTCGGACCCTTTTTTGAAAAAACGAGAGCACTTTAGGTCCTTATTTGAAATTTTCCCAAAATTCAATACAGGAAGGATAGGAATTCTATTCTAACAGGAAACTATCCTCAACTAGTAAACTCAGCTCCGGTCCTTCGTTTTTCTGGTGAGTTCTTGCGGTGATCATTCAGCACTGCCGGTCCCTGCAGCATCTCTGACAAGTCCTTGCGTTCGGCGAGCCTTCCGACGGTAGATTCCTATGACGCCCATTGAACGGATTACAACTCCAGTTGGGCTGCATCCGGGTCGTTTGCCACGCCGATAACTCGTCGTGACGGACAGTAAAGCCGCACATGGCCTTCACTGACTGCTGTGAGCGAGGACGTGGTTACCTTGTTGTTGTTGTTCTTGGATTTTCCCCGTGCAGGTTTCCTTTTTCGGT
The DNA here is from genome assembly GCA_031216285.1 of Syzygium syzygioides. Lineage (NCBI taxonomy): Eukaryota > Viridiplantae > Streptophyta > Magnoliopsida > Myrtales > Myrtaceae > Syzygium > Syzygium syzygioides. The sequence goes on from CM062247.1 coordinate 28,412,041, forward strand.
GACCTCCGAGCACCACCACCAGCGGTGGCCAGCCATTGTGATCAATACTGGTGAATACCCCCTCACCATTATGGTGAGCTCCATTCTTTGCTGCCACCGCTGCCGGTGAACGCCCATTGTCGATCACCGTGAAACCCTCCACCGCTGGTCCTTGCTCATTGCCACCGGAGAGCCCTCTCACCGCCGGTCTTGCTCTCTTTGGAAACAAATCCACTAAATTAGGTAATTTTACTACTAAGTTCAATTAAAATATCTAATTACCTAATTTAGTTTATTTCGAATTTAACCGAGATTGCTTGTAAAATATTTTTTGAAAATAAAGAGAAAAAGGCACCTCCAATATCCATGATATTTCTAATTCTCCCATGCTTTATTTGGTTACTAAGGGTGCGCATGAATACCATTCTGTGCCCGGGAACAATTTCTGAACAGAAATGAATTTTTTTTATTCTGTGCCAAGAAACAATTTCTGAGTATTTGAAGGCGTTTAATAAATTGTCCAAAATTTCTATTCCTAGAGTAGAAAAAAATAGAAATGCGTTTGGTAAACTACACAAAATTTCTGTTCCCAAATAATATTTTGAATTGTTTTTTTTTTCTTTCTAACTATTTTCTTCTTTGACCATGGCTGGTCGCCGGCGACCTGCGGTCGACGACCGGCCATAGCCCAGGGCCGGCGAGGGCGTCACGGCCCTCGCCGGCCGCCGGCGGAGGCGAGGGTCGCCCTCGCCGGTGAGGGCGAGGGCTGGACCCTCGCCGCCTGGGCGAGGCGGCCTTGCCCAGAGACGGCGAGGCTCGGCCTCGCCAGATCTTGGCGAGGCCGAGCCTCGCCGTCGGGACCCATGGCGAGGCCGACCTCGCCGTGGGTCGCGACGGCGAGGCTCGACCTCGCCCAGATCTGGTGAGGCCGAGCCTCGCCGTTGCGACCCACGACGAGGTCGGCTTCGCCGTGGGTCGCGACGGCGAGGCTCGGCCTCGCCAGATCTGGGCGAGGCCGAGCCTCGCCGTCTCTGGGCGAGGTTGCCTCGCCCAAGCGGCAAGGGTCTAGCCTTCGCCCTCGCCGGCGAGGGCCGTGACACGCTCGTTGGCCCTGAGTTGTGGCCGGTCGCCGGCCCTGCCCAATGAAGAACAACACAAAAATAAGAAAAGAAAAAAAACTGATTCTCAAAATTGTGTCGAGAAACAATAAGCAACTTTTTTTTACTTCTTGTTTCTCTTCCAAAACTGTTTCTCAGCACAAATGTTTGCAAAAATGTACCCGGGAACAAAAAGTTTGCCAAACGCATTTCTATTCCCAAACTATTTCTAGGAACAAAAGAACAGAAATTTTCACTGTTTGGCACGTTGCCAAACGGGCCCTAATTATCCCATAAATAGATTAATGTTGACTCGTAATTATATTAAATTGCATGTTAAATTAATTAAATTAAAATTGATTCGAAAGTTGCAATTGGTAGAAATTGGGAGAGTTCATGCTAAGTCATTGGGCTTAGTAATCCATTAGCTTTAGTATTCGATAAATCTCTTACTTGCTCAATGAAAAAGAAACTAACTCTTTTGCAACGGAACTTTAGGTAAACCAATGTAAATAACTTGTATAGAATTGATTTGCTGAATATTTTGAACATCAACAAGATATTTAGAACTAATTTTTGATGATAAGACTCACATTCGTACATACATATATATATACATATACGATATGCTGGTAGTATCTATAAATCAGATCCTTAGACGCTGATAAAAATCTAACTTGTTTTAAGAGAAAAATTCGATCAATTAAGTGTATATCGGTCCATCTCAAGTTGCGAAAAGGATGTAAGCAAGTTAGGTTTTTTTTTCACGTGGGTCCAAAGTAATTCCCTTTTTAATTAGGTTCTTCCTTATTAATAGGAAGAGAATGTAGAAAAATGAAAAAGAGAATAAAGCAGAAGAAGAAAGTCAACGGATGTGGAAGATTGACGGCGCGGTTAGTCGGGTCTATTCTGGCGGGAATTGACCGGACTATCTTTTTATTTTTTATTTTGGTTTTTTTTTTACCTAACTCTCTTTCCCCTCTACTTTAACTTCGCATCCATCCTGTTCCTTCCGCTCTTCTTCTACTTCTCTCTCTCGCTCTCTCTCTCTCTTTGCGAACTCCATCGCTGCGCTCGCCACCCTTCTTCAGGTACTTGAGTCTGATTCGTTCGCTCTTTTCTTTCTCCGGAATGGTTTCGGCTTTTCCGGAGACTTCGAGGGTGATTTGCTAGATTCTCGCTCGGTTTTTCTCCTGGTATTTTTTTGGGTCTTGAGGTGTTCTTTTTGTTCCGGTGGTTGGCTTTTTGCTGGAAAGATCGTCTTTTGCTTATTGGGTGAGGAGCGATCGGCAAGAATTTTGCTGGGTTTTTGTTGGAGAATCGGTAGATGCATCCAGGGTCGCAAACCTCTTTGCTGGGTTGATGTGTTTTGGGAGGATTTTCATTTGGTTCTTTGTTTTTAGCTGTTGGGGATTTCTGGGGGTGAGTCCCGTCGGTTCAAAAATGCCTTTTTCCTTTTTCCTTCCGTGTGTTTTCTGGGAATTGATGTTGTGTGATGGTGTGGGCGCTGTAGGGAACTTGCAATGGCTGCAAAGAGTGGTTCGCAAGCAGCAGAGGAGCATACGTCTAGCGCGGAGATACAGTCGTTTTTCGACTCGGCTCCTCCGCTGAAAAGTAGTCTCGAAATCAGAGACAAGTTGAAGGAGTTTCTTGACAAGAATTTGTCGTCGACTGGTGAGTTGCTTTTCTGGACTTTATGTTTCTTCACTTTGATGCTTCGCTTGCTTTTTTGTTGAGCTGTTCTTTTTTTTTGTTTTTATATGCAGGAGATGGAAGAGCTAGCCGAATTGTTTGCGTGACCTCGGGGGGGACGACTGTCCCTCTAGAGCAACGCTGCGTGCGCTACATCGATAACTTCAGCTCTGGCCATCGAGGAGCAGCTTCCACTGAGTATGACAGCTTTATTGTAATGGAGCGATCGCTGCCTATTGTTCGAAGTCAGTATTTAACTAATAAGTCCAACTGACATGTCGCAGGTACTTTTTGAAGGCAGGATATGCGGTTATCTTTCTGTATCGAAGGTAAACACTTAATCATGTGATTTCTTGATTACTATCATTCCGTCCAAGAGTCGAGGGTATTGTATGATGAAATGTCAAATATTTATTTCCTCTTCTCCCCACTTTTGAACCAGGGGAACCTGCCAGCCTTATTGCAGATCTTTGCCAGATGATCCGTTCCTTGAATGTTTCGAGTATATAGACAAGTTGCACATTAAAGGTTAGTGCTACTTCATTCAGGTGATAAAAGTGGAAAGAACAGTCTACAATATGACCTTGTCCCTTGGTTCTTATATCTATTAATTGAGGTACCTGTGGAACAATCTTGTTCTGATGGCAGTGGTCAAACAAACAATCAGAGGTTATTTAGCCCTTAGAGAATAAACTTGCAACATATGCTTCCTCTTGAATTCAGTCTTGCTATATCCGTAGAAGGATGATGCACTTTATTAAGCAAATGTGTCTTTTCTGTGCAGATAATTCCATTTTCACTCAAATTATGGTCATCCCATCATTTTGTTTATGTAATCTATTTAATATTAACTACATCCCATTATATGATCAATTTAATCATTTTCTCTCAAACTATAGCGAGGGAGCCACATTCTGAAGCTGTGAAGATGGCTATCAGCGATCATCACAATGTATGGAACACTCATACATGCTTCTTAAATTGAGTTTTCTAAACTTTCTTTCACATTATATCTATCCTATGATGTTTGACTTTATTAGCTTGTTGTGTACTGGTGTACACTGGTTCATTTTGATATTGATTCACTATGTGGCTATATCCAATTTTAGGTGGTTGAAAAAGGACAATTGCTGAAACTTCCCTTCACAACCATTTTTGAATATCTTCAGGTTTGCATCACTAATTTTTATGTTCTTAGTAAGATGAAATTTACTTGAGCAACATCGAGAAAGGTCCTCTTAGACTTTTATTCTCAGTTAATTATGCACAATGCCATCTTAGCAACTTTATGTGGTGCGCTGCGTCAACGGACTGCTTCCATTGATGTTTCTTTTAAAAAATGTTAAATGCACTTTGATCTCTTGATTGGTGATTTCATTACATAGCTTATGAACTTTTCTAATGTTTGACATACCACCTTCTTTTTGGAAATTGTTAATGAGTGTCCTTAGAGCATTGATTTAGCTACATTTGATATGGTTTTAGGTATGCATTTTCGAATGTCTTATGATGTATAAAATTGCTGCGCTTTACTTATTTTCGATAGGTTGAAGACATGTATGTACTCTATAAAGTCGGCTTAACCCACAAGTTCCTTCAACAAATGTAAATTATTAGTTCGATGCACTTTCTTTGCTTGTGCAGTGAATTCAATGATTAGCTTATGAATATTTTGATGCTTCATAGGCCCCAGCCCCCTCCTTTTTTCTAACCTTGTCTGCTTGGACTAAGCGAGAATAATATGAAAAAATTAACATGGCAAGGAGTGATATATAAGGTAGGTTATTAATTCTAAGAATCCTAATATGTTTACTCAATATGAAACAAACTAGAATGGTTGTTTACTCTCATTCAGAGCATCTCATTAATGTTAGATGCTAGATTTTAGATTGCAAAGAAATTAACACTGACCCTGCATTATAAAATTATGATTGGCATGAGAAGTTTTGCATAAAGGCATCTCTCTGTTTCTAATGTAAAATTCCTTCAACTTGATTCATTTCCCCGGTCTTGTTGTATCCGTTAGAGGACCTTTCTCTTTACAATGAAGATTTAGAACATTTGCTGTTTACTCATTGGTGCAGCCTTTATTCCACTATGAAAATTCATTGCTCTTTGATCTGGTTGTTCAAGTATACTGATAGAATTTGCTCTCCATAACAAGGATTTGGTGTGTGCAGATGCTACAGATGGTTGCAACATCACTTAGGGTTCTTGGGCCACATGCAATGTTTTATCTTGCAGCTGCAGTATCTGATTTTTATCTCCCTTGGAAAAGCATGGTAATTGTTTAGGACTTTGCTGAAACTCTTTAAATTCATTTTGCAGTAGCAGTTTCTTGGAAAAAAAATTTGGACTAGAGCTTTTCCTGCTTCCATGTGTTAATGTCAAGTAAATGGATGCCTTCGTTGTGGAGTTCTGTTGCTTAAATTGGGAAGTTACGTTGGTTTCCCCCCTTTTGCCATATCTATAGAAGATAATGTCCCTGTTTTATAGTCCCAAGTGAATTGAGTAATCATTACTTGTCATTTGGCTACTTTCATGTTTGAATAACATCCTCTGAGGAGTCAAAGCTGTCTGAGGGTTATCTTTGCAAAATCTTTGTGTCCCTGAATGCTTCCTGAAGTGAATAGGAATACCTAGACAATTCTCTCTCATGGGAGGTTAAGTCAGAAGAACCGGTTCTTCTTACACTGCGCATTAGCATTAGTTACTAGCAAGTAGACTTTTAGTTATCATCGCATTGTTCTAAGATTAGCCTGGCTAGCTTTAAGCCAGTAAATTGGATTCCTCTGTCACTTTGGCTGGCTAAATTCACATTTGCTTACCAACTGTAGTCTTAGTTCATTTATGTGTATAAATAGCTAAAAACATAATTAGAGTATTCTTAATCTTGATATTGTACTCCCTTCTCTTTAACTTGGGAACTTGTATGTTTGTACAGGAAGAACACAAGATCCAGTCAGGATCAGGTCCACTTGATATGAGTCTGGTTCAAGTTCCAAAAATGCTAGCTGTCTTGAGAAAAGAGTGGGCTCCATTTGCGTATTGCATTTCATTTAAGGTCAGCTACTGGCCATCTATCCATTCTGATGCAGTGACAAGCTTCATTAGAAGTTACTGAAGTCTACTGTCCATGTAGCATTATAATAAATTTAATAGCATGTATGTCAGAAGGGACAAATCGTCCAATTCTAGTGACGAAAAAGCCCAATCCATGGAAGATACTCATCCATTTAACAAAGAACCCTGTCCATGGAGGATACTTTTACATTTCATGGATGATCATTATTGATGTTGAGTAAAACAGCATCAAACATTATTGTTTTTGCAGTTTAATGAAGATAAATGTGTAAATGTGGGGTAAAAGTGAAAATAATGTCATGTTTTTCTACAATGAAAACCGTTTCTTTGCCACATACCCGGTAATAATATCTGTCCTGTAAGGTTTTCTCGTAGTCCGGTTATAGTTAAATATGTTTAACATAGTGACTGATTTACCATCCTTGGAAAATATTTTAGCTATATCATTATTTGAAATCTTTACTGATTCAGGGAAATAGAATTGCTTACAGCATAGCTTCTACAATAGTAGCATTTGCAACTAAATTGTAACTTGCCAGCAAGAAGATTGAATAGATAGTGAAGGTCCTAGAAATATAGAAAATAGTTTAACAAATGCATGTTGGAGTAATTACACAAGCTCCCTTTCCTCATCATAGCAACAAGTAGAAGTTGGCACCTCAGCTGCTGCTTGCCTGAGCCAGCTGCAAATTTTCCCTGGCAGCAATGTGACCTCTTTATTTGGACATTGCTTTCTTCCCCTGTCTAAGATTTTTGCAAAAGGTATTACCCAGCTTGTCTTTGACTTGAGACTTAATACGAATCCCTGATACAGATATTTTTCTATTGCTAAATGACAGCTAGAGACTGATAAGAACATCCTGCTCAAGAAGGCAGATATGGCTCTTAGTAAGTACAACATGCATGTTGTAGTGGCCAATGAGCTTTTAACTCGGAAAGAGGAGGTCATCGTCGTCACAGGTGATGAAAAGGTTTCAGTTTGCCGGGACAAGACCCAGGTTGGCAGTGATGTGGAGGATCCCCTCATCAAACTGCTAGTTGAGAAACATTCGATTCATATAGAAGATTCTCGCTCGTGAAAATATAAATTGTTGAGAAGTTCAACCTGTCATAGATACTGCTAATTGCCACGATTGATCAATTTCTTTTACATAATAACTGCTTAGGCAGGTGTTTTTGTAGTGTTTGGCAATACCTCTTTGCCTTAGCATTTATGTTATATATTCCAGTTTCTTTGAGTACAAAACGACATTGTTGGTGCTCTTGAGGCAACTATAATATTAATTCTTGTAGCTGTAATCCTTTCTAAAAGAGAGAACCAGAAAGAAATATTACAGTTCTTGAAGTTTTTTGAGTGTTACCCATTTCAGTGTTTGTTGGAGGCAGATTACATTTTCCATTGGAGCCCATTTTTGCCTTTATATATGTGGCTCACTTGCAGTTTATAATATCGGCATCACTGTTGATTCTAGTTACAGTTCTAGAAATTCCCAATCCACAGTTTCCGTGAGATTAGCGTAGATGTGAGTGTCTTTTTTACTGGTCATGGCTAAACATCTCTATCTGTGGTATAACTGTTAGCAGATCTTACATTTTCAATATGGTTTTATTCCATGGTCAGAATGTTTGATGATGATGATTGTGCAGGGCTGTTTCCTTTTAAAAATGATAGGTGTTATTTCAATGTCCATTGGCAGACGATGGCAAGAGATACACTTTCAGTTCAAAGCCCTAGATTTTGGTCCCCCAGAAAAGAATAAAGAGATGAACAAAAGCAAGCACATAATTTCAAGGGAAGTATGGCATAGGCTGAAAGTTTTTATTCCATCATGTGAGATGGGAGTTGATTGTCTATATAACGTTAGATGATTTCTAGATGTGTCTGAAGTATATTATGTAGCTCAACACTTTGTTCTGCTCCAACAGAATGAGGGATGGGACATTGCCGCTCATGAATTTTGTTTGGCAAGAGAACACTGCCCTTCTCAAGGCAGGTAAGTAATTTACTAATAATTTGCATTTCATTTTCAGTGAGTGGAGAAAAGTGAAAGTTAAGGAACATCAATCTGCTTCTTGTCCTATGGCTATGCAATATTTATCCCGTTGTTTTTCTGCTGCTTTAGCAAATTCTTGTGCTGCGTGCTGTTCAAAATTTTCTATTCCCACAAGCCAACTTATGGTTTGGAAGTTGCTATTTTTTTTTATTTACTTCTATCTTTTTCATGGAAAAACTTGCTTGTGAAAAATAAAAACCTTTTAACTTTGCCTTTTAACATCAGCTGAATTTTGATGTTATATGGTTGTTTCTGTAAATTGAGATAAATTGGTGAAGAATGGAGATATTCTGGCATTATGGACTATAAGTATTGAAGTCGATATATATGATCAATACTTGATTTTATGTATAAAAGGCACTCATTCTTAGAGCATATTGCCAATTAGTGATTTCACTTGGAGAGACATTTTATTAAACAGATCCTTAGTTGACAGTACAATTTTTTAGTAAATGGAAAACTGTGTTGATGGTTTATTTAGTTTTTCTTGCCATGACCTTTTCACATGTGGTGTCTTATCCCATAACCTTGGTGGTTGGTCGAGTGGCTCAAGACTCGTTTTGCAAGACAAGGTCACAGGTTCAATTTCCCAATCTATCATTGATCGTGGGAAACCTCGGTTAGTCTACGAAGAAGGAACTTAGGCTCGGTGTGTCGCCGATCTCAGGCTTCCCACTTGCATCGTGGTGGGGGTGGGGATGACAAGTTTGCCCAGTAGGAAATGGCGTGCGAGGAAAATCTGCAGTCTTAAACTAAACCTTCTCGTGCAGGTGATCTAGTTTGCCTTTTGTCCCACAAAACGTAGTGTCCTCTACTCTGCATTTCGTTTCTTTCTTGCTACACTCTACTTTTCTTAAGGAGATTTGGAATCCCTTCTATTTTGCTAGAATAAGGTGACTCTGAATCCTTTAGAATTTGCAGTTTTTCGGCAAGACGTACGTAAAAAGATACTTCATTCCCGGTCTTATGCTGCACATCCTTTCTAAACATGTGTTTTTCTTTTTATGATAAGCTGCGGATATAAGAATGATAATGCGAAGCTTTTTAGTATTTATCTTGGTTACTATTCCCTAGTTAACTGGATACGTAGCCTTTTTGTATGTAATTTTCAAAATGAGAATTTTCACATTTTGACATCTATGATATTAGATATATAGGTGGAGTTGCTTCTCCTTCCTGTTTAAGATATCTCTTTTTACCTAAGAAGTGATTAGATGAGAGTTGTTAATCCAATAGTTTGTAACTTAATCAGAGTTAAGTCGCTTATTTGTAAATTATGAATGGAGTTATTGTTTTTATTGAAGCGAAGAAGTCACCGGTTTCCTTTTCTTTCCAACAAATTTTTTATACTTACCAATATTAAATGAATTCTATCGTTGCGAAGATATATGTCCATATGTTTTTATCAAGGCACGGCAGAATTGATTCTTTCTTTTTTGTCAGAACGGCAGAATTGATTCCGCTAAGTCCTGGAACTAGAAAATTTAATGCACGCTATGTGCAACGCGGAGCAGGGCGCATACAATTCACGTAAATCATTTCTGAAGTCTTCCGTTTCAAACTGGACTTTCGGGTTTGGCTTGCTGAAAATGGTCAGGTCAGTTGACAAAAAACTACTTACGGTTTAAAAAAAGCATGCATACATTGAAGTTAGAGGAAATGAAACAAAATGATCTCTCAAAAAGCTTTTTTTTTATAATTAAGTTTTCCCAAAAACAAAAACGCCCTCAGTTTGAGTTTGCGTTTAGGTTTTAACTGCAATTCTTGTTAACAAAATCAAGAACATTGATAACTCGAACAGATCATTCTTTTGCCATATGTATTTTGCAATGAAAAATTTGGAAAGAAACTAATTCCCCGCATAATTCTCTTTTCAAACATGATAGCGTGAGAACTTAGGAAGACGAAGTAACAGTGGCGGAGCCACTATCACAATGATTGCGCAACCACAAGCTGACTGCGATGCCCCAGCACAAGAGATATGCTTCCGGTGTCTGACAAACTGATTTAGCAGCTAAACAATGGACTTCTGAGAGTTCCTTCTGTTCCAATTCATTAAGATAACACTTCACCTGCAAAATCGAGAAGCACCGCTTTCTGTGCATCTCAAAACACCCTTTGTTGACTAAATATTGCTTCATCTTAGTGAAGAGGAGCCTCCGTCGCTTCGAGGGCAGTAGCATCTGCAGATAAAGAAGCAAACGATCATTTTCCTCGGGTGAGAGTGAAGCGGGAACAATTCCAAACACTTCTACACCCCCTAGCTTGCAAATTACGCGGTGGCCGACTGTACAGATAGAGGATACAAATCCGCATACACTGCATACGACAAAATTGTAGATCAAAATGTTGAACCTATCAGCGTCTACTACGGTGAAGCCTAATCGACATGATTTTTTCAGGATAGGACATGTGATCATACACCCGAAAACAATTCAAAAGATAAAGCATACAGTCTGAGAAACTAAGTGACCTTGGTTCAATATGGCCACCGCTGGATCAGCATCTGCAGAAAGACTCGTCGTTGATATTCACAAGTATTGGTCTTCGACTACCTTCTTCAGTTCCTCTAACTTTTCAATAATTTTCGGGTTCATCAAATCCCTAGCTTCCTTTATAAGAGTACCTTCTCGACTGAAATGGTATGCATCTATCACTGTCCTTATCCATGTGTGAAGCTTCTCTGGAGTCCTGCGGATTGGAAACGAAACAATTATGACATATCTAACGAAAATAACTAGCCTTCTATTACTACAATATAAGAATCAGAGGCAGCTCTTCAATTAGTTGGAATATGCCACAGCAAAATGGACCTCAAGGAGTTTACAATGATCCATCCCTCAATGATTTCTTTTGTATAGCATCCACTTCTTTTCCTAGATGTTTCTGTTGGTAATACTCTCGCCTGATGCAATTCCTATTTAAACTCACAATGCCCGTGCAATGCAATTGACAGACATGCAATTCGTGACTTGACCAATAGACAAGGAATACTCCCCATACATACGTGTAGAGGCAGTCTATATCATTCCCTTCAAGTTCTTCTCCTGGGGTAAATGCATCTTTCAAGGCAGAAACTTTCTCCTCAGGATCCTCAATGGTGAGGAGATACTTCAAAATCCTTATCTCTTTTGGCATCAGTCTTTGCAGGTTGCCTCTTGCAGTCATGTACAAATGATACAGTATATCCTTGACCTAGAAAGAAGAAGAAACCATGACCAACTAAAACAAGCATTTTAGAAAATTCCACAAACTCATTCCCAATCCGTTTGACGAGACAGGATTTGGAGGTAGCGTTGCATAAACTTGAAGCTGAGGGACTGCAGCTTTAATCCATAGCAAAATATGGAAAAGTAAATTCAACTATGGGACGCCCATTTGCATATTAAAATCAATGAAATATACGAAAAAAAAATTTCCCTGGTTTTCCTCCAAAAAAGAGGAATGCATTGACCCATCAAAATGCATAGTAAAAGAACATTATGAAAAAGTATATCAACTGCCATTAGCCTAGTACCGTGAAGTGTTCACTAAAAAACTGCTACATTGAGATTGAGATAGGCTCAAGACGGTCGAATTTAGTATATTATTAATTACCATTAGGTTTTAGTAAAATAGATGAAAAGAAATACAATGAGTGAACTCATCATGGAATAGATCCTCTGAATTCCCCTAGTTCCCAGAATCAAATTTCTATCCCCCATCCTTTCCTCCTAAATGCCACTTTTGACACACAAACACATTCCCAATCAAGCGATAGTAAATAAAAAGTTAGATTAAGAACAGTTTTACCTCATCTTTCATCATGTTTGATTCCTTGGCTGCTGACCATGCTTTTGTAATCATCAACACCAATGCCGAATCAAGTTCATTTTTTGCTGCTAGATTGTCTATTTTTTTACAAGCCACATCTAATGAGGGAGAGTTGATAATATCTTGAAACTTCAACTCTGCTGTGTTGAGTGCTTCAATGCTTTCAGTTGCTGTATCATAAGCTTGTACCGCAGCCAAACACATGTTCCCAAGCTTCGCAACAGCTATAATACAGAAAGCAAAAGAGATCTCGCACGCTCAAAGTGGAACACAGGTCTGCTCCAGGGCTTAAAATCATGAAATTTCCATATGATTCAGTCACCACGAAGGTACTTAGTTTACATAGCACAGTGTACACCAATTACTAAATTTGCCATCAGCAGCTGCATCACAAAAGCACATAAAACAACTTGGCATGCATAATATCAGGGATGCCTTGTTGGCAGTTAGCTGAAACTGACCACCATTGCTTCTTATTGGATCCATTGAGCAACGGAGATTATAATCCACCACATTAATCAATCACAAGCAGGTTAGATAAGAAGTGTTAAGTCTCACCATTATGCTCAGATGGGTTGTCATAGAAATTATAATCCACCACATTAATCAATCACAAGAAGGTTAGATAAAAAGTACTAAGTCTCACCATTTTGCTCTGATGGGTTTTCATAGTAGGATTCAGCTACAGTGTGAACATGTACGAAAAATTCTTTAGTAAAATCTTTCCGGCGTCTCGCAACAACCTCATTTATCTCTGATGGAGCAGTTCTTATCACTTCAAGCAGCTTGTCGTGTCTTTGCACATCTTCATCTACCTGCAGAAAAAAAACCAAGGGAACCCACCAAGTAAAGTCAGAAATAGTTGACGGTCTGATTAAGTGACGTTTACTTTTTACATTTTGCTTTCCTCTAACTTTTCTTTCAATCTTAAGCACCTGAAATTTCACAATATATGATAGGGACATACAGATTGACACATAAGATTTTCATAATTTCTTATAATTTGAGCAATTCTAAATTTTGGTGAGAAAGCAAAAGGTTGCCTTTTACTTTTGAGAAGTCCAAACAAACAAGATGCCAAATTTTTAGAGAAAGGCTATAATTTAAAGAGACGCAACAATTCATTGGTATGACATTTGAAGCTGCAATACAAAGGATACCAGGTGCAGGCTAACTTTCATTCCTTGAAAATTGTAAATCTAGTGAAGTTGTATAACCGATTGAAATGAAAAATCTCATATCTTCAGCTAATGAAATATCGACCAAAAAAAAAAAGATAATGAATTGCAAAGGCCACCTCTTTGAGCTTCCGACCAAGCCGAAGCAGCTTATGTTTCATCCCTGGATTGTCTTCGTTGTCGGCTCGCTCTTGACAACGCCTGAAGAAATGAGGACGGATATGGCTCCATTCCTTACTAAAAGCTAATAATCTTCTCCAGTCAGTTGGAGTGGGCTTATCAACCAAGAAAACCTCTATCAGCTTGTCGCATACGCGAACCATTTTATTCTCATCCAAGCTCAGGTCACTACTATTATCCTTTTCGTTTCGATCAGTAGCTGGGGGATTATTGTGACTATGTTCAGATTCAGGCATATCATGTGCTGTTGATCTTTCTGGTACAACAGTTGTATCATCAGTCATAGCAGCAAGAAAGACGTTCTGGCATCTGACGGGATTAGCCAGCATTTGGCTTCCTGAGAACTTTTCCAAAAGCTTTTAGTCACAAAATAGTAAATCATTCTTCCTTTTTCTCAATCTGCAACTGAATCTCTGTTGCAACTTAAAAAGAGAACAATCACAGCTAATCAACTGGAAAAATATATATAACATGAAAAAACAACGAGACACTAAAGAGAAAGGACAAACGAGGTGACTCAAACTTTCTCTACATTATCAAGGAAATTAATCATAGGGAAACAGCTGTTGATGGGAAAGCAGAACTTTCATCTGCTGTTTGTTGGCTAGCTATAAGTGAAGACATGCATCAAAAGAAGATATGAATGAAGAGAACTAAAGCTTTATAAATGGGACTTATACTTTGGGAGTGCTACAATTTTATTTCGCTTCAAATGCTCTCACCTTAAGATACAAATATAAAATTAGTCATGAAGTAAGTACTTCCCCCCAACTACCATCCATTTCCCTACATCTAAAAAGCAATTTCGCATTAAAAGTTGAGAATTTTAGGCATCTCAAGTGATGTGTGAGTGTCAAACTGGAAGGAGAAGTACACAACCAAAGCAGCTAGCTCATAGGTAGACTGATAGCCACTTGCAGATATATCAAATTAAAGAGAAGAAAACAAGAACTGTAAATGTAGGAAACCATCCCAAAAATTGGCCTATTCGAGAAAATTCTCTACAGCGAAATCCCATATTAGAAAAACTTATATTTCCATACAGGCACAGCACGGACCATTTTATATCAAGTTCCTTCAAAGAGATACTAATCCCACCTTGAAGCAACTATAAGTTGATCAAAATTTAGAAGAATGTTATTTAATTTTTTAGTTTGTTTGGCTCCCGCATGTTTCACAAACTAGAGCTAAAATAAAGCACCATATTGTTGATTTAATATAAGAGAACCCTGACTATTCAATGTTATTCTTGTGGTAGTAAGGTAAAGTATTAACAAATTCTTTTGCTAGGTGGACTAAACAACTACAATATAATCTCAAATGAGTATGGCAGCATAACATACAAGGAGCAGACGCAGCTTCAGCATTCAATATCGTAAACCTCTCAGTGGAACGATTGGTCATGGAGGAGCCATTGCAGGTCCTCACCACATATTCTGATTTCTGGCACCCCCATAGTGTATCAGAACTCATGTCTCGAACATTTTTCATTAAAAAACAGAAGTGCAAACCCTTATCGGACCACGCTCAAACCTTGTACCCGGAGGAGGCCAACTAAAGCTACTGCCCCCACTAGTTTCGATGATTTTCGAGACAACATGGTCAGACATCCCCAATATCCCATACCATAACACAAAAGACTCTCAAAGGAACAGAGCGCCCTTCTATAAGCCCCTGTGCTGTTTACTCGAACCACCACGACACTTGTCGAGACTTAAAACATCACAAACCAGATATGCAAATGCCGAGGGACAACAAACCAACAGAATTGACAGCAATTCATATGTACTGGAGCCGAAAGTTCCACCGCAAAACAGAACAGCTACGCGTCAATCACGACTAGCCCCCGCCGTACGAAGCATCGCAAGGGAGAAGAAAGCGTACGATAGATTTCGGGGCGTCGCGGGAAGAAGCGGGAGACAGTCCGAGGCGCCGCCGCCGGCCCTTGCTCGCCCGAATCGGGCGCGGCTCGGGGAACCAAAGGGGACCCGCCGCGCGCGCGCGCCCTCCGGCGAGTGGGGCGGAGCAGCCGCCCCGGAACGCGGAGAGGGAGACGGAATCCGTAGCTCCGGAGGGTTTCGAAGCAGAGAGGCGAGGGGGAAGAGGAAGGAAGAGAGCGTGGTTGCAGTAGCCGGAGATGGAAGCCGCCATGGATTGCTCTCTCGCCAAGGCTTCTTCGACCCCGGAAAAAAGCGCTGCTCCGTAGTCGTTGAATGGAAGGGAAGCTAGGGAAGAGGGGCTCTCAAAATAGACCGGAGGGGCCCCCAATAACCCGAACCGGCCTCGTCGAACCGGCCCGGTCATTTTTTGTTAGCCGTTGGACCGCTTCGGTTTTTTCGGGCAGCGTCTCGGACACCACATCAGACCGGCTGGTCGAATCGATTTTAATAACTAGCTATGGGTGCGTATGGTTAGGCTTTGAAGGAGTGTCTTTAAGAAAATGTAAGTACTTTTGGGTTAAAGGTATTTTTCGAAACCCGAGTTGTGTTTGGTAAAGCGCATTTTAAAAACACATTAGGATGTAACTTTGACCTAAACGGCGTTTGGAAAAAAATTACATATTGTAAAGGGCTTTTGCAATTTTTTTTTATAAAAAAAACTCTCAAATGGTGAAACTCAGCTGTTGACCAACCTCGCTTGAGGTCGTGCAACCTCAGGCGTCGCTTGAGTTGCGGGAACTCGGTCGTCAACCTCCATCCATCCAACTCTTCTATGCAAACCGCTAGGAAGATGAATAGTGAATAGTGAATAATCTATTTGCATTTGCCAAAGGGACTTCAAAAACCCAAAACCCATTCCAATTGCCGAACCAAACGGAGCCATATCATTTAACCTCTCTGGTTCGGTTTCCGAATCAGTCCATTGCGTACACCTCGAAATCATGTTCAATCTTGAATTCGATTTTCAAAACACTAATTTCACGTGGATTGTTTTCAGGGTGATTGAAAATAGGCTAAACGTTCAAAAAGTCTCCCACTCTAGTTTATTCAATTGTTATGTTACTATTCAATCTGGGATAAACGAGTCGCAATAAACATAGTTGAAATATTTGGGGGGTTATACCTTCTCTTCCTCACCAGCTAACTTTCGAACTTCTGACCTGCGCTCCGAGGTCAACCCGGCTGTGGACCCGTCATTAACGAGTTTACTAAAACCGGATTGGTAGGTCTTGCCGAGGAAACTCACCCCGACTTTAGGATTTATATATATATATATATATATATATATAGGTTTTATTTAATAATTTTCTTTTACCCTCATCCCCCAAACTTAGGTCTATATATTTTTTCACGAGAATCCCCAAAGGCACTAAATTAATGTGTACAGCGGAAGAACAAGCTACATCTACTTTTTCTTGGTAAAAAGCTCGCACAGCAAACGAAATTTGCATGGCAGGTGTTTCTCTGTAGATCCTCAAGGAACCGATTCCCTGTCGCAAAGCACCGTAACCCATGTTCATTCTTTCGGTATTACGATAAAAGGTGTTGCCACCCAAATGAAAACATACAAGTAATGACAGGAGATCGGTCCCTCGAGAGACCATAGAAATGCCCGTGCACACGGCAAGGTCAGTTTGCGAATCCGTGTTCGACAACTTTCTTAGAGAGGACAGCAAAAAAGGAGATTATAGTAGCAAACAATGCAATGGCAGCTTTGAACAGTTGATTGGAAAAAAAACATCGAACAACAGTCTATCAGCAGTTCTAAAATGTCTGAAAACCGACATAACCGCACTGGGGCTTTACACTAATACTTTGCGCTCGTCGGATGAGAGCGCCGTGGACTTTTTCCTAACTACCTAAAGCAAGAGGATGGGCTTCTGCTTCCCCCGCGACAAAACTCGTCAGTCGAGTCAAAGTTCCTGAAAAGCTATCCACCTGCCAACGAGCAAAAAGGAGTCACAGAAACTTGCATGAAGTGGAGATGATCAATTGAAACCTCACAATGATGACACAGCGAAATATACGAGGCCTATCACATGAAATTGTTAGTTCAACAACCGTTTTCCCGCACAAAATGAAGGGCATATGCTCGAGGTCAAAAAACCTACACGCTTTGAATTAATTTGATGCTACTGGCATATTCGATCCATTGTATACTAGCCGTCCCGATAAACGTGACACCAGGATCCAGATTCTTTTTTATTACATTTTTCCCTTTTTGCCATTACAAAGCTACAGAATAAGAAGCCAAATATGTCATGCTTGTGGTCAACGTGCATTTCGAATGCAGTTCTGGTAATTTCAATGTGATAGTTCACCGTGGGCTTCGTGCAAAATCACATCTAGGGTGTAAAGGCAAAGGACTAATCACCGATAAACAGTACTAGTTTAAATCCAGTATCCAGTGATATCACAATTTGTTAAAAACGCTTTCTTAACTCATCAGATGTGGAATAGTACGGTCGCCAAAGTGAACTTTGCCGCCAAAAAAGAAAATAGCTAGCGGCTCTAGCCAAACTTTCAGTTCATTTCCTATCTCCTCTTAAGATACTGGGAAAATTAACATAAGAACTCTAAATATGTTAACAATCGGAGGAGGTACCGTATCAATCATTCGGTCCCATAAATTTCTCTGTTGCTGAAGGAAAATAAGCAGGGCGTACATATTGGAGAGAACGTACCTGTACACCTATATATCTGCCACCCACAGCCTGAACCTCACACTCACAGAAGAAAAGTTTAAACAACTGAGGCTCTTTGACACTGGTCACCGTGCCTGCAGGCAGGTCAAAGAAAGATCCGGTGGTATGCTCACATATCCAGCTTCACCAGGCCTTTTGGAGCCATCATCTGGTGGGCTAACAACACCGTCTAAATTGCTTTCAGCAGGCTCCTGTACATGAATAGTCTTACCAAATAGCTGGATTGAAGAACCACCGCCAATCTTTGAAGTATTGGAGTGCAGATTTCCAGAAATTTCTAGGCCAAAGGAATGCCCGCTACTCGGGCTATCAGTTGATAAGGTTTCAGAGGCTGAACTGCCAATATTGAGATCAGTGCAGATAGCTTTTGGCTTTGGCACCACACTGTTGCCAAAGATATTACAGGTGTACATAGGGGAATTTTCATCCACGTAGTTCACTAAACCAAATGCTCTAGACGCATCTTGCCTGGCTCCCTGCATGCCAATGGGAGTGTTATAGTTGAAAAATGATGAACTGTAGGGCACCATAGAATTAGTAAATCCAGCCATATCGAAAAAGTGACCGGTTTCTCCTTCGGTTCCCAAAGCAGATCTGAGAGGAACTCTCAATTTCTTCACTGGAGGATACACCGAATCAAGGGGCGATCCAGGTCCAATGGATTCAACCTGCCAAGGGTTCACAGACCTCTTATCCTGCATAGCTTCAGGTTCATCCCATGTAACCTGTAACAGACCAATCGGTAAGCTTACGGATTTGTTTTCTGGATAGCACCTCCATATTTTGTTGAATAAGTATAACACTTGTGTCTAGTGCTACCGTTTCTACTATGATGCTCATCAGCAATAGCAGATAAACCACTACAGAGCTTTATTAACCACTGACACTAATACTTAACTACATTTCCACGTACAAAAGACTGAAAGCTTGAGAACCTACATGCTTTAAGCATTAGACCATATCTATGTTTTAACATTTTTTGGGTAACAGAGTTTTCTGACCCCAAATTCTTTTGAACTTTATGTTGTTAATATCTGCTCGATTTAAGACAAACTAGAGACTGGAGGACAAAAAGAGGTCAAACCAGATATGCAACTCAGTGACAAGTAGTTTAAGTGGTCTGACCAGTTTCAACGAAGATCCAATAGTACCACAAAACAGAAATATAACATCCATGCACTGGAAAAAAAAACAACTAATCATACAATGGCTCATTCAAGGGAAGGCTAGCAATTAAACAATCGCACTACTTTAAGAAAACATACCTATTTCAACATACACATTTCATGGGGGAAAAAAATCTACAGACTACAGCCGTCGTGATTTGGCTGCAGATGATGATAAATGCAGAATCAAGGACGCCCTAATTAAGTAGATTGTTAAGGTAAGAGCTCCAGAAGAGTCTGGAGTTCAAAGAAGGCAAAGTCATGACTATAAGAGACCAATCTCCAGAGCCTTAAAGTCCTAGATTCCAATCTAGAAAATATCACATCATGCTTTAATGCATTCCAATCTCAGAAATTAACACGTCATGTTTCAATGAGAGGTTCAGATATGTACATTAAATGCCTTAACAATCTTAATTCATGCGGACAAATGGCCTGAAAAGCACGAGATTATACCGACAAATACGTGAATGAAAACAACAGGGATGACGACCATAAATACCTGAAGCATTCGCCATGGCGAGCCCCGCCACAGTCCGTTCTCAGCAACACCGACGGAGGAAACCACCCCGTGGTGCCACGTCATCCTAGAGCAGTCCTCGGCCTCCACCGCCATCTTGATTCTCATCCCCGCCGTCCAAAGCGACTTCAGCGCCTCCTCCACCCGCTCCGCCTTCACGACAAAGTCCGAGCACTCGGTCCTCGGATAGTAAACCACCTCGAACGGCAACCCCCGCGCCGCCGCCTCCACTGCATTCACCACCACCTCCATCGGCACCCTCCCCCGGCCGTTCCTCGAGAATCCATCCCTCAGAGCACTCTCTTCCTCTGCCTTCGGCCTCCCGCCGCCAATCTGCTCCCTCCACCTGGCGCAGTCCACGCCGCTGTTCCTCACCGCCCTCCGTATCCCGACGAACATGTCTCCCTTCGTGTTCTTCATGAACACCACCGAATCGCCCGCCACGAGCTTCTTATTGTTGACGAACTTGCTCCACCCGGTGGTCAGCAAATGCCGCCGCGGCGTGCCCCGGTAGATGTGCCGGAAGTTCCACACGCCGCCGTGGACGTCCCTCACCGACAGCAGCTGCACCGGAGTATCCGCGTTGAAATCCAACGGGGGAAATATCGTATCCGCGCAGAACCGAGGGACGGAGAAGCCTCCCCCGTTGTTCGCGTCCGACGGCGTCAGCGTCTTGGCGAAGGACACGATCTTCTCCTCCGGCTCATTGCCGGCGCCGGCCAGGCCCTCCGGCCGCAGGGGGGCGCCGGGGCTCGCCACGGGCCGGAGGAGGAACTTGGCGATGACCTCGTCGGTGAGGGGATCGGCGAAGTAGTGGACCGCCCCGACGAGGCAGGGCACGAAGGTCCGGGACACGGCGAGCGGGGAGAGGGCCGGCGGGGGCTGGGCGGGCGACTGCTCGAGGTGGCCCTGGGGGAAGTAGTACACCCGGGAGCCGGCGGCGGGGATCTGGACGCACGCGCCGGCGCACGCGCGCCAGACGCTCGGGTCCACGGGGCGTAGCACGCGCCCCCCCGCCGCGGCGCCGGGGGCGGCCGCGGCACCGCCTGCGGCGGCGGAGGAGGAGGAGGAGGAGGACATCCCTAGGGTTCCGGCGGGGAGCGAGGGGGAGGAGGATTCGGGGGGAGGGAGAGGGAGACGGCGAGGGCGCGGTTTGACATGTAAGAGGGAGAAAGCTTCAAATTCGAAGGTCTCTCTCTCTCTCTAGCCGAGCTCAATCGGACACTGCTGCTGTTGCTCGGTTAGTGAGAGAAACAGAAAAGAGGAGAGAGAGAGAGAGACGTGTGAGGGTCGGAGGAGAAAAGGCGGAGCGAGGCGGGGATTGATAAGCGCCCTCCGATTTTGCCGGTAATTACACCATTTGCCACCGGCGCCGTATAACTCCCCCCCGCGGGGGAGGGGGGAGGGCTACTTGCGGGATTACGGCGCGTGCGGTCCAACCGCCCTCCCCCCCCAACCCTCGAATTTCGCTCGCCTAACCGAATACTTTTTCGTTTGGAGCTTTTTCCTCTCTCTCTCTCGTATACCGTATCCGCTCGAGATCGTGACATGTCATCCGATCTGGAATTTGAAAAAAAAGAGAGAAGAAGAAAAGGAAAACGATCCGTATCCGATTGCGGAAAAATTGTCTAGAAACTTTGACATTTCTCCTGATAAGTTTTTCATTCCGCGTATTTGTCCGTTTCTTTTTTTTTCTCTTCCCTTTTTCCAGAATCGAGCGGTGTGTGTATCGCGAAGAAAGAAATGCCGCTTGTAGTATGAACTCGGTGCCGTCGTGGCTCGTGAGGAACAACGCGCCTGACAAATGGTCGGAGAAAGCCGAGCCTGTTTATTATTGGGATTGACCGCGTTTTCCTCACCGCCAGGGGATCCTTCTAACGCCCGAATTCCTCGCCGACCGGGAATGCCCTGAAAATTTATGCAAGCGAGGTCGCGCTTACCGAACATGTCCCGTTCACGCCACAAATTCAATCCGCCGCCGCAACGAACGGAATAAAAAAAAGAGAGAGAGAGAAACAACAGCGGGTCTTCTAAATCAAATGTATATATTTCTCTTTCTTTTTTTATAATTAACCCCGTCGATTAATAATAATTACAATTTTTTTTTATAATATTAATCGAAGCACGAGAGAGAGAGAGAGAGAGGGATGGAGGGAGCAAGGGGAGGCATGACGGACCCTTGGCGGGCACTGCGCCCGAAAACCAAACCAAATAACTGTCCCCCCCTCCAGGGGTAAAAGAGTCCGATCTTGACTGCCTACCTCCGAGGGAGCAAGCCCCCCCCCCCCGGAAATGACCCAATCGCCCCTCGCGGTTCGGTAGCGATCGGACGGTTGCGGGGGGGGGGATCGATCCCTCCCCGAGGTCCGCGCGCGCGAACGCGACCGCGCTCCACTTTTCCTCTTTCGAGAAATTTTGTAAGTAAATTTCGGGTGTTGTTTAAGTATGGAAATGAGCGCACGGAAAGTTTTTCAAGGTCTCAGCCGAAAAATGAAATCGAGCCGTGGACGTTACCGAAAAGTCGCAATCGAGTCTTAGAATTTATTGAACTCGTGCGATCCAGCTCGTACTGTTAACTTTGTCTAATTGGGCTGATGAAAAATGTTGATGCGAATTTTTTTTTTCGAAAATTATTTCTTTTTATTGTACTCGGCGATGACATAATTAAAGCGACACCATTTTGACCCAAAATTTCGTTTTTTAAAATCGGGCTTGTTTTTAATTTAATTTATGTAAAATTTGTATTGAAAACCAGATTTGGATCGAAACGGTATCGTTTCAGCCTTATATGCTTGATGTGTTAGCCATGCGATCGCCGCGTAATTTAAAGAAAAAAATTTACGATGAAAAAAGTCATGTTAGTATTTTCCATTAGCCAAAGTTGGACGGAGCTGGCAGAAAGATTCGATCATTCAATTTCGATAAGTTTTAAGACTCGATTGCACTTTTTATAAGTTTCACGACTCAATTCCGCTTTCCGATAAGTTTCGGAACTGTCGCCGCACTTAACTCTTTGCGCATATGATCCGCAGCTCTCAAGCCGCCGAGGGCGATCCGTGGGAAGCGTACACGTGTCGCCGTTCCTCGCGAGTTCTCCCCCCCTTTTTTATTATTATTATTATTATTTTCTCTTTTTCCTCTCCGAAGTTGAGCGTCCGGACGAAAAGAAAAATTTAAGATAACACTGGGTGGGGGACGGCGAATTTTCTGACGTGGAAAAGAGGATAAAGAAAATCGGAAAATGAATTAAAAAGAGAAGAGGGAATTTGGTTAGCGCGAATTTCTAGAAAAGGGGAATAATAATAATGATAAGTTGCGGAGTGGAGCTAGTGTCGGGATCGGTTGAGTGCAGACAACGACTATCCTCTTCTGCTGCTCTTTCCCTGTTTGGTGTTTTTTTTTTTGTTTTGGTTAAATGGTCTGGTCTGTTTTCATCACCCGCTTTCATCATTTTTTTTTCCGAAAATCGAAAAAGGGCCCCTCCTCCAATAAAAAAAAAGTTAAGTCTCGTTCAAAATGATTGACTGGCGACGGGGTCAATTCACCCGGACACAAAAACCCCACCCAGAAAAGAAAATATTATAACGAAATAAAATGAAAAAAAAAACGACATGTGTCTTAATTTTTTTTTTGGGGGGGTCGGGGAAAAGAGAGGACGTGGGGGATTCAATTTGAAAAGATTAGAGGTGGTTTAGCAATCCTCGCTTGATATTACAATCGCGAATTTGGATAACCACATGCAAATTACTTTAGCAAAAGTATCGCTAAAGGTTTGGTCGATTGCGGAGAGGTTTTGATCAGTAAATGGATAAGAAAAAAAGTTAGATGAGTATCCTTCCCATCGTTTTCGAACCATTTAGATTTATTGCTCTTACCTTATTTGCAGATACGTCGCGCACTATTTTGAATTGTGGATAAAAAAGGGTTTGGGGGCAGAAATCACTTTGTCATTAGGATTTGAAGCAAACGAAACGAACGGGAATGATATTTTGGCCGAGTGTTTGTGGATGTGAAGAATGTTTTGAAATGCTTGGCCAAGAAAACGGAATATACTTCCTTACCAAAAAAAAAAACGAAATATACTTGATATTTATTTCTTACCTTTCAAGAAATACGATTGTTAAATCATCGAAGCATTCCGGAATTAATTTTATGACACGATCCTACCTGGGATTTTGTTTTTCTGAATCATAACTGGAAGTTACTAAAATGTTGTGTCCGATCATGGCTTCACATTAGCAAGGCTCAACGCGACTCAAAAAATACCAAACTCGTTCTGCAATTTCTCTGCAATTTCTCAGGTAAATGTGTCGTGCATGATTTAGGAATAGCCAAGACATTGAATTACTTTGGGGTCTCGGACGTGATAAAGGCGCCGATCTGCTTCCGAACTTCATCGGTAAAAGCAATCACACTTTGCCGCAATCAGATCGAGTCATAATATCTTTTGATCGTCCTCAATGATGTCCTTAATGATTTGATGGTAACCCTTAATTCACGTACAATTGAAGTGGACCCTAAACTTCTGTAGCTGGGGTGTTGGCAGCCAAACCCAGACCGTTCATGACCACTAGGGAAGAAGGATGGATCAAAAGGAAGGAACCAAATCAAAGGTTAGAAACGAAAAAGAGAAAGAAAAGGGGGAAAACCAACGATACTAGGAAAATTAAGCCGGCTTTGGAATTACCAAAATATACAAATTTCGAGCACATTAAACTAATCAACGCCTCCGCAACGTACCGATAGACAAGATTATACTCGTAGTCAAGCCCCTAGCCTTAGTTTGCACAAGTTCCAGCAAGGCCTCCGGTACATAATGAAAAGCTGACAAGACGAATGCAATGAGATGCAACAGCTTGCATGTAACTTAGAGATAAATCTGAGTGCATTTCTATCAAACAGAAGATTTGAGCTCATGAACAGTTGGGAGCAGGACAAAAGCGCTCAATTAAATGATTACCGCTTCGACCATCAGTACAGTCGATGATTCTCCACAAAGCTACAAAATCAAACGCCAGATGTATTGGACCATGAGGTCGGCGACTTTAGAAACATGAGCTTATTTGCCTTAGATACTGAAAACTGCATTTTGTACAAGCCAAAGGAAATACCTATCCTAAATCGCCAGTTATATTATCAACCCTGTTCTCTGTATGGAGTCCAGATCAGTTTGCTGACATCAACCTCGAGGCCACCTCGTCCTGCAGCTTTCAGATGACGATCCAAGACTTTCGGATCCGCGCATATGACGTGCTGCCCTTTTCTATACTGAATCAAATCTAGGCTCTGAAGGGTGTTCAAAATGTCATCAGCCTTTATCGCTGTCATGTCACTGAGCTCCTGCAGAAGAAGGTTAAACAGAGAAGAATCGAAGACTATTAGTCCACCCAACTGGAGCATTTGGCACTTAGATCCTAACGGCTACTCCTACCAAACATGAAATAGCAGGAAAGACTGACCGAGTATTCCAATACCTACTATCCCCATCTTCAGGAGTTTTAAAGAACATTAAAAGACTATCTCGAATTTCCATAAAAGCCCCATAAGAAGAAGAAGAATAGAAATTGCAAAATAAAGGGTATTACGTAGTGAAACTATAGACAACATGAAAAAGTAAGCATATGGAGTACTATGAGAGCTCTACGCAACTTTCTGGCCATTTCGCTAAGATGGCAATATTAGAGTTCTTTTCTCCTTTCAAATTAATGAGTACATTATTATCTTTTCCTCCTTTAACTATCTTCATTATTTCGTTACTTTATTTGTAACTCCTCATTTAACAATTTTCTATTATGTAAAAACTATACAGGATTGATATAGTGTAAGAAGTAAACATACTCGAGATACAAAAGAGTACTCAAAATATTGCTGTAGAAAAAACAAACAAAATGAAATATCATCTAATATTCATACATACATTAGTTTCTCTAAATACTAAGCAGTATATCTATATTATATAGTCATCTTTTTATTATATTTTGCAGAAAACCCCGCATGATGTGCAGGCATACGCCTAGTGTTGATATGAATATCCAACTGTAGCATTTCCCTGGTGACATCTCATGATTACAATGGATGTTCCATCCCAAAATTAAACAATAAATGCCCTGACCAGAACACCGAACCTTACCTTGATAGAAATATTTCCTTTATGCTTTTTCAAAATGTCCAACAGAACCCTTGTCCAGTATCCTTTGTAGCTCAACAGCCCAAGATCAGAGAGAGGCCTCTCTGGCGTGCCGACTTTACCTTCTTTTTTGGAAAGTTCATATGCTGTTCCACGGTGAAAATTACATTATAAAATATCGTTCTTAAATATCACAATCAATAATGCGCAAAGATCAACTTTCCCTAACACTCCCCCCCCCCCCCCCCCCCTTTCTTTTCTATCAAATAGAAAAACTCAAAAGAGAAGGTAACAAAAGCAAAGTACCAGGACCAGTGAAAAAAGCACATCAACTAACGAACAACTTACAAAAAGCTATTAAGAACTTTCCATAGCCTTTCCTCTGATACGGTGGGAGTGTGAGGATGCATGCCAAATTGTAGGATTCCTCAGAATGCTTTTCCTGAATACGGAAACATAGTCAAATACCACTGAATAAATCCAAGCTAAGTATGCCAAAAAGTGCAGAACTCAAAAGCTATACGACACTTATAATCAAGACATGTACAAGTGAAAGAAGTAAAAGCGAGGATAAACACTCAATGCTGTAATAGTTATCCAGGAGCCGCGAAACTGCTTGGTAAGAGTTCTCATTTTTTATAGACTCTGTCTATTGTGTCCAGTTTTGTACATGGATGCTAAACTCTTTGTACCCTTTGAATGAACTCTCTCTTCAACATTGAAGAGACATTCTCTGTCGAGCACTTTCCCAACACTCATACTATCCCGAGGCATTCAGTAGAAACTATAAATTAAGAAAGTCAGTATCAAGTTGATTTAGGAAATAGCTAAACATAAGTTCACTCATCACAACTCCATAAATTAATGGAAAAGCTAAATTTTTCCACCATGTAGCGATCACTGTCAATCTGTTTTGCTCCAAGAGATCCCAGCTACCTAAATTTCTACTTTTTACCAGAACAGTAGCTTTTGGTTGCTTTAAAGTAATTCTTAAATCACTTGAAGGACCACCATGCGGTTACAAGCACTATATACCCTCAGTCCTTTCATCAAGTATATGCGCCAATGTACCAAAATCCCTATAATAATTAACAACCCCACATACAACTAACATCACAGTAACGTGCATCCACAGATAAGTAACATATATATTAAATCAGCTTCGAACATCATATTCTTGCATTGCAATACTAAGTTCGCTGGCTAAACTCTAACTAGTACCTTGGAGAAATATCCAACCATGTGGCAACCTCGATCATCACATTCGCACAAGACATAAAATAGAAAAAGATCTACATCATAATAGAGAGTCTTGTGATCTAGAAAGAGTTTTGCCAAATAGCAAAGATTCTGCCCATAAACCTTATTCTTCTTGCCATCAACCTGCATCGAAAACATATAGTCAAGGTAGGGTGAGTAATTATACCTAAGATGCACAGAGAAGAAAGAAAGAGAAGACTTAGAACAACGATCTCATCTAAACAAGAAAGCATTCTTTAATAAACTGCCATCATCAAAGGCACTTGGGGATTTTAAACAATCAATAAGATCATGAAAACAATTTCTTTTCATAAGAACTATGACCACAAAAGAAAAAAACTTTTTAAAATAATACAAATTATGGCAAAGCTGTTTCAAAAAACCAAAAGAAAATTAAAAGGGTAAACTAAACAGAAAATCCAATAGAATCTGCCGGATGATAATATGCCTCGAACAACAGATAGGTGAACGAAAAGAAAAATCAAACATATACAACTACGTTGAAATAATTTCCAATGATTGAACAATGATTTGTACCTCAAACATTGACAATGTACCGCTCCTGTATATCTCATCTCCAGGTGGATGTTTAAGATCACACTTCTTCTGCAAATAGTTCAAATGTAGAAACAAAATCATTCAGAGAGTTAACTAATCTTGGACATTAGAGAGAGCCATAAAGCTACAACCTTAAACGATTAAACTTGTAAAGACATAAATCTCTTAAAAATGTAAAAGCAGAGGCCCACGCGATGTTTACACTTCTAGAGTGATTAAAGACAAAGTTAAACAGAGTCTTCTGAAGAGAACTAAGCTATCCAAACAATGAGCTCAACACATAATGTAGAGTCGATTCAACTGAGAAACCAACAACTTCCAAACAATGCAACGACAATATATCAGCAAGTGATCCAGTCCTATACACAATTACAGCTGCTTCTAAACTGCAGTCACATCAATAAAGCTCCAGCACAGATATTTAATTTTTTCACTTTCCTTCTTTTATTTCTGTGTGACATCCTTTTCTTTCTTTTATTTCTTCTTACCTCCTTTTTCAAATATTTATGATTTCTTTTTGCTGGGAGCAGAGAAAAGGAGGAAGGAGGAGGAGAAGGGAAAAGAGAGAATGGAGGATGGGGTTGAGAACTAAAAACAATTGTTCCCCACCCACGAGTACACCTAATTTTCTATCCCAATATCACATAACTAACATTACTTTACTCTCCTCACTAGTTCAAGCACAGACTAAAGGGGATTCTTTTAATTGCAATAGGCATATAGATTACAGATTACAACAGATTCAACAACTACAGCTCTGAAGTACCTGCTCATAAATGAATTCGGCAGATACGAAACCAATATCAGGCCTTCCTTGGATAACTACCTCAGGGTACAAAAATGCAAAGAAAGTTACAGAAACGAAGCACTACTATCAAATAAATGCTCACCATGTGCCTTTGAAGCTGTTCCTTGCGCTTCATAAAATTGAGGCAAAACTCACAAAAGTAGAGCTTCGAACAATCATTGTATTCTGGTGGAAAAGGAGAGAAGTACCATGTCTCGATCTCGTATCTTCCAAGCTCTATGGTTGCGATATTCTTCACTTTGGTGAATTCTTCATGTTCACGCAGACTGGCAGCGTCAAGCTCCTCATGCCCCTATTCGTTGTAAATAACTTTGGGTTATAATACAATAGCAAGGTAGTTATTTATGTATTCGGCCCTTTGGAGATTTGCCAATAGCCCATCAAATACATTTTTTAACTTCAATTGCTTCTTTCACATTTAACAGCAGACATTAATCCTCTATCATTTCCGTTGCACTATTTATTTAACTTACTTTGTAAGAAATCTATTATTTGTATCAGACAGTAGGCTCCATCTTGACATACAATAGATTGACTATCCTGTTGTATTATAAAATATCCCCTACTGACAGCTAAAACAATCCGCTGCTAACTCAGCAGGGTACCTATACTGACACGCTGCCCTGCAGTACCTTCTTCCTTTCCAGTCCCCATTTGAAGAAATGAGCCTCTATCAAAAGACCATGATAAGAAAGGCCAGATCAAGCTTACCTCCACATGCGTCTCATCAATCTTCCGCTTTTGGTGACGTGTCATTTTTAATCCTGTCACCTGGTAAATCATAGGAAGTAAGGTTGTCAGTGAAAGCAGAAGGGAAACCTCTCCCGATTTAAGCAACCTAGACATTACCTTGTCCTCCACTTTCTCATCAACAACAGTCTCTACAGAATCAAGATCAAGCTGTTCAAGTTTCACCCATTCATCAAGCCTCCTGTTGACTGTCAGAAAGAATAACAAATAGATTAAAGAAGTAATAAGTTGACAAGCAGCGGCAAAGTTACATAAATTTTTAAAATAGCTTGCCCCAAAATCACAACCATGAGGTCTCAGTCCTCCATTACCTTTCTACTAATGTTTTTTTTTTTTGGTAAGGGCCTTTCTACTAATGTTCATACGATAGTTATTTCAAAACAAGATTGGCATGCAAGAAAAAACCTGGATTAACACAGCCTTTTAACAAAGAAACAGTTTCTTCCACAATTTTAAGGTGTTGTTCACTTCAGTATCCACAACCACCCATACAACTAAAACCTGAGAAAGAATTCTCTTAAAATGATTCATCTCCGTCATTGCGTACGCTGCTCTCAACTAGTAGTCACATGGCTACAGCCACACTTTCCTCGTTAATTGTCACTCCTAGGCTGTCTGAGTACCTTAGAAAGGACTTCTTAATACAAGGATCGAACTTTTTCAGCATTATTAGATACAACAGGACCAAAGAAGATTGAACCGCACCACCCGCCTGGGTGGCGCTGCTGGAGCGCGCACTCTTCCTCTCGCAAAAGGTTGAGTGTTCGAATCCCGGGCGCCGCAGGGTGACTTAACCGGTGGCACGTGTGTGGTGGCTAGCACGTGTCGCCCCCAGGGTTTACTTCCCGGCTGTCGGCCGTGCGGGGTTCCCTGGGTTACCAAAAAAAAAAAAAAAGATTGAACCGCAACAGACGAAACACTAGCAAACCCTAATTCTGAATTGCTCCACGACAACCGTCCTTCCACGACCACAGTTTCGCGCTACACCGCTCCGAACACGAATATCAAACTCAAAACACAGAATTAGAACGCCAATTCACAGCAGAAACCCTAAAATCGGAGAGGAGACCGGGAATTCTCACATTCCGTGTAATGAACATAGTACTCGTAGTCGTTGTAATCTCCAAAACTCAACTTCCGTCGCTCGATGACCTTCACGGGGTGATACTTCCCGTCCCGCCAGCGACACATCACGCGCGTGCCCACCTCGAGGGGGAGCACGCTCATCCGCCTCCTCTTCGTCGCGGCGTCGGGCTCCGCCGCGGTGCCGTTGGAGTGCTTGACGGCCGACGGCGGCGGCGGCATGGCGTCTCCCGCGGCGGGCTTCCGGTCGGGGTCGGCGGCGGCCGCGGTGCCGTTTTGCTCGGCTTTTGGCGGGTCAATCGAACCCATGGGCTTGGCCGAGAGCGCTCCAACACGGTCGGGTCTGGATGGGGAAGGAAATGGAATAATAAATGATTCAGGAACTGCTTTTACCCTCGAACTTTTGGGGTCACTTTGCAAATTGCGAATAGGCCCCAATAATTTGAATATTTTCACGTACCCCAGAAATAGTGAGTTTTATTTCAAAGAAGCCCCCTTTCTTAGTGTTTTTTAAAACCGAATTTCCAGAATTTCCCAAGAAATTGAATGTTAGATAATGTGGAAATCGAACCTTAATTAAGACAAATCAATCTATTTCTTAATCACTAAGTAAGCTAATTTCACGAGCTCAAAATTAGTCGATAATGAGGTAAGAACATGACAATAATGTTTTTCAATGTCTTACTGTCCACTGAAACAGTCTTCATGGCGAATTTTTATTTTTCACATAATTTTTCCAGTCAATTTCCATTTTAATGAATGGTAAAAAAGACTCTCAAATAATTTTCAGCGGGGCATGTGAAAGAATTGAATATGCAATCCCAAAGTCTACGTTTGGTAATTAGGATAAATTTCAGGATAGGATAAAAGTTATCATATCTTGTGTTTGGTAAAACCGGATATAAGAGTAATATAGCTCAGATAAAATTATCTCGTGAGAAGGTAGGATAAGGGTAGATAGGATTTTTAATTTCCATAATATAAAAGTTATTTTTCTTGAATAACAAACTTGTTAAATTGATAAAATTAAAATAAATTTTGAATATAAATAAAATTTGAAGCCTAATATAAAAATTCAAAATAACAAAAAAAAAACAATTTCCCTTTTATGTATTCCTATTTTTATTCATATATTCAAAATTTCTATCTCATGATATAAATTCCATATACAAAAATATATATTTAGTATTTATATTTATTATATATTTTAGGTATATTAGTATAGTTTACTATTTAATAAAATTTTATTAGAGTATGATGGCTGGGAGAAAAAGAAATAAAAATAAAAGAATTAAAAAAAGAGGGAAAATAATAAAAAATAAGCAAATAAAAATGAAGTAAGCAAGAATGTCGTAAGAGATTCTTACAATCTCCGTTTGTGCAATTTTTATGTTTATTTACATTGATATGTCATTCATAACAAACAGTAGAGCAAATCTTTTGGATTTTATATCATAACTTATTCAATCCTATCATGGTTAGAAATCCAGACGATCAAACGCAATCAAATAGCTTATAAGTACAACACCTAACTTAGATAGTGCCATTTACCACATCTCGCAAGAGCGGACAAAACATTAACTCATACTTTTTAGACTCTCTCAATGGTAATCTCTAATTATGGATATTTAAACTCATGGATTTTTTCCTTGAAGGAGAAAAGAAATTATTAATTAGTAAATAGAAAATGTTTTCACCATTGACAATAATTTATATCCAGACATATCGCAAATAGTGAAAATATTTTTTGCTAATTCATTTTCGCAAGCGATATCATTATTAAGGAAAAAATGTTTTCCAAATTATTTATTTTCAGCGAAAAAAACGTATTTTAAACATAAATTCAAACATCTTATCATAAAATTAACTATTTATATCACAAAAAATCTCAAACCGATACATTAACCAAAAACCCTGAATTAGTATACACGTGATAAATTTACCCTATATTAATTTCCGTTAAATTTTACTGTTAAGTTGCTGAATTGGCAGTGTAGACGAGTGTACCGGTTTGGAGTTTTATTATCTGTTTGTCGCACGTATACCGGCTTGTGGTTTTTCGCAATACTAATCAAATTTAATGGAAAACTAATAAAGGGTAAATTTATCACAAATGTATCAATTTGGGGTTAGGTATACTAGCTTGGAATCTTTGGTGATCAAAAAAATCAGTTTATGATAAATTTGTGACAGGAATACGGATTTGGGATTTTTCGCAGTTAAATTCACTTTTCTCGGTCTTGCCAATTAAAAGATAAAAGAGACTCATAAAACAAAAACAATTTCCACCAGAAGCAAAGTTGCAGCCAGGAAGTTGTACACACGAGCTCGCGTTCGTCTTCTCGTCCTTTGCGTGCTCAGAAGACGAACACGCGACGCTACCATCTCTTTCGATTTCTCTGCTTCCCTCTTCCCAAATCGGAGTCGATCCGATTTCGCGTTCGATCTCCCGAAACCCCCCGTGGCCTTTCCATGGATTTGGCCGAACTGTGGGCGATCTTCGGGCCGGGCGTCGCCGGCGCCGTGTTCGGCGCCGGGTGGTGGTTCTGGGTCGACGCCGTCGTGTGCAGCTCCGTCACGGTCTCCTTCGTCCACTACCTCCCCGGTACGTGCGCTCGCTTCGATCTCTCCATGTGTGTGTGTGTGTGTACGAGGTTCGGGGATTTGATTTCGATGGCTGAGGTTTGGCTCTCCGCTGTGCACGTGTTGCGTGGTAGAGGGCGGCGATTGACGGGTTTTCGATTCGCCTCTTGAAAGGTATCTTCGCCTCTTTGGCTGCGCTGATGTTCAATTGCGTGAGGAAGGAAGACATCGACTACTCTCCTTACGATGAAGGCGAGTGGAGGTTGGTTAGCCTTCTGTTCCTCCACCTTTTGTTTGCTTCGCCGACGTGTTGTTTTGCTCAGTGGAAGTGATCTGCTTGAGCTTCTGATGGGAAATTAGGACTTGTTGGAGAATGCCCGAAACTTCTCATGTGCGGGATTGCCTTTTAGACTGAGTTCGTGCTTGCGTAGTGTATTAAACCGCCCAAATATTGAACTTTCTTGGTTTGAGAACTAGAACAAATGGGGTACTGGAATGTGATGCTACTTGAATACCTTTGGATCTCAGAAATAGAGTGAGGACGCTGACTGACGGCTTGACTGAAAGGAGAGGAGGGGATCAAGAAGCGAAAAGCACCATCTTCTCTCTTTCGTGACTTTCTTGTTGATTGAAACCCTCTCTTGAGTCTTGACTGTTGACTTTCCTCCCTTTACAGCTGCGAAAGAAAAATGTCCAGTTTCATTCGAGCTTGAGTGAAGTAGCCCTTCTTCCTTGTTCACAAGAACCAGTTTTTAAAGAGCAAGAGCAGCTTTCGTCCTTGAGGGTCACTGTTTTGGACGCTATTCTTCCCATCTCAAATCGGGTGTTTGCTATTTGTGCTTTTTGAAGAGGCATGCCTACACTATTTATTTGTATCCATGACTGAAAGGCAACACCCATTTTATTGCTTCTTTCAAAGATCCAGTCTTCTCATGATGCATGAGATAGTGTTACTAGGAGACTAAGCACACAACAAAAGCAATTTCCTTTTCCTCGGTGCAGTGCCGTTGTTGCCTCTGGATGATCAGTCTTTTTGAATTTACAATACTCGCTTGAAACAATAAATGGACTGGAGAGTGTTTGTCTGTGATAATGGAGGAGTTTACAAAGGTCAAACTTAAGAGGTTCAAAATACTATATGATAGTCCAGGTTGAAGTACCAAAATTGGCTCCATTTACTGGTCAATCTTGTGTATTCTCCGTTTTGACCATCAGGATAGTGAGGTCTCTGTGCCATACTTACAGAGAGCGGATGGAGCTTTTGTTTTGCTGTTAGTATAGGCTTGCAAAGGTTGGCTTTAGTTATCTTCTTGGAGTATTTATCAGCAGATGAAAAATATACAAGAACAACATGAGAGGGAACTTTTTCTGAGCAATATGAGAATGACTTTCTGAGCCATTACATTGAATTTTTCTGGATAAGATGTCACTACTGCCATCTTGTTACCATATAAAGGCTCTAAAGATTGGTTTAAGGTGTTTACGTAACAAATCACATATTCATTTATTTATTGATGTTAGGTTGTATTCATGCTTGTGGAATCCAATTGGACTTTATAATCTCTCGACTTGGAATGTTGTTGTTATGCTTTTTTTTAGCAGTTATTTCTTGTCTTTTTCTGATGAGTAACTAGAACGGTTGGAGTCATTTGGCTGTATGATTTCCTGAGAGATAAGTGCTCGGTGACATTTCCCCGGGGGGGGGGGGGTGCTGGGGGTGTTGTAGTGGGGTTGGGAAAGGGGAAAAGGAGACTACTGATATTCTGTCAAGACACATGTTCACAGATATAACCATATTGCTATTCCTTTATCAACAGCAGTTGGATGGATTTCTGTCAGGCATGATACATGCTCATTTTCTGGAGCAATCACAGATTTATCATGTAAACCGTGCTGAGCTTTGAAAACATGTGGTAACCTTTAAGAGAATGCTGGCATGCCCCTTTACATCAGCTATCTGGGCGTCCAGTGGAATTACTCTATTGATTTCCCTTGATACACTTGCTTAGGATGTATTATCATGTGGTTTATGCTTGCACATCCAACGCTTGTCCTGTCACTGATTGCTTTTATCGCTATAAGCAATGTGAATGGTGCATTGTGCTATTCTTAAAATAGGATCCTGATTCTGTAGTTATGATCTAATGCTCTAAATTTTTTATTCTTTCTATACCATGTTCTACTGCTTCCAGTGATGATGATACCAAATGATTGGGGCAAAAATTGGCCTTTCTGCAGCTGTCGTGATAGTGACTATGGAACTTCGCTAGCCTGCACTTGCTTGTGTTTTCCTTGAGGATGACACTTTGCACGCGTTTGATGCTTTAAGTAGCTGAAGTATTTGCTTGTTCTCCTTAAAATTGAGATAGATGAGGGGGTTCCTCGCTGATCCTCTTGGGCAATGATTGATAATTTTCTTTTCAATGTACAGGTTGAAGCTTTGGCTTTTCTTTGCCTATGTTGTTTCATTTGTCTCTCTGGCAGCATCTGTGGGCCTGTTAATTCAAGATTCACTCGAGACCTCTGGACCTTCAGTTTGGACAGGAGTTGCTGGTGTCTTGCAATGCGTGTTTGTGTTGATCAGGTACCTTATGCATTCGACACTGAATTTTCTTAGATATATGATGTTTCTCTCTCTTGGTCTCATTGACCTGGGCATTCGTGATGTAAGAATGGTGTTTGTTCTGTCAAAGAAGAAGCACAATTTTACTTGGAATCTGTTCATGATCAGGCAAAGCTTTTTATACTCGGGCTACTTTTAGCCTAAATCTCTCTTAGAATCAGAAAAATTCAATTTGTGCACTACCTTCACGTACGTGTACAACAGTAGTACATGGACGCATGATTATTAGAAATGAGTGACTAAGATGTTATCATTATTTGCTAAATTTAAGAGTGGTACAGCATCGCAAGTCTAATTTAAGCAAAATTGACCTTTTTGCAGTGGACTAATCTATTGGACATCGCACTCAGAGTGAGGCCTTGGTATGTAACGATGTACTTTGTAAACATATCGAGATGGAGGACTCTGTAGAGTGACTAAATCGTGATATGATCATTTGGATGCACAGAGCCAGCTTCGTCATCGCGGAGAAGGTGACTGTATATCTGAATTTTATTGTTCTCTGAGTATGAAAAGGAAGGGCTGTTTAACTCAAGGCAATTAGCTTTTGTGGGGGAGAACCCATTCGACTCGGTCTATTTGCGGTGGTGTGAGTGTTCAACTGAGTTTGATGGTGTAAGGAACCTTTTCCACTCTGCTGCCGGTGTTCAGCCAGCAAACCATCGATACATCATAACCGGCACCGCGCTAACGCGGTCGTGCAATACAAACTTCTCGTAAATAAGAAATTGTACAAATCGGAAAATGAGTGTGTTTATTCTTTTTCGTGATTGGGTTGCTGATTCTCACCGTCGCGTCGAAAAGAGCTGAAATGCGGATCAAATTCCTGTGTGGGAGAATTAGCAAAACATGTACTCAATAATACTATCAAAAAATTCATAAACCTATCATGTTTGTGTTGGTTTGATCCTGAATTTTTTAATTTGGTCAATTTAGTTTTAGAATATAATATGATCTTTTGCGCCTACGCTAGCTAACCTTTCAAATGTTTCAAAACGAGATTTTAGAGAAAATTGTCCAGAAAGTTCTAAATCTATGGCATGGTTGTCAATTCAGTTTTAAATTTTTCAATTTTGTCAATTTTATGCTAAGCCTTTTAAAAAGTTGTCAATTCAGTCATAAATCTTTCAATTGTGTCAATTTAGTCTTAAATTTATTGATTATTGTCAATTTAGGCATAAACCTTTTAATAAATTGTTAATTTAGTCATTCAGACTAATTTTGGCTAGAAATTGCTGACGTGGCGGTCCACTCGGTATCGGTCGTCCTACGTGACAATAATGTGGATACTTTTTTATTTAAAAAAATTGAATTTTTTTGTTGATTTTTATTGAGTATTTTACTTTTATTCCTTTCTTCTCTTTTCTTTCTTTTTTTTTTTCATTTCTTCTTTTTCATTGAGCTCGCCGGCTGAGGGTAGGCGAAGGTGGCCAGCCACTGGGCAAGGGCCGTGAAGCCCTTGCCGGTCGTGGGCGAGGGCGATGTGGCCCTTGCTGGCTGCAGTGAGGGCTCGCGATCCCTTGCCAAATCCGACAAGGGTTGCGAATCCTTTGCCAAATTTGGCGAGGCGAGGGCGTCGTGGCCTTTGCCTAGGCCGTCGCTGGCCATAGTGAGGGCAGGCGAAGGCTTGCGACACCCTCGCTGGCCGCAGCGAGGACTTGCAAGCCCTTGCCAAATCCGGCGAGTGCCGTGACGCCTTCACTAGGGCGAGGGCATCACGACCCTTGCCTAGGCCATCGCCGGCCACAGCGAGGGCCTGGGCCCTCGTTGGGCAAGGGCTTACGACGTCCTCCTAGCTGCAGCGAGGGCTTGCAAGCCCTCGCCCAGATCTAGTAAGGGCCACGACGCCCTCACCCACGGCCGATGAGGGCTTCGCGGCCCTCGTCCACAACCTGGCGGGGTTGCCGGTCCTTGCCCAATGGCCAGCCACCTCCGCCAGCCCTCGCCGGCTCAATGAAGAAGAAAGGAAAAAAAAAGAAAAAAGAAAAGAAAAGAATAAAAATAAAAAAATCAATAAAAAATCAATTTTTTAAAAAAAATAAAAAAAATTATCCATGTAAGACGGCCGGTACCAACTGGACCGCCATGTCAGCGATTTTCTAACAAAATTAACCAGAAGGACTAAATTAGCAATTCATTAAAAGATTTAGGACTAAATTGGCAAATAGTCAATAGTTTTATGATTAAATTGTCACGATTGAAAGGTTTATGATTGAATTTGTAACTTTTTAAAAGGTTTAGGACTGAATTAGTAAAATTGAAAGGTTTAGGACTGAATTGACTATCGTATAATAGATTTAGGACTTTCTGGATAATTTTTCCTGAGATTTTATGTCTCAACCGCACTGCGATTCCAACTTCCAAGCAGAGGAGTTGCTTCCAGCCGTTTGTTCCGTTTATAAGAGAGAACAGTAATATTGCAAATTTTAACCTTTAATCTTCATTAACCTCATCACATGGCATCGTTAATCTCACCACTCGGTATTATTGGGACAGCCATGCCGAGCTCTTCTTCGACAGCGGTCGAGAGGCTCCGAGGAACTCACTGCTGCTGGTTGGCTAAGCGTGCATTCGCTCCTTCGCTAACCCACGTTGCGCGCACTTCGTCGTCCGATGCGGTCCCTCACAAAAAGATGTGAGCGGAAGCATCGAAGAACAGATAGAATGTGAAGCTGTCTTATGATTCAGTCAGAGATTTTGTCTCCCGTTCGGTTAAGGTTCGTCCTTTATGCCGACGATGAGAAGCTTTGCACTAGTCCACACACGATTCAATATTGTCTAGACCATGGCCGAAATACGAGAAAAAGAAGGCGAGAGGAAAGTGACTTGGAACAAGTCTCTTTGTTGTCGGTGGGTGGTCCTTCCAAATCAAGGGGTAGCTCACTCATCAAGTTAGTCCTCGAGCAGTTAACCAGTTACCACGAGGCAACAGTCTCTTAGCGACTTAAACGCATATGGAATCAACTAAGTTAAGGGCATTGAAGAAGCAGATGGCTAAGTGTCTGCACTCCGAGCTTGCCAGGAGTTAGTCCGGATGTCCCGGGCTAGATCTCACCGGTACCGGCAACGAGCAGAGAAAACGACCAAATTGAACAATTGCTAACTCTTGCTCTTGACCCAGACATCGTCCTATTTACAACTGGTGGCCTCTGCACTTTAGTCATTGTGCTAACCGTTCGTGACCTCAAGATCAAAAGCCACCTCTCTTTGCTAGGCCCCCTTAAGTAGAAGGACAAGAAGGACATTGTTGGTCGAGCCAATTTCCCCCCAAATCCATCGTACAAAGAGCTTGCAATTTGAGATGTTCAACAAGCTCAACGGAAAAATGGATCTAGAACACAGAGAGATGGAAAGGAGTAAAAAATTTATAAGCCAGTGACCTTCACGAGACATAGCCAGTGAAGAGGAATACCTCCATATGAGACCTTCACCACCATTAACCGTGTATAGTTCAATTAGTATTCACCGAGAGTATTTGCAATGAAGTCCTAACCTTTTATGTCGAATATCGTTCTCACTTGGTAAAAACCTACGTGATATTCCAACATGTTATTGAAACAATGTATGATGAGCATAGCATGGAAAACAAATGATCGAGTGGATTAAGTTTTCGCTAATTTGATCAAACTATTTTCACACCCAAATGAACTACCATGGCATATCATGTACACAAACGAGTAACATGGGTCAGATCATGTCAATTTCTAGTCCACTGTATCTGTCCCGTGTCAAATTCGAGTTTCTCTCCCCGTGCTGTGTTTTGAGCGCTTTATCCTGACATGTCAGAAACTAACGCCCCTGACTAAAACCTGCTCTCGACGGGCAAGGAACATTCGCAAGATGGGAAAGACCACATTGGCTCATAAACAAGGTAACATCACCTCCTTCTGTATTTCAACATATACTCTACTTTGGCCTAAGTCGCCGGAGCCAGAGATAACTCCCAAAATGAACCTGCAGAAGAAGGAACAAAGGAACCAAAGCATTGAACTTCCTCTTTCTTTTTTCCTTTTTCAGTTGTAAAATGAAAAGAAACACCAGAAGCATTTCTTCCTAAAGATCAGAACCCTCTTCTAGGAGATGGAAAATAAAGGACCAAAATACCCCAAAAGATGCTAACTCCCTCAGCACCTCCTCCGAAACGGTAAACCCTCTATCTATCCTGAAACAAAATTCCCTAAAATCCTCATTTTTTTTTCCACAAGCAAACATGAAAGCTCCAACTTATTGAACTATTTGTTGAATCCCCACAGGAACCTATCCTCCTGCATACCCCAAGATTGGTGTCCCTTCAAAAACAAAGGACCATCCAGCCAGCAAAATTTGGACTTCCAGAGCTGGTGAATCAAGCTTTGAATCCTGAATCAGATGGAATGATCTCCGCAGAGGCTCTGCCAATACTACCAATGCGAGTTTCAGACAGTTTCGAGAGGATTGACTCCACTCCCCGGCAGACATTCGGAGATGGCCTCAGCTTTGTGTACTGCACCACAAATAATATCCGCATGTTGAATAATTTCCATCAAATTGTTAAAGTGAAATCGATCCATTTAATGCGAACCACAGTAAGAATAATTCCTAATGAAGCATCTTCTCTCATCCTCCAAGAAATAACCAGAAAGCATTAAGTAAAACCGAGTTCTCAATCCTCAATTGTTGGCACACTTATACTCTGTATCCCCACTCCTATGAAAACTTATAATTTACATCCTCAACAGATGATGCTCTTAGTTTAATTGAAAAAATGAAATAACAACAAAGGTCCTCTATTTTCAACAGATCCAAAGCCCCCCTCCCTTATCTTGTTTATCATTTATCCACAACTCTTCTCGTCCCTCTTTTGCGTGAGTATTCATTGAACACTTTGGACATCAATCCAGAAGGACCACCTCAGTATAAGTGCTTGTGTTACTGATGAGAGAAAGAGTTGAAGCAAAAAATTAGGGCTCTTTCAAGTTCCCACCGGATCAACCCACCCCAGATAACCATATGAGCAACCCATTCCAGCCAAAGCTAGCCACAGTATACTATGTTACCAACAGTATATATGCATCCTCTAAAATCTCCCACTTTAAGTTCCACACATGACTACTATTCAAGGCGAGTCTTGGCAAAATGTGCGCCAAAAGAAGAAAATTCCACTGGTATCAGATTTGCTCACTGGCACCAGTGGAAAGCACTTCAGGTGGGTCTTGGCATGCATCTGATCTGGGGGGCCTGATTAGGGCTTATGACAGCTAGCTCAAGTTCTTCCTTTCTTTCCTTTTTCCTTGTGAGTAAGAAGAGGAGATAGCATCTAGGGGTGATTGGTTCCCGGTCCGATCCGGTTCCAAGGTGGAACTGGGAAACGGACCGAGAGAACTTGTTCCCAATTTTGGGAGCCATGGACCGGACTGGTTGGTTCTAGGATCGAGAACGGACTGGACCGCCGGTCCGGTCCGGTTCTGGTCCGCTCCAATGAAACCGGTCACTTAGAGTTTAGTTTTTTTTTTTTGGTTAAATACTTCAGGTTTGGTTCACATTTTATTAATTTTTGTCAATGAATTTACGTCAATGAAGTTCACTTAGGGTCTAATTCACATTTTATTAATTTTTATCAATGAATTTATGATAATGAAGTTCACTTAGAGTTTAGTTCACATTTTATTAATTTTTTTAAAGAAAAAAATAACAAAAATATATATCAAATAATTGGTCCAGTTCCCCCTTGGAACCGGGAACCGGACCACCTAAAAACTGGTTCCGCTTTTAGGAACCGGAAACCGGACCGATAGTCCCGAGAACCGAATCAAACCCATCGGTCCGGTCCCGGTTTGGGCGGTCTAAGTTGCTCACCCCTAAGCATAACGGGGTTTAGCAGCCACAAGGGCATAATGTATTTGGACTTTGAACTATTGCTAAGGATGAGGTCGTTTGTTGTTAATATGAAACTTGAAGATTAAAAGTGAAAAGTTGGAAAAGTGGAGACGTAACGCGTAACAACATCAATGATGCAAGGTACAAAGCATAATTTTCCCATTTGGGAAAGGCTACTGACAAGGGAAGAATATGGAATCATCATCACGCTAACCTAACAAGACATCAAGAATTCAAACCAATTCTGACAGCATTTAAGCACACAGCAATTTACCTCTTGATAAAAAGCATTGATCTCCTCTTCTGTGAGACCTTCATCTTCACCAGCATTCTCATCCCATCCAAGGGAACGTAGAAAAGCAGCCTCTTCCTCGTTTGGATAAACTGCTGCTGTGAAACTCACACCATCATCTTCATCATTAGGAAGTCTCAGAGCTTCTAAAGAGCTGCCACCACTGCTACGCATCTCACCACCATTGTCAGCCACAGGACTTCCAGGGGCATTGACCGATTCCTCAATTATTTGACAAGAACTTTCTTTGCTTGGAGATGAGATTACAGGGCCTGACTCTAATAGAACAGAAGAACCCTTTGTTGAGTTTTTCCTTTTAATGAGATTGAAAAACTCACTTCGGCTTTGTGCATGAGACGAGGAAGGTCTCTTCTCCAAAACTGTAACAGGGTTCAAAAAGGAGACAGCAGACTTGTCTTCCAGAGAGGAATGCGTCGGGTTGTTCACAATTTTTAAAGGAGCAGGAGCCACAGAACTAGCAACGTTAGGCTGGCCGCTCAATGATTTGCTGCTACTAACACTGGTTGGACTTCCCATATCCTTTGGAGCATGAGAAACACCATTCTCCCTGGTGGACTTGAGAACTAAAAACTTCCCAGCATGAGGTGTCTGTGGTGAATCCAATTTAGTATGTGCACCTCGAACAAACTGATTAGCAGATAAAGAGAGCTGCTGTTGCCCACTCCTGACAGCAGAAATTCTCTCCCCATTTCTTACAGCTGCTTTCGACTTGGATTTTTCAGACGAATTAAGCACCTTAAAACAAAATACAATAAGCTATTATCACATCGTATTTCCTAGACAAAAAGACGAAAACAAGTTTCTTCAAAATCAGCACCTACATACAGTTTAACAGCATCCTACCATCCTCCTTCACCCAGAAAAAAAAAACACCGTATATTTTAGTTCTTTGTAAAATAAATCAAGTAACAGCAAAGTGACCTACATGCTCAAGAATAAGCTGGAAAACAACTAGCAATCATACAGCCATTAAGAAAAATCTTGCTACGGCTCACCATTTCTCGAATGAGGACCGATTTTTGGAAATGAGCACATTAAAGGATACAAATTCCCCAACACGCCAAACAGATTGTGATATTGAACAAAAGAAGCAGGAAAAAAATGAACAAAGAAAACCTGGAAATCCAAACTAGTCCACGCAGCTACTCGAGAAGACAAATTACTCTAAGGAAAACAACCTCAAAAGGCGTATAAGACCACTCCAAACTACTGTCCACTCTATTATCTAAATAAAACTATAGTTATCCACACACAGGCACGACTGCAACAGAAAGATGTATTGAAAACCACCGGAAATATCCAAAACAAATAATTTCAGAAACTGCTAAGACACGATACTCTGGTTAATCCCAAACATTGGAAGCTCCACTATCCTTTCCTTCAAAGAGTAATTGCCTTCGTGTAACCAATCTCAGATTTATGCAACCACATAATCCAATCTGTGCCCAATTAGCTATATGATTATTGACATTCATACTTGGAAAAAAGCATTACTTCATTGTTATAGTGTTGTCGACAAGCAAAAATAACAGAAACTTTTGGAGCGAAGAATGTTGATTTAAACACATGAAGCCATACATCAGGGAAAAATAAAAACCAAAATGAAGGTGCAGAACAGCAGAACAAGCTCATAAATCTCCTTACCGAAGTCTTAGAACCTGACGGGGTCATCGGTATAAGCTGCCTAGATTGCTTAATGGCCAACTCCTCAAGCCTCTGTGTCTTCACTGACAACTGCAAGAGAGAAGGGACAATTAGATTCGCCACGGAAATTATAGAAAATTCGGGAAGATACCACATCAAGTGCTCTTACCGGGGGAGCAGTTTTTGCTCGCAGCGGAGCCTGTGCTAAAGCTTCAGCCATTTTAAGACCAGTCGTTGCCGTTGCAGTCCCACATACCGGAGCAGCAACTGCATTTTGT
Source organism: Syzygium syzygioides (assembly GCA_031216285.1). Lineage (NCBI taxonomy): Eukaryota > Viridiplantae > Streptophyta > Magnoliopsida > Myrtales > Myrtaceae > Syzygium > Syzygium syzygioides. The sequence goes on from CM062247.1 coordinate 28,455,332, forward strand.
TGATGAGATGAGGATTGTACGCCATTAGTTGGAGAGATGCTCGGCGCCTGCACCAGAGCCGATGTCCATCCTTCACTGCTAGCTAAAGCTGAACTAGCACCTGGCAAACAATTGATGTTGGCAGGCAAACCAGGGGACAAGGCTCTTCCTTTATCCGCCATCCCTTGCCTTTCTTCCGCTCCAAGCAATGGGAAATCCTTCTCAGATACAGCATGGTGAATGGTACTAACCCCAGAAATTGGACCATTCTTAGCAATGTTATCTTGTGCATCATTGCTTCCATTTTTTACCTCTGGAACCACATGACGAGGCAACAGTTCACCATGCCTTCTTGGAATCATTGCATGGGAATGCCTCAATGGATCTTTCTCAATCCTATTATTTAAGAGACATCCCAGTGAATCAGAACCATCAAGGTCCCAATACTCATCATAGCTCAACCGTCCTCTTTCCCTGTCGCGTTCCCTGTCGCGGTGACTCCTACTGAAACTACTGTATGCATTCTTTACAAGACCATTATTACCAGAACTCCCCCGTAAATTAAGTGAAGATGTGCGGTCTAATGCTGAGTGGCGGCCATCAAAGTCATTCCCGCCCTTGGTAGTTTTACTTCTCCTACGAGATCCCGACGAAGGAGATTCTAGATAATAAAAGCACTCCAGTTAACAAAAATATAAAACGTCATGATTACAGCAGCACTAATACCTGCTACAAGCGCATATCGACAGTGTACGCCAAGGTGCATTATTGCCAATGCAAAGCTCAGAATGACTAATGTGTTGACCAAAATAAATATGGCATTGCAAAAGTTAGAATGGAGCGGAAATTGGCAAGAGCAAACTACCTGAATGTGAAGAGTGGTTGGCTGAGCTGCTGACTCCGGAAGCACCTCCGCCGCCAGAATTCCTCAGCCACTCTGGAACTAAAGTGGGTTCACTTCTTTCCATGGGGAGCGATGCACATCCTCAGAGAATATTAAGAGCCTAAATCGAACAACTACTACACTTGGCCGCCCTTTCCCATCTGTCCAGAGTCCCGGAAACCTTATCCTGAAAACCAATGTCCCTTCCTAATCAAAAGATGCCGTGTCGTCGCGATCCCCTCAAAGTACCTTCAGCCGCTCCCGACGAGCAAAGCACCGGCAATTAACTAGGCAAGTCTATCAGAAGAACAAAATCCTAACGCAAGCGCGCGTACGAAGGCAATGACAACCAGAACACGCATTACCACACCCTGGAAATAAGCACAATGAGGAGAAGAGGGCTCCCCTCTACACCTCCATCCCAATGAAGAGATGGATTTCGAGCGCAGCAAGGCAAGGTCAGCCGACCCTCATTACGCAAAAGCGCGCGCACCGCAGGCGAGCCACTTCCCCACGACAGCCCGGAATTCCGACAAATATCCCAAAGTCCCGAAATCAAAAATCCAACGAGGGCGGGCGCCTCAAATCAGAAACTCCCGCACGGGTCCAATGCCCGAAATTAACCCTAGGACGTGAGGAACCCCGACAACTCCCGGCGCCCCAGGGTTCGAAAGGGGCGGCGCGAAAATCCCCGCCCGGAGGGATTAGGGGAAAAGGGGACCCCGGCCCCCCGCCGCCTCCGCCGCCTACGCCTACGCAGCAGCAATCGATTCCGGAAGCGGCGGAAAACCGGAGCTCCCGCAAGAGCGCGGAGGCCGAGAAGCCGGGGCCCCTCCGGCGAGTCGCGGCGGCGGAACGGGAGGGCGAGGGCGGCCGCGGGCGGGGGGCGCAATCCGGGAGGGAGACGGAGCGATTGCGGGAGCGGTGAGGGAACGGGAAGAGGGAGGTCCGGAGATTAGGGTTTCGCAGCGGCGAGAGAAAGAGAGAGAGGAGACGGAGATGAGATTGTGTGTGTGTGGGGGTGGGCGTGGGCGAATTGCTAATATTAAGTTTTTGGGCGTTCAGTTTCTTTCTTCTCCTTCTTCTTCTTCAACGTTGTTGTTGCTGTTGTTTTCTTTTGAGGGACACTTTGAATGAAACGTATGAAGAACAGAAAAGAAAGGAAGGAAGGAAGAGACGCACTCTCTCTCTCTCCCTTTCTCTCTCTCCTTCTTCCCACCCTGCAGAAAAAAATCACCACCCCAATTTCTCTCTCTCTCTCCTTCCTTTTCTCTCTCTCTAGCGGTTTTATACCTCGAGATGGATGGCACGTGCCCTGCGCGTGACGGGAGGTTGGGTGAGGAGGGGGTTGGAGGAGGCGAGGGGGTCGCTGCCGCCCGCCCGCCTCTTGCCGTGAGGCGAGGCGAGGCGGCCCGACCCGGCCTTTTTTCCATGGGCACGAGCCGCGGGCCCGTAAGTTATGCCGTTTTCCATTCCCCCCCTCCCCTCTCCCCAGAGAAATTACTCAACAGTAGCATCGAAATATAACCGCCAGTGCATTAACTCCTCCTGGATTTCGTAAGATCCGATGGATCGGTCTCCTTTCGAATGAGGATAGAATGATCCGAATCGATAGCACTACGGTATTAAATCCGCGAACCGTCGAGTCGTTTTAAGCATAGTGCTAAGCTGGATCCCCAAATCAGGATTGTTTTGGATTAAACTAATAGGTGTTCTGTTTTTGAGCTAGGTCCAGGTTCAGGGTTGAAAAAGCTGTGACCCAAACTAGACTGTTACCAGAGATTATTTCGGGCATTTAGCATATGTTTATCTATCGTCACCCATGATGCCACTGGACCCTAATGCCAGGTATGGCTAATGATCAAGAACACTTCAAAATCAAATATTGAGAAAAATACATAATCGAGAATATTATTTATACGTGTAATTCCGATGATGAATCGTTGGATTGCTGTCGGTGTAAGAATTACCTTCTACAATTACAATCGAATTATAGACATATTGGTTACATAATTAAGTTCAAGCAAGCATGTAAATCGTTCGACGACGAATGCGTAAGTTTTTTTCATTTTTTGGTTGCATAGGCATTGGACCTACCAAAAATCCTTAAATAAAAGGAGATACAAAGGCCAAGTCATATCATGTCTTATCGTATCATTAGCTGAGCACCCATTGGAGGGGGATTCGAGTTTTTTTGCCCCCAATATCAAATTTGGATCTCTTTGTAATTTAATTAAAAATTATTGGTCAAAATAATTTTCCCATTTGAGGAAAAAAAATTGCCATTCTCGGCCATAAGAACGGCCAAACTTGACTTGTTTTTTTTTTCCAGAATAGATTTAAAAAAAAGGAGATTCCCGAGATAAATATGTCCTAAAATAATTTTCTAAATTTGACTTCCATGCCACGTCATGTCTAAAGATATCCTAGTTATCACATTATCATCCTATTCACTTTCTTATCTCCCCTAAAGTTAATAATTTTTGACAAATTTTAATTTTTCATTATCATATTTAGAAAATCTACGCCAAAAAGATCTCTACAATCCAATAATTTATTAAGTACTGTATTTCCATTTTTATTTCAGCTTTTTTTTTGAATTTTTTTATTTCGTGTTGACATTCTTTTTACTTCGAGCAATTATATCGTTATATAATATTACATGGTGGCCATTTTTTTTCGCTTTCTAATTAATATCCATTTTGTTAACATGTTAATGCACCAGCTCAAAATGACAAACAGAAGAAAAACGAGATATTATAACATAGTGTTTTTGTAGTTCACGAGGATGATGATTTACCGGTTACGTGTTTCGTTATGGAAGAAATAAACTAGCAGGCGCGTATAATAAAAATTAAATGGCAAAGATAAAGCAAAATAAAATTTGAGGGAAAATGAAATCTTTTAAATAGTAAAATGAAATTTTTTTCCTAATGGTTCTTTTAATATTTAGTGGTTGTAGTTGATGGAGAAATCCCTCCCCGAAGAAAATTGACGTGTAGAATGTAGGGTTAATACCACAAAAAATCCTAAACTGGTACATTTGTGACAGATTTACCCAAAATTATTTTTTTGACCATAAAAAATCCCAAACTAGTACATCTGTGACAATTTTATCCCGAACTATTTTTTTGACCACCAAAAACCCAAAACTGGTACACCTGTAACAATTTTACCCCGAACTAATTTTTTAATATTATTATTTTTATATTTTTCGAATTTTTTTAGTTTTTCTTTTCTTTTCTTTTTCCTTTCCTTTTCTTTTTTTTCCCTTCATCTTCATTGGACCAACAATGGATTGTTATATTGTAATTGATGCCACAATAACGTGATACGTAACATAAATGTTACATTTTGACCCAAAAAAAAAACATAAACGCTAAATGAAAGACTTTCTTTTATATGCATGAATTTTCATGCCAACCACTTTTTTCTACATTAAAATGTCTCGCGAAAAAGACATTATATTGTTGTCGTGTTTTTCTTATTTTTGGGTGCAAGTAGATAGGTAAACTAATGGGGTCCAACGCAGGCTTGTTACCTAAGCTTGGAGTATAGCTAATCAACAATTTCTATACGTCCTGCCTACCAATTTAATTTAACAGATTAATTTACAAAATTAGTATATTTTATATATAAGATGAGAGATATTATATGTGCATGGCGATTCATAAATCAATATGATCACTTGAAATATATAATATATAAAACACAAAAATAATTTTTTGTACTATTTCTAATTGATATAGTAAGAAATTATAAAGAAAAAAAATTATAGATACAAACTTACGAATTTAATTTCAATTTAATATGCCTTACCAAATTCACACTTCCTGAATTTTTTTTTGTTTGAGGTTAAAGATGAAGGAAAAAAAAAGAAAAGGAAAGGAAAAAGAAAAGATAAGAAAAACTAAAAAAAATTCAAAAATAATAAAAAAAATAATATTAAAAAATTAGTTCGGGGTAAAATTGTCACAGATGTACCAATTTGGGATTTTTGGTGGTCAAAAAAATAGTTTGGGGTAAAATTGTCACAGATGTACTAGTTGGGGTTTTTTATGGTCAAAAAAATAGTTTAGGGTAAATCTGTCACAAGTGTACCAGTTTAAGGTTTTTCATGGTATTAACCCTAGAATGTAATAGGGACAAAAAAAAGTTTGTCATTCATTCTTTTTCTTTATTGACGCCATTATATCTTATAATTAGGAAAAAATATTTAAAAAAAATAAGTGGTCTAACTTTTCTATTTGATGGCTTGATTGATCCGTTAGTTTACTCTGATATCAAATTTAATTTTCTTAGATATTTTTTTCTATGTCTCCAATTTTTTTTTGAAAGGAGTATAAAGCTATACAATTTCTAGAATATTTTACATATAAATAGATATGTATTCTTTCTATTTTTAGATTTTTAATTTTATTGTAATCTTCCAATCGAGTATATTGATAGTTTAAGAGGGATTTAGCCAAATGATACTAATTAACTTAAGGCCTCGTTTGTTTCGCGAAAAATAGATGATTTGAAAAATATTCTCATAAAAATAGTTGTTTGTATCTATTGAAATAATTAGTTAACAAGAAAAATTTCATTATCGACAATTATTTATGTCTCGAAATTTTTGCAGACAATGAAAATATTTTTTGTTTGTTCTTTTGTATGCGACACAAGCAATCGGTTTTTGAAAAATATTTTTCAAATTACTTATTTCCCGCGAAATAGACAGAGACTAAGTGTAGAATTTTTATCCTATCGCTAGATGTAGTAGTAGTTATTAATTTTTAAATCCTAGTCTAACTTGTAAACAAAATGGATTGAAAACCTAGTTTAAATATACATTTGTTTTAAGCCAATGATAAACTTAAAAATTAATAAGAAAATACTTTCACACACAAATAATTTCGAAAAATATTTCAAATATTTTCTTATCCATATTTCGATCGCCAAATCTTTAAAGATATTAAATGTGTGGAGGGGTGATGATTAGGTAACCTTTAGGCACATTGTGGTGGGGCTTAGTCCTAGTTTGGCAAATGACTTTGGGAAAAATCTATTTTGAAAATTACTTATATACATATATAATCTCGTTATTTAGAAAGAGTACTTTTTTTTTATCTCCCGTTCCTTCTCCAGAACGTGCAACTTAACCTTAATTTAAAAATAAAAACCCGAAACATGAAGCTTGGACCCGATCCAATCCGATCATGTGGCTATATATTGTTTGGGCCTTGGGATCAGGTGGGGTATTATGAATAGCTAACTTGACCCGACCCATTGACACCCATACATATAATAAGCATCTGGAGAAAAGTCGGCAAAACTTAATATCGGGACCATTTTGTGATCCTCCATATAGGATCTTATACGAAACTTTGCAAATTAGTATGACTTTCGCACCAGTATAGCGATTTCAATGAGGTTTTCGTTCGCTAACCTAACATAATCATATTATCGACACGTATCTCTTTAAGGCTCGTTTGGTTTGATAAAATATATTGTTGGGTCGAATGGAATCCTTTGTTCTTGGAGTGAGAGATTGCTTCATGTGGAAGGTGCAAGATGTAAATTGTTTCGCTTGGGTTAACCTTGGAACATCCCATCAATGGAATGTGATTTATTTATTTTTTTGAAATTGGTGCTTCCCAACAAATTCACAAAAAACTACTTAATTATTAAATAACATATTTATCCAATTTTGACCCAAAAAAAAATTTATCCAATTTTATGAAGTTCTTAATAACTAGTGATAAAATCATCTCAGCCACATTTCTTTAAGATTAACAGTTGCATCATATATAATCCTTAATTATGCATCTAAGGTGGAGAAAATGAGTGATATATAATGCAATCAAATTTTTACTGTATCCACCCGCAAATATTTGGTACTTTGCAAAAACCTATTATTGAAACTTTACGTACTTCTTGTCTCCATTAGCGAGATGAATGGATATACATTGAGCATTCGTTTGTTTTCGTTCGTTTGTTTTATTAAATCTTTTGAAGAAAATTTCTTATACACGAGACCTTGAAATTGAAGTTCAAAAAACACCACTTGCTTCAAATGATAATCTATATATCAAAAATTAGCTAGCTAATAACCTACTTTTCATAAAGAAATCACTTTTTACGTGATAAGTTTGGAAAGACATCAATGACTTGAAAAATACAAAATAACCATAAAATTAGCCGACACGATTTTGATACTAATACGATTATCATAGAACATATTTCGTTAGTTACACGTCAAGAAATTAACATTATATGCACATTTGGTAAGAGTCTAAATTCACTAATACTGATTAACGCAAATCTAAATTCATTAATTTTTGGGTTGAAATGAAGTTGTATAACCGTATACAGTGAACTGCAATGTCCCGTTTTTTATCATATCAAACGTTGTCATGGAATAATTAAATTAAAAAAGTTCTTTAGTCAATTGAATAAAAATAAAGGAAATATACATAAAAAAGATTCTTCTTTTTTTTTTCTAAAGAAACTTGAAATGCTAGTCTCTCTCGTATTTGGTCAAGAAAAAGTCAACTTGCCGAGTTCAATGTACTTTGGTGTACGATGCGATGTACTTTTGTGTACGGTAGGAGTTCAATGTACTTTAGTGTACGGTGCAATGTACTTTGTGTATGATAGTCCATGATGCATTGCAAAAGAAAAAAGTGTCAAAAGAATTGTTAACCCATTGTATTGGTGCCACTTTAATTATAAACTTTTTAACTATGCTAATTAAATCCTAAAACAATATTTCTGCCAATTGAATCCATCCGATCAATTTTAATCGGAAATTGCTAACGTAAATGTCAATTATCCTATGTGGCATGACCGACGCTGACATGAATATATTTAAAATAATTTTTTGAGTTTTTAATAATTTTTTTGGTTTTTTTTTCCTTTTCTTTTTTTTTTTCCTTTGGCCTAAGGGCCAGCAACCCTCATCAGCACTGCGTGAGGGCGTCCCGGCCCTCACCGGCTCTGGGTGAGAGCCGCAACGCCCTTGCCGGCCCTCATCGAAAATAGCTAGCTAACAACCTACTTTCCTTTGCACTGCAGAATTACAAGCTGCGAGTAATCGTATGGAGATTCGTTCTTTTAACAGGTGACATGACATTGTCAAATTGGCATTAAACTCCCCCCAAGAGTGAGCAAATGGACAGGGATGGCAGAAATGAGGGAGCTTCAGCACAAAATTTTGATGAACTTTCTGCAAAATTTTATAGCAACATTGTGCCTCCCCACAACTTTTTAGGGTACACCATCAGTCCACACAAACGTTGCCACAGATAATGGCATTAATCAGATTACGCAATGAAACCGAAAGGGTTCCTTCTCCTTTTTCACATCGCGCCTTTTTCGGAGGTGTCGAAGCCAAAATTTACATCCAATCCTTTGCCCATCTCCATCCCTCCCATGGCAGGCGTCTCTTGGAAGATCTAACTATGACCACACGCAAGCACTAAACACCCCGCCGGAACTCTAGTTGTTTGGTATTCTCACTCAAAACCTGCAACCAAAATTGTGCGTGTGAAGCTCGGGAAGCATGACTTAGGATACAAGCAAATCATGGGGAAATTTCACATCAAAAGTCAATGACCCTGACATTTCCCCAAACCAAAATATCAAAAGTTGGTCTTTCTTCGAATTGCAAAGGTGAAGTAACATCTTACTTCTCGAATGTAATCCGCAATTGCTTTGCAGCCTTCTGCCGCAAGTTGCATGACATTTTCAAATATATCAAGAGGTAATTTAGCGTCCATCTGCAGCAGAAAACATCAATTCCAAAGTGAATTGCAGATATCACAAGATTGCTAAGACATGAAAAATGCTTGACAAACAATACGATCACTCGGTACCTGCAGAAGAGTCACTTTGTCCAGTTTTGGTAGAATTCCAACTGTAACATCAGGGCCTCCGGCACTATCTTCTACATAATTCAAATCTGTGGAGGTTACAAGAAGAGACAAAATTAGCTCCGAAGTATAATCAGCAACATTAGCTTATTATGTCGTCGTTTGATTCACCAAACAGTTGAAGTTGAGGAAGCGACACAACTTATATATACACTAACCAAGAAGTGGTGTACTATTAAGATATCCAGCACTGCATGATGTAACAAAATCGCGCATTGGGATCCCAGCATCGGCAAGGGCCAAAGTGGCAGCATTGATGCACGCAGACCGAGTTCCTGTGTAAAACTGCCAGTCAAATGACAGTTTTATTGGCCAAAAAAAATACATGACAGATAAAGACAATCTCAGTGTTCCATTGTTAACACTGGAGTGCGAATATGTGTGTCCCATAAGCAAGAAGAGAAGGGCTGTCAAGTGCTCGCCAATTCCACTCACTTCTCTCAAGATTTCATGACCCTTATAGCTGCCATTGCATGGCATGGCATGGCATGATGGATGCAGATTATGAGGATGAATGAAATGTGTACTCCAATCAGTTTACCAAAGGATTATCAATAATAATTGACATTTATCTGGACAAAGGCATATGTATTATTTAGCAGTGAAGTTAGGAAATCAAAGACATCATGGGGCAGTGACCAGCCTCATGGAGAAAAGAAAGAAAGCATCTGAGAACTTATGAGAACAGTAGAAAACATGAAGGACAATGCATGTAATTTACTATTTGGCTGTACTTACCTCCATCTGCTTGAAGAACTTGGACATATATATCTATCTGTGACATTTATAAGAAAAGCGTTTAGAAAAAAAATAAAGCATTCAAATACCAAATAGAATATGAAAATGCTGTTACATAACCTGAGAACGAGGCATAAGCTGCGTCAATATGCATGCTTCCATTGTCTGTCGAATAACAAGAGATATCTCTGTTGACCGTCTGAACACAAAAGTATGTGGGAATCAGACAAGAAACATCGGTAGCAATTACTAGTCACCATAAAGCGTATTCATAGATATTGGAAATAATAAGGTAAGAGAACACCCATTCTCAAGCAGGTAACCTAATAATTGTGTTCTCTAACTGAAACCAGTTACAATCACGAGAGCACTGAACAGAGATAGCGCTCCACAGCTCACAACAGACATTATCAAAATAAAATTCATTTAAGACATTTACGAGATAATAAATAAGGAGATTGTAGAACTTTCAGGATTAACTTCCAAATATATTAACCAAATGTCTCAGCACCCACAATATCAAAGCTTGGCCTAGCTCACTGAAAAGAGACAGAAATCAGCAACTAACTTATTGCAAACACCAGAAAAGTAAAGGACATGGCCTGCTTTGGGAGTGATCGACATATCTTCTTTTTTCATATTTGGCCTTGTTTGACATATCTCAATGACCAGAATCAACGTTTTAAATGACACGTCTCTCTCACCAGCTTATTTTTCCCCCAACATGCCTTTGGAGATAGCGGCATAACAATACCATACACCAGCTAGGATTGTTTACTTCTCTTAACAATTCATAATCAAAGAGCAAAGACGTTGCATTTGGTGTATATATTCAGGTATAATGAAGTTCCCGGTAGGTAGCAGTGATTATTAATTTGAACAACGGCAGTGGCGTGAACATCGAGAGCCTTAAGAAAAATTGACATGAAGGCACATGCCCAAGCAAAGAGAGAACAACTATTATGGCTGGATCCTGACACACGACTCCCTACCACAAGGATATTGCAGGAAATTTTGGAACTTTGCAAACATGAATAACAATCTGATTTTGGGAAGAGAAGTTTTAAGGCAGGATTTTCGAGCCTCGGCTATAATGGGTTACAATAACCTGTGGCCATGGAGACAGGTTTCAATGTCAAATCATCTAAAGAAGTTCACGTAGTTAGACTCCCCAAAATAAAAAAAAGTCTGATGCAGTAGACCTACGATTGTTCTTTTGAAAATTTCCTCAACATCAATATAAGCTTTCAACCGCTATTTTCACTAAACATTTCTGTTGGTACTTGGTAGCATTTTGTATATCCAGTGCTAAGCTATATTCTCTTGACTTCTAGTTCCAGGGTTTCTTAAGCTTTCCTGAATTCCACTTAAGTAATATCTTGAAAGGTCAAGTTATGTCAGATCAAATATCTTTGGATGATCTTTTAAGCGATTGGCAGAGGAATTTAGCTTCCTATTTACTTTAAAGGAAAAAAAAAAGAACCCTCTGGCATAAAATCCAGAATTTCCCACATTCAGCCATCTGTGATTTGCAAGACACAGGAGCAAAATATGGCCCTCAATATTCATGTGTTTCATAGGCATGTTATTAGTCACGACCACATTTCTGTAGTAAGGCATTTAGCATTCATCAAGACATTGGAATGACCCACGCCTAACTATGTAATCATGCAACTCTTTGATGCGCATATCGCGAAGACCAATTGGCACATTAACTGTTGAGCCAATCAAGAGATTACCCTTCTTCCTTATTTCTTTCTTTTGAGCACTGGCTAGAGAGTAAAAGAGGCATTGCTAAGTGCATGAGCTATCGTGTTCTGTGATTTAAGATGGTTTAAATTAAGTATATAGTTGGTCGATGCCATAAATAACCACCGAGGAGACTGCTCTAATTATTAGTTATCCAGGTATAAGAGGCCTCTAGCATTTGAAAGAGCTCCAAGAAGCACCTACTTAGAACATTTCACTGCTTATTCTATATTGGATGCATAAGAGCAGTGCACAATCAGTCTAGCAAGCACAATCCATGTGGAGTATGGAAGAAGGCGATCCTAACACCACCACAATTTCACATTTAGCACAAGGGAGAAAAGGAAAGAGAGACTCACAAACAAATATTAGAGTAAAAGGCACCCCGGTGCATGGGAGCTCTCGATATGCGCGAGGTCTGGGGAAGGGTCAGACCTCTTTGGGTCTAATGTACGCAGCGTCACTTGCAATTTTCGCAAGAGACCGTTTTTGTGACTCAAATCCATGACCTCCAGGTCACATCGCAACAACTTAACTATCGAGCCGAGGCTCCCCTTCCCAAACAAATATTAGAGTAAAGTAAAAAAAAAAAAAAAAGAAGAAAAGAAACTCATGGACCAAAGGATCTTTTAGTCATTCGATTTTTTTCACTTGTAAATTGTTCAACCAAGTGAACACATGACAAAAATCTCTATCAAATTAAGTTTAAGTAGCCGAAGAAAGACATACAGATTGGCAGAAACTGGAAAATGGTCCAGAACTTCTAAACAAAAGGGAGTGGTGTTAATAGGGCTATACCCCTTTCATACCTTTACAATGAAGGTTTGCTCAACTTTCAAGAAAAGGTCTACATGCAAAGCAAAACCACCTCACCAAATCAGAATGTTAAAAATTATCTTTATACCCTTTGACCCAAAGAAAAACACATTTTTTGACACCTGTGATCATGCATGTGATAATACATCCTTGAAATGTACAAAATTACAACCGCATTGAATTTTTCCTACTAATCAAAACAACATTTATCAAGAGAAGAACCAACCTGTCACCCTTAGGTTTTCTCATTCGATCTCCGGTACTAAAATTAGCCATGCTGTACTCACAACGTACCTACAAGATATAAAAACGATCGATATAATCAAAAACTTCTCTTCCTTGCTATTTAGCATGGAGCAGGTGGATGAACCAAAGTTGCTATCGAATACACAAGAGACACAAATGAATGAATTTCACCAGAGCCTGATCACTTAGTTGCTGGCTCCTGTTTTGCACCTGAAAAAGAGCAGAAGATCCATTCAATTGTGTATTACATTCAGATTATGTAAGAAAATTTTTGAATATAACAATAAAATAAAATATATGCCTTATTCTAGTTGAAAAGGCGTAAACAGAACTAATTAAAATCTCTACAAAAAGGAACCATGCATCCTCACTCATGCATTTTACCTACAAGAATTCCTTCCTTGAGATATGAACCGTTTAATTACAGCAGATAATTTCCCTTTATAATTCTCAACGTAATATTTTGTCAGCTTTAACTTCAAAACCAGTGAACAAGTCAGTGCATGAAAAAATTAAAGCTGGTCAGCGCTATCCAAATGAACAGACTCATGCCCAAAAGCAAAAACAAGTTAGGCTTCACAAGTGCTCTGATGTGTGGACTGAAGCAGATAAAAAAGCTCCGCTTAAAACTTCAAGGCAAATGCCGTGCAAAAACAAATTATCTTCTGATGGCTACCTCTCTCGGACCATAAACAGCAGCAATGACTTTGGTGTTGCCCATCTCAAAAACAGCAGATCTGTAGCAAAGTCAGTTCAGTCAATCCATATGGAATGCCAATGTTGATTTGGTTGAATATAGAGAGATAATCAGTAAAGAAGGAAATTACTACCAAACTATTGTTTGGCATACCCGTCAGCCTTGGTGACAACCCCAATTTCTGCTTGAAGTTTCCTCATCTAAGGTCAAAAGAGATGGAAAAGGAAGCAACACAATTAAAACCCAAACTTGTTCATGGATTTATTTGTGCATCGCAAACCCTTGTATGCTTGCGCACAATAGGCCCATGAGAGAGAGAGAGAGAGAGAGAGAGATTACTTCCATGGGCCGCCGACCATCGATGCGGAGTCCTTCAGGGCTAACGTACTCCATCTCTTGTAAAAGCTGCAGAATTCTTAAAAAGCTGCTTCAATCACCGTCTTAACAACAAAGGTAAGCCCATGTCTTGATGGTTCAGTATCAGCAAGGCAATGTAAGTTGCAGTCATCGACAAAGTTGGGCAAGCACTGGAGACGTAAAGACAGTCCCAGATCCTACATCAATGCAACTCACAAAAGGTTTCAACTTTAAACAATTTCCACTAAGCCCTCACACGACACACAACGTTATTTCTCAAAAATGTAGAATTCCGACACGTTGCGACACGTTATATATAAAAAGTAAATTTTTATATATACATAATAAATTAATTTGATTCAAATCCACAAATAAATAAATAATAAGAAAAAAGGAGCAATTTACAGTAAAAACATTATCTCCAAGTTTCTGGCTATTCACTCGAAGGAATACAAGGAGAAGGAAGCGCTATAGCATCAATGAATTTTAGAATCATGGAAACTGAGAAGTGAGAATCAGATTACCAAAAGAAAGTTTGAGTGGATTAAGTTCTCCAAGGCAAAACATATAGAATGAACTTGAAACTATTCAAAACCGGTGAATAGAGGCAGCATGTTTTGTATTCTAGACGTCTTCGACTTGCAATCCTCCCTCTAGGGGATCACAACCAAAGGAGGCAGAGGCCTCTTCAAAAAGAAACATACATATGAAGGTACAAAAAGAAAAGGGGCAAAATGACCGAAACTACTCAAAGAGAGCGATCATTACCAGCACTGCAAAAGGGGAACGACGTCGGCTGAGACAGTGGTGGTGGGGTAACAAGGAGGCGACGTCGGTGGCAGAGGATACCCTCCGGCGAAATATCGCTGGTACCCCTCGAAGGGAGGTTCAGGCGGCGGCGGCACAGGCCCTGGGTAGGCCTCGAGCGGCAGCGCCGAAGGGTAATTTAGTGGCAAGTGGGGAGCAGATGGTACCTAGCGAAAAGCGAGATGCAAGAAAACGTTCAAGAAAAGCAATCACGGTGGAGGAAACGGTCTTGAGGAGATCCAGCGGTGGAGGAAAGGGTCTTGAGGAGCTATGCGGAGGAAAGAAGCTTAGGGCAGACAGAAGTAATTGAGCTTTCTCTGCTTTTCTTTTTACTTTTTTTACTTTTTTTTTTTTTTTATAAATTTACATTTTAACCCCTAAATTTTTGGAAATTTGTAAAATTAACCCGTGTTTGTCGAAAATCGCGTGTCGGATTCCTGACTAGCGTGTCGCCAATGTGTCCGGTGCGTTGACCGCGTGTCAGATCTCCGACATGCATTGACTGCGTGTCCGAGCGTGTCGGACAACGATTAAAAAGCTCAAGCAACGTGTCGGTGCTTCCTAGCCCTCAAACAGAAATGTGAAAGCATCTCAAAACTTCAACAGCATAGAGATGAGTAGCAAAAAATTCAGTCGAACAAAAAAAAAATCTGCATACAAACTTCCCAGTATCATTCTTGAGAGCAAACCAGAAACTTCAAATACTTGAGTATCATCATCATCATCATCATCATCATCGACGAGAGAGAGAGGGAGACCTGAACAGTGAGGCGTTGCTTGAACTCGGCTGCAATGCTAGCTAGGAAGGGACACTGCGCTTAACCCACGATTGATTTCGAACGGTTAATGGAGCTCAGTCGGCGACTCGCTCTCCTCTCGAGCGACAACGTATGATCAGGGTTTAGTGTTCGTTCTGTCTGATTGGATTTGGAGGTTAGTTTGGCCTAAAATAGTTTGAAAAAAAAAGGAAAAAAAAATAATATTACAATTTATTACCAATGAAATGGTGAGTTTGTCCGCAAAAAGTTCATTTTTTTTATAATTAAACGAAATAAGTAATCCTTTTCTTACTTGATAGATTAAGTGAATATTTTCATTCAATATTCTCATTTAAATTAAACTGGAATTATTAGATACGCTTCATCTCATTAAGTGTAGAGTTTTTAAATTTTCGCATTTGATTGGATTATCAAACTAGGCCCTAGGGTTCGCATCACATAAATAGCGAGAAAAGAAAATAAAGAGCAAAAATTTAACCGAATATTTAAATCAATTCATAATATTATGAAGTAAAGTCTTGTTAAAGAGTGTCTCGAGATACTTATTAAATATAATTAATTTGAAATTATTTGAATTTTTACAGCATTAATTGTGCTTAGTTTGATGGCAGTCAATGCACTATAAACTATAAATTTTCCTCTATTGATTACTTATTAGTATTCACAGGGCATTACTCAATAAATTCTCCAAAATGCTAGAGTTTTTTTTTTTAATCAAGAGCGTGTCTCACTGACTTACTAAAAGTTCTTACAATTTTCGGCCGTCGGGACTTTGTTTGGTTATTTAGGTACTATCATATCCTACCGTCTTCTAATCATGGCTTGGCCTTTGTTCAATGAATAGGCTGTTTTTCTTTTTCTTTCCAAATGTCAAAAGATTATAATTAATAAATTATAATCATATCAGTTATGGAAATTAAACTCGCCAAATCAAAAAGAAATAAAAAAATACAATGCATGTCATCACCAAAAAACATTCACTTATAGACTTATAGTCTCGACTATAAAGCATAGCTTATAATACCATGAACTAGATAAATTTCCACTCTAATGATACATTTTATCAGTAAGTTTAGCATTAATTAATTAATAAGGGTGATCGGTTTCAAGGTGGGTAGGGTCCAGGCTTGAAAGCCGGAACCTACCCTGTTATAACCGGTTCCCAGTTTTTGGAACCTGGAAACTATCCTGTTTTCCCTGAACCCTGTTTTGGAACCTACCATGTTTTTCCGATCCGGTTTTAGGGTCTATCCGAGAACTTTTTTTTTCCCCTTTTTCTAGTTCCATTTTTTCCAAAAACACACACATATATGACTTGAAAGGCAAGACATTTACACTAGAATAGCACAGATATGCCAGATTACATTATCATAACCAAAATTTCCAACACCCAGAAAAAGCAAGAGACTACAATCTACAGCTTGAGCAAAAATAGAATTCCCACAACACAAGATAAATCCTATTGACTCCACAATGGGAAAAATCGCCTCGGCGAACTGAAATGGTAAAGCAAACAACATACATTTCTTGAAGTCTCAGCTCAGGACAGAGCAACACGCTTCTTCATTGAAGCCCTACAGAGACACAACAAGACTATCTTTTTTTTTTTTCCAGATGAGTCCCCTTGCCAGGTCCAGTTATCATAACAATACAAGAAACAAGCCAATTAAATGGATTTCTAAGGACCATCTTGCTTCTACCCCCATCTTTTCAAAAAGAAGCCATCTTTGCCACTTCCGACACAGCCAAGAAACAAGGGGAAACAGCAGAAACGACGAAAGTACCTGCGATGGGACTGAAAAAGAGGCGGGGGAACGAACTTGACGGAAGTGAGAGCTCGAGAGGTGCTCCTAGGAACTGCAAATGCCTTGACGCTACTTGCTCCACAGCTCTTGAAACGGAAAAAGTTGCGTTCTTGCGAGCCACGCCGACAAGAGGCGACGAGATGTGACGTGTTCCTGCGGTGACTGAGAAGGGCCAGAAGGCGACTTGCGAACCCGAAGAGAGAGACCGAGAGAGACAGAGGAGGCGCTCGCGAATCTCCCACTAAACTGATGCTGAGGGTTTTTTTTTTTTACGTTAGCTTAAAACTGGTTCTCAAACCGGTCCGGTACTCGGGTGGATTTTCACTCGGAATCGAGAATCGGACCAGTTCAAACCGGTTCGCAAACAAAAAAAGAACCGGTTCTTGAACCTATTTTTCAGGTGGACCGGTCCGGTGGAACACCCCGTTTGATGATCAAACGCGACCTAATGTTCAATTAGAGATGGGATCTAATCTTTACGGAGCAAGGGACATTAAAAATTAGTAAGTGAGAAAGAGGAATTCACCGGGAGGAAGGCGCGAATTCGACCGAGATGGCGGCGGAGGAGGCGAGGGGAGAGGCCGAACCAAGCGCTCCGATTCGGGGGGCCTCCCGAGAATTCGAAATCCCTCCACCTAAAAATGGAGCGGAGCTATTCTGGATTTCTTGTGCCCTAGCTGCTAACTCTGCAACTTTTTTGAAGCAGGAAGGAGGAGGAAGAGGAAGAAGACGAAGAGCTCTTCGGTTTCTTCGCCCGGTGGGAATATATTGGGCCTTGTGGGGTTATTGGTCTTGGGCCTGATTTCGGGCGATTCGACCCATTTACATAATCAAATAGAATTTACATAATGCCTTAATTGATCAATATTAAACTTGCTAATAAGATATATCATTAGAGCGGAAATTTATACGGTTAATGGTATAAGCTATGCTTGAGAGTTGTGACTATAAGCGAATGTTTCTAGTGATGACATGTATTTTTTCTTTTCTTTTTGATTTCGTTGAGTTTAATTTCTGTAACTGATATGATTATAATTTATTATAATTCATGATAATCGATTCGTGTAGTATATTGAGCTGTACTACGCAATTTTCCATGGTGTACATAGAATAAATGAATTTTTAAACTAAGCGTGATTCATTTGTGTAATGGAGTAGGTTGTACTCCAAACTGCAAATTGTATATTTATTAACGAGGCAGTTTACTATTGTTTAAGTGATGTTCATTCTATAATGACCCCGGTTACAGATTCAAATGACAAAGATATATCTATAAGTGGGGCATATATTTTAAATTAAATGGATTTCTTAATTTTTCTAGTGTAATACTTTTAAAATAAGTTACGTCGCTTGAGAATATAGTTGGAGGTATATTTCTTTATCTGTCTTTAAACTCAACCTTTTAAATTATAAATAAAAAAAGGCAGAAATTGTATTACAGATCATAGAGTTTGTGAGCTTTGTCCTTACCCGTTTTTTTTAATTGTTAAAATAAAGGCATTCTTCATTTACTTAATTATTTTTATGCATCGAATGAAAATATATGGAGAAAATGAGTTCTTGCAATTTAGTTTGTTTTTAATCCAGAGTATCTTCACATGCATATCACAAGTCTAGATTGAACCTAAATTATCAATTATAATCTTTTGTTATTTGGAAGAAAAAACTAAACAAAGTTGCGACGGCCGAAAGTAGTAAAAACTTTCGGTAAGTCGGTGAGATGCACTCTTGATTAAAAAAAAGCAAGTTCTAGTATTTTAGAGGATTTTATTGATTAATGCCTCATGAATACTACTAAGTAAACAATTAAGGAAATTTTATAGTTTAGAGTGCATTCACCATCCTTGAACTAGGCAAGATTAGTGCCATAAAAATTTGAATAATTTCAAATTAATTATATTTTATAAGTATCTCGAGCCACTCGTTAGCAAGACCTTATTTTGTAACATTATGAATTGATTTAAATGTTCGGTTAAATTTTTTGCTCTTTATTTTTTTTCTCGTTGTTTATGTAGTGCGAACCCTAGGGCCTAGTTTGATAATCCAATCAAATGCACGAATTTAAAAACTCGACACTTAATGAGATTAATCGTATCTAATAATTCTAATTTACTTTAAATGAAAATATTAAATTAAAGTATTCACTTGCTATATCGAGTAAGAAATGGATTACTTATTTGGTTTAATTGAAAAAAAATATTGAACTTTTTTAGGACAACTCACCATTTCATTGGTAATAAATTACAATATTATTTATTTATTTTTATATTTTTCCAAACTATTATAAGCAAAAATGAACAAGCACCTTCAATTTAAAAAAACGAACACTAAATCCTTATTGTACGTTGTCATTTGAGAGGAACAAGTCGCCGGCTTGAGCTTCACTTGCTGTCCAAAATCAATCGTGGGTCAAACATGACATCCGGTTCTCGCTGGCGGAGAATCAAGTCGCAACCAAGTTCGAGCAAAACTAAACAAGCACCTCCAATCAGAAAGAACGAACATTAAACCCTTCTCATTATACATTGTCATATGAGAGGAGTGAGTCAACGGCTTGAGCCCCACTCGCTGTATGAAATCAATCGTGGGTCAAGCACGACATCCAATTCTCGCCGGCAGAGCATCAAGTCATGGCTGAGCTCGAGCGACACCTCATCGTTTAGGTCTCTCTCTCTCTCTCTCTCTCTCTCTCTCTCTCTCTCTCTCTCTCTCTCTCTCTCTCGGTGATGATGATGATGATGATCGAGTGCTGAAGATGATAGTGGTCATCATTTCCTGTAGCCGCTTGTTGTTGGGCTTGTTGTTCAAACAACGCCCCCGCATTAGCCAAAGCCTCGAGAATTCCATCCACTCGAGGATCTCTTCTATGTGCAGAATTAGAAGAGGATCCACCATTCTTCCTCATTTTGTCTCACAAGTTTTCTATACATGGTTTACCAATTATTTCAGATGATCAACCATCACAATATTTAGTAACTAAAAGACGCTACTGACATCACATGAATAACCAAGGTTACTTATATCTCTCTAACACAGAACTAATAAGCACACGCATAAGATATTTTATATTATGCGTGTCCTAACTCTTCAATCACTAGTGCACCTTATTACTTCAAAATAACTTAGGCTCTGATACCATCT
This sequence comes from Syzygium syzygioides, assembly GCA_031216285.1. Lineage (NCBI taxonomy): Eukaryota > Viridiplantae > Streptophyta > Magnoliopsida > Myrtales > Myrtaceae > Syzygium > Syzygium syzygioides. The sequence continues at coordinate 28,475,245 of CM062247.1, forward strand.
CGAGGGCTGTAATGTCCCAGGCCTACCACTTTTCAAGATAAATTCTCTAATTCTCAATAGTTATTAGATTATTCGAAAGCCGAAGATGCTTTTTTCTAAAGGTCAGTATTTATAACATGAATGTGAAATAGAAATATAGACATATATAAATGTAAGGACATGCAAGCTATGAAAATATCATCAATCTCATATAATAATACAGGTAATATAAAGGTGAGTTCAAAAAATGGGGGGACTACATAACTACTCCAACCTGGCTAAACATTGTGACCCACTAGCCCCAATAAAAAATAAACAAAGTTATCACCCAACACTAAACGACTTTATCTCCAAAAAAAATGACAGTCATGTATTTTTCAAAAACTTGCTCCTTCCTCCTCCTCCTTGATATTGTCCTCACTCAACCCCGCTACTAGCATTATTATTAGCTACATCTGGCCCCTAGTATGGGGGTGGCCCCACCAACTGTCCACCAGCACAAACGTAGATGGCGACAAATCCCAAAAGAATGGGTCCCATTGGGACCCAATGTCTACAGTCAAGATATAGATGCATTTTACAAAAAACAAGCTCAGGGAAATGTGGATCCACAAATTCATACATGTGGCCCTCAAAATCAATGGGCACTTAGTAGCTAATAGAGGACGAAATGGAGAGTATTGGCATAGCTAAGGATCTATAAAAATGTGTCAACAACAAACAGTGAGCGAAAACTTAACAAAGTAAGCTCTATCACGCCATATTAATCAGATAATATCATGCACCTTAACAAGGTCAATTAGATAGGTAACTAAACTAATCCACAACCAGCCATAGCATACATAAACTCCATTTTTCATTTGGGTAGTAATCACTAGGCAAAAAGATTATCAATCAATGAATAGCCATCACACGAGTACACGTTGTGTGACATTCATCAAACTTTAATCACCACTCCAAGAACATGTGTCCGGTGTGCTCCTTGGCCACGCATGGAAGAACATCCCGACTAGTAGGGTCTGGTGTGCCTAGACCGATCTATTGCAGTGTACGCCGGATTACTCAACAGCTCGTGCGGGCTTCGTTGGTCCATTGACCACGGCATCCCATTCGTATTCCTGGGGCATCTAGGGCATGACTCTTCATAGGCAACATGAAGCACCTGCCCATGGCATTCTACTTTCCCGACAGGCTCTTTAGGGCATCGTCGTCCGTAGACCGACGGCATCAATCATTTCTTAGTCTCACAATCACATGCACAAACATTCTTTTCTTTTTATTCGACACATCTTTCACAATCAAAATTTTCAGATTCTGTGCTCTCAAATATTACCTAATTTACATAAGCATTTAACATCAGATCAAGGCGAAATAGGCATAATTGAAAAGCTAGATAGTGTGGTTACTGTCTCCGGTAGACCAGAAATCAAAAGCCATCATCTTCCAATAGAAATTCGAGATTTTCTAACAATAAGTAAAATATGGCAGTTTTGAGCATTTTGAGAAACCAAGACCAATAATATAGTAAATGACCTCAAAAAATTATGAAATTTGAATATGTCGTAGAAAGGACCCTAAGAAATATTTTTCATGAGAACACAATCCCAAAATCTTTAAGTAAAGGCCACTTTTAATGGCTTGAAAATAGACCAAAACTGGCCACTTTCAAACGTCTTGAGTATCATCGAGAGAGAGAGAGAGAGAGAGAGAGAGAGAGAGAGCTGAACAGTGAGGCTTCGCTTGAGCTTTGTTGTGGCGCCGGTGAGGAAGGGATGTCGTGCTTGACCCATGGTTGATTTCGGATGGCAAGGGGAGAGCCGGCAACTTGCTCCTCTCTCATGCGACAAGCGACAACGTATGATTAGGGTTTAGCGTCGTTCTTTCTGATTGGATTTGGAGGACAGTTTTATCTAAAATAGTTTAAAAAAAGGAAAAAAAATGACAAAAAGAAAAAGACAAAACTACCCTTTTTTAGTCACCGAAACAGTAATTATGCTCGCTGGTCGGTGAGCATTTTACCGGCCGGCGAACTCAGGCTCTTAAGACTAATTGAGCACTTCGGGCCTCTATTTGAGACTGATTAGATGCTTTAGGTCCTTATTTGACACTATGTCCACTTGGGGTTTTTCTTTTTGAAAAAAAGACCCTACCTGGGGGCTTTAATTGGAATTTTCCCTAAATTATAATCATATCGGTTACGAAAATTAAACTCACGAAATCAAAAAGAAATAAAAAATACATGTCATCACCAAAAACATTCACTTATAGTCACAACTTTCAAGCATAGCTTATACCATTAACTGGATAAATTTCCACTCTAATGATATATCTTATTAGCAAGTTCAATATTGATCAATTAAGGCATTAAGTTTAATATTAATTAATTAAGGCATTATGTAAAAGGGTTAATACCACCAAAAACCCTAAATTAGTACGTGTGTGACAATTTTACCCCGAACTGTTTTTTTTACCACCAAAAATCCCAAACTGGTACATCTGTGATAATTTTACCCCAAACTTTTTTTTTACCACAAAAAACTTCAAACTAGTACACCTATGACAATTTTACTCCAAACTGGTAAATCCGTGATAAATTTACCCTAAACTATTTTTTTGACAACGAAAAACCTCAAACTGGTACACCTGTGACAATTTTACCCCGAACTAATAATTTTTTAAATATTATTTTTTATTTTTTCGAATTTTTTTTATTTTTTTGTTTTTTTATTTTTTCTTTATCTTCAACCTTTGGCCGGTCGCCGGATTGGCGACTGGCCAAAGGCGAAAGTTGGTGAGGTCAGCCCCGCTAGCTGCTGGCGAGGCTCGACCTCGCCAGCACCCTCCCCTGAGTCGGGCGAGAGCGGCCCTTGCCCGCACCCGCGCCGACGAGGTCAGCCCTTGCTCGACGCCGGTGAGGCCAGCCCTCGCCTGCCTAGGCAAGGGCTGGCCTCACCCGATGCCGGCGAGGGCAGCCCTCGCCCGACTCAGGCGAGGGTCGCCCTCGCCAAAACAGGCGAAGGCAACCTTCGCCTGACTCAAGCGAGGGTTGTCTGACGTCGGCGGGGCCGACCTTGCCGGCTTCCGCCTCTGACCGGTCGCCGATCCGGCGACGGGTCAAAGGTTGAAGATGAAGATAAAAAAAAAATTGGAAAAAATAAAAAATAATATTAAAATTTTAGTTCAGGGTAAAATTATCACATGTGTACCAATTTGGGATTTTTTATGGTATGTTCAGGGTAAAATTGTCACAAGTATACCAGTTTGAGGTTTTTTGGGGTATGTTCAGGGTAAAATTATCACATATCTACCAGTTTGGAATTTTCAGCGATAAAAAAAAGTTCGAAGTAAAATTGTCATATGTGTACCAGTTTGGGGTTTTTGGTGGTATTAACCCTATGTAAAACTTTTACTTCAAATTCAACAACCGCCAAGGCTTAACATACATCTATTGAAATTTGCTCAGACATAGCATAAGATCTAAACTAAATTACAAACAATCAATCAACCAAGATCAAGAGTACTAAATAAATCATTCTAACTTAGTCCTTAGAGTTTTCACTTACCAAAAGTAAAATCTTCAATAAAGCAAGCCTCTAACCACCTTGAAATCAAAATAGATACTAAGAATTAACAAATTTTATTCTTGTGAAAACAAAAAAGCATATTTGATTAAAAAAAAAAGGAAAGAAAAGTCCAACAATATACCTTGTCACAAAGCTAGATTGAAAGTGACCTTGAACTTTGATATGTATTTTGAAAGAAAGCCAAAAAGAAAACTTGCTCGAGAAGGAGAAGGAGAAGAAGAAGAAGAAGGGGGTGGCATACGCGAAGAAGAAAAAGAAGAAATGCCCTTTTAGTCTCTTATCTTTAAAAAATTTTACCATAATGAAAAGTATTTTGGGGTCACGTTAATTGACTTAGGTTAGAAACTATAATAACAAATAACTATAGTTACATTTAGATAATACCTTACTAAGGTTAAGATATAATAGGTATAGCATCCCAGGCACACCCCTTTCAAGATTTATCCTCTAATCCTCATTAGTGATCAGATTATTCGCAAGCGAAAAATGCTTCTTTTTAAAGAGGTCAGCATTTATAACATGAATGTGGCATAGCAGCATAGAATTGTATAATTGTTAGGACACGTGGATTCAGAAAATATCAACCACAACATATAATGCTGCGGGTGATACAAGGTGAGTTCAAGAAATGCGAGAAACAACACATCTATTCCAACCCTGCTAATCTACCTTAACCCACCAAACTTCAACAAAAAACTAGCAGCTATCACCCATGCTTTCACGACTCCATCCCAAAACCAAATAGTTGTGCCTTATCCAAAAAAATGGCTCTCTACTCCTCCTCCCGGTGCTATCTTCAAAGGACTCCGTTGCTCGCATCACCATCATTCCCATCCGACCCATGGTATGGAAGGGGCCCTACCAACCGTCCCCTGTCGAGGGCATAAACCCCGACGAAACCCAAAAGAATAAGTCCCCCTGGGGACTCAATATCCACGGTCAGAATAGAAATGCATTTTATGAAAACAATTCCAGGGAATTCCGAGACCACGAATGCAAAGAGACGGCTCTCAAAATCAACCGGCACCCCACAGCTTATCGAGGTGGAGGCAGGAAAGATCGGCATAACTACTAATCTGAAAAAAAATGTTATCAACAACCAATGAGTGAAAACTCAGCCAAGTAAACTCTATCACGCCATACTAAACGGATAATGACAGGCATTTCAATCGAGTCAAATAGGTAGGCAGATGAACTAATTCACAACTAACCATAACATATAAGACTCCCTTTTTATTTGGGTGTAATTCACCAGACAAAAGATTGTCAATCGACTGACAGCCATTCACATGAATTCTCATTGCATACGTTATATAATCACAAGAGTTTTAATTCACATTTGATTTAGTAACTCAAGCCACAACATCCTCCGGGGAATCCAGTTACCCCTCCGGGCATCTCACACCCATCACGGCATCACGAGGACATCTGGAGAACTGTGTTACACCTCCACGCAACCGAGGGAACCCTGTTACCCCCTCAGGCATCTCGCACTTACCACAGTGTCGCGAGGACATCTAGAGAACCGTGTTATACCCCCAGGCATCCGAGGGAACTCAGTTACCCCCTCAGGCATCCCAACTTCGGGGCATCAACATAATGGGGACTAAGGAACAACTACACTTGCAATTTCACACCGTTCGGCATATAAAGTACAAAAATTTAGAAATGTAATTTACAATATCTAACATAAAGGAAACATCTCATCAGAAAGTCCACAGCGTATACATTACATTTCCGGAATACACCCAATCGAAATTATGATGTCTCAAATAAGAATCAATGAAACCTGGAATTTTGGCAATACTGGACAGTTTTGTAGACCCTGGGAAATAAATCTCAAAGACATGGCAAACGAGTTCCAAAAATTCCAAAATTTTAATATGATATTAACAAGACCTTAACACATATTTTTTCATGAAGAACACAATCCCAAAATCTCCCTGGAAAGGGCACTTTTGAGGGCACAAAAATAGACTACTACGGGTTCACTGAAATAGTAAAACTGAATCCGAAAGTGTTCTCATTTCACAGAACAAACAATCTTCAAACACTTCGAAATTTTTATATGTTATAAACAAGAGAATTATGAACAAATTTTGTGAAGAAAGTGTGGCCAAATTCGAAGTGGATATTTTTATATAAATTCGAGAAAGTCCAAAGGTCGCTGTCTCTACCGAGAACATAGTTCTAATCCGGTAAAAGATTGGCCCTTCGTGAAATCCATTTGAGCACAAAAAAATCTGAAATTTATATATATTGTAGATCAAGATATTCTGAACAACTTTTAAGAAGAACGTTTAGCCAAATTTTGTCCACAACAGAAGCTATAAAAATAGAGAACAATGGTTGTCCAGAGAAGTCAGTTTCTGAAACCCGAAATAAACATCAAGAAATGGTTTCCCATTGAAGATCTACTACCTTCCAGCCACGAATTCACTATTCTAGGGACTCAAATCAACATGCATGGCCTGTTCTAAACTAGTCTGGCACCCTAGACCCACCAAGGTTCGTTATGATGTATCAATCCTTCAAGGACAGCCGTTGCAACTACTTGGACTCGCCTAATACCAACTCAGATCAGTTCAAAAGCTTACCCAAGACCCAACCTTCATGCAACCATTACCGAGGCTAGTATAAAGTGATAGAGAGTACTTGCCGGCGAGAGGAAATGGCTGAGATGATTGAGGCGAAGCTACTGGGTCCGGGGAAGTGCAAGAGAGGCGCTGGTTCAGGGACTGATCTGGTGATGGTTGCTACTGCTGGTTCGACGCGGAGACGGGACGGCTGGGCTACTAGTCGATGAACCGATGGACTCCCGGGCGGATAGAGAGAGGGAGACAAGAGAGTGTTGGGTGAGAGGGAGAGAGAAGGTGAGAAATGAGGGGGAGAGTGAGCTGAGGCGAGAGAGTGAGCTAGAAATGAGTGAGATGAGGGAAAAAAAAGATTTTCTAAAGTATGTTTAGCTTCCTTGCGTGCATGGACATGCCAGGGTGCCAAGTGGCACCTCTCTCTTGTCAAGTGCAGGGGGAGAAAGAAGACAAGGAAGAGAAGACAAAGAAAGGAAGAGGAAGGGGCGGCTGCTGGCGTGGGTTCTCGACGAGAAAGAAAAGGAAAAAGAAAAGAAAAGAAAGGAAGGAAAGAAAAGAGAGGGGGGCGGCGGTGAGTAAGGGGAAAAATAACGGCGATGGATTTGACACGGAGTCGGGTTTTGCGGACAACGCGACGTCGATTAAGTTGGCTCAATGATAACGATTGCAAGATTCCAAACCTATGATTCCAAAAACGATAATGGCGACGCTAACTTCCAATTTCATTTTCCTAATTCCATCGACGAGCGCCCTAATCCATTAGGATCCTTTAATCTTTGGTCATGAAAATTTGGGATGCCACAATAGGTCATGCATGATGTCATAAGCTTAGGTTCCAAGCATTTCAATTAGGCACGTGACAAAATAAGGTGAGAATTAAGACATTTATTCATGCTAATATAGTGACAAATAAGATAATTTAATGGGTCAATACTATGAAAAACCCCAAACTGGTATACTTATAACAAATTTACCTCAAACTATTTTTTTTACCACAAAAAATCCTAAACTAATATACCTGTGATAATTTTACCCCGAACTATTTTTTAACCATCAAAAACTCTACATTGGTATATCTGTGACAATTTTACCTTCGAAATAATTTTTTTGGCCAGCAAAAATCCCAAACTGGTACACCTGTGATAAATTTACCTTCCGTTAGTTTCCGTTAAATTTTACTGTCAAATTGCGAAGTTTAATGACAAGTGGTAATTGACATACCGGTTTTGGGTTTTACCCCTCTGTTTGTCACAAGTTTACCAATTTATGATTTTTTGTGATATTAATATAATTTAACGGACATTAACAGAGGGTAAATTTGTCACAAATGTACCAGTTTTGGGTTTATAGTGGTTAAAAAATTAGTTCGGGGGTAAAATTGTCACAGGTGTACCAGTGTAGCGTTTTTGGTGGTTAAAAAAATAGTTCGGGGTAAAATTGTCACAAGTATACCAGTTTGGGATTTTTGGTGGTTAAAAAAATAGTTCAGGGTAAATTTATCACAGGTGTACCAATTTGAGATTTTTTGTGGTCAAAAAAATAGTTCGGGGTAAAATTATCATAAATGTATCAGTTTAGAGTTTTTCGTTGTATTAACCCTAATTTAATTGAATAGAGGGAGATATTAAGTTATTTTGGGTATATACTATACATTGCGGTTAATAAACAGATAAATCGGTATTTGTTTGAAAAATCGATAAATCAGAAAATTATTTTGAAACCGCTAAAATCACTAATAAAATGTATAGCATAAAAATAACACCTCAACTCAATAAAATTTTTAATGTTTGGAGGAGCAGTCGCGAGGGAGCAAGAACAGTCGAGAGCTTTGGCAGTTGAGTGGAGTAGACGAGAAAGTAGGAGGTTTGTTTTTTTAAAATGGGCGAAATTGGGCTTTTATTAAGTTTTTGAGGGCACAAGAGGAAACTGATCAAATTTCTTTGATTCTCTTGAATATGTTTGATGCAAAAACTTCAATTGATCAAAAACAAAAAAATTCCAACAATAAAAAAAATCTGCATACAAACTTCCCTACATCATCTTTGAGAGCAAACCTAAAAACTTCAAACACTTAATCATCATCATCATCACTACTTGATGGTCGTCATCATCATCATCATAATCATTATCATCATGCAAAACTAGGCTTCTGTTAAGTTTTTGAGAGCACAAGAGGAAACTGATCAAATTTTTTTGATTTTATTGCATGTAAAAACTTCAATTGAACAAAAAAAATTCCAACCAAAAAAAGAAATTGAACAAAAAATATAAACTTTCCTACATCATCTTTGAGAGCAAACCATAAAACTTCAAACACTAGATTATCATCATCATCATCATCATCATTAACATCCACACTTGATCATCATCATCATCATCATCAACACTTGATCATTATCATCATTAACATCCACACTTGATCATCATTATCATTATCAATACTTGATCATCATCATGATCATCACTGAGAGAGAGAGAGAGAGAGAGAGAGAGAGAGAGAGAGAGAGAGAGAGAGAGAGAGAGAGAGAGAGAGAGACCTGAACGGTGAGGCGTCGCTCGAGCTTGATTGCGACTTGATTCTCTGTTGACCAGGACTAGATGTCGTGCTTGACCCACAATTGATTTCGGACGACGAGTGGAGTTCAAACCAGCGACTCGCTTCTCCTAGATGATAACATATAATGAGAAGGGTTTAGTGTTCGTTCTTTTTGATTGGAGATGTTTGTTCAGTTTTGCTCGAGCTCAATTATAACTTGATTTTCCGTTGGCGAGAACCAGATGTTATGCTTGACCCACGATTGATTTCGGATAGTGAGTGAAGCTCAAGCGGGGGACTCGCTCCTCTCATATGACAACGTATAATGAGGGTTTAGTGTTCTTTCTTTTTGATCGGAGGTGCTTATTCATTTTTGCCTATAATAGTTTGGAAAAATATAAAATAAATAAATAATATTGTAATTTATTACCAATGAAATGATGAGTTATCCGCAAAAAAGTTCAATGTTTTTTTTCAATTAAACGAAATAAGTAATCCGTTTCTTACTCGATATAGCAAGTGAATACTTTAATTTAATATTTTCATTTAAAGTAAACTCGAATTATTAGATAAGCATAATCTCATTAAGTGTAGAATTTTTAAATTCGTGCATTTGATTGGATTATCAAACTAAACCCCAGGGTTCGCAACACATAAATAAGGAGAAAAGAAAATAAAGAGCAAAAAATTTAACCGAACATTTAAATCAATTCATAATGTCACGAAATAAGATCTTGCTAATGAGTGTCTCGAGATACTTATAAAATATAATTAATTTGAAATTATTCAAATTTTTGCAACACTAATCTTGCCTAGTTCAAGGACGGTGAATGCGCTGTAAACTATAAAATTTCCTTAATTGATTACTTAGTAGTATTCATGGGGCATTAGTTAATAAAATCCTCTAAAATACTAGAACTTACTTTTTTTTAATCAAGAGTGCGTCTCACCGACTTACCGAAAGTTTTTACTACTCTCGGCCATCAGAACTTTGTTTAATTTTTTCTTCTAAATAACAAAAGATTATAATTGATAATTTAGGTTCATTCTAGACTTGTGATATGCATGTGAAGATTCTCTCAATTAAAAACAAACTAAATTGCAAGAACTCATTTTCTCCATATATTTTCATTTGGTGCATAAAAATAATTAAACAAATGAAGAATGCCTTTATTTTAACAATTAAAAAAACGAATAAGGACAAAGCTCATGAACTCTATCACCTGTGATACAATTTCTGCCTCTTTTTTTTTTTATCTATAGTTTAAAAGGTTGAGTTTAAAGATAGATAAAGAAATGTACCTTCAAATATATTCTCAAGCGACATAACTTATTTTAAAGGCATTACACTAGAAAAATTAAGAAATCCATTTAATTTAAAATACATGCCCCACTTATAGATACATCTTTGTCATTTGAATATGTAACTTGGGTTATTATAAAATGAACATCACTTATAGAATAGTAAAATGCCTCGTTAATAAATATACAATTTGCAGTTTGGAGCACAACCTACTCCATTACACAAATGAATCTCGCTTAATTTAAAAATTCATTTATTCTACGTACACCATGGAAAATTATGTAGTACATCTCAATATACTATACGAATTGATTATCATGAATTATAATAAATTATAATCATATCGGTTACGGAAATTAAACTCACGAAATTAAAAAGAAAAGAAAAAATACATGTCATCACCAGAAACATTCACTTATAGTCACAACTCTCAAGCATAGCTTATACTATTAACTGGATAAATTTTCACTTTAATGATATATCTTATTAGCAAGTTTAATATTGATTAATTAAGGCATTATTATGTAAATTCTATTCGAGTATGTAAATGGGTCGAATCGCCCGAAATCAGGCCCAAGCCCAATAACTCCACAATGCCCAACATTTTCCCACCAGGCGAAGCCGCGAAGAAACCAAAGAGCTCTTCGTCTTCCTCCTCCTCCTCCTCCTCCTCCTTCCTGCTTCAAAAAAAGTTGCAGAGCTAGCAGCTAGGGCACAAGAAATCCACAATCGCTCCGCTCCATTTTCGGGTGGAGGGATTTCGAATTCTCGGGAGGCCCCCCGAATCGGAGCGCTTGGTTCGGCCTCTCTCTGCCCCCGCCTCCTCCGCCGCCGCCGTCTCGATCGAATTCGCCGCCTTCCTCCCCGGTGAGTTCCTCTTCCTTGTTTACTAATTGCTCGATTCATGTTGAAGCTCGAGTACGGCCTTTCGATTGAGGTCAATGTTGATCGTGAGCGTCGGCACCTCGCTTTTCGTCGTCGAGGGCCTCACTCCGCGCGCTTTCTTGCTTTGTCGGAGTAACCCGTTTCTTTTCTTTCGGATCCAATCTCTTCGCGGATGGTTTTGGCGTCTTCGTCTCTTTTCTCCCTGTGATTTCCCGCGTGAAGTTTTGATTTTTTGGTGAAGGGCGATCCTCGGTTTCCTGTTTTTCAGAGCTTCGTCTCTGCTAAGTAACGAGTGCGGAAGGCGATGGCAATGCGCGTTTTTTTTTTTTGGGCTGGGCTGAGTTGTTGGATTTTTTGGCGCGATCGGATTGCTTTGATCAGTTGCGCGAGAATTCTGATGATGTGTGCTGGTGTCTTTGGTTGATCTCTCTGTGTTTTTAAGCTCGAGTGTATGTCTTCTTGTTTTAGACATGTAAAAGGCTGAACTTTTATGATGTTTGAGAGGAGGACCGGGGACAATGAGCCATCTTGATTGCTTCTTAAGGTTAAAATTTGGGTAGTGTCATTGAAAATAGTGAATTACATGATTGGGCATATCCGTACTTTACGTCCTGTAATCCTTTGTCGCTCTTTCGCCATCTTCCAAGACGTTAGAGGATCTTAACTAGAATCCCGATCTTTTCTATTCTTGGTTTTAGGGTTCCCTAGTGGTTTCAACGAAATTACTGCTGGTTACCCCCTTAATTGCCCCTGATAGTAGAAGTTCCTTGACTGTCGAGCCTTGTTCTCGCGTACGAATTTCGTTATTTGGTCTCTTTCAGTGGGGTTGGTTTATAGGTTATTTGTGATCATGAGGTTTCACGTCCTTGTCGTGTATCATTCTCTTACGTGAAACAGGACCTTAAGGAACCTCCTTGAAAAAGGCTACTCGTTAAGATACCCCATCGAGTTGATCTTTTCGTCCCTAAGATCGCGTTTCTGCTACTGCTTATAGTCTAGTAGGAGTGGATTCTCTTTTCGCTTTTGATACAATTTTAATACCATAAAAATTGCTCCATTTTTGCTTTAGAAAGCTGTCAATTGATTGTTGCGCAATAAGTGAAACTTATGCCATGGGAGATTGTATCTAGCAATTTCTAAATCATGTGCTTGCTTAGCCTTTTCGTCCAGGTTTAAAATGGCAAAAATCAAGAGCACTGTGGAGGGAACCCAGTTCCCAGCTACCCAGGATTCCTTGTGCATATTGGGATCTGGCACATTAAAGGCATCCCAAATCAGACAATCTAAGAAGAAGAAGAAGCAGCATTGCAATGCATTTGAAAAGAAGGCGTGGGACCAAGCTACCTGCTCAGTGTGTATGGAGTACCCTCACAATGCTGTACTACTTCTATGTTCTTCCTATGACAAAGGTTGTCGACCATACATGTGTGCAACTGGGCGTCGCTATTCAAATTGTCTTGAGCAATACAAGAAGGCTTACACAAAAGTGACAGAAGTACCAAGCACACATGAGGGGAATGGATCAACCCCATGTGCTAGTTTCAGTTGTGAGCCGACCAATGAAAAGATAGAAATCTCTGAGCTTTTGTGCCCACTTTGCCGGGGACAGGTGAAAGGCTGGACAGTGGTGGAACAGGCACGCACGTATTTCAACACAAAGAAAAGGACCTGCATGCATGATAAGTGCACGTTTCTTGGCAGCTATAAGCAACTATGTAAGCATGTAAAGAAGGAGCATCCATCAGCACGACCACGGGCTGTGGACCCTTTACTTAAGGAGAAGTGGAAGATGCTTGAGCAGCAAAGAGAGAGGAACGATGTGATTAGCACAATTATGTCATCAACACCAGGTGCAATAATGCTTGGGGATTATGTGCTGGAGCCAAACCATCAGGACTCTTTCTCTGATTATGACTCAGAAGAATATTCAGATCGTGATATGTTTCCTTTGGAGTCTTTTGGAAGAAATTATATCTCGCAAGTTCATAGAATGTATGGGAATGATTATGACTCATCGAGAGGGAATGGTATTTCTTCCTTTCGGTCCAGTCGTATTTCCCGGGGTGTAGTATTGACAAGTCGATCAAGAAGGCAGCGAAGGAATAGAATGTTTTAACTGAAGTAGGTGAAGTATATTAGAGTAGAGTGGTGAGAAGTGGCGTGATCTAAGCTTTTCTCTAGTTACTTCCTTGCTGCCAATGCTTTTTTGCGCCATCGGATAGGGTCTTGTTCATTTTGGTATTGTTCATATCATTGGATAGGTGGGACAGCCAAGAAACCAAATTTTTTAATCTGAAGGAGAAAACCATTGTTTATCAGTATAGATAGTGTGTGGTGCTTGTTCATTTGCATAGTCCGTGGCCAACTAACAGATTTATTTAAAAGGTTTGTGTTTTCCCCTTCCTAAGAGATATTCTACTGTTAATACATGATTTGAAGCTGTAATTATTTCTCCTTGGAACCTAGATCTGCTAGATGACTACAACTATTCTGGTCATTTATGCTATATGGTCATTTATTATAGGTGGTCCTTGGACACAGAGGTTCTTTCATATTAGTCTATTTTTTTTGGTCTATGGACTTGGATAATTTACAGCTCCAAGTTTGTTTGGAGGTAGATATTGACATTGTACTTGCGAGGATCTTTGTTATAGTATCTAAGTCAATCAGAAGAGACATTGGGCAGGGAAAACATATGATCAGCAATGCTGTTCATATGATTGACTTGTGAGACTAACTCTCGAATGTGGACTCGTTCTGTATACCGAGAAAGCTGGGTCAGTGCTGGCAATTTATTATGCCAAGATAACTTTGTGGCATTTTCTTATAGTTGATACGTTCCTTCTAGCGTGGTACGGTACCTTTTGCATGTAAAACCGCCATGATCTGACGGGTTTCAACACAGTTGTACTTAGATGAGTGGCTGTTTATAATCTGTTTATTGTCGAAGTTTTGTTGCTTACATTGCACATTGTAGCGTAAAGTGCTTAGTCATAGTCCCTACTTGCCTGAATGGAACAAGTGCTAGTAGTCATGCTTGGATTAAAACTTTAGTTTTTCTTTTCTTGTTCTTTGGTTCGGCTGGTTCACACATATGGCTTCTTACTTCTCATTCCCTGCAAAAGGGAGCAATCGAATAGCATTGCCGAAGCTGATTATTGCATTATCCACGGAAAGAGCTTGTGAACTTGTTTCTCTTTGGGGTAGTGAACCAGTGCTCTGGCTCTCAACTGGAACTGCAGGGTTTCCTCTAAGATCCGTTCACGGTCACCTTAATAGGATAGCTGACAAGGCAAAAAACAAAGAAACCTGGATGGATGGCCATCGGTCATGTGCTCTGAAGTACTTTCTTCATAGTTTTCCTACTTGTTTGAGCCAGGTTTCATTCAAGTTCTATTGCAACGGCAGGTGTGACAAGAATTTGTGCTAACAAAAGCTCAGAGAGATTGCTCCTCTCTATACCAGGCTTGTTTTTGGCACACTAGTTCCACATTGATCTGGTCGGTTCTCGAAGTCTGCCAACTCATGTTGTGTTCTTAGTACAGGTTATTAGGCTTTCTCTATGTCGTACAGTTGGTCTATTGGTGGCATGTGGCACCCGACACGTGATCAGATCAGTTAGTTATGGTAAAATTGATGAGCGTATAGAAAGTGTAATGATTTTTGTCTTTGCGATTTGTCTATATCTGCCATGCTAGCTATTGCATGCACTTAAAACTATACAAAGATCGAATAACTAGCTTTCTATGATTAGTCTAACACACGGGATTACGAGAAAAAGCTAGTGATATCTGTGAAAATGTACGAAGTGGTCTCACCGGTCGCCGCACATAAACCGAAAAAAAGGATAGAGAGAAAACCCATTGTCGTGCAAGCTTCCACATTAATGAGCTTGAGACGATTGATTGTGTTAAGCTATATGGAGCGAAATGTACATTGGCCGATTGGAATCAACCATCTCGATTTATAAATCAAGTTTGTGACTAAATTTTAGTAATACCTAACTAGAAGAGTAATGTCAGTGTACACACAAAACACGGATGGTCTCGTTCTCCTATGTACTCTCGACCGGACACGATCATGACATGAATGAATACTACTCACATAGGCATATCTAGTGATCCTCAGAACTAGAAGCCACAGGTCCAGAAAACTTCATGAGGGCCAAATTGAAATCTGGCTTTTGTCCAAGTAAGGTTCCCCAGCAAGAACTGGAAAGAGAGAGGCTAGTAGCTTCTCTGCTATTTGGGTGGGATTGACATCTTTTGGAATGAGTTGTTTATCTATAAATCCATGACGTTTTGGAGCCAGTCACGCGTCATCACGTAGTCTTGTACTTTGACTGCAAGAAGAGTTTGCTAAGTTGCTCCCCCAATCTGTGGACTTTTGTTGTTGCTTTGGGAAAGATACCTCTGTCCTGGAGTTTTGAGAGGGAGGATATGGGTTGGTTTATCTCTGGCAGAGGAAACGTTATGCAGCTCGCTTCAGGCACATGACACAAGTTTAATTCTTCTGCAATCTGGATTTCTATTGAGAGAGAGAGAGAGAGAGAGAGAGAGAGAGAGAGAGAGAGAGAGAGAGAGAGTCACAAAGTTCACGACTTGGGGGTGGCGAATGGGGAAAGAGAGGTGACAATGGCCTTTAGGAGAAGCAGGGAGTCACCTTGGTTTTTGGGTGTCATTCTTTTTTCATAAAAATTCTCTTATCTTTGATTAAGCCATTTTCTCTTCTTATTTCTTCTTATTTCGAATTTGCCAAGAGATTGGCGATGTTAGCTGGAGGCACCGGGATCACCCTGATCTATCAAATGATGCGGGCGATCCGGAAGGATCCTGGAGACGAAATCAAGATGTACGTGGTGTACGCCAACCAGACCGGGGATGATATTTTGCTGAGGGATGAGCTTGATGCTTGGGCCAAGAGGCATGAGAGATTGAAGGTGTAGTATGTGGTGCGTGAGGCGGTCAGGGGAGGGTGGCAATACAGTTTGGGGTTCATCACCAAGAGCGTCCTCAGGGATCACATCCCCGGAGAATCAGACGACGCCCTCGCGTTGGCTTGTGGCCTGCTGCCAATGATAATCTTGTTCGTTGTGCAGCCGAATTGGGGAATATGAAGTATGATCTCAAGGATCAATTGGTGGTGTTTTAGAGAAGCAGAGGAGGCACGTATCAAGTGAGACTGACTTCGAGTGGGACTACAAAATGCATAGTCTTTGCATTTACTTTGCTGCATCTTTTCCTAGTCTAGGAGTTCAACTATTTTAGGAAATCATCTTTTGTCTGTCGGTTGTCTTTAATGTTTCGCGATCATGACACCGAAATTCTCAAGTTGCAATTCATCCATCTTATTTTGTCAGCAAGACAATATGAGATTTCGAAGAGGAAATTGTGTGCAACCTCAATGTTCTCAGATGACATAGAATTGATGAAGAGGGAGTCACTACAGAGACACTGCAGTCTTAAATTTGGAGTAACAAATCGGAGATTCCGAAGAAAACTAGAGGAAGCTCAATCAAGCACATATGCCCCCTCATGATTGTCCTCCAATAGAGCTGGAGAATCTTGAGGCAGGACCAGAGTTCAAAAGCATCACGTATAAAAGCTGGCCAAGTGCAAAGACGTTTAGATTCGATTCGTTCAAGTAGCTACCTTAGATTCTGCAAGAAAATGACAGCAGAACCAAGCGTAGCTACTAGTTTCACGGGACTTGGATATATGCTTTTGCTGTTGATGAGTATAGGGATAAACGAGAATCCAGAATCTTAGCTTCATCTTCTTCTTGCTTTATGACAGTACTAAGGAATGAACCGGACCAAACCACCGTCCTGCCTCCGGTATATATAGATGTGGACGTGACTCCGCACTCTGCAAGTATAATTTTTGTGCCTCTAAAATACAATGGCTCACTCCGGATCATCTCTCCCTTTGGAAAACGAGACTCTAAGCCAAGTCCTCATGCTTGTCGAGGCGTTCAGAGCATTCGACGGTGATGACGACGGGCAAATCACCGGCGCCGAGCTTGGCGGGATCTTGAGGTCGCTGGGCTACAACATCTTGGAGCAAGAGGTTGATGCTATGATGAGGGAGGCAGACTCCAATAGGGACGGGCTGCTGAGCTTGGCCGAGTTCCTGGAGATGAACACCAAGGACATGGATCTCAGGGAGCTCGCAGGCTTCCTTGGGACCGCGATGACGATTGAGGATGTGGACATTGCTATCGATGTTGAGGACTTGAGATTGATAGCCCAGTGTCTTCTTTAGACACGGGAATGAGCTCCGAAAGACCTATAGAAGAAGCAATAGCCATGCGAGCTCTTTAGGGTATGTCCAAGACCTCAGACGTTCGAGGAACCTCACTTTCGCGAGTATTATCGGCTACGAGGGAATATAGCTTAAGGTGAAGTGTTGTATGTGGTGAATAGGTGATGATAATAACATCCTTGGTGGCAATGATAATGAATAATGGGTTTTGCAGTTAACACGCTTGGTACTATTCCCGTAAGCTCACATGAACATCTCGTGTCCAAAAAGAAGCGGATAGTGACGCTGTAGAGATCCGCAAGGAATTACTTCGTGAACGAGTCTCGTCAGATTACACCATGTGGAAAGCGTAAATTAAGATTTATGCTTCTTCCGGCATAAAGTTTCGATCGATTCATTAACTCGACTGCTTTCAAGTACCGAATCAAATGACATGCTTCAAAGTTTCGATCGATTCATCGACCCGTTTGTATTCGAGTACTGAATCAAATTCATCTCGTCAATTTAACAAAGGTTAAATACAAAGGGTCTAGAGAGAAATCCATAGGTTCTGGTAGACGCATTTTGTATTCTTCCAGAGCTTGTTGAATGGTTTCTCTGGTAGACTCATTGATCGGGTATAGCCACATTTTTTTTATAAACAGAGGACCATATGTACTTTGAAATGATATACATCTTTTCACAAAAGACTCTGGTCCATCCTGCTAAGAAAAAAGCAAGAAGTACGGCTCCGTCCTAATTGGCAAGACGATGACAAACGACTTTCCTTTCTTTAGCCAAAAACAGGAAGCAATTCACCATTAACGGGTTGGCTTTTTTTTATACTTTCACAAGCCATTAATGAGTTGGCTTTGAGGGTAAAAGAGTTTGCTTCTTTTGTTCCCGTCTTAGATTCAAGTCTTGTAACGAGTACTTTTAGAGTAAAATTTTGGATACACTAAGTTGACGTGGAAGAGTGCACCTTTAAAATCGCTCAGAGAGGTAGACTAGTAGAGATGCGCAAAAACTGACTCGAACATTACTTAATTGCTTAAAAAAAGAAAATAAATTCTAGCAAATATTGAATTCCGCAATTTGAGACATTGGGTTCTTGGGATGGTGAGGATAGTAGTGGCGGCGGCGGCGGCAGTGTTGCGTTGTCTTTTTGAGGGTGGAGGCAATGTCTGATGCGGGGGAGATAGTGTCGGTGATAGATAAACACGGGACCTGCCGTGGCGGCGTTGCATTGGTGGTGATCAATCTTTTTGAGGGTCGAGGCAATGTCTAACCGGGGGCGAGATAGTGTTGGCGATAGAGAGGCGTGGGACCTGAAATTTACGTGGTTGCCATGTGGACGCCAATTCTAAAACTAACGGCAAATGTCTGATGTCCATATCAGCTAACCCCATGAGCATTGGAAGTCCTAATAAAAAGGACGCTGGTAGGTTGTTCTTTTGATAATTCAGAGGATCACTTTTCACAAAAATCCAAAGCCCGAAGATACGATTCGATAATGAACAGCAGAGAAAGGGTTAATTCCAACTTAAGGAGTGGTTACACTTGCACTGAGCTAAAAGAGGCCAGGAAGATAAGGAGTTCTTGACAGGATCCACCCAGCTGCGAAACGTGGAAAGATGGATGAAGATAAGAAAGACAATACGAATGGACAACTGAGGTGGGGGCAGGAAATGATTGATGGGCCGGTTCTTAATTGGGGGTGAAAAGGACGTGGACGGTGGAGAGGCATAGCAGTAGACTGTAGAGAGAGTTCTAGAGGAGTCAAAGACGCTGCCTGAGGAGGAGCAGCTTCGCTTTCACCGTGCATGCAGGACTCGTTGTTGTTTATGGGATTCGGGGCGTGCCCCGGAAGACTGGAACTGCTGCAGAAGAAGGTCGTTCCCCTTCCCACGCGATGCGCCGACACGCTCCCGTCTTCCGTTCGTCCACACGCGAAGTCACTTCACGCCTCGACGAAGGGTGTGTGTGTGTGGTTCACTGCATCGAGAGGATAACGCCTCAGAGGACTGGGGGGGACTCTGCAGCTCCCGCTGCAGCAGCTTTTTGGCGATGTTGACATGGACTTAAATCATTCATTTATTAGGAGGAAGATGTCCCAAAAAGAAAGACGACAATTTGGTAGAGGGTTTTATTCATCATGCCTTGATAATTCTATTCTTACTTCCGGCATACTAAAGATAGAACATATTTTTGAAGAGATTTTGTCAACGAGCATTTGGTGTATTCATTAGCATAACTTATAACTGAATATCGGGATTTTAAAATATTGATTATACATGTTGATGTGGACATCGAACCCTATCGAGAAGGAGGTGTTAGAGATCCGTTATTCTATCCGCTAGGCCCGATCACTCGAGCGAGAGCGAAGGAATTCAAACAAGCTATCGGCATCATGGTTCAAGATATTTGGAACGAAGACAATCTGAATTCGAAACTTGAAGATTCTGAAACTCCTTGGCGCAACGTTATTACTTTTGCTCCAGCGAATTCCGAAAGAGCTTAAAATTGACGAATTGCGAATTAGCTCAAATTTGGATGGGCGCTTGGAAACGGGCCGCTGATCAATACTCACTACTTTAGTAGTGATTGATGACGTTTTTTAGCGATTTGGAGTCGTTTAGATAAACTTTTAGGCCTTTTTCTATTTTTTGACGAATTTTTAATAATTAAGGTTATTTTTGTAATTTTAATCCTAGTAGGATTAGGATTAGGGTTAGCACCCTATATAAGGTTGCTTATAGGTTTCTAAGAGGAGGCAGAATTTTATTTTAGCAAAGTTTTCTTCTTGAGTTCTCTTGAGGACTAGATCTTATCAAGGCTCTCTTGTGGCGATCGAATTTAACTTATCGAGCAAGATCACAAATTCTCTTGTTCGTGGCGTTATAGCGTGGATTGGTTGACATAGGTTCGTCAACAGGTCGCGTTCATACCGAGATTACCAATCACAGGTTCGATTGGAGGTCGAGGTTAGCAATTCGTAACTCATAGATCTTCGTAGAACGATCATCTTCCGCACAGATTCATATCACATGTAATTAGGGGTGTCAATGGATAGGGTTGAATCAGGTTTTCATAATATCCGATCCGACTCAAAATATTAAACATGTGTGATTGGCCTAACTGGAGACAAGACCCGAACACAATATAGCCATAAGATCGGGCCATGGCGGGTCGGGTCGGGTCGGGTCGGGTCGGGTTTCAAACAAAACATTAGAAGTCATAGAATCACATCAATTCGTCATGACTCAAGTCTCCATCTAGATGTTTGGACGCATCTTGCAACTTCAATGACAAGGATTAATTTGCATCCAGTGAATCAAGACATTAGCACAAGATGCATCTTGCAACTTTTGCATTCAGCGTATGTTTCCACAAAAGCATTCTTGACAAATGGGTCAAAATTCAAACCGCGCTTTGTAATCTAGCTATGGAACTGCTAACCATGTTGGAGACTTGCTAGATTCAGTGAAACGGGTGAAATCCAAGTGTACCAAATCCCTTGCTAAATTTAGTGAATAGAAATTTTCCATAGCAAAGACAGGCGATAAAAACCCATAAAGAAAAAAAGTATTAAATGTGGAAGGAGATGAATCGTTCTGTGAAAGAGAGAGCGCATCGTGAATTAATACTTAGGGTTTTAAGTCAGTTTTGGTAAAGTAATGTGTTTCGATTTGGTTTGTATTTCGATTTGGGTATAGTGTTTGGTCTTGACACCCCCAGTAACGATGATAAATGTTGTAAGCATTTATTGTATATGAAAATAACAACACCTTTTGTTAGGTATGGATCCTAATTGGCGCCCTACGGACTAGTTATGAGCCACTTGGTGATGGTATTGCGCCACTAGGAATGTCTCAAGAGCTTCTTTGGACATCCACGTCTTCCTACCTCTCTTATTGCATTGTGAGTCTCATGCTTAAAGACAAAATATCTATCGTCGATATAAATACGACACATTATTTTACCCTAAATACACCATATTCACCGTACATATATATATGTATACCTTTCCTATTTCCTCGCGAAGTTCGGTAATAATTAGTTAATTCGGGGTAGTTGACTCGACAGTTCGGGAGCATGATCATCAGGAGATTTAAAATTGCGCTGCCAATGCCACCTAAACTCAATAACCCAACAGAAGCGGCCGGCTCATGACGGTCATCGTAAGCATTCTGATTATGCCGACACGGGCTGGGATAAATTTCCAAAATTATTATTCAATTTGTTTTTCTCTATTCTAGGATTTTAGAAATTTAGATTAACAAGTGGGCAAGCACTACTCGTACTTCCTGCATAAACACACGCATATATGGCTGTCTCTCTTATTCTCACTCTGTCTTGGTCAAATCTCTCATTCTCACTCACTTTGTCCTTTTTCGCCTAATTTCTCAAAGCTCTCTCTCTCTCTCTCTCTCTTCTCTACATGTGAAGACAAAAGTGTGAAGAAACGCTCTTGGGCAGCTAAATAAATTAGCAATCATCGATAGAGAAAGATCAATACAAGATGGAGAAGAAAAGATCAGACGCGGAGGCGGAGGTGAGGTTCTTCGAGAGCAGCGAGGAGCTGTCCACGGGGTTGGCCGACTACGTTCACCGTGTCTCCGAATCCGCCCTCAGGGAGAGATCTTCCTTCTCCCTCGCTCTTTCTGGAGGAGACATTCCCGAGCGCCTAGGGTAATGGTACCCCATATGCTCTCTCGCTTTCTTCTTCTTCTTCAACCTGTTTGTGTTTGTCTGTGTGTTGGTCGTGGTTGAATGTCTTGGACGAATGCAGGAAGCTGGCGAGCCTGCCGTACTTGAGGACGGTGGAGTGGTCGAAATGGCACCTGTTCTGGGCTGAAGAGATCGTCGTCCCCAAGAGACACCCGGATAGCTTCTACATGCAGGCCAAGCACCACTTCATCTCCAAGGTCCTCCCTCCCTCTCTCTGTCTCTCTCTCTCTGTGGTCACCTGCATTTGATGCTCTTTTGCGGGAGGCATCGTGTTCGTACAATCTTTTCGCCGGTCTAAGATGTCGGTTTAGCGGCGGGGTAGGTTAGCTGGATGGATTGGCGTCTTTGACTGAATCTCTCTATCCACGTGGGATGCGAACGGGGAAGGGGAAAGGGTAAATGAACTGGCGATGACGATGGTCTGAACTCATCCGAACGTGGACATGAATTTGGCGTGTGGAACTGTCTTATGTTTCCGCTTCTAGATTCCCCCCCTTTTTTGTCCTCATTCTCTATGAAAATATATCCCTTTCCCAACATCTCTTGAATTGCCACCAATTTAGAAGTCTGATTTTTTTGGCGAGTCTCTCGTAAACGGCCGCCTTGATTCTCCATGTAAAACGATCGGCGACGTTCGCATCTCTAGCATTGCTCGTGATTAGCTAGCTGTTCAGTAGCGATCTGAAGGCTTTTCGTTAACAAAATCCTTTTGATCGATCGAGCGACCGACGATCAAAGCACCGGTTACTTTTTTAACTTGTAACTTTTTATTGTGCGAGTAAGCAAGCAAGAGGCATTCTTGCTCATTGGTTTTCCTTAATGACAATGCTGATGCACCATCGTGCAGTTCCGAGGACAGTAAAGCTCGCCCCTTTTCCCACTTCGCCCCCGCGCCTCGTTCCGTTAAATTTGGACCAACCGACCAACGACATTGTCATCATTGCTCACTTTTCGTCGCGTTCTTTGTAATCAGGTCCCGATACAGCCGGCCCACATCGTCCCGGCGGGGCACGAGACTCCCGGCGAGGCGGCGGCCGATGGCTACGAGTTCTCCATCCGCCAGCGGGTCAAGGACCGGACGGTCCCGGCTTCTCCGTCCTGCGACTGCCCCCGGTTCGACCTCGTCCTCCTGAGCCTTGGACCCCACTCCCAAGTGTCCTCCCTCCACCCTGACCACCCCGTCCTCCGAGAGGGCTCCCAGTGGGTCGCCGCCGTCTCGGTGCCCGGCGTGCGGAGGGAGCGGCTGACCTTCACGCTCCCCGTGATCAATGCCGCGGCCAACGTGGCGATCGTGGCCTCTGGGAGCGACGTGGCTCGCGCCTTCCGCGAGGCCATGGCGGACCGGAGGCCCCCCGCGACGTGCCCGGCCCAAATGATCCGGCCCGTCGACGGGAAGCTCGTCTGGTTCGTCGACTCCGGCGCCGCCTCGCTGTTTTCCCGGGACGGAGCGGTTGCTTCGACGTCGAGTTCATGATGAAATCGGGTGAGAGCAATGGATGCGATGGGGACATACATGTGTCTGTATTCTGTACGTACATGGAATGTGCCTCGACTAGTGTTTCTTGTATGTCTAACCGCTTCTTTCAAATCAGCGGAACGTTTCAAGTTTGAAATCATCATCTCCCCAAGTTTTGGGAACACTGCCAACTTAGAATTTATTGATTTCTTGGAATGGACTAGCCGAAAGTCTCTAATCAATAAGCCACGGCATCACTTCATGTTTGATAATTACAAAACTTGAATATATTTAATCGACGATTTATGTACGCAAAAAGTCTCGCAAAACTCGTGATCAATTCGGGTGAACATGCGATGATATCTATATCACAACATCGTATAAGCATTTATTTATAATGAAATTCTCTTTGCAACGTGGAAACCCCGCTTGGGCTTGAACGAATAAGTTTGCGTTGATGAATTGTCCAATTTGGCCGATCGGGATAGAAATCATACATGTCATAAGCAACCTAGACTCTAACATGGCCACGATCCATTTGAGCCCGATCATTTGATAAGTCGAATTTCTGGACAGTAACGAGACATAATAATCTTTTACCTTTGGAACTTTGCGCAAGTGTGACACTACGGAAATGCGATGAACTCAGATTGCCGATCACGTAGATGCGAAATTCAATTACGTGGAACCAAACGACTTACGGATGAAAATAACAAATTGCATATGAGATTTGATTTCTTTTTAATTGGAAAATAATCTCACTGTTTGGTCCTCAAAAGTTAAGAGATCCCATTGTGAAAAATGAACCTGACAAATCCACCATAGCCTAACAAATTTTCTGTTGATTTCTCTATAGCTTAATCGATACAAACCAATGAAAAAAAAATTGTAGAAATAATAAGCTGGTCTCTTTGATACTAATATGCATATACATATACATATATATCTAGTAATATTGGGGTACAATATAATCATATGTTTATATCAAAATAGATCCTTGCAATGCTTGGGCTAGAGCTAGTTATTGGGCCGAGAAGTGGTCTTTTGCATGACCGCAAGAAGGCCCTCCTCTCCTCGTGATCCCGAGGAAGAAGAAGGGGAACCTCGCTGCTCTGCCGACCCGCTGCAACGTTTCCCCAGCCATGTTCGCGCTGCGCGCTTCAGCTCGAAGATCCGCCGATGCTGGTCGGCGGCTCCTCCGAAACGCCCAGGCAGGTGATTCTTACCCCGCTTTCGCATTGAACGGTGATTTTTCGTCGCGTGCAACCGGGAGCGATTCGATTGGGGCTTTGGGTTGAATTGGATGGCCACCCATCACCTCAAATCCGGTCCTCTCTAAAAGGGTGTCGTTGGAATTCGCGTGGCTCGGTTTGCTTTAGGTTAAAGTTTGGATTTTTATGATGGACTGATGGTGTTGGGTGGTGGTGACACTTGATCGCTTGAATGGGGTTTGGCCTTTTGGGCTGAGAAAATGAATGCCTGTCGTGATTTTGTGGGGAAGCCTGATGCATCCTGCGGCTTCGCGAGCAGGGCGTTCGGGGAATTCGTATCGGGAACACGGAGGTTCCTGATGATAAGAAGCTGACGTATTCTCTCCAACATATAAAGGGGATTGGCCGCTCCACGGCTCGCCAGATACTGTGCGAGCTCCAGATTGAGAACAAGCCGACCAGGGAATTGTCGGGGATAGAACTCGAGTCGCTTCGCAACGAGGTCCTCAGCTACGACATTGGACACAATTTGGTATTGCTCTCTGTTGTTCTGACTTCGTGTCGAGGTTTCAGTGTTACAGTCATCGGTTCTAGATCACGACTTGGGGAAGACAGTACTCGTTTTTTCTACCTTCATGTTGCTTACTTTGTTGCTTGGAGCCTCTCAGGCAATGAAACAAAACATTGGACAAAATGTGTTTATTGAGTCTTAACACTGGTCTAGTCAGTTTCTTTGTCGAATCAAATTTCAGTACAGCCAACATGTGGGAATTAGGCGTCCTTCCTCTGTTGAGGCTGCAGAAATATGGTGATCCTATGATATACATCTTCGAATCTGTCCCCGTTCTCACATCTCACTCACGCTATTTCATAGCAGAAGCTGCGGCTCCTTAATTTAGCGGGAGGTATGAAAGTTTAGGTTTGTAACTGTCTCGGGTTGTTGCAGGACAAAGAGAATGCCAGTTGCATTAAGAGACTGGTTGACATACAAAGCTACAGGGGGATCAGGCACGTAGATGGTTTGCCGTGCAGAGGGCAGCGAACGAGAACGAATGGCCGTACCAGGAAGGACAGGGGAACTCCTTTTTCTGCATTTAAGGTGATGACTTCCCGTAGGTAGACTGGAAGTATACCTGAGCTGGAGACGAACTGGTCGACATACAAAGCTACAGGCACGTAGATGGTTTTCCGCTAGAGGTGGTTGTCTTTTTCGTTGTTATACTCTGCTAATCGTGATTGAAATGTGACGGCTTAAACAGTTGCAAATAAGCTGGAGTCAGTAGACATTCGTGTTCTCTTCTTCCTACAATCGAACGTTGCTTTTGTTTTGGACACAGGGTTGCTGAAATGTGCTTGTCCAAAGGGAGAATGACTTGAGACGGCATGTCACAGGGATGTGTCCCGCCTTCTATCCTAGTAAGAGCCTGAGAATGGTAGAGAGGGATGGAGTTTTTCGGGGGCGCATAGGAGTCCCTTTTCTCTCGATGAATACAATTCAGAAGTTTATTCCGAAAAGTCCTAAACTTAATTTTCGATTGCTAATTCAATCATAAACTTTCCACTTTACCAATATAGTCCTAAACTTTTTATACAATTTTGCAATGTAATATATCTAGCTAATTTTGACCGAAAATTATTGATGCGGCAACTCAACTAACATTGACCATCACAACTGGCGATCTAAAATTCATCAACTCAGACCGACACAACTGGTGATATGAAATTCATCAACTCAATCAACATTAACCGTCACAACTGGTGATCTGAAACTCAGATTGGATAATAAATTTAGGACTTCTAGGATGAGTTTCTCAATACCATTTCTCTTGGTCGATGCAATCTCTTAATGGAAAAGGTATTCATTTCTCTTGGTTGATACGATCTCTTAAAGAAAAGGTGTTCAATATGTCCGTAACACGTAGTATAGGTGTCGCACCTCGGTACTGCAGTACTGTAGACGTAGTGTAGTTCTTCTTCAGTAACATGTTTTCTGTTTCATGCTATTTCCAATTCACCGCATCTTGCCTGAAGTCTTAATGGAAAAAAATCTTCCCGAGACATGCGTCCATCGACCCCAAATAGCAAACAAAATGCTGCATTTTTCAAGGGAACATCCACCAATAAATCTGTCCTTGTCCCTCTCTTTGTATAATACTATTTGTAGAAAAAATCGTGCGTACATGGCAGCGATATCCTCGCTGAATTGAGGATAACCAATAAGGAGAGAAAAGGCTGCGCTTTACATGAAAAACGGTAAGAAAGAAAAAGAAAAAGACAAGTTACAATGAACAACTCAATAACAAACATTAGTTGGGAGGGGCATCGAATGGATGTTGAGCGGAACTAGTAAAGGCTGATACAACCTCAAACTAGAAATCAAGTGCTTCTTTCCTGGCACGGTAAAATCACAATGCTAGACTCGATTATCGGCATAATGGATAGTCCTTGCTGCTTTCTTTTATTAGCTTCTAATCTCAAGCAATCACATTGGCCGCAAAACTGCCATCCAAACTTGTCAATTGCCAGCCATTGAGAAAACTTGAGAAAGAATCAATGATTTGAGAGAGAGAGAGAGAGAGAGAGAGAGAGAGAGAGAGAGAGAGAGAGAGAGAGCTTCTATTCTAGATGCTCTGAAGGAACCTGGCCAAAGATATCGGGACACGATTCCCAATTTCTGCGATCTCTAGCCTCCCAATACCCGCCGATGTACTTGTACGTATCAGTTGCCTTGTCCTTCGCAAACCACCGTGGTTTCCAGCCCCTCTCTTGCATTTTCCGGGCCTGATTCCAGTTGTTTCATTGTTAACTACTTGTCATAACAATAGGCAAACATATATCTGAGCTTTTCATAAGAGCTAAGGTAAGTTCGAAACGAAAAGACTTCCATGCTGCTCTTCGACATTTATCTCACATACCAATCTGCATTACTTGCTTTCTAAGGCCAAGGTTGCGCCGCCAGTGCACTGAATTGAATTTGACATTTCTGAAGCAAATGAAACTGAACATATTGATTAAGCTTTCTTATCTTAACTAACTTTCCGTCGCCTTACTTTTTTTTTATTTGGCAGCAGAGGCAACGTAAGATGCTCTGCATTCTTAAACAGACAATTGGCCTCAATAAAATAGGATGCAGTGCAATTGTGTAGAATTTCATTGATGCTCGAGTTCGGACAAGCACCCAATTGTCATATAATTACATATCAGAGAAAAATTTGCACCTAATGCACAATTTTCAACAGGTATCTCCATTTTCAAGGAGCACAGCATTCATACTTGGTCAATAACATCTTTGTCGTAGATGCTATTATGGACTGACCATTATTTGAAATTAAAGACGGAGTCTGCACCCCTTCTCTCTCTCAAGGTTGTTACATCCTGTCAGGCACGTTTTGGTGCCTATCAAATTCCTAAAGCTCATTACTTATTTAGGTGCAACACTCATTTTACAGACTGAACGGTCATGATTCCACCAATTCTTCATTATAGACAGAAATATAACTCTGGCAAATAGTGCAAACAGTGCAAGATTCTCCTCTTCTCAATGTGATCCTATCAGGTTTATAAACATGTGTTGACTGATGGCCTCAATGAGCTGTGACATGTCTTGTTTTCTTTTTTCTCCTCTTTTTTAGTGTGGTTGACAATTGGGCATACGCCTTCTAAACTGAAAAGTCCATGTCAAAAGCGCTTATGTCCACCCACTTAGTATGGCCAACTGTATATAGGAAATTACATGTTACCTACAACCACTAGTACATTTAATCATACACTAAGCAGACTCTGGGTTCATGGTCAGTTCATCCTTAATTAAGCTGATGATAATGCCTCCTGTTTAGTTGAACAGACCATTGCTAACTTACGTAATCTCTCTCTTATGTGAATATCTAATTTGAAGTCTCCTAGACTCAGTAGAGAACCATTTCATAACATAAACATGCCCACACCCCACCCCAACCCCCAAGCAAAAACCACAAAAAACAAACATATAGATAACCCAAAATCGGAATTAAAAAAAACCTCCACAGGACATTGACTCAGAATAAGATGGGACATTCTATTTACCTGCCGTTGACGCTCCTCTAGCCTCAACTTCTCTGAATTTGCCATTTCATACTCCCCATTCTCCAAGTATCTCTGATCAGGTCTAAGGCTTGAGTCTGTAGGTGGCAACTTCTCCTGCAAAAATCTATTGTTAATATAAATGTCTCAAATAAAGAACACCCGAAAATAATCAAGATAGCGGCAATGAACATAGCAGAAATGGAGTACACAAATCCAACGGCTAAATAAAATGACAAGTACTTAAAAAGATTAGCTATTACTTTTGTGGGCAATAAATTTCAGACGTACAGAAGAAAAAGTCCTATGTACAGTGCATTTAAATCTACATTTTCAGCAGTATTCTTTCGTACAATTTTAGTCTTAAAGAAATCCAGAACAAATTCAGTTTAAGGTTAACAAATATCGAAGTCCTATAGAAATCTAAAAAATAATCCAGCAAAGGTAGGCCCCAGATTAGAGATGGCCACGGTTCGGAACCGACCAGTTCCGGTTCGTGGCCAAGAATGAACCGGAACATAATTTTTTTTTTTTCCCGTTGGGCAACGGCAGTTTGCAGAGGAGAGAGGACCAGAGGTCTAGAGGTGGCCGGCCGCCGGCGTCGGGCGAGGGCCGCCCTCGCCGGCGTCGGGCGAGGGCCGCCCTCGCCGGCGTCGGGCGAGGGCCGCCCTCGCCTGGGCTGGGCGAGGGCCGCCCTCGCCGGCGTCGGGCGAGGTCGCGCCTCGCCTGGCGCTCGGGCGAGGCTCGACCTCGCCGGTCTGCCGGACCGCAGTTCAAATTTTTCTGGAACCGGAACCGGGCCCGTATGCCACGGGCCGGTTCCGGTTCCGAACCACGGGCCCGGTCAACGGGCCGGGCCCGGGTTTGACCGGGCCGGTTCCGGCCCGGTTCAAGGCCAAAACCGGCCCGTGGCCATCTCTACCCCAGATATCTTTAACGGACAATCTCATATTCCAAGAATCTCTCTCTCTCTCTCTCTCTCTCTCTCTCCACACACACACACACAAACATTGCAATTTCTGCTTTTGTTTTAATATTGGCAGGAAAGGGAATTCGGGAATTGAGACATCACCTTGAGCCCAGGGGTAAGCTCATTCAGTGTTATGGCAAAGCGTGTTAAGTTGTATCTTGTAGGATATTTAGGAGGCTTGCTACGTTTCCATAGTAGGCGGGCTTCAGATAATGAGTCAGATCCTCTCCCCATCCCAGAGCAGTCTCCAATTATGTAATGCATGCTTTCATCCCATTTTCCAAATAAAGTTGCCACGGTCTTCCCACTCCTATCTTGAACTATACCATGTACCTGTAAAAAAAGAATGCCCTCTTCCTCATGAAGCTGAATTGCTGCACTGCAGAAGGAACACAATACATCTCCAACATTTTTCTCCATCAGGAGTAAGTTATCCAGGCCACAAGAGATAAATATGTCAAACAGTTGATATTACTGTGAAAGTTCATTCAATGTATCAGCTGATATTATCTAATGAAATGAAGCTCTGAATCAGTCATGACTAAAGAACAAGTCATAGGATCAACAGCACAAGCGTTTCTGATTCCTCATGAAAGATCTCACCCTCCATCACTTTCAACCAAGGCCTAGCAAGTTATGACCCGCTTCAAAATATCTCCAACTATATAACTCCACAGAGTATAAGAGCCAAGCAATGAGATTATTTTTTTTGGTCTGAAGCAAAGAGGTCAATTTAAAAGCACAAGGATCACATATGAGTGTGCTATCGGTTGAGATTGACACGCACAAAAATCGCCATATGCAACCAATCAGTATCTGGTCACACATGAGCTGCTGCATCAGTTAAACTTGAATATACTGTACTGTCCCTTTACTGAACAAAGAACTACTTGAGCAAGAAAACTTCTATTTGTTCTTCAAATTTTTCAGGACCAGTTATTGAAGGGAAGAGGAAATTTCTTTTCTACAATACTGATCATTATCACAACATTGGCCTTTCAATATCAACATTTAATACCTAAGCTTTTCCAAGCTCAAGACCATCAGATTCTACCAAACCTAACAACCCATGAAAATGCAAATAAGGTTTGAAACCATTCACTAACCAAAAATATACCACTGAAGTTATAAGATGCTTCTACACCACAGCTTGTGCCCAAGGGGTAAGCATGGACGGGAGTACGAGAGAGAGAGAGAGATAGAGAACCTGGTGAGGATTTCTGTCGATAATAGACTGCTCCTTGAATTTCAACTTACACGAATAGTCACGATTGCCTTGTATGCGCATAGTTCCATAATGGTCACAATAAAGTTTTCCCAATATGAGATTGTAGATGGATGTTGTCACCTGCAAGATAAAGTTATCTTGATAACACGAACCTAAAACACTACGGTTATCATCTAAATGATCAAAATTTTTACCTTATTCCACTGGAAAACTTCACCATCATCAAATTGCAAGGTCAAAACACCAACGGGATCAAGCTGTATTGAACGGCCCCAGAATTTACTTTTCAAATTACTGTCTCCCCAGAATTTCCAGCCAGTACCGTCACAGTGACATGCAACAATCATGGGATGATGACTGACCTGACACGAAATTGTGAATTCAGATTTAGCACGCCCACTGACTTCCAAAAAGATCTGTAGATAAGCCATTTCATGAAAGTAAAATGGGAATTTCATTTGAATAAATGTCAAAAAGAAAATGTGGCTTGCATAAAAAAAATTACGGTGACCCACACTGCTCTTCTTTATAGTCCTAATTGTTGGTGGTTTCAGGTTCATTTCTAGACAACGAAGCATGGAAAGCAACATCTCCCACTTTGCTGCCATATGTATTCAATAGCAAATTATTAGCCTCAACTAATCCCCTGATTACGTTTTGGCACGGATAAGCCTTTGGTCAGAGATAAGGAGGACATGTATTTTCTAGGAAACTGGTCGACAAGATAACATATAACCTCGCAACAACTAGAGCAATCTCACAGAAACAAGAAGCTAGTTCAGTCCAGCATCAAGGTTCAAGTAGCTGTTACTTATCCCAGAAAAGAGTTACCACAGTTATATCTACAATTAAATTACAACTCATCCCCAAAAAAGAGACATTGTATCATAATTGATGGGATCTTAAAGTTTTTCTGGTGTTACCTTCTCTGAGAAGAAACGTAGGCCTTTATCCGGAAAGTCAGCCTCATATGTTTCCCCTAATAATGGGTTAAACGGCTTGCAAATTCTTCCTTCAGTTGAAGAATATCCAGATACAGCAAAAGCTGCCACATTAAGAATCCTCATAAGGCTGTTACCCTGAATTTTGCAAGAAACAACAGATTTAAGAAGCACTGAAAACTTGGAACAATGGTCAATATGAGCAAAAAAGTGAATAAACAAACCACAGAGAAAAATTGCAATTGTAAAAGTTATTTATCTTATGATGTTAATAAAAACATTTTCCATACTATTTAGTCACAACAGTTCAATTGATCAGCGATGTGCTTGTCTGCATTTAACATAAAGGTTCGTTTATATCCACATAAACAGATATTATAAGAAAGTTCATCCACCATACAAGGACGAAAGATGCAGCATATGAGAATCCCAGTCACCACAAGTTCCTAACAAAAGATTTTAAGCTTATAAGATGATTGAGTGTGAGATACTTGTAGAAAGAGCTAAGTCATTAGTAGTAAACAAAGAATAGATGGCTGAAAACTTCACACTTCCAAACTATACTCTGAGCAGATGCATATCACGCAACAAATAGAGAGGAAGAACTTTCTTCTTTCCATAATTAGAGGAGAAACTTGGACAAAAAGACGAGAGAGTAATCATCATAACACATTAATAGCATCAGTAGAATGCCAATAACATTCATGGGCTCTAGACCCAACAGAACAGAGAAATCTCATCAAACTGCATACCTTCTTCCCCCATTCATTTGCCCGGTCAATGAGATAAGAATATTCCAAATCTTCACAGCATTTCTGTAAAGAAGAAAGAGGCTCATTGAAGTAAACAGGAAGACATACTTTCGTGAGGTCCTTCCCTATGTTATCCTTTATCATAGACCAAAGACTGACGCCCTTCTCTGTCTCAGCGGGATCAGGCAATTTCTTACGTCGCTTGACATATGGAAAATTCAACCCAGCTGAGCTTATAGAAGGATCAATATCATCTTCAGATTCAGCAATGTAGAGGCCTTCATCATCTGAAGAAGATGATCTGCGAAAATCAGACCCACTACTCTTGAAAGAACTAGATGACAAAAAATCCCGAGTATCAAAGAAGGCATTGTCCTCATCCTCTGTTTCTTCTTCTGCAGCATCTGCTCTTTCATTATCATCATCAGATTCACTAGCACTAGCCTCTGCTTTTAAATATAACAAAAATAAGTATAAGAATGCTATTGCTACAAGAAAATGCAAAAGCCATCCAAGAGTCACATCATCAACACGTACAGATACAACCTCAAGAATAATGAAAGTGGAACTTTCACCTATTATCAAATAGAAAAATAAGAAATTTATGTTCCAGCAAAAGATAAGGATGAACCTATCCTTCCTAGCCTATCCGGTTCATTAGTCATTATATCACAACAGGTATTCTGCAGGTCCATAAATATCTAGCAAAAACATAAATTAACTAAACCAAAACTATCAGCACAGAAGTTTTGCTTCGTTGCAATGCAGATACATCAGAATTAGCTTAGAATGTATTTGTATTGCATAAGCTCACCACTGGAATTATTTTGCCTCAAAGAAGAAGCCTCATGATCATTATACTGTCTTTGGCTCTCATCGACGACTGTGTTCTCCAGATCAACTTTTTCTGTCTACAAAAACCATAACATCATTCCAGTTTCTTATTTTAACATCAGAAAACAAGGAATAAAGCCCACGACCAGGATAATATACTTTTAACAGGATTAAAACATCAGAAAACTGGAATGTTAAGCACTTGGGACGATGTCAAAGTAGAAAATCCTATAAATGCATCAGGGATTTGCAGCCAGATCCAATTTATTACAATAAGATGGCAACATTCACGAGAATACAAGACAATGATAATTTATAAATGAGCCACTGCTAATATCTACCTTGGGCGTAGAGAAAGGATAATTTTCTGACGATCTGCATTTAAAAACTTCATTGCAAGTCATTGCAAGTAATAATACCAACATTCGCAACTTGTTTATTGCAAGTGGAAACCAAAAGGCTATCATAGCTTGGAGAAAGAAAAAAAGAGAACGCGCAATCCCTATTGTAGAACAGAAATAGAAGCTTACTTTACCGGAAGAAACAAAGTCTCAAGCACAATAAGACCCTTCAAAACACTTTACCTCCTCCTCTTTCAGCATTAAATAAACAACATTTGGGAGACTACTGACCAGTAACGTTTTACACATGCTGCCCCCCCCCCTCCCTCTTCCCCTCCTCTCTCTTCTCTTTCTTCTTCTTTCCAAAGGACACAATCAGCCTCCTCAACATACCCAACAAGATGAACATCACTGAAGACTGGACAATCTCACACCAAAATCTAGTCAACTTTGCTAGCAAACTCTCTCTGCCAATTGAACGTCCAAACTGGTCAATAAATTATAACAATGCTGTTGCCCCAGCTACAAAATGTGGCCAACGCCAGAAAAATAAATTCACTGAGAACACAATGATCTTGCATGCTTAGTATAAGGTGGACATAGTGAATAGCATTACTTGAAGTTTATCCCTCACTGTTGATTAGTATCCTTTACAAGAGATAAAGGAAGAATGAGGAATATAAAGGCCGACAGAGTTAGGAAAGACCAGAATGGCATCCTCAATATTAGTGAAGATAGTGGATAACACCAATTGAGTTCATCCTCCATTATCCTATAACATACTGCTCGTTTACAAGAGAGAAAGCAAAATAATGGGAAAATAGAACCCGAAAAAAATTAAGGAATGAACAAAGTGGTTTGTGAAAAAGCTGCAGAAAGAACAAAGCATTATCCAGCCGAGCACATTTTGATCCCTTTCATCCGCTAAACACAGGAAATAAGAGGCTTGCTGCAAAAAGTTCTTCATATAGCAAGGCCACCATTATGTCAATTATGCCAGGTTTTAACACATCCAATATAAAAGGAGCAGAATGTACCTAACATTTATTTAACTTTCGGTTCTCCTATATTCCCCATGTACTAAGGCCTTACTTCCA
Source organism: Syzygium syzygioides (assembly GCA_031216285.1). Lineage (NCBI taxonomy): Eukaryota > Viridiplantae > Streptophyta > Magnoliopsida > Myrtales > Myrtaceae > Syzygium > Syzygium syzygioides. Next base: position 28,509,985 of record CM062247.1, read on the forward strand.
ATAAAGTTTACTTCTTACTAATGGGGAGAGAAAGCTTGCAATGAATAAGCGAGCTGTCAGAAAGAGTAATAGCTATTACAAACATCTTTTGATATTAAAGTACGTAAATTCATATAGTTTCAAAATAGTGTTTCAGACTTATGTTGAAAAATTGTGCACAATGCACAATTAATCCATCGATAAACGAAATCCAAGTAATAGCATGTAAAAATATCCAAGCCTCCATGTTACAATAGAAAAGAAGAGGTCGCATTAAATGGCTCCCATCAGACCCAGAAAAGAATAAGGCAAAGCCTGAAAGATAAGTCATAGCTTACATCAAATCAAGAGATCCAAAGGAAATACTAATCTACTACCCAAAGTTTCATAGGAGCAGCCCGACAGTTGATTCACAGCAAAACAGAGCGCAGATATTGGCAAACCACCCAGAGTCCCAAACTAAAAGGTAAGAAAAGGAAAGAGGAGAAGCACGGCCCAAAAGCAATTGATTGCATTATTATGGCTCCTCCACTGAATAATATTACTTTGAACTGAAACAAAACAACCAATATGTAATGGCATAAAAAAAAAAATTCATGAGCATTCAGAGAAAACGTGTCTATAGTATATAAAAGAATTCATTACAAATGGACCAGATACAATGAAGAGCAGACAGAGAGCCTGCATCAAGGAAATTTATGTAAAAAATCAAAATTTGGTTGAATGTGCAGTATTCTCAGGAGTAGTCGGACTAACTGAAGAAGAATCCCGACTGGCACGACGTTTTCTAAGTTGCATAACATGTACCTCTAAGTGCCGGAGAGTGTCAATTAGTAGCCACTGCTTCTGCTTGAGAAGCAACACCTGATCCTGCATAGCTGCAGCTTCATCTCTCATGATCTGTTCACATTCCTGGATCAAAGCTTCGCAGACACCCTCTTCCTGAAGATGCTGTCTCAACTTTTCAGTGGAAACAATTGCATTATCCATGGGGGCCATGAGCTCACTGTTAGACATTCGAGGAAACATGTCCTTGACAGCCTGCAGTGCTTCCATCCACGCAAGTCGATCTTCTCGAGTTTCTGCTCTCAAATGCAGCCTCTTTGTTCCAGTAAATATTGAAAACCTCTTGTCATCCGATCTGCTTTCGCGGATAGATGAGACCTGCCCACGATGAGTCGAGCCTAGAATTAAATCAGCCAGTTCGTGCAACAAAGAGTTCACCGAACATTTCACTTGAAAAGGATAAGCATTATAACTAAGGTCTTACTATCAGGCAATCCATAAAAACACTTATCTCCAACATCATCATAAAGTCCATAATCTGAGAAAAAGTCAAAGAGTATGCACAAAGATGTAGAATCGACGTTCTGCAGGATGAATCAGCATATCTACTCTAGAGATGGCCTTAAGTCACACACCGTAACTTGATCTGCGTCCAGCCATCAATTTGTTAGCCACATAAAAAACCTAGCTTAATCTTCCACGGGAATCGACTTTTTGGTTTCGGGCCACATTGCGCCAGAATTAGTTGACTTGTCAATAAGCCATTGATTTGTATCAACAGACCATCTCAAATTGTAACAGTAAGGATCGTGCATATCCCAAGTTTTTCATTCGAGTGAAAAATTTAAGCATGAAGCCGCAGCTCATGTACCGACTAAAGTTACAAAGGGGGATAGAATTATCAGAGACTTCAATGTGCTAAGAATACTGGAAAATGGAGAGTACAGCCATGAATATACAATGAACATGTATTTCAAGTAGGAAATGCTGATACGGAGCAAAACGAAACCACAAAATCAATACCTTGAGATGGACTTCACCGAACGGCTTGCGCCGAAGCTGCGACGGCCCAGCCGTCGACCGCCGAGAGACCCTCCTCAAGGACTCCTCACCGATAACTTTCGATCCTTTCTCGGTCTCTTGATTAACGACGATCTTATCAGGCCCGTGGATCTTATAATACGACAGCACGCCGTCTTGCAACACAAACCACCTCGGCCTCCATCCCTTGCCGTAATTCACCCACTTGTACAGTATCCCCGATATCCCGTTCCCTACGATGTCGTTTATCTTCACGTCCAGCGCCGGCTGCTCCCTCGCGGCCGCGTCGGCCCCGGCGACGGAGGCGGCGGCGGCGCCGGGGATCCCGCTCGGCCGGTGGTCGCCGTTGCGGTGGTCCTCGGCGGGGACGTGGCCGGCGGATCGCGCCGGCGGATCGGGCCCGGCCCGGCCGGCGACGGCGGCCATGGCGAAATGGGAGGGCAGAGCGGGGGAAGCCTTCTGATCGGAGACCGTGGTCACGCAGCAGAAGGGATGCATGTGGGAACGAAAAAGAAAAAAAAATCGATCCGGAGAGTCAAGCCAGATCGGAGGAGCGGGAGCCGGCGGCGACGCGGCGGGGCGCGGCGGCGGCGGCGGAGGAGCTAGGGAGAAGCAGGTTCATCTAGAGAGAGAGAGAGAGAGAGAGAGAGAGAGAGGTGTTTCCGAGATTTGCGTGCATTTGGATGATCGAATTCAGAGAAGCGACCGTGCGTGTGTATATATATATATATATGTAGAGAGAGAGAGGGGGGATCGGACCGGCCGGGGGGGGGGGGTGGGTGGGGAGGGGGCGCAAGTTGTTGGAGGACGGGATTCTCTGCGACCGGACGTACTGTGGGGTAGGGGTGGCGCGGGGGGGCTCTGGGAGAGCGACACGTGGGGGGATCGACGTGGGGACACGCGGAGGCCGTACGGTTACGGTCTCGACACGTGGTATGAGGTGGGGTGAGAAGTTTTGAGGGGGGGAAATGGTCGCCTGCGGCTGCGGTGCTGGAGCGAATTCGTGTGTTCCACGACCGCGAGAGCGCGTGGCTTCCGCGTTCGTGATCTAGGGAATAACCACCCGAGAAGACATTTCGTACGGAGAACGAGGCAAATGATTCGTACAACCTCATCATTAAATGTTTTTTTAATTTTGATTTGGCGTGTGATATCATTTAAAAATTTTTAATTTATTCGATATAATTTCGAACTTTAATTTAATATTTAATATTATTCGTGAACTTTTAAATATTTTTATATAATTTAGAGATTATATTGAATATTTATCAATAGTTTAACGAATATATCGAATAAATTAAAAGTTTAGAGATGACATTCTATATTGGGCTACAGTCTAAGGATTACATTGTATAAATCAAAAGTTTAGGAAGGAGGAAATTGCATATTAAATCAAAGTTTAGGAACTATTTTTGCTAGTATCCCTTTTGTGCAAGCACTAAAAGCACTTGCGTTAGTTGTCCATAAGCCATCTAAATCTCAACCCTCTAAAATTGTGGGATATGTACGAGTTTTATATGATTAGGTGGCTGAGATTAAGCGTGTGATATCCTTGGATTAATTTACTTGATGTATTGTTCTCTTTGGCTCGTCCATATGAAACCTCGCGATGTTGTCATTTGGCATACATGTAGGTGCTTTCCTAAGAGGTCACTCATTATACTACTTACTAGTGCTCTAGTCTAAGCATGCTTAACTCAATTCATTCCTTCCTCTTCACTCTCCTGGAAGTCTATTAAGAGTTGAGCTTTTCAAGTTCTCTTATCTTTGTTGCGTTAGCTAGTGCTTGCTTTGTCGAACCACCAGTGTACTACTAGTGTTTTGTTTTGATACTATTATTAACAATATGTCTCTTTTTGTGTGGATTAGGCCCTTAAAAGGAGTTTTCCAGTGATCAGATGAGGTGGGGGATTATTATACAAAAGTCCTAAACCTTATGTGAGGAATGTCATGAAATCCTAAACTCTGTAATTGGTATAATTAAACTCTAAACTTTCGTAAAAAATGTGCAATGGAGTTTTCAATTTTTTTAATAAAGTTACAAATCTTCATCGAAATTAAATTGTAAAACCTGTTGAAAAGTATAATTTGAGAATGTCACACAAATAAATGACTCGATTTGCTCTATTTCAAAAAGATTTGGGATTTAATCGAATCAATAAAAAGGTTTAGGATTTGATTGTATTCCAAGACTTTTGCTACATTGTTCCTCATGAGGAGATCACTACTTAGAAGTGGTCTTTTTTTGGCATATTAAGAGGCCTTCCCATCCTATGAGGGACTTTGGGATATTAATATATGCAATTGGATGTTGCAAACTTGTCTCCGTGCTAAAGTTACAAAAAAAACTCCCCACTTAAATAAGGAAAAATGACACAAATGGTCCATAAATTTTGGCCCAGCTTGCAATGTCATCTCTAAACTTTTAATTGGTTCAATGTAGATCCTAAACTATTGATAAATATTCAATATAGTTTCTCCGTTTGCTCAAATGACATCATACGTTGACATTATTTGATAATGCATATTATTATATGCTGAGTTAGATTTTTAAAAATGACGAGTCAACATGTTTATCTTTTTATCGTCTACTTTAGAAAAAGAGATAAAAAAAATCCATCATTATTTGATGACATTAATTATTATATCATAATTTGATATGAATATATTATTTGGATGATTCACTCAAAACTTTTTTTTATTGTCCATAGTTCAAACTTAACAAATTGAAAGACGGGTCAGCAGATTCCATTGACTTAAATTAACAGAAGGACCTTGTTGAATATTTTTATGCAGTTTGGGGACTAGACTGAATATTTACCAATGGTTTAGGGATTACATTGAAGATTAAAAGTTCAGCGATGGCGTTGCACAGTGTACAAAAGTTCAATGATCGTCCGTTGTCATATTCGCCATGAACAATTGAAGGCCACATTGGCTTTATATGGTTGTTCGGAGTAATTTTTAATTTTAATTTATCAAGTTTGTGACATCTCAAGTCTCACATTCAGCGGAAAAGACCATATTGAGTGATTTATTAGTCTACATGCGCCCTCAAATGGTCGTCACCTTGTGTGGATACTTAAAATACTCATTTTGAAGGCACATGGAAGGAGTTGGTCATTGCAACTTTTGAAGATTCTAGCTCGCGCGCATCGACCTTTATCAGCATGATATGTCCAAAGTGCAGTTCAAAATGCAAATCGATACGTAGAACCACGGATATCTTTTGCTGTAAATTTTCAAAACTTAAAAATATGTATATTCTTTTTCGTTTCCAAATTCTAAAACAACAACCAGGAGTATAAGTTGAGCAGGTAATCTTTCCCCCTTCTATAAACAGGAATTTAAGTTGGTATTTAACACTATCATTCACCAAATTACACCCACACGTTAACATCGTAGGCTTCATTTGCAGAAATGTAAGTCTCTTGTCTTCCCAAATTCGAATGAAAGCCGAGGCTGTGCGGATGCTACCTGGCCCAATTGAACTCAACTCCAGGCAAGCCTAAGAAGGCTAAAGATAGATCACGAAAACATAAGCCCAGCAAGCCTTCTCGAGCTAAGTTTCTCTCTTGCTTTGCTCGACATGTCCCTGTTTTCTCATGGGCCACGTCTCGACATGTTACCATTCGTTTCCCGGTTTTAATGAAACTAAATTCTTGGCAGAACGCATCTGGACTCTAACAATTCGTTTCATGTTACAGATAGTTTTGCTTATCTAACGCAATTATTGGGCTCGGTGGGCCGAAAATCATTGCCTAGGCGCCCTCGTACGATGACTTGGGTAGGCTCGTCGGTCCATGATCAGGTGCACAATGCCTCGAGATGCAATTGTAGAGCGATGTTAGAACAACACATGCTGCATTATAGACCTGTTGAACGGGTGAGTTGGGTTGAAATTGGATTCGACCAAAATTGACCCATTTTTTATTCGATACAATTTGAGTGACGAATATCTGATTCGACCCGGACCTAACCCATACCCGACCTAATCCGCATTATTAAAACACATCCGTATTTAATCCAATAAATCAAAACGCCTACCAATCACCTATTTAACCAACTTTAAGCTCTTCATGTGGATTTGTTACTTGGATAAAATTTCAAATCTAATTAAAAAGTAAATTAACAAAATAAAAAGATGTTAGCAAATAACGTAAAAAAAAATCCTAAAAATTGGAAAATTTATAAAGAACTACAAAAGTATGCATACGTTATGACGACACAATATTCTCACGAGAATTTTGCACTTCTATTCAGGTGGGCTTCCGTCACTTTAGTATGGCCTTAGTGATGCACTCCCGAAGGGCTCTAAAAAGAGAAATCGTCGACTCGGATTCCAAGAGCATCGCAAAAACTTTGAATGAAGCCATCGGCAATGACAAGCGCACGAATCGCTATGACATCGGATCTCAATCCGATGCTTCTCCTTTCTTTTCCCTCCTGCGGAAATCAATTGGCGTTCTATTAGGTGATAAAAGTAGCAACAACTTTGGCTTAGGTATATAAGTCGCGTTAGGCTTTTGCCTCTTTCATGGCAAAAGCAAAGATGCCTTTTCTTTTCTTCACGTCCTGTAATTTCACGTCACATGAAGGGTCTTCGCTTTTACATGTTTAGATAAGAAACCATGGATTTGGTCCACTCGTTCTATCGCACCGACGGGTTTCGAGATTGACATCTTCTGATGAATTTCCTTTGAAAAAGACGTTCTTGCTTCGATAATAAGGGAGACTATCCTCGTGCATCTCGAGCTGAGACGTTGATTTCTATCTTCCCCCTTTTACTTATAATATCAAACTTGTGAAAGAAATTGTTTTTTCTTCCAACTCTAATTCAGCCAAATTATTTTTTTCGGAAAAAAAGTCTCATTTCTTTCTTCCGACGCTTGTGCATTGGGGATAATTATAAAAAAAGAAGAAGTTATGAACTTATTGTATGTCGGCCGATTCAATTCTAAACTTTGCAATTTGATCAATTTAGTCATAAATCTTTTTTTTTGTCGAATAGTCATAAATCTTTTGATAATTGTCAATATAGTCTTTTCGGTCAATTTTGGCCGCAAATTACTAACATGAATATTGGCCATCCTATGTGACATTGGCCGCGTTGAAGTGGAAAATTTTTGCAATTTTATTTATTTATTTTTCTGATTTTTATTTATTTTTCATTTTTCAATCTTTTCTTTCCTTTTTCCCTCGGCTGGTCCATGGCCTCAGCAATGGTTGGCAGAGGTCTTAGCGATGCCCTCGCCTGGTGTACCAACTCTTGCTAGCTCATAGTGAAAAAGGAAAAGAAAAGAAAAGAATTAAACAAATCATAAAAAATATATGAAAATTATGAAATCGCAAAAATTGTTCACGTCAGTACTAGCGATACCATGTACAATGACTAGGGTCTACATCAATAATTTCCGTTAATATTGGTTGGAAGGATTATATTGACAAATCGTCAAAAAGTTACAGTGGTTAAATTGAAATGTTTAGAATTGAAATAGTCGTTATACAATAAATTTATGATTTTTTTTTGTAAGTTTCACGGGCATAAGCTATTTGCGTTTTGAGTAATATGGATTGAAGACAGTTGTACCGTAGACCCATTAAAACGGTCGGGGCTTTCCTACTCTAACCAATGAAAACCTATTTTCTAAAATTTTAACTGACAAGCGCATAGTTTTAGCCCTCTAAATATAAGTTAAAAAAGTGGATATCTAGCCCATTTTGCCACCTCTTATCACGGTCCATGAAGTTAGATCATAATGCGGAACTTTTCGGAAAGGCTTTATTTCCAAAAAATCATCAGCAACCGTAACCTATCATCATCGTCACCAATGAAATCACAACTCTTCATTTTCCTTCATTTCCCTTGATGGGGAAGGTCATGTCAAAATCGGAGCATAGACCAAATCACGGCGATTTGGCAATGACTTCACCACGGGTTCGAAAGTTCTACGATGATGAAGTGAAGGCGACAAAAATCAGCATCTTGAAAAAGAGTGGTTCCAGTTTCTTCGTCCTCGTGCACCGCTCACGTTCCTTTCCATCTTTGCCGGACGAGAGTTTTGGCTTTCTTCACCGGCACGTTCATGCCGTGTCGTGTGGGTGTCCTGTCTCTCATTCTTATGGTTAGGACAACAGGGTGAACGCACTCCATCATGTGTACCGGGTTGCATTTGTCTCCATTTGGTTTCTAATTATATGCGGATATCAATTCAGTCATAAACTTTTTAATCTTACTAGTTTTTTTTTGGTCGAACAATCTTACTAATTGGCCAATTTTACTAATTAAGTGATAACTCTTTTGACGGTTTGTCAATGTAGTCTTTTTGGCCAGAATCTGCTGATAAATTGGCCAAATTCAAAGGTTTAGGAATAAATTGGTATCCACACAATAGGTTCATGACTTTTTTGGTAATTTTTCTTACGTGCATATGCTGCCCGAGTTTTTTTTTTGGCGATTTCATGCAATGTCACACCTATTTGTGCAGTCGTGCTTCTCCTCTTCTAGATTGCTATTTCAAATCATATACGTTGACTTTCAATTAATAATACCGCGAAAAATAAATATGTTATGAAATTTCTTATCATTTTCGTGAAGTGCAAGACATATTGACTACATCTTAAATAATTAATTTTTCGCGATCTATGATGACATTGAAGTTTTCCACTATATATTGCGAATGTATGATCTCCTGATGGCATAGTATTACTTAAGTCATCATATACTGATATTGTGAACTAGCCAGAATGCCCATGGCAAGCACAGGCTCCATTTACCGTTTCTTGTAAATTTGAAGATTTCGGTAGAAAATGGACTTTAAGATAATATCTCAGGAAAAATTGTCCAAAAAGTCGTACATTTATTGTATGGCGGCCAATTTAGTCATAATTTTTTTCAATTTGACATATATAGCTCTAAATCTTTAAACAATATGCAGTCAGAATCTGCTGGTGTTAAATTGGCCAAATTTAAAGGTTTAGGACTAAATTGGTATCTACACAATAAATTCATGGCTTTTTTGGTAATTTTTCTTACATGCATATGTTGCCTGAGTTTTTTTTTTGGCGATTTCATGCTATTTCACACCTATTTGTGCAGCCATGCTTCTTCTCTTTTATATTGCTATTTCAAATCATATACGTTGACTTTCAATCAATAATAAAGAGAAAAATAAATATGTCACGAAATTTCTTATCATTTTCATGAAGTGCAAGACATATTGACTACATCTTAAATAATTAATTTTTCACAATCTATGATGACATTGAAGTTTTCCACTGTATATTGCGAATGTATGATCTCCCGATGGCATAGTATTACTTAAGTCATTATATACTGATACTATGAACTAGCCGGAATGCCCACGGCAAGCATAGGCTCCACTTACTGTTTATTGTAAAATTGAAGATTTCGATAGAAAATGGACTTTAAGATAATATCTCAGGAACTTTACCAAAAAAAAAAGGATAATATCTCAGGAAAAATTATCCAAAAAGTCGTACACTTGTTATATGGCGGCCAATTTAGTCATAAATTTTTTCAATTTGACAAATATAGCTCTGGATTTTTAAACAATTTGCAGCCAATTTTGGCTAGAAATTACTGATGTAGCGATCCAATTAGGATCGACCGCTTACGTGGCACGATCGGTGTTGACGTGGACGGCTTTACAATTTGTTTTTAGTTTCTTGAATTATTATTATTTTTATTTTTTTAAAATTTTCATGTCCTAGGGCACTAGTATTAACATAGGGGATGCCCACTTTCCTTCTGTTCATTATATGTAGGATTATGTGCTTTGGAAACACTTGTTAAGTACAATTTTCAATACACTTCTTATTCTCGTGTTATGCACAATCAGGGCCTTATATATTGTATTATTCCAAAATGCATATTTAACCGCTTGATCGCAAATGGTTATTCATCTATCACTCACCATTTGCTTACCGAAAAAGGAAAGTCTAACCATTCCAATTCTCTTATTACACAATGCGATTTTAGAAAATCTTAATAAAAAATAACAGTTGAACGAAAAAGCACATAATTGCATGAGAGCGAATTTTTTTCCCCATTTGAAAAGAGGGAAGAGAGGTAACTTTAGTTGCAGCAACATTATATGGATGTTGCGATACAAACTTACATGTAAGTGAATGATCAAAACAATTGCCCGTATCAATGATGATACGAATGGATCATGTAATAAAAAGGATCGAATGAATTATGTACCTAATAAAAATCCTTTATGAAAACCTTACTAATCACCCATTGTTGCGTTGCATGCACGCCTTATTTAAGTATAGCAAGAAATGACCATATTTTTTCGTTAAATTTCACCAAAAGAAATTGTGTATGTAATATATGGTTTTCGATAATTGCATTGGCAATAGTCAAACGATAGAACAGCACGTTAAAATTATTTCTTCTTCGCCGCGGCCGCTTTCTCAAAGTCAACGACTCAAAACCTAAAAGTCGTCGAAAAAAAAAGAATAAAAAAAACGTAAAACTTGTCGAAGGACGAGAGGCAACTCAACACCGCCCACGTGGCAAAATGCAGACGCCGCCCCCCCTCTCTCTCTCTCTCTCTCTCTCTGCATTTATAGGATCGCTGGCATGTCAATGGAGCCGCCATTGTTGCACCTGCAGAGCTTCTGCAAGCCTGCTTCGTCCTTTCGCATATCCCCGAAACGTTTCGGCCGCATCCCGGAGGAGAAGCGGTCCGCCTGAGCTCCGCCGCGGGGGGCGGGCTGCCTCCAACTCCCAGCTTTTCCGACCGAACTTCGTGCATCTCGAGCTAAGAAGTTGATTTCTGTCCTGCCCCTTTTGCTTATAATATCGAACTCATGAAAAAAACGGTTTTTTCTTCCAACTCTAATTCAGCCAAATTATTTTTTTCGGAAAAAAAGTCTCATTTCTTTCTTCCAACACTAGTGCATCGGGGATAATTATATATAAAAAAAGTTATGAACTTATTATACGTCGGTCGATTCAATCCTAAACTTTTCAATTTGATCAATTTAGTTCAAACCTCTTGATAATTTGCCAATATGGTCTTTCCGATCAATTTTGGCTGTAAATTTCTGACGTGAATATTGGCCATCTTACGTGACATTGGCTGCGTTGACGTGGAAAATTTTTGTGATATTTTATTTATTTTTGTGATATTTTATTTTTATTTTTTCCATTTTTCCATTTTTTTCTTTCCTTTTTCCTTCCGTTGGTCCATGGCCTGGGTAATGGTTGGCGGAGGTCTTAGCGACGCCCTCACCTAGTGTACCAACTCTTGCTGGCTCATAGTGAAAAAAAAAGAAAAGAAAATAATTAAAAAATTTATACAAAAACATATGAAAATTATGAAATTGCAAAAATTGTCCACGTCAGTACCGGCGATGCCATGTACAATGGCTAGCGTCCATGTCAATAATTTCAGTTAATATTGATTGGAAGGACCACATTAACAAATCGTCGAAAAGTTGTAGCGGCTAAATTGAAAATCTTAAAATTGAAATGGTTGGTGCATAATAAGTCTATGATTTTTTTTGTAATTTTCATGGGCATAAGCTATTGAAGACAGTTGTATCGTAGACCCATTAAAACAGTTGGGCTTTCCTACTCTGACCAATGAAAACCTATTTTCTAAAATTTTAACTGACAAACGCATAGTTTAGCCCCCTTTATAGAAGTTAAAAAAATGGGTATCAGGCCCATTTTACCACCTCTAATCACGTACCATGAAGTTAGATCATAACATGTAACTTTTCGGAATGGCTTTATTTCCCAAGATCATCAGCGACCGTAACCAATCACTATCATCACCAATAGAATCACAACTCTTCATTTTTCTTCATTTCCCTTGATGGGGAAGATCATGTCAAAATCAGGGAATAGAACGAATCATGGCGATTTGGCAATGACTTTTCCACGGGTTCGAAAGTTCAATGATGATGACGTGAAGGCGAGAAAAATCAGCATCTTGAAAAAGAATGGTTCCAGTTTCTTCGATCTCATGCACCGCTCACGTTCCTTCCCGTTCCTTTCCATCTTTTCCGGACGAGAGTTTTGGTTTCTTGGCCGGCACGTTCATGCCATGTTGGGTGGTTGTCCTGTCTCTTATTCTTATGGTTAGGACAGCAGGGTGAATGCACTCGATCGTGTGTACCGGGTTGCCCTTGTCTCAATTTGGTTTACAATTATATGCGGACATCAATTTAGTTATAAATTTTTCAATTTTACTAATTTTTTTTGGTCAAACAATCTTACTAATTGGCTAATTTTACTAATTAAGTGATAACTCTTTGGACGATTTGCTAATGTAGTCTTTTTGGCGAGAATCTGCTGATGTTAAATCGGCCAAATTCAAAGGTTTAGGAATAAATTGGTATCCACACAATAGATTCATGACTTTTTGGTAATTTTTCTTACGTGTGTATGTTGCCCGAGTTTTTTTTTTGGCGATTTCGTGCGATGTCACACCTATTTGTGCAGCCGTGCTTCTTCTCTTCTAGATTGCTATTTCAAATCATATACGTTGACTTTCAATCAATAGTACAGAGATAAATAAATATATCACGAAATTTCTTATCGTTTTCGTGAAGTGCAAGACATATTGACTACATCTTAAATAATTAATTTGTCACAATCTATGATGACATTGAAGATTTCCACTATATATTGCGAATGTATGATCTCCTGTTGGCATAGTATTACTAAAGTCATCATATACTGATACGGTGAACTAGCTCGAATGCCCATGGCAAGCATAAGCTCCATTTACTGTTTATTGTAAAATTGAAGATTTCGTTAGAAAATGGACCTTAAGATAGTATCTCAGGAAAAATTATTCAGAAAGTCGTATATTTGTTGTATGGCGGCCAATTTAGTCATAATTTTTTTTCAATTTGACAAATATAGCCCTAAATCTTTTGATAATATGCAATCAATTTTAGCCGGAAATTGCTGATGTAGTGGTCCAATTAATATCGACTGTTGACGTGGCACGATTAGTGCTGACGTGGACGGCTTTGCAATTTTTTTTTAGTTTCTTGAATTATTATTCTTTTTTATTATTTTTTTTTAAAATTTTCATGTGCTAGGGTACTAGTGTTAACATAGGGGATGCCTGGTTTCCTTCTTTTCATTATATGTAGGATTATGTGCTTTGGAAACACTTGTTAAGCAACTAATTAAGGAAACTTTACAATTTTCAATACACTACTTATTCTCATGTTATGCACAATCAAGGCCTTATAAATTGTATTATTCCAAAATGCATATTTAACCACTTCATCGCAAATGGTTATTCATCTATCACTCACCATTTGCTTATCGAAAAAAGAAAGTCTAACCATTCCAATTCTCTTATTACACAATGCGATTTTAGAAAATCTTAATAAAAAATAATAGTTGAATGAAAAAGCACATAATTGCAAGCAAGCGAATTTTTTTCCTCATTTGAAAAAAGAGGGAGGAGAGGTAACGTTAGTTGCAGCGACATTATATGGACGTTGCGATACGAACTTACATGTAAGTAAATCATCAAAATAATCGCCCGTATCAACGATGACGCAAATGGATCACATAATAAAAAGGATTAAATGAATTATGTGCCTAGTAAACATCCTTTATGAAAACCTTACCAATCACCCATCGTTGCGTTGCGCGCACGCCTTATTTAAGTACAGCAAGAAATGACCATAATTTTTTCGTTAAATTTCACCAAAAGAAATTGTGTATATATTATATAGTTTTCGATAATTGCATTAGCAATAGTCAAACGATAGAACGGCACGTGAAAATTATTTCTTCTTCGCCGCGGCCGCTTTTCTCAAAGCCAACCGCTCGAAACGTAAAACTCGTCGAAAAAAAAAAGAAGAAAAAAAACGTAAAACTCGTCAAAGGATTGCCTCAGCACCGCCCACGTGGCAAGATGCATACACCGCCTTCTCTCTCTCTCTCTCTCTCTCTCTCTGCATTTATATGATCGCCTGCACGTCAATGGAGCCGCCATTGTTGCACCCGCAGAGCTTCTGCAAACCTGCTTCGTCCTTTCGCATATCCCCGAAACGTTTCGGCAGCATCCCGGAGGAGAAGCGGTCCGCCTGAGCTCCTCCGCGGGGGGAGGACCGCCTCCAACTCCCAGCTTTTCCGACCGAACTTCGTTCTGCGATTCCTCCGTTCGTAGAGATCTCAACGAGCGCGAGCAGTTCTTTTGCCCGCATTCTCCCTCCCTCCTCCCCTCTCTCTCTCTCTCTCTCTCTCTCTCTCTGGGATTCTTCGCCCCCTCCGTCGTTCGTTCTCCATTTTCTTCAGAATTTTCCTTTCGGTCAAAAGCTCGAAGAGGAAGACCGGCGCGGCGTGCGTTGCGTGTGGGGCACGGTGGCGTTTCTTCGGTAGCGCCGCGTTCGGCATTTCTGCGCGAGGGTTTGAACCGAATCTGATCGGCTTTTCCATCTGGGTCTCCCATAAAAGTCATTACGCACGGTATGCTCTCTCTCTCTCTCTCTCTCTCTCTCTCTCTCTGCCTATTTTTAATAGTAAAAGAGCACTAAAAGTTAGCCCACATCTCGTAAGTCTGAAAGATCGTTCTGCGATTCCTCCGTTCGTCGAGATCTCAACGAGCGCGAGCAGTTCTTTTGCCCGCATTCTCCCTCCCTCTCTATCTCTCTCTCTCTCTGGGATTCTTCGCCCCCTCCGTCGTTCGTTCTCCATTTTCTTCAGAATTTTCCTTTCGGTCAAAAGCTCGAAGAGGAAGACCGGCGCGGCGTGCGCAGCGTGTGGGGCACGGTGGCGTTTCTTCGGTAGCGCGTTCGGCATTTCTGCGGAAGGGTTTGAACCGAATTCGATCGGCTTTTCCATCTGGGTCTCCCATAAAAGTCATTATGCACGGTATGCTCTCTCTCTCTCTCTCTGTATTTTCAATAGGAAAAGAGCACTAAAAGTTAGCCGACATCTCGTAAGTCTGAAAGATTCTCTCTTTCTAACGAGATTGATGCGGGGTCATCGTCATTAAACAGTCTCGTACTTGCTTAGGCAAAAACCTCGTTGAAGATTGCGTTTGAATATGTGAATGAAGTTGTTTTTCCAATTCTGGCGCTTCCTGATTCTGTAGATGTCCATACTTGATTGTAAAGCCAATTCAATAATCAGTAGACATTGAAAGGCATTGGGAATGCTCGGTCTGTTTGGTCCTGTCCCTCTCGTCTTTGACGCCGAGCATCGCGGGGCACGTGGTCTTGACATCTTGCGAAAGATATCAATTTGCGGATCTTGATGCCAGTTTGAAGCAGACGCAACTTTGATTCAATAATTGCCCAAGCTTGCTCCCTCTTTTCTGGTATCCGCCAAATTAGTTCCGTGTCATGTTATTCACCTTTTCAATTCAATAGAAAAAAAGGGGATTAACAGTGCACTTAGATCAAATTAAAATAAGAACAAATTATGCTCATGCGGGAGATGAGAGCAAACCGTCCAATTCGGCACGTAACCGACCGACCAACTAGACTTGGTCAGAGCTTGTGATTATAATAAGCTTATACCAGGATTTATTTAATTCGAGTGTCGTCAGCAAAATTCGGTATTTTATGGGATGTCGATGGAATCGTTAAGGACACCTCTGGTGAAGAATTATTATTCTCAAGCACGTAAATTAGCTCATGCCTGGGATCGGAATCGATCATCTTCCTGCCATATCTAAACATTTGAGGAGTTTATATGGCAGGAATCGTGTGGGCACTGTGGGACCACACTTGTGACTGGAAGGACTTCATTATTTCTCCTGTAGGTAACAATTCGTTTTCTGTTTTTGACATGACATTGTTACTTTTAGTGATGTATCACAATCTGCTTACGCATTTCATTTAGAACTATTTACATAATTATTGTCAATATGGTGGGAGCCTGGGAGGCGATCCATCAGTTTGATATGTTGTAAAGTGACCTCTACTAGCAAATCTCTCTCCCCTCTGTCTAATGGTAAGGTTGCCATTTTGCCTTGTGAAATGTCCCGTTTTTTGTATGACTGGCCACGTTTTACTTGGATTATGTAAAGGGGGAACCGTTGAATAATCTTGAGTTTAGAAAAGTAGACAAAGACATTAGGTGAATAGCCCTACGTACTATGATGTCCATTTCTCGCGAAATCTCTGGAAATACTGTTACATATTTGTCCTGCTGATTCTGCAGCTACTGCAAAATCATTTGATAGTACATAGCCCTGCTGGTGGGACATGGAACTCGAGAATGATGGCTGGGAACCTAGACGAAGCATGTCTCACAGCAGGACAAGCAGCATTGGTTCCTCATTGAGACGACGCACATTGAGTTTGTCAAGTGCATTTCCCAATCAGCTGGATGATGACATTGAAAGTGAGAGGGTTTCAGAGGCTGGCGATATCGGGGATCGGGCTCTTAGCAGTAAGAGGTACAGTGAAAGTGGCAGTGTGCGTTTATCTATAGATCATGCTATAGAGAATGGAATAATTTTTCGAACTCAAGAGGACACCTTGCTGCATCCAATTGGTTTCTGGTCTCGCGATCCATCGAATTTGAATTTTGTCTCCCCTGTATCGCCTGTGGTGGAAGAGATCATATCTCCTCTATCAACTGATGGAATCTTGAGGCCCATAGACGAAAAAAAGGTGAGTTCAAGAGCTTTTCTATTTGTCTTGCTGTTTATATCTTGACATCGACATCTTTCATATTCCTTTCCAGTAAAGCAATTTTATTTATGTGTTACTGTGCAGGATGAAGAGAAAGTGTTGCCTCAGTCATTGGAGTATATATCATGTCTTGTTCATCTTGCTGTTTTTGGGATTCTAGGGGTAATGTGCTGCTTCAACTTTTGGAAATTTTGGACTAGCCTTGAAAAAAATATTTGAACTAATCCTGGATCGATCCAAATGATATGAGTATTTCCATATTAGAAATGACGATACTTCCTGTGTTTCCATGTGAAGAATTGATACTTTCTAGGAACAATTCGGGGAGATTTCTCATGTGTCATCTGCTAAGATTCTTGATGTTGGAAGGCTGTATATCATTCAAGAGCCCTGAACAGTAGCTGTAATATATGTTAGAACTTCCATTGGCTTAGGGATTCATGTAAGTAAACATGGTATTTCCATCTAAATACAAAAAGTCCAGTTCTGGCTTAGGAAGATCTAGTCCCTAACTCTTGGCCTTGAAAATGACTTGTCAAAAACTCGTTTCTAAGGGTGGTCACTAATAGTCTAATGCTTCTCAGTGAGCAACAGCAATCTTATCTGTAAAAGCTCCTGATGCATTGTTCTGTTTGCTGGATTGAATTAAAGATAATTTTACTTAATATTGTGCGTGTCTTCATCCTACGATGCTTCCACTAGCTCTATGATAATGTGCTTTCAGGATTGAGAGTGCTACGCATTGTCTTAGTAAGCCTGTCCCATGTTAGTCAACTATACACTCTCCCATCAAGGATTGTGTCAGTACATTTTGTATTGGCTCTGTCCTTAACTTTGGGATGAAACTTCTTTATCATCAACCATCTTACTAGTAGCCTGCACTAAATTACTGTGTTGATAGGTGACGACTTGATCAAGAAGATCATGTCTTATAGATTAAGTTTGTGGCTACTCTTCTCTTTGGAATGACTCAGCTATTCGCCTGCAGTGATGATCATTAGAGCAAGTCTGCATACACCATTGAGGATCTAAAATTCAATCGACCTACATTGAGAGAGAGAGAGAGAGAGAGAGAGAGAGAGAGAGAGAGAGGTCAGTGTGGATGCTCGTGTGAATTGTTATTTATCAACAAAGGAAACAAATTATGTCTCAGCAGTAGCATTTACCATTGAGTTTTAGTAAGTTATCACGGAGCTAGTAGTGAAGACTGTATAGACTGACTTTTCTAGCCCTTTAAGTACCTTCTGAAACTTCTTTTCCTTTTGAATTTTGTATCAGCGTTTATTTATTATTCATGAGAGTCATTTGGTCTTTTTTGTCGGATTCGTAGTACATATATTTGTTATTGGTCTGTAGGTAGGCTGGTAGTAAAATATGGTAAGTACAGTCTGCAGAATTTCATGCTTAGTTATTCTAATAGCTTCCTGATGAGCTCCGATGCTTCCATTTTGGCTAAATATTTTGTTTTTTTTTTTTTTCGTTATGTCCGTTCTCTAAGGTTTTATTTGTTAAATATTGCTGTCTTGGCTTGCAACTTAAAATTATGCACAGAAGATGGAGACTGACATTTGATGAGTCATGACTTACAGGTCTTAACAAGGTATTTACTTCAAAAGTTATTTGGCCCTGCAGTTGCTGGAGTGACAAGTGATACAACTATATTATACCTTGATCTTCCTTCAAACATGGTCACATCTCTCTCTCTCTCTCTCTCTCTCTCTCTCTCTCTCTCTCAGTTGCCTGCCCACACAGATGAACAGAAACCGTATGCATATACTTCATGAATGTGATGAGATCATGCACACGGCATACAGAGCTTTTGTGCTTAAGTTCGCACGCGATCAGAAACGTGCTTATTGGGACATGTTCATGAGGCGCATGCTAGGATAGGATGGGATTACTTGGATGACTCATTTTGTGCTCTTTGAATTAGTATTTCGGCAAGATGTTGGAGCTATGTCATTGGAACTGAAATAATTGATCCTTTGATTTCACATGGTAATTGATCCTTGATTGTACTTATCTTTCCTCCGACTTAATACTTCATTTCAGGTTGGTTCTTTTCTGATGGGGTGGTTTGGTGTTGTATTCAAGCAAGATATATCCGAAGTGTCTGACTTTCTAGTGATTGGATTGTCAACTGGTTATTTGGGAAGCCTTACGACATTTAGTGGTTGGAATCAGAAGATGCTTGACCTTAGTGCAGATGGCAAGTGGCTGTTTACAGTCCTGGGATTTCTCATTGGTATGTAGTCATGGGAAGACTTATGTGTTAGTGTTTACGCAAGAAGCGGACATTTTCAATTTAGTTGCATCAGCTTTATCATGGTAGATTGTTGGTGCCAAGTGTTATGTTCTGATTCCGTCGACATGGAATGACTAGCCTTATATCTATAATTCTTTGCAGGATTATTTCTTGCAGCCTATTCCATTGAATTCGGGGTGGAGACAGCAAAGGGCTTCCGCTGGTTAATGAAGAAGCACCCTACGAATTCTAGCAATGGCATAGCTGCGAAGAGCTGGAGAGTTAACAGCCGTAAGCTTCACTTGTCTATGATTCTGGTGATGGTACTGTTGTTGGGGTCATTATGGGCTCTTAGTGCGATAATGCTGAAACAAGAGTTTGGAAATGGAGGCAGTGATGCTCAACTGTGGTTGGGTTGCGTCGTCGGGCCAGTAGGTGTTTGGATCCGGTGGTTCCTAGCACGACTTAATGGGCGTGGGCTAGGAAAGGCTGGTCTTTTGAAATGGGTTCCATTTGGGACCCTGATTGCCAATGTCTCTGCAGCTTGTGTCATGGCAGCTCTCTCTACTATGAAGGAAGCAGTAAGTCCCACAAGCTAATTCCAAGTTACATAAATTGCACCAATACTTCTGCCATTGGAGGGTCATTACGCTTGCACCATTTGCTGAATATCTGGACTCACACATCTTAAAAGCCCCACCAGATTTGCTTGAATATCATGTACACTGTTGAGTGAAATGGTACTTCCATATCTGTCTCATGTAAGATGAAACTGGTAGACATTTGTTCAGATTACGAAGAAACGTACAGTTTGGTGACCCTACTTTAACTTGGGCCGGTGCGTGTACATTGTAGAAACAAAAGTGATCTCTAATATCTCGCGAATCCGTTATTTGCTTATACTTTTGTTAGATCCACGTTAAATGCGACAGTTATCATTAGCTCTTGTTATATCAATTTGTATTCTGATCATCTTAAACTTTTTTTTTGAAGGTGAATACCAAGACTTGTGACACAGTTGCCACGGGCATCCAATTTGGACTTCTAGGCTGTCTGAGTACCGTGTCGACGTTCATGGCCGAGTTCGATGCGATGAGACAAAGCAAACACCCTTGGCGAGCTTATGCGTACGCGATCGCTACAATAGCCGCCTCGTTTGGCTTGGGAATCCTGATATACGATCTCCCTGTTTGGATAAAAGGATATGGGTAAGCATGTCGAGATGGCCTCCTCCTACTGTACTTCGGACAACGCCTGAGGAACTCGAGAGGAGACCAGACCCGTGCACAGACGAGACGAGAGAACTCGTCTGAGTTACACCACCCAAGAGCCTTTTCATGGTTGCTTCGAGCAAAGCTGCATTACATGCAAGTATGCATTTACCTCCCATGACCGAGTTTTGACCATGCACATGTTTGAGGAGATGGCAAATTACAACTTACACGAAACCGAGTCGTTGTACTTCTCACTTGTGATATGTATCGGAAGACCTCTGCCTGTGATCCAAAAGAAAAAGCTTAATGTCGACGTGATGATCGAACTCCATTTCTTCACGCTTCTATGGCGGCAAGAAGAAAGCCCCTAATGATCCGGAGAGTCGAGCCAGATCGGAGGAGCGGGAGCCGGCGGCGACTCGGCGGAGGGGCGCGGCGGCGGCGATCGGGCGGCGGAGGGAGCGGGGACTGGGAATTTTCTCTTTTTCTTTTTTCTGATTTTTTTCTCCGGTTTGGAAATTGCGTGGGAAGAAACCGAAGGAGAGGACACTTGACCAGTCGGATCGGGGGGGGGAGGACGGGATCCTCTGCGACCGGACGTACTGTGGGGTAGGGGTGGCGCGGGGGGGCTCTGGGAGAGCGACACGTGGGGGGGATCGACGTGGGGACACGCGGAGACCGTACGGTTACGGTCTTGACACGTCGTACGAGGTGAGGTGAGAAGTTTGAAGGGGGGAAATGGTCGCCTGCGGCTGCGGTGCTGGAGCGAATTTCGTGTCTTCCACGACCGCGAGAGCGCGTGGCTTCCGCGTTCGCGATCTAGGGAATAACCCACCCCAGAAGACATTTCGTACGGAGAACGAGGCAATATATTCCTCACTTTAATTTGACGTACAATGATTTTTTTATTTGATATGGCGCGCAATAGCGTTCACGAGCTTCTAATTTGTTCGATGTTCAATATTTAATGGGATTCATAAAATTTTAAATATTTATCGATAATTTAAAAATCGTATTAAATAAATTAAAAGTTTAGAGATGACATTTAAAAGTTTCGGAGGACGACATTTCATATTGGAGCAAAATTCAGAGACTATTTTTACTACTATCCCCGTCACACGGTCATTTTGGTGAAAAACTCTTACTTGCATTGGGTGTCCATGAGCCCACTCAATCTCTAACCCTCTAAAATTATGGGATCTGCATGAGTCTTATGATGATTGAGTGGCTGAGATTAAGCGTGTGACGTCCCTGGATTAACTTATTCGAGGTGTTGTTTGATTTGGCCCATTCATACAGAGCCTCACGGTTTTGTCATTCGGCGTATAGGCAGACACTTTTCCACGAGATCATCCATCACTGTAGTGCTTGAGCCTGAGCATGCTTAACTTTGAAGTTTCAGAGAAATTTTTTTTGTTAAGTTAAAATGCGTCTACATGAGTTAATTTTAGTTTTCACATATATACATATTTTGTAATTTGGTTTACTCCTACCCTCTTCGCCATCTAGGAAGTTTGTCGAGAACTGCTCCTTATCTGAACCCTTTGGCCCCGGTGATCACTTCTCGCCCTCGTCAAATCGGCTCGTTACAAAGCGTGCTCATGAGCTAATGTCTCTTGACGGGTTCCCTCAAGAACTTCATTAGCTATGTTTAATTATAGTAATTCAGTTTTTGAAATGGTTATTAAAAAACCGACAACCTCATATGGATTAGTATTGTTTGACGGTACTTCGATTTTTAATTTATAACTCGACTCATTCCTTTCTCTTCGCCCTCCTTGAAGTCTTTTAAGAGTCGAGCTTTTCGAGTCCTCTTGCTCTGTAGTCACTTCTCCACCTTTGTCACGTCAGCTAGTGCCTACTTCGTGGAACCACACATGTACTACTTGTGCTTTGTTTTGATACCATTCGTAACAATCTGGCTCTTTTTTATATGGGTCAAGCCCTGAAAAGGAGTTTTCCAGTGATCACATGAGGTGGGGGATTATTATACAAAAGTAAACCTTATGTTCGAGTCCTAAATTTTTTAATCAAGTCACATATCTTCATTGAAATTAAGCTATCAAACTTGTTGAAAAGTATAATTTAGGAATGTCACACAAGCAATTTTACGTGTTGTTTGTGAAAATGACTTGATTGCTCTTTCTAAAAAAGAATAGGCATTTAAACGAATCAATATCAAAGTTTAGGATTTAATTGTATTCCAAACATAGGACTTTTGCTTCATTGCTCCTCGCGAGGAGGTCACTACTTAGAAGTGGGTCTTTTTTTATGCATAACTTAAGAGGCCTTCCCCATCTAAAAGGGACTTCGGGATTCTAAAATATAAAATTGGATGTTGGAAAATTGTGTCTATGCTGAAGTTAAAAAAAAAAACTCCCCACATAAATAAGGAAAAATGACACAAATGGTTTAATAACTTTGGCCCAACGTCTGTTGTCCCTAGAGTTTTAATTTGTCTAATATTGACCCTTAACTAGTAGTAAATGTTCAATATAATCCCTCCTTTTGCTTAAACAACATAAGATGTTATTTGCTAACATAGATTATTATATAACGAGTTAGATTTTAAAAAATGAGGAGTCAAAATGTTTATCTTTTTATCATCTACTTTAGAAAAGGAGAAAAAAGTAGAACGTCAACATGTCCATCACCATTTGATGATGTGGATTATTATCTCTTAATTTGAGATGAATTCACTTGAATTTTTTTTTATTGTCCGCGGTTCAAACTTAACTAATTGGAATTGGCGTTAGCAAATTCCATTGACTTGAATTAACGGAAAGACGGCATTGAATATTTTCATATAGTTTATGGATTATACTGAATATTTACCAATAGTTCATGGATCAATTGAAGATTAAAAATTTAGGAATGACTTTACATATTGTACGAAAGTTTAGCGACTGTTCGTGTCATTTTTGCCATGAACAATTGAAGGATACCTTGGCTTTATTAAGTTGTTTGGAGTAATTATTAATTTTAATTTATCATGTTTATTACATCCCAAGTCTCATATTAGTTGGGAAAGACTCTATTGAGTGATTTATTAGTCGACATCCACCCTCAAATGGTCATCACTTTGTGCGGTCACTGGTTACTTAAAATATTCATTTCAAGGGCACATTGAAAGAAGCAAGTCGTTACAATTGTATATTATGGATCGCGTGCATTCACCTTCATCAGCATGATATATCCAAAGTGCAGTTCAAAATACATATCGATACATAGAACCACGTATATTTTTTGTTTGCAAATTTTAAAACAAACAATCAGGAGTATAAGTTGTGCAAGTAACCTTTCCCTTCTATAAACAGGAATTTAAGTTGGTATTTAACACAACCATGTACCAAATTACACCGACCAATTAACATCATGGGCTTTATTTACAGAATGATAGTTCTTCTGTCTTCCCAAATTTGAATGAAAGCCAAGGCTGTGTGGATGCTACCTGGCCCAATTGAACTCCACTCCAGGCAAGCCTAAGAAGGCTAAAAGATAGATCACAATGACATAAGCCCAGCAGTCCATGGAGCAGTTGAGCCAAGCCTGGCCTAGCTACTCGAACCATTCTCCAGCTGAGTTTCTCTCTTGCTTTGCTCGACACGTCCCTGTTTTCTTATGGGCCACATCTCGACATGTTACAATTCTTTCACGGTTTAATGAAACTATATTCTTGGCTGAAGCATGTGGACTTATGAATTCGTTTCCTGTTGTATAGTTTTGCTTATCTAACGCAATTATTGGGCTCGGTGGTTGTCCAGGTGATCTCGTACGATGAGTTGGGTGGGCTCGTTGGCCCATGTTCAGGTGTACAATTCCTCCGGATGCAATTGTAGAGTGGTGTCAAACCAACATGAGTCACACTACAGACCTGGCAAATGGGTGGATTGGATGGGTCCTAACACCCTCTTTCTATTTGATACAATCTTAGACACGTATTCCCGATCCAACCTGGACATAGACCCAATTTATATTATTAAAACATATCTGTGTTTAACCCGATAAATCAAAATGTATACCGACCCATTTAACTCACTTTAAGCTCTTGTGTGAATTTGCTACTTGGCTAAAGTTTCATATCAGATTAAAAAAGTAAATTAACAAAACAAAAGATGGTAGCAACTAAAGTAAAAAAACCTCAAAATGGGAAAATTTATAAAGAACTACAAAAGTATGCATACGTTATGCCGACACAATATTCTCATGAGAATTTTGCACTTCTATTTAGGCGGGCTTCGGTCACTTCAGTATGTCCTTAATTATGCACTCCCAGAGGGCTCTAAAAAGATAAATCGTTGACTTAGATTCCGCAGAACCTTTGAATGAAGCCATCGGTGATGACAAGCACACGAATTGCTATGACATCGGATCTACGTCCGACGCTCCTCCTATCCTCTCCTTTCCCTCCTACGGAAATCAATGGGTGTTCTATCAGGTGATAAAAGTAGCAACAACTTTGGTTTAGGTGTATCAAGTCGTGGTAGGCTTTTGCCTCTTTCATGGCAAAAGCACAGATGTCTTTTCTTTTCTTCACGTCTTGTAATTTCACATCACATGAAGGGTCTTCGCTTTTCCATGTTTAGATAAGAAACCATGGATTGGATCCACTCGTTCTATAGCACTGACGGGTTTCGAGATCGACATCTTCTGATGAATTTCCTTTGAAAAAGACATTCTTGCTTTGATAATAAGGGAGACTATCCTCGTGCATCTCGAGCTGAGACGTTAATTTCTGTCTTGCCCCTTTTACTTATAATATTGAACTTATGAAAGAAAATGTTTCTTCTTCCAACTTTATTTTGGCCAAATTATTATTTTTTGGAAAAAAATGTCATTTCTTTAATTGATTGAAACGAGAAAATAAAACCATTGGAGGTTTTTAACATCTTAACCATGTTGGCGGCAGCATGTTGACTTTGAATTGGGCCTCAACTGTTCATTGAACTTTCAGGATCTAGCCCCGAGCCATAGAAACATTCGTGCATTGGGGTGATTACCGTAAAAGTCTTAAACTCATTTTTTAATTTGATCAATTTAGTTGTAAACCTTTAGATGATTTGTCAATAATAGTCATTCTAGCAATTTTGGCTAGAAATTGCCAACATGAATTATCGGCCATCCTATGCGACACTTGCGACTTTGACGTGAACAGTTTTTGCAAAGTTTTTTTTAATTTTTTTGTGGACTAAATTGGTAATTTTCATGGGGCATAAGTTATGTGTGTTTTGAATAATATGGACAGAAAATAGTTGTATCGTAGAGCCGTTAAAACAACCGGGCTTTCCTACTCTAACCGATAAAAACCAATGTTTTAAACTTCTCAATTAACAAACGAATAATTTAGCCCGTTAAATATAAGTTAAATAAATGGGTGTCTGGCCCATTTTATCACCTCTAATCACGTACCATGAAGTTAGATCATAAAGCGTAACTTTTTAGAACGGCTTTATTTCCAAAAATCATCGGTGACCGTAACTAATCATCATCATCACCAATGATAAAAATTATAACTCTTCATTTCCCTTCATTTCCCTCGACGGGGAAGATCATGTCAAAATCAGAGTAGAGAGAGACCAAATCATTGCGATTGGCAATGACCTCACGGGTTTGAAAGTTCTGTGACGATGAAGTGAAGGCGACAAAAAGCAGCTTCTCGAAAAGAATGGTTTCTTTTGACGAAAAAAGGAAGAAGAAAAGAATGGTTTAAGTTTCTTCATTCTCATGCACCACTCACGTTCCTGTCCATCTTTTTGCCGGGTGAGAGTTCAGGGTTTCTTCACCGGCAAGTTCATGCAATGTTGAGTGGGTGTCTTGTCTCTTATTCTTACGGTTAGGACGAAGGGTGAATCCACTCGATTGTGTGTACCAAGTTGCCTTGTCTCCATTTGATTTTTAGCCATATACGGATATCAATTTGGTTTTAAACTTTTTAACTTGTCAATTGAGTCCTGACCCTTTTGAACATTTGCCGATGTTGTCATTCCGGCCAATTTTGACCGAAGTCTGCTGACGCGGAATTGACTAAATTAAAAGGTCTAGGACTAAATTAGTATCCGCACAATAAGTTTAAGACTATTTTGGTAATTTTTCTTACATGCATATGTTGCTCAAGTTTCTTTTTGATGATTTCATGCAATGTCACACCTATTTGTGCAGTCATGCTTCTTCTCTTCTATATTGCTGTTTCAAATCATACATGTGGACTTTCGATCATTATAGGAATAATGAATATATCATGAAGTTTCTTATCATTTTCGTGAAGTGCAAGATACGGCGACTACTACAAATGGAGGTTTATTTTTAAGCAATCTATAAAGACAGTGAAGTTTTCCACTTTATATTGCTAATGTATGATCTCTCGATGGCATATTATTACTTGCTCATCAATCATCGTACTAGTACTGTGAACTAGCCCGATTGCCCATGGCATGCATAGGCTCCTTTTACTATTTACTGTAAATTTAAAGATTCAGTTAGAACATGGGCTTTAAGATAATATCCGAGGAAAAATTATCCAAAAAGTCATGCACTTATTGTATGACAGTTAATTCAGTCTTAAACTTTTTAATTTGACAAATATAGTCTTAAATCTTTTTGACAATTTATGGCCAATTTTGGCTGAAAATAACTGATGTGGCGGTTCAATCAGGACTGACGGCCTACTTGACGTGGTCAATGCTGATGTGGACGACTTTACAATTTTTTTTAGTTTCCTAAATTTTTATTCGTTTCTATTTTTTAGATTTTATTGTTTTTAAATTTTCATGTCCAAGGGCACCAAAATTAACATAGGGGATGCCTGGTTTCCTTCTTTTCATTGTATGTAAGATTAGGTTAATGGGTGTTCTGGAAACACTTGTTAAGCAACCAATTAAAAAAACTTTACAATTTTCACTACACTGCATGTTCTCGTGTTATGCACAATCAGTGCCTTATGATTCGTATTATTTCAAAATGCACGGTTAATTAATTGCAAATTGTTGATTGCAAATGGTTATTCACCAAGCACTCACCATTTGCTTACCGAAAAAGAAAGTCTAAACATTCTAATCTTCTCATTAGGCAATTCAATTTTCGAAAATCTCAATAAAAAATTGTTGAATGAAAAAAGCATGTTGATAATTGCATGCAAATGAAAATTTTTCCCCATTTGGAAGAAGAGATTTCCAAGAGCAAGGAGAGATAACTTAGTCGGTAGTAATATTATGCGGACGTTACAATACAAACTTATATGCAATGAATGATCAAAACAATCACCTATATCAATGACGGAGCGAATGGATCATATAAGAGACATGTTTACTAGAAGTCCTAAAACTTATTATGAAAGTGTAATTGAGTCCTAAAACTTGCAAAAAGTACAATCAAGTATTAAAACTTGTCAAATTGATTTAATTGAGTTCTAAAGTTAACACCATCCAATTTGGCTAATAGAAAATGCTGATGTGATTTTTTTTATCGTACGTGATGATGATGTGGCTTATTATTATTGTTTTAATATTAATTTTATGTAAATTAAATTTCAAAAATAAGCTAAAATAAAAAAAAATGGAGGAGGAGGATGGGCAGGGAGGGCAGCTCTCCCTGTGACGCCCCAGGTATGTCAAGTGTTACACATGTGGTATTTAATTTCTTTCTTATTAATTTATTCGCAAGTGGAATCACAACAAAATAATTAATACATGTGCACATGTATCACTTACATTAAAACATTACAATACAAAATACCTGGGAAGGGTCCGGTAACTCCTATCTCCACTACCGTATCCTCGCTCTCAAAAGCCTGCTTGTGCAACAGTGGTCCAATCATCTAAGAATCGATAACCTTCCCTAACGTCGGCTCATTGGCAACATAACCAGGAGGACCATCAAAGCCTCTGAGCAGTCTCATCCAGTCAGCATTGAAGATAGCGTACTAGGCTACATACCAATGAGAAACCCACTCGACAAGTCCTTCGTCGACCCAAACCATGATAGTACACTTAGTATACATAAAAACCAAATTGGGCAACGCAACGTCCTCATATTCATAGTCAATATGTGCCGGGGCTCCAAAAAGTGGTAGCGGCGGAAAGGCCAATCAACAAGTCTAAAAAAATAAGGAATGAGCCAAAACCCAGCAAGTGAAATCTCTAAGTCTAAAATAAGAGTTCACCTTCGCAACATAACCATTTGCGAAGCAACATAATTAGTGCATGAGCACACACCTTACCTTCCTTGCAGGCACCTCACATAAATGCACGGTATTCTCTAGACAATGCACATTAATGACATATAATTTCTTGATGCATCAATATCATTTGGTGCCTTATCAACATGCATATATGTATATTCATGAGCATGCATAGTCTTTTTCACTTCTCCTCTTGAACAATCCCGGGGCATCCCGACACATGGGGATCTCAACTCCGAGGCATCCCGCAACATCCTCCTATGGGGCATCCTGCCATAATCATACAT
Organism: Syzygium syzygioides; assembly: GCA_031216285.1. Lineage (NCBI taxonomy): Eukaryota > Viridiplantae > Streptophyta > Magnoliopsida > Myrtales > Myrtaceae > Syzygium > Syzygium syzygioides. Next base: position 28,538,368 of record CM062247.1, read on the forward strand.
AATTTTGAACGCAAGGCATCTCAACTCCCAAGGTATCCCGAAACACTCCCCTGGGCATCTCGATACACGAGGCAATGTCGCGACCCCTACGTGGACGATGACACTTTTCTTTTTCAATATTCAATGCTATCATGCATCATTAATACACATAAACATGTTCAACATCAACATTCAATGCACCGCATCATTTCACTTAGCTATCGCTGATTGAACATGTTCAATATTAACATCCCTCGAGAATTTGGCAACGTGAACATTGACAACTCAATTAATCGATAACGTAATCATCGCCAACGTTAACATCCACAACTCAATTAATCGACAATGTAAGCATCGACAATATGAACATCCACAGCTCAATTAATCGACAAGGTAAGCATCGACAACGTGAACATCCGCAACTTAATTAATCGATAAGGTGAATGTCGATAACTCAAAGATTAACCACGTGATTAATCGACAACACTAAGCTAGTAATTCGGTAACTTAATCAAATTACAAAAATATCACTTTCAGGTTGAGTATTCATTGTTTCCGCATTTTTCACACAAAATTGTCATCACACCGTAGAGAAAATCAAACACCCCTTAGGAAAACCATCAAACACTTCTTAGACAATCCATCAAACACCTCCTAAGCTTAACGATCCAATTCAAGTGAACCCAAAAATTTCACATACTATCATTAAAACTTACCTACACTTGACAATGAAGGGAAACAAAATATAACAACCATCAACCAATCAAGTCAAGTACTCATTAGAACAACCTAGCTTAACGTCTAGAATTGCACAAAAGACCAAAGCTTTAGCTTCCTTCAATGAAAATGAACAAAATAGAGAATCAATAATTCTTATTTCAAAAACGACAAAACTCATTTACGGAAAGTAGTTGGAAATTCTAATGGTTACCTCGTTCAAACCCGAGAAATTAAGATCGGGGCTTTAATGACACGAGTATGGGGCCAACACCTTTACTCGGCTTATTGAAGACAAAGGAAACAAAAAGAGAATTTATCTTTGGAACTTGAAAGTGAAAGTTGAAGGGAAATGGAAAGTTGATCGGCGAGGTGAATCTTTAAGAGTTCTCTTCCAATTTAATTACATGGCTACGCAAGAAATGAAAGGATGAAATTGTTTAACCATGGTTAAGGTAATAAATGCTTATAGGGTAAAATCATGAAGCCTGAAAGTAGATTAGACAATTTGTTCCAATGAAATGAGTTCATGTGGCCTCTATGCTAATACCTAGGGTGCAATTGGCTTAATGGTATTGGCCACAAGAGGAGATATTTGAGGGAACCTTTTCTTCATTTGCCAAGTAAGGAGATGATTCATCACTTGCTTTTAATGAGGCAAGGTTAAAATTGATGATGTAATGTGCTATGTCATTTGCTTAGGCTAAGTATAATGTCATCAATGCATGTGGATTGGAACCATTGTTAGTAAATATGAAGAGGTGGCAAGCCCCAATGAGAGACAAATGGCTTAAATCAAATGGTTCCCAAAATAGATATTTAATAATTGCCAAAACGATAGCCGTATTTGTATGAAAATAAGGAAAAATCAGTGTCCGTTTTAAACATTGATAACTTAGAAAATATTTTGAACATGTCCAAACTTTTAGCAAAATTTTTCGAACGTAAGAAAATACCCAATTTAGTACATTACCAACTTAACATTCAAACAGTAAAAATTTTCGAAGCATAACAATCTCTGTTAATAACTAAGGTGGCGATACGCGTATCATTGTCACTCTAGAAAATCAATCCATAAGCAATTATTTAATAATTAATTGCTCGTAGGTCCAATTGCCGAAATTACGGACATAACAATTTAGCTCAGGTGTTCCGTTACTGCCATGTTAATCATTCGACTAGGATTTCCACATGCGATAATTATCGCATCAATTCTTACATATTAATAAACACAGGGAAATTTTTCGGATGTCACACTTCCCGCCGCCGCCGTCGCCCCACCATCGCTAGGAAGGGCCGGCGGGGGTAGAGGATGTTGAGGCTAACAATACAACCTAGATGGGGTGAATAGGTTGTTTAATAAAAATATTGCAGATTTGCGCAAGTTATTGCTAACTGAACTGGGATACAAACATGGATTATCAATGTTGTGCTTATATCAACTGCATCATTCTTCTATAAAAAATATATCAATAAATGAGTGAAGAGATAGATGATATTGCAAACCGAATTTACAGTGGTTCGGCTTATATTAAACCTACGTCTACTCTCCCAGACTAATAGTCACCAATAAGGCAGGATTCCACTAGTAGTCTCCAAGATAGGTTACAATGAAGTTTGAGTTGTTTCTCCCCCGAAACTTGATAGAACACTCTATCAACTCACACTCACAACTTACATGCTTGTACACCTCTCAACTTTCAGACTACAAGTGACAGAAAAATTCTGTATATGAGCAGTGGTAGAAACAGAATCGGAAAGCTCAAAGGCGTGAAAGAATTAAGGCAAAGACATGCTTTTCCTTTGTTTTTGATCCCGTACGCTTTCTCGTTGCTTGCTCTTGATATCCTGCAGCTTGTTGCGTATTTCTTTATATACACCATTGAACGTTGTGGTCTTCGAGAGCCGTTGGCAGAGAATGGGACAACATTCTTCCAAGGCTCACATTCCATGCGTGGCCTTCTTTTCCCCCGCGTAGCTTCGGTTGCATTTCTTCAATGTTTGAGATCTTCCCGAGGCTTAGCCATGCGTGGCCTTCCTTTGCATTTTTTATAATCTCCAATGGCTCCCTATTAATATTTAAATCAATTCTTGGGTTTGGTCACATTATCAATTGCCGAAGGTGTTCTCAATCTTCCAGTACGAATATTTTGCAATTCTTTAAAGAGTAGCGGAGGAGGCACCATTTAGTGCTTGAAGATATCTATGTCTCAAGTCCTCAAATATGTGATATTTTCGCCACTTGCTATTAATATATTTCCACCACTTGCTATTAATATATTTCCACTTCAGCTATGAGCTGTTAGGCGTCCAAAAAGATCTTCGATAGCCTTCCTAAATTGACTCCAGAACATTAATCTTCCACTTTCCTTGATCAATATTATATAGGGAAAATTACCAAAAAAGTCATAAATCTATTGTAATTGTACCAATTTAGTCCTAAACTCTTTTTTTTTTATCAATTTAGTCTTAAACTTTTTGCAATCGTATCAATTTAGTCCATCTGGCCACTTTTGGCCGACTGGCGTTGACGTGGACACCGACCGGCGCCAACCGGCTGACGTGACATTATTTTAATATTATTTTAATTTTTTTCGATTTTTTTTAAAATTTTTTTCTTTTCTTCTTCCCTTGGTCGGCAAGGTGACCTCGTTGGCCACTGGGGAGGCTCGCCTCGCTGGCATTGGCGAGGGCATGGTCGAGCTTGCCTAGCCATGGCGAGCCGCCCTCGCCGCCACTGGGCGAGCTTGACCTTGCCCAATTTTGGCGAGGTCGAGCCTCACCATGGCTGTGTGATAGCAAGGCTCGCCCTCGCCGGTACTGTTGAGGGCCAGCGATGGTGGAGCTCAAAATTTTTTTTCCTTTCTCTATTTTTTTTTTTGCCTTTCCTTCTTCCCTTGGTGGTTGGACTGGCCAGGGGCTAGGGCCGGCTCGCTGGCATTGGCGAGGGTGAGCCTCACTGTCACTGGGCGAGGTGAGGGCGGAGCTTGCCATGGCTGGGCAAGCTCGACCTCGCCAGATCTGGGCGAGGTTGAGCTTGCCCAACGGCGGCGAGGTCGGAGCTCGCCCAGCCATGGTAAGCTCCGCCCTCACCGGCCCTCGCTGGAGTTGGGCGAGGCTTGCCTAGTGATGGCGAGGCTCGCCCTTGCCAATGCTGGAGAGGGTGAACCTCCCCAGTGGCCGCGAGCCTCAAGAAAGAAAAAAATAAAATAAAATTCAAAAAAAAAAATTAAAATAACGCCATATCAGTCGACCGGCGTCTACGTCAGCGCCGGCCGGCCAAAAGTAGCCGGATGGACTGAATTGGCACAATTGTAAAAGATTTAGGATTGAATTGACAAAAAAAAGGTTTAAGACTGAATTGGCATAATTGCAATAGGTTTAGGACTTTTTTAGTAATTTTCCCATATAATGTAGCTTCTTCTGTCTTCTAGTTCATAACTTATTGTAGAAGCTGTGAACCAACTAAAACTCCTTTACTTGGGTATTCAAGGTTGCGATTGGCTATTGGTGCTAGTCTAAATTTAAGGACAAATTCAAACGAAATCTGGGTCTTCTTTTCAAATCCGATGAGCCGTAAGTCCAGTGGATATAGGCAACTTCCTGTGCTAGAAATTTAATCCTTATATCAGTGGCTTGATGTTTATGTCCACACGTTGATACCTAAATTTTGGCGATCCATTTGAGTACATATTACATAGGAAAATTAGGAGTCGATCCCGACACCTAGCAAAAATAATAATTAAACTGCATTTAGTTTTTAGGAGCATTCATTATATGGTTTAATTACATTAATTGCATATTTTTTGTACCGGTGTTGGATGGATTTAAATGAATGGTTTTGGACTTAATGGAATTGGACTAAACCCGCGAGGATTAAAAATTTTGGCCTAGTCCATTCATTTTTGTGCGGGGGGCCCTCCACTTGAAAAGAATTTTCATAAGTTCACGATCTAGGGATATGCGATCAAGCGCGACATATAAATCGTGCAAAATGTTATATTCTTGATTGTGTGCATATTATATGTTTGCCATATATTTGGTGCATAATTCTTGATCAAGAACCGAAAAACAAAGAGACTAGAAAGAAAGAGATTCTTTTCCAAGTCTTGAAAGGCGTAATTTTGTTGGTTTAGGAGTGGAATCTTGGCTGAAATACAGACAATATTCTGATTTGGCGAGGGAAGAAGACAAAACAAATATAAAAGGAGATGTGTGCGAGAGGGGAGAGGAGGAAAGAAATTGCGTATCTTGATTGTGCAATATGTGGTTGGAAAGAGGAAAAAATTGTATATTTTCTTTCCTTGGTGGGCTCCATTTCTTTGCATATAAAAAAGATGATAGCACGATACGTGGGGGGCTTTCTTTTGGGGTCTGATCACACACAAGAACATAGAGAGAAAACAAGAGAGTTAAGAGGGAGAGAAGAGTCGTCCTCTTCCTCGGGCGTGTGTCTACACGATCACGACCGAGACCTCCACGACCAGACTATATTTCTTGCTGCTTTCGTGCCTCCTCATGGCTGTTCCTCCGCTCATCGCTGCGTCACTTAAGTAAGTCGGCGGCAGTCCGTGAAGAAGTTGCTGCTGCTGTGCCCACCTCCTCCGACGAAGACGAGGAGCCGCTGCCCACGAGCTGTTTCGCCCTCACTTGATGCTGTCCTTGCCGTGATTCCAACCGAGATCTGAACTTCTATGTTTGGCTCGGTCTTCTTTGATTTTGCAGGTTCACCCAAGGTTGGCTTATTGTTGACGGAGTCATTATACTACGTCCAAGTGAAGTCCAACTCAGTGATACCCTTGCCAAACTGCTCATCACTGTTGCTGCTGGCCACTCTGCACCACCACGCTTCCAACATTCGGAGTTGTCCCTGCCTAAGCCCTTCACGCCTCAGACGCTGCTCCAACAGTCAGCGAGCGCCTAGAGATACCAGCCAGTAATTCCAAACAATTTTCAGCATATTCTCGGCGAGCCCATCCTCTCCGACGTTCAGCACAGCAGCCCAGCGGAATTAGTGCTCATCGCCAGCCGCCATAGCACCGTTACAATCCCGGCGAGCCACTGTCCCTGACCCGACGTTCACTGCAGTCAATTTTTCCAGCAAATCCCTGTAATCCGGCCGTTCCCCAGCAGGTCTGGCGTGTCTCAATCAATTTGGGCAACTCCCGGAGGTCCTCCTTTGAAATCCAGTAACGTCCAGCAACTTCACAAGTGTCCTCGCATTGAAGCTCCGTGAGTTCAAAGTCATTACCAAGTCCAACGAGTCCAATCTCGTTGGTCGTTGTCTTGTCTGATTCTCCATCGAGTACTCACAGTAACGTTGTGAGCTTGCTCGGTCCTTGCCTCACCGAGAGGTTATCGAACCCTCCCAGGCTGAGTCACACCGCAAGTCACCATCCGACAAGTCCCATGACCCGCAGTCTGGATCCGTCGTCCGTTTGAATTTGGAAACGCTATTCGAGCAATACGGCGGATTAGGTAAGAATTCTCATTATTCAATTTTCATATATTTTGTTGCCTAACTTGTGAAATTACAATCTTATTTAAATCTTTGAGTAATATTACCATATAATTAGGCATTATTTCCTAATTTTGTAACGTGCTGTGATCGACAGTCCGATTTCATGCTCGAAATATGACTTGCGATCACACGGGAAATTTTCAATCCAATCTCCTGCCCAAGATATGATTTGCGATTGTGTGGAAGATTAACCAATCCGATCCTCATACCTAAGGTATGATTCGTCAATCTATCCTTTCTAAATTTAAACGGATATGGATAGTATTTCTTTTGATTGGGTGTCGTGTTCATTACTATTTCTTTCCGTCTTTTTTTTTAATTGAATTGATTGTCTTTCCATAAATAAAAAACACAAAAAAAGGTAAAATTTGAGTAGATAATATATTGCATGTTTAGGATAAATTTTGATTATTTTCTTAAAATAGATTAGATTCTTTTCTTAGATTTTATTATTACATATTTAAAGTAGGTTAGTTATTTATTCCAAATTTAAATTAAAAAATATAAAAAATACCACGTGCATGTTATATAGATTAATTGCATCATGCTTGCATGTCAGCTTGCCATGTCATTCATACCTTGCCATGTGTCATTGCTTGTGTGTCATTAGAAATCGTATGTCTAGGTTCATTTACGTGCCATATTAGAGATGATGCATTTAATTATTGTTAGAATTTGGACATTTACATAAATCGTACATTGCATGTCATACTATACATAGAACGCATTGCATAAAGTTTAGTTTTTGTTAAATAAGAGAAAACCCTAAAAAATGTGAGTGAAATTGTGTGTTAATTAAAAATCATATTAGGGTTGTTGATGTGATTTTTTAACTAACATTGTAGATGCTTTCGTTGCTTTGAGGTAAGTCCCTATCTTATAATTTATTTATTGCTTTGCATTATTGAGTGTTATATTATTGGTTGTGCACCCGCATGATCACTTCGCATGTTAGTGGATAGGTTTAAAATCAATCCAAGTTGTTTGCAAATATTTTTTTAAATAAAAGAGAAAAGGTACCGAAAGGGCATTAGAGTAATTTAGTGTAACCAAATCTCGAGTCCATAATTTTTGGTTAGTATACTTTACTTGGGTTTCTAATCGGCCCACTAAAAAATAGATTAGTGGCGGCTCCTAATTGTAATGATTTGTATGTTAAGAACTTAAACCTTAAGTTGCGAATTGTTAAGGGCTTGGGAGAGCCCGAGTTAAGTTTAGACTTAATAATCCATTAGCCGAACCCCTAGATGATGCGCCCGAGGATAGGTCGCAACCCCACACAACCGGTTCTTTATTCGCAATGTCCTTGTCATATTGATAATATTCTTTATTTCACCTGTTTAAGACACCAAATGCAAATAGTCAAATAATAATCATGATAAATGGTTTGATCATCTTCAAAATACCCTTTCCCAACATATGATGCCAGGAGGGGGTGGTCAGGCCTAGCCAGGGGACAGCAGGCGAGAGGTTGCGACCCTCCCCTAGACCCGGGGTGGGTTGTTTGCCCTCAGCCAGATCCGAGGGAGGGCGGTGAACCTTGGCCGAGGCTCGGTGACCCTCGTCGCTGTCTCCCACCCTTGCCGACCTGTCATGGCGGGGCGGCGGCAAGGGGTTGCAGCCCTTCACGCCCGTCTCCTCCTCCTTTTTTTTACCTTATTATTTAAATATAATTTAAATATATTAATATAAAAAATTAAATTTAGGCTAAAATGATGTTGTTTTAGTCTTATGTTTCATACGTTAGCCTTGTCATCGCCACATAGGACAGATAAATTGTTAAAATAAGCCACGTCAGCATTTTCTATTAATAAGTTTGACAGTATTAACTTTAGGACTGGATTGAATCAATTTGTCAAATTTTAGGACTTAATTGCACTTTTTGCAAGTTTTAAGACTTAACTGCATTTTGTGACAAGTTTTAAGATTTTTAGTGAATATATTCCGATCATATAATAAAAGGATTAAATAAATTATGTACCTAGAAAAACTCCTTTATGAAAACCTTACTAATTAGTAATTACCCAGCGTTGCGTTGCGTGCACGCCTTATTTAAGTACAGCAAGAAACGACAATTTTTTCGTTAAATTTCACCAAAAGAAATTGTGTATATTATATTGCTTTCGATAACTGCATTAGTAACGGTCAAAAGATAGAACAGCATTTTAGAATTATTTCTTCCTCGTTGCGGCCGCTTTCTCAAAGTCAAACGACTCGAAACGTAAAACTCGTCGAAGGACGAGAGGCAGTTCAGCACCGCCCACGTGGCAAACTGCGGACATCGCCGTCTCTCTGTCTCTCTCTCTCTCTCTCTGCATGTAAATGATCGCTGGCATGTCGATGAAAGCCGCCATTGTTGCACCTGCAGAGTTCTGCTACCACCTTCGTCCGATAAAAGCTTCCACAGATCCCTAAGCCACTTCCTGGAAGAGAAGCGGTCCGCCTGAGCTCCGTCGCGGAGGGACTGCCTTTTCACCTCAAGATTTTCCGACCGAACTTCACTCTGCGATTCTTCGTTCGTCGAGATCTCAACGAGCACGAGAAGTCTTTACCAAAAAAAAAAAAAAAAAACGAGCACGAGAAGTTGTTCGTTCACATTCTCCCTCTCTCTCTCCCTCTCTGGGCTTCTTCGCCCCCTCCGTCGTTCCGTTCTCCATTTTCGGAATTTTCCTGCCGGTCTAAAGCTCGGAGGGGACGACCGGCGCAGCGTGAGTTGCGTGTGGGACACGGTGGCGTTTCTTCGGTAGCGTGTTCAGCATTTCTGCGGAAGGGGGGTGAACCGAATCTGATCGGCTTTTCTATCTGGGTCTCCCATGAAAGTCATTACGCACGGTATGCTCTCTCTCTCTCTCTCTCTCTCTCTCTCTCTCTCTCTCTCTCTCTCTCTCTATTTTCAATAGGAAAAGAGCACTAAAAGTTAGCCGACATCTCGTACGTCTGAAAGATTCTCTCTTTCTGACGAGGTTGATGCAGGGTCATCATCATTAAACAGTCTTGTATTTGCTTAGACAAAAACCTGGTTGAAGATTGCGTTTGAATATGTGAATGAAGTTGTTTGTCCAATTCTGGCGCTTCCAGATTCTGTAGATGTCCATACTTAATTGCAAAGCCCATTCAATAATCAGTAGACATTAGAAGGCATTGGGAACGCTCGGTCTGTTCGGTCCTTAGATCACCTTACCAAAAAAAAAAAACAGTGCACTTAGATCAAATTAAAATAAGAACAAATTATGCTCATGGGGGAGATGAGAGCAAACCGTCCAATTCGGCACGTAACCGACCAACTAGACTTGGTCAGAGCTTGTGATTATAATAAGCTTATACCAGGATTCATTTAATTCGAGTGTCGTCAGCAAAATTCGGTATTTTATGGGATGTCGATGGAATCGTTAAGGACACCTCTGGTGAAAAATTATTATTGTCAAGCACGTAAATTAGCTTGTGTCTGGGATCGGAATCGATCATCTTCCCGCCATATCTAAACATTTGAGGAGTTTATATGGCAGGAATCGTGTGGGCACTGTGTGACCAAACTTGTGACTGGAAGGGCTTCATATCTGTATATGTGGTGAGAAACAGCCAGAATGAGCTCACGGATTGCGCCAGGGTCTCTTCTCCATGGGAAACTTCACTCTAGTACATTACATTGTTTATCCATGGTTAAATATGGGCCATATTGAGGGCCTCATGCTGTTCACGTCGCATGTGTAGTGTTAAAGTTAAGTTCTCCATTATTTCTCCTGTAGGTAACAATTCGTTTTCTGTTTTTGACATGACATTGTTACTTTTAGCGATGTATCACAATCTGATTATCCATTTCATTTAGAACTATTTGCATAATTATTGTCAATATGGTGGGAGCTTGGGAGGCGATCCATCAGTTTGATATGTTGTAAAGTGACCTCTACTAGCAAATCTCTCTCCCCTCTGTCTAATGGTGTGGTTGCCATTTTGCCTTGTGGAATGTCCCCTTTTTTGTATGTCTGGCCACGTTTTATTTGGATTATGTAAAGGGGGAACCGTTGAATAATCTTGAATTTAGAAAAGTAGACAAGGACATTAGGTGAGTAGCCCTACGTACCATGATGTCCATTTCTTGCGAAATCTCTCGAAATACTGTTACATATTTGTCCTGCTGATTCTGCAGCTACCGCAAAATCATTTGATAGTACATAGCTCTGCTGGTGGGACATGGAACTCGAGAATGATGACCGGGAACCTAGACGAAGCATGTCTCATGGCAGGACAAGCAGCACTGGTTCCTCATTGAGACAACGCTCATTGAGTTTGTCAAGTGTGTTTCCCAATCAGCTGGATGATGACATTGAAAGTGAGAGGGTTTCAGAGGCTGGCGATATCGGGGATCAGGCTCTTAGCAGTAAGAGGTATAGTGCAAGTGGCAGTGTGCGTTTATCTACAGATCATGCTATAGAGAATGGAATAGTTTTTCCAACTCAACAGGACACCCTGCTGCATCCAATTGGTTTCTGGTCTCGCGATCCATCGAATTTGAATTCTGTCTCCCCTGTATCACCCGTGGTGGAGGAGATCATATCTCCTCTATCAACCGATGGAATCTTGAGGCCCATAGACGAAAAAAAGGTGAGTTCAAGAGCTTTTCTATTTATCTTGCTGTTTATATCTTGACATCGACATCTTTCATATTCCTTTCCAGTAAAGTAATTTTATCTATGTGTTACTGTGCAGGATGAAGAGAAATTGTTGCCTCAGTCATTGGAGTATATATCATGTCTTGTTCATCTTGCTGTTTTTGGGATTCTAGGGGTAATGTGCTGCTTCAACTTTTGGAAATTTTGGACTAGCCATGAAAAGAATATTTGAACTAATCCCGGATCGATCCAAATGATATGAGTATTTCCATATTAGAAACGACGATACTTCCTGTGTTTCCATGTGAAGAATTGATACTTTCTAGGAATAATTCGGGGAGATTTCTCGTGTGTCACCTGCTAAGATTCTTGATGTTGGAAGGCGGTATATCATTTAAGAGCCCTGAACAGTAGCTGTAATATATGTTAGAACTTCCATTGGCTTAGCGAATCACGCAAGTAAACATGGTATTTCCATCTAAATACAAAAAAGTCCAGTTCTGGCTTAGGAAGATCTAGTCCCTAACTCTCGGCCTTGAATGACTTGTCAAAAACTCGTTTCTAAGGGTGGTCACTAATAGTCTAATGCTTCTAGCGAGCAACAAAAATCTTATCTGTAAAAGCTCCTGGTGCACTGTTCTGTTTGCTGGATTGAATTAAAGATAATTTTACTAAATATTGTGAGTGTCTTCATCCTACGATGCTTCCACTAGCTCTATGATAATGTGCTTTCAGGATTGAGAGTGCTACGCATTGTCTTAGTAAGCCTGTCCCATGTTAGTCAACTATACACTCTCCCATCAAGGATTGTGTCAGTACCTTTTGTCTTGGCTCTGTCCTTAACTTCGGAATGATACTTCTTTATCATCAACCATCTTGCTAGTACCCTGCACTAAATTACTGTATTGATAGGTGATGACTTGATCAAGAAGATCATGTCTTATAGATTAAGTTTGTGGCTACTCTTCTCTTTGGAGTGACTCGGCTATTCGCCTGCAGTGATGATCATTACAGCAAGTCTGCATACACCATTGAGGATGTAAAATTGAGAGAGAGAGAGAGAGAGAGAGAGAGAGAGAGAGAGAGAGAGAGAGAGAGAGAGAGAGAGGTCAGTGTGGATGCTCGTGTGAATTGTTATTTATCAGCAAAGGAAACAAATTATGTCTCAGCAGTAGCATTTACCATTGAGTTTTAGTAAGTTATGACCAAGCTAGTAGTGAAGACTGTAAAGACTGACTTTTCTAGCCCATTAAGTACCTTCTGAAGCTTCTTTTCCCTTTGAATTTTGTATCAGCGTTTATTTATTATTCATGGGAGTCATTTGGTCTTTTTTGTCCAATTTGTAGTATATATAATTTTTATTGATCTGTAGGTAGGCCGTTGGTAAAATACAATAAGTATAGTCTGCAGAATTTCATGTTTAGTTATTCTAATAGCTTCCTGATGAGCTCCGATGCTTCCGTTTTGGCTAAATTTTTTGTTTTTTTTCGTCATGTCCGTTCTCTCAGGTTTTATTTGTTAAATATTGCTGTCTTGGCTTGCAACTTAAAATTATGCACAGAAGACGGAGACTGACATTTGATGAGTCATGACTTACAGGTCTTAACAAGGTATTTACTTCAAAAGTTATTTGGCCCTGCAATTGCTGGAGTGACGAGTGATACAACTATATTATACCTTGATCTTCCTTCAAACATGGTCGCATCTCTCTCTCTCTCTCACTCAGAGTTGCCTGCCCACACAGATGAACAGAAAACCGTATGCATATACTTCATGAATGTGATGAGATCATGCACATGGCATGCAGTGTTTTTGTGCTTAAGTTCACACGGGATCAGAAACGTGCTTATTGGGACATATTCATGAGGTGCATGCTAGGATACGATGGGATTACTTGGATGACTCATTTTGTGCTCTTTGAACTAGTATTTCGGCTAGATGTTGGAGTTATGTCATTGGAACCGAAATACACCCAAAAAATTATCTCTTGATTTGACATGGTTATTGATCCTTGAGTGTACTTATCTTTCCTTCGGCTTAATACTTCATTTCAGGTCGGTTCTTTTCTGATGGGGTGGTTTGGTGTTGTATTCAAGCAAGATATATCCGAAGTCTCTGACTTTCTAGTGATTGGATTGTCAACTGGTTATTTGGGAAGCCTTACGACATTTAGTGGTTGGAATCAGAAGATGCTTGACCTTAGTGCAGATGGCAAGTGGCTGTTTTCAGTCCTGGGATTTCTCATTGGTATGTAGTCATGGGAAGACTTATGTGTTAGTATTTACACAAGAAACGGGCATTTTCAATTTAGCTGCATCAGCTTTATCATGGTAGATTGTTGGTACCAAGTGTTATGTTCTGATTCCATCGACATGGAATGACTAGCCTTATATCTATAATTCTTTGCAGGATTATTTCTTGCAGCCTATTCCATTGAATTCGGGGTGGAGACAGCAAAGGGCTTCCGTTGGTTAATGAAGAAGCACCCTACGAATTCTAACAATGGCATATCTGCAAAGAGCTGGAGAGTTAACAACCGTAAGCGTCACTTGTCTATGATTCTGGTGATGGTACTGTTGTTGGGGTCATTTTGGGCTCTTAGTGCGATAATGCTGAAACATGAGTTTGGAAATGGAAGCAGTGATGCTCAACTGTGGTTGGGTTGCGTCGTCGGGCCAGTAGGTGTTTGGATCCGGTGGTTCCTAGCACGACTTAATGGGCGTGGGCTAGGAAAGACTGGTCTTTTGAAATGGGTTCCATTTGGGACCCTGATTGCCAATGTCTCTGCAGCTTGTGTCATGGCAGCTCTCTCTACTATGAAGGAAGCAGTAAGTCCACAAACTAATTTCAAGTTAGATAAATTGCACCAATACTTCTGCCATTGGAGGGTTATTATGCTCGCACCATTTGCTGAATATCTGAACTCACATCTTAAAAGCCCCACCAGATCTGCTTGAATATCATGTACACTGTTGAGTGAAATAGTACTTCCATATCTGTCTCGTGTAAGACAAAACTGGTAGACATTTGTTCAGATTACGAAGAAATGTACATTTTGGTGACCCTACTTTAACTTGGTCCGGTTCGTGTACATTGTAGAAACAAAAGTGATCTTTAATATCTCGCGAATCTGTTATTTGCTTGTTATTTGCTTATACTTTTGTTAGATCCACGTTAAATGCGACAGTTATCAGCAGCTCTAGTTATATCAATTTGTATTCTAATCATCTTAAACTTTTTTTTGAAGGTGAATACCAAGACTTGTGACACAGTTGCCACGGGCATCCAATTTGGACTTCTAGGCTGTCTGAGTACTGTGTCGACGCTCATGGCCGAGTTCAATGCGATGAGACAAAGTAAACACCCTTGGCGAGCTTATGCATACGCGATTGCTACAATCGCCGCCTCATTTGGCTTGGGAATCCTGATATCCGATCTCCCTGTTTGGATAAAAGGATATGGGTAAGCATGTCGAGATGGCCTCCTCCTACTTTACTTTAGACAACGCCTGAGGAACTCGAGAGGAGACCAGACCTGTGCACAGACAAGACGAGAGAACTCGTCTGAGTTACACCACCTAAGAGCTGTTTCATGGTGCTTCGAGCAAGCTGCATTATATACAAGTATGCATTTACCCCCATGATCGAGTTTTGACCCTGCACATGTTTGAGGAGATAGCAAGTTACAACTTACACGAAACCGAGTCATTGTATTTCTCACTTGTGATATGTATTGGAAGACCTTGACCTGTGATCCAAAAGAAAAAGCTTATTGTTGACGTGATGATCGAACTCCATTTCTTCACGCTTCTATGGCAGCAAGAAGAAAGCCCCTACTGACTGATATCTGCGGGGAATCACGGGATTAGAGCACTTCAACTTGGAAGCAGAAATCCCACCTTTGATTGCTGCGCAGATCTGGTAAAAGAGCTCCCCTGCGGCTTTATAAGATTGCTGGAAAATCTGGGCATATGGCGAAAATTTCATCGATGAAGCCATGGGATACATGCTAGAATCGATTGAATGATAACGAGACGTTTCGGGTTTTCATGTCTACAGACATTTGATAAAAGGAACCATCCGCCTGGGTGGTGTCGCTAGAACGGGCGCTCTTCCTCTCGCAAAAGGTTAAGCGTTCGAATCCCGGGCGCTGCAAGGTGACTTAACTGGTGGCATGTGTGTGGTGGCTAGCACGTGTCGCCTCCAGGGTTTACCCCCGGCTGTCGGCCGTGCGGGGGTTTCCTGGGTTATAAAAAAAAAAAAGACATTTGATAAAAGAAATTTCGTCATAGTGGCATATGTTTCCAGAACTGTCTAATTCATAAGAAGTTCTGAGGATCTTACATTAAGAGTATTTTCACAATGTCTCCCCTCTTAACATTCGCATACAAAGAACGTTTCTACATGCAATCGCTCTGTTGCGAATTGATTAGCTTCACTTCATGTCAGTGATGCAATAGATGCAAATATATTTCCGTTCAGCGATGCAATAGATGCAATAGATTAGCTTTATAATAGTAGAGTCTAATGAACAGAAGTCATCGATGAACAGAACAATCGATAACTTCAAGAGAATCGATAACCATCCAATAAAGTTATCGACATCATCATGTAATTGCCTAGTAACTATATTTTCAGTTATGTAATTTCTTGTGGATAAGTGTTGCTAGATTATAGGAGATTGTGTAACTTCTTGTAACCACCAATAAGATTGGGAAGTTATTTCTTTTTCAGTAACTGTTGTATGTCGTGTGTAACTGTCGACAGAAAGGTATAAATGCCCTATGTGTGCTCTTGTAAAAGATCCACAATCAATAAGAGAACTCAACGTTCTCACAAATTTATCTTTATCTTTACTTTCTTGCAATTTAAATGGCTCGCCACGATTACGTCCAATTTTTGTAACCTTTATCATTTACTTGTCCAAAATAAACAAGGAACACTTTGCAACCTTTGTATATTCATATTGAGACATTCATATTCTTGAAATATATTTCATCGACACTTTGCAATGAAACATATTTTTGGCACGCCTGGTAGGGCATATTTTGTTGATTCGAGGAGATTGATGGCAAGAACCATAACTTAAGAAGAGTCTACCAATGCCGCTGGCAACAACAACTCATTACCAAAAACTGGTAATGAGATGGCCGCCCATTTTGATACTTCCTCCGTTGGGAGAGTGGCATAATTTAATCCACAATATGAAGTTGATCTTCTGATGCATTCACTATAGAGCAGTTAAGGGATGTTGCTCCAAATTCCAACATGGTGTCAACCATGAGAAGAATGTTCAAAGAGTAGTATGTTGATATGGCCAACTACATTGCGAGTAATATATTTGATGAGATCAAGCCGATCGTTCGCAATGCTGTGAATGATGCCTTGTCGCAACCAAGATCATTCAACCAAAAACTATAAACAAATCCAATGGTAACATAGTATGTTCTTAGTCCCTCTCCATTTTTTGGGGCTAATGTTGGTCAACATAACCAAATTGGTAACAATAATTTAGCAAATCAAACTGGGTGATAGCCCGGTCAATTGCCAAACATTGAAAATGTAAGGCCAGTGGCTCCATTGGTGCCACCCACTGTGAATATTTCTGGTAGGCCTAACATGCCTATTAACGTAGATAATCCAGCAAGACCAGCATCACTGCCTAAGGGGAAAGATGGCTAGCTAAATCCATAATTGAACCCAGCATAGTTTGTCAAATAAGTTCGACAACAATTGGGATTAGATAAGGATGTTATCATACCTATATATAAGAAATCACATCCTGAATGGGTCGATAATAAGCCTAGTCCAAGAGGTTTCAAAAAGCCCAAATTTTCCATATTTATTAACGAAGATGAACAATTGACCATCTAGCACATAATTCAATTTAAAGCCTAGTGTGGGGAAGCAAGGACAAACGAGTTTTCAAGATATAGATTATTTCTCGTCCTTATCAAAAACTGCTTTTATCCTATACAATAATTTACCCCCTCAAAGTCCTATCTTGATCAAACTTTACCTATTCTTATTGATGATATCGTCCATCCAATGTTAATATTTATATTCATGTGAATACCTTCTAATATACGATGTCATGTTTACTGAGTTGTGCGAGCATAATAACCAAATAATAAAGATTGTAAGTTAAATGATCATTCATGGTTTTGATGGCAAGGACTCTCGGCACTCAATTTATGATACCTTTTTAAGTAAAATAATATATATATATATATATATATATATATGATGAGATTGCATGTTATAAATGTCTTTTATAAATGTATTGCTCGAGCGTGACTATTATTCAAGATATATGGGACTTGGACCATGGTTTTTGCAAGTTAATTTAACTAGAACATTCTCTGACCAATTGGCCAGGACCCGCATGGGAGAGATTCACTTGTGTGCTGTACTAAGGATAAACGTGAAATTATTTGAAAGCTGAGTTATATCTGTTCATTTTGGAATCGATACTTAAAAAGATGTTTGCTTAGCAGAGTCGAGACGGGACAATTTAAAGACAGAATAGTCTTCCCCTAGCTATCTTTCATATTTGGAACCATTTTCTTATGACAAGGACATTGATAGTTGAGATATGTTCCTTGCTGAACTATCTTTGCATCTATCCCCAAATGGAGCAAAAATTCTCTAATCAGTCTTCTGATTGATGGGTTGTAACCATTTACATCACCCGTAATTAGATTTAATTAAGTTTGCATGTGAGTGATATTCATAACTTGTGATGCACTAATTAAGGGTATGGTTGGAGGACCTCCAATCAAGAATGGAGGAAAATGTAGCCCTGCTTTGGACATGCAACAATGTATTGTTCATCGGATTTACTACGTTCGGATTCCAATACACGGCAATATTTTTTCATGCCTCCAACATGACAATATGTTTTTAAACATATAAATAGCCATCTACTTCATTTTCTTTATTTAGCTAAGTTTGTATGTGAATGATATCCATGACTTGTAACTTGCCAATCAAAAAATATGATTGGAGAAGTTTCATTCAAGAAAAGTACTTCCTCACTGAATATAAGAAATGAAGGAGAGAAGAGAGTAGAGACTGAGAAGAGGGGTTCAACCGGATTGTAAAATCACCCATACTAAAGAATGATGATAATTCATGAAATTTCCATTTCCAAATTGATCGAATACTGGATATAATAATCTCAAGACTACGTCCCAATTGCTATAGTCATATATAGACTTAATAGGATAGCATAATATTATCAAACTATCAGGTCAAATCTTGGGTAGCTTGGAGGTCAATCCTTTTTCTTGAACTTAGGGTTCTCTCGAGTTCAGTTAACTTCAGGGTTGGGTTGGATTGGGTTTCGGTTCTAGTTTTGCTTGGGTTTGGCGCAATTATTTTGGGTTTCAATCCGTAAAATTTCTGCTACATGATATCTAGGTCAAATTGAACCAGTCTTGAGTCAGCTCGCGGGTGGGTTAGATCAGATCACATTTATCTCTAGTGCAATAAATGTAAGTGTTGTTGTCGGTTATGTTCGTATATTAGAAACCGAAATTAAATGTCAAGAAAAAACAAACCTGAAAGCAGCACAAGCAAATAAACAAAATGTTGATCCGAGTCCGACGAAATAACGTCGTGTCCTTAAGACGAATTTGGCCCCTCAATCAGTACCCGAGGATATCGGACAATCGTCTCCCAGGATAGAACGGATCTCGTTCCTCCGAAACGGTACTTATCCGGAGAACTCCAACGAACGCAATTTGCAGAACAATCGCACAAGAAATGATTACGATGAAGTGAATATGCGTAAGTGTCTCGGGAAAATGTCTCTGGGGAATGCAAAAATGTCACGAAAAAAAAAATATCATCCACCGAACTAAACCGTTCGGATATATGGCGAAAAATTGAAGAGAACCGGTTCGTAACAACGTGTCTGTTCGAAAAAATAAAAAACCGATAGAGGGTGGACCTTGAACCGAGCCGGCGGCGGCGGCGCGCGCCCGGGGGGAGTGGACCGAGCTTGATGTAAGTCCTCTCTCTTCCACAAAAGTGGGGTACCCCTTGAGGCCCAAACCCATTTGTGAGGCTCAACTATATGAACCCATCTCCGATCTCTCTTCTATCCTATGTGGGACACTTTCACCCACACACTTCTCATTCAATTTTATGGGATTTTGGCACAAAATCCCAACAGTAAGAACTTATTTTGAAATGAAAGAAGTATGCTTATGGGCTCAAGGAGTTAGGTTGATTGTCACCTCGCAATGAATCCCGAACTGCCACCTTTCAGATCATGTCTATCTTTAGCGGAATCAATATAGGAACTAATTTTAGATAGAAAGTTATGCTTCTTCACCCAAGGAGTCAGAGCTGTTGATTGTCACCTAACAATGAACCCCGAATTTGTTCCTTCTCTATATTTTTTCTTGAAGCAACCACTTCTAGATATATTTCCATAGAAAATCCAGGGAACAAGTTGAGCAACTTGTCAACTTGCACCGCCTCAAGAATTCTCCGAAGGGAAATCTGCCAGAGCAAGTTGCAGGCACTGAATGCTTGCAGGACTCCACCAGACTTAGCTCCCCTATTATTAAGAGGAGATGGGGCTCCATGCGATGTGTGTAAAGAGTATTGAATCGTGTGTGGTGCTGTGGAGTGAGGATTATATGGGAGTGGGGTCTGCATGAGGAGGTGAGTGACGGAGCGTGACGTGTGCGCAGTGTGTGACGCGAGAGTGGTGTACATTAGGGGTGTCAATGGGTCGGGTCGGGTCGGGCTTTTTTAATATCCGACCCGACCCGAAATCTACAGGGTCATGCTTGACCCGCCCAGACCCACCCAAAACCCTGTTCATTGTACACCCCCAAGTCCGGGTCGGGTCGGGCCGGGTCGGGCCGGGCCATGAAGGTGAAAAAAAGAAAAAGAGAAAGTAATCTATTACCTTTCGTAATGACAAAACGCAATCGCCACCTCTTTCTCTGCAAATCCTCCATTCGTTCACACTCAAGAACACTCGATGTCGCTTCGGCGACAAATGGATCTCTTGTTCCTCATCCTCGTCACCCTCTCTGTCGCCGCCCTCCTCCAGGCCACCGCCGACCTCCTCTCCTCCCCCGCCGGGAGGAGGAAGAGCCTCCCTCTCAGGGAAGAATTCGTGCTTGAAGACCGCGAAGTGGTTGTGGCGACGGAGGAATGCAAAGACGTAGAGGCGTCGGACTCGGTTATCCGGACATCGTCAGTGTCTTAAACTCTGCCGCCCGAGTTCTGATGCATTAGCTTCAGAATTCTATCTGCTTTCGTCGGCAGATTGTTGATTGATTCGAGTGAGTCCTTCGTGCTTTTTCTCTTCTGCATCTTCTTCTCCTGTCTATCACCAAAAATTCGAAGCCGGGAAGGTAAGTCCAGCGAATCATTCGAGACTGTGTGTCACGCCCCGCACCCTACGGGCGCGCGATCATCCCTCGATGGTCGAACATTGAATGCGACGTCCCAGATACGTCGCCGACCCAACCTAAAATATCAGAGATTAAACACACGCGGAAGCAAATAGAAATAACCCGGACAATAATAACATGACTAAGGAATAGACATCGAAATATAATAAACACTAAATATTTTAAATCCTTCAATATTACAAAAAGGCCACCCGGCTTCCAAAAATCAACAACAGTTTTCAAAAAGGGGCGGTGGGTGACAAGCCTATCTCCTCTACAAAAAGGCACTCCGGCGGTCTCTCCGAGTCCATCACGGTCGCGGATCTGAAATGGTTATATAATAACCGTGAGACAGAGTCTCAATAAGCAACACCCTAAACCTAACCTAGGCTAATGCGTACCCAGACCAGTCTAACATGCAAACTACCAGTCGAAACAGTCAATTGCACATGAAAGGCTTACCTCGCCTCGAACCACGTGCCAACCCTGCATATTAGTCCAAACATGATAATGCAAGAATAAATCACCGCCACATCACGATCACCAGCATACACATTTTCACTCGAAATCAATCAATCCAACCCAGTACCCACACGCACATTGAACCAATCATCCACACGCACCATCAGTCAATTCGATCGACATCCACATGCTCAACCAATCAACCCAGTCACACGTTCAATCAGCCAATCCAGCCACACGTTCAACCAGCCAATCAGTCACACGCTCACCCAGCCAATCAGTCACACACTCAACCAGCCAATCAGTTACACACTCGACCAGCCAATCAATCACATGCTCAACTAGCCAATTCCCATCACACGCTCAACCAGCCAATCAGTCACACGCTCAAATCGCATGCGTGAACGCACATCTTTCTCACAACTCGCGCCACTGCGCCTCAAGTTCATTCTCACTGGCTCACAAGCCACACAATTCGATCAATTTCAATGGCCGCCGTCCGCACCTCCCAAGCCACGGTAATCATACAATTCCAACGACCGACGTAAATACGTCCCGGTCCAATCACACCTTTAACGGGCCACCGTCCGCACGTCTCAAGCCCGCATCCATTTGGCATACCAGCCAGTCAAGCCTTCACACGGACCGCCGTCAACACGTCCCAAGTCCGTATTCCAATTGGCCCATCGGCCGTTCATGCCTTCACACGGACCGCCGTCAACACGTCCCAAGTCCGTAGCCCTCCGATCGATCCGGGCTTAATCTCTCATAGGCAGGCACACGCCACTCAATTCAATTAAATTCACGCCAAGTCACATCAAATCACTCATACCCAACACTCAGTCCAAAAATCACAGTCGCCACCTCATCCACCAACCCGACGTTCAAGTCGGTCATGCACAATTTCACTAATCAGGCATACTATTTAATGTAATCTAAATTGTATAAATAAATCACCATAATACTAAATTAATGCTCGCCCTAGCCGTTCTAGCCCGAGACTAGTCAATGAAATACCCAAAAGACTAAGTAGGGTTTAGGAAGCCGCTTACCAAAATTTGGCCCGGGAAAAGTCGACTCGGGTTCAAAATTGCCCGGGGGAGAAGTTCTGACCGGGCGCGTGCGCGGGCCACACGGGCGCGCTGACCGGCCAAAGTGGGCACAATGGCCGATCGGCGTGCCTAGTGCGCGGGCGCGGCGAACGCGCGGCGTGCCCGGGGCGCTCGGGCGCGCGGACGAGCTACGCGCCTGGGCAACGGGGCACGGGCACAGGCACGGGCAAGGGCACGGGCGACGGGCACGGCACGGGCACGGGAGCGAGCACGGCGTGGGCACATCCACGGGCGACGGGCGTGCGTGGCTTGTGCGCTCGAGCCACGGCTCCGGGAACGCTCGGCAACGGGCTCGACAACGGCCACGGCCGAGTTGGGTGGCCGGCCGGCGAGCTACCTGGCCGGAGACGGCGACGGCGACTCCACGGCGGCGGGCAGCAGCTAGTCGGGGCTGGGCGAGTTGGCCGGCGAGCTTGCTGGCTGGCCGGCGAGCTGGCCGTCTGGTCGGCGACGGCGACGGGAAGCATAGGCTCGGCCATGGCCGAGGCAGTCCGGCCAAGGCCGAGCTGGGCGACGTGGCTGGGAGGGGAGGCGGCGACGGCGGCGGGGCGGCACGGCATGGCGAGCAGCGGCGGCGCGGGACCGGACCGTGCGGGCGACGAGCGGCGACGACGGGCCGGCTCGGGCTCGGGTGCAGCTGAACTGGGGGGGAGGCCGAGAGGGTGAGGGGGAGAGGCAGGGGGGAAGGGTGGCGACTGGTCGGGCTGCCGGGGGCAGCGGCGACGACGACCGGGTGGAGGCAGCGGCCGGGCGACACGCCGGCGGGCTGGGCCGGCTCCGAGCGCGGCGAGCAGCAGCGACCAGCTCGCTGTCGCGCGCGCGGGATGGAGGGGGAGCGGCCGAGGCAGCGGGGTGGCTGGCGGGCGACGCGGCGGAGCTGGTCGGTGGCGCGGCGCGGCGGCTGCGACGGCGGCGAGCTCGGCGGCGTCGGTGAGCAGGCGGGGCGGAGGCGGCAGTCGGGCGAGGAAGAACGAAGCAGGCTCGACGAGGAAGAAGAAAACGGAGAAGAAGAAGAGAGGGAAGGAGGAGAGAGAGAAGAGAGGAGAGAGAGGGGACAGGGAGGGGGGTAGGCCTGCTCTGCATGGGAGGAGACGTGCCTAGGGGGGGTAACGTGCGCGCATTAAAGGGGGGGAGGGGAAAGAGAGAGAGAGAGAGAGAGAGAGAGAGAGAGAGAGAGAGAAGGAAAGAGAAGGGGACGCACGCGCGGGGAGGGGGGGTCGGCAGAGGAGAGAGGAGAGAGAAAGAGAGGAAAATGAGTTGAAATTTTAAACTTAAACGGGATCCGATTGGACACGGTCCAAACTAAAAACCGACATATCGGTCCCGATTTAGTTTGGGAAAAAGGCCTAACGATCCCCGAAAATCCCAACAATACTCTAGGGCATACGGCCAAAATAAAATAACTCATACCACTCTACCAGGGAGGTCTACCAGTCCAAATCCGCACCCGATCCAAAAATCCACTTTTCCACTATTCCTGACAATCTCGATGCTGGCCACAATAATATCGACACCGTCCAATTTATTTCGTCTCGAAACTCCCGGAAATTGACTGCCAAGTTCAGGGTCTAATTTAACGACCGAGTTCGATCGAGTGCGATTCTAGCAGAATTTCTATTTTTTAAAAACAAGAACCCGAGAGTGATCAGTTCTCGGGCGAAATTTCATTATAAGCGCACTGACGAATTACACGTTTTATAAACCCCAAAAATGGGCCAAAATCCGGACTGTCACACTGTGCTAATCAAATTGCTCCAGAAGTTCCACCCGATCATTGTCGAAGATGGTAATTAAGATCTGGTGATGATGTAGAATCGAAATCGACTATTGAAGACAAGATGTTGGTCAACAGTCAAGCCAAACCAGAACGCAGATTCAACAAACCATCATTCCAAAATGGTCGGTGGATTGAGAAGACACGACCAGATAAAATAACTTCCAACTTCATTAGAACCCAGAAAAGTAAGAAGGCAACGCAATTAAACGAGCAAATGGCGACGGCCGGCTTGAAGCACCGGAAGAACTTGCTGCTGCTGCTGTGGCTCATCGCGGGGCTCGGCCTCTTTGCCACCTCCGGAGACGAGCCGTCCATTGTCGCGAGGCGCTAGTCTAGACTATGCAAAACGGAGATCAAAGAAACAATTCTTCTTGGAGGGTTCTTCTCCTTCTTCTTCTTCCTCGTTCGTGTGTTGAATCGTGGAGGGTGACACGGTTAAGCAGATCAAGGAGGTTCAGACACGGTTGCTTCTGGGTCTGCGGCGGTTCAACATGCTCAACATCTGGCCGCGAGTGAGCAAGCTCCTGCTCCGGCAGCGGTAGAAGGAGTTCTACGAGCTCATCGAGAATCGGAATCGCGTCCTTGTCCCGCTCATTAGAGCTCGATCCAAGGCCAAGCGAGAGCAACTGAACAGAGCCAGGGAGGACCTTCCTCCAGGTTGAGCACCTTCACGACGCCGTCCTCCGCGAGCAGCGTGTACCACCGCGACCGCACCCCGAGTCCCACCGGCTGGTCGCTCAGGTCGAGCTCGCACCCAATCGCCCTCGTGGAGTCCCCGTTCTCGTCCGACAGCAGCATGACGTCGTCACCGACGCCCAGGTTCTCCTTCCACGCCTACATCACGAAGGCGTCGTTCACGGAGATGCAGGCGATGTTGCCCACGCCCTTGGCCTTAAGCTCCCCGGCCTTTTCCACGAACCCCGACAAAGTGCTTCTCCGAGCTGGTCAGGGTGAAGGCCCCCGAGACGGCGAAGAGGATCGACTTCTTCTCGGCGGTGAGGGCGGAGACGGTGGTGGTCTGGAGCTCGCCGGCGGGGTCGAAGTAGAAGAGGGTGGCGTCGGGGAGCCTGTCGCCCATGGAGATGGCGGCGCGGGTGGCGGTGGTGGAGAGGCGGAGGGGCTTGCCGGGGGCGGGGGACGGCAAGGGGGGAGGAGCGGCGGCGTAGCGACAGAGAGGGGAGAGAGAAGGGAAGAGAGACTGAGAGAGGGAGATGGGTCGGCCCAGAGTGTTAATGGGCCGACCCTAAAATACCCTAACCCAATGAAACCCCAAATTTTATGGCCATATTTGAATAAAATTAAGGCCCGACCCCAAAATACTCTAAATTTTAGGGACGGGCCGAGTCGGCGCGGGTCGGGCCGGGCCGGCGCGGGTTTGATTGACACCCCTAGTGTACATTGTGGACACGAATGAAAATCATTCGTTTTTTCTAGTCCAATTTCTTGCTCGAAATAAAAAAAAAGTCTATTTTTATTTTCTAGACAAGTTTCTGAGCAAAAAGTAATGTTTGATGGTGATACAAAATTTCTATTTCCAGAATAGAAATTCGTTTAATAGGTTATTCTTAAATTTTTGTTCTTGGTGGGTGAGCAGCGGTGAGGGTAAGTGATAAGAAGAGTTGTTATTTATGTTTTTCTTTCAAAAAATAAAAAAAATATACTCCTCATTTCTGTTATAAACCTATTTCCGGGCTAAAAATTTGTTCCAGAAATAAAAAAGATCAAGTAGCGTTGCCAAACGGATTTTTTTCTTCTGGGAACAGAACAATAGAAAAATAGGAAAACAAAATTATTGTCATTCGCGCGGCCCGAGTGTTTTTAACATAATAATAAGAGTCTTATTTTAGTTGAGATATACATTTGAACTCGACACGAATTCGCCTATAAAACGACATGCCACGAGCGTCTCCTGCTTCACAACCCATTCGTTTCCTTCGATTGTCACCTCTTGAAACATTGCTGTCTTGGGCAAAAAATCATCCTAGTACCGCAGTGTTGAGGAAGAAAAATGGCGAATTCGTATGGGAAAATTCAGGAGGCGCTGAAGAAAGCTCAAGGTCCGGCGACAATACTCGCAATCGGCACCGCTAATCCTCCCAACGCCGTCTACCAGGCGGATTATCCAGATTACTATTTCCGAGTCACCAGTAGCGAGCACATGACCCTTTTGAAAGATAAGTTCAAGCGCATATGTAAGTACCAAAGGAAAACCATGATTGATGCTACATTTACTAAGAAAGAACGTAAAAAAGGATCATAATCTCCTTAATTCGATCTCTGAGAAATCCGAAAAGAAATTTACAATATCAATCGCCCTTGAAAATCTTCATTTTCTCGAGGTATTGTCGAAATCATAGTAAAATGTGTGATGATTAGTGTCAAAATTACTTATGTAAAGTCTAGACTTATCGGCTCTTGAAGTTTATATGGCGTTTCATAAACTTTCGGGTAACCGAGTCTTTACATTTATGCTTTGGATTATTAAAAAAAAAGGACTTTGCTAGCATAAAGGTTTTTGGATAACAGCTTGTTGCGAGTCACGTATTCTCGAAGAAGTGGATCTCACAAGAATTTATAATTATTTTTTATATGATTTTTTGCGATCCAGAACTGTTTTTTTTTTTTTGGGTGAAGGCGATCCAGAACTGTTATTCTCATAGTAGATCAAAGACTTTCATCCAATTATTTATTTTCCATAAATTTGTTGGGTACCACTATATCTTGGTAATGTGTTGTTATTGCAACTTCGTACACGAAGGCGAGAAAACGATGATAAGGAAAAGGCACATGCACATCACCGAGGACATCCTCAAGCAGAACCCCAACATGTGCACCTATGGCGTCCCGTCCCTGAACGCCCGCCAGGACATATTGGTCCCTAGCGTTCCGGAGCTCGGCGCTGAGGCCGCGGTGAAGGCGATTGAAGAATGGGGCCAACCGAAATCGAAGATCACGCATGTGATATTCAATTCGACCTCCGGGTGGCACATGCCCGGCGCGGATTTTTCTTTGGCAAGGTTGCTCGGTCTCGAGCCGTCCGTGAAGAGGATCATGATGTACCAGCAAGGATGTTATGTGGGCGGCACGATCCTGCGCATGGCCAAGGACATAGCCGAGAACAACCCTGGGTCGAGGGTCCTCGTAGTGTGCTCCGAGATCACCCTCGGCTCGTTCAATGGCCCTTCCGAGGCCAACCTGGATTTTCTCGTGGGCCAGGCGTTCATTGGGGACGGAGCGGCGGCCCTGATCATTGGCGCCGACCCGGACTCGTCCATCGAGCGGCCCTTGTTCCAGGTAATCTCATCCTCCGAGACGATCGTCCCCGGGTCAGAGGGCGTGATCGAGGGCCCTCTACGGGAGATGGGCCTCACGATGCGCCTCTCGCGGAGTGTCGCGGCATTGGTGTCCGACAACATGGAGGAGCACTTGAAGGAAGCGCTTGGCCCTCTGGGGATCACCAACGACTGGAACTCGTTGTTTTGGGTGGTTCACACTGGCGGGAGGGCGACCCTCGACCAGATCGAGACGAAGCTTGGGCTCAAACCCAACAAGCTCGGGGCGACGAGGCACGTGCTGAGCGAGTTTGGGAACATGGCGAGCTCATCCGTCTTCTTCGTGCTTGATGAGATGAGGAAGAGACTGGCGGAGGAAGGCAAGGCGGCGACGGAAGGCGAAGGAAGAGAGTGGGGAGTTCTCTTCGCGTACGGAGCTGGTCTTACGTTGGACTCCGTTGTGCTCCGTAGCGTGATTACAGGTCCCGCTCATTGATTCGACAACTCGTTCAAAGGGATCGATTCAGCCAGTGCAAGTGAATAAACGTCGGTCTTGAATAAATTTGATTACTAAAATTAGAGAATCGATCCTACATTTTATGTTCAAGGGTTGAATGTATTGGAGAAGACTGAATATCCAACGTACTCGTTTTTATTTCGCAATATCCAATAAGCTTATAATACAGCAGGTTCATTTTTTTTTTCTCGTTGCTCACTTGATGCATCCTTTCCTTTCTCAATATAATCAATATAGTTTTTCCATAAAATGGAGTGCAATGTCAAGTATTTTGATTGCCGTGGGGCGCCACCATAGCAATGACTAGGCACAAATAGTAGTGTGGATTGCCACCTCATGTCTATCATCAATAGGGGTGAGCGGTTCCAGGTTTCGTACAGATTTAACCTGAAATCTGGAACTTATCCGTTGGAATATGTTCATTATTTTTTGGAACTTCAAATTTACATTGTCACAGATTTCAAGATCGATTCCAGGGTCAACATAGGTTCTATCTATATTATTAATTGAACAATTGCAGTTAAACATCACCTTTTGTAATCACTACTTGCTATTACAATCCACTCATCACAATTTATATTTAGACACGCGATAAATATGAAACATTTGCAAAGTAAAAGTTTCATTTATAAAATAGAAGTTTAGACTAGTGGTTCCACATTATACACTTATCGTTGGACGCCGTGGAATACCGCAGGATTACACGAAGACACAGACCAAGAAAATTACAAAAACTTGTTTAAGGTTCCAAGTTCTAGATTCCATGTTTTATCTAACTAAACCTCGAAATCTATCCGTTGAAACAGCTTCCCCAATTTTGGAACTTGAAACCTACCGTGCATATTTTGGAACCTGAAATCAGATAGGTTCCCAACTATCCTGTTCTCAGGTTCCAGGTTTTGCCCTGGAACCATGCTCACTCCTAATCACCAACTTATCTTTTTTCTCCCCCTCCGTGATCTTAACAGAGTCGCTAGTTCCATCGAAGCCCCGCCTCGTTGCTTTCTCTCTATGTGCGCGCGCACACGGTCGTTGGGTTCAGAGGATCGCTTCAAGATATTGGTTTAGGAGTGACCCCGCACAATGATGAAAGGTTTCAAGGAGAACATGTGGTATTATCAAAATATGCATTGGTGATACCACAAGTATTCTTCCCCATATTCCCATTAAATTTCTTCATTTTTTCTAGAGATAATAGTTATTAGTTTTATCTAGAAAAAGACGAGCTGATTAAGAATATATAGATAAATATGTTCATCCTTCAACCAATGAATATAATGAATTAGAAAGAAGGAATAAATTTGAGACTGACTCTCTTTAAACAACAGGAAACCCTATATGCTTATTTCAATCCACAATTATGTTAAATCGCTTCATTGGATTATCTTAATATTATCGTAACACTCCGAGAATTATAGAAAGGATAAAGTTAGGAAAAGGTGAAAATAAAAAAACGAGAGATTATCTTCACCAAAAAAAAAAAAAACGAGAGATTATTTTTAGAGGCCTAAAAACCCATGACTAGAAGAAGCCCATCTTCTAGCTTAACCATAGTCCTAGTCCTAGGGCCACACTCAGCATATCTCCTACAACATCAAGAAAAGTCAACGCCAATGGGCTATGCCGACAGGGCCCAACAATCAAATCCTTTCATGTGAACTCCTTGGTGACCCTCTCGGTCAACGTATGGTTAACATATGGTCAGCCCATTTTAGTACTTATTCTTCCAAGGCAGATTGACAGGAGATGGCTTAGTCAACTGGAGAACCATCCGAGTAATTTGGCCTAACCTAATCAAGACTGGAATCACGCTCTGTAACTAAACTAAAATGATTTTCTTATTTAATAGGAAAGAAGCTACCAAAAGTCTCAAATTATATCCACTATGACACATCTACCTTAAGCTTTTCTTTGTGATACTATAAATCTCGAACTTGTACTGATGCGAGACATTTAATTCCCATCAAAATTTCATCAATGGGCACCGTTAAAAATCTACTTACATAGATAACAAAAGGCAAATGGTATTATCATGACTCCCACGTAGCGTAAGTTAAATAAAAATAATGTCATTTTGATTGGAAAATCACCTGTCGGGACCTTTATGAAGGGTAAATGTATCACACAAGTAGAAGTTTAAGTTTTTTGATGTCATAACAAAAGTTCAAGGTAAATTTGTCACAGTGGGCATAATTTTGGAATTTTGATATCACGAAAAATAGTTCGGGGTAACGTTGTCATGATGGATATAATTTAAGATTTTTAATGGCTTTTTCTCTATATATAGTATCATCGTAAGTCTCCATTCTCGATTAACTTTTTTTTTTGGGTCTTGACACTGCTGGTGACACACTTCATGACCTATGTAGCAGTCTTATATTTTTTTAATTATGAACATAGTAAAGAACCTCTTT
Organism: Syzygium syzygioides; assembly: GCA_031216285.1. Classification (NCBI taxonomy): domain Eukaryota; kingdom Viridiplantae; phylum Streptophyta; class Magnoliopsida; order Myrtales; family Myrtaceae; genus Syzygium; species Syzygium syzygioides. The sequence goes on from CM062247.1 coordinate 28,568,167, forward strand.
TAATTTTTCTTTGGCTAAGATTAAATTAGTCCGTACCGCTAACTTTGAGGGAGAAAGGTAACTACTCCAAAAAGGCAGTGACAATGGCCTCACCTGAACTACCTCCTAATGTCTCCTCCTATCGAATGGCTTCGGTCAACGTAATGTCATCATCTCGTCATCGTTCGGTCCACTAGTTATTCTCCCCCAAAACCCTAAGCCAAAACTAAAGTATTCACAAGTTCGTACATGTTTCTGTGCAGGGAGGAGCTGATACCCTTCTGAATCGGACAATGCGTATCCATCGCAGCCCACTTTCTTCTGTCGCTGTTACTGTTGCAAATCCTATGGATTAAAGAAGACAACGGAGCCAGGACGTACGTAAAGAAAGGTGGCCTCGGAACTAAACATGAGCGTACCCCTTTGAGGGAGACTGGGCGACTTGAGATTAACGATCCACGTGGAGGGCATCTGGGCACTTTGCAGGAGCTGCTGATTAAGAAAAAGACTTTGTTTTACTTGGTCTTATCAATGTTAGCTGAAGAATGTTGTCCTGAGAAAGTACAAAGAGATCTTCTAGGGTTAAAGGGCCTCGCACTGTCAACTTCTGCTAGATTTTTACTGTTCTTGTTTGCCGGAGCGAGTTGGTGGTTTGCTTCACGTAACCTGGGAAACAACATCGAAGTGAGTACAAATATGTTTCTTGAGCTCCCCAGGCAGCCCCACTTATGCTTCTTGAACCGTTTATGCAAGCCGGTCGGCAATTAGGTTTTTCACTTGTCATGTGCAAGAAAGTTACAATCATAAGCCATAAGGTTCAGAAGACTCTCAAATTTTTCTGGGGTTTCTTTATATATTTTCTTTTTTTACTGTGTCAAGACAACGAAATTAAATCTAGATTATGTAATTCTTCCCTAATTAATCACACCATTCGCTTCTAGATTACCAGGTTCTCATATGACCGTGTAAACGTAAGTCATCAGCCGATCTATTAAGGCGTATAATGATTTCTAACTCATTGCCAAGTGATCTATGCGTGGCGTAATTATCCACGTTATGTAGAAAGGCTGGTTAAGGTATCTTAACATGTAAGATCGATTTCTTTTGTTAAGCAATTGAAACAACAGAAATCAGCTGGGGGAGATTCCAATTGACAGTGGTTACGACAAGGTGAAGAGATTCTCATTCAGAAATTAATTACGCTTCTTCACCAAAGCGAAATTCTAAACTTTGCTTGCTCAATTTCGCAAGCTCCATCAGCCAAGGATCCAATCTGATAAAGCTGCATTAACCAAGGATCCAATCTGATACTTCTTTGATGAAACGATGGGCGAACGCATGCTTTTGTTTAATCGTCTGATCCCAGTCGATCTGCCAACTGGTGGACTGCGAATAAAGTATGACTTGAGTCTTTCTCAAATGGAGGAGAAGAAGAAAACAAAGAGACGGACAAAGAAGTGCCAGTTCCCGACCGTCCTCACCACAGGGTGGGGTTCACTGATTTGCCGGTAGTTTAACGAACAGTGCCCTCGTCGTGAGTCATTCCACCTTGGCCGTAATCCCTACCCTTTTAATTCTCGCATCTTTCTTGGGTTTTTTGGCTAAGGTGGAGTGCCTCCTGCATCTGGGGAACTTTCCATGAGTAGGGTATGCCTAAGTACTTAAGAACTATGAAAAATATCAACATTAGTGTATAAAGTTTTGCAATAGGTAGAACTAGTCATCGTATGCGGAATGTTAGAGAACCTGCCATAACATATGCTTTCATTTTAGATCCATCTTCCTCACAGTAATTGGGAAATTACGAAGTGAGAGTTTTCGTCTGGATCCGTCAACATTCTTAATTGAACTCAAATTAAAAACAAAAAAACAACGGATGCATCAATTCCTCCAGTCAATTGCAATTGCAAACATCCAAAATGTGGGGCTCTTCCTTATATTCTCACATCGTACTTGCACCTAAGAGTTGTTCTACAGGCTCAAACTTCTTCTTCATATAACTGATTTGACTTGATACGATGGAATTTACTTGACTTTTTATGTTTTTTGCAAATCATATAAAGCAATCCTAGGTAAAATATAGACCACCTTTCTTAATTATGCAAATGATGTGTTCAAATTGTAGCGATTGTTTAAACTAGTACACAGTGATTGAATTATATTTAGACATCCAATCATTATTTTTCAATCACTTAAGGCACGAAATTTAGAAAAAGATATAGTACTACTAGCATTTCTCAATGATATAATGGGGTACCATATGGGTACCTCTTTTTTTTTTTTTCGTGTTCTACAAGAATTACTAAATTAATATCTATTCTTTGCAAAACGATGCCATGCTATATTAAATTCTGAACTAATGTTCAAATTTTATCTACATGTTTCATAAATAATTTTGTTTTGCTTGTTGTTAATCGATAAATGTAATGGCAACAAAAATCACCGGAAAAATTGCGAGGCTATAGGTTAAGGTCTTGTATGTACAAATTATTTTACTTTTTTAAGTTAACCAAGCAGATAGATTCAATATTAACATTATGAACATAGATCATGTATTGTCGACACTCTATTATATGTTATAGCACAAAAAATTACACACATATCTATCATTGAATCATAAGAAAGAAAATTATGTCCTTTTCAAATGTTCAATCTAGGGAGATTTCACATCGCCGTTATATTAGAGCAAGAACCAACTTTTGATAAAAATAAATTCTCCCTCAGACGATATTGATTTTCATTTACATTTTTACCTGTAAAACACAATCAACTCCATCGAATAATTTATAATGTGACTGCAACATTCATCTAAAAACAAAACGTATCATTCTATCAAACTTTCATAGAGTCATATGTTTCCGTGCATCACACGCGTTTCATTTCTAAATACATACTATGGTCAACATAACATTTGGCTTTATTCAAGAACAAAAAATAATGAGATTTGGCTCAATAGGAAGGGCTTCTTGATTTGAGGGTCAAACTTTGGTGACTCTACCCATAAAATCGTTTTCTTAAATGACAAGTCTGCCTAATGTACTGCGCATGACACGTACCATTAATGAATATCTTCGGTTTCCCCGCAATATTCAAGAGTATTCTATGGAGGGAATCTGGAGCTGTTCCAAGGAGACGAAATATCACATGTCATTCTGAGCATATCCAAGGGCATCTTCACCCAAGAATGAAATAATATTAGTTGCAGGGGTTGACAATCATTTGCATTTCACTACGTCAAAAAACTGATGGGCCATTCCCTTTTTTTTTTATTTATTTTTAGTATATTTAAAGAGTTTCTTTTATTGCAGAAATGGGCCAATAATAGGGTGCTTTGAAGAGAATTATGTATGTTTAAAACACCCAGCTGCTTTCCTTGCCAATTCATTCACGGCATTGACGGTGATGGGGGTGAAAATGAATTAAATCAGATTGAAATGACAGGAAAAAGGTCATATCCATCCACTAGCGCCTAAACAGATAAAGGACCATCCTCATGTAATCAATCATGGATGCATAATTTGAGATATTTGGGAGGAAAGCACATAGATTGCAAGTTAATTAAATTAAAAATGACTAATAAGCGATGACTTCTCTCAACCATGGTACGAGTTGTTGAACTATGGTCATGAACGAGGAGGCAATGCTTAGGCCATCCATCGGGGTTTATATAGTATTCAACGATTGCAATTGAAATAATATGAAAGAATGTAAAATCATCTTTGAACAATCTTAGACATGATGTGTTATGATCTCTATCAAAATATTGTTCTACATTGTTTGATAACGGATTAAATAAGCTCTATATATTCATGTAATTTCCCTCTACTTATTAACTGAAGCTTTTGAGTTGAATCTTTTAACATGGTATCAAAACTAGTGCTACCCCTTTCGCGTATGTGAGTTCACCCCCTCATCAGTCAAATTCCGCATACCGCTCTTACTTTGACTTGCACATGAGATGTGATATTGAAATATTATCCTACATTGCTTGACAACGAGTCCTATATACTCTTTATATTTATGGGGTTTCTTTCAACCTATTAGCTTAAGTTTTTAGATTGGGCTTTTTAACAATCTTAAGTCTTTGGCCTTAATTGAGTTGTGATTACAAATGTTCTAGACATATATTACAAATGTTCTAGTACAAAGTTCTCTTTGCCGCTCATTTGTAAGGTCTTTTCTTGGCATAATTTTTCATATCAATTTCATCACGATGATATAAAAAGGGTTTGAATTGACCTTCTTTCCATTAGTCTTCTTGCTTAGGAAAACTAGGCACCCAACCCTGTCCAACAACTTGCCAATGAACACGACAATTATGAAAAAATAACTCTGCAAATCAGCTTATCAAATGGCTGGCTGGCATTATATGCTGGCAATAAAGAAAGAGTTACGTCTTCTAATTTGATAAGATTCCATGTATCCAAAAAATATGATTAGCCGAAGTGGTTTGACATGAGTGTGGCTACCGTCAGACGCGGGTGCTTCAGCTCCAGTAACATGTCCATATCACTTCACTTTGTGCCGGCCTTCCCATTTGTATTGAACAAAAAAACAAAGAATGATGGTACCCATTTCTCAGTTCGTCTTCATTAAACATATGATTTGCCAAGAATTGCCTACCTTAATTCTTTCTTATGTTTTATAGCTCGTGGTTCTCGTTCACAAGTTATAGCTGCACATGTACATACATGGGAACCGTCGTGCGAGGTGCAGGGGCTAGGTAGCTTAGTGCATGGAACGAACCCGACAGTTTTGTTTTCGGAAATGAGTCAATATATCGAGTTGACTCATACTTCTAAGAACTTCAACATTTGAGCGAGGATGAGCCTAGTTAGGTATGTCAGTGGGTGCTCGATTGGATTTCATTATGCTAAAGGGCTGTTGAGTTTTCATTGCATCGTCCCAATAAAATAGTATATGGTATCGCCGAGTTGATTGGAGGCCCGTTGTTTATCTTTGTCTTGATGGATATTTCCAAGGAAGAATCGCGTTGGTCTTTGTGGTCTTGAGTAAGGGTGACAATCCTTGATACGACAAGACAACACGGCTCAAACACGACACGATGGGTTTGAGGCTAATAAATTTCGTGTCAACTTATGAGACATAACTAATAATCGTGTCGTGATCATATTAACCCGCGATGAAATTAACTTATATTTCCTTTTAAGTTAATGGGTTAGGGTCCACACAACTTGCGTGACCCCTTAAAATCGGTTGATTAAGACAACTATTATACCCATGTTGTTCACTATTAGGAATTTGAGTTGACAATATTTTTATTGCCTATGTAGGCTTTTTAATTCAACTTCATGAAATTTTGTTAACAGGTTATTGCAATTTGAAAACAGACTTATAAAGATTGAGAATACTTCATGTTAGGTTTATGCTGTCGAGTTGATTTTGTGTCTTGGTTTGTCATGGATTTGTGTCGGCCTGTATGCCCGTTATGTAACTGGATTACACAGATGGTGTTGTGTCAACCCAACAATTTTCTAGTCATGTTCGTGTTTCAATAACTAGGTCGAGATGATTAACTCATCGTGTCATATTCGGTTGACCTATAATGTAGTATATCATTAAGTCAACATGACACAAACATGACCCACGAACATGAATTGCCAATCCCTAGTTTTAGGGTGATGATCAATGTTAAGGTGCATAGTGAAGGTGTTAATAAAGGAGCCCCGCATCAAGTAACTAATTAGGGATGCAGCATGTAATATGCCTATTCTGATCATAATTAATAGGCATAACTTTTTGAGGGAAAAATAGTTTCAGTCAACGATATTCCCAGATGAAGGTATAAGATTTCAGTTGATGTCCTTAATAAGTAATGTCAAAGCCAATGGTTAAACGAAGGGCCTGCATTGTGATCCGATGTTTGGTGAATACCTCCAAGAAGAAATTCACATATCATCATGATTATCATGGTTTGGACTAATGGATGAGACCACAGGCAGAGGTATGCGTTGCGATAATGAAAATTACCAAAAAAGCCCTAAACCTATTATAATTGTGCCAATTTAGTCATAAACTTCCTTTTTTGGCCAAATGAGTCCAAAACCTCTTGCATTTGTATCAATTTTAATCAATCCAGCCAAGTTTGATCAGAAATTGCTAACATGGATGCCGGTTATCCTATGTGACGCGATCGGCACTAATGTGGACAATTTTAGTAATATTTTAATATTTATTTTATTATATTTTTCCTTTTTTTTCTCCTTTTTTTTTTTTTTAAATTTCTTCCCTTAATCCCCTAGCTAGTCACTGGACCTCAACGATTGGCCAGAGGCGACCTTGCCGGACTTTGCCGAAGCTCGGCCCCGCCAACCTCGCTTGCCCTCGGTAAGGTCGACCTCGCTAGTGGCCGGCAAGGGCGAGATTCACCCAACCATGGCTAAGTCGACCTTGCCAACAACGGCAAAGGCAAGCCTCGCCTTGGCTGGGTGAGGCTCTACTAGTGAAGGCGATGTCGAATTTTTTTTCAATGGAGCTCGGGATCATCTCAGCGCCACCTCCTTAACTTCACTCGCAAGGAGAGAATCTTTGCATCCGTTGGAATCCCGTTGCTGAAGCAACTTTTTCCTCTGTTTGTTGAACCTTCAATCTCGAGGTTCGTCTTCATCCTCAACTGGCGAGGTCGAGCCTCACCTTCCCCGTTGCTGGGCGAGGCTCGCCTTATTTGGTAGGGGTGATTTGTCCCTAGTCTAGTTCGGTCCCACCCAGGAACTAGGAGTAGGACCATCACCTCCTGGAACCAGACTAGACCATATTGATTGGTCCGGTTTGGTTCCTAAGTGGGTAAATGGAACTGGTGGGGAAGAAAACTGCGGGAGAATATATTCGGTGGTGATCGTTTTTAGTATTTGTGATTAAAACGACCAATTCTTGGATGCAGAGAACTTTTATAGTTTAAGCTTCACGCCAAATGACTTCCCTCATTTCAGTTCCTTCATCACGCCTAAGGCAAAAACTAAGGAAAAGATACTAGAAATGCAAACTAAATATTGACAAGAAAAGGAGGGAAAAAACAAGGAGAGAAAGTGTTAGAGGGTTGTACATCGGTTCGAGTCTCCAGACCTTAGCTAGGGGATGGACTTCATCACAGCAAGCCACTACTGCTTCCTTAATCAGAAAGGGACGAGAGTCGAGCTTGAGATGAGATTGTGAGAGGGAGGCATTGAGCTCAAGCAGAAGGGACATGACTTTGGCGAGAGAAGGTGGCGCCGTTGGAGAGTCGAACGAGGACCGAGAGGGAAGAGAGGGAAAGAGCAAGGCATGAGAGCATTGAGAGGTGAGATACAAGAGGGAAAGAGGAGGCAGCGAAGGGATTAGGGTTTATTTAGTAAAGTATTCTTTAAGAAACAAAAATAAATAAATAAATTGGTCTGGTCCGATTTTTCTCTTTGAAGCCGGGAACCAGACTGAAAATCACTGGTTCCATTTTTATGGAACTAGAAGCCGAACCACCACCCTTGGGAACTGTCAAGAACCGGCCAGTTCAGTCTGGTCCAGGTGGTTCTCAATCGGGGGGTTCTTTATGCACACCCCTACTATTTGGCCACTGTCAACCTCGCTAGTGGCCGATTGGGGCGAGCTTCACCAAAGGCCAGTGAGGTTATAGAGGTCCAGTGACTAGCTAGAAGAAGGAGGGAAGAAAACAAAAAAGAAAGAGAAAGAAAAGAAAAAAAGGAAAAAGAAATAAATAATTAAAAAGTATTAAAATATTATCAAAATTTGTTCACGTTAGTTTCGGTCATACCACATAAAACAACCGGCATCCATATCAGCGATTTCTGATCAAAATTGGCTGGATTGACTGAATTAGTACAAATGTAAAAGGTTTAGGACTTAATTGATAAAAAAAAATTTACGATTGAATTGGCACAATTGTAATAATTTAGGACTTTTTTGGTAATTTTCTCTGTTGTGATGAAGTAGGCATGTGATCACGAGGCGGTCCAAGTGGGCATTTATGTTTGGAAGTCGGAGATTCTAGATGATTTATGGGGGTACGTTGACATCTATCTAGACTAGGCGGGATTTAGGTTATTTTCAATGGATTAAACTTTTACATAAAATGAATCCAACGGAATATGTTATCACTAAAATCTTGATATCACTTCCGACGATTCTGCAAAGTAAATATTTGGACTTTTCTGGCGAGACCTGACGATCGAAAGAAAAGAATAAGGTAAAGGAGGGGAAAAGAACAAGTTGTCACTATTTTACCGTTCCTTGATTCTAGAATTACCGTCCTTGTCAACAGGCTGTTACGTTTGCTTTTGACCGAGTAGCGCGACCTCTTCCGTTGCCGACCGAATTAGGATTTTGATCTGATTTGCCCTTGAGTTGACTTTCTCTCCTTATCATCCCCATCTTCGTGGACTTTCCTAAGAAAAGACTTTCCTCCTGCCGAATGAGATCCCCAAAGAAAGAATAAGAAATCACCAAGACAATCTTAGTTGTGCCTCTGTTTTTCTATTATTTTTTTGGCCATCATCTTAGTCGTCTCGTATTGGTTGGAATGGGTAAATTTGTTCACCCTCCCCACATGAGCAAGGTACGACTAATCAACCCAATAGGAACCAAGATGTACCACGAGACCTGATCAGCATCAGAAGGTCCGCAGAATCAAAGTTCATCCTTGACAAACTCAGACTTAGTACTTTCCTCCTCTTCTATAGCTAGTCCCACGCATCATGGAATCAAGAAACGCTGACTATGCAGCGCATGGGCGTGTAGTGGCGATTAAGTAAGCCAATTTGCCCAACATGTAACGAAAGAATCATTCGTGGAACTTATGTTTGCGATGTTTTCATTGTGTCAATATACCATCAGAGATTGAATCGAGTTGTGTTTCTGTGTGTGCAACCATCAAACATGTTGTGGCATCAAACATTAGACTCACATGAACCGAGTGGATGCAAGAAGTCGTGACATTGGCTATAAAAACACCGTTTGGGCGAACATCCCGTCTCTTGTGGCATGCCAATTGCTTAACCTGTGAAATATATATATTTAGGTTTGTGTAGTCATGGACTCGATTCATGTGGACATCGTGTCATGTTTTGTAGGCCATGTGGATAAGAATACTCGATCTTTGTAGGCACCTAATGATAATATATTAGGTAGGTTAATTTTGCTATGTAGGTGGGAGGACACTCCATTTAGCGCTCGTCGTGTGTCCAGGTAAATCCCACTAGTTAGTCTCTTTGTCTTCTTCATTGTATCTTCTTTGTTCTTCTGTTTCCTTTCTTTCTTTTTTTCTTTCTTTCCCTTTAACTTATGGCCGATACTCGACCATGACCGGCAATTGGCCACAAGTGAGGACAACCTTTGCCGGCCACATGCAAGCGTTGCTCTCACTGGATCTGACAAGGGCTCAGCCCTTGCAGCCTGGGCGAGGGTCGCGCTCGTCGAATCTATCAAGGGCCACCTTTGTCGAATCTTGCGAGGGCTTGACCCTTGCGGCTTGGGCAAGGGCTTGACCCTCGCGGCCTACGCAAGTGCGAGGGCGAAAAATCAATGAGTGGACTGACGATAGAGGAGGAGCCATCAATGAAGAAGCAATCGGATAGTCAGGTGGTGTTGAAGGCATTGGTGGAGTTGGTGGTGGAGTTGCAGTCGATATGGAAGGAAATGTTGCCTATGCAAAGAAGAAGAAGAAGAAGAAGCGGATAGGAGGAGGAGGCGAGAGGGAGAGAGAGGAGGAGGAAGATAGAGATGAAGAGATAAAATCTAAAACGTGGGCCCCACATCGACACGTGGTGATTAATGAATGTAGTGTTCTATCACCTACGTGGCAAGACTAGTTTACAAGTAGATCCCCACATTGTTTAACCATTGTGTTTTCCAACACTTTCCCTTTTGTATAAGCTAGAGTTTACATATGTAATACATATCAAGAACATTGGACCTGAACATGTTCTTAAAAGGCTCAATGAGAGACAGGGAAAGTAACTTTCCAGTATGATGGAGGGATCTCCTTATAAGCTCTCTCTGTATTCTAATCCTCTCTCTAGAAGAAAAATAATAACTAGAGAGGGACAAGGGGTTGCCGGGTCTAATCATCGTGTTTAAGTATCATGTTTTCCAACACTTACCCTTCCATATAAGCTAGAGTTTACATATGTAACACAGATCAAGAACACAACCCTACAAAGCAGACAAACTCCGTGCAGCAATACAATCACACGAGGACAATTCTACTCTAGAAGACGCCCTGAATTCCCATGGTGAAAGTTGCACATTGGCGCAGTGGAGAGACACGGAAAAACTTTCTTGAATTATTGATTAACTAAAAGAGGCAACATATTTTACAAGTTATAAAGATAACCTGTATGAGTGAAACCTTAATGAAACCCTAATGATGATAAAATATGACCTAAAGGAACAACACATAAAATCTGAAAAAATTAATAAATGCCCCATCTAATGAATATAATGACTAAGGGTCCATTTGTTTTGCAGAAAATGTACAATTTCTGGAAAGTATTTTCTAGGAAATCATTTATTAGGAAAGTGACTTCATTTTCTGGTTTTTGGCTAAAACCTAAAACTAAATCTGGAAAGTATTTTAAGTTGGGTGCCAGAGCAACAGGTACGGTCACTAGCGATTTAGGCCAACCTCGATGGACCCAGGTGTGGTAGCTGAGGGCCCGGGCCAGGCTTCAATGGACCCGGGCCTGATTGCTAGAGACTTGGTCCTCAACGCTGGGAACCAACATTGGAGTTTCTGTGCCCAAACGTAGAGTTTCGAGTCTAAGTGCCAATACCCAATCATATTTCGGAAAACGTTTTTCGATTCTTTTAAAGAGGAAATCATTTTCTTGAATTTAACTTTTGGTAAGAAAACCTTCTTCCGTTGACTAGGAAAATATTTTCCATTAACTCATTTTCCTAAACAGACCAAACACCATAAAATGAGGAAAATATTCTCTCGGAAAATGTTTTTTGCGAAACAAAAGGGACCCTAAATAAAAAAAGTAGCATGAAACATAAAGAAAGTATGGACTTTTAGGATGGAAACAATCTCAAACGATTTTTCAGCTGAGGACAATGTTAGGCTCAAAATGAGCTCTCTAACAACACACTATAAATCTGGTAACTCCAACCATATCAAAACTATTTGGTAAACATAATTTTAAATATGTCTATTCTACTTTTTGTCATTGTTGTCTATAATTTATAAATATATAATATCCGGGTTTGTTATCAGTCCATCGTAGAAAAATACAAAGTAAAAACAGTTGTCAAATTTGACATGTAAAAGAAGACCTGAAAATTTAAACTTGATCACTTAAGTGTTAACTTCGATTTGGATCGCCGAAAATCTGATATGACCATATTTATTAATTCCTCAAGCCAACATGGCTCGCCGACGTACTCGGTCCGGATATATACTCTTAAACGACGTTGTCCATATGTTTTGCCCCAAATTCGAAACCCTAATATGATTTTTCCCCATAACCACATTTTTCACCTCCAAAATGGCAGGAATTCCCAAGCACTGAATCTCAGTGGGGACTTCAATCGATCGGATTAATCATCTGCACGCTAAAAAATCCTGACTTGATTACTGGTACTGGAAGATAGAGATGGCCACGGTTCGGAACCGACCGGTTCCGGTTCGTGACCAAGAATGAACCGGAACCGGAACAGCCAGAGGCGGTTCCGGTTCTGGTTCATAATTGGTTCGGAACCGGTTCAGAACCGGTTTCGAACCAGCTGGCCCTCGCCAGACGAGGGTGAGCCTCGCCGGCATCGGGCGAGGCTCGCCTGAGGGTGGGCGAGCGAGGCGAGGCTCGCCCGACGCCGGCGAGGCTCGCCCGACGCCGGCGAGGCTCGCCCGACGCCGGCGAGGCTCGCCTGAGGGTGGGCCGTGGGCGAGCGAGGCGAGCCTCGCCCGACGCCGGCGAGGCTCGCCCTCGCCAGATCCAGGCGAGGGCGAGCCTCGCCGGCGTCGGGCGAGGCTCGCCCTCGCCTGGGCGAGCGAGGGCGAGCCTTGCCCGATGCCGGCGAGGCTCGCCTGAGGGTGGGCGAGCGAGGCGAGGCTCGCCCGATGCCGGCGAGGCTCGCTCGACGCCTGGGCGAGTGAGGCGAGCCTCGCCTGACGCCGGCGAGGCTCGCCCTCGCCTGGGCGAGCGATGGTGTGGCCGTGGCGAGCCTTGCCGGCTCGCCCAATCGCCCGACGCCGGTTACCTCCGTCGGCCCTAGCCGGCGCCGGCGGAGGTACTCCGAGGAAGACAACCAAAAGAAAAGGAAAAAGAAAAAAAAAGCAGAAAAGGAAAAACATAAAAGAAAAAAAAATAAATGTAAATTGTAATTAAATTTGGGGATAAAAAGACATGAATTCAACTTAATAAATTATCTTTAAGCACATTACAATTTGTTACAACGATCTACAAAAAAACAGAGCACAATATATATGCCCTAAAATGATACAAAAACCTAAACATTCCGTGCACACTGCACAGGGGATCAGAGGTCACATGTCGTCGGATTATACTTGGGTTTCCCTAAGCTCATGTGGGCGTACCCGATATGAGAAACAAAGGTTCCTGAAATATTTGCCAACTCCAATAGTTCTTTTACCCTCAATCGTCACTACCCGTTCCAGTACCGGTAGCGGTAGTATCTCCATCGTTAAAGAATTCGGATTCAGTATTGCGATCTATCTCTTGTTGCCGGTATTGAGCCTTCGTCCAATCAGCAACACAAGCTTGCATCTGCATTGATTCTGGATCTAATCTTGAACGATGTTCATCCAAAATATTACCTCCGGCACTAAATGCTTGTTCTACCGCAATTGTGGAACAAGGGGTTGAAAAAATCTATTTTGTAATAAGAGAAAGGATTGGGTATCGGCTTGCGTGCCCCTTCCACCAATCCAAAATTAAAAAAATCTGTACCACATTCAGTAATCTCAAATGAAACACTTAGATAACTCTCTAATTCAGAAATATTTCCTATTACTCCATTTTGTTTTTTTTGTCTATGTAATAAAAGTTGGTACCCTCTACTAATTTTACCTGTACCGTCATTTTGTATCTCCATAGATTGAGAAGATCCAGTATTACCTAAATTATATTTAGTATAAAATTCATTATATAATTCTATTACTACGTTTTTAACATTACGTACTAAAGTTGTAACATTTATCTCATCACAATGTAAATATTGATAATACACACGCAAAAAATTATTTAAGCCATCCAATTTGCAACGTGGATAAAAAACACAAGCAACTAAATAAATAATGGGAATTTCCCTATAATAATGTAGCCACTTCATTTTCATTGCAAGTATAGTATGTTGTAATTCAACATCATTTTCACATTCATCAAAAATTCCGACAATATTAATACACTCTACTAAAAATAAATGTGTAGTAGGATAATAAACACCGGACAAAGTATAAGTTGCATCATTAAAAACCTTTAAAACATTTAAAATTTTTTGGCAAATATCCCACTCTTGTGGGTATAAATTAATCTGAGGTATATTATCAGAAATGAATGCACATAATAAATCTTTACATGCTAAAGATTCAGTAAACAAGTGGAAAGTAGAATTCCAACGAGTTGGAACATCTTTTGGAAATCTTTTTGGCCTTCTGCCATTTTCTCTACAAAATTTACCCCATTCTCTCATTTTTTGGGGATGTTTCCATAAAAATTGAATCGCAATTTTTATTGGTTGAAGAAAAATATCGAGAGTTTTCAAACCATCTTGTACACATAAATTTAAAACATGACAAGCACATCTAACGTGAAAAAATTTTCCGCCAAAAGCGGGTTTACAAATATTTTCTAACTCGACAATTGAAGCGGTATTTGCTGCAGCATTATCAAAACCAATTGAAAAAATTTTGTTAAGCAAATAATATTCTTCTAAAATTTGCCTAATTAATCTATAAATATTATTTGCCGTATGATTATCATCGAAAACTCTAAATGCAATGACTCTTTTTTGAATACTCCACTCGTCATCTATCCAATGACATGTTATGCCCATGTAAGAATGACTTTGCCAAGGATCACTCCAAATGTCACTACCTATATGCACGCATCCATTAAATTGCATAAAAAATTTTTGTAAATCTTTTTTTCCTTTTTTGTAAAAATCTTTAATTGCTCGTTTAACTGAATTTCTAGAAACACGTTTTGCTTGTGGAGCACATGCATTTTGTACAAATTCATTAAAACCAAATCTTTCTCCAAAATTAAATGCTAAATGCTCAACGGAAATAAATTTGCCTAATTCTTCCTTATAAGTTTTGTCATTAAAACGAAATAAAGGGGAAGTGTTAGGATTGGCATACCCGGAAATTTATTGTTGCCCGATATCGATTCCCATTTCGGTTGGATGTTTGCTTCTAATATGTCGTTTAAATGTTCCATATCCTTGTCCACCTGTATATTTATATATTTTCCCACAATATTTACAAATTATATCATACCTTTTTTCACCAATATCAAACCTTTCTACTTTCGTGAAGTGATTCCAAATGTCAGATGTAAATTCTCGTTCCGCTTCCTTTGTTGTAGATATTTCTCCAGGAGGATTAAAACTTTCTTGAGTCGGGACGCGCTCCATATCGGGAAAAATATTGATTTCATCTTGAAAATCTGCATATTCACGAGGATCAAAAGAATGATGGGATTCCGTCGCGATATTCTTACCTTTGCCAGATGGCACTCGACTTCCACTGAGTGGATTGAGAGAATTGAGTAGATTAATTGGGAGAATTAAAAAAGAATTGCGTGGATTGAGAATTGAAAGAATTTAAGAGAATTGGCAATTGGAGAGAATTTCGAGTATTGAGAAAATTTAAGACTTGAAAGAAGAGAATTTGAGAGAATTTGAGAGAATTGTGTGAGTATTTATAAGAAAAAATTGAGAAGAAAATTTAAAAAAAAAGAGAAGATAATAACCGTTGCAATTTTGCAACGATTATTATTTATTTTTTTTGTACGTTTTTGCCCGTTGGCCAGTTGCAAACGGGCCGCAAGGCGGGCCCGCTGGGCTGGGGTGCTGCCCGCAGCAGTGCAATTTTTTTCTTTTCCCGTTGGTCCGTCGTTGCCCAACGGACCAACGGTGAACGGGCGCCGCTGCGTCGGGCGCCGAGGACGGCGAGGAGGCGCTCGCCACTTGCAGCAGAGTCGCAGACGACCGAGGTGGCCGGCCGCCGGCCTTAGGCGAGGCCGCCCTCGCCGGCGTTAGGCGAGGGCCGCCCTCGCCTGGGCTGGGCGAGGCCGGCCTCGCCTGCAACTGGCGGGGCCGGCCTCGCCCGACGCCGGCGAGGTCGAACCCTCGCCAGATCTGGCGAGGCTCGACCTCGCCGGCGTCGGGCGAGGCCGGCCTCGCTCGACGCCGGCGACGCCTCCGCGGTCTGCGCATCCTCGCCAGTTTTTTTTTTTTGGAACCGGGCCCGGAACCGCCGGTTCCGGGCCGATTCCATAATTTCGGGAACCGGAACCGGGCCCATAGGGCACGGGCCGGTTCCGGTTCAGAACCGCTGGCCCGGTCAATGGGCCGGTCCCGGATTTGACCGGGCCGGTTCCGGGCCAAAACCGGCCCATGGCCATGTCTACTGGAAGACCCTCCTTCATGTCGACTTCAGACAACAAAAATTCTAAAACCTTTTACACATGTTTATTGATATCTCAATTTTCAATTTTTTTCCTCAGTTTTGATTTATAAAGTAATTCGATCCGATCTCCATTCTTTTTCCCCAGGAAAGCGTTGATGCCGCTGAGCTGGAAGCAAAACAGCAACGCGTGAGAGGAGAAGTGCAGGAGGAGAGATAAGGCGATGACAGAAGCAATGGCAAAAATGCGGCCTTGCCAGCAACGTCGTCGTCGCGGGTGGTGATAATCTGATGAGGCGCTTGGCGGAGGAGGGGTGACAGAGAGTAAGGAAATTGGAGGGGAGATAGGGAAACGGAGAGAGAACGAGAGAGAAAGAGAGATTACATTGTTGTGCGGTGTCGTCTTGTGATTAAAGGCCAACTCATCATTCACGTGGACTTTGGTTTCTTTTTTTTTTTGTTTACGAAAAAGCCACATGGACATTAACGTTTTAATTAGAAAAGCCACGTAATATTTTTGGCCGGAATTTATTGATGGAGGCATTTAAGTGATCGTATTTTTCTCCAATTTAGCATTTAAGTGAGCAGATAAAATTTTTGATACTAAAGTGAGTGCAGCACGAAACTTCTGTTACTTACTTTTGGGATATGTTCACTAAAAGTCCTAAAATTTGTCATGAAAGTGCAATTGAGTCCTAAAACTTGCAAAAAGTGTAATCAAGTACAAAAACTTGTCAAATTGGTTCAAATGAGTCCTAAAATTAACACCGTCAAATTTACTAACCGAAAATACTGACGTGGCTTATTTTAGTATTTCCTCTCTCTCTTACATGGCTAAAACGACGTCATTTTAGCCCAAATTTGATTTTTAATACTAATTCCAGTTAAATTAAATGTAAAAATAAGCAAAATTAAAAATAAATTAAAAAAGGCAGGAGAACAGGCAGGGAGGGAGGGCTTGCCCCACCATTGCTCAGGTTGGGCGAGGGTTGCCAGCCCCTGGCCGAGGTTCAGCGACCCCTACTTGCTGTCCCCCCACCCTCGTCGACCCCTGCCCACGATGGTGGGGCGGCGGCGGCGGCGAGAACAAGCCCTCCCTCCTTGCTTGTCCTCTTATTCCTCCACTTTTTTTTTAAAAAAAATTTGGCTTATTTTTTAAATATAATTATCATTAAAATAATAACAAATCACGTTATCGCCACGTAGTATAAAAAAATAATAAAAAAGTCATGTCAACATTTTTAATTAGTCAAATTGGACGGTGTTAATTTCAAGACTCGATTGAACTAATTTGATAAGTTTTAGGACTTGATTATATTTTTTTATAAATTTTAAAATTTAATTATATTTTCATGATAAGTTTTAGGAGCCAAAGTAAATTTATCTCCTTACTTTTCGTAATCTTACGCCCCCATTATATATTGGCCAATTGTGTGAACGGAGATTTGTGCTGATTGATTATATATTTTTGTGGTGGGGCCCTTGATGTGATGATATCTCAACAGGAGCAAACATTCTTGTGTAATACGAAAGGGAAAGAAAGCGAACGTAGTGGGTGGTGACTAATGAAAGAGGTCGGGGCGAGCCGGTCGGGCCGGCCGAAGATCGAAGACGTGGTCGTATGATCGAAAAGTTGGAGGGTGAGTGAGGCAATTTTTGGGGGCTTTTCTTCAACTCTTTCCGGAGCTGAATCGTATGTGACATGGAGGTCAAGCTCAATTGTCATTGGGAGTGGGGTTAAAAAGCTTTGCCTTCTTCCCCCAACTGAGCTTTCGTTTTGATGATTTCCACGCGAGACGATTGGTTAGTTGCTCTCGTTCTCTAATTTAGCCGAAGTTTTTATGTTGGTACTTTGCGACGATAGTTACTTCTGCGATTGATTTAGTTTGACCATACGGGACTAATTAGTTCCCGTTCACGATCACGAAACGTCGATGATTGGCCGACCCGGTCTTTAGCTTTACGATTAGTGTCTCGGGATCCGTCATTTATCCAGTGTTGTGAAACACTCCGTGTTTGTCGTATGCTTTATCCTCGGGAATTTGCTATTTGTGATATTGAGTGCCTAATCCTTTTAAAGCGCTCGATTAATTTCAAGCGAGTTTTTGAGAAAATCACAAAACGGGTAGTTAGTAAATAAGAGTGCCTGATGGATGGTCATATTTGGCTTCAAGCGAGGCAATCATACGACAATTCGGAAGGATTTCATTTTCCTCCAATGAATAAAAGTCCAATCCTACGCATTTTCCTTATATTTTAGAAAATTTCAATTTTTGGAAAAATCTCATCCTGCATGAAACGTGTGATTAAATTAAAACCCAGTATGAATAAAAAGGAAACATTGGTGCACTTGGTCTTAGTTCTTCTAATTTTCTTCTCTCAACATGTCTTGGACCCAAAAAAAAGAAAGATCATCTTTTTATCTTGCTCCCTTTGCCTCCTTACGTAAGACAAAGGGAATATGACACTAATCCAAATAACCCAAAATGCAAGGGCATGACTGCAAAGGCATGACATTATTGAGAGGAATGATTGGGACCTTCTCGAGTGGCTATAAATATAAAGCCAAACTCATGGTCCAGCAAAGACATCTTAAGTCCTTAATTATAACATCAAATCTCGATCCCTTCCAACAAACACTGTCTCATGCTTCATCTCCATCCTCCCTCCACACCCTTTTATATCTATTAATACGCACCCCCAGCACAAACACCTGACAACACTTCTCTCAACATCGTCTCACATAAT
This sequence comes from Syzygium syzygioides, assembly GCA_031216285.1. Classification (NCBI taxonomy): domain Eukaryota; kingdom Viridiplantae; phylum Streptophyta; class Magnoliopsida; order Myrtales; family Myrtaceae; genus Syzygium; species Syzygium syzygioides. Next base: position 28,586,492 of record CM062247.1, read on the forward strand.
ATTCCTTAATGGCTATGGCCATGGCCATTGACGACGCACCGGAGCTCGACTTCTCGGCTTATAGCACCTCCCCCACCACCACCACCACCACCACGACAGATGATGAATATGGCTGCAACTGGAATGATTGGTCGCCGGTGGTTGATTGGAACGCTCTCTCTGGCAGCCAAGATGATTTTCAGGACCTAATTGAGTCCATGATAGATGAGAGTGGGCTTCAACCAGCTCGTTCTGGGGTGAATTACCAGGAGGGAAGTAACTCTCCATCCACCGACACGACCATGTTCACCGACGAGGAAGCCAGCAGAGATGACTCGAAAGGGTTGAGGCTGGTTCACTTGTTGATGGCAGCCGCAGAGGCCCTGACCGGAGTGAACAAATGCCATGAACTGGCTCGGGTGATATTGGTTCGGCTCAAGGAGTTGGTGTCCCCAACTGATGGAACTAACATGGAGAGGTAAACAACTTAACTAGCTAATATGAGTGTTAAATTCAGATTAATATGTAATTATGTACAGTCGTCTTCCAATCTCAATCACACTCCCATGAAATTTGTTCTCTGTTTACTAATCTACGGTGGTCCTGTTAAATTTGAAAAAAACATTGTTCTTGTCATAGATGAAATAATGTTGCTTATTAATGATAAAAAACCTTAGCATTGACGTAAAAGTTTTGTTATTTAATCGACAGATTGGCAGCTCATTTCACGGAGGCCCTACAAGGATTGCTAGAAGGTGCCGGTGGCGGTCATGGCAAGCACCTAATAAGCGGCGGCTCCCAACGCGACGACCACCACCATCACCACCAAACGGATGTTCTAGCCGCTTTTCAACTAATGCAAGACTTGTCGCCGTACGTCAAGTTTGGGCACTTCACCGCGAATCAGGCTATTCTAGAAGCCGTCACTCAGCACCGGCGAGTCCATATCGTGGACTATGATATCATGGAGGGGATCCAATGGGCGTCGCTCATGCAAGCTCTGGTCTCAAGGAAGGACGGTCCACCTTTCCCACATCTCAGGATCACGGCCTTGTCGAGAGGTGGAAATGGTCGCCGCTCGATCGGGACCATCCAAGAGACGGGCCGTCGCCTGACTGCATTTGCCGCATCAGTTGGTCAGCCATTTTCGTTTCACCAATGTAGGTTGGACTCGGACGAAACATTTCGTCCATCCTCCCTTAAGTTAGTGAGGGGTGAGGCATTGGTATTCAACTGCATGCTGCACCTTCCTCACTTCTGTTACCGGGCACCCGAGTCCGTGGCTTCCTTCTTATCCGGAGCCAAGACGCTGAACCCTAGACTCGTGACTCTGGTGGAGGAAGAATTGGGGCCTATCGGAGACCAAGGGTTCGTGAGCCGATTCATAGACTCCCTGCATCACTACTCTGCCTTGTATGACTCGCTCGAGGCAGGGTTCCCGATGCAGTGCCGGGCTCGAGCTCTAGTGGAGAGGGTTTTCCTGGGGCCCCGGATAGTCGGGTCGTTGGCTCGGATATACCGGACATGCGGCGATAAGGAGGGCGGCTCGTGGCGGGAGTGGTTAGGTGCAACGGGTTTCAGGCCTGTGGACATAAGCTTTGCCAATCATTGCCAGGCCAAGCTCTTGTTGGGGCTATTCAATGATGGGTACAGGGTGGAGGAGTTGGCCAGCAACAGGCTCGTCCTGGGATGGAAATCTCGTCGTCTGCTCTCAGCCTCCATTTGGACTTCGCCCGTCGATTCTGAGTCGTCGATCTCTTAATTTACTTAAGTTTCAAGTGTTTCTTAGGTCAATAATTTTTTCCCTTGTGAGACCAAATGATGTGACTGACCAAGTTTTTTAATTTGGGGTTCCCAAATAAATGCGGCTCTACTTGCAGCTTCTTGATTTTCATCCCGATGTATTTTTGTGTTGCCACCGATTAATTTTGTCAACGATGTGGTTGATATTACCATCTATTGTCACTCCATCGACATACAAATTCATATGACCGTACCTCTTGCATTGTTTTGGCACGATTGGTCTTGAACTACACCAAACTACACTTGAAGATCTTCCACATTTGGGATTATAAGTACGAGTCAGCTGACTAATTATTAGTCAAGAGATCCTGCAGTCAACGAGAAGGAACACAAAAATCCACTCTCATGTTATGTCCGAATGTGCCCAAGGTTATGGATCATTGTCTCTCTAAAATCTCTTGGGTTGTAGAGAACAAAGCTAGTTTAGCTAGCTCTCAATCAAGGAGAACTTGAGGTGCATTGAATGGAAAAATAGGTTATGCTTTGTGAACGCTTATCATGAAGCGCCACTATATGATTTAACGTACTCGAGGATGAAAGATCGATGTCAAATTTCGTAATACTTATGAATCACGTTCCCCACATACTTCTGACAATGATCTATAATAAAGTAATTTCCTTTTGTTTTTCTCGGACTCGAATCAACAAGGAATCGTTTATGATCTTGTTGCTACGAATCTTCGAATTCTAACCTAACGAAATAATGTGGATCGATTCGGACGAGGCTCAATTTGGATATCTTTTTCTTAATGGAGTTGAGTATGCTTCCCACTCTTGTCACAACTAATCCTAATCCAACGTGATTTTCGATATTTCGAATCGTTCTTCAACTTGTACATTTCCTTCTAATCCAATCATAAATGAAAGCAATTTATTCATCTCGATGTTCATTTCCAATTGTGGATAGTCATTTGCAGCTAGCAAACCATAGATTAATATGAGATAGAGAGAGAGAGAGAGAGGAGAGAGAGAGAGAGAGAGAGAGAGAGAGAGAGAGAGAGAGAGAGAGAGAGAGAGAGAGAGAGAGAGAGAGAACTTGCTGGTTGTTTGCAAATCACAGTCGTCTTCCATGTGAATGTCTCATTTCTTTAAGAATGTTCTTCCCAATCCTATAAACTATTCCTGGACTTCGCTAAAATATGCTCATTGAAACTTGGCTCTTCTCAACTTGAGGACCATTTTTGGTTACGACATGCTCAAGGGGTTCTCACTTCTAGACGATCCTCTCCTCCGAGATGATCGTTCTTTGGCCCCTAAACTCCATATTAAACTATCATGTGTGCAATCAATCAAGCAAAGCGTGCCTTAATCGCTCCAAAAATGACCATGTTGGTGGGCATTTGTTTATGTCTACCTGCAGCATTATTATATGCACGGGCACGTCATAACTTTTCGCACTTGGTGGGCTGACGATTAGAGGTAGAAAGAAAACCTGAAGTACGTCATATACCTGAATAAACTCATTAAAAGAACTACAAGATGCGGCTTTTTTCGGTGCATTATTTTACAATGATGTGTGATCGGCTTTTCCAGTGCGTTGCTTGTTTTATTGGCTCCGTTTGTATCCCTTCGGATGGGGCTTTGGCATTTGACAGAGTCCCAGTTGGAGCAGAAGATGTCTGGGGGCTACAATTATGCTCCTCTTGCCATTGGGTAACCTGCGGAATCGAACATGAATGGAGGAACTGGTGAGGACTGAGCATTGAGGTTGGTTTTGGATCTTGAGGACATGTTTGGTAGGTGCCGGCGCTAAAATCGACCTAGGGCGAATCTGACAGTCAGGCTATTGGGAAAACAAACGAAAATCTGATTTTGTGGTTATAACTCGACCAAACTAGTGATTGGACATTTCACGAAACTAAGTTTTTCAATGATAGATCGGATAGTATGCGCCTGTGCATGAGGAGCGTCGGCTTTTGCTAATTCGACCAAAATGACAAGAAAGGTAAAGTGCAAGAGCTGGAAATTAAGATGAAGTTAATCAAGGGCAGCGAGGGAAGTAGGAAAAATTAATGCGAAGAACGCAAAAATAATGGGAAATCAACGTGTAAAGACTAGAGACAAAACGCACATGCTTTCTTCCTTTAACCGTTCTCCCGTCTCGATGATTTTCTCCAATTCCCAGGATAGCAACTTTTTTGCCCTCGCGCATCCTTCTTCATGTTCTTCCTCTTCTTGAATTCAAGCCTGTCGAAGTTCCTTCTCTTATAACTGTGGTCGGAGCGACTCTTAGTAGACATCAAGTTGAGCTCGAACTCAATATGACTTGTTACTTCTTTACTTTGCCTTGTCTCGTTGGTGCACATTTGTGTCGATGTCGATTTTACATCCGGACCATGATTTTATGTCACCAACAACAGTAAGATAGGGTAAATTGAAGCGGTAATAAAAAAAATGAAAAATGGGATGAAAAAAGAAATAAAAGGACATGATTTTTTTTATTCCTTTGTACAATTGTGGCAAAAAAAAAATGTGGGTGTGAGAGATACGAGAAGATACGATTGATTGGTGACAGGATTTCAATGATGTACTTAAGTGAACCAATTTGATTCCATCGGACGCCAAATCTCATGACATGATTTCATATATTTGTTCAAATCTCATGACATGATTTTCACGGTGTTTTTTGGTGCACATGCGTGAGGTACAACCGAACATCAAGCGCACATCAGTGCATTTTGTTTTGCACTTTTTTGACCAGATGTTTCACTTGGTTAATTTCTTTACCGAAATGATTTTCTACAATGATTTAACTTTAGAGCGGGATAGACGAATTCGATTAGCAAGGATTAAGTTATTCGTTACTTGAATTTTATCATATTGTTGCTTGTGACATACGTTTAGGGACTCTCTTCTCGGCCCTTGTGAATCAATGACCGCACATCGAGACATAATCACATGTGATCCTCACTAAGCTGTGTACAAAATGTGTACGAATAGTGCAAAACGAAGTTTTGGGAATTTGTGACTAGCGCGAGCAGACAAAAGAACACTGCTCTCTCCCAAATAGTCCCTCAAAAGTCGTCACAATTACTAGATTTTATAGACATGATTAGTTAATTGTCACGGGCTTGAAAGGTTAGTGGGCTCGCATCTGATAAGTGGGCTGGCTTGGGACCAGCCCACATGGTGGACCAAACGGCCACTTCATTAGGCTCAAAAAGCAAAGGAATCAAGTAGAAATGAAAACGAGAACAAGTCAAAAAGAAAGGGAAAATGACACAAACACTCCTTTAACGTTGACCCAATATGTAATGTAATTCCTAAATTTTTAATTTTGTTCAATATGGTCCCTGAACTTTAGCCTAATGTTCAATATGGTCCCTGAACTTTTGGTTCATGTTCAATATAGTCCCTTAACATTAAACATTTATAGATAGTTCAGGAAATACATTAAACATGAACCAAAAGTTCAGAGACCACATCGAATATTAGACTAAAATTAATGGACTTCATTAAATAAATTAAAAGTTTATAGATCACATTGGACATTGGGCCAAAGTTTAAAGATTGTTTGTGTCATTATCCCAAAAAGAAATAATCAGTGCAAAACATAAAGAAAGAAATTCATCTAAGGACTCGAAAATGGTCAACGAGATAAGAAATTGAGAGAGAGAAGGTTGCAACTCAACAAACTTGCTCAGATGGTAAAAGTGTTTACTCTCTTTGCTCAAAGCCTAAGTTCTAAATCACCAGACTTGTCCGTTCTCTACATCCACGATTGCAAAGCAATAATTAACTGATGTGTGTAGCATGGGCAACTAATTGAGTGCTCGAAGAGCCTCGTGCTCCCGCATTAATTTAAAGAAAAAAGTTGCAAATACTAAGTTAGATTTTATATGTTCCTAAGAGATTGTTGACGATTAGATTTATATATTTTGGACATGATGGGCCACGAGCCCACTCGGGTCGGACGCAATTGAATTTTTTTTTTGGGTGGATTTCAGGTCGAAAGTTTATTATAGAGTTTAACATAAAAAGTGTAATATATATTTGAGTCTTGTTAGAGCATGCTCACAAGGCATTTATTAAGTATGCTAATTAAGAAATAAATAACTTAGTTTCAGGTGTTTTTTAGGTCAATAATTTTTCCCTTGTGAGACCAAACGTTGTGACCGACCAAGTTTTTTATTGGGTTAAAACCATGAAAAACTCTAAATTTGTACACTTGTGACAGATTTATCCCAAACCATTTTTTTGACTATAAAAAACCATAAACTGGTACACTTGTGACAGATTTACCCCGAAATATTTTTTTGACCATAAAAAACCATAAACTAGTATATCTGTGATAGATTTACGCCGAACTATTTTTTTGACCACCAAAAACTCCAAACTGGTATACTTGTGACAATTTTACCCTGAACTAATATTTTAATATTATTTTTTTATTTTTTTGAATTTTTTTAGTTTTTCTTTTCTTTTCTTTTTCCTTTCCTTTTCTTTTTTTTTCCTTTATTTTTAACCTCGGGTTGGCGAGGTCAGCTCCACCGGCCAACGGTGAGGTCGACCTCGCCAACAACTGGCGAGGTCGGCCTGGCCCACCCCTAATGAGGTTTGACCTTGCCAGTTGCCGGCGAGGGGTTGTCCTCGCCATCGCTGGCGAGGCTTGGCCCTGCCACAACTGGCGAGGTCAGCCTCGCCCAGAAGCGGTGAGGTCGAACCTTGCTAGCGATGGCGAGGACGACCCCTCGCCAGGGGTGGGGCAAGGCCGACCTTACCAGTTGACGGCGAGGTCGGCCTCGCCGGCCCTCACCTCCGGCTGGTCGCCAGACCGGCGATCGGCCAGAGGTTGAAAATGAAGGAAAAAAAAAGACAAAGAAAAGAAAAAGAAAAGAAAAACTAAAAAATTTTGAAAAAATAAAAAATAATATTAAATTATTAGTTCGGGGTAAAATTGTAATAGGTATACTAGTTTGAGATTTTTGATGGTTAAAAAAATAATTCGAGGTAAATCTGTCATAGATGTACCAATTTGGGATTTTTTATGATTAAAAAAACAGTTTGGGGTAAATCTGTCATAAGTGTACCAGTTTAAGGTTTTTCGTGGTATTAACCCTTTTTTATTTGATTTCCCAAATAAATGTGACGCCAGTGACTTCGGGGTTGGAGCAAAGTACTGGGCCACGAGAACTAGAGTCTTGAGCCCGGGCACAATGACATAGGCGTAGGAATTGATCCTAGGACCGGGAGTGGGGTACCCAGACATGGCTACCAAGGACCAATGCACAGGGACTGGGGTCTTGAGCACAGGTAGTGGGATCTCGAGACTAGGACCCAAGGATCCAGCTACAAGCATCGTGTGACGCCCCAGAACGTCACGCACGACACGTGTCATTTCTAATTATATTCTTTATTTAGTAATAGCATGCAAAAGCTTAATAAAAAAGATTTCCTTCAAAATCTCATAAAAGAATATCTCACAAGTTAAACATAGATATTATTTTTATTTATAAAAAATACCATTTTTACAACTTTGACACATCAATCAAGTAAAAAATAAAATACAAAAGTCTTGGGAAGTCGGGTTCAACTAGCGCCACTAGTCCCACATCAATCCAAAAGTGAGCCATCATCCAATTCAAAATTGATGGCCTCAGTCATAATCCCATCCCTTCATTGTCATGTCATGGGGAAACATCCTATAAACTGAAAAAAAGAAAAAGAAAAAGAAAGAAGCCGAAACCTAGTAAATGAAATCCCTAGTTTTAAGTTAGGAAAATCATCTTACCATTTCAATAATGCATAACAACTAGTATATGCTAAGAACATGAATAAATGATATCCCTTTCCCATTCGGATATGCCACAATAAATTCATTAATTCATTTCTCCATATCAATTCAGTTCAGACGTAAGCATATGGCATAACATACGACACTCATATTCATGCGTTAGGTTTGTTACTTCTCTTCCCGAACTCTCTCCAGGCATCTCAACACACGAGGCATCCCAATCACATAGTAGGACATTCCAACTCTGAGGCATTTCGGCCCACCCTTCTGGGCATCCCAACCTATAAGGCATCTCGACTCCCGAGACATCTCGACACGCAAGGCATCGCCACTGTTAATTTTATAGGTGACGGAATTACATTGTTCTTATGTACAATGCACATGTTAACCTTGATCTTTATTGCATCAAGAATGAAGTAAACACTCATTACAAGGTCACCTTTTTTCTTTTATCATCATGCCTTTTCACATTCACATCACAACAATAATAACAACATATTTATCTCTTCGAGTTTGTAATGATAAGTAAATATTTACATTCATTGGACAAACAATTAAGAATGAAACAATGTGTGATCAGACTCAAGAAGCAAATATATTCAAGTCTAGAAAGTAAATATACTTAAGTTAGAAAGTAAAATCTACTAAAGTTGAGAAAGTAAATCTACCAAGGTTTAGAAAGTAAACATATTTTGATTAAGAGAGTAAAATCTATTCGGGTTCAGAAATAAATACATTTAGATTCTAAGAGTAAAATATGCTTGGGTTCAAAAATAAATATGTCCAGGTTCAGATTCTGAGAGTAAAATTTGCTTGGATTCAGGAGTAAACAGATTTAAATTCAAAGAGTAAAATTTGCTTGGATTTAGAAATAAACAAACATATTCAGATTCAGAGAGTAAAATTTGTACGGGTTTAGAAATAACTATATCTAGATTTAGATAGTAAAATCTACTCGATTCAAAAATAGATATATCCGAATTTAGAGAGTAAAATTTACTTGAGTTAAAAAATAATTACAGCCAGATTTAGAGAGTAAAATCTACTTTGGTTTAGAAATAACTATAACCAGATATAGAGAGTAAAATCTACTCGATTCAGTAATAGATATATCTAGATTTAGAAGATAGATTTTTATGAACGATGGTTAAGTCTGAATTTACAAATACAACATTTCCAAGTTCAGATTCATCATTTCTACTTACCAAATGTACCCAACTTCAAGAAAAACTATCAATTACCTTTTAAACGTGTATGAGACCAGCAAGACAAATTATACAATCACTTCAAGGATGATATTTCCAAGTTCAGATTTAATAATATCACTTGCCAATTATACTACACATTAAGAAAACAAATCACAGACCTTTTGAATATGTACAAAGCTAGCAAAACGAATTCAACAATCACTATATCCAGCACATCAAAATGGCATATCTCAAACTAAGAGTGTGCGGTTCCAGGTTCCACAGGGAACCTGGAACTTGGAACCTATCGTTGGGTACAGATTCTTCATTTTTTGGAATATGAAACCTACTTGTCGAAATCTAGAACCTAAAACCTACCATGTCAAAGGTTTCAGGGTAGGTTCTAAGGTTTAACAGGTTCTTTTTTTAATTTCATTTTTAGTTAAACAAAAACAAAATGAATGCAACAATAATGAACAAGCTTGTCATTCACCAAAGAGAATACAAAAGACTAGTTATTCTGACATTATGGTTCAAATAAATACAATTAAAATGAGAAGTCATTGCGTGAATCAATACTAGGGGTGAATAATTTCATGTTTCATATAGATTCCACCTAAAACCTACCCATGAAAATAGGTCCTTCATTTTTTGAAACCTGAAACCTACTCTATCATGTTCCAAGTTGACTATAGGATCTACTTAAGTTCCACATGTATTATTAATTGAACAATTGCAGTGAATCATTACCTTTAATAATCACTACTTGCTGCTATAATCCACTGACCATAACTTATATTTAGACACACGAAAAATATGAAATTTTTTTTTTGGTAAGGGTAAGGTATATATTACTTTCAAATCACCAAATACAAAAAATATGAAATATTAACAAGCCATACAATGAAAGCTCAGACTAGTGGTTCTAGATTATATACTCATTATCTAATGTCATGAAATACCATAGGATCACGCAAAGACATAAATCAAGAAAAAATACAAAAAAAAACTTGTTTAGGTTTCAGGTTCCAAGTTCCACCTACTTGGCAAAATAGGTTCCTCAATTTTTAGAACTTTAGAACCTACCTTACATACCTTAGAACCTGAAATCTACAGGTTTCCACTGGTTAGGTTCTCATGTTACAGGTTTTACCTTGGAACCATGCTCAACCCTATCTCAAATAACCAAGTTAAAAGTGTCAAGTAGATTAAACTAACTTAACTCTAAAGTCTTCACTCACCTCCAATTGCAACTAAAGGTGCGTTTGATTCGCGAAAAACTTAATAATAAAGGAAATTTTTTTTGAAAAATCATTGTTGACACCTAAATTTCGATCGACCATTTAATGATAATTTACATAGAAAATTAGGGATTAAATTTTAATCCCTAAAAAAAATATTAAAATTGCATAACATATAGTTTAAGTTCATATAAGTTAGTTGCATTACGTATCGGACCGTTGGTGGCGAGTAAGCGGAAAATTCATCGCGTAAACCAAGCTCAAGCACTCGGCTCACTCAAGGGATTGAAGGCCAAAATTCATAAGTCTAAAAGGTTTTGGTTGTTTTAATTTGAGCTTAAATCAGCCCGAATTAATTTAGCCCATTTGGAATTAAAATAAAATTAAATGATAAGCCCAGTTAATTAACCTAGGATTGCAATATAAGTATGTGATTATACCCTTCAATGTGGGGCTCTGATAATTTTCAAAACGCAATTCCGAGCACGAGAAACACACGTGAGCGAGAACAAGAGTAAGAGAGAGAGAGAGAGTTGGTTGCGCACGTGCTCGCCTCATAGTCGCGTCGCCTCACAACCGCACTGTGCGGATTGCTACCGATCCATCGCCTGTTCCCTTGTTGCTACACCAATCCGCATTTGCGAGCCTTCAGGAACTGACGGAAGACCAGCAACCCCATCGCTTCCTAATCATCGTTGCTGCATCGAAATTTTATTTTTTGTAGGTTCCTGGGCTTTATTCAGCGAGCACTGGACTTTCCAGTGACGTCCCTACATCACGAGTTGAGGTTCCCCAAGTCGCTGTCCTTGCGACGTGCCGAGACGCAAGAAGGCAAAGCTAAAGTGCAATTGCTGATGAATTATTTTATTGTTGAAGGAGACAAACCGAGGTGAAATTGGGAGCCCAAAAGAAAAGGCAAAATGAGGGATTTTGGTGGCTAGAAAGGATTATATTGACAGGGCCCAATTCCAAAAAAAACCATCAACTTTACACTTTATCCCAAATATATTCTGAACTTTTTTTTGTCTCAAGAAAAATCACAAACTTTTATTTAAGTCCCAAATCTGCCCTTCCATTATAAATCCATCCAATTAACGTAAGAAAAAAAAAGACAGAGAACCAGCAGCTGCGGCGGTGGCCGCCGCCACAGTCGCCGAGAAGGAGCTGCGACCCTCGCTTGGGCCTTCCCGAAGGCTAGTGACCCTCGCTGGCCTCAGGCGAGCTGCCGGCGAGGGCGTGCAGCCCCCGATCTGGGGCAAGGGTCGTGCCCTCCCCCAGATTGGGAGCTACACGCTCTCGTCGGCGGTTTGCCCGGGGCCAACAAGGGTCGCCGGCCTTTGAGAAGGCCCAGGCGAGGGCCGGCGAGGGTTGCCAGCCTCGAGCAAGCTGCCGGCGAGGGCGTGCAGCTCCCGATCTGGGCGAGGGTCGCGCCCTCCCCCAGATCGAGGGCTGCACGCCCTCGCCGGCGGCTCGCTTGGGGCCGGCGAGGGTCACCGGCCTTCGAGAAGGCCCGGGCGAGGGTCGCCGGCCTTCGGGAAGGCCCGAGCGAGGGTCGCCGGCCTTCGGGAAGGCCTAGGCGAGGGCCGCCGCTCCTTCCCGGCTGTTGTGGCGGCGACCATTGGCGAAGGCTTGGCCACCGCCGCAGCTACCCGGTCTCTGTCTTTTTTTTTTTCTGACGTTAATTGGACGAATTTATAACGGGAGAGCAGATTTAGAACTTAGATAAAAGTTTGTGATTTTTCTTGAGACAAAAAAAGGTTCAAGATATATTTGGGACAAAGTGTAAAGTTGAGGGTTTTTTTTTTTTGGAATTGGGCCATATTGACAGAGGCATCAGCATCTACGTTCCGAGAAAGGACACGCACGAAGATTTCCTTTCTCGTGCATTGTCTCTATCATGCAGGTTTTCTGAGACCACACTGCGCAGCTCGTGATCCATCGTGGTCCACCATCATTGACTGCTCGCGATCAGTCGTCCCATCACGCGATCCACAAGCCCAATTTGATCCGAGTTCAAATTTGGAAGTTATTCGCGAAATTAGGTAATAATTCTCATACATATTCTTAGAATATTCAATTGCCTAATCTTTGGGATAATTTGAATGTTTGGTGAATATTTTGTGAATAGCTAGATATCTTCGGATAATGTTTGCTTTACCCGCAATATTTGGAAACACTCAAAATTAGGAATTTTGCCTAATTTAGCAACGTATCTGGACGACTATCTGACCTTAACCCTATGGTACGATGTGTGGCGATACGAAAATCATTATCTTATCCATAACTACTTGAATGCGTTAATAGATTTTATTTGCTTTCTAAATTCAAATAATTGACTTTTCGTCGATATCTATAACCCTATAGATATGATTGTTAGTTCGATTCTCTTTCCTAATTTGAATATGATAAGAAAAATCTTGTGGATTGCGTGGATTGTTTGAATGCGTTTGTTATCTTTGTTTAATTTTTTTTAAAATAAAGAAAATCCAAAAAATATGTTTGTTAGGATTTAAATTAGAGGTTTTGCATGTTTAAGGAATCCTAATTGTATCTAGAAGATAGGATAATTATTTAATTTAAATTAGGACTTGAGATAATTTATTTCCTAGTTTAAATTAGGTGTTATTCTAATCCTAATAGATTATTTAGGTTATTTTAAGATTCCGAATTTCCATGAAAGTCCCAAAAGAATGAGTTACTTTATGATAGATTGGGATATATTGCATTCTTAATTTGAGTAACTTTTAATTTTGAATTTTAATAAACAATATCAAAAAAAGAAGTTGTCAGATTGCGTGTTATTTTAGACATTTTTTTAATTTCGAATTTCATTGGAAAAATACCAAAAATAAATCATTTGTCCATCACTAGAATTAGGTCATGTCGTCGCATGACATATAGTTCGCATGCTAGGTTACACTAATCGCACGTCATTATATATGTTAGTTTGCATTTTAATAAAGTGCAAACCTTAAAGAACATCTTGAGTGCCTTGCTTTATTAATTAGAAATCATTTTAAGATTGTCTGTGTGATTTTCTAATAACAATGTAGATGCTTGCGTTGCTCTAAGGTACGCCATTCTCCTAATCTTGCAATTTATTTATTGCTTTCTTGAGTGTTAAATTGGTGGTTTGTGCACCCGCATGAACACCTTGCATATTAGTGATTAGGTAATAAAATGGATTCAGACTACCTGTATAGACATTTTTTGAAAAGAAAAGGTACCGAAAGGGTGTTAGACTAGATCTAGCGTAATCAAGTTCCCGAGCTTAGAATCTCTGGTTTGTAAGAATAAAACATATCTTACTATATTTTAAGGTTTCTAATCAATCTACAACAAATAAATTAGTGGCGACTCTAAGTATGAAAACTTTTGTATGTTAAAAACTTAAACCCTAAGTTGCGAATTGGTAGGGCTTGAGAGAGCCCGAATTAAGGTTAGACTTAATAATCCATTAGCCTGAGAAATTTAGGTCACGACAATCATTTTCCAAGAAAATACTTAGTTTTTCTTTATTTGGTGATACAATATGGAAATTATTTTCTGATGTTGGATATCATTGGAAAATGATTTCAATCTCATGACTTTATTTCAAGCAAAAAAAAAATAGAATTTTTGAATTTTTTTGTTTTTTAAAAAAATTGATTTTTTATATTTTTTCAGTTTCTTATTTTGAAAAAATTGAAAATTTTTATTATTTTTTAATTTTATTTTTTCTCTTTTCCTTTTTCTTTTCTTTCCTTTTCTTTTTCCTTCGTTCAGATCGGCCGGCGATGACCACCGGCGAGGTTGAGGCTTGCCCGGCGATGGCCAAATGTGAGCTCGAGCTTGTCAATCTCACTTGGATCTGGCAAGCCGTGAGCTTGTTGGCCTTAACCGAGCCCAGGCTTGCCGCGAGCTTGCCGTCCTCGACCGAGCTTGGGCTCACCTAGATCCAACGAGCCGCGAGCTCACCAACCTTGGTAGAGCTTGGGCTTGCTTGGATCGGCCGAGCCTCAAGCTCGCCGACCTCGGGTGAGCTCAAGGCTCACTGCTAGAGGCCACCACAAGCTCGTCAGCCGTCACTGTGGCCGACAACCAGCCTGATATAGAAGAAAAAGGGAGAAAAGAAAAAAAAAGAAAAGAAAAGAATAAATAATTTGATTTTTTTAAAAAAATAATAAATGATTTTAGAAAATAAAAAATCGTTATTTTTAATTGAATATTTTTACAAGAACAAACGTTTCATTAATTAAGGACTTGAGCTTGAGCGCCGAGGACATACGCATGACCTTTGTGGACTTGAGTCAGAGGCTCAGGACTAGAGCTCGAGCATCTAGGACCTTAGCACAACCTTTATGGACTCAAGTTCGGGTGCCGAAGCATCGGGTACAGGCTAAGCCTCAATGGACCTGGGCATGGGCGCCGAGGGCTTGAGCCCAGGCCCTAGACATCGAGGTCTGGAGCCCGGCCGCCGAGAATTGGTCTTGAATGTCAGTACCTGGGAACTAATATTGGGATTTTCGTTCTCAAGCGTAGAGTTTCGGGTTAAAGCGTCAATAACAGTCGTACTTTGGAAAACATTTTTTAATTCTTTTAAAGGGTAAATCATTTTCTTGAATTTAAGCTTTAGTAGGAAAATAGTTTTCGTTGACCAGGAAAACATTTTATGTTAACTCATTTTTCTAAGCAAACCAAACGCTAGAAAATGAAGAAAGTGTTTTCCCGGAAAATGCTTCCCGCGAAACAAATGGACCCTAAGGGTGCATTTGTTTCTCGAAAAACTCAATAATAAAGGAAAATGATTTTTGGGAAAGCATTTTCCAAAAAAACAGTTAGTTTTCCTTCGTTTGGTAGCATGTGATCGAAATCATTTTCTAATGTTTAGATTTTATTGGAAAATGATTTCAATCTCATGACTTGATTCAGGAAAAAAAAACGAATTTTATAATTATTTCATTTTTCAAAAAATCGAATTTTTAATTATTTTTCATTTCTTTTTTATTTAAAAAAATCGAATTTTTAGTTCTTTTTTTCTTTTCTTTTCTTTTCTTTTCTTTTCTTTTTTCTTTTCTTTCCTTTTCTTTCACCTCCTTCCTCTGTCGCGACCTACCGGTGACACCCCGTTGACAACCCCAGGCGAGCTCGAGCTCACCAGCCTCGAGCGAGCTAGAATCTGGGGAGCTGCAAGCTCGCTAGGATTGGCCATGCTCGAGCTTGCTTGGATCTGGCAAGCCTTTAGCTTGCCGGACTTGAGTGAGGTGGAGGCGGTGAGGTCGGGCCTTGCACGATGCCGGTGAACTCGAGCTTGGCCTCGCCTGAGGCTGGCCGTCACTGACCTGTACTTGTGGCCGACGACTGGTGGAGGGAGGAAGAAGGAAAAAGAAAAAAAGAAAAAATAAATAAAAGAGAAGGAAAAAAAAGAAAAATAAAATATTAATAAATTTAAGATAATCAATTCCGGAAAGTGTTTTCACCTTCTTAAAGTAGAGAATTCACTTTTCTAAATTTATACATGAATAGTTTCTTTGATCGGAAAGTATTTTCGGTTGATCAAATCATTTTCGGACAACCAAACAGATGAAGTCCGGAAAACACTTTCTTAAAAAACAATTTTACCAAAACAAACGCGCCCTAAATATTGAATTTCCTCTTGAAAAATGAAGCCTTTCCTTTCCTTCTAAGGATTTCAGAAGTAGCGAAGCATTTCCCCTTGAAGTGTTTTTGGAAAAAAGGTTTATTCTTTGATAAGGATTATACTTCTCCCCTTAGAACCAATGTGCTAACTCTTAGAGAACGCAAGTGTAAGCTTGCATGTAGAAGGAAAGCTACGTGTGATAAGCTCACAAAACTTTCATTCTTTATTACAATGTGTTGTCCAAATAGAACATAAGAGTAGATTAACTAATGGTAGATGTAAAATGCCTACCCTATAAGTATAAGTGTCATCACCTTAAGAAGACATCTAACCATTCATGCAAGAGAAGTAGAGGATATGTGGCCTCTCGTGCAAAATTCCTTTTCTTCAGGGGACAAGTAGCCTAAGTATCTTCACCTTAAGAAGACAGCTTAACTATTCATGCAAAAGTAAAAGAGAACATGTGGTCTCTCATGCAAAGTTTCTTTCTTCAAGAGACAAGTGGCTTCTTAGGTGTCTACAAATGATGAAGACATTCAGTGAGGAAGAGTCTATCTCCCTTCGGCCAAGTGGGTGAGCTTAATGTAAGTAAATTATTATTTAGTTAACTAGGATTACAATAAATAATGTTATCCATGACACTTGATTTAACCAAAATTATTAGTACATCATACCGAATGCTGAAAATAAAGTCTCGGTTTAGTAAACTTGATAATCATATCTTTTTGAAAATATCCGTCCACATCAATTAACATCACTCTAATAATCATCGTACATATTATCGTTTATCAATTGAATTTCAATGCCTCAGACTTGGAACGATTACGTTCATGGAAAATCATCCTCCGCGTTCTTTGTACTTAATGGTCCACTAGGATTTTTACATGTCAACCACAATTATTAGCTAAATAATATTTAGCTTTATAACCTAAGCATTATTATTGAACACCGAAAATTTCTAGTGTTACCAAATATTATTATGAAAATTCTGGATGTCACATATCGGAGTTCCCGTGCTTAAGCATCAAGGTCTATGGTCCAAGTATCATTGTCTAGTCATATTATGGAATATAATTTTTGATTTTTTAAAAAGATATAATTTTCTTGAATTTGAGCATATGTTCTCCATTGATTATGAAAAAAATTTCAGTTGACTCATAGTTGTAAGCGATCAAAATGCCGAAAAATGTGCGTTATGTTTTTTTGATAAAAAATTTTCTGCGAAACAAATGGAGCCACTATTTATTTAAATTAAATTGTAGCTGTGTAAGTTTGTTCTCATGAAAGTCCCTTGTTTCCACTACATTATAACCTCAGTTCAGTTTTCATTGATCTCATTAAAATACTTTTTCAGATACATAATAGTGGTGGATAGGATGACTCTGTTAGGTCAAAAAAATTATACATCAAATTACAAAGAGGATATCTAAATTGGATTTGCAAAGTAATGTAAGTAAATTTATTCTGCGAATCCATCTTTTCTTACGTCGCATTAACACTCAACCAAAACAAAGAACAAAACACCTTTAGTAAGACCGTACAATATCGCTATTTAGCACAAAATGCAAGAGCCGCTTGTTTTCTCTTTCCTCTGTTCCGCGTCCATTGTATCACAAAGATTCCCACGTCTTGTCTCCGGCAAGCACAAGACAAACAGCCCACAGCACCCAATAACGGGCTGAACACGCCGCCATAAGACAGCACCACATCCCCTCTCCGGCCCGCGGCCGCCACCAATAACGGGCTGAACACGCCGCCAAACACCACCGCCTGCCGCACCATCACTATCGCCGAGTTCCTTACGCACGTCGGGAGCAACTCCAATGTGTATATCAATGACACATCAAGCGCGGTGCATCCACTAAAGAAAGAGACTACCTCCAAGCCAATTTGCCACTGTTGCCACACTTGGCCCTGCAAAATGCACATCACACTACAACACACACTGAGTGTTGTGAAGAATAGTACAGAACGCCTATTAAGCTTCCCTATGAGGATAGTGACCAGGGTCGATGGCAGTTCGGCAAGGGCGTTGAGCGTGACGCTGGAGTAGAGGTCGAAGTCCAAGTTCGTGACCCCGAGCGGCATCCCATAATACACCATCCCCGTCCCGAAACTAACCAACATGACTGCACATAGCCAGCAAAAGGCCCATTTCTTCTCCAACAAGGTCCTGATTGCCGAGAAGACGTCCATGTTGTTCAAAGGGTCCTCGTCAAGCGAAATTGAGGAGAAGTCCTCAGCAAGGGCGCTCGCGCTCGGCGGTGCCAGGCTCATTAGGGTTTCCACGGCCTCTTCCCTGCGTCCCATCACGAAGAGCCATCTTGGTGACTCGCAAACCAAGAAATGGACTAACGCACAGTAGCCAATGGCTGGGACCGACGTCCAAATTTACAGAGCTCTCCATGACGAACCTCGGTTCACGTAGGCGATTGCCGGCAATGATAAGAACCCTAATGTGAAACTGAAGAATCCCATCATCCCGACACTCCCTCGCCACTTCTTGTCCACTCGCTCCGATGTTAGCACAAGAGCACATGTGCCGATTGTCGCACGCCCAAATCCTGTGACGAATCTCAAGCCAGAATAGATCCACACGTTGGTGGAGAAGACCGTAAGTAGGGATGAGCAAGACATGACAAAACATGAGAGGAAGAGCATGTTTTTGCGGCCGAGGGACGAGTCGGCGAGTGTCGCCAAAAGCAAACCGCCAATCAAGCATCCCATGAAGAAGGATGAAGCCGGTAAGCCCCTTATTGCCGAGTTTGCGCATTGAAGGCCCCACTCAGATACTGTAGAGGCGTGCTTGGGATAATCCCATTGCCATGAGGAACTGTTCGGAAGTTGACAAACGTCAGACATGGAGTTGCAATACTTGTCGTCGAGATTTGTCGTCGAGATTCGCGCAATGCCATGGTGGTTGAACATCGGTGAAAATATTGAGGAACGTTTGCTGCGCGTCAAAGAACCCAGCAAACGACACGAGAGAGGCTTGCATGAGCTGTGTCCGCCCCAAATCTCTCATTGACTGCTCGATCATCGAGTCCAACGATTGGTGGTTCTTCTCGAGCTCCGAAGGTTCGTGCTCGTCTCTGCCGGTGGTGGATTGTGAGATCAACGGAGTGGGATCGGCCATTCTTTTATGTGCGTTGCTTTGTTGGATTTGGAATTGCTTTCGTACAGTGGAAAAAGAGAGTAATGTAGCTGATTTTAGAGATGAGTGTGACATAGCAGAATGTGTACGATTTATATTGAGTTGATTATAGTGAATGATGAACGGTTCAACTGGGTAATAAATAACTCCTGGGAAGGTTGCAAATTGAGTTGGACTTTTTATCTTTTAATTCTAAGTTGTTGGAGAGCGCTCAGGTGGATACTAATCAGTAGGAGTGATCGGTTCCCAGTCCGGTCTGGTTCCAAGGTGAAACCGAGAACCGGTTCCCAATTTTGGGAACCGCGGACCGGGCCGGTTGGTTCTAGGACTGGGAACCGGACTAGACCGCCGGTCTGGTCCAATGGAACTAGTCACTTAGAGTTTAGTTTTTTGTTTTTTAGTTAAACACTTAAGGTTTGGTTCACATTTTACTAATTTTTGTTAATGAATTTCTATCAATGAAGTTCACTTAGAGTTTAATTCACATTTTACTAATTTTTATCAATGAATTTATGATAATAAAGTTTACTTAGAGTTTAGTTCACATTTTATTAATTTTTTGAAGAAAAAATAAAAATATATATTAAATAGTTGGTTCGGTCTAGTCCAGTTCTTCCTTGGAACCGGGAACTGGACCGTCTGGAAATCGGTTCCACTTTTAGGAACCGGAAACCGGACTGATAGTCCCAAGAACCGGACCAAACTCATCGGTCCAGTCCAATCCCGGTTTGGGCGGTCCAAGTTGCTCACCCCTATTAATCAGGTAGAAAATGCTAGGTGATCAGTTTTGAAGTAGTCCAATTCTCAGCCTAGAACCGACCAATGGCTCCTGGTTCCAAAATTTTGGAATCGTGCCTTATCGGCCGGCTCCAATCGAGTTCCTGGTTTTACCTAGACTCCCATCCAATGGCTGTTCTTCCGTCATTATCATCTCTCTCTCCTTTTGACCTTATCTCTCTCTCTCTCTCTCTCTCTCTCTCTCTCTCTCTCTCTCTCTCTCTCTCTCTCCACCTCTCTCATCATTTTTCAAATTTTACCCAGGAGAAAATATTGCATAGAGCTGTGATTCTAGCGTGGAGAAATCCTAGTCCACTCACCGACTAGTGTTGTCCAGGCCCACTGCATCAAACAAGAGAAATTTTTTGTTTGAAATAGCAACACACACTCTCTCTCTCTCTCTCTCCGCCCACACTCTGCACTCACGCTCTGCTCTCTCACTCCCGACTAACGTCTCCGACGAACCACGTTGTTGCCTCCGACGAACCACGCTGACGCCTTGGCCTCGACTCACTCTGTACCTCTTGCCGCCAACGTCTTCACCCTAGCCGACGCCGATGCTGTCGCCTCTGACGAACCACATTGACATCAACAAAGATGATTGTGAAGTGCCAGAAAATGAAATCAGAACATTGCTACAAATTACACACGATCACCTTCGTCGGCGTCGGTGTGGTTCGTTGAAGGTGACGGCGTCAGCGTTGGCTAGGATGGGGGCGTCGGCGTTAAGAGGTACAGAGCGAGTCGAGGCAAAGGCTAGGGCGTTGGCTCGGGCAATGGCTAGGGAGCAGGAGGAAGCATTAGTGTTGGCATCAGTGTGGTTCGTTGGAGGCGATGGCATCGGCATCAAGAGGTACAGAGCGAGATGAGGCGTCGGCTAGGGCCGAGGTGGAGGCTTTGGCGTCGGAGTGGTTTGTTGGAGGCGTCAGAGTGGTTCGTCGGAGGCATGAGTCGAGAGGGAGAGAGAGGAGAGCATGAGTGGAGAGAGAGAGAGATGGAAGTGGAAAGGTCACACATAAAATAGAGAGAGGAGAGAGAGTCTTGCTTTTTCAAACGAAAAATTTCTCTTATCTGAATCAGTAGGCTTAGCGACACGTGTTGCCCGATGAGTGGACTCGGATTTCTCAAAGTTAGAATCACAGCTTTATGCAATATTTTCTCGCTACACGGTCTCCAATGGCACTTATCCATCACTCAATGTGGGCCTCAATCTTCCTCTATTATTTTTCAAATCCTGCTTTTCTTCTTCTTCTCTTCTCTCTGTCTGTCTGTCTGTCTCTCTCTCTCTCTCTCTCTCCTCTATGCTTGCTTTTTCGCTCTTTTCTTCGTCAGAGATCGATGTCGTGTAACCCCTTTCCTCTCTTCTTATAGACCCTTGGTCTCGGCTTCTTCATGTGTTCTTGTTGGAAGATAAGTCAAAGATTTGTGTTATCCGTCTGGATTACAACTGATACTTGAAATCGATCAAAAATTGTAATTGATTGGTAGAATCAATCTAGGATAATAATAGACATATTCTTTCCTTTTCAGTTCTCACATTTTGTAATATATATATATGATGCAGAACATGGAGAGCATTCACAGAGAAAAAATGCAAACACATTCTTCTTCAATTTCTGTCATGGTATGAGAGCCATTCTTCCTGGCCTAACTTCCACACTCCCTAATTGCCGTCTGGATATTTTTTGCGCCTTCATTATTGTGGGAAACACTGACAGGCAAAACAAGGTTAGCACTCCAGTGTAGGAATCAATATTTGAACTTTCTCAAAAAAGGGGAAAGGAAATCGTTCTTTTCCTACCGATACCATGACAAAAAGTCACTCATCAAGTTCTGAGGAACGAACTCCGGAGGAGTCCATTCTACAAGGAAATGCATTGGTCCAAATACCTATCTCGGACCCACCTGCTAAAGTTGTTTCAGGTCCATCCAAACCAGGGAGAACCTAATATGGGCCAATCCATCTAGTGGCTACCTGTCCAGATACCGTCCAGCCCATGGTATTATGAGCCAACACAACCTGTTCCATGGCCAGCAAATCAAGGCCACGGAGAATAGATCCAACCCAATGGAGGCCCACCAACTATGTTTGGGGTAAGCCTGCCACTAGGCAGAATTATTTTCATGCGGGTAAACAATTTCATACGGGTTAAGCATCCGAATCAGGTTTGGGAGCAAATCCCCACTCGGTTCAACAACCCAGTTTCTTGCCATACAAAATTGCTGTCGCCAATGGTCGCTCAAAACCCGACGACCCATTATACACTTTAACGGCCGATGGCTTGAAATTGTGGCTTATTACCTGGCAGCTGTCCGGCCCCGATAACTATTCAACTTGGTCGCAAAAGTTCCAGTGAGCACTAGTCACCAAGGACAAATACGGACTTATCGATGGAACCATCCCAATTCCGTTCGACGAGCGTCTGGGGCGACTTTGGAGAAAGTGCAATCAACTTGTCCGAACGTGGATCAGAAATTGCATCACACCCAAAGTCACGGCCGGACTTCCTCCGACGGAGGATTCAAGAAAAATGTGGGAAAATGTCAAGGAAATGTATGGAAAACTAGATCGAGTTAAAAAATTTTCGTTGACTCAAGCACTTTCAGATCTAAAATAAGGGAACATGAGCATTGCTGCATGTTTCAACAAATTATCAACCCTCTGGAACGAACAAGAGGCAGCAGAAGAAAAGCTTGAAGGGCGAGAATCAACCCTACAACAGTATTGGAGAATGAAAGAAAGATAAAAGGTAACGAGACTTCTTTTAATTTTAAATGAGTCATACTTTCCGTTCCGGTCTCAGATTTTGTACATGGATTCTATGCCGACCCTTGGCTGGATCTATTAGCCCGCCGTGCAGGAGGAGAGCCAGCACCTCATCTCGTCAGAATATGCCAAGGTCGGAGAAAGAGTTGTGCTCTTAGCTCATTCAAACCCTTCACCGAGGGGAACTATGAATAGAGGATATGGAGAGAGAAGAGGGACAACGCAAGGGTTCCTGGAAGATGACGCATGCATTATTAAAAGAGAACGAATCGACGGTTCTGATCCTCTCGCATGATCGGAAGGCTCATAGGGTATTCTTCCCCTATTCAAATCAGACGGCTCTGAAGAGACCACAACAGTCCCCATATTCAAGCCATCCAATGGCTATTATCATGCAACAACATCAAAGAATAAAGGGAAAGGGAAATCACATTGCAATTATTGCAAGCCTCCGCACCACACAATTGATACTTATTGGAAATTATATGGTAAACCTAGAGAAAAAGGAAAAACGGAATTCTCAATGGCTAATCAAGTCACCAATCAAATTACTGATAGAATTAATCAGTCAATTACTCACGATCGGTATCAGCAAATTATGAAGGCCTTGAAGAAATTGGAAGTTTTTGACAAAATCAGAGGTTTCTCAGGTACTTCTTTTTGCTTGATGAATTCCATTTCCAATGATGCATGAATTATTGATTCAGGTGTTAGTTATCACATAATTTGCAATAAGGTTTTTTTCTCTGATGTCAACAAAGAATTAGTTTTTCCCATTTCAATATAACTCCCTAATGGAAATGTCACATATGTCACGATGACTGGCACCGTAAATCTTAGCCCTCACATTATACTTCGAAATGCCCTTTACGTCCCAGAACTTCACTTCAATCTCATTTCTATCTCGAGAGTTTGTGAGGAAAATTCTTGTTGAGTTCTCTTCAATTCTGATAATTGCTTTTTTTAAGCCATTTCAACTGGCAAACTGATGGCCTTGGGTAGTATATCACAAGGGCTATATTTCTGGATCAGTTTTCCAAGCAATTTCGACTTATCTTGTATTCAATTGAATAAACAATCATTGTGTAATACTACTATCAATGATAAAAATGTCCTTTCTCATCAAAGACTGGGTCATAGTGCTTCTTTTCCCTATCCTCAATGTCATATTTGTCCTCTAGCAAAGTAATCGCGCACACCTTTTCCAAATAGCAGTACCCGTGCTAAAAGTATTTTTTTCATTGTTTCATATTGATGTTTGGGGACCATATCACACTCCATATTGTAATGGCTCTCTTTTTTTCTCATAATTAGGGACGATTACCGTGCCACATGAGTTTTTCTCATGCAATCGAAGAGTCAAGTCCTTCTTCATCTAAAAACTTTTTTCTCTCTATCGAAGAATTAGTTTGGGAAATCTATTAAGCACATTTGTACTAATAATGGAAAAGAATTCTTAAATAATGTGGTCATCTTTATTCTCTTCCCATGGGACCAAACACAAGAGTTCATGCATTTACACTCCTCAACAAAATGGAATAGTTGAGCAAAAACACCGCCATCGCTTAGAAGTGGCGTGTGCTCTTAAATGTCAAGCCTTTGTTCTTAAAACTTTTTGGGGAGATTATGTGGTTATGGCAGCCTACGTGATCAATCGCATGTCAACTCATGTTCTTGACAGACGTACGCCATTTGAATTTCTTTATGGGAAGAAACCAGAACTTCATCACTCGAGAGTGTTTGGTTGTTTATGCTTTGTCACTACACTAGGCCCTCGAGACAAAATGGGTCCCCGTGCTCGTTGATGCATATTCTTGAGATATCCAAGTCTTCAAGAAGGATATCGTGTTTTTGAACCATCCACAGGTGATTTCTTCGTGAGCAAGGATGTTATTTTCCATATGAACATGTTTCCATTTCACAATGAAGCATCCTCATCTAAGCGCCTTGACACGACAATAACTTTTCGAAGATTTCTATCTGAAGAAGATTTGTCTCATGATAAACCATACGTTATCATGGCACCTCAACAACATTCGACATCAATCCCAGCATCAGATCCGACAATTGATGATATTCATGCATCGATATCAATATTGGAGCGTTCGATTGAGGACTCTATCATACCAATAGAAGAAAATTCAAATCTTTCTTCAAACGGGTCACCTTCAACAACCACTACTGTTGATGAGTCATCTCTTATGCCTCAAGATAATCTACCACGACGCTCGGGCCATGCTACTCGACCACCCACTTGGACTAAAGATTATTTTTGTGGAGCCTCAAATTCTTCAGGTACTCATTATCCTATTTCCTCATATATTTCCCTTCATCGACTATCGTTAGAGCATATGTGTTGCATCAGCCAAATATCTGAGGAACGAGAACCTTCTTGTTATAATGAGGCAGTTATTGATCCACAGTGACAAAGGGCTATGGAAGCAGAATTACATGCCGTGATGGAAAACCAGATGTGGGATATCGTGCCACTGCCCCCTCATTGCAAGCCAATTGGATGCAAGTGGGTATAATAAGATTAAGTACAGAGCAGATGGCTTTGTTGAGCGATACAAGGCTAGATTAGTGGCTAAACGTTTCACGCAACAGGAAGGTTTCGACTACCATGAGACTTTCTCTCCAGTTTCGAAAGACGTTATAGTTTGATCTTTCCTATTGATTACTGCTATTCGTAATTGGGCATTACACCAAACAGATATTCGCAATGCCTTTCTCCATGGTGATTTAGATGAAGAAATCTATATAGATCTCGCATAGTGTGTACGGAGACGGGGAGAGTCTAGAGTATGTCGTCTCCGCAAATCCCTTTATGGTCTCAAACGGGTATCTCGATAATGGTATGCCAAATTTACCAAAGCACTCACAGTTGCAGGATTCAAATAGTCCAGACATGATTATTCTTTGTTCACATGGATGAAAGGT
Organism: Syzygium syzygioides; assembly: GCA_031216285.1. Classification (NCBI taxonomy): domain Eukaryota; kingdom Viridiplantae; phylum Streptophyta; class Magnoliopsida; order Myrtales; family Myrtaceae; genus Syzygium; species Syzygium syzygioides. The sequence continues at coordinate 28,611,694 of CM062247.1, forward strand.
ATGTCATTAATCTATTTAATGATATATGATAATGATATACTTATTATGGGAAGTGATGGATCTGCTATCAAGAGTCTTAAAGAATACCTGCATTAGGCTTTTCATATTTAAGATTTGGGATCACCAAAATAATTTCTTGGAATTGAGATTGCCCGATTAGATCAAGAAATCTCTTTTAGTTAAAGAAATTTGTTATGGAGATTATATCATAAGCAGGTCTATCGGGATGCAAACCAGCCGTTATTCCCATCGAGCAAAATGCCAAATTGACCTCGATTGATTATGATACAAGTTTACTATCTCCAGAAAATGATCCATTACTCAAGGACCCATCAAACTATCGAAGACTCGTTGGAAAGCTTATCTATCTTAATATGACCAAACCGGATATATGTTATGCAGTACAGATACTCAGTCAATTCATGCATAATCCAAAACAATTACATATGAATGCTACTCTAAAAGTTGTGAAGTACTTGAAGAAATGCTCTGGACTTGGGACACTTCTTTCTCGGAAATGTGACATGAAGATGACAGCCTATTATGACATGGATTATGCGACTTGTCCTATGAATCAAAGATCTATCACAAGTTTTTGTATTAAACTTGAAGAATCGTTACTTTCATGGAAAACAAAGAAACAATCCATTGTGTCCTTATCATCTGCTGAAACTAAGTATCGAGCCATAGCTAAAACTGTTTGTGAAATAGTATGGTTACGAGGCCTTCTTCCAGACCTTGGGATACAAGTTAATTGACCGACCTTATTATTTTCTGACAACGATGCAACACTCAAGCTTGTAGCAAATCTCATAGTACATGAGAGAACGAAGCACATAGAAGTTAATTGTCGTCGCAATCGACCTCCCGAGCCCTCTTTTTGGACAACATGCAAAATGGAGGGGGGGCTCGCCTGGTACATGTTAAGTCTAGGTTCAGGACTTAACTCGGGCTCTCCCAAGCCCATACCATATCGCGACTTAGGGTTTAAATATTTAACATGCAAATGGTTTATACCAAAGAGTTGCCACTAATCAATTTGAAGTGGGTTGATTAGAAACCCAAATAAGGTGATGGGAGAATCACCATATTCCTGCGAACCAGAGATTAACTGAATTCAGGGACTTGGTTACACTAGTTGGATAACTAATGCCCTTTCGGTACCATTTTACCCTATTCATTTTTTGAAAACATTTATCAGGCAGTTTGGATTGATTTTATGACCATTCTCCTAACATGTGAGGTGATCAAGCGAGTGTATAACTAGAAAAGATCAGCAGTCAGAAACACAACAAGTCATGCAGCCTAGGGTTCTAACCTTAACTAAATTAGATGACATTCAAAAATACAACAGTTCATGCAATTTGTATTAAAAAAATGCATAATAGCACGACGGTAATAATAAAACATGCGACAAACTATCGTGCGATTTCAGGCTTATTTAGTTTAAATAAAATCACAACATGCATAATTATGAAGGATTAAAACACTCAAATAAGTCACAAAAAAAATTTATAAAATTTATAAAAATTTTTCTTATTTTTTATTAAAAAAACAGAAAAGAAAAAGGAAAAGAAAAACCCTTTTTTATTTTTTTTAAAATTTTTAATTATTTAAAATTTTTTAAAATAAAATTAAATAATAATTTAAAAAAATGGATCGTATTGGATCTGGGTCGATTGGAACCGACCCGGGTCAACGGATCCGACCCGGGGATTGACCCAAGTAGGATCTGTTGATCCGGGTCGGTCGGAACCGACCCGAGTCAATGGATTCGACCCGGGCGTTGACCCGGGTCGGATCTGTTGATTCGGGTCGGATCCGACCCGGATCTACAGACCCGCGGGGAGGGAAACGCCGGCGGGGCCAAAATCGGCCGTCTGCCGGTCGACCCAGACCGGTGCCGCCCCCAAATCGATCCCCTGGCACCAATACCAATCCTCTCCACCTATCGGTGTCGTCGTCCAACCGCCGTTCGCCGGCCGGCGACCAAAATAAAAACCGATTTCATTGAGGATTTTTGTCGAACAGGTGGGAGGCGACGAAGAAAACAATGGATCTTGACTTGTTCCGGCGAACCGAAGGATTCAGGCGACCAGGCCAACCTTCGATGATGACACACGGGCGGTGGGGAATGGCGGTATGGGTCGGGAATCGCGCCACAAGGCCGGAGCGAGTCCCGGCCAAAATCTGAGCAAAAACAAGGGAGAACAAAGTTGGTTCACGCCGGGGGGCAGTCTCACCGTTGACGACGCATCGAAGGGGGACCTCCGGCTGATCTGAGGGGACGACGGCGACGCTGCTAGTCCTTCCTCTTCCTCCGGCGCTTCTCGATCTACTCGCTCTCTCTCTCTATTCTCTCACTTCTCTCTCTTCTCTCTCAATCTCTCTCTACTCTGTTTTCTCTCTCTGTGGCCTCTCTTTGTCCGGCCGACCAGCCTCTCTCTCTTTCTCAGGCTATTTATAGCCGGTCGACGGATGATGCTACTCTGCTCCATGGCGTATGCAATGACGCCGGTCTGCACCGGCCTACTCTGGCCACGACTCGCAGCCATTAGGCCGGTGCAGGGGGTAGGCGTAGATGGAGCAGACGCAGAGGAAGGAGAGAGGGGGCAGGTTCGGGAATCCCGGGCGGACGGGACTAGCAATTAATGCTAGTCTCGTCGGCGTGCTCGTTCGGCCTTCCTCTAGCCTGCTGATGATGATGACGAGGGGCGACGCCGCCGTGCGTCGACGTGATGACGTGGAACAGGGGAGAGCAGGGGTGGCGAGAGCGACAGGCAAAGAGGGGAAGGAGGAAGAAGAAGCTGGGCCGGGTCGGGCCCAGCTCGCGGGGAGGAAAAAGAAAAATGAAAGGAAAGGTGGGGCTGGGCCCGCGCTGAGGAAAAAGAGGAGCGGGCTGGGCCGCGGGGGGAAAGGAAAAAAGAAAAGAAGAGGGCCGAGGCTCATGCGGGGGAAGGAGAGAAAAGAAAAACGGACCGGTTCGGCTCGGCCTCGATTCGGCCCGACTATTTCTTTTTTGTTTATTTATTTATTATCATTTTTCATTCTTTTTTTTTTATTTTTCATTTTTCATTTCATTTTTTTTTCATTTTTTCATTTTTTTTTTGAAATTTTAAATTCAATTTTTTTAAAAGCTCTAATAGACCCTATTAATGCAAAATATACCTAATTTCTATATGCAATGCATTTAAATAGAAATATTTTTTTGTTTTAGGAATTAAATGAATTTAACTCCTAAATTTTGTGTAATTAATTTTGGGCAAATTAAAAATAGGTATCAACAATTGTCACTTCACTCGAGATAAGATCTAAGAAGGGATAATTGAGACAAGAGGAATTGGGACCACAGAACAGCTTGCGGATATCTTCACCAAACTCTTATGTCAAAGACAACATGCATATCTATTAAGCAAGCTAGGCATCTTAGACATATACAAGCCACCGGCTTGAGGGGAGTGTTGAAAGATATGCCCAAGATTTGTGTTATTTGTCCGGATTACAATTGATATTTGAAATCGATCAAAAATTGTAATTGATTGGTAGTATCAATCTAGGATCAGAATAGACATATTCTTTCCTTTTCATTTCTCACATTTTGTACTATATATATATATATATATATATATGATGTTGTACATGGAGAACATTCATAGAGAAGAAATACAAACACATTCTTTTTCAATTTCTGACAGTTCTTTCTCTAATCGTTCAACAAATAGAAATATATATTGAGATGCATGTGTGAATTATATTAAAGAAATCCCGCATCGGAGAATTGATGTAGTGTGGAACAATTAATGTATCATAGTTGGCTCATAACTCATTAGCTTATGGCTCATAATTTATTAGCTTAAACTTTTGAGTGAATGTGGCTCCAACTTGATATGTTAACAGACTTTGACTTGAGCTCCTTCTTAGTGATCTCCCTAGGCAAAAGGTATTAGGCTTTTATAACAAATGGTATCATAGCTGATGATTAATTGATAGCCCACTCTCAATATGTATGGTATTTGGTGAGTATCTCAAGGAAAGAATCTGGTGAAATGTGGTTTCCAGGCAGGTGGGCGTTGTGGTGTAGCAACGCGGGCCTGATGGCTCTTTCATAGTGAAGGAGGAGGAGAGCACCCAGCAAGATGCTAGTGAGCACGAAACAGACGAAAGTTACATGCAATTGTGATTTGCATGTCAAGTGTTTAACAAAATGCGTGAGGCTTAGCACAAAGAGAGAGAAAATCCAATTCTTGTGATCTGCATGTCAAGTGTTTGACAAATGCGTGAGGCTTTGCACAAAGAGAGAATATCCAAGAGGAGCTCCCAAGGAACAAAAAAAAATTGTAAAAGAAAAATCATCGATCCGGTCCAATCCAGATGGTCAGTTCCACACATAAAACCGGGAACTAAACTAAATTCACCGATTCCACTTTTTTGGAACTGGAAACCATATCGGTGCCCTTGGGAACTGCCCAAAATCAGCCAATCCAGGCAATTCCTTTTGCTCACTTCTAAAACAAATTGTTGTGAATTTGGAAAAAAAAAGCTGTTATAAGGGCACTGGAAATGCTAAATTTTGTTAGAATGAGTGATAAAACTTACAAAAAATGCAATTAAGTCCTAAAACTTGTCAACTGGATGTAATCGAGTCCTTTTATTAACTCTGTCCAATTAAACTAACGGAATATGCTAACGCAACTTTTCTTTTATATTCTCTCTTATGCGTGGCATTGACATTATTGAAACATGAAATAAAAGACTAAAACAATGTCACTTTGTCCTAAATAAAAAAATAATCAAAACTTTAACTAAATTAGATTAAAAAATAATAATGTATTTAAAAAAACAAAAAAGAGGAAAAAAAAAAGGCAACAGCAAGGGTGGCAAGCCCTTGCTGCCACCGCCCCACAATCATTGAAAAGCATTAGCAGGGGCTCGTCAAGAGCCAGTAGGGGTTGTCGAGGCCTCAGCGAGGGCCGGCGACCATCGCCCAAATCTGGGACGTCATTTGGACCACCTACTGGATTATTACTATCAACTTAGAGACACAATTAGATTTAAGCAGTTCCTAATGGGGGAGACTTTCCTTGGGGCCTAATCATTGCCTTGTGTATGGAAAATATATTACGTGCAGTCATGATCAAGTCTCCTTCTCTCAATTTTTCGGCAAGCTCTAGTGATTAATGACAAGATCTTATATTCTTTTTCATTTGAGTTGTTAAAATTTTTCTAATTAACAAAATCCCACCCATATCCCCTATGAACCTCGAAAGTCTTTGGCGAATAATTAACTTACCAGGATGCTAAATATTATCTTACTTGTTGAAGCAGATTCCGCTATGATGGCACCGTCACTCCTCGTCTCCACCCCATGATTTACTTTGGCAAAGCTATATTAATGCAATATCGAGGAAACACATGTGAGCGTCGATCTTAAATTATTAGATGAAACGACATTACATTAATTTAAAAAGTCAATGGAGGTTTGTTTTACTTTACAAGTACGTTTCCCTAGAGGAGAGATTATTACATAATTGCAACATGTGTACTGACCTGAATAGAATCACTGAAAAAAGTTGGTCGCATATGTCTTTCACGTGGATTCGATCCCAAATCAGCGGAACAATTTCTCCACTTGAGACAGCTGTATCCTCACGTGGACACTCCCGCGTAGAATTTGTCTTTTTCACGTGGATTCGATCCGAAGTCAGCGGAAGAATTGGTGCTATGATTAGTTTTTGTCTCCCTTTGAACCGTTGCTTCTTTATCCCTCTAGAACCGATATTAATTACTCTTCTAGACATGGCAGAGCAGAAAAAGGCAACAAAGCAAGATCGCCAACTTTATGAAACCATTGTCGATGAAGAAGCTGAACTTGTAGAGGAGGAGAGGAAACAAGAGGTCCGCTAAGGAAAAGAAAGGGAGAATTCTAAGTTTGACAATATTTTGAAAGCATGTGATCAACATAAAAGCGGAGATCGACCAGCACATTGCGATAAAGCAACCATGTTTTAGTGAGAACAATGAACAATGATTTAGATAAACGCTTGCTTGCTTTTAGAAGGAAGATTAAGGACTTGTTGAACAACATGCAAATCTTTGACATTATCAATGAAGTGCTCTTTCATATTTTTGATACTTTTATTTCAATGCCTCTTCTCGTATCTTTGATACTTCTTGATAAAATGAAAGTACCTTGTGCAGATAATTATTGCTCTCATCATCTGGGCATTGTGGCGTGTAATAGCTAGTATATGGCCTCTTATGGACATTTTCGATAAACGCGTCATTTTTTTGTCAAAGTAGGTACCGTCAATCGCCGAAGTGCTCCAGGCTTTCTCTTCTTGCATCTCGCACATTGCTAGATGAAAAGGCTTATGATATTTCCCATTTATCGATCACAGCAATTCCTTGCCTTCCATGTCAATCAATAAGCATTGTCACATAATATTATGGGTAAGCGGTTCCAAATTCCTTATTTTTTGGAATCTGGAACATACCCTGTTGCATGTTCCAGGGCCTAATAGGTTTTTTTTTTTTTTAATTTCATCAAAACGAAAATGAACGTAACAATACTAAACAAACTTGTCTTCATCAAAGAGAATATAAAAGACTAATTTTCTTGATATTACGATTCAAATAAATATAACTAAAATGAGAAATTATTGCATGAATCGATACTAGGGATGAGTAGTTCCATGTTCCGTATAGATTTCACCCATGATAATAGATTCTTTATTTTTTTAGAACTTGGAACCTATCCTATCACAGGTTTGAGAATTAATTTCAGAGTCTACTCAGGTTCCACCTGTATTATTAATTGAACAATTGTAGTGAATCATCACATTTAATGACCACCACTTACTTCTATAATTTACAAACCACAACTTATATTTAAACACACACAAAATATGAAACATTAACAAGTTATAAAATGAAAGCTCGGAGTAGTAGTTCCAGATTATATTATCATCATCTAACACCATGAAACATAGCAGAATCACGCAAAAATATAGACCAAGAAAAAACACAAAAAATTTGTTGAAGTTTTAGGTTCTAGGTTCTAAATTCCACCTACCTAGAACCTACCCGTCGAAATAAGTTCTTTAATTTTTGGAATCTGAAACCTATCCTACATACCTTGAAACTTAGAGCCTATAGGTTCCTACTGGTCAGGGTAGAACCTGAAACTATACTCACCCTTACATAATACGTTAGTCACTTGATACGGTCCCCCCCACATTGTGGACTGCTTACCAAGTTCTTTAGTTTTTTCTGTTAATTGTCAAAATAGTCTTCCATACCAATTCACCAATTGCAAATCACTCCTTCAATCGCCGGAGTGTCCTGGGCTTTCTCTTCTTGCATCTTCCACGTTATTGGATGAAAAGTCTTAAGATATTTCCATATCCATTGTGGCAGTTCCTTGCCTTCCATGTCCATTAATCGATGAGCCTTACCACTTAACACGTTAGTCACGTGATCTGGTCCCTCTCGTGTTGGGGATCCCTTGTTGAATTCTTCGATTTTTTGTGTTAATCAGTAAGATAGTCTTCTATATTAACTCTCCAACTGCGAATAGCGTAACCTTAACATGTTTATTGTACGCTTTGACAACTCGCTTCTTTTGAGGATTAATAACGCGAAAAACTCTAAATTAGTATAAATTTACCCAAAACTATTTTTTTATTACAAAAAATTCCAAACTAGTATATCTGTGACAATTTTACCTCGAACTATTTTATGACCATAAAAAATCTCACATTTGTACACTAATGACAATTTTACCTCGAACCAATTTTTTGACCATAAAAAATCCCAAAGTGGTACAACTATGATAAATTTACCATCCATTAGTTTCCGTTAAATTTTACTGTTAAATTGCTAAGTTTGATGACACGTGGTAGTTGAAGGATGTACCAATTTGGAATTATACCCCTCTGTTTGTCATAAATTTACTAATTTGTAGTTTTTCGTGATATTAATCTAATTTAACGGTTACTAATGGAGTGTAAATTTATCACAAATGTACAAATTTGGGGTTTTTAGTGGTCAAAAAATTAGCTTTGGGTAAAATTATCACAGGTGTACCAGTTTGAAATTTTTGTGGTCAAAAAATTAGTTTGGGGTAAAATTGTCACAAGTGTACCAATGTGGAGTTTTTTGTTGTCAAAAAAATAATTCGGGGTAAATTTGTCACGGGTGTACCAGTTTGGGATTTTTGGTGGTCAAAAAATTAGTTCGGGATAAAATTATCACAGATGTACTAGTTTAGGGTTTTTCGTGGTATTAACCCTTCTTTTGAGCAATGTCATGTTCAAGTGCTGATGGTTGAAGTTCATCCAATTCCTCTAGATTCATAAACATAGACTATTCATAATCCTCTGTTAATATATGGCTTTACAACCTAACTCTTAAGGACTAAACAGTAACTTCTAAGGAAATGACAGCTTCTTAACCGTATGTCAGCATATAAATACTTATGTTGGTACATGATTTTTTTTATATTCTTAAAGCCCACAATACTGTTGACAAAGTTGAATCCTGTTCCCCAGGATTCTCTCAAGATGCTTCTTCATAAGATTAACTATAGTCTTATTGAAAAGGTGTTAAATGTATAATTTTTATTGTTTTAGGTATCATTCTTAAATGTAAAATCCAACACCTCTTTTCTAGGGAAGACAATTCCTTGATCAGCGGTTATTGTTTTAGGTATATAAAACCAATGGATTATGTTCTCTTCTATGAACTCCTTCATTGTTTTCAAAGTAATTTATAGCAAGCTACCTCATTCCATTTTGTAAAATAATCGATTGCAACTAAAACGAAATTACCATTTTAATCGATAGTGGGTATATTTTACTGATTATATCAACAACCCAACCTTGAAATGGCCATGGCTTTACAATGGGGTTTAATATTAATGCGGGAACATGATGGATCAATCCATCTACTTGACACAACTTTCATCTTTTGGCATAATCAATGCAATTTTGAGTTATTCTAGGCCAAAAAATAACCATGCATGTCAACGCAATAACCATTTCATCTTTATCCCAGCTTGATGTGCACCATAAATTTCTTCATGTCCCTATATCATAACCAACATCTATTCATGTTTATTTAATTATTTTAAAGTTAACCCCTCAATAGTTCATTTGTACAATTCATCCCCGCGCAGAACATATTTTAATGCTTCTTTTGCGAATTCTTATCTTTCAAATTGGGATTTTGAATTATTGAGAACAGCTTTCTCCGATCATCTTAATTCAGAGCCAAATCAACATCAACCATCATAGTTCGATTTTCAATAGATGGCATAAATCTTGCTTCTGTGACTATTACTTTAGCCAATTCTTTTGAGATTCTATATCTAGATGCCATATGACCTAACTCGTTGGCTTTTGAATTTTCGTATCTTGCAATAGGAATCAAGTCATAATCGAGGAATTTATCAAGTAATTCCATAGCCAAGGCATAATATCCAATGATATTCTCATTGAAACATTGACATTCTCCTTTCAGTTGTTTAATAACCAACTAGGAATTCCCCATTATTTTGATAAATTGAGTGTTTAAATCGACTCAAATTTGCAACCGGCAATTAATACCTCATATTCTGCTTGATTATTTGAACATATAAAATCTAAACATGAATTTTGTTTTATACCCTTTTGGAGAAATTATCGATATTTCTATGCTTTTGGAGTTATTCACACAAGACCCATCAATATACAGAGTGCATGGGACCACTTGCATATAATTTTCATTTTTCACAGTCCTTAATATGCATACATAAATTCTCTAATAAAATTGGCAATTGCCTCTCCTTTTGTTGCTTTTAGAGTTACATACACCAAATTGAATTCAAACAAAGCAAACGCCCATTTGGCAATGTGACCTCTAATAATGGGCCTTGATATCACATACTTGATAGCATTAGTTTTATATAGGGAAAAGTGTCAGAAAAGTATTAAACTTTTGCATTTATGCTAATTGAGTAATAAACATTTTTTTTGTATCAATTGAGTTCTAAACCTTTTGTCTTTATGTTAATTCAGTTCTTCCGGTTAATTTTGGCTGAATTTTGCTGATGTGGACGTCGGTTGGCTGATGACCAGTCATCGGCGCTGACATAAATAACTTTTAATAATATTTTAATATTTTTTGAAAATTTTATTTATTTATTTATTTCCTTTTCTTTTTCTTTTTCTTTTTCTTTTTCTTTTTCTTTTTTTTTCTTCCTCCCCTCCCTCCTTCCAACCGGTCGCCTGTTCGGCGATTAGTCGGAGGCTAAAGGCTGGCGAGGTCGACCTTGCCGACCTTTGGTGAGCCATGCCAGCCACGAGCGAGGCTTGCCCTTGCCAGCAACTGGGCGAGGTGCGACCTCACCAGCCCAGCGGAAGGCCGCCCTCGCGGCCATCCGACAAGGGCAAGCCTCACCTGTGGCCAGCGTGGCTTGCCGGCCTCTAGCCTCTGGCCAGTGGCTAGACCAACAACCAGCTGGAGAAAGGATGGAGGAGAGGAAGAAAAAAAGAAAAGAAAACTAATAAAAATATCAAATAAACATTCAAAAAAATATTAAATATTATTAAAAGTTGTCCACGTCAGCGCTAGTGACCAGCCGGCATCCATGTCAGCAAAATCAGGTTAAAATTAGTTGGAAGAACTGAATTAACACAAAGACAAAAGATTTAGAATTTAATTGGTATCAATGTAAAAGGTTGAGGACTTTTCTGAGACTTTTCCCATTTTATATATTACATGAATGGTAGTTGACAACAAATAATGCCATAACTTGGTACATGCAAAGTATAAAAATAAACACAACTTCTCAATTGCGGTGTACCTCTTCTCTATGTCATTCAACATCCTACTAAGGTAATACATCACTCATTCCTTGCCTTCGTCATTCTCTTGTGCTAACATGCTTCCAATTGTAGTATTGGTTGCCGACCAATACATTTTCAAATATGTATATGCTTTAGGTGGCATCAAAACAAGAGGATTAATTGAATATTCCGGTAACAAATGAGTTGATGATATCCTTACTGCCCAACTGAACTACATTTACCCAAAAATGCGTGCGTTGCGATTGGCATGGACATATTTGGTTGAGATAACCTTCGAAGTTTTTAATACTGACAAAATTATCTCTTACGTTGTAGTTTGATAGAGGCGAATCTGTTCAAATGACTATGACTGATGATCTAACGCCATTTGGAACAATCCTGTGTGCTACGTGAAATGACTTCAGAGACTAGAAGGACCTGGAGGGTAAACAAGTCAAAGGGAACGAGAAGTTAGTGGAGACTTGCAGAAACAAATGGGCAAACAGATCTGTGAAAGTCTAATATATTCACATATGTGCTTAAGAATATCGATGGAGGTTGATAGACACCAAAATTGTCAACTGGATGACTAAGCATAATCACGGAAGGTTGATAGAAGCTACTGCCTATGACAAGCTGAGAAGATCTTTCTTGGTCACATGACATATTAAACGAAGACCCAGATATTCCTTTGATCGTTATTGGGCATACAAAGGAATTTAATGGCCAATTACAAGTCCGGAATTACATATTTATTCACTCCTAAGATATTCCCATCTATTATTCATTATGCCTACGGACAAAGATTATTTCCTTATTTGGAGACTTTACTTTTGGAACCAACACTATTACTGGAAGATTTGTAACGGACCTTAGCAGATTTTATTACAATTTACAATGGCTAAATTGATTATCTTAAAGATCATTCAACGGTCAACATGAAGATTCACAACTATGAAAGGGATCAATAAAAGTGACAGTACACAAAGACAAGAGAGAGACAAGTTGCGAAAATTGCAAGAACACTTTACTTATTCTGTGATCAATTGATTCACTCACTAAGAGTTATATATTGATTGTAAATCCTTTGAGAAGTGTACAATTGTTGTAATAGTGCGTATATTTTGATAGTGTTATCTACCAGCTTTGGGTAGAAGCAATGCAAGCTACGTTTGTAAAAACTCAAAGAGTGCATTTGATTCAGCTTTGAAAATGGGCTTTGGTGCTTCAAAGCCCCTTGGGATTGAAAAAACAAACGAAAATCTGGTTTTGTGGTTATAATTCGACCGCTAGGTGATTGAACATTTCATGAAAAAAGTTTTTCAAAGATAGATTGAACAATGTGTGTGCATGCGTGCGAAAATGAAGCTAACCGAGGATAGTGCCGGAAGTAAGGAAAATTAATGCGAAGAACGCGAAAATAATGGGAAATCAACCCGTAAAGACTAGAAACAAAATGTGCATGCTCTCTTCTTTTAACCGCTCTCATGTCTGAATGATTTTCTCCATTTCTCGGGATAGCAACTTTTATGCCCTCGCGCATCCCTCTTCATGTTCCTCCTCTTCTTGAATTCAAGCCTGTCGAAGTTCCTTCTCTTACAACTTTGGTCGGAGCGGCTCTTAGTAGGCATTGAGTTGAGCTCGAACTAAATATGACTTGGTACTTCTTTACTTTGATCTATCTCATTGATGCACATTTGCATTGATGTCGATCTTACATCCAGACTGTGATTTTATGCCACCAACAGTAAGAAAGGATAAATTGGAGAGGTATTAAAAAATGAAAAATGAAATGAAAAAAGAAATAAAAGGACATGGACTTTTTTTTATTCCTTTGTACGATTGTGGCAAAGAAATAATGTGGATGTGAGAGATATGAGAAGACATGACTGATTGTGACATGATTCCAATGATATACTTAAGTGAACCGATTTGATTCCATCGGACACAAAATCTCATTACATGATGTCATATATTTGTTCAAATCTCATGACATGATTTTCACTATGTTTTTGGATGCACATGCATGAGGTGCGAATCGAACACCAAGCGCACATCTATGCATCTTGTTTTTTGACCAGATGTTTCACTTGGTTAATTTCTTTACCGAAATGATTTTCTACTATAATTTAACTTCAGAGCGGAATGGACGAATCCGAATAGCAAGGATTAAGTTTTTCGTTACTTGAATTTTATCATATTGTTGCTTATGATATACGTTTATGGACTCTCTTCTCGGCCCTTGTGAATCAGTGACCGCACATCGAGACATAATCACATGTGATCCTCACTGAGCTGTGTACAAAATGCGTACGAATAGTGCAAAACGAAGTTTGGGAACTTGTGAATAGCGCAGCAGACAAAAGAACACCGCTCTCTCCCAAATAGTCCCTCAAAAGTCGTCACAATTACTAGATTTTATAGACATGATTAGTTCATTATCACTGGCTGGAAAGGTTAGTGGGCTCGCATCAGGTAAGTGGGCTGGGTTGGGACCAGCCCAGATGGTGGACCAAACGGCCACTTCATTAGGCCCAAAAAAGCAAAGGAATCAAGCAAAATGAAAACGATAACAAGTCAAGAAGGAAAGGGAAAATGGCACAAATAGTCTATGGACTTTGACTCAATATAAAATAGTCCCTAAATTTTTAATTTGTTCAATATAGTTCCTAAATTTTAGCCTAATGTTCAATGCAGTCTCTGAACTTTTGGTTTATGGTCAATGTAGCCCATAAACTATATAAAAATGTTTAGGGACTACATTGAACATGAACCAAAAGTTAAGAAACCTCATTGAACATTAGGCTAAAGTTCAAGGACCGTATAAAAAATTAGACTAAATTTCATGGACTTCATTAAATAAATTAAAATTTAAGTAATTGCATTGCACATTGAACCAAAATTTAGGGATTATTTGTATCATTATCCCAAAAGGAAATGATTAATGCAAAACATAAAGAAAGAAATTCATGCAAGAATAGGAAAATGGTCAACGAGATAAGAAATTGAGAGAGAGAAAAGGTTACAACTCAAAAAACTTGCTAAGATGGTAAGTGTGTTCATCCTTTTCGCTCAAAGCCTAAGTTTTGAACCGCCGGACTTGTACGTTCTTTACATCCACGAACACAAAGCAGTACCGCCTGTGTGCAGCACAGGTGACTAATTTAGTGCTCGAAGAGTCTTGTGCCGCCGCATTAATTTAAAGAAAAAGGTTGCCAATACTAAGTTAGATTTTATCTGTTCCTACTAGATTGTTGACAATTAGGTTTAAATATTTTGGGCATGACGGGCCACGAGCCGACTAAGGTTAGACGCAATTGAAATTTTTTTTGTAGATTTTGGGTCGAAAGTTTGTTATAAAGTTTAACATAAAAAGTGTAACATATATTTGAGTCTGGGTAGAGCATGCTCACAACCCACTTATTAAGTATGCTAATTCAAAAATAGGTTAATACCACAAAAAACTCCAAACTGGTACACTTGTAACAAATTTACCCCAAACTAATTTTTTGATCACCAAAAACCCTAAATTGGTACACCTGTGATAAATTTATCTTCCGTTAGATTCCATTAAATTTTACTATCAAATTACTAAGTTAGATGATACGTAATAGTTGACGAGTGCACTAGTTTGGGGTTTCACCCCTCTATTTGTTACAGTTTTACCAATTTGTGACTTTTTATGGTATTAATACAATTTAGCATAGGGTAACTTGGTCACAAGAGTGCCAGTTTGGAGTTTTTGTGATCAAAATATTAGTTTTTGATAAATTTATCACAGGTATACCAATTTGGATTTTAGTGGTCAAAAAATTAGTTTTGAGTAAATTTGTCACCGGCATACCAATTTGGGGTTTTTGGAGTATTAACCCTTACGAAATAAATAACTTAGTTTCAAGTGTTTTTTAGGTCAATAATTTTTCCCTTGTGAGACCAAATGACGTGACTGACCAAGTTTTCAATCATCGAGTCCAACGATGGGTGGTGCTTCTCGAGCTTCGGAGGTTCTTGCTCGCCGCTGCCGGTGGCGAAGTAGAGTGAAGTAGCTGATTTTAAGTGCTTTGCTTCTTGTTGGATATGGAATTTCTTCTGTATAGTGGAAAAGTAGAGTGAAGTAGCTGATTTTAGAGATGAGAGTGGCAGAGCAGAATGGGTAGGATTTATATTAGTCTTGCTTGTGTTGAGTATAGTGTATGATGAACGATTCAACTGGGTAATACATAGCTCCTAGGAAGGTTGCGGATTGCGTTTGAGACTTGAACTTTTTATTGCGAGTTGTTGGTGAGCGTCGAGGTGGAGACTAATCAGGAAGAGAATGCCAAACGAACTGTTGTGAATATGGAAAAACGCTAGTAACATCCGAGAAATATTTCAATTGACGTGGCACTATCTCCACGTCTTTGAGCGCACTATTTTTATGTTAAACTGATGATCACAGTACCCTTCAATCATAAGATTTAGTTTGATATTTAAAAATTAACATTACTTCTCTCTTTCAACAAAATTAACCTCACCATCTCTCTCCTTCACACACCATATCTGAGCTTACTTTTCAAAAAAGTAAATTAGCTAACTCATTTAAAAAAACTTATTTCCACTATCATTTTAAATCAGTAAAAGTTAAAGTTGCCTTTCATCTAAATAAAATTATGTTCCAAGGTCACAAATGGTCTTTCCTTTTTCGCAATCATAAATTCATGATTTGTTGAACACATAATGTTGTTAATTTGAGTTGTTAAAAAGTCGTCCATTTCATCTTTTGCCTAACCTTGAAGAGACTTTGATAGAAGTCCAAATCTGATTACCACTTCTTAACCTTCAAACTTAATTTTATTCATATAAGAAATTTTGAGGGATTAATTCAAGAGCAATGTTAAGAACTTTCTTGATGGTTGAACAACAAAAATTACTCTCGATCGTTTTCTTTCCTTTTTTTTTTCTTTTGTTTCTTCTTGTAAACTTTTTTGGTATTTATGGTTTTAAGATTGGAAGGAATGGGCAAATTAGAATCCTGAATTGAGTTTTTAGCATTGGATACTTACTCGAGTTTTGTTTTTCCTATTTTGGATGAAAAAGCAAATGGTTCCCTTTAAGTCAAGTGCAAGAAAGAACAAGGAAAGTAGCCACTCATAAATCATAGTTATGCCTAAAAAACGTGCTATTGACCCCGACTTTGGAATCATAATTGCTGCTACGATGCATGAAATGTCCAACCATGTGAAACTCTATTTTTTTTATTTTGGAAAAATTTCAAATAAAAACCTGAAGTGAAACGGTTTTCTCAAAAAAGGACCTGAAGTGGACCTTGTCTCAAATAATGGCATAAAGTGACCAACTTGGTCTCAAATAAGGGCCTGAAATGATTAACTTAAGGGGTGTTTGGTTCGGCTTTACAAAGGGGCTTTGGGCCTCCAAAGCCCTTTGGGGGAAATATTTTGTGTTTGGCAAAATATTTTTGATGCTTCTTTGCCAAATGCTGGCCTTCTCAAGGCTGAAAACTCAAGGCACCCTAGGAGGTGCCTTGAGCTTTCAGCATTCTCGAAATGCTACTATTCACAAATTTTTTTTTTTAGGGCTGGAATCTGTTCATCTTCTCCGGGCAGGGGTCGGCGAGGGAGAGGGCTGGCGAGGTCGCCTGGGATCGGGCGACCCCCCGCGAGCCAGATCCGCCGCCGCCGCCGGTCGCCCGAGGCTAGGCGACCCTCGGCGAGGTCGCCTAGCCGCCTGGGGTTGCGCGGCCTAGGCGACGGCCGCCGGGGTCGCGCAGCCCAGGCGACGGCCCCCTGGGTCGCGCGACCCAGGCGGCCGGGCGACCCCGCCGAGGGTCGCCTGGCCTCAAGCCACCCCCAGTGGCGGTGGATCTGGCTCGCCGGGGGTCGCCTGACCTCGGGCGACGGCGGCCGATGGCTTGCTCCGGCGGCCGGCTCCGGCAATGGCGGCCGATTCCGGTAATGAGTAAGTTTTGTTTTTTTTTTAATAAATAAAATAATTCTCAAAGTCTATTTGTAAAAAAAAATTTACCAAACACTATACTTTGGCCAAAGTAACTTTACAAAATATTTTTACCAAACACTATTTGCCTTTTCCCAATGGATTTTCACCTAAAGGTATTTGCATTTCCCCAAATGCATTTCCTCAAAGCCGAACCAAACAGACCCTTAGTCTCAAATAAGGACCTCAACCTAGAAACCACCCAAACCTTATTTGCAGCTGGGGGTATTTTTGTCAAAGGAATTTTTTTACTCTTTCTTTCTTCTTTTGTTTCTTCTCTCTCTTGTTCTTTCTTGCTCTTTCTTCTCTCCTCCTCTTCCTCATGCCTCCATCTTCTTCACTCTGCAGATCGCCTTCTCTGGAGTCCATCTCTATCTCCCCACCGACCTTGCCATCCTCGTCTGCCACCATCCTCAACAGCAATTCCAGTTTCCTTCATTGAAAGATGGAGGTCGATCCGAGCCCTAGATCGAGCACGAGTGAGCCAAGATGTGACTCATAAGTCACATTTGAACCATCTCGAGATAGACTGACAGTCATAATGATTCAGCAACCTTTGTAGATAACCAGCATGCACTACACATTTGAACCATCTCAAGAAGCCACATATTCCGCCTCTATGCAAAACTGCGTCTATGAATGTTATGAATCATCTAACCTAGACTCAACTAAACGTTCCCAAGAAACTATGCGCGAAGGCCAATTTCATATGCAGGGAGAACATGAAACTGTTACTTTAATTGCCAAAATAAGTTTTTACAAGAAAAAAGAATAAAAGCAAAACCCAATTATCAATATTTCTCGATTCTCAAGTTCATGATCATCACCAGTCTCTTTGGGCCAATGCTAGAAAGTCGATCCCAAAGTGGTGCCCAAGAGGCTGTTCGACCGAGAGTTCCCAGGTATCCTGAAGATTTCATCATCGGAGAAGGCGACTGGTGGCGAATAACTTCAATCTAGTTTTTGCCAAAATTGATGAGCGCCTGCTCAAGGACGCGAAATGCCAAAATGTAGAGCACACACTTTGAAATTCATTGATGGGGAGGATGCAAAACTGAAGCACACCGTTTGCAGTTTTGCAAAATTGCAAACCTTCTCGAACATCTTTCCATTTTCTTCTTTTCCTAAATTGTTCAAATTGTTATGCACCTGTGCAATCTCGCTAGTGAGGAGGCTGATATTGTTGTCAAGAAGGAGGCGATGCAGAACGAAGGAGGCGTGGACAATATGAAGAAAGAAAGAAAGAAAAGACAAAAAGGAAAAAGGAAAAAAGAAGAAGAAAGAGTAAAAAAAGTCCTTAGACGAAAATAACCTTAGCTACAAATAAGATTTGGTCGGATTCTAAGTTGAGGTCCTTATGTAAAACTAAGTTAGTCGCTTCAAGCTCTTATTTAAGACAATATCCATTTAAAATCCTCTTTTGAGAAAATGATTCAACTTCGGACCCTTAATTGAAATTTTCTCTTTTATTTTTGTAGACACCAAGTAATCAAGACCATAATATTCCACCCAAAAAGTAAGTAGACCAAGCAAACACGTCATTATCTCTCCATTCTCCATTTACATTATCAATGACTGCCCGTTGAAGAGGATATCTGGATGCAGCCAATACCGTTATAAGGACTAAAAGAAGTTGAATTGCTCGATGAAATTTATTCTAGCTCGAGATCACGTTTTGAGTTTGGAGTTTGAGTAGCCTTCTTCGGGAAAAAATGTCAAAAAAGTTATAAACCTATTGCATTAATGCCATTTTAGTCATAATTTTTTTATGCCAATTTAGTCCTAAACCTTTTATCTTTATATCAATTTAGTCCTTTTAGCTAATTTTAGCCGGATATTACTTACGTGTATATCGGCCAGCTTACGTGGCATTGCCGGCGATGACGTGGACAACTTTTAATAATATTTAAATATTTTTCGAATTTATTTTTTTTGAAAATTTCTTTTCTTTTTTTTCTTTTTCTCTTTTCATTTCTTCTTCCTCTAGCCGATGACCGGCTGAAGCCCAAGGCCAGCGAGGGACCTCGCCAGTGGCCGCGAGATCGCAGCCTTTCACCTTGCAGCCTCTGGTGAGGGCTTGAGCCTCGCTGGCGACTGGGCGAGACACAACCTCACCCAATCTAGCAAGGTCAAGCCACACCCATGGCTGGCGGACCGACCCTCACTAGATCTGGCGAGAGCGAGCCTTGCCCAGCCTCTAGTAAGGCTTGAGCCCTCACCAAAGGCCGTGAGGTTGCGACCTTCAACCTTGTCGGATGGCCGCAAGGGTGGCCTCGTGGTAGGCTAGCTGGCGAGGCTCAAGTCCTCGCAGCCATTGGTGAGGGTTAGCCTCGCCTATGGCTAGCGAAATCCCTCATCGGCCCTAGCCTCCAATCTGGCGATCAGCTAGAGGAAAAAGAAAGGGAAAGAAAAATAAAAGAAAATAAATTTTAAAAATAAATAAATAAATTTGAAAAATATTAAAATATTATTAAAAGTTATCCACATTATTGCCGGCAGTACCATATAATCCGACTAGTTTCCCCATTAGCAATATCCAGCCAAACTTAGCTAGGAGGAAGATAAAAGCTTTAGAATTAGTACCAAAAAAAGGTTTATGACTAAATTGGCACCAAAAAAAAGTTTATGATTAAATTGGCACCAATACAATAGGTTTAAAACTTTTTTGACACGTTTTCCGTCTTTTTTGTGTAACCCTAGCTCGCAATAGTACGTAAGACCCAAAAAAGGTTATTTAATCTCACGAAATTACAATACCTGACCTCATTGATTGATAAATTGACATAGGCGTACACTTTCTGGTGCTTTTCACAATCTTATAAGGGAGTAATATGATATTAATACACTACAATCCAATCTCCCTCGAGTTGGATGATACCAATAATCGGCTGAATTATGTTGGGCTTTGGTTTGCAGATTTAAGAACAATATTGGTGGATTAGTATGTGTGTAATTTAATTTTCCGACTTAAAAAAATACGTAACCCAGAGTTGTGAGTTGAATTTAAATGGCACAGATCCACGTCAAGCTGACTAACTGTTGATGAAACAAAGGGCAACAGTTCATGTGAACCGAGACGATCAATATAGTACGATAACATGTGGACGAAACCTCGTGCAACCTTCAACTCGACGTGATAAACATCATGCAAAATCCTTTGCCTGTGTTTCTTTATGCATGTCCCTTTCGTACTCGTGCGATTGGTTGACCAAAAGAGGGACCATAGTTATCCACGTGGAGACAGTATTAGATAATCATGACACGAGATGACAGCTTAGTCTAGATTCGTAGATTGGACAAAACCTTGTGCTTGTTTTCGGTCTTATCCGCTGTCGAAATATCATTTGTTTCTTTTCCTTTGGTCCTTTTCTTCCTACGATTGGAAGTCGGCCATTAAACGGAGATTTGCCCGTTTATCGATCTCATCATCGCTAGGTTTGTATTCTGTGTCACTACAAGTTTCTACCTTTAAAGCCTTCCTCTTTTTCTCGAAATTTTTCTTCGATTTTTTGAATGAGTGATATTTGGATTTGATGTGTCCATGTTTCCTGCGCTCAAAGCATATTACATCCTTCCTTTTTTGTCCTCTTTGCTCTTGGAGAGCTTCCCTTCTTTGGATTCTTTTGTTTGCTTCCTGCCCTTGAAGTTTCTTCTTTTCCTCACAAGTTGTTTTCAACTCTTGGGTCATGAGGCCATCTCCTCATTGTCATCAACTTCATATGATGATATTGAATCATCTGCATCATAAGCGTCAGACTTAAATGCAATGGACTCTTTCCCTTTTTGGTCACCTTCATCGTGTCGTTCAGCTTTATAAGCCATTAAGATTCCTATTAGCTCATTCATTGATAAAAGCATGATCATCAGTGTTTTTCGAGTAGTGGTCTTCACATGATCCCATTTCTTTGAAAGTGCTCTTAGGATCTTGTTCACGTTTTCATACTTGGTAAATGTCTTTCCTTGATTGGCAAGACCATTTAAAATCTCCATATACCTAGTATTTATTTCCGTGATAGTTTCGTCATACTTCATCTTGAAGGTTTCATAATTTCCCAAAAGTATGTTCATCTTTGTTCCTTAACTCTATCATTTGCTTAGAAAGTCACTTGAAGTCCGTCCCAAATTTCTTTGGTTGTACCACACGTAGAGATAAAATTAAATTCAAAAGGAGATACAGCATCGTACAAAGAATATAAAGCTTGTCTTCTCAAAAATTCTTTTAGTGTGATCATTGATGTTGGGGTTGTTTGAGCTATTTTTTCTAGGGATATGTGCACTAAAAGTCCTAAATATTGTCATAAAAATGCAATTGAGTTCTAAAACTTGCAAAAAATGCAATTAAACCCTAAAACTTATCAAATTGATGAGATCGAGTCCTTTCGTTAACTCCATCCAATAGAGCTAATAGAAAATATTGAAATGGTTTTTTTTAATATCTTATCTCTCCTACATGGTGACGACATGGCTAAAACACGAAATATAAGGCTGAAACAACATCGTTGTCGTCCAAATCTGATTTTTAATACAAATTTTCTTTAAATTAAAAAATAAGCTTATTTAGAGAGAGAGAGAGAGAGAGAGAGAGAGAGAGAGAGAGAGAGAATTTAAAACTAGGCAACAAGGGCCCTCACGGCCATTGCCCCACCATCATCGGGCCTAACCATTCCCCCACCATTGCTGGCCCTTCCCAGCGATTGTCTTCTTCTTCTAAAAAAAAAGTAGCTTATTTTATAATATAATTTAAATAATATTTGCATCAAAAATCAAAATTTGACTAAAATGACATCATTTTGACCATGTCATTGCCACATGCGATTGAGAAAATAATAATAATACGAAAGCAACTCATCATTTTTCATCAACCAAGTTGGATGGAGCTAATGGGAGGACTCGATTGCACTAACATGACAAGTTTTTGGAATAGATTGCACTTTTTGCAAGTTTTATGATTCAATTGCATTTTCGCGATAAGTTTTAGAACTTCCAATGAACATATCTTTTTTTTTATATATTTGTGGACTACTTAGTGCCAGAGGGTGTTGTTGAAGCTATTCTCAGAAGACAAGAAGTCATTCAAGACCGAAGAAGAAAGAAAAGATAAGAATATTGTTTGTTATGAATGCAAAAAAACCAAGACACATAAAGCCAAATTGTTCACTTATCAAGAAAAGGAAAGGCAAGTTCAAAAAGATAAAATGTGCACTGAAAGCATAAACATGGAGTGATACCGTCCGCAAATCAAGTGACGATGATGAAGCAAATCTCTATTTTATGGCCAACTCCGAAAGTGAAGAAGAATTGAGGTAATCATGAAGAGAAACAACTCGCGACACATAACTGGAGATGGTACCAAATTTGAAAGCCTCACACAAGTCGACGGAGATACTGTCGCATTCAGTGGAAGAGAAAAAGGAAAAATAGTTGTTATTGCAAAATATTGGGTTAGGAAATCTGATCATTGAAGATGTGTCTCTCGTCAAAGGATGAAATCATAATTTGGTAAGTATCAGTCAGTTGTGTGATAAAGGATACAAGATTAGCTTTGGAGAAGGAAAGTGTACTGGAATGAGCAAAGACAAGTCTCGGCTGTTTACTGGAAAGAGACTTGGGTATATATATATCTATTTGATGTCGATCTTGATGATGCTCAATGCTTAATGTCAATCAAAGAAGAAAGAGATCTATGGCACAAAAAATTGGGACATGTGAATATGAAACAGATTTCTAAGATATGATTAAAGGATTTTGTTCGAGGTTTACCTGAGATCAAATACAAGAAATCAAATTCTTGCGATGCATGCCCCTTGAGAAAACAAGAAATTCATTCAAGTCTATAAACAATGTTACTACTAACCGATATCTACAATTGTTGCACATGGACTTATTTGACACTACAAAAAAATCGGTTTTTTGCCACGAAAATTTGCGACGAAAAATTTTCGTTGGAAAATTTGCGACAAATTTTCCAATGAAAAATAAAATTCGTTGGAAATTTCCAACGAAAAACTTTTCGTCGCAAAAATCGTTGGAAATTTCCAACGAAAAAAATTTAGTCACAAAAATCGTGGGAAATTTCCAACGAAAAATTTTTCGTTGGAAAATTCCTTGGAAATTTTCCAACGAAAAAAAATTCGTTGGAAAATTTCCAACGAATTTTTTTTCGTTGGAAATTTTCAACGAATTTTTCAACGATTTTGAATTTCCGGCAATTATTTTAGTGTGTATAATTTTCGTTGGAAAATTCGTTGACAATTTCCAACGAAAAAAAATTCGTTGGAAATTTTCCAACTAATTTTCCAACGAATTTGATTTTTCGGGGAATTATTTTAGTGTGTACAATTTTCGTTGGAAAATTCGTTGGAAATTTTCCAACAAATTTTTTTTCGTTGGAAATTTTCCAACAAATTTTTTTTCGTTGGAAATTTCCAACGAATTTTGCAACGAATTTAAATTTTCCTGGAAATTATTTTATTGTGTACATTTTTCGTTGAAAAATTCGTTGGAAATTTCCAACGAAAAAAAAATTCGTTGGAAATTTTCCAACTAATTTTCCAACAAATTTGATTTTCCGGGAAATTATTTTAGTGTGTACAATTTTCGTTGGAAAATTCGTTGGAAATTTTCCAACAAATTTTTTTTCGTTAGAAATTTTCCAACGAATTTTTTTTCGTTGGAAATTTCCAACGAATTTTGCAACGAATTTAAATTTTCCAGGAAATTATTTTATTGTGTACATTTTTCGTTGGAAAATTCGTTGGCAATTTCCAACGAAAATAAATTCGTTGAAAATTTCCAACGAATTTTCCAACGAATTTAAAATTTCCGAAAATTATTTTATTGTGTGCATTTTTCGTTAAAAAATTCGTTGGAAATTTCCAATGAAATTTCCAACGAATTCAAAAAAACCCGGTGCAATTTGGCATTTTTTTATATTCGTTGGAAAATTCGTTGGAAATTTCCAACAAATTTATTTTCGTTGGAAATTTCTAATGAATTTTCCAACGAATTTGAATTTTTCGGGAAATTATTTTATTGTGTACATTTTTCGTTGGAAAATTCGTTGGAAATTTCCAACGAAAATAAATTCGTTGAAAATTTCCAACGAATTTTCCAACAAATTTAAATTTCCGGGAAATTATTTTATTGTGTACATTTTTCGTTGGAAAATTCGTTGGAATTTCCAACAAATTTTCCAACGAAAAACCTACTTATTTCTTATTCAACATTTTCGTTCTCGGTCAATTTTCACATTCGTTCTCTCTCCTCTCTCTCTCTCTCTCCTTTGCCTTCACCTTCTCCCTGCGTCTTCCCCTTCGCGTCCAACCCCTTCGCCTTCACTTCTCCCTGCGTTTCCCCCTCCGCCTCCCCCTCTGCCTCCTCCCCGCTGCTCCCCTTCCTCCTCCGGCTCCGGCACCGGCTCTGGCGCCATGGACACCAAGACTCCGCTGCCCCCTCCTCCTCCGCGACGTCGGCTCCCTCCCCAAAGGCGCCGCCGCGGCCATCAGGGCAGCCCCCGACGCCCCCGACGCCCCCGAGGCCACCATGGGCCGCCCCCGACGCCACCCCGACGTCCCCGACGCCCGCGACGCCCCCCGACGCCCCCGACGCCCCCCGACGCCCCCGAGCCTCGTCGTCGGCGAGGGCCGAGCTCGCCCAGATCTGGGCGAGCTCGAGCTCGTCCAGATCTGGGCGAGCTCGAGCTCGTCCAGATCTGGGCGAGCTCGAGCTCGTCGCCGGCGAGGGCTGAGCTCGCCCAGATCTGGGCGAGCTCGGCCCTCGCCGGCGACGGGGCTGGCCCTCGCCGGCCATGGCGAGGGGCGAGCTCGCCATGGCCGCCGGCGAGCTCGAGCTCGCCCAGATCTGGGCGAGCTCGCCATGGCCGCCGGCGAGCTCGAGCTCGCCCAGATCTGGGCGAGCTCGGCCGTCGCCGGCGAGCTCGGCCGTCGCCGGCGAGCCCTCGCCGGCGACGGGGCCGGCGAGGGCGATTTTTGGACCAAAAAATAAAAAAATTTACCACAAAAAAAAATTCCGCCAGAAAAAAAAATTTCACCAAAAAAAATTCCACCAAAAAGTTTTTTTCGATGGAAAAAAATTTTCACTATTTTTCAACCAAAAAAAAATTTGTGGTTTCCAACGAAAAAAATTCGTCGGAAAAAAATATTCGTTTCCAACGAATTTAGCCACGAGTTTTTCAACAAATTTTTTTTCGTTGGAAAATTCGTCGCAAATTTCCAACGAAAATTAAAATTTTTCGTTGGAAAAATTTGCGACGAGCTATTACCAACGAATTTTTTTTCGTTGGAAAATTCGTTGGAAATTCCCTTTCCAACGAATTTTCCAGAATTTTCGTTGGAAATTTTCGTTGGAAAAAGTGTGTTTTTTTGTAGTGTGAACCAATAAGAACTTTGACTCTCGGAGGAAAAAGATACTGTCTGGTTAATGTTGATGATTACCAGGTTCACATGGGTAACATTCCTTGTTCACAAAAACGATGCATTCCAATCTTTTGAAATTTGCAAGTAAAGTCCAAAACGAGAAGGGATACAGAATCACGTCAATAAGAACATATCACGGAGAAGAATTCGAGAATTTAAGCTTCTCAATATTGTGATGAAAGTGGTCTGGATCACAATTTCTCTATTCCTTACAATCCACAACAAAACGGTGCAACAGAACGAAGAAATCAATCGCTCCAAAAAATGGCAAGGACCATCATGATAGAAGTTGCATTTTTACATTTTTCTGGGCTACCGTGAACATAGCGGCCACGCGATGGCCTCGCCCAGATTTGGACAAGGGCTGCATGACCCTCACCTGCGGCTGGCAAGGACGTACTGGTCCTCGTCCGCAGCCAACGAAGGCTGAGTGACTCTTGCCAGCCACAGTAAGAAAAAACTAAAGAAGGAAAAGAGAAAGAAAAAAAGATATAATAATAATAATAATCACTACAAAAAAACTGATTTTTTCCGACGAAATTTTCAACGAAAAATTTGGAAAATTCATTGGAAAACGAATTTCCAACAAAAAAAAATTCATTGGTAATAGGTTGTCGGAAATTTTTCCAACGAAAAATTTCAATTTTCGTTGGAAATTTGTGACGAATTTTATTTCGTTGGAAAACTCGTGGCTAAATTCGTTGGAAAAATTACAAAATTTTTTTTTTGGTCGAAAAATCGTGGAAATTATTTTTCCAACGAAATTTTTTTTTTTCAAAAAATCGCCCCCGCCGCTGGCGAGGGCCGAGCTCGAGCTCGCCAACCATGGCAAGCTCGGCCCTCGCCATGGCCGGCGAGGGCTAGCCTCATCGCTAGCGAGGGGCCAGCTTGCCCAAATCTGGGCGAGCTCAAGTTTGCCGGCCATGGCGAGCTTGGCCCTCGCCATGGCCGGCGAGGGCCGAGCTTGCCCAGATCTGGGCGAGCTCGCCCCTCGCCGGCGACGAGCTCGGCCCTCTCCGGCGACGAGCTCGAGCTCGCCCAGATCTGGGCGAGCTCGGTCCTCGTCAGCGACGAGGCTTGGTGGCGTTGGGGGCGGCCCATGGTGGCCTCGGGGGCGTCGGGGGTAGCCCATGGTGGCGTCGGGGGCATCGGGGGCATCGGGGGCGTCGGGGGCGGCCCTGGATGGCTGTGGCGGCGCCGTAGGGAGGGAGTCGACGTCAAGCCGGAGCGGGAGGAGAAGGGGGCGCAGCAGGGGAGGAGGCGGAGGGGGAGGCGGAGAGGAAGACGGAGGGAGAAGCTGAAGGCGAAGGAGAGAGAGAGAGAGAGAGAGAGAGAGAGAGAGAGAGAGAATGTGAAAATTGAGAAATGTGGGAATAATGAGCGCAAAAAATTTGAATAAGGAAGAAGTAGGGTTTTCATTGCAAAATTCGTAGGAAATTTCCCACGAATTTTGCAACGAAAATTGTACACACTAAAATAATTGCCCGGAAAATTGAAATTCGTTGGAAATTTCGTTGGAAATTTCCAACGAAAATTGTACACAGTGAAATAATTGCTCGGAAAATTGAAATTCGTTGAAAAATTTGTTGGAAATTTCCAACGAATTTTTCCACGAATATAAAAAAATGCCGAATAGTACCGGATTTTTTTTGAATTCGTTGGAAATTTCCAACGAATTTTTCAACGAAAATTGTACACACTAAAATAATTGCCCGGAAAATTGAAATTCGTTAGAAAATTCGTTGGAAAGTTCCAACGAATTTTCCCACGAATATAAAAACAAAGCCGAATAGTACCGGGTTTTTTTGAATTCATTGGAAAATTCGTTGGAAATTTCCAACGAATTTTTCAACGAAAATTATACACACTAAAATAATTACCCGAAAAATTAAAATTCGTTGGAAAATTCGTTGGAAAGTTCCAACGAATTTTCCCATGAATATAAAAAAAAGCCGAATAGTATCGGGTTTTTTTGAATTCGTTGGAAATTTCATTGGAAATTTCCAACGAAAAATTTTTCGTTGGAAATTTCCAACGAATTTTCCAACGAAAATTGTACACACTCAAATAATTGCCCGGAAGATCTAAAATTCGTTGGAAATTTCCAACGAATTTTCCCATGAATATAAAAAATATTGAACAATACCGTTTTTTGTAATTCGTTGGAAAATTCGTTGGAAATTTCCAACGAAAAAAATTCGTCGCAAAATTCGTTGGAAATTTCCAACGAATTTTGCAACGAAAAATTTTTCGTTGGAAATTTCCAACGAATTTTGCGATGAATTTTTTTTCGTTGGAAATTTCTAACGAATTTTGCAACGAATGTTTTTCGTTGGAAATTTGCAACGAATTTTATTTTTTGTTGAAAAATTTGTCGCAATTTTCGTCGCAAATTTTCGTGGCAAAAATCCAGTTTTTTTGTAGTGAATAATAATAATAATAATAATAATAATAATAAGTTCGAAAAAATATTATTCAAAACATCTACGTTAGCATCAACTGTGCCATGTAGGAAGTCTAGCATTCACATCAACGAGTTCCTACCAAAATTGGCTAGATAGACTTAATTGGTAAAACTTAAAAATGTTTAAAACTCAATTGGCAAAATTAAAATGTTTAGGACTCAATTGGCAAAAGTGTAATAAGTGGGACTTTTTGGACAATTTTCCTCATAAAGCTTAGCATAAAAAGTGTTGTGTGTGTGTATATATGTACTTGAGTCTTGTTAAAGCATGCTCATAAGGCATTTGTTAAGTATGCTAATTAAGAAATGAATCACTTTGTCAAAATAATAGTTAGTAATAATTTCAAATAATGGCATAAAGTGAAGCCGTTCTCATCAAAGAAGGTCTAAAGTGGACTTGTCTCAAATTCCACTTTAATTTTGTGAATAAATTTGTCTCATTCCAAGTCATCAAAAGATTCAGTTTCTCTCTTGTTTTGTAGCTGTGCAAGTCTGTTCTCGTGAATGTCCCTTGCTTCCACTGCATAATAACCTCAGTTCAATTTTCAATAATCTCATTGAAGTTTTCTTTTCACATATATATGACCCGAGGTAAAGCAACTCGAAAAGAAGAAAATAATGCTAGGAATACTGAGACCATATCTAAATTGAATTTGAAAAGTGATGTAAGTAAATAAATTCTGCGAACCCATCTTTTCTTTTGTAGCATGAACATTCGACCTAAACAAAGGATAAATAAAACACCATAAATAAGACCCCAACAAAGATCTCTTTTACGGGCACAACCATACGATAGAATTGGCACTCACACCAATGACGTTTTACATTATCGCTGTCTAGCACAAAACACGAGAGTCCCTCTTGTTGTCTTTCCTCTCTTCCTCATCCATCGTATCACAAAGATTCCCACCTCTTGTCTCCGGCAAGCACATGACAAACAGCCCACAACACCCAATTACCAGGCCAAAAACCCCATAAGACACCACCCTGTTACCTGTCCGGCCGGCCGCCGCCACCAGCAATGGGCTGAACACGCCACCAAACACCACTGCCTGCCGCACCATCGACAACGCCGAGTTCCGCACGCACGTCGGGAACAACTCTAATGTGTATATCAACAACACATCAAGCGCGGTGCATCCACTAAAGAAAGAGACTAGCTCCAAGCCAATTTGCAGCTTTTGCCACACTTGGCCCTCCCAAATGCACATCACACTACAAAATCCACTAAGTGTTGTGAAGAATAGTAGTAAACTCCTCCTATTGAGCTTCCCTATAAGGAGGAAAGTGACCAGGGTCGATGGCAGTTCCGCGAGGGCGTTAAGCGTGACGCTCCAGTAGATGTCAAAGTCCAAGTTCCCGACCCCAAGCGGCATCCCGTAATACACCATCCCCATCCCGAACCCAACCAACATGACTGCACATAGCCGGCGAAAGGCCCATCTCTTCTCCAATAAGACCTTGATTGCCGAGAAGATGTCCATGTTGTTAAAAGGGTCCTCCTCGAGCGAGATCGAAGAGAAGCCCTTGGTGAGGGTGCTCACGCCCGGTTGTGCTATGCTCTTTAGGGTTTCCACAGCTTCTTCCCTGCGTCCAGTCACGAAGAGCCATCTCGGTGACTCGCAAACGAAGAAATGGACTAAGACGCAGTAGCCAATGGCCGGGACTGACGTCCAAATGTACAGAACTCTCCATGATGAACCTCGGTTCATGTAGGCGATTGCCGGCAATGATAAAAACCCTAACGTGAAAACGAAGAATCCAATTATCCCGACACTCCCTCGCCACTTCTTGCCCACTAGTTCCGATGATAGCACGAGAGCACATGTGCCAATTGTCGCACGTCCAAATCCAGTGGCGAATCTCAAGCCGGAGTAGATCCACACGTTGGTAGAGAAGACCGTGAGTAGGGATGAGCAAGACATTGCTAAACACGAGAGGAAGAGCATGTTTTTGCGGCCGAGCGAAGAGTCGGCGAGGGTCGCCAAAAGCAAACCGCCAATCAAGCATCCCATGAAGAAGGACGAAGCTGGTAAGCCCTTAATTACTGAGTTTGCGCATTGAAGGCCCCACTCAGATACTATAGAGGCGCGCTTGGGATAATCCCATTGCCATGAGGAACTACTCGGAAGTTTACAAACGTCGGAAATGGAGTTGCAATACTCATCGTCGAGATTCGCGCAGTGCCACGGCGGTAGAGCGTCGGTGAAAATGCTTATGAACGTTTGCTGCGCGTCGAAGAACCAAGCAAGCGAGACAAGCAAGGCTTGTACGAGCTGAGCCCAACCAAAATCTTTCATCGACCGCTCAATCATTGAGTCCAACGATGGGTGGTGCTTCTCGAGCTTCGGAGGTTCTTGCTCGCCGCCACCGGTGGTGGGTTGTGAGAGCAACGGAGTCGGGTCGGCCATTCTTTTAAGTGCTCTGCTTCTTGCTGGATTTGGAATTTCTTCTGTATAGGGGAAAAGGAGAGTGAAGTAGCTGATTTTAGAGATGAGTGTGACGGAGCAGAATGTGTAGGATCTATATTGTTCTTGCTTGTTGAGTACAGTGGGTGATGAGCGGTTCAACTTGGTAATAAATGGCTCCTAGGAAGGTTGCAGAGTGCTCTTGAGACTTGAACTTTTTATTCCGACTTGCCGGAGTTGAGCTGGATATTAATCATGCACAAAATGCCAAATGAAGTGTTGTGCATTTTGGAATAGCCTGTAACATCTGATCTGTATTTAAATCAGTGAGGCACAGCCTCCACCTTCTTTACTACTAAAACACATCCTCTATTTTTTTTACGTTAATTGACTAAATTACCCTTTAATCACAAGATTTGATTCGATATTTACAATTCACATTACGCCTCTCGTTCAACAAAACTAACCTCAATGTGCCTCTCCTTCGCATACCAAATCTGTGCTAAGTTTCAAACAAAGTCAATTAGCTAACTCATCTATGCTGTCATTTTGAGTCGGTAAAAATAAAAGACGTCTTTCGTCTTAGTAGATTTATGTTTCAAAATCAAAAATAATTTTTCCTTTTTGCAATTATGAATTCATAATTTGTTGAATTTGAGTTCTTAGAACTTCTTCACTTTACAACTTAATTTCATTCATAGAAAAGAAAATTGAGGGCTTGGTTCACGAGCAATATTAAGAACTTTCTTGATTGTTGAACAATAAAAAATTAGTCTCTATCGTTTTCTTTCCTTTTCTTTTGTATTTTAAAGTTTATTTTGGTCTTTATGGCTTTAAGATCGGAATGAACTAACAAATTAAAATCCTAAATTGAGTTTGTAGCTTTGAATACACATTCGAATTTTGTTTTTACTATTTTGGAGGAAAGAGTAAATGCATCTCTTCAATTTAAGTGCAAGAAAGAATGATTTCTTCTTTGAAGTAAATTAAACGGAGATACGAAAGTAGTAACTTATTATCACTGTTTGCCTGAAAAAATGGTGTTATTAACCCTTAAATTATTCTTTTTTGCGCTTTTAGCTCACACATTGAGTAATCTATGTGTGTCGATAGTTCATGGGCACGTGTCTAATTGAATCTCACCCTTGTCGTTGACCCCGACTTCGAAATCATAATTGCTGCTATGATGTCTAGATGTCCCAACCGTGTACAACTCTACTTTTTCCATACACACCAAGTGATTATGATCATAATATCCCACCCAAAGAGCGTAAGCTCACCAAGAACACACGGCACGATCTCTATCATTGATTACATGTTGAATAGGATGTTTGGACTCAGCCAATACCATATAGGCACAAAGGGTAATTGATTGCTCGGCGATGCTTGTTCTAGTTTGAGATCACGTACCGAGTTTGGAGTACACTTCTTCATGTAATCCTACCTCGCAATAATACGTATGACCTGCCAAAAAAACATAAGGTTATTTAACCTAACAGGATCATGATGCTCGCCTTATCAATTGATAAATCGACATACATGCACATTTGCCGGTGAGTCTTCAAAATCTTATGAGGGAGTACTATTAGATTAACGCACTACAATCCAATCTCCCTCGGTTCAGATGACTCCAATACTCGACCAAATCATGTCGGGCTCTGGTTCGCAGATTTAAGTACAATATTGGTGGATTAGCATGTGTATAATCTAATGCGCCGAAAATAGAAAAGAGAAACGATAGGGTTGTGAGCTGGATTTAAATGACTCAGATCCACGTCGAGCTGACAAATTGTTGATATAATAATACAAGTAGGGCAAGAGATCATGTGAATCGAGACGGCACGGATCACGCGATGTCCTTTGCCTGTAAGTATCTACTCATGGTCCCTTTCGGATTCGTGCTATTGGTTGACCCAAGAGGCACCACGATTATGTGCACAGAGACAAAAAAAAGATGATCGTGACGAGAGGTGGGAACTCCAGCCTAAGATTCGAAGATTAGACAAAACCCTGAGCTGGCTTAAGGTTTCGCGTTTGCGAGATGAATATATGGGTCTAGGGTTTACAGCCGCGCTCGTGTTCCCTTCTGAGTGATGAATGGTGCGCAGGTCAAATCAGGTTATGATGGGGTTGCGGGGCCGTACGAGTGCTGTTTTCACTTATGTCTATTGTTTAATCGGCGACATGATATAAGTATTGTTGGCGTTGGCGAATACTTCAGGAATCCTTGTTTCTCACACCGGGTATACCCACGTGAGTTTAGGAAAACTGAAGTATTGTCCGACAACATGTGAACCATGCGTGCGAAATGCGGAAGTTTGGGGGCAGCGCCCCCAACACAGGTGCATCACTGCTCGATTAGCGAACGGGGGTTCGGGGACAGTGTCTCCCGACGAGGGTTCCGTTGACCGATCAGCGGACGGCTGTCCCACTCGCTAGTGAGCAGGCGGGGGCTCGAGGGCAACACCCCCGAAACCTCAACAGGTTTGGGCTGGCCCGTATGGTGCGAAATTAAAAAATTTCATATAAATTTAGGTTTTAGACCCGTTTGGGGCATATATACATTGCTCGTTTTTCTAATCATTGTAACAAATTGAGTGACTGTGAACCAAAAATATAGTGAAATCTCTTTGCAGAACGTAACCATATTCGAGAGTGAACCTGGGTAAATTCGTGCATCGTATATTTTCTCTGTTTTCTGCGTGATCGTTCTGTTTCGGTTCTCGATACATCCCTTCAAGTATATCATAATTTTACAATTAAATTAAGAATAGTAGAAATTTGATAGAGAAAATAAAATGAGGAATAATAAAAAGATATGAAAAATTTACGTGACTCGGTCCGAATGTCGGAACTTATATATATATAAAGAATCGGTAAATAATTCACTAATAAATCGAAGAATTATAGAGTTACAATCACTTACTTGAGTGTTTCCTAATCTTAATACATACTCAATACCCACGGTATTTAATAACTCAACTCAATGGGCTCTTTCTAAGCACAAGTCTCTCTGAGCTCACGCCTCTGCGCTCTTGAACTCTGGACTTCTCTCTTCGCTTTTGATGATAGCTCCTCTCCTAAAACAGAAGAGCTTGCGGTCAATGAGAAAGATTGACCATCATTAAATGGCAACTTAGGGCGCGTATGGAATCTATTATGGAATAAAAATTATGTTTCAGAATGGATTTCGGAATAGAAATGTGTTTGTTAAAAAATTTCCGGAATGCATTCTGAAGCAATTTTCACATTCTGGAATAAAAATGCGTTTGTTAAAAATACTTGATTTCAAAATGTATTCTTGATTCCAGAGTGCATTTTTTATTCCAAAATGAGTTTTGGGCAAAAAAAAGAGAAGCTACTTTTTATAGCTTCTCTCTTCCAGAATGCATTCTCTGTATTTTCTATCTTTTTCTCACTAATTTTTTTTTTCAGAAAATGCATAAAAATTAAAAAATTCCAGAAAAATTCATAAAAATTTTTAGAAAATAAAAAAAAGTCAATATTTATGGAAAATAGGAAATTTGGTAAATTTTTTAAACATAAAAAAATCAAAAATTTCAAAATTTCACAGAATGGCTTAGAATATCTTTGGGTACCTACTTTGAATGAAATTTAATTTTTTTGATATGCCCAAAAAAATAAAAAAAATCAAAAATTTTAAAACTTCACAAAATGGCTTCAAATACCTTTGGGCACCCACTTTGAGTGAAAATTAATTTTTTGAGGTGCTCAAAAAAATAAAAAATATCAAAAATTTCAAAACTTCACAAAATGGCTTAGAATACCTTTGGGCACCCACTTTGAGTGAAATTTATTTTTTTGAAGTGTCCAAAAACATAAAAAAATAAAAATAGATTTATGTTCCAGAAATCAATTTCTGGAGCAGAATTAGTTATATTTTACCAAACAGATTTCTCCTCCAGAAATCAATTTCTGGCAAAAATTTCAGAAATCAATTTCTAGCAAGAATTTGATTTCTGGAACAGAATGATTACCATTCGCACCCTTAGACGCCCACAATGGATGACAAAATACAAGAGGACATTCGGTGCCCGCAAGACAAGCCTATGAAGCAGGCACCCTCCAATGTCTATGGGTATGCATGCACATGGTCGTGTGTATGCATTAAATGAGGAAGAAAAATGGTGTGCATGCGTTCAATGAGGAAGAAAAATGGAGACGTTCTTGCTAGTCATGGCCACGGGCCGATTTTGGCTTGGAACCGGCCCGGTCAAACCCAGGCTCGACCCGTTGACCGGGCCTGCAATTCGGAACCAGAATCGGCCCATGGCCTACGGGCCCGATTCCGGTTCCAACAATTTTGGAACCAGCCCGGAACCGCCGGTTCTGGTTCCAAATTATTTTTTTAAAAAAAATAATAAAGAAATTTAAAAAAATTCATTATTTAATTTTTTTTGTAAAACAATTTGAACTATAATTGCCATGCATTGTAAGTGCATCGATCTCTAATTACAATGCTTGGCTTGGGTGTATTGAACTCTAATTACTAGGATTGGCTTGGATTTTATACATAATAATTATAATACCTCTTCGTTCACATTAGATATAAGACTCTCGGCTTGCCTTAAGCACCTTCAATGCGAAATTCTTGACTTGTCTTCATGCAAATGCCAAGAGTCCCACATCAAATGGGAATGAAGAGACTATCAAAGGGGTTGTGTATAAAACCCAAGCCAAGCCATGAGCATGTAAAGTTGTATACCTTTTGTGGCTAGGATCCTTTGCTAGTTAAGAATAAAAGATTCCATTGGACCGCCTAGAACCGGACCAGGCCAATGGTCCAATTCCCGGTTTTATGATTTGTCGGTCCGGTTCCTAGTTCTAAAATTAAGGGACCGGTTTTACCAGTTCGATTCACTGTTCCGAGTGGAACTGGACCGAACCGGGAATCAATCACTCTTACAATTTACATTTTGATTGCAATTTATATTGAATAATTCATTATTTCATAATTTTATAATTCATAATTTTTTTTATTTCATAATTTATTTTTAAAATTTTTAAATTACGAAGCGGAACCGGCCAGTTCAAAGCCGGAATCAGAATCGAAACCGCAAGGGGCGATTCTGGTTCCAATTCACACGTGGCCACAAATCAAAACCGCTGGTTCCGAACCATGACCATGACTAGTTCTTGCACATGGCCCTCCCTCTTTCTTCATTTATTAGCAAAGACAAAGGAAGCCAAAAGGAAAAAGCGATGGAGCAAAAGTCAAGAAGATGAAGACTTTGCAATATGTTCTTCGATTAATGCTCCACGTTCGGCCACGAAAGAATTTCCAAGGCTGGATAATTCTTTCGTCTGCTCGGAACACGCGTTTCTTGTTAAATGCGCTGCGGTCGTGTTTCCTCATTTCGGCGTATTGACAAATGCTCCAAGAGCAAATCGGGTATCGTGCAGGAACTCAAACTCGAAACACAATTTAATAATATCAATGGAATATTAGAGTGTATGGGACTGGATGCAAATGGGCAAATGCAAAGGAAAAATAGATTATGATCAAAGCCAAGGCTTATAGGACACGCCACTAGCCAAGAATCAAGATCGGGATTGACAAGGATACGCCACCGGCCAAGGATCAAGATCGGAATTGACGAAGTTCACCACCAAGCCCTACTAAAAATCACTAGCCAAGGATATGAGACTTCGGAATAGGAGCAACTCACCACCAAAGCTTACAAAAAAAATCACTAGCTGAGGATACAGGGCCTCTTTGCTGACCACCAAAGAAGAATCCACGTTCCAAGGATATAGCCAAGGATAGATATTTGCTCACATAGAGGCAAGTCTCATATATTCTCATTCATCAAAATTGTCTTACTCACATTCGAGAGTTCGCCTCATTATATAGAGGGATTATTATACAGGAAATAGATTGAGCATTAAAGATATGGGTAATTAATTAAGGATATAGGAACTAGAAAACACAATTAAGGCCTTGGTAACTATAAAATGCATTAAACACTTAGAGACTTGAACTTAGATTCTTAAACTGACAATACTCTTTAAGACTCATAAAATTAAGGCTAAATACATTTGACCAAATGTAAAACGATTAAACTTAGACTCTAAATTTGTTCATCATCCTTGGGAGCCGAATAGTAATCTTAGGAGATCTCCAAATAGAGAAAGAAATTGATGAGAACAGCCTCCGGTCATTAGGAAGTTAATAGGGAGTCTCAAAATCGACAATAAATTTGTATAGTGATATTTCAGTAGTCGATCGACAACTATGAAATCAACAACTTGTCCACCAAATCAGCAACTTTTCCACATAATTGGCAACCATTCTTACTATTGATAACTAGCATGTATATCGATATCTCGGTAGTCGATCAACAACCATGAAATCGACAACTTGTCCACCGTATCAATAACTTTTCCACATAATCGGCAACAATTCTTACGTAACAATAACTAAAATGTGGAATTGACATGAGTTGATCTACTGAGCCCAATGCTCCCGCATCAATCTCCGCAGGTTGTTGAAAATTTGTCCTCAAATCTTGTCATGGCTTTATTTCCAGGGCGGCATCTCCAACGAACTGGATAGTACATCAGCTTCATATTAATAAATATCTTCAAGGCTTGATGATAAGCTGAAAAATGTATCAAACATATATTGATAAATGAATAGCACTTTGAGAGAAAATGCTTGGGAGCATAAGTAATGTCTCCGGTTGCTATAATTTTTCCTCTTCATCTATGACTTGAGCATTCGTCTCAACGCATATATCTGGAGATTCAACATCTATAATATCATAGTTGCTTGATGGCATCTGGATGACCAGCATCTCTCCTTCTTCAATTTGTTCTGGGATCTCGTCTTGCTCCTTGGATTCGGACTCTACACGGTACGAATCTTGTTGAGTTTCTTGGAAATATGTACCTTTAGTTGAAGCTCTTTAACGAACTCGGAGCGCTTTTCCTTTTCTTTCTCCTGCTTTGAAAAATTCTCGGCTTGGTGAGAAGAAATATCTTCAAGGAAATATGCACCTTCAGTTGATTGCTTAGCCGAAAATCTATTGCCACCCTCTAGTCATTTCTCTGGGAGAGTGATCATGTCCCTCTCCATTTGTCGGAGTTCAAAACGTGGCAAATGCTCCTGCTGTTGCTGCACTTGCTTCCTTTAATCTTTCACCTCTATGTCTCGTAGATCTCTTTTTCGAGTTATAGAAAACTCAATGTTTGGTCCGCGTCAACATCGACCATTGATATCTTTTAAACAGCTCAAGGAATTTGAATAATTGTTAGATTATTTCGAAGTAAAGACGAATTCATACAATGGCATGCAACTTGGGGAATATGTGCACTTGAATTGAGTGATGTAACTAAATTCTCTCCCTCGTCACTGGCCACATGCAATCTAAAAGCGATTTAGTTGCACTAGAAGAATTACGCTTTGAAGGGACCTAAAAGTTTCCTCACGTGGAAGAATTCCCGGGCGCTTGTCTCGTGGCGGACCACTTCTGTGGCGGAGCAACTTGCGCCGATGGTCCATGCAAGCGCCCACCCAATAGTTTCTCCAGCCCACCATATCGCTCTGATCACCAGACGAATCTCGGTCTCGAAACCGCAACACATCCACACATTGTGTATACGAAAAGTAAGCATCGTTCCTGTTTTTTTTTTTTTTTTGGTAACCCAGGGAACCCCCGCACGGCCGATAGCATCGTTCCTGTTCGGTGGTCCCTTTGTGAATATTTTTCAATTGCCAGGAAGGGGGTCCTGACTCTTTGTCAAGCAGCTAGATGCTGCACTGTACATTGGAATCTAGACTTCAATCGAGATGCTTCCAAGAGCTCTTCAAGAGCATGTGTATGTGTTCATTAGCAAATGCGTCGAGTCGTTTTTGTCATGGTCGAATGCATTACACTACAAAAAATAAGGGATTAGCGACAAATTTTGCGACGAAAAATTTGGCAAAATCCATTGCAAATCGAATTTGCGACGAAATTAGCGACCGAAAAAATTCCGTCGCTAATAGGTCGTCGCAAAATTTTGTGACGGAAAAAAATTCGTCGCAAATTAGCCACGAACACTATCCGTCGCAAAATTCGTCGCAAATTAGCCACGAACACTATCCGTCACAAAATTCGTCGCAAATTAGCCACAAACGGTATTCGTCGCAAAATTCGTCGCTAATTGTCCGTCGCAAAATTCGTCGTAAATTAGCCACGAATTGTATTCTTCTCAAAATTCGTCACTAATGTCTCAAAATTGATCAAGTCGCTTTCCGCGTTTACTTTTCACGTATTCTATTACAATTATATTGCCAATATAAGGCAAGAAAAATCAAACCCTGTTTTTTTCTTCCTGGATGTTTACACAAACAAATCAGGCCTTCTCAATTCTGATGCGAAGGCATGTGAATGGCCATTGCTATCTCAGACACTCTTTCCTCCACCTTCCTCACCACTTGACTCCCATCGAACTCGTGCTCAATCAATGGCATAGTGTTCGAATCGAGGTAGTACAAGAACAAGACCATGAGAATGGAGCAAATAAACATTGGTATTGGTCCGAAGAACCAGAGAAGCAAGTTCAGAGCAAAGTACAGTGCCCTGAGCCCAACGGACCAGAAATCGCCGCCTCGGATAACGGCCAACTCGACGCTCTTCGGAGGGATGCAGGGGCTTGGCGTGCTGATCAGGTAATTGGCGTGGCCGAAGTGCCGGGCCGACTGGATGAAGCATGAGAAGGCGAGGAGGAAGCAGATGAGGAGGCTGATGTACTTGATGGTGTGCCGGGCCGACAAACTTAATTTTCCGTCGCAAATTTACAACGGACTTATTTTCCGTCGCAAATTTACTTGCGACGGACTTATTTTTCCGTCGCAAATTTGCGACGGACTTAATTTCCGTCGCAAATTTGCGACGAATTTTTATTTCGTCGCAAATTCCGTCACAAATTAGCGACGACAATTATTCGTCGCTAATTTGCGACGGAAAAAAAATTCCATCGTAAATTTCGTCGTAAATTAGTGACGAAAAATTTTCCATTGTAAATTTCCGTGACAAAATTCATGTTTTTTTGTAATGTTAGTAAGTCCATATCAGGCCTGATGGGTCATAGGAGCTCACCCATTTCATGTTGATAGTATAGTAAGGCCGAAAAGGCCTAAAGAGGCGAATAAAGCCCATTGAGTTTAGGCTGATGTATAATGTTCATTTTCCAAACTGTGCTAGATTTAAATGAGCCGAAGCCCATGGCTCACAAAGAAACAATTCGTTGTAAATCCCTTAACTCGGATGTAGATGACCTGCGTTTGCCCGGATCGGGAGATTGACTTAATTTGATGCCCAGAAGGTAACTCCAGGTGCAACCAGATTGCTAAACTAAAAAATAACAATCATGCATTACTATCATATAAGTTTGACATGGCACCTTATACTTTTAATGTGTAAGGCTAAGATGTACTTAGACCTATCAAAATGGGTCATAAACTCATTTCTTAATTTATATTTGATGGATTGGTTGTTATATGAATTAATAATATTTAGTAAATGAGTCATAAATGAGTTTGCACTCAACTAGATAGGTCACAAATGGGACAAATATAGGTGTTAAATAGGTTTACAACTTACTTAGACTCAACCCATCTATATGACTTTCTCTCGCCCTCACTCACTCCGTGCTTTCACTGTAGTATGGGTGT
The DNA here is from genome assembly GCA_031216285.1 of Syzygium syzygioides. Taxonomy (NCBI): domain Eukaryota; kingdom Viridiplantae; phylum Streptophyta; class Magnoliopsida; order Myrtales; family Myrtaceae; genus Syzygium; species Syzygium syzygioides. Next base: position 28,651,500 of record CM062247.1, read on the forward strand.
AATTTTTCCTAAATTTGGTTAAAGATAAAAGTGCTTTAGTAATATAGATCTGATCGGATATGAGTCGGATCGAATATAAGTCAATTCTATATTGCATGAAAATGGGCCACCATCTAAAGATTAAGATGCAATGGGAGAAGTGCTCATTGAGAGTGAAATATCCCACCATCTTTAGGCTCCACATGAAACACAAAAAAGAATGATGAAAAGAATGAAATAAACTTTTTTGTTTATGAGGAAGTCCACCTTAAGTAGGAAAATCTTAAGCCCGTAAGATAACTCACCATTTCAAGAATCAGATGAGATGCGAGCCTAATGTCTGATGGCTGCATAAGTGATGTGGAGAATCGAACTTGTGTCGTACGCCTAATCAAAACGAGTCATTCTCACGTGATTAAAATGAAAGGAATAAAGAAAGTTGCCAAAGTCTTGTAGATGGGGAAACCTTTTTCGTACCGTGAAAGGGGACATCCTTTACTTCTTTCAGGAGGAACCAAAACCAATATGGTCCTTAACTCGTCAGAGTGTCTCAAGCCGAAGATATTTGTCTCGCAAGAGAAGTAGCGTCAGGAAAGTAACCAAAAAGAAAAGAATAGCTTCCCAACACACCAAAAAGTCATTCTTTTCTTTCCCAATGTTCATGCAAAGGACTGCATCGAGTATATGAGCGTGCGCTCTCTCCCTTCTTCTTTCTTCACCAACTGATTCTCTTTCCCAATACACAACTTCTAATCACAAGCCGCATTATGTCCTTGAATCCGGCTGGTGATGGCACGGGCACGAGCATGAGCACGGCCACGGCCATGGACACAGGCACGAGCACAGGCACGGGCACGGGCCCTAGTGCAGGCACGACTCCGAACTACCAGCTCTATTGGTGCTATCAATGCCACCATATGGTCCGGATAGCGGCTGCCAATCCATCCGAGATCAGTTGCCCACGATGCTTCGGCCAATTCGTCGGGGAAATCGACAATCCTAGCCCGAGATTAGTGGTTGACTTCACCCAGTTTGATCCTTCTCCAGAAGCCCGATTGCTCGAAGCCCTTTCCCTCGTCCTCGACCCTCCGATTCGGCGTTTCAACAACCTCAGTCTCGACAATCAGGGATCCGAGCTTCGAGGCCGATCGCGACTTAGACCGCGGGGTGATGTCCCTGATCTTGTGGAAAGAGATTTTAGGCATCCTGAGGGTGATTTCATAGAGCTGAGGCCAATGCCTAGGCCGAGGCCAAGGCCACGGCGGAGGAACCGAAGTCTTGACAGTAGAGAGAGCCTGGACCTGGATGGCAACGGCATCAATGACAGGCCCTTTACTTGGATCTTTCTTACGCCGGCTGATCCTTCTCGTCCAATCATACCGCCTCCTACGAGAGATCCTAGGGATTTCTTTTTAGGGCGGGGGCTCGAACAGCTGATAGAGGAATTGACACAGAACGACCGTCCCGGCCCACCTCCGGCCCCTGACAATGCCATCAATGCGATACCAACCGTGACGATCGAACCAAGCCACTTAAAAGATGACTCGGAGAGTTGTCCTGTGTGCAAGGAGGATTTCAAGGTCGGCGGGGAAGCGAGGGAACTGCCTTGCCATCACTTGTACCATTCGGATTGTATCGTCCCGTGGCTGCAGCTCCACAACTCCTGCCCGGTCTGCAGGCAGGAAGTGCCGCTTGTTTCTTATCCCGAGGTTCCAGGGGACGACTCGGAGTGGCACGATGAAGAAGGAAGGTGCACCAGATGGCTGCGACGGAGGCATCTGTGGCCGTTTCGAGCCAGGCACAGGCAAAATCGCCCACCAGGTAACGGTTCCTAGTGCTTTCTCACTCAAGTAATCGACACAATAATTGAAACCGAGGATCAAAGCGCCATGCTTTTGATCTTCTCAAATCCTGTCAATGCCTGTCCAACTACTAATTAGATGCGAAATTGCTTTAAAGCTTCTCAATGTACGATACTTGTACCAATGCAATATTGCCAATAAATACTTTGGCCGATTCCAACGTTACTTCTCGATGAAAAAACCTTCAAAACTGTCAAGCTTTCAGATGGCCATGCTTCAATACTTCATAATTTCTGTAACTGCATGTACATCATCTTAATCTTTATACTGTAGCTCTTTCATCATTTCACTGTCCTCTTTTTCCTTTCGGCAGCTAACTCGTGGTGGAATTCCTGCAGCATTCTGTAGCTCGTTAGATTTCGCAATTGCCATCGCCCGGAGAGTTCTTAATCGATTTGTATGATAGAAAACATTGGGTAGGATTTAAAGCACAAAATGCTTCATGTCCCTAACTCTAAACAGGGTGCGCTACGTTACAGGATGATCATCATCAATCATGGTATGGTAGTATGACAGATTGACCCAGTATGTGACCTCTAGCTTCAACAATTAAATCGCTTCATATTGGAAAGACCATTAGAATTTGAGATCATAGCAAAGCCATTGTAAAGTTTGATCACACACATATTTAATCTACAACCGACCCCGAGAACCATCGTCTGAAGGAGAACACATTAGCATTTGCTGGAACTTCATATCGAATCGTCCACTATGCTATCTTCAATTTGCTTCGTTGTGCATTACTTTTACTGATTCTGGGATTGCCAGCACCCGACCCAAACTTCTATCGGACTTGGTTTTATGCCAAAAAATAAAAAAGTTGTAGTGATTCTTTCTTGTATAATACTCTGAAAGCTGCATCGCTCCTCGGGGCTTTGACATGCTTGTTCATCATGTATTGATAATGGCAAAGGCTGCAGTTTCTTTCAAGTTCACTCAGCGCCCTGAGATTCTCACTTTTCGGAAACCTTTGGTTCCCAAGGGGAACTAGATTGGAGCTATTTTAACAAAATTACTAAAAATAAAAAGGGAATAACACTAATAATCCTTAAACTTTGACCCAATGTGCAATACCATCCTTAAAATTTTAATTTGTTCAATTTGATCATTGAACTATTCCTATACGTTCAATATAGCCCTTTTGTTTGATCAAATAATAAGTTAGACATTATTCGATCAAATAAAATATTGAATGGTGGGTTAGACTTTTGAAATCATGGTTCACTACGATATAAGAATATATGACCGTGAATTCCATTTTCTTATCCGTTTATATGCATAAATTCATTGTTGCGTCTTTCCTTAAAACTTAACAGATTGAAGAACATGTCTACAAATTCTGTTAACTTGAATGAATGAAATGACGACATTAAACTCCTGAATACTGTCTTGGGACTACATTGAGCATCTAGTAATAATTCATGGACCAAACTGAATAAGTAAAAAGTTTAGGGATGGCGTTACACATTGGGTCAAAGTTTAGGGATTAATAGTATTATTTTCCTCAAAATAAAAGGTATGAAAAGAATACAAGCTAATAGAAAGTGTAGCAAGTCCATGTCATCCGAATTCTTTATAATAAAATAAGATGTAATTTGAATGAAGTAGAATTTGTACATGGAAATCAATAGCTCTAATCACTAAATTACATTTGATTAGTGATTCTTCTTACTTGATTGGTAAGGATTAAACAATCTAAGTATTCTAAATTTTAGGCATACATATTGGGCCATAATAATCATCACTCTTAGAAACACGCTATATGATCTAACAAGGGAAAATGATATAAATCGTCCATGCATTTTAGTCCAATATATAATGTTTTCCATGAACTTTTAATTTATTCAATATAATCCATGAACTTTGACTCAATGCGCAATATTGTCCCTAAACTATTAATTTATTCAATGTGATCTCAAATCTGGGCAAGGCCTGGCCTCACTGGCCACAGCGGAAAAAAAAACGTAAATAAAATCATAAAAACATAAAATCAAATATTTATAATTCTTAAAAATTACAAAACTTCTCCATGCCAGTGCCAGCCATGCCACATAGGACAGCAGATATCCACATTTGCGATTTTTTACCAAAATTGGCTAGAATGACTAAATTGGCAAATTGTCAAAAGTTTAGGATTAAATTGGCCAAATTAAAAAAGTTTAGAACTAAGTTGGCATTTGTACAATAATTTAGGACTGTTTTGGTAATTTTCCTAGTCCAACCCTAAGTAAGTTTAAATTGAATATATCTTACATATTATCCTTAATCAGAGAGAACTGTATTCATGACGGACACATGCATATGATATATATAGTAAAATGAAAGGAAACAAAAGGGAAAAAATTGCCTCGACCAGTTACTGGGATGACCCTAAAATCGACCTGGAACCAACTAGCTCAGTTCCAAGGTAAACAAGATCAATTCCCTGTTCAAAAAGCTAAAATAGGGTCTTAAAACCTACCGACCCTAATGGACACTGCATTTTGATCTAACATGCCATGTCGTCTTTGAACTTTTGATTTATTCAATATGGTCCATAAACTTTAACCCAATGTGTAATTTTATCGCTAAACTTTCAATTTGGACCACATTTGGGTGAGACCTAGCCTTGCCAACCACAATAGAAAAAAAATGTAAATAAAAATATATAAATATATATAATTAAAAAATTACAAAAATTGTCAACATCAACGCCAGCGTGCCATATAGGCCAACTGGCGTCCACATCAGTAATTTCTGACCGGAAGGACTATATTGGCAAATTGTCAAAATGTTTAGGACTAAATTGGTCAAATTGAAAATTATAAGACTGAATTAGCATATGTACAATAGTTTAGGATTGTTTTGGTAATTTTTCCAATCCAAACCTAAGTTTTTAAATTCTTTTTTAAATTGAAAATATTTGTTTTTTTTTGGTCAAAAAAAAATAAGGGGAATTGTTCTTAAGCATGGAGAATTGTATATTTGACATATTGTCCTTAATCAGGGAGAATTGTATTCAGGTTGAACACATGCATATGATATATATATATATATGTATATATATAGATATATATATATACAGTAAAATGAAAGAAAACAAAAGGGAAGAAAATGCTCGACTAGTTAACGGGTTGACCCTAAAACCGGTCAGTTCCAAGGTCAACATGGTCGATTCCAGTTTCAAAAACTAAAACGTGGTCTTGGAACCTGCCCACCTTACCACCAATCACCCTCATCCAAATGTATGTACGGGCTACTCAATCTATCGATATCCACTATAATCAAGACGAGATCCCATCAAATTCTACATTTAAGATAAAAGTTACACATCTCAATCCATTTCCATTTTGGATATGTAGTTTGTCTTGTGTTCTGAACAACTCATCCTTATGATCCTTGTTTAATGTCGGAAGAGCGTGACCAAGTTCAGTGTAAAGAGCAAACAAGAATGGGGGCCCATCCTTAATTAGAAATTCATAAATGGGCATGCCATGTGCGGTCATTCGCCTAATCCAAACTACTGGATACATGATTAGAAAGCCCATTAAAAGACATTCTCTGGTGTCAAATACTAGCAAAGAAAAGTGCAATTTTGCCCCCAAAAAAAGCTATGTTCATGTCTGCATACACAAAAGAAGAGTGCATGCCTTTTATTAGTACCACTTGGTGACGAACAATGCGAGAAAATCATTCCGAGAACAATTATAACGTAAGATGGATAGATCGCTTATTTTGTCACTTTCGACCCATCATTTTTCGACAACGTCCGATCCGGCGATCCCTAAGTCTGCGTTTGGTGGCCCAAATAGAATAATTTCTAGATCAAATAAGATCCGGCATAGGGGATGGGATAGATCTGGATTGGATATAAAATTTTAAAAATTAACTTAACAATTCCCACGAACCAAGAAAATCCCATCTTAGGCGAGACTCACTATCATTGGCATTTCTCATCGACAGCACCCCACCACCACTCCGCCACACCCCACCACCACTACGATGGCCATCCACATTGACCGTCTCTCACTCCGACATCCTCAAGTATTCTCGTCGGTGCCCTTGTTCACAGCTTACTTAGAAGACTAGGGCTCAGCACCTCATCCGTGGCTCCCACCCTTTCTTAGATGTTTTTCTAGCTTTTCCATTATCACTGAATCATCTCTCGATTCCTCTCTCTACTTCACCTCTGATTACTCATTCTCAGCTCCCATTGTTCCCCAATCTATCTCTTGGTCAACTCTGAACTAGCCCCCCCCCCCTCCCAGTAGCTTCACCACAGTAGCTCCACCTTCAAATCATATCTTAGGTTGCATCAAATATATGATGATATTTCTACAATCCAAAAGATATTTGGAGGATTTCAAATCCCCCTTTATCATATATCCTAATCCAAATCTAAACGATCAAATGCAGGTTAATAGTGATAAACTAGGGTTCACCTCAAATATCTTTTTATATATATCCTACGTATTCTAACATTTAAGTCATTACTAGAATATTTTGTATCACCACATGGCACAATATTAATGGAGGGTTTATCTAGAGTTGAGTAGGCCCGACCTCACTTTTGGACAACCAAAACTAGGGAAGAAGATAAAAAAGAACTTAAGCGGAAGCGAATACACTGGGTAAGAGGAGGCAAGAATATATTCTAAGCTGTTACCTTGATCTAATTGTATTTTGAATCTCACATAAGTACACTTGATATTTTGAAGAAGCATCAACGAACGAACCATGACAAAAGAAGACAACATACGCAACGATATATTACACTTATCACTTCCTTATTACATTCTTAGATGATGAAAATATGGCATAGCCTAAGACACACTCTTGGCAGAAAATGATACATAAAAAAATGAATACAATCTAGAGATACTCACGTGAGGGAGTCCAAAAAGATGTCTCTCCCCATGTGGGCTTCGCCACCTAGCTAGCTAAACCCTCAATTACCCTTACATAACATATTATTTTGGTCAATATCATCAGGAATTTCCCCTTTGGAATAATGAATAGATTTACTATGAATGATAAAAGGAATATATCAACAGAAGCTCCATAGCCGGATATCTTCAGCTTCTTCTAAAAGCTCCTCGACCGTAGGAGGATCAAATGACGCCGCGGCGATGTTATTGTACATTACTTGATCCACGTACTTCGGTGATTGGAGGGTATCGAAATTACACCAAAAATCCACCATATCCATCGATTCGCTAGGAGTGTACGCCCTGACACATTGCTCAAGCGACACTTCGTCGTCCAGTTGATCCGACGGCGAGGAACACAAAGATGGGGACGAGACAAATGAGGGAGGGGTGGCAGCAGATGTGGCGGCAGTGGTGACGGTGACATTATTATCAGCACCACTGCCATTTGCTGCCGCCGCCGCGGCGACTCGCTGGATGGACTTGGGGGACATGGAGGCATTGGGAGGGACATGGTGGTGTGAGGAGGAGAGAGGGAAGTTGAAAGTGGCTGAAGAGCCCTTGATGCAGAGGAGAGCAGCGTCATAGGCTCTAGCTGCTGCCTCAGCAGTGGAATAAGAGCCCAACCAAATCCTCGTCTTCTGGTTTGGTGCTCTTATCTCCGAGACCCATGAGCCCCAGCTTCTCATCCTCACTCCCTTGTACTTCTTTCTCAATGCACTGGCTGATGGCATGGATGACTCTGGCTCACTCTTCACCATTGGCAAAACAATGCCGCCAGAGAGAGAGAGAGATCAGCAATAATGTTTCAAAGAGAGAGAATATGGAGTGATGAGAATGGTGGATTTTCAGTGAGAGTGTCTTCTCCGTTTGCTTTTTGGCTGTTGTTCTTGCGAAAGTGAAAGGAGTAATGAAGGGTCAGAACACAAATGAGGGAGTAAAAGAAGGATGCTGATTTATAGATTCATAAAATTGTAGCCCAAGAAACAAGCAGGCAGCTTCCTTCATCCTTATTTAAAAGTGTGGGGTTTTGGATATATGGATGACAGGTATTTTTTTCTTTTTTTTTTACATATCATGAGAGAGATATATGATATTGGATTTATGCTCCTCTAGCTTATTCCAAACATATTCTTACCGACCGGTACTTGACAGTGAAAGTAAGGGCCAGGTTTTTGAATGAGTCAAAGGGCCTTTATTGCTTTCTGCAAAATCACCCAAAATGTCAAAGACGACACAGAGTTGGCGATTGGCATGCTGATATGACTGCAAGGCGAATGGCCATGGAAATATATCGTGACCCATACTCAAAATTTATTCAGAAAATAATGTGTCTGAACTTTTATTGGGTTCCTAAGGATGAACCAAATTTGTGTTACTGTTCTTCTTGCAATTTTACCAACCATTTATGAAACGAGTTTAGTGTCTCTGAATTTTACTGCTCACGGGGCAGTTTGTCAAAGCAGTTGCACGTATGACCACCCTGACCACATTGACCCAGCAAACCTTTTTTAAAATACCTTAAATGCAATGTTTTCAAAGGCCAACACAAAACCCAGTGGTCTCTGGAGAAAGTGTAGGCCAGACCAGCTTGGCACACACACCAATATAGAATAATGAACGTTCTTTGCCCCCTTGTGATTCTTGACTTTCTCAGCAAGTCTCACCCCACATGTTATCTGCATTATGGACACAGCAAAAAGTCAAGAAAGGCAAAACAATATGAAAAGAGAACCAAATCAAATTACTAAACTCTATTTCATTTACTAATAAATTATACAAAGAGCAATGCAGCTCATGAAGGGGGAGAGAGAAACATAGGATGCTGCAAGAAGGCAGCTTCCGAGGAGCTGCGTATGATGCTCCAGAGCTTCAGATTGGCTGTTACACACAAAAATAATTTAAAAAAGAGACTAGGGTTTACAATCATTTAATAGAATTTGTAATGATATTCATTTACAACAGCGAAATAAGCAACCAAAAGTACTTGACACGCGCATTACCAAGAAGTAGAATCCTGCTTGACGAAAGCACTGAGACACAGACACGCCCAGCTGTGTCTAGCCTGTCCCGCAGACCAAAACCGCGTCCTCTGGGTGGCGTCTCATCTCATTCTGATGTTGATGCTTCGCACCTTGAGTGTCTGATCGAGTACGAGAGATTGAGGATGGGCGTGCCCAATAATGTAATCAAGAAAGAGGAGCCAATACGTCAATGCATCGCTCTCAACTGTTGGATGGCATTGCTTAAGTGCTTACGCCATGCATGGCTTGACTTTTCGGGATGCAACCCGAGCTCATCACAGAACAAGTTGCCTCTCGGAATCGGACGGACTTTTCAAGGGTCGATAAGATTCGCCATGGGGTACGGCAAGGATATAAGCCTAATGAATGAACGATACCTCGTCCCATTGAGGCGCTGTCGAGGACGCCCTTTTCAACGACAAGTAAAATCCTTGGGGCGCTGCTTCTCCAGTCGTGCCTCGTGCACGCCGAGCCCGCTGCCCAGGACCGGGTGATCATCGGAGACTTAGCTCACTTCATGTTCACATTGCAATTAGTCATAAAAAGTGTAATTTTCTTCTCTAATTAGCGACAGCTAAGACCCATGATCTCTCTTAGGAAAGGGAAGGTCGTAACGCGAACCTAATATGGTTAGATATACTTAACGAGAAAACATTTCATATTTAAAGTATTGATTGTGCACCGGATCGGTTAGTGAATCGGAAATTGCGACATTTTCCCTTTTAGTTGTTTATCAAGTGCCTTGGGGAACCTTCTCGTCGGAGAACACTTTTCGTCCACCTCCACTAAATGCATCTTCGATTTTTATTAACTTCTAATTTTTAATTAAAAACTTATAAGGGTAAACCCACAATTAAAACCACTTGAAAAGTAGAGTGGCTCATACCCTAAAGGATCTTGCTCATAAGTGTCTCCAGAGCACTTATTAATAATATTAAATAAGATTAGTCTAATTTTCAACCATCAATTACACATAAACACGTGAATAATTAATATGCTGTAAATATCAAGTTTTCTTTATTTGATTATACAACAAGTGTCTCATTAACAAAAGCCCGTTCAAAATAACAAAAGGGTCTCCTTTTTCGGGAATCCTTTTGCATTTACCCCCGATATTACATAGAAATCATAACTCTAGAGAAGTTCAAACATGTCATAAAGAAAACAAGTAAGTTTTGAATATATGGACTGCAGGATGCAAAATTACACTCCACATAAATATTATCGAAAATCAATCACAAATCGTAGTTCTCATGGACGAAATACGAATACAAATAACTCCTCCAAATACTTTTTTTTCATGAAGCTAAAATAAAAATGGGAAAATGTACGTGGCATATGAACGGGCTGAATTCAAGAGTAACATCAGAAGGGGGGCGCCGCGTCAAAGCAAAATCCTAGATCATAATAGCCCTAAAGCTACACGTGATGATGATACAGATTTCCCATCCCATTAACATTGCCAGTTGTGGCATCATCAATGTCTCACTATTTTCTAACTGCTCTAAACGTGTAACATAGTGTGGAAGCAGTCAAAGTCACCGCTTTTCAAAACCAAGGAACCTCAAGGGTTTTGCGATCGCAAGCTCCATCTTAATTTTTCTAAGGTGTATTATAGAGTGACATGTTCAACCCTTAATTTTGATTATGATGTATCATATAACTCTCCCTGATTCATCGGTAATGCCTGTTCTACCTGAAAAGGAAAGGATTGAGCAAAATGATTGATATATTATACATTGTGAGTCCTTGTATTGATAACCTAAAGCTTTTGAAAACGTGATTGATTAATACTTATTGAGGAGGTAAGTCTACTTCCTCGAGTCTCTTGAATGTTTGAGATAAATCATACTTTGCACTCTATAATATGATATGAATTACATTTCGACCCCACAATTTCAAACTTTAAGACTTTTGTAATCTATAATTTGCTTCATGCGGTCCACTTTGCGACCTCTCCTCATTAGAGTTCCTTGATCAGTATACAGATTAATTAACTAGTTACGTTTTGATACGACAGATCTCGTATCTAAATCAAAACCATTCTCATTTGGAGTAACTTTGAGGGATGTCCGGTTATCACAATATGGCTAAAGACTTATCTGATGCATGTGGACAGAGACATTCTAACATGCCTACATAGGGACTAGTCATACCAGAATGCTCAAACAGCCCCTGGTACAAAAAATCATTGCACGAATTTTCCAATATTTTTATTGAATTTAGTTAATGAAGTACTCATAAGGCCCTTGTTGAGCAATCGAATTGCTTTATTCCAATGATAGGTTTTGCATAAAAAGTAGAAAAAGGGGGAAGACACATAAATTTTTATTTTTAGACGACATGATACTGCATCATTAAATTGCTTTATCTTGGTCATAACTTTTGCATAAAATGAAAGATTAGTGTGGTGGATCCGTACCACTCCTCTCTCCCTCTTCTCTCCTTCCTCGTTCACACACTCGAAAACATGAGGCGGCGCCTCTCTGTCATCATTGTTTGGCGCTCGTTCGATTAAGATTCAGAAGAAATATATTGTACTTTTATTACTTAATGGCTAAAATTTGTAAAAACTGTTTAAATTTTTGGAAAATCAAATTATTATAGTTAACATAATTTTATATATCAGGTGACCGACAGTAAGATTCCATACATATTAAGCAAACCGCGTCTCCTTGTTTTCTTTTTTGTTTTTCGCATGTTCAGGCCGCACTTCTGTCCTATGTTTACTGCTCGATTAACATTATATATTCTATGTCCCAGAATCAAAGTAATGAAACAAGGGTCTTGCCCCTCCTTGAAGGTAGCACGAAATTTCATGTTTCACTTGGGGTTTTCATCTTGTCACAACAGCTGTGCTTTTCCCTTTTCAATTTCTGGAAGAAAGGGGATTGACAAAGTGGGTATGTGAAATTACGAAATATGAACATTGACCCTGTTATGTTGAGCTCGATTTGACCCTTGGTGTACGCTTCCCGCGAGTGTGCATGACTATGTTGAGCTGGTTTAGATTACTAGAAGCATAGGCTTTAGCCCCAAAAATACAAATGAAAAACGATAGTAACAACTACTAGAAGCATAGATTGGTCCAGGTCTTGGGGGTTGCTTGCTATTGCCGTCTAGGCCTAGTTGACATGTGCCGACCTAGACGTGCCCACATTGAACGCAAAATATTGATTTTCTAAAGTAATTAGTTGACACTTTTAGGTTTTCACAATTTCATGACCCTAAGTATATTAGTATATGATTTTCGAGGCTCTAACAAAGGCCGAGGACTCCACGTTATGAACCGGCTTTGGGGCTATTTTGACTTTGAGGATTTACTTCATGGGAAATCACTATTTTGAGGATTTGGATTTTCACTTTAAATAAGTGCGATGTGAGAGTTTCCATTAAGAGCAGTTGTAATACTGTTTATTTGCAGCATTATATCATGGAATGATTTCTGTTAGGCACAAATAAGCAACAGTGAGGGAAGGAAAGAATTGCTTTTTTCAAGAAAACACAACCTAATTTTGTAGAATCAACCCCGATAAATGTTCTGCTTCGACGTGCAAAATGAACTAGCAATAAAACGACGGAAATTAAAGAGTTTTAGGTAAAGGGAAATTGCAAACGAGCTTTATAGAGTTCCGGCTTGGATTTGCCTGCTCCTCTCTTTCAACTCTAACAGCCCAAGTCGGGTGAATACCACTTATCATGCCAAGAGTACAAATATCGTCTTGTTAGAAGAGTAGAGTCTGCTGCTACCAGAATCTGTCTTCCTCTTACAACAATCCCACTATAGACTAAGTAACTATTGGACCCTCCGATAGTCGTTCTCAGACCTTATATACACGGCAAGATAGATCTCCGGCCCAAACTATAAACCACACTTGTAATTGTTTACAAAGAGTCCCTAGGGTACTTTATTTGTCACCAAGATAAATACTTTCACTCGGTACAACCTTTTCTTTCGTGTGTTTATAAATGGCTTTGTCACTCTTACTAACTCTTAAGAACAGCACTCAGAAGCTTATGAAATAGGCGGACTCAATAATGCTCAAATTCTCTTGCTTTTTTCCTTTTTCAACTACATGGCCGAGTCTTCTCCAATTTATAGAGCTTTAAATTCGTACGTTGCACTTGCATCATGTACTCGTTATGTCCATCTAATTCTTTTTAAAGAATCTCGGCAAAACTCCTTGAAAAACACATAGAGGACCTTCTTCCAGTATAGGCTGTCAATCAAATCTTCTACTAATGACATATTTGGTCACGCCATTTCACCAATCTAATGAGCGAATCAGCCTGTGATTTTAGGCATAAATAATGTTAGAATTTCGTGTGCTATGAGATGTGTCTTCAATTAAGGAACACCAACGGTGATCAAATCTACATTTACTTGCTAGGTCCTATCTTTTTCTTTCAACAACATCATGTCATTGTGGTGTGTATGGAGCGGAACATAAACCATCTTCAACGTCATACTCATCACAAAATGATTCGAAATCATGACTATCTAACTCACCTCCATGATCGCTTCTGATACAAGAAATGCTAAGCCCATTGTCATTTGGATCTTTCTTAGCAACTTTAGCAAATGCGTGCAAAGCATCATACTTTTGAGCTAGAAAAAGAATTCAGGTAAATCTAGAGTATTCATTAATAGTAACAGGTCCAAACCTTTTTCCTCCAAGACTTAGTGCCCTTGTGGGACCATATGAGTCTATGTGCAATAACTGTGAGGGATGATTGGTAGAGAGAAAATCCTTAACTTTACAAGAGATCTTGACTTACTAAAGAACATGCATCACAAAGATGCTTTTTCCTCAAATATGATCTTTGGTAGGCCATAGACTAAATGCTTTCTGAAAGAATTGGTTCAAACATGCCTGACCTAATTTTTATGCCAAAGACAAATTTCCGTAGCCACTGAAAAAAAAACAACCTTCAAAGGATCAAAATCCTATGAAGATAACATTTTTTTGTGCCCTTTCGCAACAAGTTTCTCAAAACTAGTTGGTAATTTCATTAGAAGAAAGTTGGTAAGTCAAATGAGAATTGATAACCCAAAACTAGTTGGTAAATGAATTGGAAAAAAATTGGTAAGTCACTCCAAGAAAGATTGATAAATTCATATAAGAATTGATGAATTTAAGGCATTGGTAAAATAAAAATTCATAAAAGATAAGAAAGTTAATAACATGTAAATTGTCGAAAAGAACCGATAAAAAAATTGGTAAATTACCAATAAGTTATTGGGAAATCACGTAACTACTTATTTTTTTCACCAATGGTGTTTTGACACTGAGCAACTCCTTTAGAAATGCGTACATTTCATTTCTAAGATAAACCCAAGGTAAAATCACGACAAGCTAACCATATATCAAATTCTCTTGGATTGTACCCGAGTTGTAATAGAAAAACACCAACTTTTACATAACTTCCGTTTTATATTTGATTCTGTGCAAACATTTCATACGTTTATAAAATGTCCCGATACCATGAGTGAAGATTCATGCATGCTTCTTCGATTCTGACGTCGACAAGCATTATCTGCAGATGATCTGGCTCCGTACCTGTAAGTTCCGTACCAATCATAGTGATGGAAAGTGGAACCTGACACTTTCCATTTTATATCTCTCAGTTCAATTGAAATCGCAATCTGAACAAGTAGGGACGAGAGAGAGAGAGAGAGATGGGTTCATTTTGAAATTGGAGGATAAATAGGCAGAAGAGATTCGGGTTGAAAGAATGGGCAACATGAGCATGTGCCCGAGATGGATGAGTAGGTGAGATCCATAGCATGGACATTCAAATCCGCGAGGCAGAAACTTCGTAGAAGTTCAGGCAAGGTGTCATCGACAGACCATATCCTCTAGGATACGAGTGTCTTCTAGATTGAAACTCCTTCAGGTATGATGATGAGGTGATGACGTCGACGATGTTCCGAAGGAGGCAGTGGTCCGTTGTCGACGATGGAGGCAGAGGACGGTGGCAGCACATCTACGGTAGGCTGACCGGTTGAGAGAGAGGAGATGTGAGTTTGGCAAAGTGATTCTGTTTGGTTTTGACTGGGCGTGATGCAGCTCGAATAGAAGAGGACATGTGTTGCGATCTTGTGCGTGGGTTAGCAGATGGGTACGTGTTCATATTCGGGAACGGTCAATTTGCATCCACCTTCCGATCAAAAAAAAAATTTGCATCCACCTAAACGGGGTCTCGGAATTTCACCCTGACAGTCAAAAACTAGCCAAGGAGCGCATTAAGTTACACTTGAACAACATTATTACTCTGGTTACTTACAAATGCATTCTAGAAGAAATTGAATTCACGCACATTGCCCGCCTAGAAAGTTTATTACATGAGTCGAGTGCATCTTTCAAATATCGGACAAGACTAAAGATGTACATCATTGATGCATGATAATATTACACCAACCTAAGGTTCATGGGACAATGATATGTCACTGGTACAGGGATGACAAGATTGCATTCGAATTAAAACTGAAATGTTATATGCAAAATGGGTAAGGTGTCGTTTTATTCCGATACTTGCTATGTCGACTAAACGAGCCACAACCCGAACTAGGATCTAAACCAAGTGGTGAACCAATATCAAAAACTTTGAAAATTAGTATCATACTAACACTTTTGGTCGTGATGAATGGTATCGGAGCTCATTAGATGGTTGAAGCAACGCGATGGTTTCTGTGAATAGCAGAATACAAATAGTATGGGTAAGTCTCGATTTCGAATCTCCCGTCAGTCACTTCCATAGCCCGGGTGGCTGGCTGGTGGTATCCTTTTAGCTTTATAAAAGCCCAACAGTATCCGAACTGGAAAGCCATTGGATTGGATTTAAGAGATGGGGTTGGAACAATCCTCTTAGCTTAGCTTAGCTTAGAAGACCTTTCCATCTTGACTCTTTCTAATCTCATGCCTGGATTGAAGCTCAGTCCTTTGAAGATAAAGAGCAATTGCCATTTGCAACTGCAGTTTCCGCTGATGTTTATCACCGAATGGCACGAATCAGTGGATTTAAAGCGGGGTCTCTTCCTATCACCTATTTTGATTTGCCTCTTATTAGTAGCATACTCTCTGAGGACTGCAACCCACTGATTGATCTTATATGAAGTGGGATTAGAAACCGGGCTGCCGAAAGAGGTTGCATTTGCCAATAAGCTCCAACATACTAGCCCTTTGTTGCACAACATTTGGAGATTAAGAAGCTGGAAAGCTGTTGTGGCTCTTATCTCTGGTGTGGTGTTGATGGTGGCGCTGACAAGTTTATGTTTTAAGAAGAGGATAACTCGTGAGGATTGCCCGAGTAACCAATCGCCCGGTTTGGATGCAGCAGATCCCGTGTTTGAAACGGTGTTTCTGGCTCAAAGTCATCTTAAAGTCGCACCGCCACCGCCCCCAACCCCACGGATAGGGCGTTGCCTAACTAGTCGGAATGGGACGGTTTATCTGCATCCTTAACAATTAATTCTCCAACTAATTCTTACTTGTGCATCGAGGAAAATACTTGACTACTAACTTTCAACTCAACCAATTTTTTGTCTTAAGTAATGTCATTATCAATTTATCGCAAGGTAAATCAACGCTCTCATTCTCTCCAGGAAGATCCACATAGATTACAGACAACCGCTGAAGTAAATAGAAATCATCTTTCGAATGAACAAAAAGCTAGGAAAACACCACATTCTTGCAGATGCAATTTCAGAAACAGAAAGAAACTATGCCAAAGTCACTCAAGATATGTCCCTCTTCAACATCTTAGATACTCATATACAATTTATTCGTAGTGAGTAACTTCACAGGTGGAAACAAGGTCCACACCGGAGCTCAGAACCAGAACAGGTATTTACGTCTACTACGTTATAAGACAAGAAAAATCTCACAACTTGAACTATGCTTTAACATGAATTGGCGAATGTCAGCAACAAGTGTAGGAGAGCTTTTTAGAGAACAACAAGAAGAAGCAGCAGCCCTATCTAATTATCTAGATTTGTTTCATAGATACTGCAATTACAAAGCAGCGTTATTTTGCCACTCAATCAGTTGTTAGCTAAATCATGCTAATCTGTGATTCTTCAACAAAGGAACTCAAAGAACTAATTATGGATTCATATACCTTTATCCCCCTCAAGAAGACTTTATCCTCCAAAAACTGCAAAAAAAATGTCATGGTAAATAGCAGTACTGCCAATTGACCAACACGGTCTACACAAACGGTTTGGCAAAAATCTCGCACCTCATTATGATCATGAAGCAGTATTGGAGTATTGATCATCGGAGAGAAACCGAGAGCAGGAACCCCCAGCTGTCGAATGAATCTTGCATCAGTAGTTGAAGATAAGATTTCAGGCTTTGCAAGCTTTCCTCCAGCTGCCGCAACAGCTTGATTAAAAGCAGACCACCAAAGGTTGGAATCATCTGTTCTAGTCATTAATGGGTGTCCCTTGTAGTCTCGAATAGGTCCTTTCTCAATAATCTGACATATAAGAGGATAAACATCTTCAATCAGCCATGCAATTAGTTTCGTCCTCATGAGTATGAAATTTATGGATGACCCAAAAACTGTGTTTTATCACCATGAATGTGTCTTTAAGCCCATATGACTAGTATTGTGCTATAGTTGATGAGAGTATAACACTACCTGTTACATGAAGGGGAAGGAGGATCAATTGTCCAAAAAGTTAATCCATTCTTAAACCACCACAGAACCGAAGCAGAGTAAAACAGGAAACATGCTACAAAACTTGACAGTGCCAAGCAGGATGAAATTACCAGAATCAATCATCGTGACTTTCAGTTCTAGTACCAGCAAAGAGAATCCTTATTTAAAAGCAGGATAATCAGATTCTAAAAGGAATATTGTGTCCCTTTCCTTTGCAAATTCTGAAGTAGTAGTTACACAGCTTGCAAAGAGCAAGGATAAGCCAAAATGACAGCACATTGAGACATTATCGTTCATCCATTAATTGGCAACATAACCCTACTAGGTGAGAACTATAGGTTATACAGGTAGATAACTATAAATTATACAAGTAAGAAACTATAGGATCCAAAGCAGGCAATTCGGAAAAACATAACCTCACTTCTTAAGCCACTTGTGTATCGATACCTATATGTACACTAATTTTTCAGCAGTTGCCCATCGATAATGATTGATAACAAGTGATGCAGAAGATCTGCCGAAATTAGCTTGTTTCTCGGTTCACATCATAAGCATGTGCATGCGTCAACTTACGCAGAAAGCATGAAACATTGCATGATGAAAAATTTTGCACATCCATACACAATGTCATAATATTGTGGCCTATTATCATCGATGTCTATTAATGAGCCTTTTTCTAGGATAAAAAGTTGAAAGCCAAAAATGGCAAAGGATGTTTTTCTCCTTGAGGAGACTCGTTGGTGTACTTCATTATCCTTTTACTGAAATTTGATTTCTGCTCCATATTTGATTGTATAACCGTGTCTACCTCAAGGCTCGACTGCAATTACTAATCAACCAGCTACAATAACTACTTGATTGCAAGTCTACAACCGTCAATCAACACCTTTCGTAACTATTCTTGCCTAGGTTTGACTGTAACTGTTCCCACTATTTTTTATCCTTGCAGTTAATTTGATTTCAGCCAAATTTCGTGAGTCCATGTCAATGCTTCTTGACTCAACTGACATTGACTTGACCGACATTGACTCGGCTATCAGTCAGTGAATAAAAACTGTTCCTGCCCTGTCGACTTAATTCTATTGGCTTCTTACAGTCAATGCTAGTGTTTAACCGTCGACTGTATTCACGGTCAATATCAGATCAAACATATGTTGGTCAACATACCATTTCTCCTTCCTTATTGACACCCAACATGTTCTATTAATCATTCAATACTCATAATCGGCTTTGACTTTTAGTCAATGAATCTGCTTTATCACTATGGCTCAACTGCAGAGATTCCTCTTTGTCTCCATGGTTTTAGCACTTTCTCATTAACATTTTTTTTTTTTGGTAACCCAGGGAACCCCCGCACGGCCGACAGTCGGGGAGTAAACCCTGGGGGCGACACGTGCTAGCCACCACACACGTGCCACCGGTTAAGTCACCCTGCGGCGCCCGGGATTCGAACACTCAACCTTTTGCGAGAGGAAGAGTGCGCGCTCCAGCAGCGCCACCCAGGCAGGTGGTACTCTCATTAACATTGACCTAAGTTAATATCATATTCAAAGCCATAATCAATATGCGGTAAATGGCATCGCTTATTAACTTAAGCTCTTTGAGATCATAGTTGACTATTTTAGGATGTTAAAAGAAACATTTAAGGATCTAGATTGTCTGCTTTTATATAAATTGGGAATGAAAATATTTGTGTAGAAAACTGAATCCTGAGCAAAATAGGGGCAAGAAAGCTATTTTCACATACAGAGAAATAACTTTTAAAAGTTAGATAACTAAAGAATCTTGTCAATCTAGCAGACATACCGTGAAAAGCATTGAATAGTCTACCAGATTCAATTGAATATTTGAATACGCACATTAGACTTCACCATGCTGCAGTAAGTAGCTTAGGCATAGTAGCAGGTGTGAAGACTATACCAATACGCAAGGCTTCCATCAAGCAGAAGCAGTATAATTGACAGATTGAGGAGAACATATATGATACTGCTGTCAGAGAAATATATGGCATCTTGGGCAATTGTTCAAGCGCCTAGTCTTTACTCTCATCTGCTTCCAGTTCTGACAATGGACAAACAATCCTTGCAGGTGAAAATATAGATGAGTGTTTACCTGGTATGTCATATTCCTGATAGCCGGGGCCCATTCTTCAGCAATTCTTTTCTTCATAAGATCAGGGTCTGCAGTCGGAGGCAGACGGATGTCAAAGCCTGCCTCAGCCTCCGAAGGCTGCACATTCATGACAAAGCCCTGCATCCACGATCAGCTAGTCCATATCAGAGCATGTGCATAAGAAAACGGAACAATTAATTAAGATGAAGTGTGCCAATATTAACAAAAGAATGCACATGAAGCTCACAGTTGGCGAAGGAACTCCAGCTTTCATGTAGACGGGATTAACCGAAATGACTTCGGAGTTCGCCGCGATTCCGGCCTTGACCTTATCAAATTGGCTCTCCCTGAACTTGCTTATGGCTTCCAAGCTCTTCAACAAATTCTCCATAGCACCATTGTCATACATCATCGATCCATGTCCAGGTGCTCCCTTAGCCTTAATCACCAGCCCCCAAGGTGACCGGTCAGCGTAGAAAACCCGAAACTCATCGGTAACAGATGCCTGCCCCTCATCCAATACGAACCCCACATTCAGTTCCTTAAACTCTTTGGATCCCAGGAACTTAGCTGCCCCATCGAGTCCGCCGATCTCCTCGTCTGGCACATATGAGACGTGAATTGTACGAAGCGGTACAAATCTCTTCTCCTTAAGGTTCCTAATGGCCTCAATATACTGAATGGCGATGCACTTGTCATCTTGCGCCCCCCGAGCGAAGATCTTTCCATTGGAATCTCTGAAGGCAGAAAAGGGAGGATGAATCCACTTGGATGGCTCGGTGGGGACAGAGTCCATGTGGGAGTTGAAAAGGATGGAAGGAAGAGAAGGGTCCGAGCCTAACCAAGTCAAAAGCAAAACGGGCTTGTTTGGGACGAACTCTAGGAGACGAGTTTGGAGGGAAATGGCCTGAGCCTGGTCCTTAAGAAACGAGACAGCTCCAGCATAGTCAGGGTTAGGGTGGGCTGTGTTGATCCTGAGGTACTGCTGGAACCGCGAAATCGGCGCATCGAAGTCTTCTTCTCGAGGCTCAGCCAGGGTCGAGAAAAGAAGAGGGAATGCAAAGAGTGCCAATAAGAAGACTGAGTTCAGAGGGTTAGCGGCCATTGGGACCAACAATATGTGGATTCACTGGAGAATTCAGTCGGCACAAGATTTTTCAAATCCTAAAAAATTCACCGAAGCCCACGTCCAGAGAGAACTGAAAATATCCCCACCTATTGGGGACAGGGATTTCACCTGCTGTGAACCAGAAACATTGCTTGATTCAGACAGCCGAAACCCGCACAAATTGCAGCTTTTAGCATATGTAATGAGAAACAAGTTGCTGCCACACTGTTGAGTAATTCAAGCACACTAACACAACAAGCACATGCAGTGACAGACTCCAAGCGTTGACCGTTTCCAATCGTGGCCAACAGAGAAACTAAAGAAAACCCATCAAGCACCATGGCCGTGAAGTGCCCGGCCGACCCGTATGAAGACACGCTTGAGCTAGTCTTCGTGCAGGCAGCGATGTGAAGAACCGATTACATTAAAATCCAGTCTTGACGAATCAAGAAGGGGGGGCAAGATGAACACCAAGACGCAGGCGGAGAGAGAGAGAGAGAGAGAGAGAGAGAGAGGGAGGGAGGGACACCTGCTGCCGGTGAACATGGGCGCCGTCGGAGAATCAAGCAACGACGTCGGAACGGCCGGTTCGGACGGAGGAAAACCTTCGGTCTCGGAGGCGAGTTCCGCGGAGCTCAGCGAACGAGCGCTTCTTTCAAATGTCCACCCCCGAAATCGGGTGCGCCGCACCGCACGCGCCGGTAAACGCCGCCGACCAGTTGAGGAACGACACGTGCGAACGACAGTAGGCGCGTGACGGCGACGTCCTGTCTCGTTTTGTTACCAAACAACGCTAACCAAAAACCGAACCTTGACGGAAGCGAGAGCAGAGGAAGAAGCAACCGGGAACAGGTTGCCCGAGCTCCGTAGATCTGCTTCGCCTGCTCCAGAATCAACCCCTGATTCCTCTTCTTCTTCTTCTTCTTCAGTGGCTGCGTCTCTCTCGAGCAAATGGCGGAGAGGCGCGCCGGAGCGGCGGTTCTGTTAGCAGCTTTCTTGCTGTTGAGCTGCTGCAGCGTGCGTCTCGTGCCGGTGGCGGAAGCCGTGTGGCTGACGATCCCGAGCTCCGGGACCAAGTGCGTCTCCGAGGAGATCCAGAGCAACGTCGTCGTGTTGGCCGATTACTACATCGTCGACGACGAGCACGCTCACCTCCACACCCCCACTATTTCTTCTCGGGTTGCTCTCTCTCTCCCTCTCTCTCTGTCTCACACACGCACGCACGCATCGCATTCAGATAGAAAGGGAAGGTTTCTGGGTGACTTAGAACTCGAATTATGCAAAGTGACTGTTTTGTTTGATAGCTAGCTTCAAATCGAACCATATGCTTGCTGTCTTGTTTCTTCTGCACTGAGTCTTGATGTGAATCTATGCCTATGCCTGAGCCAATGCAATATTATGTTGGACACACCCAATGGAAATGGATCTTACTATATAATTAGACAAATCTGTTCTTCTCCGAAGTTCGCCGACTGGATGGTCTTCGACATTTTCCTTTTTTGTCTTCTTTGATTGTCTCGCTCTGGTGCTTAGTTCACTATATTGTTTGATAGCGGATGATTCATCTAATGTTTTTTTCTTTCCACATCTGCTGGGATGAATCTTTCTCCTTGAGTAGGTCTAGGAGGGATCACTTATGTTCTGTTGTACTGGGGCATTTGACTTGAACACATCAGTTCTTATTGTCGGTGCTTCCAACTTTTCCTTAGTGACCGCTTACCCGAATCAATACTCTCAGGGTTTAAACTGGCCTTTTCTTAATTTCAAACATAACACCCCACCAAACCAGCACCCCCCCCCCCCCAACACCATTTCATTGTGAACATGCCAATAAGTATGGGGGGTTTGGTAGTTAGATCTTGTGCCATTTTAATGTGGCCTTTTCATGGGACATTTGTGGAGACTATCAGAGCAAACCAAAAGATAAAATTCTTCTGTGGGGCATGTCATAGCTTCAAGGTATGGTACAAGGGACGGAATTTGTTCTGGGAGGGATCCTAATAGAGTGGAAGTTCAGAGATGGATCAACTAGGCTTGGGATCCTTTCATGAGAGAGATATTCTTTTGATCCATGGTTGGAGGCATTTCTTTCTTAGGCAGGACAGATAGTGCTCATCAGTCAAACTCTAGAAGTTCAATTTTGGAGCTATCTGTAATTGCAACTGAAAAGTAGGCGATGGGCGATGGACACGTACTGTTTCTCCTTGGCTGAGCCTGAGGGAGGGGTAGATATAATTTAGGTTGTTGAGTTTGTTTTAATCTTTAATGATTGGGAATTGCAGTAGGCAGGACGCTGAAAACATCAAACAATAGAAAACTAGCCGTGCTTGTGCATATCTGACTACAGTTTTCCCGTTAGAAAATCGATGTAGTGTTTCCTTTTGGGTGCCAAATAAATTACTCAAAGTAGCATTTCTTGAGTAAGAATTTTTTATTTTGGGCCTTAAGATTTGTAAGGACTTGGGTTGTGCTGCTGAGCAACATGATTTCTCCAGATGTAAGAGTTATGTACTAGAGAATTATTCTCACATTTCCTGTGTGTACTGGATACAACTGTAATTTAAGGTGTTAGAGATTTCAATTGAGTTTCAATGAGGCATTGTTTCTGTAGCGTTAGAATGTTACACATATCCTGCTAAAGTTGTTGCAGAAGTATACTGCAGAATCAGAAGTACTTGATTCAGAAAACCATGATAAAATAGGTGACTGTCCTCTCCCTCAGCATATATAGGCAGGCAAGCGAGCTCAGCTAAGCTGCTTTATATACTCATCGTATCCTTTTTCAGTGCCACTAACGGTCACATTCTACCTCGAGACCAAGGATATTCAAGCTTTGCAACAACTTTTGGTTCCTATAGCGCTTGATAGATATGACAATATAATTTGTTTTTTGAAAAACTAGTTTGTGGTTTGATATAAGCACGTTGATGTATTTTACATGCTAGAAATGGTAAGACCGTTTGTTTCTTAAAGAGTTCTGTGCCAACATCACTAAAATAGACCTTCTCAATATCGTGTTTTGAATAACCAACTTGTTTAACCAAGCCTGCTGATTTCCAGTTCTTGAATAAGCAAAGCTGGCGTAAAAGTGCCTATTTAAGTCTGTTAAGAATAGGAAACATTGTCATAGTAAATGTGTATACTAACACTATAATCTGTTGCAATCTTGGGTTTCCTATTCTGTAACATGTCAATATAGTACAAATACATGTGTGGTCTACATGATACACATAGTTTTTCTCTCCAATCCGATCTCTAATTCTCACAAAGTTCATATACTTGCACTTTCTCCAATAGACATGGTTTTTCTGGAGCTAATGTAAACCAATTCCTCTCTTTCCCCCATCTTCCAGGTGACATCTCCTTATGGAAACAATCTTCACCACAATGAAAATGTGACCCATGGTCAGTTTGCATTTACAACCTCTGAGGCCGGGAACTACTTGGCATGTTTCTGGATTGGTGTAAAACATCAAGAAGATGTTGAATTGACAATTGGCCTTGACTGGAAAATTGGAATCGCAGCTAAGGATTGGGAGTCAGTTGCTAAAAAGGATAGGCTCCAGGTCAAATAAGTGAAATATTATACTTATCTCTGTCTTTCGGCGATTGGTTTAATCCTTTATTTTCTTTCATGACATGTTCACCCTATAACTTGTAGGGCATGGAACTGGAGTTGATGAAACTTGAAGGGGCTGTGCAAGCCATACATGACAATCTGAAATATTTGAAAAACAGGTAATTTGCTTTCTCTACCGGATATGTATGAGATAAATGGGTGATTTCTCTCTTGCTTGGTTGCATTTCTGTTGTTCTAGCCTCGGGTCCTAAAAGCTCAACATTATAAAGAACATGGTTATAGGATCAGAAGAGGGTAGAGCATCTATAACGAGAATATGATCAAACCTTAACTATCGAGTTTCTCCTTTCTTTGTTGTGTGAAAATAATCAAGTTTTGACTTATTTTAATGTTTCTTTGTATTGGCTACATGTCTAGGGAAGAAGAAATGAGGGAAGTAAGTGAAAAAACCAACGCCAGAGTTGCATGGTTCAGTTTAATGTCCCTTGGCATCTGTATTGTGGTTTCAGTTTTGCAGTTGTGGCACTTGAGGCGATATTTCGAGAGGAAGAAGCTTATCTAGATCCTGAGTTTCGTCTTGTACGGCTCACAAATGTTCTAAAGTGAACACGAACTGAAGGGTTCCTGCGCCTTTTGCATAGATTTTTGCGTTGAATGTTAGGAAGAATATTAGGATTCTTCTTCTCAACAAATCTGGTTTTGGGTAGGATGGGCTACAATAGATATCATATCCCGTGCTAGTTTTAGAATGCACAGCAAATTACGTGGATAGGATGATAAAATTATCAACACTCACCGCAGAAAGCATCAGTGCATCAGAATCTGTAAAATTGTTTATCACACAGGACAAAGCTATATTTTCTTCCTGATTTTGCAATTGTAAGCTCAACATATTCCCAATCAGCTCCCTCATTCCCAGATAGGAATTGCTGGCTGTGGAATATGAATGTTCTGCTTTCTTTCTTTCATATGCTAAACGTTTTATTAAATGTAAGTCCTTCTACAGACTCTCACTTCGCGATCTGTTGTACAAACATTCTAACTAAGAACAGTGCACAACTGCATAAAAGTGTGGAGTGTCCATTAGCTGCAACAATTCACTTCAGGGTTGTCCTTTTCTTCCGGGTTTTCTGTGTTCCAGAAGTGGTTTCTGGTCGAAAAAATTGATATGTTCTAATCCTGCGGATAACGTCGCATTTACGGAACCTACTGAGATTGCTATTATGCTGTACTGTTCCTAATCGCTTTTCATTTAAAGGTTCGCATCTTGCAACTGTCTAGTTACATAGAGCTAAATGGACAAAAGCGAAATATTACTGAATATAACTAGCTTTGCCAGTCAAGTTTTCAGATGATGTGGAGGGATGCACATGACTGATCATTAGTTTCTTGGACAAAAACATTAATGTCTTCCCATGTTAACACCAGTCATTCGGAATCACAGACAAGTATTTCCTCGGAGATGCGCGTGAAATTGTCATAGGGCTTGGTCCTATGAGTTCCCTAGATCGCCTAAGGCAGATCAATATGACCTATTTACCTTTCATCTGGTGCACCAAACATGAACATCAAAAGGATGTGTTCCATCTTTCCCCTAAAAATCTATGCGTACCATAAGAACTAAGGCCACGTGTAAAGTTAAGAGTAATGACAATTGTTTAAGTGACCTTAGAATTGTCTTTCTAGTCTTTTTGTGTTTTCTCTACCAATAAAATGGGAACCGAATTTTAAACTCTGGGTTGCTTTCATTGTAGTTTCAGTTTTCCAAGTTTTAATAAGGCCGAGTTTATAGTTTTAATTTCTCAGCCAAAGTGAATCCCCATAAGATAACTTCCATGTGATTAACTTGATCGAATTCAGCATATCCCGTGTTTAAATCAAAGCGTCATCCACTTGTATTTACCTTGAGGGTCATGCCCAGCACTCGGCGAGTGGAGCATTACCCGATGCACATGAACAGGATTGTTTTATTTGTATCTAATGAGATTTGTCGAGCCGCAAAGTTCGGATATAGTAAGAAGAAAAGATGAGCGGGTCGAGTGACCTCACTACTTGCTTGTGATCTTATTTCGAGAGATCTTGATAGAATATTCTTGGCATGCGCCTATGCACTATCCTTCTCAATTCTATCTCCCAAGAACATACATTTCAGATGCAAAGAGAATACCCTAATAAAATCCCTAAAGAAAAAAAGAAGAACCTCCTTATCTTTGGCCCTCTTCTAGGAAAAAGAAGAAGCTGCTTTTGACACAATAATGCGCATTTCTTTTCCTTTCTTTTTTTCCCTTCTTCTTTTTTCAGCCGAGCCAAAGGGCATCATGTACTCAAATAACAACGGTACGTCGTCTTAAGTCGCTCGCATTACCAAGAATCATTGGCGCAGTCCTTCAAGATTCAAGCGCCATTGCCTTGACCAAAAAAGAAATAATAAGAACAGGATCCGCATTATCGCATCGTGGAGCTAAAAACAAATCTTGCGCAACCTGCACTTCGCTCTGCGTGGGGCTTGCACTCCAATCTTTCGAAATAATAGTTCAAAAAGTCCTAAATCCATAACACAACAGTCAATGCAATCCTAAATATTTTAATTGTACTAATATAGTCTTAAACTTTTTGATGATTTATCAGTTTAGTTCTAAACATTTTGAAAATTTATCAATTTAGTCATACACCTATTATTTGGATGTTTGGCTAAAATGACCACATTGACAAATCGTCAAAATATTTAAGGCCAAATTAATAAATTATTAAAAGGTTTAGAGCTAAATTGACATAATTGAAAAATTAATGACTAAATTAGCAAATAGTCAAAAGATTTAAAATTAAATTAGCATAATTGAAAGATTTAGTTTGAATTGACCTTATCATAATAATTTTATGATTTTTTAGATAATTTTTCTCGATCCGTCTTGGTTTCAATGTTAGAGGACGAGCAGATATTGCAGTATTGATCGTCGCTCTCCATCAGGAGAAGACAAGATGTGTTGAACCAAAAACCCTACTCTCCTGCTCGTAAATGGACGTGATTCCAGGAACTAGTTTGCGTTAAAAACGCTGTCCAAATGATTCGCAAGCAAAATCAGTAACTTCAAAGTGTTCATGTCTAACGTACTTGTTCAGACAATCCCTGCAAACCGGATTTTACGGGGCTCTCCCTTCTGACCGATTAGACCACGAGGCCTTCTTGTCCTCGCGGCGGCTTTTCTAGTTGCCAAACATATCTCGCGGATAAGAAGAATCGCAACGTCGTTACCATCGTCGTCATCGCTATCTCATAAAGGAGGTAACCCTATATAAGCTGTGCTTGACATGAAAGGAAGTCATCCAGTCGAGCACGACGCTTGGCCTGTACTTCTCATTGAAGTGATAATGCTTTTGATGGGATGTCGTGGGCATACTGCGGTCGCATCTTACGTTAATCACCACGAATTATTTTAATGAAAGAGGAACAGTGTGGATGAATTACCGTGCCATGTTACGTTTTATTAAACAAACAAGGGCAACATCACGCCACCTGTCGACGTCGTGCTTGCTGAATGAGAGGCAATTAAGCCATGGAACGCAGACGTGGACTCCAAAACGAGACGTCGCCGGGTGCATCAAGGAACAACATACTCGAGTGCCGTCAAGCCCGATTAACATTATCCATATTGAAATATTATCTCACATCGCTTGACAGTAAGTCATAAATATTCTTTATATTCATATGATTTCTCTTTATTTGTTAACTTCAGATTTTTAAATTGGACATTTTAACTTGGTATCTCTTTATATTTATAAGGGCCCCCTCCACCTATTCGTAGCGCTATGAAAATTGGCTTTTACGAGTTCTTGGTTACCTTCGTTAAAGCTATGTGATTTGCTTCACTCAAATTGGACAATTAATCGGTGGGCATAGACAAAGTGATCCATTCAGGAGGCCATGGTTTTGTGGAATTCTGCTATTTGAAAACTAGGTTAAGTCACTTCACGCGCACTAATTACTAATTGTTTGTTTAAACTTTTTCTGTTGAGTAAACTTACTTTTATAGCGAAGCTGTATGGACTTTGGAGACTAGAAACAGAGTGAGATCACCACTCAGATCTTCCAATGTAGATAAAACTCACAAAGAAGTGGAACTTGGCCTGCATTGACTAAGATTTCATCCTCTTACTCCAATGGGCTCTTAATTAACCAGTGATTAATCAATTAATGAGTAATATTTTCGCTCCGCGATCCCCCTCTGTGGCAATTTGTCATTGGCCGGTCAAGCCTATCGACGTTCAGTTTTATCTATCCAATAGCCGATCACAGTCCCCCATGTAATCTACTAGTCAGCAGGAGCTAGTTTAGATCACAAGCAATCTATTCTTTATCTTGATAAATACTCTATAATTATCGTGTCGCCACGAGGATAGTATCACAAAAACCATAACAAAAAAGAGAGATTCTTCTTTTTCAACCTCCATGCTAATGCAATAATAGAGCTCACTCAAAGGGATGAGCATTGGCCTTGAGTGCAGGAGGACATGGCAAAGCACTGGGTTCTGCAATTGTCGTACACCACAATTCTGTCGAATTCTTCCTCTTTAGATTAAAAACCATTTTTTCCAGATTTAAGAAAACTACTTTTTATAAATAAAAAAAAGAGAATGAGTATTTTCTTTCCTTTCTTTTTCTTAATTATTTTATATAGTTATGGCTACTGCTCGAGCAAATTGTAATGCTATTGCATGATTGCTTCCTTTTGATGTAATTTATTCTTAGTCTAAAGCTGAGTGGACTGATACACCTTCTACGGAGTATTGCGCTGTCGGAGAAACTTCCAACAAGATGATCTTTTTATGAAAAAATAATTTGGCCCCAAAAGTAGTAAAATAAAAATATATATAAAAACTTGTGGCGATAATGCTATTTGTATCCTAGGTCAAAAGCTTGACCTCATTTCATTTATCTAAATGTTCTTTCCTCCTCTTCCAAACGATGAAAAGTTTCAACTTCTCTTTTCTTTTTCGCCACAAGAAAAGTTCAATCAAATTTTGTTTCCACATGAAAGGTTGGACTTCACTCGCTTAGCCTTACATAATTTCCAATGCTATTATTTTAGTGGCCGTCAAATTTACTGTGATGCCCGAAATCCCACCTCGGAAGGGCGAGATTTTTATACTAACGAGTAAGATCCACCCTCAAATAGCCATCTGCTTGTGTGGTTATTTCGAATGGATTTGGCCCTCGTGATATCGATTGGTTGGTATCAGGAAAGGACATTCTCTAGTAAGTGTGTTGTGCTTAGACAGACTAAGCCCTTAGCCAATGCGATGAAGGTACGCTCGAAATCCTGCATCGAATAGGCATGATCTTGTAATATCACTCACGAGTAAGATCCATCATCAATGGCCACCACCTTGCGTGTCTACTTAGTGTACTCCTTTTGAGATTAAGCTCACAAGAAATATGTAGAATCGTTACTCACACCATGTGGCAATTCAATGCCATACACCATAACATTTTCAGGAAAGTACCAAAAAAGTCATAAATCTATTATTGCATTGGTACAAATTCAATCCTAAATCTTTCAATTAGGTAAATTTAATTCTAAGCCTTTTTTACATTGGTATTAATTTAGTCCATCCGGCCAATTTAAGTCGAAATCACTAATGTAGATGCTGACAGTCTTATGTGGCACGGCCAGTACTGATATATATATATATATATATATATATATATATATATATATATATATATATATATATATATTTTAATAATTTTTTTCATCTTTTTATTCCTCTTCTCTTTCTGCCAGTGGCCGGTCACTGGCTACAAGCCATGGCCAGCAAGGGTTGACCTCACCGAACTGCACCTAGGTGAGGCCGAGCGCCAACAAGGCCCCCCTCACTCAGGCTACACCCGGCAAGACTGCCTTGGCTTGGGTGAGAGTCGACCTTGCCAGATTTGGCGAGGGGGGCCTCGCCGATGCTCGCCCTCGCCTAGGCACAACTTTGCAAGGCCAACCCTCGCCTGTGGTGGGATAGGACAACACTTGCCAGCCGCCGGCAAAAAGAAAATGGAAAAAAAAAGAAAAAAAATTATATAAAAAAAAATGTCCATAGCAACTCCAGCCGTGTCACGTAGAACAGCTAGCAACCACGTCAGGAATTTAAGATTACATTGGAGAAAGCTAACGTGGCGCAAGTAAACCTGTCCATGTCAGCATGTCACATAAGACGAACTGCGACGATCGGACGTAACATTAGCAATTTCAAGCAGCAATTAATCGGAATGACTACAGTAAAATTTTGCGCAAAAGGTTTAGGATTACATCAACAAAATTAAAAAGTTTAGAACCGAATTGACTTCCGCATAAAAGGTTTATGACTGATTGGACGATAATCCCGTGAATTTTGTTGGTAAATAAAGCTTGACCGTTGCTCTTGGAAACTCACTCCCCCAACTCATCATTCAATTCACCCGCTAACACTTGAAAGGCTTTTTGGACCTCATAAAACCATTTTTAAATATTACGAAGCGCCAAAAAAAGGAGCACTCATCAGAAGGTAATGCATTGGTGACCAAAGCAAGCATTAGGAGGAGCATTTCGCGAGGAACTTCTAAGAAAATAGATAACCATGCACGAATTGTTTGCATTGCCTCTTTTTTTCCCCTCTATAAGGAGGCACTCCAATTGCCTCTCCATTCGCACACAAAATCGAGCGAGCGAGAGACATGGGCGGCGAGAGCATGAGCGTGTGTTGTGGAGCGTTTAATAAGGTGAAGCCGTACTTGTTAATGGTGGGGCTGCAGTTCGGCTCAGCCGGGACGTACGTGATAAGCGCAAGGACCCTAAAGAATGGCATGAGCCGATACGTCCTCATCGTGTACCGCAACGCCATTGCTGCTTTGGTGCTCGCTCCCTTTGCTCTTGTCCTCGAAAGGTCCCTTCTCTCCCCTAAGTATTGTCTAGACTGTTTGGCCGAACAAAGTCGATCACATGTCAAGAAATTACGAAGTTGCATTTTACTCTATTGAACTTAGGGAGACAGATGATCAGGACTTGAGCTAGTGGAAGGGTTATGAATCCATGCCATGCTTTTACTTTTGAAAGATACTTGCCTTTCAAATGGACTGAGCCGATGGTGGGATGCAATAGGATGTTGACAATGACAATCTCGTTTATCTGTGACAGGAAGATCAGACCGAAGATGACACTCTCGATTTTCTTACAGATTGTTGTGTTGGGATTTCTCGAGTAAGTTTCGTAAAATCCTTGTACTTCGGCGAAACTAAATTGATCAATTTCATCGCTCACCTAAGGACTTTAATGTGGCATAAGTAAAATGCATATCAAAGTTAGGTCATCCACACATGCCAAAGGCCTAGACTTAACTATTTCATGTGACTTGCAAAGCATTCCAAGTGCCTCCTATAATCAAACCAATGCAAACTAAAGTTATCTGATTATGCAATTGTGTACATCACAGGCCGATCCTTGATCAGAACTTTTCATATTTGGGGATAACGTATACGTCGGCATCGTTCGCGTCTGCAATTATGAATGCGGTTCCATCGGTTACTTTTGTCATGGCCGTTATGCTCCGGTGAGATGATTTTTTCGTGTTCAATCTCAAATCACCTAATTATGCTCTTTTACTAACGGACACACATATAATAACTGATCACTAAACGACCATAATAAAGACGAATATATTGGTAAATAGAAGAATCATCCAAGCAAGTTATGAAACCAGATTAAAATTCGAATGTTACGTAATCACGAGAGATACTAAGAATTGGTGACATCTTGTTGTGATTAATTAGATTAGAGCGAGTCAAAATCAAGGAGGTGCGTGGGAACGCGAAGATCGTCGGGACGATTGTGACGTTCCTCGGCACACTGGTGATGACACTATACAAAGGCCCTTCGTTCCACCTGATTCGGTCCGCCGGCACGGCACAAAGCGGAACCGTCACCGACCCATCCAACAAGCATTGGGTCGCCGGCACGCTTTTCATCTTGATCGGCTGTTGTGCCTGGTCCGCCTTCTTCAACCTCCAAGTAAGAGTCTTCATGCTCTTCTCAGAACTCGAATCGAATCGCCCCCACAAAATGACATAAATCGAGACTTGAAGATCGTTCTTTCTTCTTCTTCTTCCTTTATCGATTTCTCAGTCTATCACGGTGAAGAAGTACCCAGCAGAGCTGTCGCTGTCGTCGTTGATATGCTTGATGGGGGCGATGCAGAGCGCGGCGGTGGCGCTCGTGGCGGAGCGTCACCCGGCTGCTTGGAGAGTCGGGTGGGACTCTCGGCTTCTTGCTCCCGTTTACTCCGTAAGTCGCGAGGGTGTCTCTGTGCATGGCAAAATCTTCCATTTGAAATCAACTTAACTTACATCTTCGTATGTTTCAGGGCGCAGTTAGCTCCGGAATCACGTACTACGTGCAAGGCATAGTGATGAAGACGAGGGGTCCCGTGTTCGTCACGGCCTTCAACCCTCTGTGCATGATCATCGTCGCCGCCCTCAGTTCCATCATCTTGTCCGAGAAGCTCTACCTCGGAAGGTAATAATGCCCTCTCTTCTCTCTACTCTTCTTGACTTCCAACGTCTGAAATTCATCTGTTATTTGGGATTTCATTTCTATGTCAATTCGACGAGCAGCATCATCGGAGGAATCATCATCGCGATTGGTCTCTACTCAGTGGTGTGGGGCAAGGCCAAAGACTACTCAACGACCCCATCGCAAGAATGTGTCGACCGGAAAGCCGAAACCCAGAAGCTTCCAGTTACTGTGGCGAATGGGGTTGCTGCTGTTGATCAGGATGGTATCAGAAAATGACTTGATGTTCACTAGTGCTTGGATGTATGTAAAGTTCCAATTGCTCTGATGTATCGATGTAAGGCACAGTGGGAATTGTTGCTGTATGATCAAGTTTGCAGGGCGGAGAAAATATTGTGTAGGACCATCTCGCCACGTCACTGCTGAGACGGTCCATTAGGTGTGCGACATGTGTCAAAGCGGGTCCCACCTCTCAGGGGATTTTGAAAATTCCCTCCCTTCTCTGTCTCCATTAGCTCTGTTAACGCTTGCTCTCTCTCTCCCTCCTCCCGAGAAGGAGCTCTCTCTCCCCATCACGCTTCACGTCACAAGCACAAACAAAAGCTTTGCGAGAGAAAATATTGTGTAGGATTGTCTCGCCATGTCATCGTTGAGACAATCCATTAGGTTTGCGACATGTGTCAAAGCGGGTCTCACTTGTCAAGGGATTTTGAAAATTCCCTCCCATCTCTGTCTCCATTAGCTCCGTTAACGCTTGCTGAGCAAAGTGATTTCCCACAGATGTAAAAGTTATATACTAGAGAATTATTCTCACATCTCCGTTTAGCATTAGAATATTACACATTCCCTGCTAAAGTTGTTGCAGAAGTATACTGCGGAATCAGAAATACTTGATCCAGAAAACCATGATAAAATGGGCGACTGTTTGTCCTCTCCCTCATTATATATAGACGGGCAAGCAACCTCAGCTACACTGCTTTATAGACTCATCATATCCTTTTTTAGTGCCACTAACGGTCACATTCTACCTCGACACCAAGGATATTCTAGCTTTGCAACAACTTTTGGTTCCTATAGCGCTTGATAGATATGACAATATAATTTGTTTTTTAAAAACTATTTTGCGGTTTGATATAAGCACGTTGATGTATTTCACATGCTAGAAATGGTAAGACCATTTCTTTCTTAAAGATTTCTGTGTCGACATCACTAAAATAGACCTTCTCAATATCGTGTTTGAATAACTAACTTGTTTAACGAAACCTGCTGATTACTAGTTCTTGAATAAGCAAAGCTGGCGTAAAAGCGCCTATTTAAGTCTGTTAGGAATAGGAAACATTGTCATAGTAGATGTCTATACCAATGCTATAATATGTTGTAATCTTGGGTTTCCTATTCTGTAACATGTCAATAAAGTATAAATACATGTGTGGTCTACATGATACACACGGTTTTTCTCTCCAATCCGATCTCTAATTCTCACAAAGTCCATATATTTGCACCTTCTCCAGTAGACATGGTTTTTCTCGAGCTAATGTCAACCAATTCCTCTCTTTCCCCCATCTTCCAGGTGACATCTCCTTATGGAAACAATCTTCACCACAATGAAAATGTGACACATGGTCAGTTTGCATTTATAACCTCTGAGGCCGGGAACTACTTGGCATGTTTCTGGATTGGTGGAAAACATCAAGAAGATGTTGGATTGACAATTGGCCTTGACTGGAAAATTGGAATCGCAGCTAAGGATTGGGAGTCAGTCGCTAAAAAGGAAAAGCTCCAGGTCAAATATGTGAAATATTATACTTATCTCTGTCTTTCGGAGATTAGTTTAATCCTCTATTTTCTTTCATGACATGTTCACCCTATAACCTGTAGGGCATGGAACTGGAGTTGATGAAACTTGAAGGGGCTGTGCAAGCCATACATGACAATCTGAAATATTTGAAAAACAGGTAATTTTCTTTCTCTACCAGATATTAATGAAATAAATGAGTGATTTCTCTCTTGCTCGGTTGCATTTCTGTTGTACTAGCCTCGAGTCCTTAAAGCTCAACATTATAAAGATCATGGTTATAGGATCAGAAGAGGGTAGAGCATCTATAACGAGAATATGATCAAACCTTAACTATCGAGTTT
Organism: Syzygium syzygioides; assembly: GCA_031216285.1. Taxonomy (NCBI): domain Eukaryota; kingdom Viridiplantae; phylum Streptophyta; class Magnoliopsida; order Myrtales; family Myrtaceae; genus Syzygium; species Syzygium syzygioides. Next base: position 28,686,412 of record CM062247.1, read on the forward strand.
CTCCTTTCTTTGTTGTGTGAAAATAATTAAGCTTTGACTTATTTTAATATTTATTTGTATTGGCTACATGTCTAAGGAAGAAGAAATAAGGGAAGTAAGTGAAAAAACCAACGCCAGAGTTGCATGGTTCAGTTTAATGTCCCTTGGCGTCTGTATTGTGGTTTCAGTTTTGCAGTTGTGGCACTAGAGGCGATATTTCGAGAGGAAGAAGCTTATCTAGATCCTGAGTTTCGTCTTGTACGGCTCACAAATGATCTAAAGTGAACACGAACTGAAGAATTCCTCTGCCTTCTGCATAGATTTTTACGTTGAATGTTAGGAAGAATATTAGGATTCTTCTTCTCAACAAATCTGGTCTTGGGTAGGATGGGCTACAATAGATATCATATCCCATGCCAGTTTTGGAATGCAAAGCAAATTACGTGGATAGGATGATAAAATTATCAACACTCACCGCAGAAAGCATCAGTGCATCAGAATCTGTAAAATTGTTTATCACACAGGACAAAGCTATATTTTCTTCCTGATTTTGCAATTGTAAGCTCAACATATTCCCAAACAGCTCCCTCATTCCCAGATAGGAATCGTTGGCTGTGGAATATGAATGTTCTGCTTTCTTTCTTTCATATGCTAAACGTTTTCTTAAATGTAAATCCTTCTACGGACTCTCACTTCGCGATCTGTTGTACAAACATTCTAACTGAGACTGCATAAAAGTGTGAAGTGTCCATTAGCTGCAACAATTCACTTCAGGGTTGTCCTTTTCTTTTGGGTTTTCTAGGTCTTCCACAAGTTGTTTCTGGTCGAAAAAATTGATTTGTTCTAATCCTGCGGATAACGTCGCATTTACGGAACCTACTGAGATTGCTATTATGTTGTACTGTTCCTAGTGGCTTTTCTTTTAAAGGCTCGCATCTTGCAACTATGTCTAGTTACAGAGAGCTAAATGGACAAAAGCGAAATATTACTGAATATAACTAGCTTTGCCAGTCAATAAGTTTTCAGATGATGTGGAGGGGTATACAGGCCTGACCATTAGTCTCTTGGGCAGAACATAAATGTCTTACCATGTCAACACCAGCCATTCGGAATCACAGACAAGTATTTACTCGGAGACACGTGAAATTGCCATAGGGCTTGGTCCTATGAGTTCCCTAGATCACCCAAGGCAGGTCAACATGACCTATTGACTATTTATCTGGTGCACCAAACATGAACATCAAAAGGATGTGTTCCATTTTTTCCCCTAAAAATCTAAGCGCACCATAAGTAAGAACTAAGGCCACATGAAAAGTTAGTGCAATAACTATTGTTGAAGTGGCCTTAGAATTGTCTTTCTAGTCTTTTTCTATTTTCTCGACCAATAAAATGGGAACCCGAATTTTAAACTCTGGGTTGCTTTCATTGTAGTTTCGGTTTTCCAAGTTTCATAAGGCTAAGTTTATAGTTTTTAATTTCTCAGCCTAGTGAATCCCCACAAGATAACTTCCATGTGATTAACCCGATTGGATCCAGCACATCCTGTGGTTAAATCACAGCGTTAACCACTCGTATTAACCTTGAGGGACATGCTCAGCACCCGGCGGGTGGAGCATTACTCAATGCACGTGAACGGGACTGTTTATGTGGATATAATGAGATTTGTCAAGCCGCAGAGTTCGGATACCCCATATTACAGTGAAAAAAAAAAAAGATGAGCGGGTCAAGTGACCTCACCACCCGCTTGGGATCTTATTTCAAGAGATCCTGATAGAATATTCTTGATATTGCCCTATGCACTATCCTTCTCAATTCTATCTCCCAAGAACATACATGTCAGATGCAAAGAGAATACCCCGATGAAATCCCTAAAGAAAAAAGAAGAATCTCCTTATCTTTGGCCCTCTTCTAGGAAAAAGAAGAAGCTGCTTTTGACCCAATAGTGCGCATTTCCTTTCGTTTCTTGTTTTCCCTTCTTCTTTTTTCGGCCGAGACAAAGGGCATCATGCACTCGAATAACAACGGTACGTCGTCTCAAGTCTCTCGCATTACCAAGAATCATTGGCGCAGTCCTTTCAAGATTCGAGCGCCATTGCCTTGACCAGAAAAGAAATAATAATAACAGGACCTGCTTCATCGCATCGTGGAGCTAAAAGCAGATGTCGCTCAAGCATGCACTTCGCTCTGCGTGGGGCTTGCACTCCAATCTTTCGAGATAATTGTTCAAAAAAGTCATAAACCTATCGCACAATAACCAATTCAATCCTAATCATTTCAATTGTGCAAATATAATCCTTAACATTTTGATGATTTGCTAATTTAGTCCTAAATATTTTGAAAATTTATCATTTAGTCATACTATTTGGATGTTTGGCTAGAATGACCACATTGGCAAATCGTCAAAATGTTTAGGGCCAAATTCACAAATTATTAAAAGGTTTAGGACTAAATTGGTATAATTGAAAAATTAATGACTAAATTAGCAAATAGTCAAATGATTTAGGACTAAACTAGCACAATTGAAATGTTCGTGATTGAATTGACCTCCATACAATAGGTTTATGACTTTTTAGATAATTTTTCTCCATCTGTCTTGGTTTCGATGTTAGAAGACGGACAAATATTGCAGTATTGATCGTCGCTCTCCATCAGGAGAAGACAAGATCGTGTTGAACCAAAAACCCTCCTCGCCTGCTCGTAAATGGACGTAATTCCAGGAACTAGTTTGCGTTAAAAACGCTGTCCAAATGATTCGCAAGCAAAATCAGTAACTTCAAAGTGTTCAAGTCTAACGTACTTGTTCAGACAATCCACGCAAACCGGATTTTACGGGGCTCTCTCACTAAAAAAAATATGTTTTTTCCGACAAAATTTCCAACGAAAAATTTGGAAAAATTCGTTGGAAAACGAATTTTCCAACGAAAAAAATTCGTTGGTAATAAGTCGTCGCAAATTTTTCCAACGAAAAATTTAAATTTTAGTTGGAAATTTGCGACGAATTTTTTTTCGTTGGAAAATTTATTAGAAAACTCGTAGCTAAATTCGTTGGAAAAACTACAAATTTTTTTTTGGTCGAAAAATCGTGAAATTTTTTTTTCCATCGAAATTTTTTTTTTAAATTGTTTTTTTTTTGTCGAAAAATCGCCCTCGCCACCTGCGAAGGCCAGCCTCGTTGCCGGCGAGGGCCGAGCTCGCCCAAATCTGGGCGAGCTCGAGCTCGTCGCCGGTGAGGGCCGAATTCGTCGCCGACGAGGGCCAAGCTCGCCGGCCATAGCAAGCTCGGCCCTCGCCATGGCCGGCGAGGCCCAGCCTCGTCGCGGGCGAGCTCGGCCCTCGCCGGCCATGGCGAGAGCCAAGCTCGGCCCTCGCCGGCCATGGCGAGGGCCAAGCTCGCCATGGCCGGTGAGCTCGAGCTCGCCCAGATCTGGGCAAGCTCAGCCCTCGCCGGCGACGAGCTCGAGCTCGCCCAGATCTGGGCGAGCTCGGCTCACCGGCGACGGCGATGAGGTGGTTGAGGCGGCGGGCAAGGTGGCGGCCCATGGTGGCATCGGGGGCGCCGACCGCCGCGGGGGCTTGGCCTTGGATGGCCGCGGTGGCGCCTTTGGGGAGGGAGCCGACGTCGCCCGAGGGGGGTTGCAGCAGTTGAGGGCCCCGATCTTGGTGTCCATGGCGCCAGGGCCGGAGCCGGAGCCGGAGGAGAAGGGGCGGCGGCAGGGGAGGAGGCGGAGGGCGAGGCGGAGGGAGAAGGTGAACAGTACCGGATTTTTTTGGAATTCGTTGGAAAATTCGTTGGTAATTTTCAACGAATTTTCCAACAAAAAATGTACACAATGAAATAATTGCTCAAAAACTTGAAATTCGTTGAAAATTTCCAATGAAGTTTTTTTCGTTGGAAATTTCCAACGAATTTTCCAACAAAAAATGTACACAATGAAGTAATTGCCCGGAAAATTGAAATTCGTTGGAAATTTCCAATGAATTTTCCAACGAATATAAAAAATGCCGAACGGTACCGGGTTTTTTTGGAATTCGTTGGAAAATTTGTTGGAAATTTCCAACGAAAATTGTAAACACTGAAATAATTACCCGAAAAATTGAAATTCGTTGGAAAATTCGTTGGAAATTTCCAACGAATTTTCCAACAAAAAATGTACACAATGAAATAATTGCCAGAAAATTGAAATTCGTTAGAAATTTCCGACGAATTTTTTTTCGTTGGAAATTTCCAACGAATTTTCCGACGAAAATTTTTTCGTTGGAAATTTCCAACGAATTTTACGACGAAAAATTTTTCAACGAATTTTGCGACAAAAAACTTTTCGGGGGAAATTGCCAACGAATTTTGCAATGAAAAAATTTTCGTTGAAAATTTCCAACGAATTTTACTTTTTGTTGAAAAATTTATCGCAAATTTACAATAAAAATTTTTTCATCGTAAATTTTCATGGTAAAAATTCAGTTTTTTTTGTAGCGTCCCTTCTGACCGATTAGACCACGAGGCCTTCTTGTCCTCGCGGCGGCTTTTCTAGTTACCAAACATATCTCGCGGATAAGAAGAATCGCAACGTCGTTACCATCGTCGTCATCGCTATCTCATAAAGGAGGTAACCCTATATAAGCTGTGCTTGACATGAAAGGAAGTCATTCGGTCGAGCACGACGCTTGGCCTGTACTTCTCATTGCGGTGATAATGCTTTTGATAGGATGCCGTGGGCATTCTGCGGCCACATCTTACGTTAATCACCACGAATTATTTTAATGAAAGAGGAATAGAGTGGATGAATTACCGTGCCATGTTACGTTTTATCAAACAAACAAGGGCAACGTCACGCCACCTGTCGACGTCCCGCTTGCTGAATGAGAGGCAATTGAGCCATGGAACGCAGACGTGGACTCCAAAACGAGACGTCACCGGGTGCATCGAGGAACAACTATTCGAGTGCTGTCAAGCCCGTGCCTTATTGAAGTATTGTACCACATCTCTTGATAATAGGTCATAAGTACTATTTATATTTATATAGTCCCCTTTCACCCGTCATCTTAAGAATTTAGATTGGACATTCTAACGTGGTATCAAGATCAGTATTACCCAATTCGCAAATGAGAGGAGCAGTGAGGTATTGTCCCACATATCTTGGTAACGCATTCTAAATACTTTTTATATTCATTCGGTCTCCCTTCACCTATCCGTTGTTTCGGTTCTCACGTTAAGTAGATTTCGCGACAGACTCACCTATCAAACAGCACATGTGAAAATTGGCAATTGGCACGGTCACATGATACTAACAAACGACCAATTCGACGAGTTCTCAGCTACCTTCGTTAAAGTTGTGTGATTTGCTTTACTCAAATTGGACGATTCATCAGGGCGTATAGACACATGGTCCATTTAGGAGGTCATGGTTTTGTGGAATTCTGCTATTTGAGACGTCACCGGGTGCATCATGGAACTACTATGCGAGTTCTGTCGAGCCTAATTCACACACTCACTGTCGGGTTAGATTGGTTCTTGGAACAGGTAGGTCCTACAGAAGGCCCACCTTATCTGACAGTGCATGTGAAAATCGGCGGGCTTGCATGTACCAATGGACGACCACGAGTTCTCGTTTAGCTTCACTAAAACTGGACGACTAATCAGTGGGCATAGAGACATGATCCATTCAGGAGGTCATGGTTTTGTGGAATTCTGCTATTTGAAAACTAGGTTAAATCACCTCACGTGCACTCATTAATTGTTTGTCCAAGCTCTTCTTTGTTGCATAAACTTACTTTTACAGCGAAGCTGTATGGACTTTGGAGACTAGAAAGAGGGTGAGATCGCCACTCAGATCTTCCAATGTAGATAAAACTCACAAAGAAGTGCAACTTGGCCTGCATTGACTAAGATTTCATCCTCTTACTCCAATGGGCTCTTAATTAACCAGTGATTAATCAATTAAGAGTAATATTTTCGATCCGCGATCCACCGCAGTGGCAATTTGTCATTGGCCTGTCGAGCTTATCGACGTTAGGTTTTATCCACGCAACAGCTGATCATGGTTCCCCACAAAATCTACTAGTCAGCATAAGCTAGTCTAGATCACAAGCAATCTTTTCTTTATCTTGATGAATACTCTATAATTATCATGTCGCGACGCGGATAGTATCACAAAAACCATAATAAAAATGAGAGATTCCCCTTCTTCAACCTCCATGTTAATGCAATAATAGAGCTCACTCAAAGGGATAACCATTGGCCTTGAGTGCAGGAGGACATGGCAGAGCACTGGGTTCTGCACTTGTCGTACACCACAATTCTTTCGAATTCTTCCTCTTTAGATTAAAAACCATTTTCCAGATTTAAGAAAACTACTTTTTTATAAATAAAAAAAAAGAGAATGAGTATTTCCTTTCGTTTCTTTTTCTTAATTATTTTATACAGTTATGGCTACTGCTCGAGCAAATTGTAATGTTATTGCATGATTGCTTCCTTTTGATGTATTTTATTCTTAGTGTAAAGCAGAGTGGACTGATCCACCTCCTAGGGAGTATTGCGCTGTCGGAGAAACTTCCAACAAGATGATCTTTTTTATGAAAAAATAATTTGGCGCCAAAAGTAGTAAAATAAATATATATATATATAAAATTTTGGCGATTATGTTATTTGTATCCTAGGTTAAAAGCTTGACCTCATTTCATTTATCTCAATAGTTTTTCCTCTTCTTCCAAACAATGAAAAGTTTCGACTTCTCTTTTCTTTTTCAACACAAGAAAAGTTCAATCAAATTTTGTTTCCACATGAAATGTTGGACTATTTCCAATGCTATTATTTTAGTGGCCGTCAAATTTACTGTGACGCCGGAAATCCCACGTCGGAAGGGCGAGATTTTTATACTAACGAGTAAGATCCACCCTCAAATAGCCATCTTCTTGTGTGGTTATTTTGAACGGATTTGGCCCTCGTGATATCCATTGATTGGTATCAGGAAAGGACATTCTCTAGTAAGTGTGTTGATCTTAGACAGACTAAGCCCATAGCCAATGCGATGAAGGCACGGGAATGAGGGCTCGAAAAGAATGCAAATCCTAATGGGATTCTGAGTTGGCAGATGGGGCAAAAATGAAAAGGACCGCACATCTAATAGGGTGATTATCGCCGGGCAGTACAACCAACACCAATGACGACGTCAATGGTTTAAATGCAGACGCTCGAAGTCCTGCATCGAATAGGCGTGATCTTGTAATATCACTCACGAGTAAGATCTATCCTCAATGGCCACCACCTTGCGTGTCTACTTGGTGTACTCCTTTTGAGATTAAGCTCCCAAGAAATACGTAGAATCGTTACTCACACCATGTGGCAATTCAATGCCATACACCATAACATTTACAGGAAAGTACCAAAAAAGCCATAAACTTATTATTTCATTGGTACAAATTCAATCATAAATCTTTTAATTAGGCAAATTTAATTCTAAGCCTTTTTCACATTAGTATCAATTTAGTTCATCCGGCCAATTTAAGTCGAAATCACTGATGTGGATGATGGCAATCTTATGTGGCACAGCCAGCACTGACATATACATTTTTTAATATTTTTTAATATTTATTCATTTTCTTCCTTTATTTTTTCTTCCTATTCTCTTTCTGCCAGTTGCCGATCACAGGCTACAAGCCATGGCAAGCAAGGGTCGGCCTCACCGAGCTGCACCTGGGTGAGGGCGAGCGCCAACGAGGCCCCCCTCGCCCAAGCTTCGCCCGGCAAGATCGCCCTAGCTTGGGTGAGGGTCGACCTTGCCAGATTTGGCAAGGGGGGTCTCACCAATGCTCGCCCTTGCCTAGGCACAACCTTGCAAGGCCAACCCTCGCCACCCTCGCCGGCCACCGGCAAAAGAAAATAGAAGAAAAAGGAAAAAAATTATATAAAAAAATGTCCACAACAACGTTAGCCGTGTCACATTGGACAACTGGCAACCTCATCAGGAATTTAGGATTACATTGGAGAAAGCTAACATGGCGCGAGTAAACCTGTCCAGGTCAGCATGTCACGTAAGACGGACTGCGACGACTAGACGCAACGTTAGCAATTTCGAGCGGCAATTGGCTGAAATGATTATATTAAAATTTCGCACAAAGGTTTAGAATTATATCAGCAAAATTAAAAAATTTAGAACTAAATTAACATTTGCATAAAAGGTTTATGATTGATTGGATGATAATCCTTGGAATTTTGTTGGTAAATAAACCTTGAGCGTTGCTCTTGGAAACTCATTCCCCAACTCATCATTCAATTCACCCGCTAACACTTGACAGGCTTTATAGACCTCATAAAACCATTTTTAAATATTACGAAGCGCCAAAAAGGGAGCACTCATCAAAAGGTAATGCATTGGTGACCAAAGCAAGCATTAGGAGGAGCATTTCGCAATGGTCTCCTAAGAAAATAGATAACCATGCACGAATTGTTTGCATTGCCTTCTTTTTCCCCTCTATAAGGAGGCACTCCAATTGCCTCTCTGTTCGCATGCAAAATCGAGAGAGCGAGAGACATGGGCAGCGCGAGCATGAGCTTGTGCTGTGGAGCGTTGAACAAGGTGAAGCCGTACTTGCTAATGGTGGGGCTGCAATTTGGCTCGGCCGGGATGTACGTGATAAGCGCGCAAACCCTAAAGAATGGCATGAGCCGATACGTCCTCATCGTGTACCGCAACGCCATTGCTGCTTTGGTGCTCGCTCCCTTTGCTCTCATCCTCGAAAGGTCCCTTCTCTCTCCTAAGTATTGTCTAGCTAGACTGTTTGGCCGAACGAACTCAATCACGTGTCAAGAAATTACGAAGTTTCATTTTACTCTATTGTACTTTAGGAAGACAGATGATCAGGACTTGAGCTAGTGGAAGGGTTACGAATTCATGCCATGCTTTTACTTTTGAAAGATTCTTGCCTTTCAAATGGACTGAGCCGATGGTGGGATGCAATAGGATGTTGACAATGATAATCGCGTTTATCTGTGACAGGAAGATCAGACCGAAGATGACACTCTCGATTTTCTTGCAGATTGTGGTGTTGGGATTTCTCGAGTAAGTTTCGTAAAAACCTCGTGCTTCGGCGAAACTAAATAGACCAATTTCATCGATCGCCTAACGACTTTAATATGCTATCAGTAAAATGCATATCAAAGTTAGGTCACTTACACGTGCCAAAGGCTTGAACTTAACCGATTCTTGTAAAGTGTTTCATGGACCTCTTATAGCCGAACAACTCCACTTGGGCTTCTAGGTTATAAAAGATAATACGAACTAAAGTTAGCTGATTATGCAACTGTGCACATTGCAGGCCAATCCTTGATCAGAACTTTGCGTATCTGGGGATAACGTACACGTCAGCGTCGTTCGCGTCGGCGATTATGAACGCAGTTCCTTCGGTTACCTTTGTCATGGCCGTTATGCTCCGGTGAAATGATTTTTTCGTGTTCAATCTCAAATCACCTAATTAAGCTCTTTCACCAACGGACACACATATAATAACTAACTAAACGACCGTAATAAAGACGACTGTATTGGTACATAGAAGAATCATCTAAGCAAATTATGAAACCGGATTAAAATTCCAATGTTACGTAATCATGAGAAATACTAAGAATTGGCAACATCTTCTCGTGATTAATTAGATTAGAGCGAGTCAAAATCAAGGAGGCGCATGGGATTGCTAAGATCGTCGGGACAATCGTGACGTTCCTCGGCTCACTGGTGATGACACTATACAAAGGCCCTTCGTTCCACCTGATTCGGTCTGCCGGCACGGCCCATAGCAGAACCGGCTCCGACCCGTCCGACAAGCATTGGGTCGCCGGCACGCTTTTCATCTTGATCGGCTGTTGTGCCTGGTCTGCCTTCTTCAACCTCCAAGTAAGTGTCTTCATGCTCTTCTCAGAACACGAATCGAATCGCCCTTAAAATGACGTAAGTCGAGAGACTTAAGATCGTTCTTTCTTCTTCTTCCTTTATCGATGTCTCAGTCTATCACGGTGAAGAAGTACCCAGCAGAGCTGTCGCTGTCGTCGTTGATATGCTTGATGGGGGCGATGCAGAGCGCGGCGGTGGCACTCGTGGCGGAGCGTCATCCGGCTGCGTGGAGAGTCGGGTGGGACTCTCGGCTCCTTGCTCCCGTTTACACCGTAAGTCGCAAAAGTCGCAGTGCATGGAAAATCATTCATTTGAAATCAAGTTAACTTAGATCTTTGGATGTGCTAGGGCGTAGTTAGCTCTGGAATCACGTACTACGTGCAAGGCATAGTTATGAAGACGAGGGGTCCCGTGTTCGTCACGGCCTTCAACCCTCTGTGCATGATCATCGTCGCCGCCCTCGGTTCCATCATCTTGTCCGAGAAGCTCTACCTCGGAAGGTAACAATGCCCTCTCTTCTCTCTACTCTTCTTGACTTCCAACGTCTGAAATTCAAATCTGTTCTTCGGGATTTCATTTCTATGTCAATTCGACAAGCAGCATCATCGGAGGAATCGTCATCGCGATCGGTCTCTACTCAGTGGTGTGGGGTAAGGCCAAAGACTACTCGACGACGCCATCGCAAGAATGTGTCGACCCGAAAGCCGAGACCCAGAAGCTGCCAGTCACTGTGGCGAATGGGGCTGCTGCTGTTGATCAGGATGGTATCAGAAAATGACTCGATGTTCACTAGTGCTTGGATGTATATAAAGTTCCAACTGCTCTGATGTTTCGATGTAAGGCACCGTGGGAATTGTTGCTGTATGATCAAGTTTGCATCCACAGCATGAAATTCGTAGTTGGACCACCAACATCTGTCTTGATTTCTTAGAGCTTCAAGCTGTCCTTTAAAGATGGCAAACGTTTAGAACATCAAGCGATGTTCCGTTGAGACCGTATAAGCTCTATTGGTTCGATGTATCTTTATTCATGTGGTTCGAGTTACGGATATAAAAGATTGAACCAAATCTTTCGGACTAACGTGCGCGAAAGATCACATGGAATGTGGACTCTCTCAATTGATACTTTGGTATCGAAAAAATAGAATCATTTGTTTATGTCAAAGTAATCATCTAGGCTCCATTTGTTTCCGTCAATATAATTTTTGAGAAAAAGCTTTTCGACTTTTCCAATATTTGATGCTTAAAAAGTAGACCGGGCAAAGAAAATATTTTAGGTCGATCGAAAAGACTCCTTAAAGAAAAAAGAAAATGGCTTTCCATTTTCAAAAAAAAGAAAACCATTTTGTCCTACCCTCCGTTCTCGCACGTAACCCTAAATTATGTGAAGACTACTCCTCACAATTGTTGCCTATTTCTCGTCGGAGATCAGCGAGGTCGACCGCGTTTTTACTTTGTCTCTCTACGTTAGCATGCCACACCATCATCTATCATAGGCAGGGTCAAAGTAATTGTTGAAATGAAAAAAGAAGTCGAGGTACTTTTCTTTGTTTTTATAATAAAACGTGAGAGGATAAAAAGGAAATTGCCAAACATCACGAAATCTGACACTTTAATTGACTCGGCGATACTAAATTTCACGCGGTAGAGACTGAATATAAGTAATAGAAACGAATGGTAAAATTAGGAATGTAAAAAAAAACCGCCCGAGCCGAGCCCGATTCATGGACACGAGCCGAGTTGGAATGATGGGCTCGGATTCCTTGGCCACATCAATGTCTTAAAAGTGACATATCATACCATGGAACGTCGGATCGTTTGTCCACGAAGTTTTCCTCCGAGGCTAACCCAAAGACGAGGCAATGAAAGGCCACATTACTGTGTGTCCTTTCCAATAGAAATGCCCCCCCGTTCCCTTCGGTTTCTGTAACGGAGAGAGAGACAGAGAGAGATACAGAGAGATGGTGATGTGGGTGTTCGGGTACGGCTCTCTCATATGGAAAGCTGGGTTCCCCTACGACGATCCCCTCGTGGGTTTTATCAAAGACCATCGTCGCGTGTTCTATCAGGGTCTCTCTCTCTCTCTCTCTCTCTCTCTCTCTCTAACCCCCTTCATTGCTCTGTATTTGAATTACGTGTCAATACAATGACCAATGCAAAAAGCCAGCACTTGACATTGAAATGATTCGTGAATGCTTTGGTGGGGTTCTTGTTTTCTCTTCAGGGAGTACTGATCATAGAGGGACGCCGGAGTTCCCAGGAAGGACTGTCACTTTGGAGCCTGCAGCCGGAGAAGTCTGTGTAAGTCCCTTCCCCATTTTTAGCAAATTAAAAGTGCAAAATTTGAATTCAAGTTGTTTGCTTTACCGTATTTATGCACATTATACGAGGTTCTGTATAGACCATATTTCATAACATGTCACGGCTTCGAATCAGACTTTGTAATTGGATCTGAATTCGCATTTCTAGTCGATTTTAATAGAAAATGGGGCCATCGACACGTTTTATGTGGGCAAAGCTTCTATAGCCGACTATAAACTATGCAGAATAGATGTTCCGCCTGATATAAAAGTGAATGCTTTTTCGAAAGTGAATTAGAAATGTGATTTTCATCTAAATGCGAACAAGAAGTGCGGTGGTTACGACTTTTGAAAATCAGGGTAATGTGAGGATGTATGCCAATAGGTGATTTGCGTTATCTTGATGACCTGCTGTTGAATTAACCATACAGTGCTTTTGGCTCTCCCTATCACGTGAAACTATGTATGGAGTTCTTATTTTGTAGTTGAGCTTACTCACTAAGATCCACTAAGTTATGTTTGCTTCATTCAAGGTAATAGTGGGGAGCTGCGTACAGAATTTCTGATGAGAAAGATAAAAGAACTGCCATAACGGTATGTTTATTTTGTTCAAAGTTGTATTAGATCTTGTAAAAAGCACAGTTTTTGAAACTTGCTTACATGTCACCACATGGCTGTCATTTTTCTTTCTTATGAAGAAATTTGAAAGGAGCCGACTGAGATGATGTTTCATGGTTTTCTCATCTGTCCTGTCCTATGATTAGAGTATTTGTAGCTGGAGTTACCATGTAATTTTCTGTGTCAAATCTTTGGAGTTATGCTTAATTTATGTTTGTGCTCTTGTTGAATCTTGGAAGGTAACCTGCTTTAGGAGAATGGCTGGCTGTAGCAATCTCTTTCATTAGAGGCAATAAGTATACATTTTCAGTGAGTTCTTGTGGAAAGTAGAAATAAAATGGATTGTAGATAGCTTGTCCTCTATGTTGCCTGAGTCGAACCATGATAAAGTTGGTCAGTCCTCGAGAGGAAATTTTCTTATGTAGTAGCGACAGCCCGAAGCATGGACTCTGTGCATATTAACACTTGTAAAAAGGTAGTAAATTCAGGCTGACAAGCTTGTTAAGACTATTCAAACACTTAAATCAGGTTCTAAAAGTGACCTATTAGCCTTCTTGCTGGATATTTAGTACAGTGTGGTTCTACACAAGATGCGTGTGTCGGTAATGGGAAAATGAGTCAGGTCTTACTAAATTGTTTTGGCATCCTTTTGAAATTTACCACCAGAAATGCCAATGAAATTGTAAGTTTTGAAATGCAGCAATCATCTTTTCTGATATTTATTCTTCTCTGTGGATCTGTGACAAAAAGGGCTGCATTCAAATTTAATGGAACAAAACCGAGAACTGCCGTATTACTTTAGTAGATTTTAAAGTATGGAGCTGAAGAATCGTCTGAGCGTAGTATGTGACTGCTAGGCCGCAGATTGATGTACCCTTCACTTTGTCTGCTAATACTCGGGCTCGAATCACTCATTCAGGGTCTTTCTATTTGTTATTGTTTTCCTTTTCCATTCGTGCAAATGGGCTACCCTGGGGTATCAATGTTTCGCATACTCATTTGGATTTAAATTTATCATATTTGTCCGTACTAATTTCTTCCTTATCAGCTGAATCTTTGTTTCGAATGATCTGGAACTCTCTTGGTATTAGAGGATGAACCAGTGACTAACCTTATGATTCCTCCGTTGGTTCACCTCACAAGATCATTTTTCTCTTGTGACACAGCATCTAGAAGTAAGGGAGAAGCAATATGATCAGAAAGCTTATGTCGACTTTTTCACCGTATGTTCTGAATTGTGTATTTTTCTCTGTTTTGCTTCTAACAAACTGAAATCGAAGACACAAATAGTTAATTTCATCAGGACCGCTGAATCTTTTTCAGGACCCAGCTGCTATAACTCCGGCTGTCTCTGGAGTAATGATGTGAGTGGGAAAATTTAAAGAGACTCCTTTGCTTATATTGCTTTTCTCATGTAAAATGTTTAATCTGAACCCACGGAAAAGTCATATGATGTCTAAATTTGTTATCTTTTAGATACATTGGTTCTCCAGATAAGAAGATCAACCCGAATTATTTGGGCCCTGCACCTCTTGAAGACATTGCTAGGTACGCATCCCCCTTATTCTCAGTCTGAGTATGGGAACTGTGAAGAAATTCAATGTCCATTCTAACTCGTCACTACTTACTCAGTGGATGTCTCCTTTTTCTAAATGTCTGCTATTAGAATTTAGATTAAATTTATCTGCCGACTCCTACTTGCTGGAACTCAGCTTTTGAAGTTTTAACTCGCGTTTGATCTTGGGATTAGAACCAAATATCTGACAAATCGCTTTGGATTGCAGACAGATAGTGCTTGCTGAAGGACCCTCAGGACCAAACAGGGATTATCTTTTCCAATTAGAGATGGCTCTTCTTCAAATAGGTGAAGCTTCTGAGGGACAACTCGGATTATTGATGTCTGGGTCCGTATTTACTTCAAATTTGTGTCTTTTGTCTCTTTGAAGGGTGTGAAGATAAGCATGTAAAGGCTCTGGCAGATGAAGTGAGACGTTTCCTATCAGAGAGGAGACTGAAACGTGAAGAAGTATGAAGCATTAGTTAATCTTCGAAACCACAAGACAAAAAGCCTCGAACTCATTTATAATGCCAAAGTTCTTATGTTGGTCACACAGTCTACATACTTTCATTAGCCATTGATCAGGCTTGATTGTGTTGATTTCATCTAGTCTTTGACTCCGTTGACATTATAAAACTTCAATCATTTGTCTTCTGAGTTCTTGCCTGGTCCAAGCATCATCGCGAGTTTCGCAGCGAGAAGCAACCGAGAAGAGCTTATGGGCAACTATGCTATATTTTGGGTGTGTAATTGTCACTAATAGGAGAACCATAAAAAGAATTGACATTAACTATCTCTAACATGCAAACTGCTTGGATCAGATACACAGTGCAAGCCCAAAAAGCGCCACGGCATGGTTAGAGCCAGCTTAGGATTCATGCAGCTATGGCATTAACAGCTCTCTTTTACAATGTACGTCTACCCACATTGAGGTCATGGGTCATGGACTCACGATGCGATGCACAGAAATGACCTCGAAGGATCGAACTCACAAAGATCTCATGACCAACTCTACCACCATCGGGTTCTTTTCATAAGTAGGCGATTCAATTGCACACTTGATTTCGCATATAGACCATCCTACTTGATTTTGCATATAGACCATCCCTGCGGTGATATCTCCGCTCGTAGCTACTAAATTTGCACTTCAAAGCATTTCGAGCATAACGTCCCATTCGTAGACAAATAAAACTATCAATAAAAGGTGCGAGACACAATCACGGAATTTGCATATAGAACTCTCCCCGGAAAAACAATGGACACTCCTAAAAATACATCATTAATAACGCTATAATTCTAGTACACATAACTCTACTGGCTGACTGGTTAATACCCATCTTCTCCAAACATATTTTATGAGTCCTACATGATATTCCTTCGCAGCAACAATAACGTTAAGTCCCCCAATCAGGGGCACATCTGCAGACTAACAATTCCATACTAAACTGGAACTCGACTGCAGTATTCATCTGTACACATTCATGGTTGATGCTTCGATTACGTTATCCTGCTTGTCAGGTGGTGCAAAAATCTAGTCACTCTCCTCCTGATCTGGAAAAGAAAAAAATAGAGGAAGCTTATTAATGAGATGGAGAATAGCTCAAATGCACTGGGTAATGACAAAAGGCCAGAGAAAAGAGATTTTATCATTCAGAGAAATTATCATTCAATTTTTAAAGACATCCACCAGACCGTTCTCCATACATCGAGAGAGATTGTCACTCGATTTAACCGCAACAACTACTAGAACTCTTTTGAGGAATCAAAACCCAATAAAGAAGTCCATGATAAGTCATAGGAAGGACAAAGAAAAGGACAGCCTATCAGCTTGAGATCTGAGTCACGATTCAATGACAGACTTTACAAATCTGCACTTAACTCGAAATTTTTCAACACTCGCTAAAGTGCACAAATGCGAACACAGAGAGATGGTGCCGTGGATTGGATGAAGCAAAAAATATTCTCATAACTCTACAGGACTGACATTTAGCATCTCCAAATAAAGAACATACCAAAAAGAAGAATCGTGGGGAACACTTACCTTCACTGAGATCCTCACTTTGGCTCTCATCATTGCCATCATCATCCTCATCTTCATCTTCCTCATCATCATCACGACCATCGTCTGCGTCAGAATCTCCTGCTTCTTCGCCATTACCTTCCGCTGGTATTTCTGGTTTTGGAGGAGCTACATATCTAGAAGTCGTCCTCCTACGTGAACTTGACACTATATTGCTCGTGTCAATGCCTTCAAGCTCTTTTGCTCTTTCCTTTCTCTTCTTCACTTCCTTGATCTCTGAACATAGAGAAATATGACTAGTACACTTGAAAATGCAGCCAGGTACATGTAAAAGCTGTCGCTTCTCAATCATCTGTTGATTATGCTATTGAACATGGACTCCACGTAGCTGATGTACTCTTTACTAATAATAGCAAGAATGGAAACAATCAAAAAGGTGTGGTACCAAAGAGATTATAGTCTTAAGGCATCTTGAATTATCTAGATAAATATATGGATCTCAACTCTTAATCTCTTAAAGTTAGCACTCAATAAAATAAAACAAAAAGAAAAAAGGAAAGAGGTACGAAGGGGTGAAATCTCTCTCATTGATTAGCTTGTCCAGCCACGGCCTTAAACAATGGCATGAGATTCCTGTATCTCCTGCCAAAGCAAACAATGCTGTCTACGAAATTTTCTATCAAAAAAATTGAGGTGATATTAGAGATAACAAGTTGCCATTTTCTCCTTCCAGGAAATATCAGATCAGCAGTCATCGGCCCCAAACCTGACTTCCAAGTATCCACCAGAATATGGTAACTGTTCATGCCTCCATTTTAGAGTTACCTATTGATCATATCTACTTAACAAATCCAGTTGCAAGAATTCGAGCAAAGGACCATATGTCTCACCCTTATCAGTAGGATCAGTTGACAATCCTTCTCTTGAGAGTATCTCTTCGAGCTCCTTCATTAGAAAAGCCTCGCGTTTATCCTCAGAGACTTGCTTGACTTTTTTATAAATTGAGGGTGGGACACTGCAAAGAATTGTATTTCTTACCACAACGGCTTTCATAAATGAAGAAGCCCTTTAACTTTCTAACAAGTCGTTACCTCATCCCACAGGACTTGATAATTGATTTAAGACGATCCACGCCTTTTCCATATGTTGGGGTCAAGACTTCTTTCTTCTGCAAACACAACAAGATGAGTCGAGCAAAATATCTAAGGCAAGCCTTTTTAAAACAGGAGAAGAAACATCACCTTTGTGCGTCGCTCTGCAGATGAATGCGATTCACCATCCTCAGAATCGTGTCCACGGTCTTCTGAGTCACCATTGCTATCTGATGCAGCTTCTTCTGGCTTTATTCGCTTAGACACCTTATTCTCCTTTGCTGGGGGCGCTTTACGTTTTTTCAGCCCTTCTGCTTTCTGCATCCTTCCTCTGTTAACTGTTTTCTTTCTAGGTTTTACTTCATCCTCCTCTGCATCTTCTTCCTCCTCACTGTCTGAAGAGTCAGAACTTCCTTCAGGGCTGACAATTTTAGGGGTTTTCTTCTTTAGACTCTCCTTAGCACCTTTCTTCTTAACTGTGTTCGCAGATTTAGAAACTTCGGGAGAATGCAGTACCTAAGGAATAATCAGAAATGGTAGTAATATATATCAGGTCCTTCATGCTCAAAAGTTAAATTACTCCTAAAGTAACTTCATAATGAGAACAACATAATGCTGTAATCAGTTTTGCTCACCTCTTCTAGGTGCTCACTTATAAACTTCTTGTGGGGATCCAATGCATGCTTTTCAAGTTCAAGATCTTTCTCTAGAAGACGACGGACTCCAGCCATTGTAACTTTTCTGCAGAAATTATGTAAATGCCCTTTAGACAAGACGAGAAAAGCCACCACGACGTCCCACATCATTAAGCAGAACACACATACGCACTTATACAGGAAGCTAAGAACAGGAGAAATAAATAGTCATACTCAGAATTTGCTCGAAAATACGCAGCTCTCTTCTTAATGGCTTTATTTATCGTGCTCTTGGTTATATTGGCTTTACTTCCATTGCGTTGAGTTTTCTCAGCCGCTGAATGAAGAGCTTTTTTGGCAGTCAAGAGACCCATAACTGGCGAGTCTTCCATTTTCTCTTCACTTCCAGAGTTAGATTTCTTAACTTCATTCTTTGACTGAGGACCCTCAGACAATTCCTCCATCTCTCCTTTAATAGAAGACACATTATTTTGCAGAGACTCCCCAGAACTCTTAGAGGCATTATCATCACCTCCTTCCAGGCACTGATATGCATCACGGACAAAAAGGTATTTGAACAGATTAGAAACCCATAAATAGAAGTGTGCTATAACCAACAAATAATAATTAAAAGAAAAGCAGTCGAAAGATTCCTGAAGAAAAGTATTTGCACTAATATCTGATAACCATCATTAGCAAATCACAGGTTTGTCAAAGCAGAACCCATACTCTTCAGCAACCAAAACGAGAGACGGCACAATTCTCAATCACTCAAACCAGGAATTCTTTTCTGAATATAGTCCAGTTCGTCCAACTTCCTTGGATGGCTACATTAACTACAGAAAGAGCATTACTTTTATTTTTCAAAAAAATAAAAGCCAAAGCAACTTGACCTCCTCAAGCCATCCCAGTGATCCTGATTAAAATACTTAATCAACTCAGATCTTTTCAATGGCAGGAACTTAACATGTATGTCATAATCCAGAAGGATACAATCTACTAATCAATACCATCCCAGCAGCCCTGATTTAAAATCTAACTGCTTTGATACGTTTCTAAGAGAATATGTGCCTACTATCACTTTTCTTACGCTAATCAACAATCAGCAACAGTTTCCACAAAATTCCATTCAATCTTCACTTTCGGGATTTAAGAAAGAAAAACCGCTGGTGATAATGGCCCAAGAGTACGGGCTAATATTCTACAACACAAGTTTTTGAAGTCGAACCCACTTAGAGTAGTAGCGCAGGCATGTGTACATCGGATCTAGATCTCTAGCAATTCAAGCGGTTACACTGACGGGGCTAGCCTACGTGGGACAAAGGGGTTGCCATTGTAAGTGAGTGACAATCTCACCAAAGTCTTACATTTGATGGTTTCGTAGTGAGTTCATTCTATCGTGAATGTGGGACCCTCATGATGATGTCTAGACAGTAGCAGCAAAGCTAGTTGCCTCTTTCCGCCCTTATCTTCCAACAAATAAAAAATCAAAAAAGAAAAGACAAAAATGTGTCCCCAACAGAACCACATGCTTGGGTGAAATAGAATATATTCTATGAGAAAGAGGACCAAAACATCAAGGGAATAGCTGTCTACAATAAAAATAACTATTTTATGTTTGATTAACTAGAATTGCAGATGGAATTATCCCGATAAAAAATCAAAACAGCCAATATACCCTTGTGCCAGTTGCAATCCATCTGACAATAAAACCTAATCCCCTTGGCATTCATTAACACCGTATCATCTTTTTACACAGTTCTAACCTAAACAACATTGTTGTGATGCATTTTACATAGTTCTTAAATAGGAGCAAGCTAGACAATAAAAGAAAATAAGGGAGCAAGCAAAGAATTCCCATTTTACCTTACTTAAGGTTTTTATTTGTGATCCAATTAGAGTAAATACTAAAGGTGCTTTCAGCAGGAACTAAATGAAGTAATCTTTCTTTTTAGCATCCCTTTCAAGAAGACCCTCAATAAAAGATCGGGGCTTTATATGGGTCCAATCTATGCAGGGCTCGTGAATGTCCAACAATGTACAACATATAGCTTTATCACAACACTATCTCTTAAATAATTCAAGCCACCTCTCTTTACTGCCCTATCACGACCAACACCACTGCCTAATTAGACATTACTTAGTTTCAATCCTCTAGATGCGCCAAGATCAGTCCTTAGAAAAGTATATTTACTCTCGCACACTTGGAGGCAAACTGGATAAAAACTCAAAATGAAGCTTCATTTCGATGAATGAGAAGCATGTGAATCGTGGAAGGAAAAAGGAAAATAAGGACATCAAATTCACCAATATATACTAATAAATCAGATGTGTAATGTCCACCAATAAGTACGATATCCAGTCATATGTGGTGAATTGTATCTTATCCATTTCAACAGCAGATTCTGGCTAACAGAAAGCAGAGTACTAGTGGCTTCAGCATTCTTGAATGACAAATCAACAGGATCTCCACCTGTAACAGGCAGGTTCCAGAGCAATCTCGGTGGAGATCTCACTGTCACGCCACTTGCAACCTTAGGAGGCATTTCACATCAAGAGAATAGCTAAGTTGGGAACTTCCACAAATTTACTCATATACATCTATTTCAATAACTTATTATCATTATTAGATCTGGAAAGTTCTGATCAATTTCTTAAAAAAGATATATCCATCATTGCGTAGAAGCTTCGCTACTTCTTTAGTCTTAATTTAAAGTTTAAATTACTCACATGAAGCTGGCTTCAAACTCTATACCAAAGAGCATGAGCAAGAATCATCGCGAATCTCATAATTGGGGTGGCACAACAGAAGCAAAAAAAATCAAATTTCAAAAGTTACCTCCAGTAAACATTGCTTTATAAATCTCTTATGAACATCCAATGCATGCGTCTCCAGGCCCAAGTCCTTCTCTATTAGTCTCCGCACGCCCTCAAAGGTCAAAGAGCTGCACTTAGAAAAGTATTTGCATTCTAATTCAGTCTTAGATTATCCAACACATAAAAACCAAGCTCATCAACACTCGGACAAAGCAGCTAGCTTGTTCACAGAACACATCAAACTAACAAGTTCCCAACTCAAAGCACAATTACTAGCAGAAAACGCAGAACAACGATAACAGAGAGACGCATTTCCAATACGAACAATTTTCCACATACGACTAAAAAAAGAGTATATAACAGAATAAATCAGAAAAACTAAGAAAGGATCCAATTTGAGAAAACCAACAAAAGCTCCCCTCGTGTTATTAGACGTTATCTAGGTTCTTTCCGCGACACGGGCCTACAATTTCCGGCCACAATCATCGGATCACCCGCTAAAACAAACGAGTGTCTAACTGCGAGCATCAAGAGCAGTTTTGCGCGACGGTCCGGACACCGAACTCCATTTCCTTTCAGGGTTTCTCTATTACTGCTTCGAGAGCAAAACAACTGCACACGACGCCCCAGCACCGTGGGAAAGATTCAAAAATTTCACGAGATCATGCGCCCCCCCGGCAAGCGCCCCCCCGAACGAAATAGCCGCACAGCCATCACGTAAGGCAAGGCAACAATCAACGCCCAACACTAAGCACAACCTCCCGCGCGACCCTGTCCACCTTGCCCTTCCCGCACAGACAATCAGAAGCGGAGAAAACCAAAAAGAGGGGGAAGAAGAGAAGCCCACGCACTCGGCCTCCTCTTTGAAATGCGAAACGCGAGACTGCATAGCGGCCTTGATCTGCGACTCCGTGTCCTCCGGCGAACCCCGGCCCCCCTCCGCCGCAGCCCCGCCGCCGCCGCCGCGCGCCTCGTCCTCCTCCATCCCCCCGGCTCGACTCGCTCCGCGGGGGACGCGAGCGGTGTCGGAATTCGGGCCGGGTCTGAACCTGGAAACGGGAGCGATTGGGGCCGGAGCGAAGGACGAAGCGCGGATTACAGCGAGCGTGCGCGCGTGCGTGCGAGCGTGCGTTTGTGTGCTGGGTCGGGAAAGTTTTGCTGCTCCGGCTTCAACAGCTTTCGAGAGTGGGGAGGAAGATGGAGGAGGAGGAGCGGAGGGACGGCGGGCGTGTGAGCGCGGATGGACGGGAGGGACGGTGTGAGCGAGATTCGTAGCCGTACGATCGAAGCTCGGAGGGATCAGTCGGTGGTCGGATGCGCTCGCGGGCACTCCAAAATCAAAATTCGCCTGCTCAGCTAGCTCGCCCGTTCATAGGGTTGATCCGTTGTTTTTTTCCTCCGCGGATATGTTTAAAAAAAAATGATTAATAGCACCGCCACGTGACAAATTTAATTTTAATTATCAAAAATCTCAAATGATACATTTATGATAAATTCATCCTCTATTAATTTTCGTTAAATTAAATTAATATCACAAAAAATCACAAACTAATAAAAGCCTAAGTTGGCACATCCGTCGACTGTCACGTGTCATTTAATTCGGTAACTTAGCGGTAAAATTTAACGGAAACTAACGAAGGGTAAATTTATCGCGGGTATACCAATTTATGATTTTTTGTAATCAAAAAAATTAATTTTAAGTAAATTTATCGTGGATATATTATTTTTGGGTTTTTCATGATATTAATCTTAACAAAAACGCTTCCTGTTTATGAATCAAAAGAAAAGAGAAAATAAAGCTCTTTATGAGAATTTATTGGGTCAATCAAATTGATAAAATATGAGGAAAAGATTATAGTTTCATAATTTCATTTTGCACTCCATAATACTTTATAAAAAGGTGTGAAACTAGTGGCTTTGTACCTGATGAAAATATTAGCATTTCGTAGCTAATGGCTAGACTTTCAGTGACAAAGATATGGTATTTCATCGTCAACGCTCCATTTATTTCGTAAAAAATAAATAATTTAAAAATATTTTTTTTAAAAAATAACTACTCATATCGCTTAGATTAATTAGTTAGTGAATAATATTTTTATTATCGATAATAATTTATATTTAAATAATTTCATGGACGGTGAAAATATTTTTCATTCGTTCATTTTTATAAATGATTCTAGCGATAATTTTTTCGAAAAATATTTTACAAATCATTCATTTTTCACGAAACAAACGTGTTATAGTGTGATTGAGCTCGATAACTCTTTTTATTAAACATGTTTGACATAACTCTTTTTGAAAGAAATTATTGATCTGTGTAAAAGAAAGTTTCGTTATTATTCAAATTTCTAATTCAAGGTACATATCAAAATCTTGAGATGGCTGGTGCTAAGCATTGACGCGGACATTTTTACAGGAGGAAAATGTACAGTCACTTGAAACGAAAATTACAACATAGAAAAATGAGAGACTACAAATCTAATTAGGAAGAAATAATTAATGTACTATCGCCGTATTATACGTTAAAGGTCGTGCGAGGTCTAGGAGATGGCACGTCCGCATAGCACGGCTCGTAGCACGGTCGGACCATATGCTGACTACCCCAATCGATTGAAGACTAAAAAATGACTATAATTTATTTTTCATCCATCCATCAGTCACATTCGCAGCCATCTTCTATTATTTGTTTGGCGGGCGCATCTAGTCGTACCTTGGGGAAGACCAATTCGACTTCGAAACGCTATCAGAACGAACACACCTAGCTCGACACTTCAAGTCGAACAAGTGCAAGACGTCGATGGTTAGATAATTTTTGCAATAGGCCCCGACGAGATCGAAGAATGACCTGCGAAAGCCAGAATCATTGAAGTCACGAGGGGAAAATTGTCCAAAAAATCATAAACCTATTATATTTTTGCCAATTCAATTTTGAACTTTTTAAATTTGTCAATTCAGTTATAAATCTTTTTATTTCTTGTAAATTCATGCCTAAGCCTTTTCACTTCTTGCTAATTGAGTCAATCCGAATTTTTTTTTGCCTTTAACCCTTTGTCCAATCCAACAACTAGCAACCCCCGATCAGCCAGAGGTGCAAGCCAATGAGGTCAAACTCGCCAACCTCTGGCAAAGTTCACCCCTATTGACCACTGGCGAGGGCAAGCCTCGCCCGCCACTACATGGGCGAGATCAAGGCTGACCTCGCCGTCACTAAGTGAGGTGGAATCCAACGACGGCATGGTGAAACCTAGCGATAGCAAGGTCGGCCTCGCCCAAATTTGGCGAAGTTAAGCCTTGACCAACCATGGCGAGGTCAACCTCGCCATGGTAGGGTTTCACCTCTCCCAGCGATAGTGAGGCACCAGCCTCGCCTTGGCTGGGCGAGGTTAGCCTGGCAGCGGCGAGCGAGGCTCACCCTAGCCAGTGGTTAGGGCAGCGAGCTTCTCCAAAGGCCAGCGAGGTCGACCTCGCCGGCCCGCACCTCTAGGCGATCACCAGTTGTTGGATCGGCCATAGGGAAGAAAGCAGAAAAAAAAAAGAAAAAAAATATTAAAAATTTTGAAAATATATATTAAACAATTACAACGTCAATGTTGGCTGGACGGCTAGCGGCCTTGTCAATGTCGACCGACAAAAATTAGTTGGATAGACTCAATTGGTAAAAAATAAAAAGGTTTAGAATTGAATTGGTAAATTTAAAAGGTTTAAGATTTAATTAACAAAAGTTCAATATATTTAAGACTTTTTAGATAATTTTTTTAGTCACGAGAGATTTAAGCTATGTTGTTTGCTCCTTTTTGCTCGTGTGTTGCTTGGTCCATATATCCCAGTATGACTATTTGATGGACTAGAACCTTGTACTTGTCTACCAAGTAAGGCACGAGCACGACATGACATGGACTAGGCCGAGCATGGCCTAGCCCATACCGTCACCGCTGGCACAGAGAAGGATCAATTTGCCTCGACAAGCAACATATGAACTTTAGTATATAGATTCCGTCCGCTACTAATGTCATTTTAGCATGTTTAGGCATGTCTAGATCGCACGAAGTTCAAGCCACCAACTTTTCTCGGTTAACACTTTCGTGGTGTCGATCCATTTTTTAAATTTTCCGATAGGTGGCAATTCAATTTTATTAAAAGTGATTGTATCATGTTAACTTACAAATATAGCATTCAATAGGTCGACTCAAACACCATCAATTTACTAATCGTGTCAGAATGTTCGACCAAACGGGATCGTCTCATCATTATAGATAAGGATGGCGAGACCGCATTAATCCGCTTAAGTAGATGAGTCCGACTCGGTCGATCGAACTCGGATGTGAGCCGAAGAATTGAATAGCATCTTTGAAACGACAGCACACAAACCCCCCCCCCCAACCCCCCTTGAAACTCACAAATTCAACGTGCCTAGCAAGTCGAGCGATAGCCTGCGACGCCATGGATCGCAACCGGATGTGATATACAGCACTAGCGCGGTGTACATAAGCTCGAACACCGTTGACCTCGCGTGGCGCTCGAGCCGGGTGGCCGCGATCGCGTCCTATAAACCGGAGATCCCCGAATTGCCCTCCGCCCCAGCCGAAATGATGAAAACCAAGCAGGAAGGTGTTTAAGACGCGGGGACCGAGCTCTAAAAAGTAAATAAAAGCCACCGGCCACGAGAGAGAGAGAGAGAGAGGTATTACTGTTGTCGCCATGCTCGACGATTCACGAGAAATGGGAAGGTGAAGATGCTGCAGCTGCGACCGCACCGCGATGCTGCTGATTGCTAAAATCGTCCGCATCTTCCCCGGCCCAGCACCAACGACGGCACAACTTCCCATGGACTGAACCCTGATGATTTCCTGGCAAAGGAAATTGGAGACGATACGATCCCGTGACGCCGTGACTCCAACCCCTTCGTGCATCCCTCCTTTCCTCCCCCCACCCCAACCCTTCTCTGTTCATCCTTTTTCGAGAATCGCTGTAAATGCACATATATATTTTCTAATTTATTTCGTCGGATCCTTCGCGCGCCCCATGTGAACCAGCCTAGTGACAGCGGATGGTGAGGGTGGTGAGCCTCGCCTAGCCACCGGCGAGGAGTGGTTGACGGGGGCAAGTCTTGCCAAAGGCCAACGATGGCACGACCCTCGCCACTGGCCGATCACTAAGGCTTGGCGATCGGCTAGAGGAGAAAGGGAAGAAAATAAATAAATAAATTGAAAAAATATATAATATAAAATTATTCACGTTAGTATTGATCGTGCTATGTAGGATGCTCGACGCACATGTCAGTGATTTCCGAGCAAAATTGACAATTGATAAAACGTGAAATGTGTACGACTCAATTAGTGAAATTAAGATATTTACAACTAAATTAGTAAATTGGCAAAAATGCAATAGGTTTAAGACTTTTTGAATAATTACTTTCTTTATATACACAAAATCCAGATGCCGATGCGTTAAGGGTTGCACTTTAACATGCTTTGATTTGGGACGAGTTCTGATTACAGTTTCGACCTTGAAAACATATTCTAACGAAGAAGATTTCGAGTGACTTATATACCATTAAGTTCCCTTGAGTTTTAAAGTCTCCGATTTATGTCTCACTCGTGATGGCAAAATCCTTTATTAGAACGTCATTAAAGTTGACCACCATTCACGACTCACATATCTTGAATTTTTTTCTAACGCAACGGGGATTCCCCAACTAGCTTTTGCCCATGCACCCAATATATAAGGGCATTGGGATCGAGATGGATTCACGTGATATTCATATTGTTCGCGCGATTCAAAGGCACGATGAATTGGACGCACAACATATATGCATAGCACTCGAGTATTATTAGATAGGGCATTGTGACTAGATAAGAAAGATACGATAAGTGTAAGTTGGTGCTCGTGTTTCGCTTAAGCACATAAGTTTTACAAAACGGTCATGTCGTGCGGAGTAAATTTCACGTGATTACCGCATTGTGGCGGATATGGTTTAAGAATTTTAAAAACTCATCATTTGAAGTAATTAAGCGATTCTATCAAAACACACCATTCCTTTATTTGAAAGTGTCATTTCCACCTTTAATTAAATTAATTGGCGCTCTAGAGATATTTTGTGACAAGACCCTCGTACAAAATGAAAGGAAAAATGACACGAATAATTTATGAACTTTAGTTCAATTGTAATGTAATCCTTGAATTTTTTATTTTTCTTTAATGTGGTCCCCGACCTTTAATCCAATAAGTAATGTAGTTGTTGAATTTTTAATTTATTCAACATGATCTCTAGAATTTTAGTACATATTATGAAGATGTTCCAATCAATTTAGGAACTAGACTATGTTGAATAAATTAAAATTTTAAAGATAGCATTTTACATTTAGCATTTTACATTTGATCAAAATTCATGAATTATTTGTGCAATTTTGCGGTATAAGCCATAGAAATTTGTGAACTAATCGCCAAACAAAATGATTTCAGGACACAACACAACAAAACAAAACAAAAACAAAACATTTTTCTTAAAAAAGGGGAAGGGCATGCGAGTAATTTCGCGCGCCCCACGCGGCACTAGCAGCAGATCCGTCCGCGTCGAGCGAGAGACTACTGGGGAGCAATTATTTGCAAGTACGACTTCCTGACACGAATCAACACCCCCCCCCCCCCCGCCCCGCCAGAGAGACAAGACCGACCCCCCCAATTCACGAGCTGGGCCCCACTCCCGGACATTTTCCCCCGCTCAAAATTAATTCCCCCACTAATTAATCTGATTAATTTATACGGATTTTTGCATCTCCATACGCGTATTTTCCGTATCTCATTTTTTTAAATTTTTATTTTTTTTGGGGGGGAATGAAATCTAATGTAAATTATAGGCTGTCCGGTCGGGATTCTTTACTTGAGGCCAGTGGCCTGTCCTGATGAGATCAGTGAGTGACGAGTGACTGAAGAGGAAAGCCAGATCAGTACGTAACCATTTGGCAAAAACAACAGTGGAATGAAGTGACCATGGTTTCCCACCCTTTTCAATGCCAGCCCCATAAAAGGGCGATTTCAGAAATTTAAAATCTTTGGGTTTTTTTTGCTCCTTTTCTCTTTCTTTTATCGGGGGTCTGAAGAAAGTGTGGGAAATTATTAAAAAAATTTGGGATTCAGGAGGAGTTAATTTAAATATCGATTACCCTGAAGATGCAGTTGGATCCCACCAACCCCTTTAGTGCATGAATGTTGCAGCCCTGCCGTCCTCCACGTTCGTCTTCTTGGTCCCATGCAGGTGCGGCCGTGGCGAAGCTGCTTAGCACTAGAGTCGTGTCCGGAGTTCTTGGTCCCACACCAGTTTTAAAGTTGGTGAACATTTCGTGCCCCCGTTGAAGTGAAACCCCTAGAGAAGAGGGGTCGATTAGAGCCTTTGAAATCGTGGGACAATAATACGTACCTTTCCTTCTTTTCTGTCGGATCGGTCATAGTCACTACCGACATTCCACGAAGATTGTGCACCGTACATAGGAACTGATAAAGAGACCTGCGATACCATAGGAAGACATCACGATCCCTTGAATTTGTCGAGACGGAATCAAAACTATCGGATTCTTACCGAGATAACCGGAAGTTCCAACTAATACGAATCCTAATGAACCTAAACGAAAGTGGGGTTGAAGAACTCAATTCTTGTCTTTAACCGAGCCACAGCCCTTGGGAGATGCTGAACGTGTTGTAGTCCCCGCCTCGTGGGTCATCCGAAATGGTACTGCTCACGTAACAAGAGCAGCAGATTGAATGAGGTAAGATTGAAGGAGGATGGATGGATAGATGGACCAGCCATGACATGAATGAACCGTTCATGACGTTCCTGTGGCTAGCAGTGCGCTTCCAAGACGGGCACGAAATACCGTATATCATCAATCCAGCAAAAATTTGAAATGCGAAAAAGAAAAACATATAAAGAAAACTACAGATGAGCATGCCTTGGAGAAACTCTTTCTTTTTGGGGGTGGGGTGGGGGGTGATTTGTCAGAGGGGTCCAAAAAGCAAATCCTGGGCAAGAAACGAAAGATAAAACAGGGAGGAGGAGGAGGCTCTGGAGCATGTGTGAAGAAGAAGGTACAAAAGAATCCTCGCTTTCATCATCACGAAACTGACCAAAACCCCTCATTTTTATCTCTGCGAAAAGAAAAGACGCAAGAAGCCAGGGATTCCCGTGAACCCCTTTTAACCTGCAACAAAGGCATGAAGAATCATGGCCTTCTACTACATCATTGTTCATCAAACGCCCCCCCCGGGCCTAACTTCTAACTTACTCGCAATCCATTTGGTTTTATCAAGAAAGGACAGCGGGGCAATTGCAGAAAGGTGCCTCGCGTTCTTGTGATCTTAGATGAGGAGAGGCCCGGTTTAGTAATCAAATGCATAATGTGTCTTGTGATCCTAATTTACTGCAGAAAACCCTCCTTAAATCTTGTGGAAAAGTCCACGAAACTTTACGCCGTACATGTAAAAAGGGCGATACCAAGACCGGTTGAAACCGTATCAAAGTTAGAATTATGTGACACCGAAAAATTCGTTATGGGGTATCAATATCTGAAATTTGTCTCACCATCTGGTCTTCGTAAGAGCAGTGCTAGGAATATTTATGAAATTAATTTATTAAGGAACGCCAGAAATTTGTGGCGAATATTTAAGGTACGAGCCCGCTTATTTAAACATATATTTATCGTTTATAATGTAGTTCTTGTCACATTATATTATTGTGTATAATCGATTTTGTGAAGTTTTACAAAAAAAATCAAAATTTTAAAGCATATCAAACATCATCACTGCTCTGCTCACACACAATCACAGTATATCTAGCAAGAAACAAACTCCCTTCTCTCTCTGCTGCAGCAAACTCACTGGCCAGCGACCACCTTGGGTTCACAAACTCCTGCACAGGAACTCTCTCTCTCTATTATCAGCACCCACATTGGCGAGAAAATGCCAGGCTCTGGTTCACTTCTGAGACAGCTCAGTGGGAAAGAAGCTTGGAGCTCTACCTCTAAGAGGTGGTCTGTTGGTGTGGGAAGTGGAAGCAAGAGGTACAACTCTGCCAACGCCGGGAGAAGCTTGGACCCAATGGAAGGGCTCGAGCAAATGTATGGCGGGGAGAATGGCGGGTCGGTGATGAGGAAGAGGGTGATGGTGGTGGTGGACGACAGCTCTCACTCCAAGCATGCAATGATGTGGGCCCTCACTCATGTGGCCAACAAGGGCGACTTGCTCACCCTGCTTCACATCATCCCTCCTGGAGCCGAGAGATCTACTTCTCCTCCTTCCTCTGATTCTTCTTCTTCTTCTTCTTTTTCTTCTTCTTCTTCAACTTCTCCATATCTCGCCAATTCTCTCGGGTCTCTCTGCAAGGCTTCTAAACCAGAGGTGAGTGTGTCGATTAATGTTGCTTGGTTTGTTTTGCTCTGCTTTTTTCCCGGTTATAACGAAATGCATTAACCAATGTTCGTGTTTCGGTCATGTTCCATTGACCCCAACCCGCCACATTTTTATCCGTCGGTGACGAGTCACAGATTAGGCCTCAGATCTATAAGATCCTCTGCAAATGAGCTAAATATGCAGACTGGGTTTACAGTTAGCTCATTATTTAGCCAGATGAAGACGTGTTTTTCCTTAATTATGTTGTCAGATCCAATGCCTCCGGGCTCTGGTGTAGTATTCCTGCTTTCTCTCCTTTGGAGGTTGCATGCAGGGGGACACTACTATGTGAGCTCCATTCGTTCTTTGGTCATCTTTTTCCTTTTCTTTTTCAGAACTTGGTCGGTCTTTCTTTTCCTTTTCAGATGCCTTTCATAATTTCCATTTCTTTTTTGAAATTATCCCCCTGGTCTCTGATCAGAGACAGAGAGAGAGAGAGATAGAGAGAGAGAGGGATTAGACATTACTATTGTCAAACTGGATTCCATTTTGATGGGTCAATGTTAAATCACACACAGGTGGCAGTGGAGGCACTAGTGATACAAGGTCCAAGGATGGCCACTGTGATGAGCCAAGTGAAGAAGCTGGAGGTCTCCGTGCTCGTGCTGGGCCAGAAGAAACCGTCCTCTCTCATCCGCTGGTGGGTCATAACATCTCTCCAATCTCAAAGACCCCAAAAAAAACAACGAACTTTGCACATCTTTTTTCTCTCCGTTCTTTAAGTCTACAAAACTATGTTTTTTGCCACTCCCACGATCCCGCACATCAAGATCTTTGACCTTTTGATTGTTTTGATGTTGTTGGGAAATCCCCCATTGTTTTAAAAAAGTCATATTTTAATGAACTTCTTGTGGGCAGCCTGTGCGGGGCCAGCGGATCTGAGGAGTTCGTGGAGCAATGCATCAACGGAGCAGATTGCTTGACCATAGGAGTGAGGAAGCAGAGCAGAGGTATGGGCGGCTATCTCATCAGCACCAGATGGCAGAAGAACTTCTGGCTCTTGGCCTGAGTTTGAGTTGGCCCCCTTTTTCTTTAGTTTTTCTCCTTATGTTTTAATAATCTTGTGAAGTTATTAATTTCCTAGTCTATCATCATTGCTGTAGTATAGTAGTAGAAGCAGGAGTGCAGAATCCCAAGAAGGGAAGAGGGGTTATCTAGAAGTATCGTGTAATATGATTCTTAGGTATGGGTAATAATTGTAGAATCTAGGACCAGGACCTTCAATCATGTAATCTAATATGGTAGTATCTAATCTATAATTGTAGAATCTAGGACCAGGACCTTCAATCATGTAATCGAATATGGTAGTATCTAATCTATCAGATGATGCAGAGATCTGTTGAGATGAATGAGACTCTCTCTCTCTCTCTCTCCTTGGAAATGACGGGTGCACATGAATGCCCTGGTTTCAATTTAGGTGCTTGGAGCAAATTTGGGTCCTTTTCTATTGTGTCCTTCCTTAGACTGAAATTTGCGGTCAAGTACTCAAGAATAGATGAAAAGTGAGCTGAAACCTCATGTCAAGAAATTATATAGGTCGTTTAGAAAATGTCAATGTGGCCACATTGGTGATGGCAGAAATTTGGAACTCAATTTGTGAAAGCAATGAAATGAACTATTACCGCAAGTGAATTCGCAACTTGTATTTACCTCGACACCGTTACTGTAGTTGCAATTTGAACGATGGTTAATTCTTGATGCATAAGCACAATTTGATGCGTACGCATAGAATTGGTTGAGTGGTCAAGCGTTTTGTTTTGTTTGCAACATATTTTGCATTCGAACCATAGCATGTTCTGTTGAAAAGTGATCTTCCCGGTGGTGCTAGCAAGCCGCCCTAACCTTGCTCAATGCTCGTGATTGTCGATCGGGTCTTAAACTCTTCCAGTGAGGACCCTACCCCAGTTCCATTTTAACATCCTTCTTGTGTTTTGAGTTGCCGCCATGGCTCATCATGTCGGCTACTCTCGTGCACTGTGCTTCATCTCGTCGATCGGCAACCACGCCTTCTTGTGGCTCTGCATCGTTGAGATACCTAATCGGGCACTACGCTTCGGTTTGGTCCGGAAAATGTTTCGAAACCGGTGTTTTCCATGCTCGCAATCCGTCATATGATTCATCAAAGGTTCTTGATGCATGGGAAAGATCAAAACCATGGTCAAACTTCTAGTCGACCTTTGACTTCTCTGCACTTTATATGTCATAGTTGAGACGTCGGCAATAGATCACATTTGAATTTTTTAATAACAGGGATTTAAGGAGATTTTTAATATTTTGCGGCTCAATGAATTCACATTGCCTATTTATGAATTTGTTTGTCAATATCTTAAAAATTATATATAGCTCATCTTAAAAAATTAGTGGAGGTAGGTTTTTCATGAAGCTTTTGGGAAAAAAAAGTTGACCTTGAAACTAAATAGAAGGTTTGCTATATGTAAAAGAAATGGGTCTAATCTCTTTAAAAATCACAAACTTTATGTCGGGTCCTAATTTTTGCCAAAACCTTTTTTTGTCTTATAAAAAAGCACAAATTTTAGATCGGATCCAAATTCTGGGCCAAACCTTTTGTTTTATCATAAAAAAAGCATCAATATTTAGTGGATACCCAAATACGGCCCCGTCAAGTTTTTGTTCGATGATGCCGTTAAAGATTCGACGTGTGTAATTAAGGAAAACTCGATGAAAGCTCAACAAAAGCTGTATTTGGATTATAAGCGGTTTTATCTAATATATTGACCCAAATCCAATTTTAATGATTTATGCATTAGATTTTTAGTTTGCTGGATTTTAAAAGAGAGTACAATAAAATAACTTGAAATTTTGCTCGATCTATCGAAAAGATATCGCACATGACCGACACTCTCACAAAAAATTAGACTAACCACCTATCGAATCTCGAAGAGTCTTTGTTTTTTTTCGACAAATAAGGTTCTTTAAAATCCATAAATCATTACATTTACACGACCATACCTTTTTTTGTTGATCACTTATTTGTATCTTCAACGTATTGAAAAATCCAAACATAAATTGTGCATGCAAAAAAATATAGTGTATTTTTAATTACGTGAATGCGCATGAAATATAAAAAAAAATAAGATCAAATGAAATTTCTTTTATTTATCTCAGCATCAGCACGTCAAAATAAATTTCAACAAAAAATCATTATTTTCCACTCATCGTCCAAAAATCTGCCATGCTCTTTGGTTTCTGCGACTCCACTGGCGATCTGCGAATTGCGGCTCCCGTTCACTCGTCCGGCGGTCGGAGCTCGAGGACGCGACCATCGCCCGAGACCTGCGATCCTCGCGAGTCCCGCGCTCCGGTGACGCGGGATTTCCAGCTTCCGAGGTACGCGTCTTCTTGTCGGGCTTGGCCGCGACATGCCCGAGTGAATGCCGTCTGATGTGCTGAGATTTCGCGATCTCTCGTCGTCCTCGTCGACTATGAAACATTGGGGGGGGCAGTTTTCGATGCCTTCAGCCTCGGAGGGTGGGGATGGTTTGTCGCGTTGGTTTTGGATTTTGGGATTTGCGTTTCCGCTGATTGTTTGATTTCTCGTGGGTAGGACGCGTTTGATTCTTTTGAAGGTTTGGTTCGATTCGAGGGGATTGAGCTTGACTCGCGCTCCCGTACCGGTTCAAATTAATTGCTGCACGACTGCAATTTTTCTTTTTTGGGTATCGTTTGGTATCGAGAAATGCTGACGAAGTAGTGAATGTCTCCGACAATTCGTGCATATCATCCTCCATCGACACAATTTCTTCCTGCCGGGACAAGCTCTTTTCCTATTTAGTTTCAGCGTATGGGAAGGGGGAACCTTGTTAGGATCAGAGAGTGTGTAAAAGGTGGAAAAAAAAAATCTTTGTTCTCTTTCTTGATGATGGAGGACATTGGACGTAGCAGCTTAGTCTGGATTAGCTTCTGGGTAGGAGGCGTTACAAATGTAGCTGCTTAGTCTTAGTCTGTATCAGCTTATGGGAGGGAGGCGTTACACCACCAGCGAGGAGCTTTTCGGAATGCTTGTGCTAGCTAGCTAAAATGAGGGGATCTTTAGATTCCGGATTGCCAAATCAAAACTCTGTGACTGGCTTGATACTCACAAAACTCTAGGGGTGCTTCACAGTCAATAATTGGAAACTTGTAGTTTCTGGCCTAATTGCAACCTCTCTTGGATGGGTCTGTTCGCTGATAGAAGTTCTTGTGAAGCGATGAAACATGAAAGCTGGGGAAGTTTTCTAATGGGAGTAGGGTTTCCATAAAACAGGATGGCAGAAGAAGATCCGTGTTAGGTTAGTGAGGTGCTTGGCAAGTGGATAATGTATGGCTATCTCAGAATTCAGCTTGATGGCACTGAACGCAGCAGTTCTTCAAGTTTAATCTCAGTCTAGATTAATGTTACTGGGAGCACTTAACTCCCTCGTGAACTGCGATTCAGGTTCATCATATTGATTTTGGGTACTTGTGCAAGTTCCTACCGCCCCCACCATACTATTAGTACATCTCAAGAGAAGCCTATTTGTGCTAGATTAGTTTGGAACCAAATCTTGTACATTCTTATTCTTTTTTTTTTTTGGTAATCTAAGTTAGGAGGGAAATGGATGGGAAATAAGAAGAAAATGAAGTGAATGGAAATTGTAAAATCACTTGTAAATTTGCAGGCGAGCGCTACTGTATGTACAACCAATGAGAGTGCACTTGATGCAGTTTCTCCTGGTTTTTGTTGGAGAACAGAAAAACCCATGAGGATATTGTGTTTTCATCAGTTAACAAATGGAGAGCAATGTGATTGTTCCTTGTGAAGTGGAAATACAAACCACACACAGACATGCATGTATATGTGCAGAATCACCGGTGTATGTGGTTGTTCTTTGAGTTGCTTTTGTGCTATTTTGGGGATGGCTTGATCTCAGACTTTGCACCCTTTTTGGTATGATGATTGCTGTTAATTTTTGGTACTAATTTAATGCGATATCGTGTGACCGTTGAGCTGATTGCTTTAGTATGTGGTTATTTTGATTTACCTTTGTGCTTTATCCTACTGTCCATGAAGCTGCTTGGTGTGTTTTAACCTTTGCATCTCCTCCCGCTCTGCACAACGAGTTTCTGTAATTATCTTTAGCTTTTTCTGCATGCAGGAGCAAGAAGCTTGAAGGCTGGGGGATAGTGATTGTTCAGGAGCTGTCTGGACACCTCCTATAGACCTTCACTTGATTGACCTTATGCTAGAGCAGGTGAATAAAGGAAAAAAACTTGGTTTCACTTTAAATGATGAGGCTTGGAGAGATCGGGTTTATCCATTCAACAAGGTTTTCAGATTGTACTCCATGAAAGATTTTGTGAATGGTCGTTGTGATTGTCTAAAAAGGCAATATGAATATATAAGGAATGCTCTTGGGCGAAGAGGTTTTCCATGGGAAGGATTGAAGAAGTTAGTACCAGCAGATTATGATGCTTATGGTCAGGTGCATCTTGATCTCTGTTCTAGTTATAGTTATAATTATCAGATTCTGTTCGGTGCATGTAACACACGGTTCATGTAGGAAAATTCAGATCTGAACTCACACCGGACTGAATCTGACCCAAACCATCGTGTTTTGAGTTTGACACATGGAAATTCACCATCTGTTATCCAGCGCCATCACCATATCAGCTATTATGATGGTAAGCAACTTCTAATGATGTTAATTCTTTAAAAAAATTGCTTTTCTTCTTCTTTACTGGGGTTTTGGAAGTTTCAGTTAAGTATATATCAGGGTCATGTATAGTTTTTAAGTTCATAATTTTTCACCCTCACGTGTGTTTGTGTTTCCTTCATTTGGTTAGGGAGTAGGTCTGTTTTGTGGTCATCGACCAAGGTGCTTGCTCTGCCCTAATATTCTGATTGATCATTATTCTGAAGGGACAAAACGAAGCTACTATAATTACTGGAGGAGTAATTGGATGTCGCCCACAAGCCTCTTTGTGGAAGTTGACAACCATGGCCAGGGAGGGATTGGTCTCTATCTCTTGTTCTCGCCCATCAAGAAATGCACAATCTTCCTCGTTATCCTCTCAACTCTCGCCTTTTTCCTTCTTATTGTCCCACCACCATCTTCATCTTACATTCCTCCTTTACCCACAGTTCCCCGGCGATCCCTCAGTAGCAACGTAAATTCCATCACAGCCAAACCTTGTTCTCTCTCAGCTGAACACAGTGGCATTGTCGACTACTCTGCCCTCCACTCTTGCCTCTTTGACCAAAACCCATATCTTTCAATCCCTTTTCTATCCTTATTTCTCCTTTTTCATTTCTATATCCTTATCAAAACTGCGCAAGACCATTTCTCTATTGTCACTACCAAGCTCTCTTCTCACCTGAATCTGACCCCCAGTATGGGTGCGGTTACCCTTCTTGCCCTGGGAAATGGTTCCCCTGATGTGTTTTCTTCGGTCGCTGCTGTCCGCTCTGGACAATATAGAACAGGGTTTGGTGCTATACTTTCTGCTGGCACATTTGTATCAGCATTTGTGGTTGGTTTTGTTGCAATTTATGCTGCACCTTTTCCCTTAAATCCAACACAGTTCATGAGAGATGTGCTCTTTTACATGATTGCGACATTGTTTTTGTTTTGGGTATACCTGAGTGGGGAGATTTTTATATGGCAGGCATTTGGATTTGTTGGATTTTATGTTTTCTTTGTTGTCTTTGTATTTTGGATGGATTTGGGATCAGAGAGAGAGAAGGGTGGGGCTGAGGTGGGTTTGGCTGGACACAGTGAATTATCAAATGAGTTGACAACATCTGATTATGAGAGGGGAAGTATTGATGGTGGCAAGCGAAGGGTCAAAGCAACTTCCGGATTGCATCGCACTCTTAATAAGGTGATTCAGAAAGGTCAACTTCATTTTTGACATTTTCTTCTTTCTTCAGAAAAATAATTCCTTCTGTGAGAAACGCTATAAATGCCTTACGGAAGTCACTCATATACGGTTAGAGACTGGAATGAAGTTTTAATGGTTTTGTTGATAGCAGTAGAGGAAAACGTTCTCTTAATAATGAGATGCACACCTTTTCTGTGGCAAGGAATCTTGGAGCTAACTAGTTGGACATGTTCTATAACTGTTATAGTTGGTAATAACATTTCATTAGAAAGTAATTTGGTGGTTATATATTATTAAAGGGCCAAAACTTTGTTTTCATAGTTCTGCTCCTTGATAAATAAATTTATTTCTTAAGGACCATCAAGTAATACAGATCTGATTATATAACTTAAATCCAGAAGGATCTTCTTGGGAAGTTTGGAAGTAGACACAAAAGTTGAGGTTCAGAGTAAAATTTTCTGGCAATACCATTGTTGATACTGACATTGTAGGGGTTCAGGGTGATAATGGTGTATGTTGAGAACTTTCTTCATTGAAAAACTGTTGGTTTTATTTTAATTTCAGGGACTATGCTACAGTATTGTGACAAACTGTGAATATATGTAAGTTTTACTGCAAAATTAATTTATCTGCAATGCTTATTCCATTGACTAAGGAAGCAAATCCCGCCATATGGTTATGTGTAGAAGATGGTGCTACTGCTCTGGAATAGGGTCTGAAGGAATTTTTAAAGGAACTGATGGAAATGTGTAAGGATTCCGAGAGAAGAGGGTTGAGAATAAAGCTATTGAACAGAATACATTTATAGTTCAATCAATATTATTGAAGTTGCAATTTCCTTGTCATTCAACTGCGTTGAGTGAGGATAACGCTGATGTAAAGGATGGTTAGGATATAATTGGAACACAATCACATGTCTAATAATTTGCAAAAGGAAGAAGGTATCTGAATGACATTAATGACGACAAAGATGGGAAAGACACTGGCCTCAAGCAATAAGAGTAGAAGTTGAGACTGACCTCTGCACATCTAAGAAACCCTTGACTGGGCACCAACTATAGAGTTTTTCATCTAGACTTGTTTACCTTGATCTTACTTGTATTTTTCTAATGTGAACAGATTTCTACAGCATGGGAAGTTCCCATCTCTTTTCTTCTGAAGCTCACTATTCCGCAAACTTCACCTTCAGAATGGAACAGATTATACATATCTCTCAACATTATTTTTTGCCCATTGGCCCTTTTATACGCTTGCAACTCCTTTGTGCCGATAGATCATCCCATCGTCTTCCTTGTTCCAAATGCCCATTTTCCTCTGTGGCTCATTGTTCTCTTCACAAGCTCCTCCCTTGCCATTCTTCACTTCATCATGGAGAAAGAACCACCAAAAACCGAGCAACTGTTTGTAATCTTGGTAGCATTTGTGATGAGCGTGTTCTGGATATCCACCATAGCAGGAGAGCTTTTGAATTGCCTCGCAGCTCTTGGGACACTTCTTGATTTGCCTCCATCACTTCTTGGGCTAACAGTGCTTGCATGGGGAAATTCGGTGGGGGACCTGGTTGCCGATGTGGCCATAGCTAAGGCTGGCCAACCAGCAATGGCCATGGCTGGGTGTTTTGCTGGGCCAATGTTCAACATGCTTGTTGGGCTTGGAACTGCTTTGGTTATGCAGACTGCCAATGTGTATCCAGAAGCTTATGTACTTCACTTCCATGTGGGTATCGTGATTGCATTTGTGTTTCTGCTTTTAAGTCTGATGGGCTCTCTCTTAGTGATAACATGGTGCAGATTTCGGGTGCATAGGTTTTGGGGATTATCTCTTGTGGGTATCTATGTTCTTTTTATGATAGTTAGTGTAGCTATTGCTAAGTTTTCCACGTGACAGTCGCTGAAAGTTCATCCATGAAAAGTTACTGCCCCTGCTTGCACAGTGTCTCTTCTTGGTGAAAGTACAAACATCACGGGGACACCGGACTATGCAAGAAACACCCGATGAAGGCTATTCAGTTTTGTATGTAGATGGGCAGATCTTGAGGACGGGACAGTAATAACTTGATTGGTATTTTGCTCTTCTTTCAAAATCCATTGGTATACTAGCTTTGTTAATTATTAGGATCCAAAAAGGTTTATTCCAATGAAAATGCCATGGGTAAATGTCGAGTTTTATGTTTATTTCTTGAACTTCAATTTCTAATATCTTGCAGCGGAGTAGTGTTAAAGTGTTAATGGCTATTTGTTGAGTTTCTACAACGCATTCCAAATGCCACCTGCAGTTAATAGTAGGCCACATGCTTCTCCTGTTCTTTGTGCATAATTGGCCGTAGTTTTACTTCACCATCGAGGGGGAGCACAAATTTATGGTTTACTTGGTGAGAAAGGAACAACTCCATAGTGGGAGAATAGATTTTCAAGAACCCACACCAGTGAAGATGTGATTGCTGCGACTGACATTAAGTCACTCGTGTCATCATAGGGCTGAGGTTTAAGATGGTTTGTATTCACCTCGTGCACTGGAACAATCGAGATGGAGCTTGTGTATCATCTTTTGATTCGGAGCCTGTGGTTTGGCAACGGTGCTTTAATAGCTACCCTGCAAAGATATGGTGACTCTTGACTAGTATATGTACAATTGGGGCCTGTAACTGCGATTGCTTAACCAGTATATAGCTCACTCAAGTATGTGAAGCTTTTTTTTTTTGGGTCAGAAGTATGTGAAGCTTCAAATGCATAACTTTGAGCGACTGTCCATGTCACAATTGATACATCTCTGAATAGTCCATTCATCATGATAGTTATCCCAAGACTATAGTCCTTAACCACCCTTCGGAGCACGACAACGTTGGATTTGTAATTCGAGGCTTACCAGTTGTTTGGATCCCTTGAATATTGGGTTTCTTGGTCAATATGCTAGAGAGGATGATTAGGGAAGAATCCTAAGAGCAAATACAGAGGGCGATAAGCCGGCCTATGACAAGGAGGGAGATGTGATTGGATAGGATAAACGAATACAAATCCAGATAGAAATGAGATTCATGCATGTCAAACTGTGGCTGCATATGAAAAAAAAAAAAAGGAAACTGTGGCTGCCACTTCATTTCAACTTCCATAGCCATGGCTTCCTGACTGCTACCGTTGTTGCTTTCGACGAATGCTGCTCTAGCAAGTCTTCTGCAATTTTAGCTAGCATTGTTGTCGCACCCCAACGTTTCCTAGCATATGAGTTGCAGATCCCTAAACTTAGGTATACAAATTTTGATATATAACTTCTTAGTTGCTTTTCACATGTTGTTGCATGGTGCATAATTATCGAACCATGAAGATAGTGTCTTCATCGCAAAAACTTTTTTAATCAGGACAGATGAGCGAGGTGGGATATGTTTGTACCAAAAAGACGGGAAGGAATGAAGGCTTCTCTATCTTCGTGGGTACTTGATTAGCCCATTTGTTGTGGCAGCAATTGAATGTTATTCCAAGGGGAAAAGGATGGAAGACATTTCAGTCAACTACCGTTGCTCGTTCTTGCACAGTATTGCAGCAAGAGGAGGTGATGGCACAATGGAAGCATAAGACACTGACAATGACAGTTCAGTATCGCACCTCTTTCGATGTCACTCGAGGAGACGGACATTAACATCAGGAGGCATTGGTCATTTTCTTGAAATCAAACCAGACAATTTAGGCCCGATTTCGAACGTGGTGGAATTTTCCGGTATAATGCCCTATTGCCCCAACATGGTAATCGCATCAGCGTTTGGATCAATACCACTTCGGATATTGAAGGGTTCCAGCAGCACAGGAACTACTTGTTGGATGGGCACTATGGGGGGTTTAGCGATTCGTGAACCGTGTAGATACGTTTTCCTTCAATCGTGGGTAAAAATGGAGCCTACATTACGATGAGATTGATACTAACGTCAAGACCATGGCCTTAGGGATGATATGACAATGGAAAGCAATACTTTGACGAGAAGAGTCTGATGTGAATGACATTTGGGAAGTGACAAATCAAAATTGGCTCGAAACGATAGACGTGATCATGGGATCAATGGCTCGTTAGGCTGGCTTAGACCCGTTTAGGCTCGAGACGCAATTGGAACGTGCGAGCAAATTATCCGCCCCGGCAGCTAGCTTGGCTCGGCTCGGCAGGTCCGTTTTGCATACTATTTAATATTCCCAAAAATGAAAAAAGAGCAGCCGAGAAGTACCCTTTAGAAGAGTCTTCTGCTTTTCAGGTCATGATGACTCGGGAGCTCGATGATTGGATTGGATTGGATCGCATGACGGAATAGGGCCTCAAGTGCCACATCCAAAACATTTAGCTGCGGGTGTCAGAATCCATCGACCTCAAATCCAAACGTATGGCCCAAGGGAAGCCACTTGTGCATGATCTTTCTTGTTTTCTCCTTATGCATGAAAATTGATTTTTAAATGATATCTTTCTACGTGTCAAAATAATGAAATATTAAATTACACTTTTAAAATAATTAAAAATGGTCTCACAAATTTCACATGGTATCGGAATTAGAAGCCCTAAATTCAAATCAATAAGGTTTTGTCATACTTTTAATTTTTCAATTTTACCATGACATCATTTACTATCTTTGAAAGAAAATAACTCATCTTTTATTCTTTACTTTCGTAGGTTAAAGTTTTAATAAGAGTCCAAAATATAAAACTACCTTTTTAAATTAAAGAAGAATACTTGCTACCTTCAGAAAAAAAAAGAGGGGGAAATCGGCTCACGTTCATTTAAGATATGCATGTGGCATGCGTAATGCACATTGCTTCTAATCTTATGTTAAACAAAAAGTATCTTTAGCCTTCCCTAATCATCCCCTACATCAAATAATAATGGATAGGGATCATAGGATGTTATAAATCGAGGACGTAACTATAATTAGGCACATCTTTTGAACTACCAACTTTCTCCACATTCAAAAGACTAAATAGTCATGGGAACCACAAGGAAAATTATTCTGTTAAAGACTTGATCTTGCAATGATCATAAAATTAGGAAGATTAAAAGCAGCTGCGTGGTTGGAATGTAGTTGGTTCCGAATACTCTGGGCACAAGTTACGTTCGTGCAGAAAACTAAAATTATGTAAATTATCGAGGGAGAACGTCTTTAACATAATCGCTAGGCAAATTACAAAACCGGACTCGATTTATTATTATCTTTCAAAAGAAATACGATCGAAAGGAGAGAGTAAAACGAAGCGAGACCGATATGTTTAAAATACCAAAGAATTCACAAATTAAAAATTTTAGGGTAACTCAAAGGATTTGATGGACAAAGTTCATGATCTATAACCGCCCTAATTCCTTCAATTATGATAAACAAATCAAATACCGTTTTATTTAGTTAAATTGCTTGATTATGATTGATTAAATTTAAACCTAGTTTTTCGTAAAATTAATATTTTTTTTTCAGTGTTTTTTTTTACTGGGCCTCCTCATGAAAAGGAGAAGAAAGAGACAGAAAAAGAAAAGAAGGAAAAAACAACCAGAGAGAGTTTCAAAAGAGAACAGCGAGCTGTCTGCTCCTGAGACTCCAACCTCCACGCCTCTCGATCTCTCCGTCTTCCTTCCTCCATTAAATACGCGTCGCTTCCATCTGGGGTGGGGGTGGACTCCCATCACCTGGCAAGTGGCAACGCAACGCCGCGCAACGCAACGCAGCACCGCTACGAATTCTCTCCCGCTGCATTGCTCGAGGAGGAACCTCCGCGCCTCGTTCTCCTGAAAGGTTATCTTCCGTCCTTCCTCAATGCCATCGTCGGCTGCTTTGTCTGTGAACCCGAGTTTGATGTGGTTGTCCCGGAGGTTGGGGACGTTCTGGGTAATGGGGTCCTGAACGTGCCGTGCCGGGTTGCGTGCGCGGCGATTCGGCCTTGGGGTTGATGGGCTGTTTTTTGTTGTCTGGAAATGCTGTTTCTCGGGGACCCAGATTAGCTCTGGGGTTGGGTTAGGAAAAAAGGGAAATCTTTGCAGGAAAAGGGAGTGTTTGGAAGAGTGTAGAGGAGGTTGGCAGAGCGTGCGCTTCTGTAATTCGTGCTTATGTTGAGTCCTGGGTGGTGACTGGGGGAGTCAATCCTTTGAGGACGTGATGATTGTTGGTGGAATGAGTTGGGCGTGTGTTGGTATTCTTAAAGGGTGTGTGATGGGTTAATGCTGGGCTAGGGGCTTGCATGGGGTCGGTTGTGCGGTTTGTGATCAACTGCCGTGGCCGTTGGTGTGCCGACTCCTGACCGGTGTGCCTGCATTTTGTGATGCCTTTTTACAATCGTTAATTCCATGGCACGATATGGGGAATGAGGTGCTGATGCGAATCTTAACGTGGAAAGGGTAATCCTATAGCTTGAAATAAGCTGAAGAATCTTTGGATTGATCCTACCAAATTGGATTGTGTTACTTATTCATTTGATTTGTCATTTCTCGAAGTTCAATTCTTCATTGACATCGTGTCTTCTCTTGTTCACTATTTATTTTCTTTATTATCACATTTGGCTCCTCTTTCCATATCTACCTTAACATGATAATGCAGTTTTTGCCATACCGATGTTATGATGGGATACTCACTGGCATTATGGAAAATTTCCTTAGTTTTTTTATCGGAGACTTTAATTCGTATTTACTTGTACCTTGTGATTGTTCA
Source organism: Syzygium syzygioides (assembly GCA_031216285.1). Lineage (NCBI taxonomy): Eukaryota > Viridiplantae > Streptophyta > Magnoliopsida > Myrtales > Myrtaceae > Syzygium > Syzygium syzygioides. The sequence continues at coordinate 28,730,270 of CM062247.1, forward strand.
TGCTTATTCTCGACCCAAGAAGATTTTATGCAATGCATTTCAATTATCAGTATTTAGGCATCCAGTATGAATCATTCCCAGGATTTTCTATTATTAGTTGAGGATGACAGTTGACTCCAGCATGCCTCTTCTAAACCCTAGTATAGTCTGAATAATCGAATCCCAAAAGAAAAATTTCAAACAGTTGGCATACTAAAATGCCATTTTATGCTGAAAAGGGGTATTAAGATCTACCAACATTCTTTGATGTTTTAAAGTGTATTGATGCTATTTACTTAAAATTAAAAAAACCAGCAATAAGAGTTGTGATGTTTAATTGTGGGCGTTTAATGTAGTCCACTTGAATTGTTGATACTGGCCAAAACATTGGCTTGGCAATGTGTGCTCCTCTATGAGATTTGACTTGTCGTCAAGTGTTGAATGCCATAATTATATGCTATTCTACTGTATGCCTTCTCTGTATTCTAGACATTAGTTTTTTCCATGGTCTCATGTTTTTTGTGGGTTCTTTTTGAAGGATTTAATATTTTGGGGCCGTGTATCCATCAAAGATGAGTCCATATCTTGCTGGCATTCTTGTTCCTCTTGTAGTTAGCCTTATCTTCCAAAATTCAAAGAAAGGAAAGAAGTGGGGATTGCCTGTTGAAGTTGGTGGAGAACCTGGGTATGCAATTAGAAACCGTCGTTTCACGGCCCCAGTAACTAGTTGGTGGGAAGGAATCTCGACTCTTGCAGAACTTTTTGAACAGTCATGCAAGCAGCACCCAAACAAACTGCTGCTTGGAACTCGGAAATTGATTGCACGTGAGACTGAAGTTACTCCAGATGGAAGATCATTTGAGAAGCTTCACTTGGGAGACTATGAATGGCTAACATATGGCAGAACATATGAATCTGTGTGTAACTTTGCCTCCGGTTTGGCACGGCTAGGACATAAAAGAGGAGAACGTGCAGCAATCTTTGCTGATACTAGAGAAGAATGGTTTATAGCATTGCAGGTGCTTGTCTTTTAACTCACCAGATAGTCTAACACGTCATATTTCCTCACTTTTGGTTCAGTTACGCAATTTTTACAATAGTACTCCCTCCGTTTCTCCTTAACATTCATAATATAATGGTTACAAGACAAATGGAAGATTTTGGCCAAAAAAAAAATGGAAGATTGGTCTCTGAGTTGTTTACATCGCTACAACCATTTCATCAGTTTGTGCATTGCAGTTGTGTAGGCCTGCAGACTATCTGTGACATTGTAGAAATCTTATTCTGTCGCTCGTTTTTCCCTTTGTTAGGGCTGCTTTAGACGGAATATAACTGTTGTTACTATATATGCTTCCCTGGGAGAGGAGGCTTTGTGTCATTCGTTGAATGAGGTACTCTCTCTCTCTCTCTCTCTCTCTCTCTCTCTCTCTCTCTCTCTCATATTTGATTCCCTCTTCTTTCAAAGGAGTCTTGAAGCAACTGAAAGAAAGTGTCTCATGTGCATTAAGACAACTTTTTTTCTACGGAACCAACATGTAGTTGTTTGTAGGTGATTCCAGAAGGATAAATGTGGTAGTTGTTATGGAAAAGGTTGGGTAAAGCTGTAATTTCTTTATGGCGATTATAATAATGTGATAATGGATGTTGTCAATGTATATAAGCTTGTTAAGGTTTAAAATCAAAATTAAAGCACATGAGTTTTCTTCTCAACATCAAGTTGCTTCACTTGTGTGAGTGGCACCTCGCTATCTTCTCTAATTAACTAGTTTCATGATTCTTCTCCTGTTGACATGATTTTCATCTATCATTACAAACTCTAATTGTGCAGTAAATGGAACTAATATCTAAAAAGCCAGGCCCATCAGGCCCAAAATAAAATTTGATTTTCATTGTCTAAAACCCTTGAAGACAATGGATTTTAGGATCATTTCTTTTTCTCATTCAACATTATCGTACCTGCATGTGAGATGAAGCTGACAAACACTCTGCTAATTTCTCATCGAAGTCCTGACGGCAACATTAATCATGAATTGGGATTCCAACTTCATGAGAGGACTTGGCAGTTTTTTTCTCTTAGATAATAATCACCAGAAAGTGCTTCACTAGCTTTTTGAATGTTTTTGTAGACGGAGGTAACAACTGTTATTTGTGGCAAAAAAGAGCTAAAGAAGCTCGTAGATATTTCCGGACAGCTTGATACGGTGGAACGTGTTATATGTATGGATGATGAGGTACCTTCTAATGATGCATTGGTTGACCGGAGCACTAGCTGGATCATCAGATCTTTTTCTGACGTAGAAAGAATTGGCCGAGAGAACCCTGTTGATGCTGATTTACCACTCTCTTCTGATGTAGCTGTCATAATGTATACAAGTGGGAGTACTGGTTTGCCTAAGGTTAGTAAGGCATTTACTTTTTCCTTCGGGGCATAAGTAAACTAATTTTGTTATCCAAATATTGTGCTACATCATTAATGGTTTCTTTTTTTTGGCTGGTGCATTTTAATCTGCTGCAATATTTTACTGTGCATGTAGACCTAATATGTGAATGGAGCCTGCTTCTTATAATTTTTTAGTTGCACCGAATTGATGCTTTTCTTTTATCTTCGGCAAGGGTTCAAGCCTCGCATGCAGTAGAAAAATGTCTGATTGTACTGTGTATAGATTTGCTGCTTCAGATTAATAGTTTGCTAACATTCCATGTTGGTTATTGTTGGATAATATCTAGTTTATCATATAAAATCGTTCTCAATGTCCATACTATATTGATTCTGCCTGAGCCGCTTTTACTGAAGGATAAAGGTGCTGAATTGAAGTTGGTCCCCGCTAAGTGTAGAAAAATCAATATTTCCATCCAATTTACAACTGCAGATGCATATATAGAAACCAAGATACATATTAGCGTTTTGTTCAAATAGTGACCTAGGATACTTTTCCAGTGCAATGTCAAATGTACGAGAGAAGTATAAAATATTTTCTTTGTTACCATTTATTTTTCTTTTGAGTTTGTGGGCAGATTTTTGGCTGAGAATGTAACTTTTTACTTAGTCATTGCTGCATACCTACCAACAATGTGGATGGTGCTCTCTCCAATTATTATGCTTCTTCAAATTTGTTACGGTATGCAAGATACTGCTGACATACAAGTCAATATAGCTAGTGACTTGGTATCGGGATTTATATCTATGCTTACAGTATGAGCACTATTATCAGACATATTCAATTTGATCTCCTGATTTTGCCTTCTTTCTTTCATACTTCATGCAGGGAGTAATGATGACACATGCCAATGTGCTGGCTACTGTTTCTGCTGTAATGACTATTGTTCCTGGCCTGGGAAGCAAAGATGTTTACCTGGCATACCTTCCCCTGGCTCACATCCTTGAATTGGCAGCTGAGGTATCTCATCTGCCAACTAATAAGTCACAGACTAGTGTCCTTTTTTGGGTATTCTTTCTCTTATCATGATAAATTTTTGATCAAGTATTTCGGAATTGGTTTCTATGCACACTATAGAATGTCATTGCTGCCGTGGGAAGTGCAATAGGCTATGGAACTGCAATGACTCTTACTGACACATCAAGCAAGATAAAGAAGGGAACGAGAGGGGATGCCACTGCCTTGGCACCGACAGTGATGACTGCTGTCCCAGCAATTCTTGATCGAGTGCGAGATGGGGTGCGGAAGAAGGTTTGTCACTTTTGTTTCACTACCTCTTTTGATTGTTTTTAGTGTTACTTACAAGAAAATCTGGGAGAATGACCAAAATTGCACCTTTACCCATTAAAAAGGAATATTCATTATGTGTGGCAGTTACTGGACCTTTCCATTTACTGCAGCTAGATTCAAAGGGTGGATTCTCCAAGAGACTTTTTGATTTAGCATATGCTCGTCGGTTGTCTGCTATAAATGGCGGTTGGTTTGGAGCTTGGGGCCTTGAGAAGCTTCTATGGAACTTTCTGGTGTTCCGGAAGGTTCAAGCAATTCTTGGAGGTCGTATCCGCTTCATACTTTCTGGAGGCGCTCCTCTTTCTGCTGATACCCAAAGATTTATCAACATATGTCTCGGGTTAGTATTATCTTCATGACTGTGATGACTGATGAATTTTCTTGTGAGACTTGCCTTTTTTATCTCTAGGCTTCGCATATATGCATTTTTCTGGACACTTTACCTCATCTACTTGTCACTGTTTGGTTGCTTTCTATATTAAAATTCGTGTTTGGGGAAGCTTTTTAACTATAAAATGAATTTCATTGGTAACAAGCTACAAAGATGCAATCTTCTGTTCTTTGCTCACAAATCTTAAAACAAAATGACAGCTGCTTACATTGAGCATCGGAAAGGTAACTGGTGGTTGTCATGGATCACCATTTCTCCTGACAAATATAAGATGAGAATATCCAAATATAGGTGGTGCTTTCATCTCCAGCTATAATTAGCAGTGACAGCCAAAACATATAGATGTCTGCCAGTTTGGGCTGGAAGAATTTAGAAGGTTGTGGCTGGCCAATCTCCAAATGAATGCGAACACCTTTTGGGTGTGATGCTGAGTGTTGATGGGCCTAAGTGTTATGCAAGCAGTAGCTTAGGTCTGATAGTATCTCGCATCTGGATGCCCTTGACCTGATCTCCGATTCTCCTGAATTTGAATGAGAACCAACATAGATAAGTTTTGGAAGTTCAAGTTGTGTCAAGGCTCTATTTTGCTGTCTAACAGATGAGGCGCATGGGCTTGTCAAATCAACTGCCCTTGAGCTACAGGTGACCTAGCTCTGATGGTTATGGCTTCTTAGCCTAGATAAATTTCATTCATCTTTCTTTTACAGTGGAAGTCACTGAGAAAGTTATCAGTTTTGTCTCTGTATTATTCGTGATGATTACCTCTACAATGTGTGATAAATTACACTTGGCTGGTTTAAGTCATTTGCATCCAGCGCTACTTTTGTTTGTGGAGGAATTCTATTGATACATGGAGAAGAGGTTGAACTTGAACATTTCATAAAAAATATTGTCTCTCACAAAGTTAGCTTGTCTTTTTTAAGCTGACACATTAGGTCCCTTGATGAGTTAAACTGTAATTGACCTGACCTGACTTGATAATTTGTTCAGTAGAGCAGATGGAGAAGATATGTGTATTACCACAATGAAATGACATTAAGGAGCGTGGCTTTTGCCCTTGTGTTGCTTTTTGCTTCAATCCAGCTGATAATTTTCCTTCTTACATACAGACTGTTAGCCCATTTTAATGTCATCTTGAAACTGATGCATTGTGTGACTTATAACTGGAGTCATGGAAAACAAGTATGAAGAAAGATCCTTAAAAAAAACATGTCAATCTGGGCACAGATAGGTGACTTGAAGAAAGATCCTTAAAAAAACATGTCAACCTGGGAACAGATAGGTGACTTGCCTTCCATGTTCACTTGCTTACAGCAGACTTACTGGGACCAGATCTTCTCGTTAATGCTTTTTCTAGTTTCTGAAAGCCTACTTGCTTATTACTTTTCGTAACGTCACATGCTAAGTTTGCAATGGTTTCAAGGGCTCCCATTGGTCAAGGGTATGGACTCACAGAGACTTGTGCTGGCGGGACATTCTCAGAATTTGATGATACATCTGTGGGCCGTGTTGGCGCTCCACTTCCTTGTTCATTTGTTAAGGTAAGGAAAATGTGCTGGAGAATGTCTTTGGAAAATATACTGGAGAATTGCTTTCTTCAACTGTGAAGATGAGCTCTCAAAGCTGGTCAGACCTTAAGGAGTTCAAAATTACTTCTTGACATGAATTTATATTAAATCTTTTGGCATGAGAAAAGATGTTTGGGATATTCATTTGAAGTTTATCATATAGTAACTTCAACTCTTCCTGGTAAGCATACTGTTGTGACTTAAACTACACTGGAATCAATAATGCAACCTTGTCCCTTGTTGTATCCCCTTTGTGACACCGGCTCCCTTGACCTTAGTCATCTGATTAGTGGTTTAGTCAGACAATGATGTGAAGAAAGTAACAGGACAGTTGGCAAGCTCATTTTTTCTCAGTTTCGCTTTATCAATGCAGAATCTGCCCTGCTGTCCCTCACCCTAAAGGGACTATGGGATTAATTCTTTTAATAATTACTGAATACCAGATTAGAGTTTGCCATCCTGAAGTTCTTAGTCACTTGTACACGCTACTTATTTACTTAAATGTTGTCTACTTCGAAATATATTTCTGCAGGTTTTGTAATTTACATGGTCATAGAGGGTATCCGGCTTTCTTAGCTGGTCATCAGTTTCCTCTATGTTTTGCTTTTCAAGTATAATGAACCGTGCATTGATAACATAAACTGGAATTTGAAAAGGGTGCATCCCTTTGATATCTCTACCTACAGCCTACAGGTCAAAATGCTTTCTATTGTGAATGGCCATTGTTTTTACATATAACCATTCCACTGTCTCTTTCACATCCATCCATACGTTATCCATGTATTTTTCATGCTTCTCTTTGCTCTAAACACTTTAAACGTGTGGAGCAAGTAATGATACTATCTACAATGTGTAGCTTAACATAGGATGTGATATGCTATGTAGTCATGACACTCTGCATGATCTATGTTTAATTCATTTTCACATATTTAGTGACATGAAGAAAGTATGAAATGTTGATATTCTCTGTTTCAGTTAGTAGATTGGCCCGAAGGTGGATATCTAACAACTGATTCACCAATGCCTCGTGGGGAAATAGTAGTTGGTGGTCCGAATGTTACACTTGGTTATTTCAAGAATGATGGGAAAACAAAGGAAGCATATAAGGTAGTCTTTCTAGTATAAGTGAAATTTCATGGTCTGAATCCCATTTCCTAATTACATGTTAAAGGAAATTTGATTGTTGGAATCCTTAATTGGTGAAATGTTTTCAATTTAAAGGTGGATGAGAGAGGAATGAGGTGGTTCTACTCAGGTGACATAGGACAATTCCATGCTGACGGTTGCCTTGAGATTGTTGATCGCAAGAAGGATATAGTTAAACTTCAGCATGGCGAATATGTCTCCTTAGGGAAGGTATGAATTTTGAACTCTCACTGATGAATTTATTTTCATCAAATCTTCCTCAGGTACTAATCTTGCTTAATCTATAGGTTGAGGCTGCGCTGGTTGTGAGCCCATATGTAGACAATCTAATGATCCATGCTGATCCTTTTCATAGTTATTGTGTGGCTCTTGTGGTGGCATCACAGCCTGCAGTGGAAGAGTGGGCTTCAAAGAAATCTGTTCCTTTCTCTGATTTTGCTGAACTTTGTGAGAGGGAAGAAACAATAAAGGAAGTGCATTCTTCACTTGGCAAGGTATACTCCTTTCTCAGAAGAATACTTGCATGTGAGATTTTCTTTTCCTAAATATAATTGGTGTAGATGGCCAATAATGGTAGTGGTTGTCGACTTAGGGACTCATTATTCAATTGAACTGTAATTGTAAGCATCACACCTTTTTTTTCACCTTTAGATGTTCTAGAGCTCACGAATTCTTTCTTCTTAGTTTATTTTGTTCAGCTGTTCGCACCCTCTTGGTTTTCTATCAATGAAATCTTGTTTTGTAACTGAAAAAAAGATGCTAGATACATATTTTACAAAGTGAGATTGGCCAAATAGAGGTGGAGGGATAAAAAATAGAAACTCCATGTAGTAATTCCCTGTTCTTAGGCCATACCGATTAGCTTGTGGTAGGTTATGCATGGACATACTAAGTGCTAGTAAATGCGACTCAATTTTAAGCTGGGTTTTATTTATGCAGGCAGTCTTGTCTAATGAGCAATAATGCAGCTTAAGAATATTATTATGAAAAAAAATTCATTTGAATGATTAGCCTGTTTGATATACATGATGAGCTTTCATTAATGACAATGCAGCCTCTTCCTTGAGTGTATTCACTTTGTCCTATCCTATTCCTAATCTCTTCTGTAACTTCATAATTGACAGGCAGCCAAGGAGGCACGCTTGGAGAAATTTGAGATCCCGGCAAAGATTAAATTGCTTCCAAATCCATGGACTCCCGAATCTGGACTAGTTACAGCGGCTCTCAAGCTCAAGAGAGACATCGTCAGAAAAGCATTCTCAGAGGACCTCTCTAAGTTGTATGCCTGATTAATGTACTAATGCACGGGCTGGTTCTTACAGAATCTTCAATGGCTCAGTGTGATGTCAAGATCTTTCTCAATTTTGCTCTTTTACTCAATTTCATACCTACTGTCTTGTCAGCAATCTCTTCTGTGACAATAGGGCACTGTGCTAATTTTGCTGGCTGAGTAAAGTGTAAGCTATCACACCAGATAGAGTTTACATAGCTTCCCGGGATTTGTTATTGCTGTCTTATAGAAAGAAAAAATACTACAACTATGGTTCTCACTTTCCCGACCATCGCCATTTATATTGATAACAGCATGAACTCAAGAAAATTATTCTCCTCTCGGTTCACTACTTATTGGACTTCTCCAGATTGAACAAATCCTATTGCTTGCCGTCTATTTGCTTTTTGCCCCTTCTGGCACAGTAATGCGTGTCATCGTAGAAGGTAGAAAGAGAGAGCTAAATCCTTGTCAGCTCAAAAAATTACCAAGTCATTCCTTTTTTTTGGGTATAATTTTTGGATGTTTAGAGAGTATTACATGGCGGTATCAGGTATACCTATATAAATGATAGCTACCCCGCTCTCCCATTGTCTGCATCGCGGAACCACCTTGTTTCTCATTGGTCTAGGAATACTACCGCGACTCTTGGAAAATCAACTGACCATTTTTTTCTGCGTGTTGATATAACAAGTCATTAAGAATCGGAAGCATAAGGGAGGGAGACACGATTCGCTTGAATGAGTTCCTTTGGCACAAGACGTGCAGTCTGAAAGTTCCAACTTAATGTGTTAATCTCTTCTCTTTCATAAGATCAAAAGCATTTTGTTTTCCCTAGGCTGAGCATGCACCCAAACAATACATTGCCTTGTAATGAACGTGATCGAATTTTGAACAGTCTGCTAGTCCATAGAACATTGCCTGTGCTGTCCTCATATGTTCGAGCAAATGAAATCACATTGAGGAAGAGATAGAGGCTATGACATTTATGCGAAAGGCGACGTGGAACTGAATTCCACTAGCATGGGCTCATATCAATGCAAATGCAGCTGCTGTTTTATGCTAGGTGAGTGGTAGCCCATTTCCAAGCCGGTTTACCTCTGTAGGCAAAGCCACACACAGCTCAGCAGAATGTGAAGGAGGAAAAGGAGGGAAAAGGAAAGGAAAGAGAAAAATGAGGAGAGGAAAAGGTGAAAGGAGGGGTGGGGGGGGGGGGGTAGGGGAGTACCCATTTAAGAAGTTTTTGAAGGTGTTGGTTGGGAAGAAAAGGGGAAATTGGTGTTTGGTTGAGGAGGAGAGAAAGGGAGAGACCCACATTCAACTCTGGTCCATGATGTGAACTTGACCTGAAGCCAACGAAAATGGAAACAGCACCTCTCTCACCCCCCCATGTGACCCAGTTAGCTTGTTTGTTTCCATCACTTTTGAATCCCTCCCCTTTTCGAACTTTGTTTCATTGACACTCCTTTCCCCCCCACCCCTCCTCACCTTCACCCCTACTCATTGCTTTTTTGACTCTCTCTCTCTCTCTCTCTCTCTCTCAACATTGTCATGGACGTGAAAGCTCCAATGAGAATTTTACTCGAAAGTATGGTGGTCCATTTGGCGATGCTTTCCGCGACAAGCGTTTCTTTTTCTTTTCGATGCGGGTTTGACGCGAGACGAAGGAAATTCCACTGTTATCTCAACTGCTCTGCAGATTGCACCATGAAGTTTAAGATAAGGTTACTCGTTATCTGATCATTTGGCCTTAGTCATAGAACTGATTGTGAGGTGTACTGGAAGATTTCCACTGCGTCTTCTTTCGGTAGGGCCTCGAGTTTGCTCCGTTGCTTTAATGCCCGCTTTTTCGGACAGGACCCCTCTGGTCCCTCTCTTGTGAAGGGTGAATCCAACAAAGATGGAAACTGTGCGCAAATCTCTTCTCCGATCGTGTCGTTCACGTGTTCCTTGCAACAAAGTTCCCATTTTTCCCGTTTTCCGCTTTTTCAGAATCGAGCCGAAAATGAAAGGGAAGGAACTTTTCAAAGCTGCCATCACTGCCTCGAGTTCTCAGCACCAAATTTAGAATCCGATGACGATGGCCATTTCGGATTTGGACACGACGGACGAGATAACATGACCATGGCCAAGGTTGTTGTGGGAAATGTGAATATAACATGACACGAGAACCATCGATTCAGAACTGTACAGGACGGGACTCAAATTGTTCCAGGAATGCTTCGGAGTCGAAACAACAGCGCATGATGGCACAAGTTGTTTTCACTTCCATTCAACAAGGGATGGGTGTGAGTATGGTCAGCATGGTGGTAATGCTTGGTATTGAGTCTTTTAACCCATTTTTAGTAATCAAGTTGGTGTAGAACTCCATTCTCACTCGTACCACATTCCAAAATCTTATTGATTACTTCAACTTAAAAAATTAATGTATATTTCTTGTGCATAGTTTATTTCAATGTTCGAAGTTGGTAACTTAGAAGTAGACCATTTAAGGCGGATTCCATTTTTTATATTATCCAAGAGCGTGGTGTGGGATTCGGCATTCGAACCCCTGCAAACCCCGCGAATCGGTTTATTACAAAGTTTTAATTTGTACGGGTGGCTCTGATTAGAGCAGTTTGCACAGCAGACACAGTTGATAGGATTTGAATATGCAATCTCCAAGTCTTGAGGTGAAAATCCTCTAACGTCACCAACCGCAGCAACCTATTGTCAATGCCCAATTTTTTTTTTTCTGTTTTTAACGATTTAGCATTCTATGCGTATCTCAATGGACTTTATTTGAAAAGTAGTAACTTGAAAAGGTAGAATGTAGATGGATTAACCTATCATGTCGCAAATTTATTTCTCAAGTTGATTTTAAATGATCTCTATATTGTGCGCATGCATATAACGAGTTTGGATGGTTTTTTATGTCTTGAAAAATATAGGAAGATCCTAAGTGCCATTAACTTAGAACTCCATTTTTGCTGCTTTCATGTACTCATTCGAAACTTTAGCGGTCAATCGATGTGAAACATATGCATGACATTTTTATGAACTTAAGAATAATTTTACGAACATAATTTATACTTTTCAAAAGTCTAAGTTACATCAGAACACCGTCAGACAGCAAGACTATCATATGTCACTTAACCAATTGATAAATCACAATTAGAAACCCATGTTCCTCTCTCTCAATGATATGGCATCACATTAGTTCCGAGCACCAATTTCATGCGACTTGCCAGCAAAATTGACGGAATGTGATCAAAGGACTCGATTGTACAAATTGAGAAATTCAGGTGCTTGATTACATAAATATTTCGATGAGCTAATTACGTATTTAGCAAGAGTTATGGGATTCGAGATGCACTTAAAATGCCAAAAAAAAAGTCAAGAGTTGTATTTAGCTACTAGTTTCTATAGAAGGGCTATGTCTTCCTTTAATTTGTCTTGATTAGTGAATTACATGTTCATATGCAACTCATAGCCACCTCTAATCTCACAATTTAGTAATTGATAGAGAGACAGGAACGAAGGCTTTTAATCGTGATTTATTTGTGTGCACGAAAGTCAAATAAAAATTGAAAAAAAAACCTAAATAATCAGGTATGGGTGGATTGAAATTGCCACCAATCCAAAGCAGTAGAAGAGTTGCCTTTATACATGGAACTTTAGGCATGCCTAATTTTTGGAGAATCACTTTATATGCCAGATAAATCACGCGGCTATCACGTGGTGTTAACCTACCAATAAAAAAAAAATAAGTGTTTGTTAGAATGAAATTTCATAAGATCCGGGCGATGATGATTACTCGATCACATCACGTCGTCACCGTCGCATTGCATATCCATCGTGTAGAATACTTTCTCCGAGAATTTGGATATCTTCTTGTTTGCCTCGGCTTCTTCTTGTCCCGCCAAATGGCAAATATTTAAGAGTTCAATGTTCCTCGTCCTCTCTCATAATCACTGCATATGAGTTCTCAATGAGCATCGCATCGAAAAAACACGACTTGGGAAACATTTCTATTGTGACAATCTCTAATGCTCTATTTGGGGAAAGGAGAGAAAATGTGGAGAACGAAAGATTCGAGCAGCAAATGTTTAAAAATTTTCCGAAATTAATTTTCGGAATTTTTTGTGAGAGGTGGGAGGTGGGAAAAACTGATGTAGTTGAGGGATTTGTCAAACATAGATTTTTAATGGTTGAATTCCAAAAAGTGTAATTTACGTTTCTTTCTTGGTCCTAAGCCTAGAATTAGTTGGCATGATAAGGAACTCACATGGATTTGGCCTTCAGCTACATCAGGCTGTAGGTTGATGTGATCAGATCTTCATGCTTAAACCGGAGAATTATGGTCGAATGCTGCGACTTTTTGCTGGTTCTCCGACCAAAATTGCAACTTTTTCGGGCTCTGCTAGCTGCTACTCTTCCTCTGGTTGTTCTTGGACATTGAGTTGTATTGAGACCTGTGGTGGATGTGGTCTCCCCCTTCGATTTGTTTCGATGAAAAAATCCAAGCTGACTTCGGAAAGAGAAGAGAGAGCAACAGATCGAGGGCGTCTTCTTTCACGATCTTCTTCACCTCGATGTCCCAAACTAAGCATAAATAATAGGGTATAAACTTGGCGGGTGAATCAAAGCCGAGGGTTGGCTCGTCGAGCTAAGTCGTAGAACCGTCAAATGTGTGGGTCGGGTCGGAAGTGGTGACGTCCAAATTCATGCGTTTCCATGCAATATAAATCTAGTAACTTATACGTGACTCGACCCATATTACTAAATTACTTTCGTATATAACCAAATCTAAGAAAATTCATACTCAAATTGAGGTGAGAGCACTGAGCGAGTGATGGCGAGATCGGGTGAGGGCGAAAGAGAGTAAAGAGAGAGTTATAAAGATGAGTTAGGTTTAAAAAGGTTGTGAACACATTTAATACTCGCATTATTTTGAGTATTACCATTTTAAACCCATTTATGACTCATTTACTGAATATATAACAACTCGGCCCATCAAATATAGTTTCTATTAAATCCCCACAGCTATGGCCTAGATGAGTTGCCTCTTATTACCCAAAATCACTCTATGACAAATCTATCCGGTTTGAACGGACTTTAACGGTTATTTCGCGTGTCAAAATTCTATACATTTGCATCTTTTATATGAACGGACATGATTATTACCACACGTAACATGTAAAGAGTATTATAAATATTTACTTAATTATTAAAAAGAAATATTCGAAAAGTGTAAAATGAAAAGGAATTAGTTATCACTTAAACATTTTAATTAAAAATCATAAGTAATAAAATAATTTCCCAATTGGATAAAATCCAAAATATATATATATATATATATATATATATATTTTCTTCATTCCTCACTAAAGAGTCTTTTTTTGTTCACATGCAATAGACATAAATTAATAACTAATAATACGATCATGTAACATGTCTTCATGTTCCCAGTGTATGTGCTACCCTGGAGAATAAAAATAATATACGGAATCATCTATTTTATATTATCAAGATAAATTCAAAATCTCGATAATATCCAACAATCGATCATAAATAGATTTTATCTGTGTAGACGTCATAAAATATAAAATCACGTACTCTTCGTAATAATTTTGGCTATCAACTAAACTACGATGAGTCGATTTTCAAAGCCGTGCGACGCACGGGACTTCAACTGGTACAATCTAAGTGACAAACTTTATATAAAATCTGCTTTGGATACAAAAACAAAAGAATCAAAAAAGAAAAAGAAGAGAAAAGGAAGTTTTTTTGGCTAAAAAGAAAAAGGAAAAAAGTTGTCAAAGAAGAAAGGGAGACGAGCCAAAGCTTCATCAAAAAGAACTTCCGCATTATCAGGAATCATTCTTCTGGAGAAAAAAGAAAATATATTGCAATAAATCTGTTTTCTTTTTCTAAAAGGGCACTAGAGTCAAGCCAAAGTGTGCCCAAAACCTGCTTTTGTTTTGTCATTTATATTTATATTTTTCTCACCCTCCACACTACTTTTTCTGCAAATGTATTCTTTATTTTTCTTATTTTCCTTTTCCCTTGCTTTCTATGGTCCACACTCCACAGGAAGCAGTCTTAAGGTTGCAAAGTTTGACTTAATCCCACAACCTTCGCCCATTAAATTATCCTTCTTTAGTCAGTCTTTATTGACATGTTTCAAACTTCCACCAAAATTTGACCTTAGCTTGAGAAGAAAAGCACGGATTCAACCAAATGTTCTAAAAAGACTGCCTCATGGGTACAGTCTAGTTCAGCTTCATTCGACTAAACAAAACCCTAAAATCGAACCAGTCTCTGCAAGTTCCGCCATTTTCTTGGATTGATGATGGTTATAATTCCCGATATATATTACAATGACAAGGAAACTTTTATGGTACGCTTATTGCTCCGTACAATTATACTATACTGCTTTAACTAAATATGAAAGCATCGTAATACCTCGTAAGATCGTCGTGCGAGAAGATAACGTGGTACAATACTTTGCCTTAGAAGTACCTAATAAAAAGCATATGAAATGCCCTTTTTTTTTTATGAGATGTCATGATGACGACTTTGAGTAGACGTAAATCGTCTCTCGAAGGAGGGGATCGAATGATGAATTTTCCCTGGATGGAAATGCAAGTTGTGTCTCGACATTATCCCATGATAAAGTGCAGCTAAAAACAGATCCAAGACGAGGGTCCAACTTTGACCGCCACCCTCCCAGGGAAGACCGGCGTGAACCTTGAACCAGACGTGTTCTAGATGCAGCAAAAGATCAGATTGTTGCCGTTAACATTGGAATGTTTTCACGCTAAAACATATCATGAGCAAAACAAACAAGCGAATTAGGGTTACTGCACTCATGTGACTCCTCTGCAAACATCGCAAATCTGGCTGCCTCCTAAGAGGGGGGTCAAAGATGAAACAGTGTCTACCTAACCTCCCCACCTCGTTGCAACCGAGGCACACAGTACAAACCAGTAAAAAAGACAAATGAGAATTCTGCTTCGGCTGGTAAAAAAAGGAGAAATTTTGCCTCTGGATTGTGGCCCTAACGCCTTGGCCTTTGCCCCATCTTTATCTCTCCCGAAGATAAAATATTCCCTTCCTTTTTCCATCTTTTCTATGACATGGGTATCGATATCCAATGCATTGTAATCGGATTAAGTTTCTCAAACCGTCTCGTTCACATGTATCGATTATGACTCTTAAGTATTAGAAAAATATATATGACTTTCGAGATTGTTATAAATAGACAGAAATTATTATTTAAATGCAATATTAGAAAAGGGTGCGTGATCCGTCGCATTCAAATTTATTTTCGTAGACTAAAATTACATTTTCCATGTTTTTAAGTAATTTTTGTGGGCCGCAGTGTGGTGATGAACTGACCGACTTCTATGGGCACCGTGTTTCATCCCAATATAAATGAAGCAGCTCATAAGTTCTTGGACTAATCTCTCTCTCTCTCTCTCTCCCTCGCACATTAAGCTTCAGAAAGCAGAGCATGAATGACTACAGAGAAGGCAACTCGACATGCTGTTATTTCCATCCTCAAGAAGTATTTGTTGGGGTTTGTCCCTCGTGCTTGAATGAGAGGCTTCTAGTTTTAGCAGCAAACCAAGCACACAACAACAATCACCATCACCACCACCACCACCACCATCATCCTCATCCTCATTCAACCAGAAGCAGCCATGGCCACAGAGCTCAGAGCCAGAGCAACAACCGCAACAAGAAGCCACCTGTTGTTGGTCTTCCTAAGATCTTTGCTCTTGGATCTTTCCTCAATCGCCTCGAATTCCGGCATTGGAAATCTGGTTCCATCTCCTATGAAGATGCTTCCCCTAGCCCAGAAGGTAAACTTTTCTCATTTCTTACGGTTTTTTTCCCTATCTTTCGAGATCCCAAAGTTTAAATCTAAAAAAAGTTTGCAGCTTTGCAAGTAGTGAATATGGGGGAGTTTTTTCTAGGACTGTCTTGTCTCTGCCATTGCCATGAGTTGCTGTGTTGTCTGGTGAAAGAAATTATTGCATGCATACAATGGATACAAGGAAATAAGGCCAAGTAGCTCACATTGGAAGCAGTGACACTTGGGGTTTAGTTTGATCTTCTGTCCTCTTATTTTTGTACAAGAGTGATTATTTTAGATTAAAATAGGATGTAAATCACTTTAGATCTGATGTGAAATTTGGTCTTACATACACATTCACTCCCTCAAAAAGAAGGTGGTAGAATTGCTTGGAGATTATAAAAGATAAATTAAAAAAAAAGGTGACTCCATTAAAGTGAACAGAGTTGGATGGTATAAGATGGGATCATTCAGGTCGGTGCACTGAGAACTCGAGGGGGACATGTTTACTGGGCCATGGCCAACATCCATTTGATGTCATTTCATCACCAATAATGTCTTGAACAGGGATACTTCCGCTATAAGTTTCATTATAATATTTTTAATTGGATGGATTGTGTTCTAAGTTTCTAATACTGAAACAGAAGAACTGTAAGCACACATATGCCAGCCTCTAGACTCTACTTGATTCATCATAAATTAAGATACTCATTTTTTTTAATAATCACTAAGAGAGTTCGTGATTCATGCAGATTCTTTCATATCAATCAAATTTGAAGACAATGGTCTGGCCTCATGGGAAAAGAACACAGCTTCAAAGGTGTCCTTTGACAATTGCAAGGCTTCATGGACTCAGAGCATGAGCAAGAAGACCATCACCGCTACCACAGCCAGTAGGGAAAGTACCAATAACAAGAGTGTGATTGAGCATGCCAAGCCCCGCGCCTCGCTGAGGTGGCGGAAGCGGATTGGCCACTTGTTCCAGCTCATGAGATGGAAGAGGTCCAGCAAGGGGAGTGTCTGCCACGTGGGCACCAAGGTGGAGGGAGTGAAGGTGAGGAGTGGCTGGATGAGGAGTCTCACAAGGAGGAGGACTAAAGAGTAGAAAGGAAACAGAAAGGGTTTCAAAAGAAAGAAAGAGTCCTCTTCTTTTTGGGTATTTTCTTTTGGGGCCTGCAGAGTGTGACTGTAAAGTTTGATACTATTGAGACCGACAGAGTCAAAGGATAGCTTGAGTAAGTGCTTTTCCTTTCTGAGTTCTCCAGATTCTTGTATATTTATCGAAAAACCCTTTGCTTCTCATGGTTGTAAGTAGTACAGAAAATCAGACAAAAAAGAAAAGCTGTATGGGGTTTAAAACGGCACATTTAATTTCTGAGATGTCATGAAAGGAATCATTTCGATTTCCTTTGAAGATATGGGGCAAAAGTAACCACGATGGTCCATGTGTACAATGCCAACGAGTGCTTGTCTCATAGTTGTCTTGATGGAGCAATACCACATGTCCCCTTCGTTAGAGAGCGCTCGAATAATTCCATGTTTGATTTTAAATTACTCATCAATGCAATGGACAGATGCCAAATTCCATTCTTTTAGTCTTTTGAAAATTTGACTGATGGACGTGAAGAATAATCATTTCACTGAAAAATTTCTCCACACGTGCAAAGTCCACTTAGGTCCTCTTTGTTGGGTAGTGCAAGTGCCCTTCACAAGGGCAATCTGTATTCTGAGGGGTTAAAGCTTGCAATATGGGACCAGAAGCTGCTGCTTGAGGACCACGATCGTGGGTTCAAATGGAGTGGACGAAAATGACAAGACATGAATGTGCACCCAACTCCCAACCACTGTCCAAAAGGAAGACGGCGAAGCCTAACGTGGATTCGTGTGGTTCATGCGGCGTGACTCCCCTAACCAGACTTAGGCAATATCTCACCCCTCATTTGGCTAATTAGGGGGGGAACCCCCATTTGCAAAGGTGCCGTGGCCCAAAAAATTTCCGAGAGTGCTGGGAATCATTGAGTCCCGACGTGTACGGGGAGATTGAGGTAAGCATCTGTTGACGATTCGAACCCCGTAAATTCTTATATGCTGAGACCATTTCCCTATCACGAGATTATCAGCTCAAGGGGCGACTAAGGCAGCTTGACAAAGAATCCTTAGTTGCATAGGTCTTTCATGCGAGTTCTGTAGGAAATAAATGGTTCTCTATACCAGAACGCAGTTCACTAAAGAACGAAACAATTTGTTTTAGGAAAACTTATGACAGATACTTTAACGAGGCTACAAAGGAACCTAAACGTTGGTAGACGTATTTTAAAAGAAAATACATTATATCTTTAATTTAAGTAGGAAATGTCTAGCTCCTATAATCAGGTGGCGAATTGTTTATTTTAAAGATAGCTGTAAATTAGCGTCGCATGGAAGTTATTGATGGACGCATAAAACATGTCTATATAAGGAGCTAGTGGCTCCTGGCTTGGCTAGGTTGAAGGCAGATATGGTTCTAAATTTAGGTCCACAACACTTCATACCCCATAAACATTAAATTTCACTTGGTGTCTTCAAATGCGTATAAAACCAACATTATAATCATCAAGATATCTCTCTTCTAAGAAACTATCACAAATTCGATTCACATAGGGAAGGAATCTCTAAACGGCTCGTGCTGGATTAAGTAGCTGCAGAATACCTCATATAAGGAGACTTCCTGTCTGATGCAATAGATTTATTTGATAGTGAAGCATGCTAAATGCTCCACTTTGCACTCAGTATGAGTTCTCCACCAGCATAGGAAAGATGGCTCGACTGTTTGCCAACTGAAACACATGACATGTTGGTGGGGTATTGAGTCACTTCCAGCGGTCATCTATTGTGAGGCCTATGACATTTAACAGTTTTTGCTCTATCACCCTGAGGGGGACTTATTAGACAAAACCAGCTAAATCTAAGGCTGGAATGAAGGTTGCCACAACACTCATAAGAAAAGGCAACTTGACAGTGACTAAGGGTTCTCTAGACAAAGAGACACCAAGTGAAAATGCTAAAGAATTCAATACCAGTAAATGTCATAAGGCCTCACATGGACGAGCACTAGAAGTGACTCAATACACCACCAACATCTCATGTGTTTCAGTTGGCAAACAGTCAGTCATCTTTCCTATGCTAGTTTTCTTTAGGGGATGCAATATATTTGTGAAGCATGCTAAAAAGCTCCGCTGTCGGCATCTTAATGGAATTGTGGTTACGAGCTCGCCAACTTGGACATTCAGATTACAAGTGGTGCGAAGTAGATATGGTTCAAGCGAAAACTTTCGTAACTGGTGTGAGATAGGTGACACCTATAGGAGGTTACTAGTGCTAGTCGCTCCTTTATTTCATTTTATCATGAAAAAAGTATCAACCGTATATCTAGAAAAGCTTGGTTCTTGCTTGTAACTTTTTCAATTTTCGGTAACTTTTTTCATATTTAACACCTTAAACATTTTTTAACAAGTACAACGCTCACACTTAAAATGATTAAAAAAATTGGCATTTTTCAAAGTGACAATGATTTTGACCTAGAGACATAAAATAGCGAAAGAGAAAATACAGCGCATAAGCCCTCACATTGGTCCTAATTTGAATGGCAAATAAACTGTATAGACTGTTGCCTCTTAGCACCCTATGTACCAAAAGAAACATATATTCTTCATCACTTTCCAATTCATTTGTAACAAGGCCAAGAACTCCCATTTTCTCAGTCTTGTGTTCTGTTTTGTCAGTACTGTTCTTCAAAAGGTTCTCTTTGCCCATGGAGAGAGAGAGAGAGAGAGAGAGAGAGACTGTATTTGGACTCAGGCCAAGGGACATGCATGTGCCTTTGCCAAGCAAGTCTTCGGTAGGGCAAAAGCTGGTCACCACCTATATCTTCTCCATCCAACCAGAGAGATCTAGAGATGGGATAAAGATAAAAGGGTCAGGACCAGAGCATGAAAGCCTAGCAAGAGCTTAGCTTTAGCTCCTTTTTCTTGTAAGATAACTGGAAAAGGAGCAAAGAAAAAAGCTTCTTTAGGGAGTGCCTCAAGTCAAAACAGCTTTTGGAAAGGCCATATCGTTTGGTCACACACATATCAAAGAGTTGATTTTCTTATCCACAGATCCAATTCCCAACATTTTTCCCGACTTATATAAATCTATATGGCCCTTGAAATGAAAGCTTTCTAGCTACCCCTAGTAGGCCTCTTGCTGCGCCATAGATTCTCATCTTATTTCTCTCCTCATAATAATTGGACTAGAACAGTCCACGCCACAAGATATTCTTTCTGATGCTAACAATAAAAAAATGTGGCTCACATTTTCTTATCTAGCCTTCTGATTAGTTCCTGATTTGAAATTTTGGAGTTACTTGCATTACCAACCCTAAATATTAGCCTCTTTTTCGGGTTAATTTGTTCGCTTATTGTTAATTGTTGGGTGAACCATGTTACCCACAACACATTGGCTGCCTTAGTGCTGTGTTGCAGTGTGCGTGTGTGCGAGAGAGAGAGAGAGAGAGAGGCACCATATATTTGCATGTGGCCATAACGGAGACAAAACAAATAAAAAAAGGGGGGCAACGTTGTCTCGTGACTCTTTCGCTAAAGGGAATGTTTGATTAATGGATTTGATGATTTGTCGGTCTGGTCGTCCTTTGACTCGATGATACGGGGGTTTAAAGGCTTAGTTATGGTTAGGAAGAAAAAGGGTAGAGTTAAAAATGGATGTTGGTGGTCTCCACTCGCATGCAATGTTGGTTCAGCCAAATGACCACAATCAATCAAGATCCGCCATACGACTATATGATCGTATTGTTCATCTAGGAGCGAGAATAAGAATGCATAATCACTGCAATACTGTAGGATTGTTATTTTCACGGTTCCAACAATTTGATAGTTCAACACTGAGGAAAGTCGATCCATAAAAGATAGAGTTCCGATTCGTCAACGACCCAAACGGCAGTTTACATATCAACAGGACGCGCACTCATGTGTGTTACGCACAAAGTATGAGTAACTACTGCAAGCGGCTATCAAACACGCGAATTCAATGCTCGATATGAGTCTAGACACCAACAGATCAAAAAGACCGAAAGTAACTGGAAATTGTTTCAAAAAAATTCAGGGACATTTCCCACTGGTCCATATCTCTGATAAAGGGAAGCATTTAGTGATTTCACCAACAAATTCTTATATGATGACTTGTATGCTACACGACCTTAACTTCACAAGGGTCAATTAAAATTTCATTCAAATCACTAGCTCCCTTCCAGTTCCTAAGCAGTAATTGTAGCCTAAATTGACAATGGAATCACATACCACTAATGATCTCCCAAGTTTCCAGAACCCTGCTAACTTGGAGGCTGTTCCATATGAAAAATATTGGCTCATGCAAACGCAACATATAAAACTGCAGTTTCTAAACAACATCGAATACAAAGTTCCGCGTCTACTCGTATCTTTCTCAGTACGTCTGGTGATTAAATTCACCAAATCCATGTCAGAAACACACTCGACATAACCACAAAACCAATATGCACATGTTGAAACGTGTTGATTAGCAAATAAATTAACAAATCACCCAAGTTAGAGGACTGAAGAGAAGCGTGCATCACGTACTACACCCCTGCACGTTCTTTACATAATTTCCTAGAGGATATGATTGGACAGAACTTCAACTCGAGATCCAGTTTTCCCCACAGAAGCATAGTGATATCCATTGCCATATGTAGCATCTATAATATTGATTAGGAAAAAGACAGATCAACCCTCAAAGTAGCAGCATCACTTCACAAATTCACGGGTAAAAATTAAACACAGCTTAATCATTCAAATACCTCAGTTCCCAGCATCCAGTATTCTTCGTATTCTATACACGTAATCCCTTATTACAAATGGGAAAAATACAAACATGACAGTAGCATTCTACCTTTAGACAGGGAAAAACTCTCAGGTCGTTTACATTGACTTGATCCAACCCAATGGGCATCGTATTTATCATAAAAAAAGGGACATTGACGATCCCTCAGAGGACGATGGCTGTAAGGCACGGATTCTTACGTCATATTTACGATGACTAGGAACTTCACTGGACGAAAATGATTCTAGTCCATCTGATACAAGCGGATCAGATGAAGTAATTGAATCATATGCAATTCCAATATGGTTGCCACACTTGCGGCAAAGAAGTTTGGTTCTCTGCCTAAACAAACCCCATGATTGTTTCGAGAAGAAGGGCATGCACTGCCGCTCATTAACCAGCGTAAATCTACTCTCATCAACATTACAGAACGATATGATCCCTTTCTTTATGGACTTACTGTACTTACTTCCAATTGTCGATATGTTCCGATTTAAGGAGCTGAGGTTTAGCTTGTATCCGCAAGAGCCACAGCTGCATAGAAAAAAGAGAATATTAAAAACAGCTTTTTTGGTTGCCTTCCTATCCACACCACATCAGAATGATCAAACATGTTCCATACGTATGCATGATTGTGTGCAAGGAGACATGCATGCAAGGGTGTGCACACGTGTGTAGTAAGTGTGGTGGTAGAATGATAAAACTGAGATTGAGACGAAAAGTGTAAAAATATCACATGTGATAATTTATCATGTGATTCTGATCTCCATTCTTAACAAGAGAGTGAACTTCATTTTGAAAATGGAGGAGCTCCCCAATCTTTTGCTCATAGATTAAAGCCAAATTTTCAGGAACTTGATAAATAAAAACCGAGAGAGATTAAGAATAGTGCCATTATTTGCTCAGGATTAAAAAACAGTGTCTATCATGCAGAAAAGTCAAATCAAATTTCTCAGGAAAAGGCTAGCAAACACTTTCCTCATCCACTATGATTACAAAAATTCTAACCCTATTAAGAATCTCAATAGAAGAATTTCATCCCAAGTACCGTAAGAGACATAAACATCTAGTTTATACAAATACAGATGCTTGTACCCTCACGAAGCAGTAATAAACTCCTGACCATGTAACAATTTTTGCAAATAATTTGCTTCCTTTTGTAATATCTTAAGATGACCACTACTCATTGCATTATCAGTTGTTCAAAGTTCAGCAACCCAGAATCCGCGGTTGAAAAACAAGTTTAAATAAAGAAATTGATTCAAGACAGAACAATCACACAAAAAATTAGGGAGGCACATTCTTGGACCATTGCTAGTAAGTCATTCATGCGAAATCACAGATGAATAAATGATTGCGATGCCCTTGTTTTAGAAATACAACTACATAACACAAAGTCGACAATGGCCGAGAGTCAAGAAAACATGCTTAAACATAGAGCTCTAATTCTTAAGGATTAGTTATGTAAAGATGGAAATTTTCATTTTACAATACAAGCAAACGGTTGATCATGCATACGCTTGAAACTAGAGGCAGACCAAGGGCCTAGTGCACCTGCACCCCCAAAACCCTCTCCCTACCCCGGGGTAGAAATTTTTAGGCATCATGTAGTCCTATTCAGATATTCGGGCAAAACTTTAATTTCAGCGCCTCACACTCAAAACAATACTCCTGCCATTCGAAATCACATATTTACATAAAGAGTCGATATTGGGCAAATCCAGGAATTGCTCCGTGGAATATTCATTAAAAGAGCAGTAAGCAATTCGAATTGAGAGATACTACAAACGATGATCTCAAGATGTCACAAAAGTAGCATCAACATTACAAGGGAATTCAGCTAACAAATAAGTTGAAAAGGTTCTGCGGGAACATGGCTTATCAGCTGAGCAGGCTCCCATTTCGCCAGTTCAATCTCAAAACTCAGCTGGGTGATAAGCAGAGCTCGAGAATTGGCTTATCCTCAGCGAACCATTTCTCCAATCTCTGTGAGATGAAATAGTCAAGCATCTAGAGTCAACCGAAAACGATCGATCAAGTTCACCACAACTTCAATCAATCGCACCGTATTGACACCGCACCCTTCCACGAACGAACACAAAGCCCCTTCTTCACACCCAGCTCATTCACCATTCCACGAACGAAAAGCAACCCCCTTCTTCACAACCCGAAAACAAAACGAAGGGAAAAAAAAAGACGAAAACTTTGCAATCTTCCGACAGCTCAAACGAGTCCCGGATTCCCCCGAAACCGACCCGTCATATCAGAGAGCCTCACGCGGCAATTCAATCGCCGACCCATCAACCAACTCGAAAGCGAAATCGAAGGCGGACAATGCGAAGCCCAAGGAGGTAGGGAAGGAGCTGAGTTGGTACCTGTAGCTGACGTCTCTGACGGAAGACGAGAGCGAGGAGGGACTGCGCGTCCCGCCCCCCCGAGGTCCGTCCTCGAGGAACATCGGATTCGCCATGTCCCCCGATCGCCGCTCGACAGTAAAAACTCGACCGATTACGAAAGGGTGCGTCCCCCGACGGCGACGGCGAAAGCTACGGAGGAGGAGGAAGAGGAGGAGGAGGAGGAGAGGGAGTCTGAGAATCAGACGAAAGCGACGGTGAAATCAGCGGGGGCGGGCGGGGCCGAATCTGCGCTGTCCAACGTTCGTGGGATTTGAGGACGGCACCGACCAGCGAGGAGAGCATCCGAGGTGGCTCCCGTCAGAAGGACGGACGGTTTTCTTTAGTGATCGAGCGCGCGGGACCAAACCGGTCTTTTCATAGGTTAGCCAAAAAAAGTGTCAATGATTGATGTCTCGACTCTGAGTCAACTTGATTCTTCGGGGGCATTTAGTTTTTCGTTTTTAAGTATTACAAATAAAAGGGTTAATATCATGAAAAATTTAAAATTAATATATTTATGGTAAATTTATTTTAAATTATTTTTTATTATAAAAATTTTTAAATTAGCACATTTATGACAATTTTACTCCGAACTATTTTTTTATCATAAAAAATCTCATATTGGTATATTTGTGACAAGTTTACCCTCGAACTAATTTTTTGGCCGCCAAAAACCTCAAACTGGTATACCCGTGACAAATTTACCCTCTGTTAGTTTCCGCTAAATTTCTATCAAATTGCGAAGTTTAATGACACGTGATAATTGACATGTATATCAGTTTTGGGTTTTACCCCTCTGTTTGTCACAAGTTTATCAATTTATGTTTTTTCTGATATTAATATAATTTAACGGACACTAACAAATGGTAAATTTGTCACAAATGTACCAGTTTGAAATTTTTAGTGGTCAAAAAATTAGTTCAGGGGTAAAATTGTTACAAGTGTAACAATATAGGGTTTTTAGTGATCAAAGAAATAGTTTGGAGTAAAATTGTCACAAGTATACCAGTTTGGGGTTTTTAGTGATCAAAAAAATAGTTTGGGGTAAATTTGTCACAGGTGTATCAGTTTGGGGTTTTTTGTGATCAAAAAAATAATTTGAGGTAAAATTATCATAGATGTATCAATTTAAGATTTTTCGTGGTATTAACTAGGGGTGTCAATGGGTCGGGTCGGGTTTTCATTATACCCGACCCGACCCGAAACAATGAATATGTGTGCTTGGCCCGACCCGAAACAAAACCCAAACATGATATAGCCACACAATCGGATCGGTTCGGGTCATGTTCGGGTCGGGTCGGGTTCGTGTTTTGAAAAAAGGGAACACCAAATTAGATATAAAATATAAAACTTACCAAATAAGTTTCCGGGAGGCACACAGAGAGAGAGAGAGGGGGTTAGTAGCTTCTCCTCCGCGCAAGAAACGAATAGCTTGCCTGCGACTCTCCCCCGACCGGTCAGACCAAAAAGGCAAAGGCGAAGGCAAAGAGAATGGCCCGCCCACCTTCTTCTTCTTCTCCTCCTCCTCCTTCTTCAACCACCACCGCCGATCGAAGCCCTCCTCCTCCTCCTCCTCCTCCTCCTCCTTCCCTAGTAGAAACCATCCTCCAGAGGTTCCCTTAACCCGCTTCATCCATCTGGGCCAAAGCGAAGATGACGACGGAGGAGGAGAGCGACTCCATCTCGCGCCTCGCCTCCCCCTTCGAGCTCATCCGCAACTGCGACCCCTCTCCCCCGCAGAAGCTCTTCCCCGGGACCGACGAGCCGGCGCTGCTGTTGGGGCTGGGAGACGAGAAGCGACGCCTCCTGTCCTACGCCGGGGGCGAGGGCGGGGGCGGGGGCGGCGGGGGGGACGGGAAGCTGGAGCTCCTGAGGGCGCTGCGGCTGTCGCAGACGCGGGCGAGGGAGGCGGAGGAGCGGGGCGCGGAGGCGGCGGCGGAGAGGGACGCCGTCGCGGGCGCCCTGATCGGGGAGGCCGCGAGGGCATCGGCGTACCGGCGGTGGGCGTGGGTGCTCGAGCACGAAGCGGTGGCGCTGAGGTCGAGGCCGAGGCCGAGGCGGCGGCGGCGGCGGGCTTGGAGCAAGAAGAACAAATGGCTCTTGTTTGTTTCGGGTGGGTTTGTTTCGGATGGGTTCGGGTAGATTCAAAACAAGATTAAGCATTGTTTGTACTGTTACCCAAACAAGTTAAGGCTAACCCGATCCAATGCAAAAATTGCTTGTTTGGGTCGGGTCGGTTCGGGTCGGGTCATGTTTGAGCGGGTAATTTTGACTCCCTAGTATTAACCCTAATTGAAATAAGGAATTGATGGAAAATGCAAATGCCAGATGAACTGTGGAAAAACATTAAATAAACGTGTGAGCGGGTCGGCGGCGGGCCCCATCCCCCGCCCCCTCCGTAAGGGGTGGGGGGGGGGGGCCGCCCACCACGCTCGGCAAGGAGAAAGCGAGCGCGGTCGGCCCAATCGGGTGGAGCGGGGGTGTGTACCGCTTTTGAAATCGTGGGTGCCACGCTCAGAAGAAATAGTGTAATAATGGCCCTGTAAAATTTTCCCCCTTTCACTAAACAAATTTGGATAATGAGCTTTTTTTGTTTGTTTTGGAATGATTTTGAGATGCTGCTAAAACCGGAATGTCTTGAAATTCATGTCACCGTCTCTTAAACGGAATAAGTAAATCCTCGACGTATCCCGATTCGGTTTCTTGATTTAAATTTGACACGAGTCGATTTGAGCTCCCAGAACTTCGAAATGGGATCGAGAAGTCTTGTACCATCGATATATGCGCACACTATAATTGCTTCGCATAAAACTTTTTTCCCTCTAGGTTCAATGGTCCATTACACGTAGAAAATGATTAACAATGCATGGTTGGCAACCCACGGCATCTTTTCAATATTGGGATTTTTTGGGTTGTATGAAGAATGATTGGTGTTGAACCGCTAGAGATTACCTCAGTGGCCACCATTCTTACTTGGAAAGGAAGAGACGGGAAATTTCTAGGGGGCTACTAAAACATAATCATCTTGAGAGTCTATCTCACTATAATCCTCTTTATTTTCCATAAGAGAGAAGTGATTCTTAACTTAGGTTCCGTTTAGTTCAACTTTGGGTGTCGCCGTGTCTTTGAACAGTGGTGTATCTGTCAAAAGCAAATCGTGTTTGTTTGGCTGATGCACAGTTTATGTAACGCAACTTTGAAGCCAGAAAGAGAAGAAAAAACGAACGCCATCTCTTGAGCACATTGCAGAAGCAATCAGCCAACCGACCAATCAAATCACAATCACACGGAATACAAATTGGTAAAGCAAGCGCCAAACAGGGAGGGAGGCAGAGAGAGAGAGAGAGAGAGAGAGAGAGAGAGAGAGAGAGAGAGAGAGAGAGAGAGAGAGGCGGTTCTCGTAAGCGACGTCGTTAGGGTGCCGGCACGCCACATGGACCCGCTCGGCCATCCACTTGCTGCGCTGGTTAGAGTAGGACGGGGGGTGACGGGTCTTCTGGTTGATGAAAGATTGACTCCAAGTCATGCCCGTGTTATAGTCCATTTCTCCTCCGATTGCTTGTTTTCGAGAGCCTCTTGCTCAGCCTCAACCCCTCTCCTTCTTCTCCTTCCGTTTTCGTCCCCTGTTGATCCCAGGTGAGGCGATGCCGAGATTGCGCGACTTCGGGCGAACCAGATTTGGATTCCGGTGTCGTGCAAGCCAGGCGACAGGTCCGGACTCCGACGTCGTGCAAGGTAGGCGGCGAGTGGCCGAGACCCACGACTCCAAGCAAAGTGACTCTGGTATTACACTATCTCGGCAGACCCCTCGCGGGCATCCGTCCAACTCCTCCATCTCCGCAAATTCTAGATCTGCAAAATTGGAATTTGAAATTATTAGCGGAGCCGATTTGGGAAGAAAAAAGTCATTTATTTTGGACTTGTCTTTCAAAAACGTTGAAAGGCCTTTCGGATTTTCAATGCCGGCATTTCTCCAAAGTGGCCCAAATTTTTTTTTTTCCAAGCACCTATAATTTTTGTGAAGGGATTTTAGAGGGTCGAAATCTCTTGGAAAAGCTAAATCAAAGGCAACCCTATTGAAGGTTTGTTAACTTAGGGTCTGTTTAGTAACGTTTCTGTTTCTTTGTTTTTCTGTTCTTTTGTTCCCCGGAACAGAAAAAGAACAGAAATCCGTTTAGTAAAAAAAATCTATTTTTTTGTTTCTGTTCCAAAAAAGTGTTCCAGAAATAGATTTGGAACAGAAACAAGAAGCAAAAAAAATCTGCTTCTTGTTTCTGGAACAAGAAAAAAGAAACAATTTTTTTTTTAGAATTCTCTAAAAATAAGAAACAACCCATTAGCCGCAAGCCGCCCACCGCCGCTTCTCACCGTCCTTCGCCGCCACCTACCGCCCGCCTTCCGCCGCCACCGCCTCCACCCGCCGGCCAACGCTCGCCAACCGCCTCCCGCCCGCTGGCTACCTCTTGTCGTCGACCATCGTTCTCCACCACTCGACGCTTGTCGCCACCCGCCACCGACCGTTGTCCTCCACTGCTAGCTGCCGTGCTCCATCGCCTGATGCCAATCGCCACCTGGCACTGGCTGCCTTCCCCCGCCAACCACCCAATGCCGCCGATCACCCACCACCGGTCGCCGTCCTTGGCCGCCGCCGGCCACCCACCACCGGTCGCCATCCTCCGCCGCTAGCCATTGTGCTCCACCGCTCGACGCCGGCCACCACCCGGCGTTGGCTGCCCTCGACCGTCGGCCACCTCTAGCCTCTGGCCACCCGACGCCGATGGTCACCCACCATCAGCCACCATCCTTCGCCACCGACCGCCGTGCTCCATCGACCGACGATGGCCACCCTCCGCCACCAGCCACCTCCCGCCGCCACCCCCCGCTGCCGTCACCACCACCCGATGCCACCGTGCTCCACCTTTGACCGCCGTGCTCCACTGCCTCCCACCGCCGACCGCCATCCTCTGCCGCCGCCGACCACCGTCCTCCGCCACCTGCTGTCCTCTACCGGTAGCCCATAAGGGAGAAACTCATCCATAGAATAGAAATGGATCATTCGCACCCTAAACGCGTTTCTATTCTTTTTCTATTCCAAGAATAGAAATTTTGTGTAGTTACTAAACGCTATTTTTTTGTCAGAAACTGTTCCAAGAAATAGAAATAGAAAAAATTATTTCTGATCAAAAAATATTTCTGGGAACAAAAATGTTGCTATGCAGACCCTTATGCATTGCTAATACTAACGATGATATGGCCATGACACGCCCCTTAGTGGACGTTGAGTCAGCAAATAAAGGGGAAAGAAATAATGAAAACCATAAGAAAGAATTTGACCCAAAAACAGAGAGAATCACAGGGAAAAAAATTTCTGCAGCCTCCTGTCTCGAACGACTGTTGGACTAAGACTTGACTCTTTCATGTCGTTTGTCCCCATCCTTTCATCTTTATCTTCTTCTCTTAAAGCCAAACTTTTTCTACTTCTCTCTTCTTCAGCCCACAAAGAAACGAGGAAGGGAAAGCTATGGGCTGAAGGCGAGAGAATCCACGAAATGGAAATGTGGCTAGCGAGGACGAAGGGCTCGGCTTGCGACGCACAGTACGCAAGACCCTCGAAACGTGTGTCGGGAGAACGACACCGGGCGACCGCGAGACACCATTTGCAAAAGAGCAATGGCGACGATGGGAGCCGGATCGCCGGTGAGCTCGCACCGACGATGAAGATTTGATGAGCGACGAGAAACGATGACGAGACTGGAGCGGACAAAAGCAATAATGCATCAACGATCCAAAGGAAGCATTCTGTAGATCTAAACTTGGACGAAGACAGTGAAGACTTGAGGAAGATGGAAACCTAGCTCATATCTTGGGCTCCGTTTATTACATAAAAAAAATTGATAGATTTAGAAAATATTTTCCTAAAAATAATTACTTATATCGTTTGAAATATTTAATCGAAGAAAAATATTTTAATTATTGACAATAGTCCATGTCAAAATATTTTTGTGAATGATGAAAATATTTTTTGTTTATTCAATTTTATAAGGGATTCAAGCAATCATTATTTATGTACCTTTTTGCTTTCTCCCTCTAATTTTTTTTGTTTGGTTTTTAATTACTTTTACAATGACCCAGATTTTCTAATTAATCTTCTCACGTAACATAACTATTCTTTCGTTGAAACAAGAAAAATGGTGTTCCCCTAAAGAAAAACCCTTTATTTTATTGTGAAAGATACGAAATGACATTGCCGCAAAAATTATCGTATTTTATGAAATGACTTTATTGCACAAATTCGAAAGTCTAAGAACTGGATTGCAATTATTGTACATCTTGAGCTGTCTTCAGATAGTGAGATGTGAACTCTTAAAAGTCGTATATAGTTTTTTTGTTGGCTAAGCTTCGGGGGAAAATAAACAACCACGGGGGGACCCAAATCAAGTGGAAACGAGATTGTTATACAGTTTAGTTAGATTGGCATGTTGACACAGTGGAGAGTCACGAGCTTGGTCACATCAAGCTAGCGATTATTATATAGATGGTCGGCTCGTCCTTTTGATCAAGCAATTGTTTTTTCAGTTAGTGCGTGCAGAAAACATGAAAGCTACCTAAGTCTAAATAATACGTTGATGTAGATATCCACGATGTGTGTGCGTGCGTGTCTTTGTTTGAAGATCCCAACTCGCATGTCGTGTTTTAAAGCTCGCGTGGAAATTTTCAGGAAAGGGAGAGAATTATACCGTAGGGAAGAGGTAAAAGAGAAATAAGTGAACGTTTTATGAACAATTGAAAAATTTAGGGTTACGTATAGATATGCACTTCGATTTGTGATATTTGCGAGACTAGGTCCTCTAGAGGTTCCATTGACCCTCGATGAAGGTTGTAGTTACTAACCCGGTGTCTGCGGCATCAACTATATAAAAACATATTAAGAATGATGATGTAGAAACGTGATGTAGATTGAGGCAATTTGATAACCTCTTTTTTTTTCTTTTTTTTTCTGTAGACACTCCGTGAATGATATTAATTATTGTTGATCCAAAATGAATAAAATTTAACCTTCATTCTAAAACTCTTTTCCTGCTTTATGCAAAATTCCGATTTAATTTCATTTCCAGATTTTCTTATTGGGACCGCAATTTTGATTTTTTTTTGGCGAATCTTTAATAATGTTTTCTCTTTTTTTTGGTTTCTTCGGTCATTCCATCATATCTCAATAAAAAATAATCGATAAGAAAGAGCTCGATGATTAAATGGCAGAACAAAAACGTATTTTTACAAACGTTGGACTATATTAAAGAGTTGTTTATGTTCAGATTTTTCTACTTGACACCGTTAATCCGTTAAGTTTGCTCAATGACACGGAAAAAAAGAACTAAGATTTCTAAAAATTTCTTTCTTCGGCGAAGCTAATATGCATAATGGCAAGATCCAGAAATAGGATAACATAGTGCTATTATCGGAGCAAAGACATGATATCCTTGATGATGTCAACTCCATCGAACATTAACAAAAAGGAAAAAAAAAATTCATCTTTAGTATCGATTGTATTGAATTTACTTATATGAGCGATAACGGTCTTACAAAAATGAATAAACAAAAAATATTCATATCGATTCTTGAAAATATTTAAATATAAATTATTATTAATAATGAACGAATCGTTTCAAATTATATAACTAATCATGCTTGGAAAAGTGTTTTTAAAATTATATATATAATTTAAAAAATACTTTTCTACTTCGATCCGACCTTTGGCGATACCTTTTGCTCCTTTTTTTTTGGGGGGCCTTTGCTTTACGAAAAGCTTCCATAGCAACTTAGCAAAGGAAGGACACGACGAGCGTGACTCTTCACTCTCTCGTGCGTCCCAAGCGAGACAGCACAGGCTCGAAGAAGGTCGGAACCTTTGCGGAGAAAGGGTAGAAGAAGGAGGAGGAGGAGGAGGGGAAGCTCCGGCCACCAACCCGGCACGGCACAGCACAGCACGGCCGCGGCCATGGCCGATTCGAGGGTGGAGACGCTGTCGCGGCTCGCCCAGTGGAGGATCGACGGCTTCGGGCCCTCTTCTTACAAAAAGTCGGAACCTTTCAAGATGGGCATCTGGAACTGGTAGGTGGGTGGGTGGGTCGGTGGGGGACGACGGCCCCGTCGATCGAATTCGCCGATTCCCGCGCCTCCCTTTCGAGCGGCTCGCACCCATTCGGCTGAACTTTGCTGCCTCTCTCTGTCTCTCTCTTTCTGGGCAGGCACTTGTCGGTGGAGAGGAATCGCTATCTGTACGTGCGCTTGTTCCCCGAGCTCTCCAGGATTTCTAAGGAACAGCCGCCCCTGGCGCGATTCGTCGTGCGCGTCTCGGTTGCTGGTGCCGTCCGTAAACTGTTCACTTCTCAAGGTAACGTCTTTTCTTTCAATCTGATAATTCTGTCGTTCTGGGTCTCCGGGGGAGGTTCCTGAATGCTTGATGATTTGCCTTTTCTTGCCGTTGTTTTGCTTCCAGCTTGTTTCTGGGTAATGTATTGGGTTTCAAGATTTCTTGGACCTGTTGATATACTGTCGATATCAGTGAGGTGAAATCCGGTGTATTAAAAGGGGAGAAGAAAGAGGGTTGACTTTTTTTGACTTTTGAAGAAATCGAATTGATCTTTTGATGTTTGTGTTTGGTGTGTTTAAGGGCTATCTGTTTTTAGGGGATCGTCAATACTGAAACTTTTCTGTAATATGCTTCTCATTCCATATTGAAGAGCTGGGTTTTTATCTTTTCTCTTTTTTGGAAGAGGTGGGGGGTTGAGTGTGTGTGTGTGTGTGTGCGTGGGTGAAGAAGCAGAAAGTTCACCTGCAAGGTGAAACAGCCTAATGCAAATTTACCCTTCTCTGGCCTTCCAAAGTTGCATAGGATGGTGGAACTAGAAAGCCCGCTCGTAGCCCTGAGTAGCTTTTCATAGATTTCAATCTGGTGATTTCAGTTCGATGTAGCTTGCTGTGCTGGCGGCAGTTGAAGCTAATTTGTCAGAGTTTCGGGTCTGCATCGAATCATTTCTAGCTAGGCTAGTAAGAAATGGTTCTCCCATCCCCATTTGTATGATTTCCTTCTTGCTCCTTCCGTCCATACTGTGATTTGCATGATCGAGCATGCATTTCTGGGTCTATATAAACTGGAACCAGAGTTCCAAGGCAATAAAAAGGCTACTCTGACATGCGATATTTCCTGAGCACAGCAGCAAGCAATAATTGCACGATCTTGAGAGGAGACCACCACGTCAGACGACGTAGATATGGATGAAACGGACCAATGTTCATTGCTCTTCTTTAGTGATTTTGA
Source organism: Syzygium syzygioides (assembly GCA_031216285.1). Taxonomy (NCBI): domain Eukaryota; kingdom Viridiplantae; phylum Streptophyta; class Magnoliopsida; order Myrtales; family Myrtaceae; genus Syzygium; species Syzygium syzygioides. The sequence continues at coordinate 28,763,784 of CM062247.1, forward strand.
TCATGATCCAATTGGTGCAATGTCATATACTCAACTGTTGGAGAAATGATACTAAGGTTACATGAAAAAGTCTTTCTTGGCAATAACAGGCCTGTGATCTCAAATTTCAATATACTTCTGAGTGTAGATGCTATTTCTCTGAGAACTCTCTAATAATAGGTTGGTACAGCTATATCTTTGTTCTAATTGTCTTGCCTATTTAATTTCGGCTGCAGTATACGACAGATTACTTCGGACATGTGATGACTTTGGTTGGTCTGTTGATTGTGCCATTCATGGGCGTTGCGTCGTCGATGTTGAGTTTCTGGATCTGAAGATTTGCCCATTGAATGTGAGATTTTTTCGATAATCACTTAAATCCTGTAGCATGTTGGGTTTGTACGGCTTTATAAGAATTTCTGAACTATGTTAAAAGCATAACAAATTTGGTGTTGGTTTATTCTTTTCTTAAGAATCAGAAGTATCTTTTAAAGGAGATGTATCATTACTATTGTTGAATTTGCAGATATTTGCCAAGTTTGCTTCATTACCTCTTCTACTATATAATTATTTATATCATTTAAGTGCCTATAAAAGAATTATATCATTTAAAAGAGCTATATATGAAGAAAAAGAATATGTCGAAATATCATTTCTGAAGGGCTAATTCCAAAAAAAAGCACCAACTTTACCTTGAGTGACAATTTTGGCTCAAACTTTTTTTTGTCTCAATAAAAATCACAAACTTTTACTCGAGTCTCAAATCTTGCCCCCGTGGCATGAATTTTTCAAGTTGTTCGGGCCGGATTTGGGATTTAAGTAAAAATTGATGATTTTTTATGGGACAAAAAAAAGTTCGAGCTGGAATTGTCACTCAAGGTAAAGTTGGTGCTCTTTTATGGAATAAGGGCCATTTCGGAAATATAAAAGAGAGTAATTTGATGGTGTAGCTTGACTTTTTTGGCGTTCTAATTTTGCTCTTTTGCTAATTAACCAGCAGGGAGGGGAGCCCACTCCTGTATGGCCCGGAGATGGAAGTGTGTTAATGCAATCTGTGGCAACTCAAAGGACTCTCCATTGCCTCTCACGAATGCTCGAAGAAGCCATACACTCTGACATCACCATCAATACATCTGACGGCTCTTTGATGGCCCACAAGGCCATCTTATCCGCAAGCTCTCCAGTTTTCCAAAGCATGTTCCGTCACGACCTAAAGGAAAAAGAGTCTTCCACGATCTTCATCGCAGACATGTCCCTCGAGTCCTGCACGGCCCTGTTGAATTACTTGTACGGATGCATAAAGCAAGAGGATTTCTGGAAGCATCGTCTCGCGCTTCTTGGGGCAGCCAATAAATATGGGATCGCGGATCTAAAAGATGCATGCGAGGACAGCCTCTTGGAAGACATTAGTTCGAACAACGTCCTCGAGAGGCTCCAGGAGGCTTGGCTGTATCAGCTGGACAAGCTTAAGAAGGGGTGCTTGATGTTCCTGTTCGAGTTTGGGAAGGTATACGACGTTAGAGAGGAGATGAATAACTTTTTCAGACAGGCGGATAGGGAATTGATGTTGGAGATGTTTCAGGAGGTGCTTACTGCATGGAAACCCGCATGAGGTATCGCATAAGTTTTTACCGGTACTACATTCTTGCCCTAGAAATTGTGTATACCGGTGTGGATCGAAGTTACGGTGGTTCGCAGGTATCTGATGGTAACCGCGAAGAAAGGCCACTGATGTGTCTGAGCCGCCTAGGGGTTGATCCGAGACAGTGACGTGTTTGACGTGTTTGACGCTTTCTTTTTTTAAGCGCTTATTACGGCAGTCATAATCTCAGTTATCAACTGAGAGATCTTGACAATGTAACGAACTGGTATGTACATGTGCAGTTCATTAGCATGGGCGTGTTCTCGGATGTTTGAGGACTGTTGTGTGCACTGGGCAATTTCTGAAGAAAGTTTTCGTGTAGATGAATTACTCGGATGTTGCAGATCACATTGCTGGCTGAGCAAAAAGAGATCTGTCTGAACCGAAAAACAACTACCGAACTTGAGATATTGCAGGATCGATTGGCGGGCCCGAACTGTTCTTGCCATTAGTCGTTACTAGCGCAATATGATCGACTCAATATGGAAAGACCCAAGTTCGCAAGCCGGCCACGGCCTCCGGGCGACACGGAGGGAGCGGTGAAAGACGGGGACGAGGAGTTCAAACTCGCGGTATCGAGCGGGGATTGCGAGGGAGGGAGGGGGAAACGAGTTACCGTTAATAACGAATGGAAAATCACGGCGCATTAGAAACTAGAAGCTGAGTTTGGTTATGCTAATGGACTCGAAAGATGGAGATGGAGGGCATTTTTGCGAATCGGGTCGAAGGCTTAGTTTCCTCACAAAAAAAAAAAAAATCGACTCGTTGGAGGGGGCAACTCTTTTTCTCTATCCTCTGATTGGTGGGTGCGAACAGTACCGAGCACAAATGACAATAACTGCTCGCGTTTGTTGCCTGCACGCGCTCTCTCTCCTCCTCTTGTGAGGTGAAAGATACGAAGATCCTCTCTACGTCTTTCTAGTACTCTGCAACAAAGCTTCCATTCTCTCTTCCTCTCTCGAGGCCGGCTTTAATTTCGTTCCCAGTTTTTTTTTTTTTGTCTCTAAAGGAAAATGTTGTTAGAATAAATTTAGAGCTACAACTTTTAAGACCGAAAAAAAATTCGGGATGAAATCGACGCCGTTCAATTTAAAGTCGGGTTTTTTTTTTAAGAGTTAATATCACGAAAAATTTTAAATTAGCACACTTGTCACAAATTTATCCCGAACTATTTTTTTGATCGCGAAAAATCCTAAATTGGTACGCCCGCGACGATTTTGCCTCGAACTGATTTTTTGACCACCGAAAATTCCATGCTGGTACACTTGTGATAAATTTATCCCGAACTAATTTTTTTACGGCAAAAAATTTCAAACCGGTATACTTGTGACAAATTTATCCTCCGTTAGTTTTCGTTAAATTTTACGGGCAAATTGTTAAGTTTGGTGACACGTGGTAATTGACCGATGTACCAGTTTGGGGTTTTACCTCTCTGTTTGTCACAAATTTACCAATTTGTGATTTTTCGTGATATTAATCTAATTTAACGGATATTAACGGAGAGTAAGTTTGTCACAAATGTACCAGTTTGGGGTTTTTAGTGGTGAAAAAATTAGTTTGGGGTAAAATTATCATAAATATATCAGTTTGAGGTTTTCAGTTGTCAAAAAAATAGTTTGAGGTAAAATTGTCACGAATATACCGGTATGGGATTTTTGGTGATAAAAAAAATTCAGGATAAATTTATCACAGGTATACCAATTTGGGATTTTTAGTGATCAAAAAATTAGTTCGGGATAAAATTATCATAAGTGTATCAATTTGAGATTTTTCATAGTATTAATCCTTTCCGTTAAGAAAACAAAAAATCTGGACAAAATTCGGATTAACCTTAAAGTTGGGTTTTTTTTTTTAATAGGAACTAAGGCCAAAGAGTAAATTAATCACAGGTGAGGGTTCTCCAGCTTGGTGCGGCGACGCATCGTACCGACAACACAATCGGGCTCCGTTATTATCCGGGTCGGTTCGGGTCGGGTGACGACACGGTTCTCGCCCATATACGCGCGGCCGCGGCCAGAGCAGAGGCCACGCGTCGCGGCTGGCTAAAGCGAGCTTTTTGTTTTTTATTCATCTCCGTATCTCCATCCCGACGATGGTGATGACGAGTCGATGCCGATGGCGACGTTCAGCGTCGAACTCCAGGCCTGCAGCCTCCTGAGAATCGACCGCCTCCCTCCCCTTCTCCCTCTCCTCCTCCTCCTCCTCGCGTAGCGAGCGACGAAAGAAAGCAAGTACGGAGGAATGGCGAGGGCGAGCCACAACGAGCGGGAGAACAGGGCCGGGGCCTTCTTCCTCGCGACGCTGCTCCTGTGGCTGGTCTCCGTCCTGTTCGAGATAGCCTTCAACGATCGGAGGGAGCTGCTCTCCATCCTCGCCGGGTGTTGCTTCTACCAGGCCGCGAACTGGGTCGTCCGGCGCCGCGTCTCCCGCGACCCTCTGTTCGTCAACACCGCCGTCTCCCTCCTGCACTCCACCGTCACCTCCGCCTCAGGTTCTCTCTCCCCTCTGTTTCTGGCGTCGTGGGTCGAAACTGGTTCGGTTGGAGCAAGTGGGTACCGGCAATTTCATGCTAATACCAGCGATACCGATAATACTCTGCTTCTCTCTCTCTCTCTCTCTCGCCGTACGAGTTTTGTGGGATTATTTTACGGGCAAACTTCAGAACCTGAATGATATAGCTGGTCCAAGTTCGCTATGTGGTCATACTATGTTCGCTTCTGTTGATCGTCATCCTACTGGAAAATTTAGACTGCAATCTCCGGTGCCCAAGTTTTCTTGGCATGCTTTGTTCGCGAACTCACGAGTCACGAGACTTGGGCGGCTGCAGAAGTTCGGAAACAAGGCTGTCGGATTGGCCGCGGAATGTGTACTTGTGAATCCTTCGTTTTTAGCTGATACCATCCTATTGAAACGACGTCCATAAGATGCCACTCTGCAGTGTTCTGTTGGCGCTGCTTTTGTTCTTTCTTTCCTTGTGTGGTGGAAGCTAAAAGACTAGGTTCTTCTCCGGCATTTTGCGTGAGTTACAAACCTGTAGTGTCGAGAGCCTCGTCACTGAACTGTTAGGAGTAGATCAATGCAAAATTACTAATTTCCGAATAATGGTTGGTGCAATCTGCTCTAATTGGGGGTTTCAATTGTCTTCAAATTGTACAAGTCTTTGGAAGGGGTTGTACTTGTACGTGCTTTCTTGGGCAGTTCGCCATCCACGGGAGAGCATAAGGACATATGAGGGAGCACTGCTAAGATATCAAGCACTTGAGGACAATCAGAGATGTGTGAGAGACAGAGAGAGCACCGTTACATTACTGGCCCCGTTGGAGCATCCTTTTGAACATGTTAGCTCTGAGTTGAAAGTGTGAAATTATGTTTAACCACAGTCAACTGTTCTAAAAGTTTAAATATTCCATGATGAGGATTCCTCTATTGCTTAAATATTCTAATATGAAGCGTCCGTTACATTTTATATGAAGCGTCCATGTTCCTTTGGAGCATCCTTTTGAAGCGTCCGTTAAATATTCTAATTATGTTGGCCCCGTTACATTACTGGCCCCGTTGGAGCATCCTTTTGAAGGCGTGATTTATTATTTAAATATTCTAATATGAAGCGTCCATGTTCCTTTGGCTCTATTGCTTAAGTTTGTTGAAACTTTTCCATGATGAGGATTCCTCTTCTTTTTCAAGGCCAGATATCTGCTCACTTTTTTGTTGAATTTTATATGTTTTGCATGCTTGACATGCGTTATAGCGTCAGATGCATTCACTGTATTGACTTTTGGGTTTTAATCATCTATTGATTGGACCGTAATAGATATCTGTTTCCTATGCAGTGGTCTTCATTTTACTTAATTTGTGGTTAAGAGATGGTTATAAGGACATGCTTGAGCATTCACAGTTGGTTGGGGCTACCTGGCCTTGGGCATACAAGGCATTGTGCTTCTCCTGTGGTTATTTTGCGTATGATCAATGGGATATGCTACAGTACCGACTATATAGCGGTTGGATACCTTCCATCCTAGTGCATCATTTGATACTCCTCATATGCTTTACTCTCGCTCTATATCGAAACGTGACCATCAACTATCTTATCTTGACCCTCATTTGCGAGGTATGGTATGCTTTCTTTGTGAAATTTATACATACTTGGACATTCTTTGCGTTTTATGTGAGCATTTTTTTTAATTCAGATCACAGTGGGCCCATGAGGTAGAAAGAAACTAGGTGAGGATATATGGAATATGCCTTGTGAATAAACCCAAGAATGTCGGGTTAGCCGTTTACAATGTGTGTGCATACGAACAAATCGATAATGGTCTATGTGATGTCCTTTTTCCATATTGCTATACTGCATCTTGCAAGAAAGTCAATACTTGTGCATCTCGCTCGCTACGATATTTTTTTCCAAGCATTCAACCTTGGCCTTAATAATGCAATGTTACCTTACCGGTGGGTAAAATAGCTGAATTTGGGTCCAAAAGGAAAGAGTAGCTGTGTCAAATGAAGCCAAAAATTCTGTGAATGCAATTTTAAACAGCATATGTATGTGGTGCATCATGATGCACATGTGAAATATGATTATCTTTTCCTTCTGTATGATTCATCTTTTGTTGTTTAGACACTGCTGAAACTTCTTTTGTTTCTTCCTTGCTATAGCTCTCTCTCTGGTTAGCTTCTTTAAATTCCGTCGGAAGCTCTGTTTAACTTTATGCCCATGTGTAATTCTATCTCAAAGTTTCCTTATTTTAAAGGCCCAGTAAGTTTCTTTTTGGGTCAAGTCAAACCCCCAATAGAAATATTCGATCTCCACAATAGTCTGCTGTTAGGATGCGAGTCTCAAACATGGAGCAAAGAACTTTTCGGCATTCAAGTAGAATCCGAGCATTATCTGCGTGAAAAAAATTGAAAGTTAAACTTATTATGTTCTACATAGGGTTTGCTAGAACTTGGTGATAACTGCCAAAGAAAAAACGCTGGCGTGCTCGGTTTCTTTCATTTATATTGCTAAACATGGTTCTTCTACCCTTATGGCACAGATACATTCCATATTTCTACACATGAGGAAAGTACGGAGAATGGCTGGTATTCGCGATGCCAAGAGTGTGGTTGTGAAGATTGAGTGGGTTCTAAACTGGGTCTCCTTCTTTGTCGCGAGGTTGGCAGCTCATGTTTTCATAACGGCAAAGCTCATAATAGACGCTTCCAAATTCGAGAAGGGCATAGAGTTGCCACTTGCCTTGTTTGGGATGGCTGGAATGAACTTTCTCAATATCGGTCTTGGCATCGATCTCTTCAGCGCTTTCAAGAGGGAGATGTGGACATCGAAGAGTAGCCGTCGCCGTGAATGAATGCCATTGCCAAGCGCAAGAGTAGATAAATTTGTTGTGCTTACACCCCTAGCTGTGTTTAGGATGGCCAGAATCAGCTTGCTCAATGTCGGTCTTGGCATCGATCTCTTCAGCTCTTTCAAGAGAGAGCTGTGGACCTCAAAGAGTGACCGTCTTCGTGAATGAATGCCATTGCCAAAGCCCAAGAGTAGATAAATTTGTTGTATCTTGTAAAATCTGATTCTTTACATTGTCTCATGTGTTGAAATATTAAATTGATGCAGTTTTGGATAAGAGTCGTGAACATTGTAAAGTTTTTTAGATCATAGTCTTTCTTACAGTGCATTCAGATAAATAACCTATAGCCTGTTTTGTTCCTATAACCATTTAGATTAATATCCATTAACTTGGTAGTCGCCATTCTTTTGGATCAGGAAGACCTTAGTTCGGTAAGCTACTGGAGTTCGATATCTTATGGTATACTATCTTATTAAGCAGCAGCGTTTCGCCACATACCGTTAGTAAACCAACTTCACATTGGGGTCACATGTAAGTAGATGAGAACTGATTGTCTCAAGAATCGTTTAACATGAAAAAGACTCCAGTAGAAATACTGATGGGACTCTGTAGCTTAGTTCAGCTCTATTGTCATGTAATGAAAAGATGATATATTAATACTGATCTAAGAGATTAACTTACTAGATGATATGATAAAAAACAAGTATGCACACTCAATAGGAGGACCGCATCCGACGCTCGACAATGATCCACCACATCACTTAATTAATTTATACCACCAGTCCTTAGCATTTTTCAGAAAAAATATTAGGTCACCTGAACACCATTCCGCTTTCATATAGCTTTGTTTTCCTCACCTTTTCTTTTTTATCTGGTGTAATGAATCATGGCTCTCAAACACCAGAAGGCCCATTTTGACATCACACGACGAAAACTATTATAAGCTGTCTAATTCTGATATATACGCCTCAGTCACCAACCAGATACAATCGTCCATCAGAGTGGGGTATAGGCTAACACGAAAAATTGGCCAACAAAAGTAGCAAAACAACAGCACTAAAACAGATGATTCCATTTACACCCCAAAAAAAAAAAAAACAGATGACTTTACTTCACAGCTACTTCTCATGTAGTAGATACCCCTCATATGTTAATGAAGCAATGATGTAAAATATTTAAATGTGGCTAACAGCAAAAGTTAACCTATCCCAAAGGACACAAAACTTGTAACTGCTATTTTGAAACTATCGTACCGATGTTTTTACCTTTCCTCCCTCTTCCTAGATTTCCAGCTGAATTCCATTTTTTGTTCTGGAGAAGAATTTAGCAAATCCATTTCGATTCTTCTCTGAGCTAACTTGAGCTGATGGCACAGCAGATGAAATTGATGACGATGAAGATGCTGGTGACTTTCCAATATCACTTGGATTTAACGAAGGACAAGGACTGTCACCTAGCATTTTGAGAGAATTGGCATCTCGTTTAGGCGAAAAAGTTTTGTTGGAATGCAGCTTCCACATCTCTCCATTGGCTCTGGGAACAATAGATCCTCCTGCTGCGAATTCTGGTATGTTGGTTGTATCAATAAGGAAGTCTTCAAGTGTGGCCAGAGATTCCAACTGCTTTCTGAGAGACACGATTGTCTTCTGGCACTCCGTAAGTCTTCCCGCAGCCACATCTAAATCCTCCTAAAACGTCACAGATCCACCATAAAAATGGTATTGTATCCTTTCGAGACAATCAGTGTGTATTAAAATTGAGGTAAGTACACCAACATGAAAAAAAGAAAAAGACAGCATTGAACCCCACTTGATACCTTTTCATTTTCAAAGCACCATTCGGTGGCCTAAACAAGTGCCCTCAAGGCTCAGCAATATCCAATTGAAAAGATAAATGAAACCCACCTGCTTTATCTTTGATCGGCCATTCGAGCTTGCGATATCCTGGGAATCAAGCTCCGCTTTCTTTCTTTCCAACTCTTCCTCCAGTTCTCCACACTTGATCGTAAGTTCGTCAGACAATGCTCTCTCCTTCTTCACTTCTTCCTCCAACGCACTAACCTTAGTGTCCTTCAACTGAGCTTCTGTTTCCAGTTTCCTGAGTTGAGACTCTATAGCTTGCTTCTCCTCATTGGCCATATTTAGCTCCTTTTGTAGCTCTGCTATCTTTGACAGAGCCTCTCTCAGTTTTAACTCCAATGCCTCAAGAGAGTCGCCTCTTGCAGTTAGAGCCAAACGCAGCTCAGCTTTTTCCTTTTCCAGCTGCTCTTTCTTCGCTTCTAATTCGATCGTACAACTAATCGCTGCATCAAGTTCTGCCCTCAGCTGAACCTCTGATGCATTAATGTAGATTTGGCTCTCAGCCAGAGCCATCTGAAGTTCAGCTTTCTCCTTTTCAAGCTGCTCTTTCTTTGCTTCCAATTCGATCGTATGATTATTTGCTGCATCAAGTTCTGCCTTCAGCTGAACCTCTGATGCATTTATAGAGATCTGTCGCTCAGCTAGAGCAATCTGGAGTTCAGCTTTCTCCTTTTCCAGCTGCTCTTTCTTTGCTTCCAATTCAATTGTATGGTTGCTCATCGCGTCAAGTTCTGCTCTCAGCTGAAGCTCTGATGCGTTAATAGAGATTTGGCTCTCAGCTAAAGCCATGTGGAGTTCAGCTTTCTCCTTTTCCAACTTCTCTAGTTTCCTTTCCAGTTCTGCTGTATGATTGAGAGCAACATCAAGTTCCTCTCTAAGACAGCTTCCAGCATCAACACTCTCCTTTGGAACTAATTCTGATCCTTCTCTGCTAACCTCAGGTAAGGCAGCAAGCCGTTCCATCTCAAGGAAATCATCCATAAGGTCTATCTCAACAGATGTTTTGTTAACACCTTTTTCGCTTTTGAACTGATTGAATTCAGCAATTTGGACCAATGCCCATGTGTCATAGCGGCCTAATTCACTTTTTTCAGTCTCCACATTACTCATTTCCACCAAATTAAGCCGATCACCACTGTCTGATTGACTATCTGTCAAAGATTCAACATAAATTGATGAAGCAGTGGCAGATTTATTATCAGCACCCAGGGATGACTTCGTAGCCATAATTCTTAGCTTCCGGCACTCAGCCTCAAGTTTAGCGACTCTCTTTATGCTCTCGAGATGTTGCTTGCTTGCTGCTTCCGCTGCCTGGGTGCTCAAGTCCCTCTCGATTGTCCTAATCTCTAACTCTTCATTTTGTTGTTGGAGCTCGCGCCTGAGAGATGAATTCTCTCGCTCCAAAAGCTCGAGCTTTTGGTGAAGATAAGGATCGGCATCCACGGGAGGTTGATTTTCCAAGGCATCCACTTTCTTTTGGAACTCGAGAATTTGATTTTTGAGTTCAGTTTTGGTCGACTCCCATTCCTTTGTAGACTTCACTACAGCTTCATAAATCTTATGCTCCTGCTCCTCTCTACCTTGTCTCAGCTGCCTAACACATTCCTTCAGGGCCCCATCAAGGTGACTCACCCTATCCTCTAATGATTTCTTCTGCTGTGCTGCAACCTCTAGTCTTTCCTTTAGAATTGCCGCTTCATTTTCAGCCTTTTCCCAGCCTGTAGTTATTTAACAGTTATTACATATGTTTCATATTAAGCATAACTTACAAGTAACAAATCAGATGGAAAAGAATTCACAAAGTCCAAATATGTGGAAAATGTGAATGATGTAGAAAATTGCAGGATAAACTGTACAAGCACTTATCAGTACCTGCAACAGCTTCTTCGGCTACTTTAGCATGCTGTTTTACCAAATCCTCTTTGGCACTTACATTCACCAGTGCAGCCGACAATTTCTCTGTCAAACTCCTCATGACTTCATTGACATCATTTTCAGCCATTCCAGCTCTAGACGTGACTTCAGGGGAATGATTGTCATCACAAGGAGATGCCTTTGATGCTTCCTGCTTTGAAAATTCGAGCAACTATTGTTAATCCTTTAGGGATGGGCAAATTTGAAAGAAGACAGCAACTATCAAGCAAAGGGAGTGGCTCGATGAATCACATAGCAAACTGCGGCTTGTCCAATCATTTAATCCCAAGAGTCAGTCATACCCCGTGAAAACTGTCTCCAAAGACTCACTGAATGATCTGAACCTCCAAGTTACTAATCCCAGGTCGATCAATAACCACCGAATCATTCTAACATTATCCATGAAGCAAGTTAGTCTCTTAGAGATTGGATCTAATGTCCCTCGCACATTTGGAGCTACATGACGGGAGGGGAGCCACATCCACATGCACTCCTAGGGGCAATATCCTTAATACTTCTCCTAGCTCCTAGTTGATATGGAATCTGAAGAGTCATATCCGATATCGCACGACATAATCATATATTTAGGAAAAATCACATGTGATCAAATACTTTAGATTTCACACTACCACCAGTTTTGGGCTATGATTGGCAGTTTTACCGAAAGCTATTTATAAATAACCATACAGCACAGTTAAATATAGTGAACCCAACTAGCGAGACTGTTTTCCACCTCTAAGCTAAAAGCAGCCAGAATTATTCACGGAGGAAAGCAGATAACATAATCAGGAAGGTGCCATCTCAACCGACAAAGCTCATCCAGTATATAGATAGCACATTCTTTACTGTTATAGTGAAGCTTAGGATAATAGCAGGGCAAAGCTCTCATCGTCTTATATATCGCAACAGTCTTACTCAATTATACCAAAAGTATCGAGATTTGCAGCTGACCAAACAATCGAGTGCATGTCTAAAATCCAGATATCTATTGTGCACATTACTTCAGAAGAAACATTGTCGAAGATTTTGTAACGACAAGGAAAAGAAAGAAATCGTGCAACTATCTCCAATCTGTGGAAGTAGAACTTGCATAGAGCAATTTGATATGAAGACTGCGAGAGACATAACACCATTATCTTGAGAACTCCATCGACCTAAACATTTCATGACAAGCTAATTAAGAAATAAGAAAAAGGGCACCACACTTGATTACTGCGGTTCTAATTGATCAAGTACTGGGAAATCCTACCTTAGCACCAGAAAAATGAAAGCAGCTAGCAACATCTACGAAAGAGTATCGAGCTGAAAAATGTGCAAAAGACGGATGCAATCACAACCTGACCATCAGAGTCTTTCTCAGAAGGGGAAGAAATCGATTCTGAACTCTCACTATCACCGGGGCTTTTGTCGGAGGATTTCCTCTTCCACAGCCATTTGCGCTTTTCCATTGCGCCCGCCTTAGTCAAGTACCGACTAGCGCGTCACAGGCAGGTCGAATCTGCAGCAATTTGCAAATTTACAACATCCGTCATGGAAGCTACAATCTTTCCGGTACAAGCACAAACACGGACATCCTTTTTTCAACAAGCCCGCAAGCCGTCATTCTCTCACCTAAGCTCAAATTCAAAAAGCAAACTAATAATAAATAGGGTATAAAAGATTCCCCCCGTAATTTAAAGGAGGCTGATTACGTCGAAAGACTAGTCACATGACAAAGTCGAACGCAAGATAATGTCAAGCTTCAGTTAGCCCATAAAGAAAAAGATTTTAAACGGTAAAGCCACCGAGGGATATTGCCGTTTTGCTGAAGATATCAGGTAAGCCAACCGCTAGCTCCGGCGCAGGAACTAAAAAGGAGGACTAATTTGAGCAGAATCAAAGATGGGCGCTATTCACCTGATAGAAGAAACCGTTTGGAAAGCCCTCTTGCATTAACAAAATAGATCCCAGAGGCCTTTACAAGAACAGGAGAACAAGGAGATTTAAAAACCTAAACGCCCCATCCAAACACTCTCTGGCTTCAATGGCCGGTGAGGCATCAACCTTGAAAGCTCTCCTCTAACTTCCCAGAAACCAAAGGCACGTCTAGGAAATGAATACTACCGCACCACACAAAAAAAGGAAGAAAAGAGCAGTTGGGACACTGCAGAAGCAAGAAAGGCTGAAAAAAGCAAGTACCTTTGACTGGAATCAACAACGACCCGGGAGATCAGCTGCGTGGCAATTAACTGGTTCAGATTAAGAAACCCCGAAAAGGATGGTGCCGCTCAGACGCGAGTTTCACGAATGCCGAGGCCCAAATAAAATAAGAACCGGGCAAGAACCCTGTAGAATGTCAGTTGACTCATTCACAGATGGATTTGCGAACGGTAGACGATCCGGGGGGCTACCCATCTCTTGTTCCCGAAAAACGCCGAAACCGAGAAGGAGCCCATGTGACGGGGGGGGAGGGGCAACCAGAGCGAGCGAAGCCCAGAGACAACGGAAAAACAAAAAGGAAAAAGAAAACCCACTTTCCCAGCCTTTGGGGGTGCTCGCTTTTGCGTTCAAATAAAAGAACTACTTGTTGCCTGCATGCATCCGGTTTTGAATTTAGGGGAGCTGCCCCTAATTCCCGCCCGTGTGTCGAAGCTTAGCTAACGAGGGGGGATGATCAATGATTTAAGCTGGTGCATTAATTGGTGGGTGTCGCTCTGTTCTCTCCCTCTCTCTCTCTCTCTCTCGCCCTCTCTCTCACTCCGTATTGACCCTGGTGGGTGTTTGCTGCAGCCTTTTTTTAATGGCTTTTACTGTCCGTGTTTTGTTTTGTGGAATGGAAGGCAAGAAACGAAAGGAAACAGGACGGGCCTACCAGGAGGAAAAGGAGGAGGAGGAGGAGAAGAAGTAGGCGCATTGCAATATTTTGCATAGTTGAGAGGAATCTCGTCCCACGCCAGACGCGCTCGGGAGAGGTGGCGTGTACCGTACTCTGTTCCGTTCCGTAGGCGTGCGTTGGGTTGGGAGCCTGTCCGCAACGCCTTTTTCTCCCCCCGCTCCCCCCCTTCCTGGGGATGCGCGCAAGGGAGCGTCTAGATCTGCGCCATCAAACGGTGCGCACGACCCGCGATCCGCACGGCGTCTCATCTTCATCTCAGCGGTCCGCGCTCGTCTCATTTCTGCGCATTTTAACGGTCGAGGATTTGTCGCAATACCAACGGGAGGACCCAGCATTTAGTTTGAAAGTAGGGGTGAGCGGTTCCCGATCCAGTCCAGTTCTAAGGTGAAACCGGGAATCGGATCGAGAGAACCGGTTCTCAATTTTCAGAACCGCGGACCGGACCGGTTGGTTCTAGGACTAAGAATCGAACCGGACCGTCAGTCCGGTCCGATTCCGGTCCGGTCCAATGGAACCGGTTACTTAGAGTTTAAGATTTTTTTTTTATCAAACACTTAAGGTTTTGTTCACATTTTACTAATTTTTACCAATAAATTTATGTCAATGAAATTCACTTAGGGTTTAATTCACATTTTACTATTTTTTATCAATGAATTTATGATAATGAAGTTCACTTAGAGTTTAGTTCACATTTTATTAATTTTTTAAAGAAAAAAAATACAAATATTTATTAAATAGTCGGTCTGGTCCAGTTCCCCCTTGGAACAGGGAACCGGACCGCCCGAAAATCGGTTCCGCTTTTAGGAACCAGGAACCGAACTGATAGTCCTGAGAACCGGACCAAACTTGTCGATTCGGTCTGGTCCGATCCAGTCCCAGTTTGGGCGGTCCAAGTTGCTCACCCCTATTTGGAAGGGCAAGGCGAGCATCGTGCCTACCGCTCCCTATATTATCCGAAGAATGTCGCACCCGTCAATGGATGTTCAATTTTAGCCATAACTGTTCAGTCCATCCATCCGTAAGGGTACGAGCCCATCGTCGTCGTAGTCTAAAGGACGAGTTCGAAGCCGAGAGACGTCTCTCCGCTTTGTGATTTCATGAAAAGATGATCCGACCTTGTTGTTGGGTTACCAATAGAGTCCTTTTGCTGCAAAAGTTTTCCAATGACGTATTTTTCCCCTTTCCAATTAAATCGGGCATTTAGGGTGCGTTTGGTAACCGTTTTGTTTCGGAAATAATTTCTGCTCAGAAATAAATTTTTTTTTATTCCATTCCCGAAAATAATTTCTAAATATTTGAAGGCTTTTGGTAACTGCCCAAAATTTCTATTCTTAAAATAGAAAAAGAACGGAAATGCGTTTGATAACTGTACAAATTTTCTTTTTATTAATAATATTTTGAATTTTTTAATATTTCTCTCTCTCTCTCTCTCTCTCTCTCTCTCTCTCTCTCTCTCTCTCTCTCTCTCTCTCTCTCTCTCTCTCTCTCTTCTTTTTCTTCTTCCCCTTCCTTGACTTATGGCCAAGTCGCCGGTGCTGGCAACCGGCCATGGGCCAGGGCTGGTGAGGGCATTGCGGGCCTCGCCACCCTCGCCCAGGCGGCAAGGTTCTAGCCCTCGCCCTTGCCGGCCCTAGCTTGTGGCTGGCGATTTGCCACAGGCCATGAAAAATGAAGAAGACCAACCAAGAAGAAGAAGGAAAAAAAAATTTCTTTTTTATTTATGATTCTCGTTCTCATAATTAAAAATCAACTTTTTTTTATTCTTGTTCTTTTCCAAAATTGATTTTGGGAATAAATTTGTGCCCAGAAACAAAAAATCTACCGAAGGAATTTCTATTTTTTTTTATTTCGGAAAATAAAAGAATAGAATCGAGTACTGTTTGGTAGGTTATCAAATAGACCCTTAGTGACCCGCAAATCTCGCAGTGCATGGGCCGGCCAACTTCACAAGGGCCAAAAGGAAACTTCGGGAAAGTCCGAACAAGGGCTTATAGTTATAAGGCTCAACCTGACCTTATTAGGCTTCCGTCCATCTCGCAAAATTATAACTTATTTTTTCTTAATGAGCAGTTTTGGGCAACAAGTTAAGCCCTGTGGGCACGTAATTCTTTACCGAATACTTTGACCAATATTGAGCCACGTAGTTCGATCTTCACTAAAAAATTGATCGAATGGCATAATTGGAGCTATATAACGATACCCAATTTGTCAAATTAGACGGTCGGATCTCAATGTATCACAACAATTATCCACCGCCATTCAATCTCGATGATATCAACACACTCGTGATTTGACCAATTTGAAATCATTTTCATAAAATCCAAGTCAGGAGCTTTTCAATGCATAGAAGATTAGGTCAATTGGGTTTAAGGCTCCGTTTGGTTCAACTTTAGGGAAATGCATTTGGGGGAATGCAAATATTTTTGGGCTAAAGGGATTTTTCAAAATACAAGTGGTGTTTGGTAAGTATTTTTTAAAATCAACTTGGGCTAAAGTACTTTTACTAATTTTTTTTTAAAAAAAAAGGGTTCCGGTGGAGCTAGGGTCACCAGCCACCGCCGCCGGCCAGACTTGGTCACCGGCGACCACTGCTTGGGGTCGCGCGACCCCAGGCGGTGGTCGCCGGGGTCGTGCTAGCCCTCAGGTGGCAGTCGCCGGCTGCCGGAGCCTCGGTTCACTGTTCATGAACAGTATCTATAAACAGTGCAAGTTGCATTCCGAAAATGTAACTTCTCAAAGTATCTCCGAAGGAGTATTGGCCAAAGATCCCTTGGGGAACATTGGAAATGCAATTGCATCTCCCTAAAATGAGTAAAAAAAATTGTCAAACGCCATTTGCGTTTGGTCAAGGGACTTTAGAGCCCAAATGCTCATTTGGAATGCTGAACCAAATGGGGCCTAAAATGAAGGAGTAATCGCGAGCCAAAAGTTTTGATCAAACTCCTTAATGAAAAGTCCACGAAAAGACGAAGCAAAAATAAAACAAATGAAGGGGATTGGTTTCAGGGCAGACTTTGAAACTCCACCAAACTCCGAAAAAGAGAAGAAACTAACCGAGGACGAGTCGGTCATATCAAATACCAACTCCCTAGACTTCATTCGAGTTATTTTAGAACCATTCGGAGTCGGATCGCCTAATTCGTAAGACGACAGAATAGGCCATTGTTTAAAATTCTGACCCTGTTGTTGCGATACGAGCGTATAATTAGACAATTAGACATCTCAAAACTATCCGCAGCCACGAAAATCATGCGAATTCTATATTGAAACGAGGGAGGTACGCGTGTCGCGAGATAATTAAGAATTTAACTAAGCATGGGGATACCAATTCTTGATGCATGTCACAACCTTGAAAAGCTGCCAGATGAGCTCGGCACGCTCAAGAAACTGACCTATTTTTGGATATATCCAGGTGCTTCTTGCTGGAGCATATGTCCAAAGAATTGGCTTTGCTTACTGAACTTTGGTGTTCTCAAAGGGTTCTCGATCGTTCATGCAACAGGTGAGGACGCTCGTAAATATACCGATTTGGCGGGCCTGAAGAAACTGAACAGACTAAATATTACTAACAAACAGGAGGGATTTCCCTGTGGAAGAACAGCTACACACTCTACCAAAGTTCAGACTCCTTGAAAAGCTGACTATATATCTCGGGGAGGAAGATCCAAGCCAAGAGAAAATCAGATATAATCCATCAGCCGTAAAATGAATACCCAGTAAACTCAGAGCAGATGGTCATGGAGAATCCAGACAACCGAACAGTAGCACAAGACGTGGACGAGAAAAACTTCTGATTCTGTGGAAGAAGGCACAGGTGCTGCAAGTACATAGAAATCAATAAAGTCCTGAAACTCGTAGAGAAAGGTGACCAAGTGCCAGATTCACAGAGCACGAGATGTAGCTGATGCCGGGGATATTGTTGAGGCAGGCCATGGCGACATAGAGCCGGATTCGGGGCTTGTCAACTTCGGGATTCCAACTGCCACAATAGAGAACCGAGAGGGACGGTAGAAAGCCTAAAACCCCAAGAAAGCCGGCTATTTCCAAACTCCTGTCCTGGCTAGTAGCTACCTTCCGTAAGGGACGCTCTGCGAAAGGAGCAGGAGAAGTTCTGGAAGAGCCGGCGATGGGTTGGAGAGATCTACAAGCTCCATTTCCTAAGATAATCTGTTCGGAGATGGTTGACTGTCCCAGGCTCACTCCATGGGCTACGGCTGAACACAAGGGGTACCATGTAGAATATTCTGCAGTAGTTCTCCTGGGAGGACTCGAATCCTGGAGAGCATCTTTGCTGTACTATTACCATGCCTTTTGAATGATATATATATATATATATATATATATATATATATATATAAACTACTCAAATTCACTGGCTTTTATTAGTTTGTTTTTCTGTTTTTGCAGCAAAATGTCCCATGCTCTCATCCACAAATAAGTTTGGAATTAGCAAGAACAGATTTCTTTACTTGATGCGAGTCCCTGGGCATGAATTATTTTCAGCGGTCGGATTCCCGTCTGCATATTGTTTTTCTCCATTGTGTCGGTGTTTTTTCCTCTAGATCCACATTTGACTGCTTTATCTTTCTGCGGATGAACAGGAACATCCAGTCGCCACTAACACAAAGTTAAGAATCCAAATTGATCTTACATTGAGAAGGCATCCGACCGCCTCGTTGCCAGAAGAGCACCTCTCCTTGTGGGTTTTCATTACCTTGGACATTTGTTGTATCAGTCAGCTTCCAACTTGAGCAAAATGATAGCCAGCAAGCTCCACAACATAACAAAGCGAGCCACGGTACATTATTAAGTTATGACATTAAGGTTTCACTGGTTCGGAGATTTCAACCTTTCAAACTATTTGGTACTATCACTCCGCCACCGGTTTGGAAATTTCAACCTCTCAAACTCGCCACAGTTAAGAAACCTTACTTGTTTTTTGGCAGGAGACGCCAGATTTCTTCAAGCGTCCAGCTCAGCTCATGCAGAATTCAACCATTTCAACATAAGGATTGCTATTTAGGCTTAACGATAATGGAACCTTCCTCATTTTCGCAATTAATCTCTCGAACATAAAGAGGAAAATCCCCTGCAGAGCGCAAACTAGAGCTGCTGTGAGTAGCTCTGGACAAACATCAAAAGGACCAAGAGGAGCATTCACGATGTACAAACCTTCCTTATGCATTAAATAAAATACTAATAACACTCACAATTATTTGGAAGATTCTTTCAATTCAAACTGCTGTACACAAACTATGACAATTGCCTCCAAATCCCCAAGAGGGGAAAAAGAAGAAATCCATGATCAGACAACACCAACAGACCTTATCTTACCTTACAGTGGCCAAAGGTTGATGGAAAGAAAGAAGAAAGAACATAAATTTGAGGATGATGTATGAATATGCCCAACTTGCTCACAGGATTATTTACAGGAACACAAAACAACCCCAGATGCCTATAAGAACCACAGTTTTAGTGTCAGCCAGGTACGAAGAAATCCATCTTATCGACCGGAAGATTGAGAACTGATTTTTCCACCTGAGTACAGTGTAACTATATGTCAAGCACATGACTTAAAGGAAAAAAAGAATCATCCACTTCACTAATATAACTTGCTTAGATTCAAGAAAGGGGAAAGATATGGCAAGCATTCAAATAAATCATGACCAATTCATACCAAAAAGGCAAATGTAGGGAAATATTCAGCTGATGGTAAGGGTCGCAGGGAAGTTAATATGATGCACTTCATAGCAAGGCATGTAAGAATACATATCTTATACAACCAATCAAAGTCTGATCTTTTTTTTTGGCTAGGTCAATCGAAGTCTGATTTCATCCCCTTGAATTACGTGATTGGACAAACAATCTTTATTTACGTATGTCGGGATAACTCAGAGAACATGCTGCAGCTGCAGGGAGATTGTTTGTTGAGCTACTAGGCAAGTTCCCAGATACTCTTTGACTTATATCTAACTATATATAGTTTATTTCATTGTTTACTTTTTCACAATATAGCCTAGGCCTAAGAAATAGGAGCATCAGGTAAAGCCCATCAATCTAACCGCGTTTCCGTGAATCAACGAGTACTGCCACAATAAAGAGAACCTAGGAGCAACTTCTCGGAAACATATGACCCTTCAACTGGATCAACTTTCGGATAGGTGGAAATATTCAGTACAGAGCACTCACCTCTTCAAACGGAACAAAGACAAAGGGTGTTAGACCCCTCTTGTGTGAGATGGCAGGGACATCTGGATTGTGAGTTTCATCATCCTGCCACCCTTCAACCAATCCAAGGATGTCTTCATCATCGCCCCTGACCTCATTATTGTTCACTCCACTGGTAACAAGGGATAGCATATCCATTCTGTTGTTGGCCCCTGCAGCTGTTCCTCTCAACCTATAAGATGAAACATTTCATCAGCCCCGTCAAGTAAACGAGAGAGGATTCATTCTTGCTCCAGAATCTCAAACTAAGCACCATCTGAATATTTTTTCCATGCCCTTATTTCTTGGGTCTTAATAAGAAGGGAAAGGGGGAGGGCGGAAGCAATGGAGTCAGGAACATCACAACTTACAAATTAAGGAAAACTGAAAATGTTCTATTGTCCTAAGGATATGATGCCGGTTCAGTTAACTTCTGCATCTTCAGTCCACTTCCCATTGATTCCATTATTTATCTAGTAGTAAAGGAGTTTAGGGAAGTGAAAGATAGGCAACTATTCAAAGAAAAAGAACTAATTTCACGACTCCATAAATCGTCATCTCTGGCATAAAAATATTTGTGGCCCATTCATAACCATATACCTGAATGAACAATAATTGATTCTTATGTTACCCAAAAGAACATATAAAGATCTTAGAATGAGATCTTAGAATGAACATGATGTTAGACCACCACAGAAAGTACCTTAGCCGGATTCTTAAAACTGTAGGCCGCATGCCTGGATACAAAAGAGCGGCTTCAACCTGCCATCAGCGAATGACCACCAGGTTAGCAGAAGCACAAAAAAAAAAATCAAAATAACCCCCTCCCTATGAATGTGAATTTTTTTCTCATAAATGCAAAAGGAAATAACAAAGCCAAACCTTGTCATCAGACAATGTGTAGTGGCCGCCGAAAACACTATCTGTTTTAGATGCACGAAAGTTCATGGACTTTGCTACGTCTTTCACTTTTTGAGAGGAATTCTGCGAATTGAAGATTAACACAGAGTTTATCAGATAAAACCTTTTGCTCTCACAAACACACACCAGCTCAAAGCAGAAGTTCAGTGTTTTACACGCAGAAGTCAATTTGTTAATAACCTTGTAAAGAAACCTCCCCGAAGGAAAGAATCTTATGTACCGGAAATAGCAGACCTGAAACGCGAAAAATAATTTAGAGTATCAGCAAGAAGAATGACATACAAAATGGGTTTTACTGATTAGAGCAATGATTTGATCCCTAGGGCAACAAGTACCAAAGCCCTTGATAATGCCTACTACAATCGGTATGATATGAAGGTTCAGGTATCATGGTACGAACCGCTCATTGATGAATACAGCACACACGAGCGCATAAAAGTGCACATTGTGGTGGTAATTAGCTTAATTAGCATAGTATGAACTCCATTGTGTGCATGTTGTTAATTTGTTAGCTCAATTAGCACAGAATGAACTACTTTCGAGTGCACTTTCCCCTCCTTTTGGGCTTCATCCCCAAACAATACCCCAGTGGTTTAACTTTTCCATAAAACCCCAGTTCTTCAGTTCTAAACTCGAGTAGTCTTTTGAGGTTGGTGGGCCAGGCTCTCTACATCCGCATTTAAATTATTAGCAAGAAGAATGACATGCAAAATGGGTTTTACTGATTAGAGCAATGATTTGATCCCTAGGGCAACAAGAACCAAAGCCCTTGATAATGCCTACCACAATCAGTATTATATGAAAATTCAGGTATCATGGTACGAACTGCTCATTGATGAATACAGCATACACAAGTGCACATTGTGTTGCTAATTAGCTTAATTAGCATAGTATGAATCCACTGAATGCATGTTGTTACTTTGTTAGCTCAATTAGCATAGAATTAACTGCTTTCTAGTGCACTTCCCCCTCCTTTTGGGCTTTGTCCCCCAACAACACCCTAGTGGTTTAACTTTTCCATAAAACCCCAGTTCTGCAGTTCTAAAGTCCTTTAGTCTTTTGAGGTTGGTCTGCTAGGCTCTACATCCGCCGTTTGACTGCCTTGAATGTTTAATTGGTAAATCTGCATAGTTAAATTTATCTAGATTAGCAAAGTTCATGATCACTTAGATCCTGGTCAGCACAAGTTCCATCTCGAAGATCACTTATTCCACTGCTTTTCCCTTTCAATCATGTAAGCATAGACTAATATTGGGCTAGTCAAGTCCCTTGACAAACAGCCCGTGAGCAGGCAAAAGAAGCAAGTGCAAGACAGTATTTCTCCCACATCATGATCATAAAGTAAACACAAAATGAATGTTCTATTGCTTGGATCAACCCTCTCAACAACTAAGACATCCTTCTAAGGAACACGATGATCACATAAACTGAGGGCCTAGAAGGTTGGTTGACCATATTATCTGGAGTTCCTCAAGTAAACTTGCTTCTGCTTCCAAGTCTTTACTGTGCATAAGATGCTTAAACTCGTTGGTGCATAAAATATTAGCAAACACTCGAATACATACCACATGCACTGGGTTGGTAACTGTCCACTCAGCAACTCCAGTACGAATGTATGTGTTTCTACTCACATACAGACCTGAAATACAAAGATCAGGATTTAATTTCATTTTCTTAAAAGTGAAAGGAAATATTTAAATTTATTTAAAAATGCATCCTACCATATTTAAACAAAGAATGTCGATAGCAAAAATATCCATTAAAAATGATCCACATGTAAATTTGGCAAAGATAAGGAATATTAAGCAAAGTTCTGCAACAAGTCCCGTTTAATGTATTGATGAAAATCAAATACATTAAGATACTATCTTGAACACCAATGGACGCTAAAAGGAGCTTGCGTTATCAAAGGAACTCAAACGGTAACAGCATAAAGGATCATGTTATAATCACAGGTCAAATCTGACCAAGGTGATACTCGGGCAAAAATGAGGACCCACCACCACATTGCCCAACTTTATTAAGAGATGAACCTAGATTTTGTACTAGGAGAAGAGTGTCCCCTGCCAATGGGCAAAACTCCTGGATGATTGTGAATGTGTCTCTCAAAATTGGACATAAGTGGAATATATGAATCGGTCCAACCCAAGCATTTACCCTACATTATAAATCCTTGACGGAGTGATCTCTTCATTAGTTTACACTAAGAGAAACTAGCTAGAGCTCACACTGTTTTGTCATGTCCAGAGTGGCAGCTGACTGGACATTGAGCATGAGGATCAAGACAGCATTTTCGGCATCTGTACCCTCAACAGGAGTTAAAGAACTTTCAATTAGAGTGGAAGGTCAATGCTTGAGACTCCAAGGTACTATGAACAACCTTCTAAACAAAAACACATGCATTTGCAGCTTTCCATCGAGATACAGATTTTCAGAAGAGGTTATTGTGGATTAAACAGAATGAAGTAGTCACAACTTTTGCAGACTAATAGATAACAAGATATACGACATTCTTGCATCCTTCACTATTCCAATCGACGTCACTTACACTGTCAATGATTTATCCATTAGGGTGATTGAATGTCTTTCTTTTCTCAGTATTGATTCGTGCAAATGCACAACAGAAAAAAGAGACAAGCTGTGATGACTAAGTTCAACCTCTGACCCTTTGTACCATTTCAAAGTTATTTAACCACATTCCACAAGAACTCCAGCTCAAAAGGATGACTCACCATCAGTACGAACCCTTGGTCTTAAAAGCCACATCTTCCTCCAAGAGCCTTCATATTTTTTCTGCAATGTCTTGTAATTTTCCACAACTCCCGAAACCTTCATTAGTCAGGCATTAAATAAACAATTTACGAATCAGTTGATAGCTCATACAGATGAACAACAATAAACAGTACTGGAAATTTACCTGCCAAGCCTTCAGGCAAGCATTGCGCCAAAAAATGGGGTTCCGGATAGTGTACCTCCATTTTCTACACACACAAGAAGCCCTTCCTAAGTCATATGGAGCCAATCGTGCGAAGACCTGCAAAATAACCTTCATATAAATGCTCTCTAGAACATTCTCTGTGTTGTGTTATGTAATTATTACGCAGGCTGATGCCATACAGCAGTAGATATAGTTATTTAGACTTGTCAAAAGAAAAAAGATATAGTTTTTTTCGCCATTTTATCAGCGGTAGCAAGTTGATCCAGATTCACCTCATTGTTTGCCCCTACAAGATATCGAATGCCACAAAATTGTCCCACCAAAAGAAACAAAGTAACTCCAGGCAAAGAATCTATGGTAACTTTATGTTTATATGCATTAATTCTGTGAATTCATGTTTATATTGACAACAGAACATGATTATCATTATGCCTACACCAACTTCAATGAATGAGCACAGGATGCGAAACTTCAGAGATGTCGGGATTTCACCATGTGCTCAACTTCTTTTCAAGGGAACCTAATGAAGACCAGCAATCATATATCACATGGTGCTTGCTGCAGAGCTCCCGTGTATAACCAGAAAAAAATGAAGCCTTCTCACCAATATTCCCAGGTGTGGGCACTAGGAAAAAGAGAACCTGACCTATATTTTCTGTATCAACTAAAATTTTGTTGGGATACAGAATAGACCTTGCACTCGTTCCACATACACTATCCAGCTCTGACGGTTCCATTTGGAAGAAAAGAATTGCCCCATCTACAGTTCAATTGGTCAACTAGAGCAAGAATGGCAAAATATCGAGGGAATTTTGACGTTCGATAGAAGTGGATTTTGCTACATGGTAAATTTAGTGAATTATCATTGAAACGCACTCAAGCCAATCATCCTTGTTCACCGTCTCTCTCTCTCTCTCTCTCTCACACACACACACACACACACACACACAGAGTTCAATTTCGGCTTCAGATCACATTTCCTTTCCCCACCAAATATAAAACCTTAGCTTTCTAGTTTTATATTGCAATACCTCATGGAGAAGCTCATCGGGGAGGCAACGGTTGATCAGGGCTGGATCCACATAGGGTTTCCTACTCACACTTCCGAATGGAGCAACCGGTCTGACATTTATTCCATAAAGATCTGGAACAGAAACAACAATAAGACACCATATGAATACCCCATACAGCAAGGGCGCCAAAAAGTTGCCAGACCCTATAAGCACATGAAGAAACCGACTCAAAAGATTATGAACAGC
Organism: Syzygium syzygioides; assembly: GCA_031216285.1. Classification (NCBI taxonomy): domain Eukaryota; kingdom Viridiplantae; phylum Streptophyta; class Magnoliopsida; order Myrtales; family Myrtaceae; genus Syzygium; species Syzygium syzygioides. The sequence goes on from CM062247.1 coordinate 28,788,720, forward strand.
TGAAAATTACCTAACCACGGCCTTTGGGTAACTAAATACCGCATGCTCCTCAACCGCAGGGCCGATTCAAGCTCCGCCGGAACCGACGGCGCGAAATCTGCAGCAAGACGACAATACATTACTCGGGCACAACAAAAATCCCAGAAAGCACCCGCCTTTCCCCGAGAAATTGCTCGAGCGCGATCAAACGAAGCTCCAACAAAAGAAGGCCAACCGAGCCCCTTATCCCACTTAATGCGGGGACGGGCCATATGGATCACGTCATGCCCATTGAGCCACGAGGACTACGCAGCATGCTCGCTCGCGGTGGAACAAAAGGCTCGGTAGCTCTCGTCATCTTCGAACCAGCGAGGAATTGAAGTTCAAAAAACAACTCCTTCTCCCCCCCCCCCCTCAATCGCATCATTCCCCGACAAACAAACATTATTTTCGTCAGCAAGCAAAAGGGGAGGGAAAAACGACGACCCCCACGGCTAGAATTAGTTCAGATCAATCGTCGAGCACCAAAGCTACGCCAATCCGCCCGCCGTGCTCGTCCGCATCGTGTTTCGAGAACAGATTGGATTCGAGCGAAAAGCCCAAAGGAGGAAATTGAGTCGGGAATGAACATCGGATTGGAGCAGCGAACGAAGTTCTACCGGAAGCCATGACAGGATTTGGAGAGGTCGACGGTCGTCCCCGATCCCAAACTCGAACGCCCGGAGAGTCGCGCGCGGCTCGCTCGGCGTATCCAACTTCGCCGGACGCATCCAGAGAGAGAGAGAGACAGAGGGAAGAGATGGTTTGAAGTCGACGAAGAGAGAGAATTACATACCAATTTTCCTTTTCTTTTTTTTTTTTTACTTTTTTTTTGTGTTCATTTTCTTTTAATTTTTTTGAGTCGAGGTGGAAAAACCACTGGCTGTGGTAATTTGCCAACCGCCATTTGTGGGACCCGCGGTGGGAGTTCTGTGAACGACTTGAAAAGTCTTTTTTTTTTAAATAATTCTTGAAAAAATTAACCAATAAAAAACATTTTCACCGTTTATAATAATTTATGCCCCATCAATTTCATAATAATAAAAATATTTTTCATCCGTTTATATTTTATAAACTACATAAGTAATTATTTTTTAGAAAATACTCGAAATCGTGGATTTTTCATGAAATAAACGCAACCGACATAATCATCAGTTTAACTGGATTTTAATCTACGTAATGAATAGGGCTCTCACTGTAACTTATCTTCGGGGCGGGGAACGGTTGTGTTTGAGGCAAGGTCATTTACGATTTTTTTCACGATCAATAATTTGTTTTTAATCTATCGTGCACGTTTATAGATAGTTCTAAGTTATAAAAAAAAAACCGACGAAAAAGTTTTTGTCTTCTCAGGCACGAGAGAGGAGCAGATCCTTGCATGCACGGACACCGACGCACGGGCTCCTCTTTTTAAATAGACGGACCGTATTAGGCGATTCGAGCAGAAGAGCTCGAGGATTTAATTGAGTGAACAAGGTTTCAGGGGATATATTGAAAAAACGATGAAAGTTCGAACGCTAGTGATGCCATTATCGGACAGATAAACGGTGCATGCGAGATCAACTGACGTAGAAGTATGCCGTTCTGCCTTTCTTTTTAAGTGCAGAGCACTTTCACAAGGCCCGTCTACATGATTAAAATCGGTACAACATACTTCTACGTCAGTTCAGCATTTTGATATCCAAAACCCTGAATATCCTGCCAATGGGGTCAATATGAGTAGGGTGGAAAGTAATTTTATACGTAGATTTTCATGCTGTTCTCGTACCGTATTTTAATGATACAAGATTATTAACAAACACAAACAATAAAGCACGACTAAGGGCACATCAATAGTCAAGAAGAAATTTTTCCAACGAATTGAAAAATAAAATAATTTCTTTATACTCTGAGCAGTGTTTTAGGTGATTGGAAGTGTTTTTACAGGAAAGTTCATCGGAAGTCCTAAACCTTGGGTATGAAATCAAATCCATTCCAGGACTCCAAGGAGATAGTAGGATGAAATTCGACACTCGTACAACCGAGGAATCTGGGGAAACTTACCGAAGTTGCTCCCACATACGCAGGATCACTTGACATGTTCCCTGCCAACGGAAGGCCTTCCATCACCAACTGAAGATATGGTGATAGCCTTCACCGCTGCCACAGCCGAATCTCCCCTTTTAACAATTTTCTCAAGCTCTTCAACCTTTTCTAACAGCAGTCTGGCACTCCCGTGGGTTGATTGGACCAACTTATTAGCCACTTCCAGAGAACTGCAGAGCTGGAGATTTTGTGCTAAGTAAGAGCATGAAATGCCAAAATTAACTGAAATAGCTAAAACACCCAGGTTCATGTGAATGGATTTTTGGAAAATAGACTGATGATGAAGAGATATAACAAGCACCAAGACATGAGAAGAAATTTACTCTTTTCCTAGAGGGATCATTTTATACAATAGAGAGATGTCTCAAATTACGTCAAGCCTCCCAAATATTTCATTTTGTCGAACCTGTCTTGGATGAAAATCGTAAGTGCTATCCACATATAGTGGAGATAACAGAGGATGGTGCAGGAAAATGGTAAAGAAATATGCAATGAAGCATGCATAGTTGGCCAAACCCACCTAATGAGCTCCTAACTAACATAAAAGGGACGGAAAAACAGAGAATTAACTTATGCTTACAGAATAACTCCAGTACAGTTTTGCACCAACAAACTGAAAGCAGGCTAATTGCTAATGCAGATCAATGTATCATAGCCAAGGAACATAACATTATCACCTTTAACGTTAGGGCAGTCCATGAGTGGTCTCCTCTTGCAAGTGCCTCATTCAAATTATCATAGTTTTCCTACATGATGACAAGTGGATTCATCAAATCAAATCATTAGAGTTAGCATCCAAACTAGCAAATACGAAAGGCAGAATGGCACAGTATAATTATGTTTGATTTGAAACAAGGTTCCTGTAAGTTCACATCAAATCTAGGACATTGTTATTATAGGCCGATTCAGGCAAATATGATAAAACAGGTATTCGGTCAGGCCAGATGATTTAAACTAGAAGTTGCAGTTAATGACTTAATGTTTAGCGCTCTGTCATTAAGATTCAATACGTGAACAGGATATCAAGCAAGTTGAGGTAAAATGCAGGGACAAAGCAGAGGACAATAACAAGCAGATATTTAACTGACACAGCCTTTCATGTTCACCGAGTAAATTATGGGTGTCCCCTGCACTGCACGGTCTGGGAGGTGGTTGATGTATGAGGAACAAAGACGGTACTCAGAAACTCTAATGAGTTTGATTAGGACTGATAGAAAATTGTTTAAACTAAAATGCTAAGGAACTATAAAACCCTCTCCTTTATCTATTTCCATGTAAGAAGCCTCATTCACATAAAATAGCAACAGAGGGGGTATAACCCAATCTGCTGTAAGAATTCACATCTTATCGAGTCACGCACATCAGTGATTGCTATAACAATCCTGGACAAAAATCAACACTTTCCAAAGGGTTTCACAGCTATAGTCGCAAACACGGAGAGACATGGATGTCGCTCGAGATACCACCCTAATCAATGGATGTAACTTAAGTTACCGCCATGACCGCTTTCGAACTGCGACTCACAATCCAATTGACGCACCGTCTCCGAAGCCCGCAAGATCCTAGCCCTATAACGGCAATACAGAGCAAAAGACTTAAAAGAGTTTTCCTGAATCTCAAAAAAAAACCGCCCCGAAGATCACAGAACAAGCGAGAATTCCCACTTTTTTTATTCACATTCTTCAAGGTAATGGAGGTTAATCAGATAAAAAATAATCCTCGATCAGTCGAATTTCGCACTCTTCAACAACTCAAGATCATCAGCAAGTTCAAAGTGTCGATCCCATGCTCATTCACGCATCTACCTTTTCAAGTCCAAACCTCACCAATCGCCATAACCTAAAGGCCGCGCAAACGTCCGGCTCGGCGAAGAGAAAAAGACTAGCGAGAATAATAGGGAAGAGCGAGAGATTCTTCGGGATGTTGAAGAAAAAACCTGGAAGAGCTTGGGGAGGTCCGAGGGCCGAGAGGCGGCGGTGCTGGAGCCGAGCTCGGAGAGCGTTGGCGGCGGGGACGGCGGAAGAGGCTCGGGCGGAGCGACGTCTTCTCCGACGTCGCTGAGCAGATCTCCGATGCAGAGGAGCGGACCTCCCGTCGCGCGCATCATCTCCGACGATCTCTCTCTCTCTCTCTCTCTCTCTTCCTTCCTTCGCAAGCTTCGTGATTTAGCTCGGCCCGCAACTCTCCGGCCCATCGGGTCCTCCATATGGGCTGTCCGAACCGGCCCGAATCCGGCCCAAGCCCCGTCCGAGTGGACTCTATAAAAGGGCTTCTCCTCTACGCTTCGAGACGACCGCAGAACGTCCTTGAATCGTCGGTGACTTCGCCCATGGCGTACGTTGAGCGAGGTAAGCAAAGCTATTCCCGAATCGGAGCTGTGCGAACCGGGCGCTTTTGGCTTTCGATCTTCCCCTTTTTTGACTCGTTTGATTTGGTTTCGATTCGATCGGGAATTGATGTCTGCAAATCGCGCAATGATGGCGATCGTGCGCTTCGATTGACCCTGTTGAGGTGCTTGAAGGCGTCTGTTTGAATATGAATTTCGTGAATCGGTGAAAAAGCCGCTTCATTTTTTTTTCTTTTTTTGGCGATTTGAGTTCATTCTGGAGGGGAAACGATCCGTTCGTTCCTGATTAGATCGGAGTCAACGGCTGAATTGACTTGGCTCTTTTGCAAAATTCCTTCATGAGAGATTGAGGCTGGCCACACATATGACATTTAAATCTATCTGATGTGCTGATCGCCCGGCTTGGCCGGCTCGCGGTGTTTTGATCTTGGCTTCCGCGGCGAAATTGAGGTGTGATGGTTGACGGTTGTTTGGCTTTGCTCGTGTGGCGTGTTATGTTCTTTGGAATCGGAGCGTTTTTGTTAGGTTCAAACTATTTGATTCTGTTGAAGGTACCTGTAAGCCTCTGGTAATCTTGGTACCAGTGGCATATACCCAGGAAGTGCGCGATTCATTTTGCTACCCGGGTCGTCCCTCTGGTCAAAACCTGTCTTTGAAGTTTGATCCGCTATTCTTTTGACTATATGCTGCCGAGCAGCTCATTATAGTTTTTCCTCGACTCCTTTGGCCTGAAAATTGAATAATCGATCCACACCATGAGAATTTGAGATTCTATTATGCCGCATAAGCTGCTCATTCATTGTCTTGGTCCCTTTGGGCTCACCAATGAGAGCTATCACGCATTCATGGATGCCCAGAAAAGGTGCTTCTGATGAGTGATGATTTGGTCTTATGCCACTGCATTGGAAACTGCTGTAAATGAGTTGTCGTGTAGGCATGCTTGACCTCAAGGAGTATGATTTAGGACAATTTTTCTTGTCGCCTGCATTATACATTCTTCTTGAGTTCTGAATTTCCTCTGTTAGCCCTTTGGTTTCTATGCTGTCGCAATTTTGCATTTCAAGTTTCTGTATTTCTTGTCCAATCTCATTGCAGTACGTTTGACTTACCCTCGATGCTGCTGAGTTTTTGTCTGTTCATTAAAGTTTCATGAATCTTAGTTGATCCTGGAAAATTGTAGCGATGATTAAGTTTCCCGAGCGGTGAGTCAAAGTACCCTCATCTATACTAAAGAATAAACTCTTAGAAGTTCAATATCTTTTAATAGATGCTTCTAGGGATGTGAAATCTTCAGTAGTGACATTGAAAGATGGTGACATAAGACTTCCATTGGCATTTACTCAAGGGTGTTTTAAGTTGTTTTTTCCATAAATTACTTGGTTTCAAAATAAAATTACCATGTCTTGTCGTCCATGTGAGATCAATTGCATAATCTTTTATTCTGAGCCTTTCCTCTACATTGAAAGATGTTTCCTGTTGAGTTATGGTGTTCTGATCGGTTCATAACAGCACAACTAAGAAATGCTTAACATACTTAGTTCTATCACTTTTTGTGGATTTACAATCTTCTGTTATCTAAGCTTCATTACTACAGTTTTTGGGCCGCCTTTCTTTCCTGATTGTCATCAAGTTGCTCTATGACAATACTTTTTCCTTTTACTGCCTGGGTTACACTGTTTGAAATCTGTAAGAATGGAAGGTAGAGTTAGATTAGGATGAAGAACTAATATATTTATTTTGATGTATGATGGCAATTGTATTTTATGGATTTGCAGGTGTGGTGAAATCCAAGAAATCAATATGGCGACTTAGAACGATCACAGACTTATTCTGGGCTATTGTTAATTTCATAGGCGTGTTTTTCGCTACAATGTTTTCGGTAACGTGAACACTGTCTTGGTTGCTTCTTTTGAATTAGGCAGTAGCAACTTGTTATCGTCTTAATAATTTGCCTGTTCTTTCTATGTTGTGTGAATAGATGGAAAAGTCCGATACTTATAGGAAAGGCTCCTCTGGCTCTGGCAAGAAATGGGATGGTGGCGGCGGCCCGGGAGGTTCCGGAAGGGGTCCATACGGTGGCGGTCCTCGTGGCCCACCACGCGGATTGGATAATGTCCGCGGAATTGACCACAGTGAGTTCGATACCATTCCTATGAGTGCTTATGATTGCTACTTTCAGAAGGTTTTCTTCAGTTTTATATTGATCTAGTAATTTGTCATTTGCGTAGGTTCATTGCCAGCCTGTGGTTCTTGCTGTGGTTGAGGGTACTAGCCTCGTGTCTACAGAAAGCATTGGAGTGTCTATGATGCCTATATTCAAAACGACTAAGAGCTCAGTTTACTTTTGTTTATAATTTAGCATCACTCGTGGATTGAATTAATGTCATCAAGACATCTAAGAGGACAAGAGTTGGTACTTGGGAAATTATCTTGGTTATGTGAACTTGATAATTCGAAAGATCAAGTCTTTGAGTGTTTCTAAGGATAGCACATAATCAGTATCTCATTAGTCATTTGGATGTGCTGCTGTGCCAACTTTCGTCTTTTGTTCTGTTAGTTTCAAACGTACTCATCTTTAGGGAAGCATTTTGATAAGATGGTTTACCCTAACCATCTTCCATAGAGTCAATTAAACAGGCAGCTTCATCTATAACTAGCGATAACTTGTGAATGAACCGTGCTAGAAGTCACATCCCGATGTTCCGCTTGCAGAAGGTCTCTGTAATCGTTCACACACAACTTGACAATCATTTATGGGGTTGCTCGGTCTGCTCCCAGGTCTTCCCTACTCCTAAATGTATGCATACCGTATCGCGCCACTTGTACGCGACATGAAGAGAATGAATCTCCGGACTACTCCCTCAATATCGACTACCGACTTCAAGGAAAAAGAATACCAAGTGTTCCATGTTTCATCGCATGTTGGGTAAGAACTAGAGAAATGTCTCTCAAGTGAATTTCTACTTTCACATAGTAGTACTTTCATTTGTAATAAACCAAGAAAAACCAAATTATGATTGATTGATTGATTTACATTATTTGCCAAAGTGACCGGCTAAAACCAAACCAAGTTTGTCCGTTTAGAGGACGACCCATTCTAAAGTGAGAAAAGTTTTCAGCTATTTTTCTATTGGGAAGGTCTAGTGAAGCAGTAGATAAATCAGCTAGCTGTTTTATTCCGCATTGACTAAGTAAACACTAGACTTCATTTGAAGCATGTGAAACAAGCCTGTCTGCTTGCGTTCGTTGTTTTCTATGCCGTGATTGTCGGTCTATCACGGTGACTTGGTCGCAAATTATACAGGACAAGTCGATGGTCGGAAAACACAAAGCAGAGGTCCCCACTCGAACCCCACATCACATGCGATATCATATAATGAGTCCAATTTACAAACAGAACGTACACAGACAATTAAAACTTTTTCACCATTTATGTGCATTCTCAAACAAATTCTTCTCCCTGTGTTAAGGTACAAGTATAACCTTCCCCTAGCGAGGGATATAGCACCACCACATCTTGTGCTGACGTGGCACGCATGTGCCTAGTCGGAGCCTACCAAAAACTAACATGCATCAATTTAAAGTCGGACGAATTAGATAAAATCAAATTAAATGTCTGTTAGGGTCGAGTTGCAAAAGAAAGCAAATTAATTGCGCTGGCAGCTTTAATAAATGCCTTCAAAATTGAAATGGTCGCCAGCTCCCTCCTCTTCTCCGCTCTTTCACTCTATTAGAGAGGTAGAAAGCTCCGGTTCACGCCATAGTTCGTAGAGTCGTGTTCTCCACTCTTTTACATTTAGAAAGTTTGTCCTTTCATAAACTTTTTCTCAATTCTTGTTTGTTTTTGAAGAAAAAATCTCCATTAGAGAGGTGGAGGGGCGAAGAAGAAGAACTAAAGAAACAAAAAAGAATCCGCGGATAGTTAATGAAAGGACAAAATTTCCAAACGTGAAGGAGTGAGAAAGGAGGACTCCACCAGGTGTTGTGCGAATCGGAGCATCCCACGGATTTTTTTCCCTTGACAAAGTTTCTTAACATCAAAAGGGTGAAACGAGCGGAGAAGACAATGACTTGGTAGCCATCTCAATTTTTGAGGGCATTCATTAAAGTTAACATACATCAAATTTGTTTTTATTTAATTCAACGGCCTTTAAATTGACACTCGTCAATTTTTGGTAGGTTAAGACTAGGCACATGCGTGAAGGTGGCGGTACAATATCCACTAGAAGTGTGCTATCTGTCAAAACCCTTACAAAGTTACCACTGAAATTCAGATCAAGATACCAGCTCAAATATCTCGTTTGGAAAACTCTATAAAGTGTATTTGGGGCTCGATCAGCTGGACTTGATTAGGTAAAATCACATTGACCCTCTGGGAATAAAACTCGTTTAAATCAAGTCGTTCATTCTGGCTTTAACATACGCATCTACACGCGAGCCACTCACTCGACATACATGTATGAAGATCATACGCGTTTGGGGGGAAAAAAGCGAAAGCAGCACGCACACCAGGGGAAAGGAGATCAACGAGGCACCAGAAGAAAATTGGAACCACAAACCGACTTCAAAATTTTAAAGATGACGGATATCTCGAACAAGTCTGCCGGAGAGATACATGATAGATTAGATAAAACTAGACCTAAATTAAAGAGCTAAGTCACTCTACAACCCCAAAAACCCAATCCCCTTTTTATTACGAAATTGCTAAAAAGATCAAAGGAAGGGGAGGGAGGGAGAAAGGGCAAAGGGGGTCGGACACGATGATTCCCAATATGTTTCAGCATGAAACCTGTATGCAGCTGTGTACACCAGTAAGCAAAACTTCCTGCGAAAAAAGGGTAAAAGATCAATGAATTTCCTATTGTTTATAGAAATTAAGAGGTATGGTCAATATCAATGCATATATCTAGAGAATGGATTATCACATAACAAAGAATTTATCCTCCGCATGCACGATCATCATCTGCCAAACACGAGGAATACCACATGCAAGAGCTCAATGCAAACAAACACGAGGGAAGCAATATGCGTTCTGGATAATTGACCAGCCAAGTACCTTCATCTAGAGCTCATCTTTGCCAGTGACTTTCTCTTCTTCACCTGTGACTTTCTCTTCTATTTTATCACGGTTCTTCTCAATGAAATCTATTATATCTTCCTTTGTCCTATCGCCATCATACGGCACCACCTTCCCGCTTGCTGACCTAAAGTAAAGAGTTGGGTACCCCTTGACATCGAAGGTATCACTTGGGACATCATTTGCAGTAGCGTCCTGAAAAGGAAAGCATAATATTGGCACAGGCATGGTTGTGAACCCAAATAACATTATTGCATAAGGGCGTGGCCTCTCTCTCTCTCTCTCTCTCTCTCTCTCTCACACACACACACACATCCACATACACACACTTTAGCTAAACAAAACCCATCATAACCTTAATTAAATAATTAGAAAAGCAGAACCAAAAGATGGATGACAACAGATAAATTGTTAATGTATCACCTGAGACAGGGATATAGCCATCAAAATTTCATTAAGACCATATTTTTAACCATTGGCAAGTCAGATGGAAAACAAAGAGAAAACATGAAGTAGCACTCTAGAAGCACACATGGAGGAGGATTAATGAATTAAACTATCTAGTGACATATCAAGCCAGCCAAAAAAGAAGGTGAAAAACAGTACTTCATATACCAGTACATGTACCTCACATGAAGCATACCCACTATGTTAGGATAACTCTTTGCCTTCGCCAAAGAGGGGAAAAAACACGGAAATATATTCAGTAGTTCACATTTCTAGCATTGTTCTATGGGAAACTGCTGACTTTTATGTCATCTTGGTTTCTATAAATAGATCTCCATGTTAATCATTTGCGCCTTTCTATTATTCAATCACGCATTTTGCCCCAAACCCAATCGGTATCAACCCCTACACCAAGAGTGCTACTATAGGTACTCAAACAATAAATAACAACATTACTCGGGCAATTTTGAAAAGGTTAGATCACTGTTGCTGCAATCAGGAAAATTGTCAACCTACTTTGAGAGGGAATACTTACAAACTTGGCAATTAGGACCTTAGCATCACTTTCGTAAGAAAGTGCAACTTCATCCAAAATAGGAGCCAATTTTTTGCAATGTCCACACCAAGGAGCATAAAACTCCAGAAGAACTGCAGAAAAGGTTTCCAGCATGTTAGGTGGAAGTCTTACACTGAGTCAGTAATGCAATTAAACAGTACAGATCATATCAAACTGAAAATAAAAGCATCCACGCAACTTTCTCCTTTATCGTCCATTTTCCCCAACTATAAAAGTATAATCAGGTGTAAGATGAAACAAAACCTTTCTGACACCGACTAAAGACAGGAAGGCAATTTTTCAACAGAGAAAAGTACATAGAAAAGAATTAAAGACCGAGATCCCCATCATTTCTACTGTATGGAAGTACTTATTCTAGGATTGATGTAAAGCCTTTACACGCAGAAGACATGCACGAAAAAGCCAATAGATATCAAATGGATACAAAGAATATATCAATAAATAAAAGATCCCAAAGCTCAGTATACTTGCAGATGACACAAAACAACGAAAAGCATAATGCTACGTACCATTTTTGTCAGAGTTCAACACCACCTCCTGCAGGCTCTCAGCTACAACTACTTTCACAGGCTCGCTGTTATCTTGGGGTATGGGTTCAGACTTCCTGTACTGTGGGACCTTGCCTTCCTGCGATTAACATGACAACATTAGATTGCAACTCACAATGTGCTTTGGAATCTTTCAAAGGTTGAAAAGTTCTAATTTTCATGTTGTGTGAGACAGTGTGTGGACGTCTCCCACGTGTTGTGAGAGACAGAAGCAGGAGAGATAAATGTAACCTTGTACTCTTTCACCCAAGGAGCGATTTCTTCAGGTTGCAGGTTTGGCTTCAAATACTTTTTCCCATCATTTGTCTGTACTACAATAAGAGGCACTTGGTCCTCCTTGAGTCCAAAATACTGTAGGTAAACATTAAACACCAATTTTTTTCTGCATGAGAATAACCATATGCACAGCATTAAATGAAGAACTCAAAAAGATCAGAAAAACGCTAACCTGGAAAGCACCTTGACCAGCTTCCAGATCTCCCATCAGAAAGCTGATGCCCTGTCCTTTAAATTGCTCAGCAACATCGCGGTATTTTGAGGTAAAAGATTCAGCCCCTTCAGTGCTAAAATTCATGAACAACATTGCCTATGCAATGCGAATGGAGTTGTCAGATGTTATCCACGAAACCAAATGAGGAATAACAGACAAATCTGAACTATTCAAGAGCGATTTACTGAGTTGGAAAAAGACTTGAAACTTAACTACAATGCCCTCAATTAAAAAATCAAGGACCAAATAACAATCTGTAAAGAACAGTCTCACAAATAAAATTAAAGACAAACACTTAGGAAGGTATATTGAGCTTTAAAAGAGAGAAGAAAAATCATTCAGGAGAAACGGTTTGCAAATTATTTGACCATTAAAAAGAATCTAAAACCAACCAAAGATAGTAACAATCGATGCTCTCGTGCAGGAAATGAATTATCTAAAATAATGTCAAAAAGATTTGACACATTGCACAACTGAAGTACCCTGCAGTACAAGCATATCCAAGCAATAGGTGCAATTTAGCAACACATACAAGGTCCACATAACATCATACTATCACCTGCACCATCCACCCAAAAATAGTGCGAACAATTTTCACCAAGTAATCAATCAACGACATAAAGATCCACAAATCAAACGGCAGTAGCAAGTGTAACAGTATAAAATAACAGCTTGCTACTATCTTACCTTAGCTTTATCACTGTTAAAAAACTTGATCACAAAAGGGTGGTTGCTTGGGTCACTGTCAAAGATAGTGACGACAGGCACACTGGATTCTTCAACAAACTTCTCCAGAGCATCCACATGGAAATCCTGTAATATGTTTGTCCACTTATCAGTGCACCATGCATCCGTGAAGAGGAGGAAACAATACTTATATCCTAAAAAAGAAGTACCTGTACATCAACAAAGAGTTCGTCAAATGGCTTAAAGAGCCTAACAACAGGTGCAGCAACTGCTGAATCTCCCCGTGGAAGCAGTTTGGCATCCAAAGTGTGACCAAAGTCATAGTCAGAGCGCAAGTTCTCAGCTAAAGCAGTGAAATTCTCATACTCTTCACCAGAAAACTTTGGGAATATCCCAACCTGTGAGTATAAGCCATGATAACATGAAATCAGACACAGTAGGGAAGTCATGAAACTAGAAAACCCAAGGCAAGAGCACTTACAATCACTATATTCTTTTCTCGTATCAGAGTGCTGGCATCTTCAACAGATTTTATTTCGGCCGAAGGAGGACCGCTTTGTTTCTTCAAGTACGTAACAATGCCGTCCGCTTCTCGGGGACCTTTGTACTCTTGAATAATCTTCCCTCCTTTTCTCAAGATTTTAATTGTGGGAAAACCCTTGATGCCATATTCGCTAGCAAGCTCCTTGTTTGCTTCCTCATTAGCATCGATTTTGGCTAGAGCTATGGGAGGGTCATGACTGCTCAATGCGGATGCAGCTTTCTCGTACTGCGAATAGAACAAAGGCGTCATCAACAACTGAAAACATGCAGCTATCAAAAACTTATATCGTGTATTTAACAGGATCCATGAAATCTTATTACCTCAGGTGCAAGCTTCTTACAATGACCACACCTGAAACAGGGATAAAAAGCTACTCAAAATCCCACCAGCAGGCGATAATTAAAGTGAAATGTTCTGCCCGGAAAGATGGAAAAGAGAGACGAAGGGAACAAAACTAGATGGAACAGAATGAAGGTAGGAAAACGCCACCCCTCTTAGCATTAAATTCGGTAGAAGAGAATCTCCCACTTCCTCCCTCCCGAAAAAGAAAAAAAAATTAGCTCCTTTTCTTATCATGCATGAACGGGCATTCAACACAAATGGGCAGAGCAAATGTTCCCACAAAGAAACATTTTTTTCACATCATCACCGTTGTCAACGGGTATTATGTGTTGCTGCAAAAATGTTAACCAGAACTCTGCGGTCAACAGAAACCCAAAATGAATAATAAATCCACATTGTAACTGCAATTGAGCGCAATTATGATCCCGCAAAACTTCCTCTCGTCAATTACGGCTTAAAAACATGAAACACCAAAAAGCAAAGGTCCCCAACGATGCAATTACTCGATACAAAAATGCGTAACCGATTTAATTGCGCCCAGGCCAGACGGACTTTAAGGTATCGACAAATTTCTCGACAGTCGGATATCGGCCGGGCGGATCCAGAACAGGAACAGAAAGCGAAAAAAGGATAACTTTGATGCTCTAGCTTTCCCAAAACCGAGAGCACCAGCGAATAAAGCGATGTTTATCTCATGCATGGAAAAAAGGCAGAAAAGCTTCGTCTCCGGAGAGGCCTAAAAGTTCACGAACAAGGAAAACTTCGAGCAATTGCCGCGCTTCCAACCAAATCAAAAAGGGAAAAAGAATAAATAAATCTATCCGTACACAAACAGTAAGCAAAAAAATCTCGAGATCCGAAGCAGATCGATGATGTCAACCAGCCACAGGACGCGCGCGAAAAGAGAGAGAAACGAAGGGATTTTTACCACGGGGCGTAGAACTCGACGACGATGAAGTCGTGCTTGCTGACGGTGTCGGAGAAATTGGAGTGATCCAGAGTCAACACGAACTCCTCCTCCGCCGCCGCCGCCGACGCCGACGCCGGCTCGGCCTCCTCCACCTCGGCGGAGGCTATCGCCGCCGCGGCGAGCACGAGGAGGGAGAGGAGGATCGGCCAATTCGCAACCCTAGGCGTCATCGCCGCCGGTTTCGGAAATCTCTTCCCCCGCGCACGCGCCAGCAACAGCAAAACCGAGGCAGGAAGGAGATGGATTTCGTCTTCTCGAGTCACGGAAAGAGACGGAGAGAGAGAGAGCGTACGGCGGTATTTAAAGGTGCGCGGGGTTAAGAGGGGACGAGCGAGCACGTGACTCGCACGCGACTCGCCGTCGCGATTCGGGTTGATATTTTTGAGGGTCCTGCGAGTACGGGATCCCGGGCACTCGCTCTCCCATTGGGGGCGATGCCCACGTGGAACGGCGCGATTGGTTCACTCTTGTCACCCGCTCCTAACGGGGCAGGTCAGGCGCTGTAAAGGAAAGCGTAATCCCGCTTAATCCGAGGGTTTCGGGTAATGTAATTAAAGGGCTTGGGGAAATCCCGCGCGGTGCGGTCGCTCGCGGGCATCATCAGCAAAGGCGGCGGGCCCCGACCGTGTCGCGCCGCGCGGGTGAGGCCCGCACGCGTGGCGAGAGCTTCGCTTGGGTGGTCGCGTTCCGTCCTTTGGGAGATGACGATGGTGACTACGACGGATGAACGTGCCGGGGCTGATCTGGGGCTTTAATAGGTACTGTCGTTCTGATTTTTTGACTTTTCGGGAGGGTCCGGCGCCGTGGGATGTTATTGAGGATAAAGATGTAAATGTTCTCTGAACGTGAGCCCAGTATATAATATGATTTGTGAACTTTTAATTTGTTCGATATAGTTTTTAAATTTTTTATCCATATTTAACTAACTCTTGAACAGTATAAAAATATTTAATGTCCGGGTCTACTTGCACATTATGCTAAAGTTTAACGATCGCATTGAACAAATCAAAAGTTCATGGACTACATTGCACATTAAGTTAAAATCTAAAAACCGTTTGTGTTATTTTCCTATATTATTCTATAAAGATTATATTAAGTTAAAGCGATTGTACAATGACATATCTAGTTGATATAATATTGTGAAAAGCGAAATGGAGATTCTTGATTTAAGCATTCTAATTTAGTTAGTTGAAATCTCATAGATCTTGCATACGAAAGGATTGATCGATGGCACCCTAAAAAGAATTTCACATCCCCTTTTTGTGCTTAATCGAATATTCTTATAAATTCTCTTGCAATTTTTTGCTAATATGTGTTTGTAAGTGACACTCTCTTCGACCTCCGTGGATCCTCTATTGGAGGTTCAAGATTGACGTACCAAACAATATCTTCTTCCGGGATGTTGTTGACTCATTTGGAACCATTTCAAAACCTATTACAGGTTGGTAATCTGTAAATCCGTATACAATAATAGTGGTCGAAAATCTTGACGTGACTTGCACAAAGGATGGCGTTCCCGTCACTTCATCAAAATCCGTTTAGATAAAGGTTTGCTTAATAGGCGCCTTAAGACCCCAAAAAGACCAAATTAATATTGAGATCTACAGGCACAACAAACGTGCATAGGAGCGTTCCCGCACCATTAGGCATCGACTTTTGTGGCTCTCATGTGATCCATAACCTATCACGACCTTAACCCCTTTGAATAACGGGAAAGTGCAAAAAAAGTCCTAAACTTTTTTTTTTTTTTGGTAAAGTCCTAAACTTTTTTTTTTGTATCAATTCAATCCTAAACTTTTTTGCATTTGTGCCAATTCAGTCCTAAACCTTTTTTTGGTGTCAATTAAGTCCTAAAACTTTTGTATTTGTGCCAATTCAGTCCTAAATCTTTTGTCTTTGTACCAATTCAGTTTTTCCGGTTAATTTTGGCCGGATTTTGCTGACGTGGAAGCCGACTGGCGAGCGACCGGTCAATCGACGTTGATGTGAACAACTTTAATAATATTTTAACATTTTTTTTTGAATTTTTTTCTTTTTTTTTTCTCCCCTCCCTCCAGCCGATCATCAGACCGGCAACCATCCGGTGGCCAGAGGCCAAAGGCCGACCACTAGTGAGGCTCGCCCTTGCTGGTCACTAGTGAGGGTGGCCTTGCGCTGGGCGAGCCTCACCGGCGGCTGGGCGAGCCTCACCGGCGGCTGGGCGATCTGGCGAGGTCGGGCCTCGCCGGCGGGCTGACGGCTAGGCAAGGCACAACCTCGCCGAATCTGGCAAGGTTGGGCCTTGCCCAACATGAGGCCGCCCTCGCCAATGCCCTGCGAGGGCGAGCCTTGTCGGTGCCTGCCTCTGGCCTCTGGCCACCGACTAGTCACTAGTCCAACGACTAGCTGGAGGGAGGGAAGAGAAAAAAAAAATTCAAAAAAATTCAAAAAAATATTAAAATATTATTAAAGTTATCCATGTCAGCATCGGTGACCGGTCGATCGACGTTCACGTCAACAAAATCTGGCCAAAATTGACCGGAAGAACTTAATTGGTACAAAGACAAAAGGTTTATAACTAAATTGGCACCAATGCAAAAAAATTAAGGCTGAATTGGCACTAAAAAAAGATTTAGGACTAAATCGATATCAATACAAAATGTTTAAGACTTTTTTGGTACTTTCCCCATCGAATAACATTCCATATCACAAGGGGACTCACATCATTTCCTCGTTCCCCGGGGCGACTGGGTCTAGTGAACTTGCTAACTTTTCAAGCCCGGATGTCACGGAAGAACGGTCCACGTGACCTGTTGGTGATCACTAGTGGTTGAACATCTATCACTGCGAGTCCTGGACAATTCAGCAGCCCACAACAAAAAGTCCATTTTGCGGTAGTCTCCGTTATCGTTTTGACATTAGACAGAAGCGGTGATTACCATGTCTGTCCGGCTGTCTGTCGAGAAAAAAAGAGAACTTTGAGCTCAGCACCAAATCTGCTGTGTGTCTAACAGTGTCTCAAGCGTTTGGTCTCAAAAAAAAAACAATTTCGAAAAGGCGCGATACCAGTGTCGGACACAGAAACATAGACTGTGGATAAGAGAGAAAAGAAAATTACGTTAAGCTAACTTGAGTGAGATGAAAATCTTGCATGAGATTTTTTCAGATTATTAGTACTAAGCTTGTCGCGTACTCATGCTGTAGCAAGATGTTTGGTTTCCTTGTGCAGAATGGGGAAATGGAATCCTAGGAATTGAGTTCCATTGAATAGGACTTGAAACTCAATTGTCTCTGTAAAAAGAATTACAGCGAGACAAAATGTGCGAATGGGTTCCTTTCTGAAAAGTGTTCAATTTGATCATAGTCGACGGACAAGGACACGAGCTGCCCCGGGCGACAAAGATCTGATAAAGCTTCCACGTAAAGCAACCTGGAGATTCAGAAGGTGTACATAGGAAGTGACGATACACATGTTCGTGTATTGATGAGGCATATCATCAATCAAGTATTGCTTTCCACGCTGGTTACTCGGATATTTGTCGAATCACTTCCAATCGTACTCCATCTTGTGCCCTGAGTCGCTAGCATATTGCTCAGGAGCAAGGATTAGAACGTTTCTCCGGAGCAAGGATAGCATGAGCCATATGCGAGTGTGATCGAGTAAACAGGCCACATAAAGTAGGATTAAGAAGGATATATGTTGCAACATGCTAAAGCGGCTTCGATTGGATTTTATATCCTTCAATTTTTTTTTTGGTAAGGTTTTTATATCCTTCAATTGAAGCTTTTTCACTCCAAGAATTTTGATCGCGAAGAATATATTAAGCACTTTCGGACGGAATTGAGCTAGTTCTGGGCCAGTTGATGATGATTGGAGAGGCCAGCTCATTAATTACCTTGAGGAGATCCGCCATAAGCAATTTAGTTTCTTAAGCATTCCAAAGACTAGTAACGGTTGGAAAGCTCAGTAACTCGGCCGATGAAGAACTGCCTCAAATAATGGATTGGAAATCAAAATTACTCAAATGCAATTGGATTGCATACTAAAAATTGCCGTACTCACAAGCTCAAACACCAGTTCAATTTACTACTAGAGATGTCAAGAATGCCAAAGCAGCAATGAAAATGATTATGTTCAGAAAATAGTTGGATTGTAGAGGCTTATCTGGGCTTCCACCAATCGCTTGATACTCAGCTAGGATCTTTTGCTCCATAGCATCTGAGAGCTCTCTCTGCAATTCAAATACGCAACACGCATTGAATTTTATTCCTCCCCTTTGGTAAGACTCCCAAAGTTTTAAGAAGTGCTTTCACACGATTGAAAATATCCACATCTTTTATTTATAAAAGACACGGCACAGAAGACGCGACATTGTTTTCTAATCCTGCAGCAAACCATGAGGAACAAGGAACATGAACGGTTTGCAAAGAAATAATCTCTCCATTAAAGATTGCATAAGGAACTCTCTTTAACAATGGAAGATCAATATGTAAGTTATTTCTTAGTATAACCTTTCCAGATGAGTAGGTGGCAGCCGCAAACTTCTCCGGTGCAGCTTTAGGAAGACCATCTATTATGATACCCTGAAAAATTACTTGACGTAAGTTTTAGTTATCACCATAACTCTAACAGATGTTCTGTATAAGTTATAATGCGAAGTTTTAAATATAGAACGAAGAAAAACTCGTAAATAAGTACAAGCACTTGTTATCCATACACAACCATCGAAGCCAATAAGATGAACTTGATGGTTATTCATGCCGTGCAATATTTGGCAATAAAACTACAATTGATGCGTCTCCATATGGGAGGGCCCATCAATCCAGTAAATATCACTTGATCCAGAGGCCAATGCCATCACAACGGATGGTCGACTAGGCAAGATGAACACCATGGAAAAACTTCAAATATTCGGACAGATTTTGTAGAAATTTCGCCAATAGCTCCTTGAGAACTTAAAATTAAGGAAAAAAAATTTGGCGTTGGAAATGATTAAACATGGTCCAATAAACAGTCACCATAATCAGCAACGGAATGACCATAAAAGAGCACTAACAAACCTCTGGAGGATCAAATTTGGCACCAAGGTTGCTGAGTTTTGCATGAGCTTCTGCATAATCCTTGAAGAATGCTTCCTGATCTTCAGCATATTTCTCAGCATAGACCTGCAATTCGCCAACATTCTTTAGAAAGATAACTCATAATTAAAGGCTACCTCTTTTATTTTTCGAGCTTTCAGCCCAACTCTGTTTACCTTAAATGAAGGATCTTCAAAAAGAACACCATCAGTCGGCAATACTAGCAGGTCTTCGTCCCTCCGTTCTTTTATATCCTGCATGAAACAACCAAGTTAGCATACCACTTAATTCTGAATCACCATCTTCCCATGAAAAAAGTACATATGGATTCAACTCGCTAACCTTGAAGTACGAGTTATCAAACTTCAACCATTGCACGGTCCACGACTGTCCACCTGGTGCTCCTGGTCCATCTTTCTGTGACACAATGGAGGCAATAACGATTCATGAAGGCCATTTATACTACTCTTAATCATTTCAACTAAACTGTATTGTTGGATACAGTTGCATAAGCTCAATTCAAGCAGCCATTAATTTGTTACTGAGGAGAACCTTTTCCCAAGCTTCAATTTCCACTCACATTTCAACTGTAGGTAAGAACGACACGCGTACAAAACTAATATGGCAAAGATAAGAACGCCTGGGGATATTTGGACACTAGCATAAGATCAAGTTAGAACAGATTACAGCTGAAGGTGTGGCTTAAAGTGAGAATAAGAAGAACGACTTTTCTAAAGTAGTTCGGACACATAAGGCAACAGTCTAAAGATGATAAAGTAAGAAGATATGGCGTTACAATGGACACATGCAAAAGTGGTAACGAAGACCTAAAAGACATGGATGGATACTTTCTAGAAAGATGCCGAGTACTTGAATTTTATGGAGGATTTGATAATACACAGAGTGCAATGACATAAATGAACTCTTTAAGCTGACCTACTAACCCGTAGAATCCTTGGTTGTTGTAGTCCTAAATGAAAAGATGCGCAACTATCAGTTGACATGGACCTCCTCTATGGAAATTAATAGTCAACTGTCTCTGACGCGAAAATCCCATGGAAACAAATATGGCTATTGAGATTCATTGAAGTGGTCGTAAGCTACACTGTACATGGCTATTCTTTCTAGGCATCGCATTGACCATCAAGCCAAAATATTGTTATTCACATCATGTGTCGCAACTGTGTGATAGACAATAGACAGATCACGAGCACATAAAAGAATTTACGACAGCGTCCTAATGCAAAATCAATCTATTTCTGATGGTTGATCAATGATAGAACGCCATGCTACTGCACAGCTCCTTAAGTGCTAGGAGCTCAATGAAACATTGTTTCTAAAATCCAAACAAAATGTTCCTGTAGTTTTTCACGTTTAATGGACAAGATCATGACCATCGGAGTCCTGTTCCTTGCTATTCATTTAAAGATGATCAAGAGTTGATAACTCTAATTGTATACCTAGGAGGACTTTCAATTCACCTATGGTAACCATGGAAGAGTACATTCTGACCACTATGCCCGCAGCTTCAGAATTCTTTATTGCAAGTTGAGTTTGTCTAATGATTAGAATGGAGCAACAATGAATGAATAGAAAGTAATTAGGTACCGTGTACTTCGTTTCTGGCTTGCCCCAACCACTACGTTCTGGTCTTGACCTTCCAAGAGTGTGTGCCCCAGATAGAGCAACTATTTCCTGCATAACAGAGAATTCATAATCTCAAGCATATGAGATACACACAAATAGCACACAACATCCCATTAGGTAACAGTTATAAATACCTTGTCATTTAGTCCCATCCTGTAGAAAACTTCCCGGAGATGATCAGCTGGTGAAGGTGGGCCAGCATCTGAAAGAAGAAACTGTTCAGATAAATAGAGAAGAAGTGGATCTTTCCAAGATGAACCAACAAAAAAAATTTCCAGCAGAACTAGGAAGTACACTAGTAAGCAAGACAAACAAATCCGAGAAAGAGGAGAAGAACTCAATCACCGGAGATGGGAAAAATAAAGTAGTGAGAACTCCAGAAAAGAGACAGAAAATGACTTCTGACCATAGAATAGACAGGACATTCAAGTTCATTTATGCGTGATAAAGCGCATCTAAATGCATATTCTTTCTATTTCCAAACAGTGCTTTGTTTCAAAAGCTTACCATGCATCTAAATGTGTTCCATTCAGAAACAAAACACAGACGTAGGATGAATTCATCTCTTGCTGCTTGAGTTTTATTAGCAAATGCCTAAATAAATCAAGTCATCTA
Source organism: Syzygium syzygioides (assembly GCA_031216285.1). Classification (NCBI taxonomy): domain Eukaryota; kingdom Viridiplantae; phylum Streptophyta; class Magnoliopsida; order Myrtales; family Myrtaceae; genus Syzygium; species Syzygium syzygioides. The sequence goes on from CM062247.1 coordinate 28,810,172, forward strand.
GAAACTCATTTGTTGCCCAAATTAGCAAAATACATTTCTTTAGAAAATTACCACCTTCAACTTTAAGTACAAATCTCACCTAAAGAAAAAGCAATTGCATGTTAGGTACCCACTTAGGTTTATCATAGAAAAAGCAGTCGAATAATCTGGTCAATGTCTAGTCTCTAATGAGCAACAATGTTTCACTCACCAGGAAGCCTCCCTTCTTCAGGGCACTCCTCAGGTCTTGAGACATCAACTCTTCCATACTTCATGGGAATGTTGGGACCACCAGCATCCTGAAGAATAAAGTAAAAGGAAGAATATTTTCACAAAGAACGAGTGAATCTAAGGTTAAGTATGGCTTCAAGAAATCTCAGGTGAAGCAACTAAGAGTGCAGAAACTGACCTCGATAGCAGTAGCGCCAGCCAGCTGAAACAAGTCTGCATGTGTCACACTGGGATATTTTTCTTTGATTGGCTCAAGAAGTTTTAACGCATTTACAAGACCTGTAAAAGCTATTTTTGAGAAAAGTTCAAGAAACAAGTCACACCATCCGTAGTATCACTACTAAATTATTACCAGCATTAGCTGCATGCTTAAGCTCCATTTCAAACCGAAGACTCCCATTTGCTCCACCTCTTTTAGGCCATTCTTCAATGTTCTTATTATAAGTACCGGAATCATGCCATCCCAACCGCACCTGTAAAGTATTCATATGCAACTAACAGCAAATTCTATTTCCTTTTCCTATATAACACATATAACACAGAGACTATTAGACCTAGTAAATTGCATAGACCATAGATGTGAGAGCAAGATGACTAACATGGTGATTAGCCACTTCAGGATTTTCAACCAGGATAATGACACAAATGATCCCCAAACTTTTGCCCGATGTGCAATGTGTTATTTGAACTTTCAATTTATTCAATGCGATCCCCGAATTTTTGGTACACGTGTAATATGGTCCCCGAACTTTTAATTTGTTCAATATGGTCCCTAAAGTTTTGGCACATGTTCATACTAGTCCCTGGACTATATGAAAATATTTAATGTTGTCCTTGAACTTAATAAAATTACAACATTAAACATTTTCATATAATCCAGAGATTAGTGTGAACATGTACCAAAAATTCAAGGACTACATTGAACAAATTGAAAGTTCATGGACCACATTACATATTGAGCCAAAGTTCATAAACCATTGATGTCATTTTCCCTTTTAGGTTCCCCATTGTCAGCTAGCTGAACAAGTGGGAACAATATTATATAGTTTCAAAATCTCGGGAGCTTCTATTATCCATAGCATCTCGGAGGTGGATGAATGCTAACACACATAGTTCATCATCAATGCCATTTTTCTCAACTATGGGTTCATTCCAACAAATATGCTTTCTTCAAGAGATAGATGAATTTGCTCAGTAGACCAAAACACATTACAATAGCAAGAGCAATTCGGTCCATGCAGCGTCACCTCGTGACGCAATCAAAGCATATATCTTCCAAAATCACTGAAATGCAGAGTAGGCTAATTCAAGCGAACGACACAAACAGGCAGAACACAGACTAATCCCTTCTGCTTCAACAGAATTGCGCGAGGTAAAAGGAGTAAGAAGACACGGTACCAGAATAGGATGACAGAACTTAGTCTTAAGAAGCTCCTTAATTTCTTCCCTGGCACCCTTCAGCTGCTCCGGATCGGACGCGGCACACTTGGGAGGCGCCACTCCGCCGTACCGGGCGGCCGAGAAATGCATGGACGGCCTCCTCTGTATTTAATCACCAGTTAAAGCAGGAAACCACTACCGAGCAGCACGAAATGACGGAATCGAAGCAGCGATAAGGGAACGCGACCGGCACATACGTAATCCATACGCGCTCGCCGAACGTTCACACACGCACACGCAGAAACGTAAACGAATCGAGTCAAGCTACATAAGAAGGCACACCGAACCAAAGCGAAGCTAATCAGAGCAAAAACAGCCGAAGCGAAGCAGCCAACGCGCGATCACCAACTGCGGATGCCACACTCAGGTCCTCCACGACCGAGATAGGAACACTAAACACCAAAGCCTAAAGCGGAACTCGCCGAGGGCGAGGTGGGCGAGAAGCGAGGTTGTCGCGCGTACCTGGTGGAGGAAGAGGCGAGAAGCGAGAGGGGACGACGATCCGCGGAGGCATCGGAGAGAGGAAATGGAAGCGGGGGACGGCGCGGCGGCGGCGGCGGAGGAGGAGAGGCGGAGGCGGGCTCGGGAGGCGGAGGGGAGGAGGAGGAGGCGGCGGGAGGAGGCGGCAGCCGCCATGGTCGCCGTTGCAGTCGACGCGGAGGATGGTGGCGAGGAGAAGGACTGCGGTTGGAGAGCGAGGAGTTCCATTCTTGTGTCGTTTTTTCCGTGGGCCGTTGGCGGAGATGACACGCGCCTTTATTCGCCGCCTCTCCCTTCGGCTTGCGCTTCGAGTTCGAGCCCACCGTGCTGGACCGCGAGCGGGTTCACCTGGAAGACTCTTATTTATGCGCAATTTTTTTTTTATTTTTTTTTTCTCCATAACTTGTCCTTATCCTATCTCCAAAAGACACATTTGAGGCATCTAATCGACGATTCCGCGACCCCTTGTCGTCCGTACACCTGTCGAATGGGCGAATTGGATCCTATCGAGTTTAAATCGACCCGTTTAACTCGAATTTAGTGACTCGCACCCAATTTAACTCATATTATCAAAACACTCCCGTATCAAAAAACCTCATACTCGAGCTAAGGTAAGGGTACGAGATGAGCGAGCACGAGATTGATAAAGACGAGAAAAAGATAGTGAAGAGGGAATCGTAAAGATGGGTCAAGTCTAGTAAGCAGCGAATCTATTTAACATCCATATTATTTTATGCTTTGCTATTCTAAATCCGTTCATGGCCTATATGTTGAATATAATTTATCCATATAATAACTCGATTGACCAATTATGAGTTAAGAAATACATTTATAGCTCAATTGGACAGGTCCGGTAATCATGCCCGTAATTTGGTATGCCGGTGATATCGTGCACGATAATTTTGTCATGCACAATCCAACGGTCCGACATAGTGGCCGTGTTCGGCGAATCGAAGAAAGGAAACGTTTCGTCATCGGACGGTCCACGACGTTGCAAAACCGCAACGATTTCGCCGCGCGAAGCTTGGGTGCCGCCTTGGAAGAAGCAGCTCCAAACTACCGCCTCGCCGATAGTCACAGCGGAAAAAAAAAACAAAAAAGAGAGAAGAACAGAACACCATCTCCGATGACGTAAGCACGTTCGCATGCCTCCAGTAGTAACGCCATCGTGTCCCATTTCGAAATACTTGGTGATTAGCGGACCCCATTTTCACTGGCACTAAACTATCTTTCCGAAGGAAAAAACGGGCCATTCACATCAAAATTTAGAGAAACAGCAAGAGATTACTTTTTCGTGACTTGATTTCGAGTAATTAACTGCGACGAACCGGCTTAACGAAATTCGATTAGCAATTTAAAACCGGGGAGTGGGAAAGTGAAGACATTTCCTTGTCTCTAACGCTATGAAGTCAAAAGTGGGCCTCCCAAGGAGTAAAAGTCAGTGACGGAACTGAGGCCCTCCTTCCTTCTCATCGTTTGATGCTTGTTGCAGCTTTCGTAAAGGTGAATTCACATTGGATTTATCCTCTCTCTTTTTTCTTTTCGTTGACCGAATTCGCATCAAATAATTAATGTGATTTGGAGCAAATATTAGCTGGCTAGTTGGCAACGGACCCTAAATTGACTTCTTTCCTCTTAGTCATCTCCTTTGCTTGGAGCGACGAGTTTTACGCTCCTCGTGCCAACAAGTGACGCCACCGTAGACCGTTTGACTGGTGGGCTTAAAGGATAGATGCCTCGATTAAAGTTCTCGAGAAAGGAATCTCGATAGTCGTCAAGGTTGTTGGTGAAAATTTGCTAGCACGGTCCGCGGTCTGACGGAGGAGAGGCAATTAGGTGAAGGAGGGCGATGGCTTAGAACACGTAGTTTCCAAGCCGGCGATGATGGTTGTTGCGTCGTGGCGTACAGCACAATAAAAGCAGAGAATCAAGTCAAGATGAATGAGTACATAAAAATACCTGAATTTAGGGGAGCGGCTTAAAGCAAGGGACTTACCCGGTACGAGGAATTTATTAAAATGAGAATGCGAGAAAGGGTGCCAATCGAATCCCAGCTTAGATAATTGTCATGATTTGGAGCTGTTAATTGTTCTATAATTCAATATCCTAAGATTTTGAGAAGATGTCGTTCCGGCCGGAAATGTTGATGAGCTCGGCCTGTTGGATTTCCTCTTAGTGATCTCCACGGAGTGAGGTATTGGGCTTCTGTTGCGCATTCTCAACATCCTAAACTCAGGAATTTTTTGACCGAAAAAAATTTGGGAATTGCAAATTTTGTATTCTTTAGCTCGAGTCTTGGGGTCAAAATGGAAAAATATATAATAATGATCAAAGTGTGAATGCAAAACATCCAGACAGATTCCTTGGCATATATTATTCAACAGGGAACTGTGACAATGTTTGTCATTTTTCATCCCCCTTGCAAAACTCGTTATCCGTACCAAGCAGGCAAGCACCGCCTATGGATAAAGCATATTCTCTCGGACAAGTTCTGTGAATGCTTATTTTTCAGGGTGCTTAATCTTCTCAAAGAGAGAATACTTTGGGAATGGGTTCATTACATCATTGTGGGAATCAAGCAACAATTCAATTACTTTTTAGAATGATTGCTTATAGTATAGCAGAAAACCAAGTATATCACTAAACTTGAAAAAGGGCAATTCTAATGTTCCATTCCTAAAAAAAAATGGATTTTCTTTATGCTGTTAAACTTTTGAAAGAATTGGTAAGCGTCAAAAAACTGTCCAAGGAAAAAAAAGCTACCAGTCGCCTAACTTTCAGTTAACTTTTCAGTAACTTACTGATGATACCTTTATCAATTTGCTGATTTTTTTATTTGCTGCTTGTGAAATTACCAACTCATTTTTCACCAAGTTTCATTTGCCTCGACCAATCCCTTAAATCTACCACAATGTATACCTTAAATTTACCGACTCTTAATTGGATTTATCAATCTTTATTTAAGTGACTTGCGAACTTTTTTTCCGATTAAACAACCAACTACTCTTAGGTTATTAACTCTCATTCGAACTACTTACCAACGTTATTTATTTATTTTATTAATCAACTTTTGGTATTGTCTACAAACTTTTATTTGTCCATTTTTGAGCACTTAATATTTATCAACTCTTTTTACCACAAAAAAAAATATTTATCAACTCTTGGATGAATTTACCGACCTCTATTCGAATGACTTACTGGCTTTTCTTTCATTAGATTATCCACTACTCTTGGTTATTTAATTTACCAAACGTCTTAAGTTTACCAACTCTTACATAGATTTACCGATATTTATTTGTGTGAATAATTGAATATCAACTTTTGCTTTGTTAGGTTACCAACTACTTTCCATTTACCAACCTTCATTTGAGTTGCTCAAAGCGTTTTATTTGTGTTTTTGAAGCTAGTAATTTTTCTATAAGTTTGTCTTTATTAATAACTAGTTGGTAACTTAATAGGAGGAAATTTAATAAGTCATTTCCAATGAAGTCAATAATTACTTCCAAGAGTTGGTAAACTTAACACGTGATTTAGAAAGATTGATAAAACTTGGTAAAGGATAAGAAAAGTTAGTAAATAAACTTAGTCAGTAACTCATATAAGAGTTTGTACACAAGACTAATTTGTAACTTAATTAAAAAAAAGTTGATAAGCCACTTATTTTCTGAAAAAAAAATGTTATTAAATCTAAAGCCTTACACAGAAAGACAAACAAAGGTTCGTGAACGAGGAGGGTTAGCAAAATAAAAAAAAATGTTGATAAGTATCTCAAATAAGATAATATACCAGGTGGTAATTTCATAAGAGAAAAGTTGGCGAGTTAGCAATCTATAAAAAGAGTAATCTAATTTAAGGGGTTTCCATCAAAGACAAATAAAAATTGGTAACCAAATTAGAAAAGTTTGTAAACCGAAAAAATAATTGAACATTGATAAGTAATTTAAATAAGAGTTGGTAACCTAGACTAACTTGTAATTTACTAAATTCGAAGTGTTGGTAAGTTACGTAAACAAAATTTGGTAAGTCATTAAAAAAATTGGCAATTTGTAAACCACAAAAAAAAACTTGGTAAGTTCATAAAAGTGTCGGTAAATTACCAACAAGTATCTTAAAAAGAAAGTCACCATTCATTTCTTTTATGAGCAGCTTTTTGACACTGACCAATATAACTTGAAATTTACCAACACGGAAAGAAATCTATATTTTCCGGCACGGAACGAAGAATTCTGCAAACTTAAAATGTTTCATTTATAATTAATTTGACACATTAGTCGATGTGTGCTTAAGATACGTTCTTCTCTTGGAAAAGATATTATATGCTGTATAAATCAAATCCATCTCGACTATTGATCATGTTGGCCCTACGATGGATCTCATTCTATCAATGTTAAAGATGGTATCGAAACGGCCTATAAATTATGCAATATCTTTTCTCTCCGCGTTAAGAGGAAAAGAAAAGGGAAAGCATTGGCAACGGGTAAGTTAACACATACATGCATGAACTTTGACATGAGACAAAATCCAAACAATGACTAAAAGTTCCCTCGCTCGCTAACCAGGCAACAACTTCGGCTCTACAAGATCTATTGCAATGCCTGCTTTGACTTCTACTGTAAGACTACACCACTAAATCGAGTCCCTTAGCTACGTTAACTTCTACAACAAAACAAGCAGCGATCGTCATATATAGAGCTGTGGACAAAACTGAGGCTCTCCTTCAAACCGACCCTTCCAAAATGCCGACGGTCTCGGCTCGCCGGTCGTCAGTCAAGGCCGTCGGGAACGCCACCAGGAAAACGACCTTCAAGTTGCCCCTCCGGCCTTGCTCTTTCGGTACGGGCATGCCTTGCCCTACGATGACCTTCTCGTAACCCGGGTATATGATCTCATCTACCGTGAGGTCCAGGCTCTTGCCGCCCAATAGAGGGACCGAGAGGTCGCACCCGGTCAGGGCCTTCACTAGCGGGATCTCGACCGCCAGCTCCAAGTCGTCGCCTTCTCTCCTGAACAGGCCGTGCTTTTTCTCCGCGATGATGAAGGTTATGTCGGCCGGTTGGACGCCGGGCCGCTCGTTCCCCATGCCTTGGAATGTTACTTTGGTCCCCTTTTTCCATCCCGACTTCACTTTTATTGTGAGTAGTTCTTCTTCTTGAATTATTTGCCTGCGAATAAAGAACTATAATTCATCGTGTGATAAAAATTACACATCGCTGTCTTCAAGGTAATATCAAATCTTGCCGTATAAACCATGCTTCTGAAGAATTTTTTAAGTTATTTTTGTGAAAAAAATTCCCAAACAAAAGCGTTATACTCTGAGAAAACTATTCAGAACATACCCAGTATTCGTAAGGACGTCTCTTGTCACCTTGATCTTCTTCATGCAACCGTAGCACAACTCCTCCAGGGTGCACTCCAAAGTCCTTTCGATGGCCGGAGATTTCAGCATCCCGGTCGAATTGGAGAACATGATCGGCGTGGAGCTCACCCGGCTCGAGCTCCTTGAGAGCGAGGCCGGAGCGAATGCGGCGGAATCGATGCTCCTCCGGCTCACGCTCTTGAAAGGGGAGGAGTGCGTCGGCGGCTGACTCCTCCGGCTGGTGCTTCTCGAGAGAGGGGACGGCATGGAGGCGAAGAAACTCTCTCTCCGGTGCCCAAAGCATCCTAACCTGGGACTCTTCGGCTCTTCATCGTGGATGCCGTTCTTGTGACTATATCTGTAGCTGGGGATTCCATTCATGTTATCTTCTTCTTGATGGGTGGAACCTAGTTCCTGGGATTGATAGTCGCAACATGTCAAAGAGAATCCTAATCGATTGCTTAATGAGATCATTCTTTTCGATCATTACAAGTTACTTAATCAGCAATCATCACGGTTCATATTCATCGACGAAGTCATCAAAATCCATTTTTCATTTAGTTTGATGTTGGTACGATCAACATTGAAGAATCCTAGGTCATTGGTTGGTAGAAATTTTGTTCAGAATCGATCCTTTCATCACATATATCAATCTTTGCCTAAACTACCACATAACTTACGTATTGCAACGTTAATTCGGAATGAGTGATCAAAAGGACAACGAACACACACCTCGTCGTGCTGCCTAAGGGATGCAGAGGTCAGCTTCGCTTCAAGGTCGTTTGATGATGAATCTGTCACAACTTCGACGGCCTTGGGCTTGTCTCCGGCTCCGATCCGGCCAGGAGATGAACGCCTATCGGGATTCCATATCGCTCTGAGTGATTTGTAGGCTCTGGAGATGTCCGGAATGCAGCCGACTTTTGGTAAGCGGACGACGTCCGAATGATCGACCATGAGAGAGGGAGAGAGGGAGAGGGAGAGAGATCATGCAAAGGATTGCAAGGTCAAGCACACATGAGCCGATATAAGAGGCCTTTGTTTAGCAAAATCTGTTGAAGAAAAGATGAGAGAAGGTTGTTGTTTCTTAATATTTTAAGGCTCGGTATTTGTACCCCTCATTGGCTCATGTCACTCTATCACATTGAATCTGACTATATTATTTCTTATGGTCGTACTCTTGACTTAAGATGATTTCTTACTCTCTCTTTTTTTCTTCTTTCTCTTTTGTTTCGATATTATACTGAAATATCCATGCCTCTTTCCTTTCAAACAACATTTATTAAGTTTAAATATGGGGCCGACTCTTGATTTAAGATTTTTTTTTTGTCTTTTTTGGTTTTTCATTTTCTCTCTCTTTTTGGAGTAAAATTGGTGTCCATCTTTTCATAAAAAAAGTTGATCTGGTAGATGGCTAACTAAACACTGTGTTCCCAACCAAAAAAAAAATAAAATTAAACATTGTGTAAATGAGTTGTAAGTATATTTCTCTTTTTATTCGTACTAAAAATAATTATTTAAAAAGTAACCTAAGCACAAGTAAGGGTGAAAAGACTACCCACCACCTCTGGTACACACTTCGTTTAATTACAGTGTATTTTAACTGTTCAACTTTCGATTTACTTGGTGAATCTAATAGTCTGATTTTTCTTTATTTTTCATGCCATCATTGGATGATGTTTTAAAAGATACAACAAAGAAATTAAAAATATGACAAAGTTCGGTGCATTAGAAAATTATAAACATCCATTATTATCTTGCAAATGCAAAAGAAAAACAAATGCTCCCTAAAACATTGTTATACAGAATGCTATTTTTGCCTTGATTACATATATAATTAGGTGTTGACAAGAAATTACGGCAATCGTAATGGCTTTATAAGATAACCCATTCAAACAATTTGCAAACACTTATTTTTTATGAATTCTAAATGCATCATGACTTTCATAGAATTATCAATGAAAATAAAACTATCCACTGCAATAATAATGCAAGTTGCACATGCAACTTAAAAAAAGTTATTGTCCGTCCCCCAGAAAAGGTTACTCTCTCGAAAAAATATTTCACTCAAATCAGACAATAAAAGTTTAACAGAGTCATTATTCACTTAGAAAACACATAAATCAAGGAATAAGTTTCATGTTTAGTGTGACAAACTCCAAATAAACTTGTTAACATGATTGATCGATGTTCTCCATTTACAGTTTCATCATCAATAGATACATTTAAGCAATTTAGGTCCTCTGCGATATTGTCTTCCATAGTGGCTGCATTACAAAAGAACAATATAATGAAAGATGAGTAAATTGTGTATAATGCATTTATTAACCACAAGATTTAATTTGTGAGTAATTCGTATATATTTGTTCCAAAAATCAAAGTTTGGAAGAAGACAAACATGTAAGAAAAGTCGAAATGTAATGGGTGTGAAAGATGAGACTATAGAGAAAAAAAGTCGTGAAAAATTCCCAATTAAGGCATGAAGTAAGATAATTTTCTCAATAGAGGACTCAAAGTAGATTTTGTTTCAAATACGCGTTTTAAATTGTCAAGTTAGTCTCAAATAAGGGCTTAACTTGTCAGGCGGCAAACACTTGTTTTAAATATGGGCCGAAAGAGGGCATTTTGGTCCAAAACACAATATGATAAAGATTAAAAATTAAAAATAAAATAAAAAAGCACATATGTCCTTTTTGTCCAAAACATTTGATTTTTCCCGCAGCACGACATGGTTACCGCGATAGACATTGCTAGCTTGCCATGCGCGATGCGTCGACAAGCCGTTGCACCGCCTCGCTTGCATTTCGCCACCACCTCGTTGTCGCAAGCCTAATTTAGCATGGGATGAGGGTCTTGTGGTTTTTTTTTTTCAATAGAATTATAGCACTTTTAAAGTTTTAAAACCTAATTTAAGTAAGATTTGGGAAAGAAACTAATAAAAGTGTCACTTAGGAGAGGGAAAATAATTAAAAAAAATATCATGTTAGCATTTTTCTTTAGCCAAATCGACAGAGTTAACAGAAGGATTTAATTGCATAAATTTAACAAGTTTTAAAATTTAGTTACACTTTTCAAAGTTTTTAGATTTGATCGCACTTTCAAGGCAAGTTTCGGGTACTTATCCCCAAATTAGACCAAGAAGGGAAAGCTACAATTAATGAATTTGCACTTAAACAAGATGAGTATAAATAATAATTCATTCTTGATTCTTGGTGCTTAAAGGTAATTAAATCGATTAATTAAAATACCATGTGTTTTAGCCCCAAAAAATTAGAAGAAAAAGAATATAACAAAGAGGAAAGTTTGACGCAAGTAGTTTCTGAATTTTGACCCAATGTTTAATATGATATTTAAACTTTTAATTTGTTCAATGTAGTCCCTGAACTTTAACCCAATGTGTAACGTGTTCCCTAGATTTTTTGTATATGTTCAATATAGTTCTTGAACTATATGAAAAGTTCAAAGATCATATTGAACATGTATATGACTATATTGGACATTTTCATATAATTTGTGGACTACATTGAATATGTACCAAAAGTCCATAGACTATAATAAATAATTAAAATTTCATGAGCAACATTGAACATTAAGCTGAAGTTCAGAAATTATATTAAATAAATTAAAAATTTATGAATCATATTATATATTATATTAAAGTTTATGGGCTGTTTGTGTCATTATTTCGAAAATAAAATAACCCCTGACAAAGAAAATCAGAGAAAACCCCACGAAATTTCATTGGCGCCATTTCAGCTACGGACATCGTCGATCTGAGAAAAACCTTTCCCTCCCTCCTCTCTCAGTCCCCTTCCTTCCATCCTTCGTTAGCCTTTGCAAAAAACACCAGCGAACGCCCCCCACCCGACCCGACCCGACAAGAACCCGAAGGGATGGCGACGGAGGCGGTCTCTCTCATGGACATCGACGGCGACGGCGGCGGCGACATCGACGGCGACCACGGCCACCCGCCGAAGTCGGACAAGGGCAAAGGCGCCGCCGCCGTCTCCGGCGCTCCTCCGGACGGCAAGGCCACGCCGTGGGTCGAGAAGTACCGGCCTCAGTCGCTCGCCGACGTCGCCGCTCATCGCGACATTGTGGACACCAGTGCGTCTCTTCTCCTCTCCCTCTCGCGCCTTCCTCCTGTTTTCGACTGGGGTTTATCTCCGGTTTCGCTCTGATTTTTCGATCTGTTTCTGGAGAAAGCGCGGGAGAAAGAGCAAAGGAAATGATTTTTAGGCCTGCATAGGGTTCTTGTTTCAGTCCTATTGGTTCAGTCGTATCCTGGTCGGCGTTAGGGTAAAGTTGGTGTCTAATCGGGGAATTTCGATTCGGGCTCTTTCAATATGATGCGTCCTGTGTGATTTGAAGCCTTCGTTGTCTAGTTTTTGAGCTTTGACTACTTGTTCTTATGTGGGGTATTGGATGTTTTGAACAGTTGATAGGCTGACGAATGAGAACAGGTTGCCGCATCTATTGCTGTATGGCCCTCCTGGCACGGGCAAAACATCGACCATACTGGCAGTGGCACGCAAGCTTTACGGATCGCAGTATCACAATATGATCTTGGAGCTGAATGCATCTGACGACAGAGGCATTGATGTCGTGCGGCAGCAGATTCAAGACTTTGCTAGCACTCAGAGCTTCTCATTTGGGTAACTATGAATTCGCATTTGCTGCTACAACCTGTACTCTTCGAGATAACTGGTGTAATTACTGGCTTTTTGGCCTTTTGGAACTATGGTCAGCGCTCTTCCCCATGCGTAGAAATTTAGTCACTTGAGATTTTGAACGTTCTTCAGTTTTATCTATTCCTGGAGTCAAGAAATGATCTTTTGTTTGCAGTACATTTAATAATTTACTGCACTTAGAGCTGTTATATACTCTCGCATGTTCCTACCCTCTGCTTTACCATGCTATCATAAGTTTAAGATGGCATCTTTGAAGTACCATTATTGGAAACAGTGGCACATCAACTCAATAATCCTAAATTGCTAAAGAGATTGCTTCAAGCATTTTGTTCTCGAGAATTTCTACCATGATGGTCATCTGAACTTTGTTCGTATGTTGGTTAATCTTGCAGTGCTAAATCCTCTGTGAAGTTGGTACTACTGGATGAGGCTGATGCCATGACAAAGGATGCGCAATTTGCATTGCGTAGAGGTCTGACCATTATTAGCAAATTATCTCTTCCAACACAAGTGAATTTGCTATTTTTATTGTTAACTTGACTTGTTTTGTTCACATCTGTGTAGTGATCGAGAAATATACGAAGCATACTAGGTTTGCTCTTATCTGTAATCATGTCAACAAGATTATTCCAGCTTTGCAATCTAGATGTACCAGATTCAGATTTGCTCCTCTTGATCGCATCCATGTTGCAGATCGACTTAAACATGTCATAGCAGCTGAGGGGTAACTTTGGCTGTGCTTAATTTACCTCTTTCTTGTCTTTCGTGTGTTCTATGAGACTTTGTAGTAAACATACCATTTCCTGCCAAAACTTTTTCAATTGACTTTTCAAAGCAGATTATTAATGCCATGGCTTAGCTTAAAGTCCTTCACCCTTTTCTCATATCTTATATATTCCCCGGAAAGATTTCCTGATATGAGTGTGTTTTATTGGATGGACTCGTTAGTTTCTTAAATGACCTTATGAAGAAAGTCTGCACAGGTAAAATGCCAAACTGATCCTTGCTTTCACTAAACAATTCATGATTAATTTAGGGGATTCATTAGGATTGTTAATGTAGAAAGAAAACATCTGATCAATGTGTTGGGTTTAGGTTGATTACTTCCAAATCTGGGGTTTTTAATCTATAACGATCTACTTGTGTCAGTCTGGCAATAGTGATGTTCCTGAATATATAAAATGTTGAGAGGTATCTGATAGTTATTCTTTCGATAGGCTTGATGTAACTGAGAGTGGCTTGGAGGCACTTGTACGGCTCAGCAACGGCGACATGAGAAAGGCTTTGAACATTCTGCAGGTTACTGTCTAAACTTGTCCATGACTTGTGGATTTGCATGTTCAGACACATTTTTTGAAAATTTAGATACTTACCGTCTAGAAAATACTCAGTGAAACCATGGATCTGATGCTAGACACTCATGATTGCTTGTTTTTACCTTCGCTTGTTGCATACATGTTTCGATGCATGCGATTTTTTCTCAAAGCCTTTGTCTGTTCAGATCTCTGCACACGGAAGGACTTTGTTAGTTGCTTCTGCTTACCTCTCAGTGTGCATGTTATGTTTTTTGCGTTCTTCTGTCTGAATTATTTAAATTTATCATCAGCTACATAATCAGGGGATGGTTTTATGGTGGACACTGTTTGTGTGGAGCCCTGCTTTGGATTTGTGTTTATGTGGTAGGACAGGTCCTGCTGTTGTACTGCGAGTACCAAGTATGAGTAAGCATGATATATTTCTCATGTTGACATGGGTGAACGCAAAAACACAAACTGTACTTTTGTTGCACTTTTGGAGCACTTTTGTTCAATTTCTTCCACCTCTTTGCTTAACTTAAAAAACCATATGTTACTCATTAATAATACATTGCACCTTGTGCCAACTGTATGCTTTATGTTATACCAGTTTATGATTTTTCTGTGCCGCTTGTAACCTGCTTTTACAATGCTTTAGCAATATAGAGCTGATTCCTTTGTGGTGATGAGTGATGATTGCTGCTATTTCTTTAGCTGGCCTTTTTTTGTTGTCATCCTTTAAATGTAGCATCTTAATGATACTAAATGGGGGAAGATGATGTTAACTGTTGAAGTTTTGTTCTGGTGCCTTTCTCGATTGATGCATCTCCCATGCTTCTGTGTCACTGGATGTAAAAAGAAATTCTTGTACGCTTATCTTCTGTGCAGTCCACGCATATGGCTTCTCAACAAATAACTGACGAAGCTGTCTACCTCTGTACCGGAAATCCACTGCCCAAAGACATCGAGCAAATATCTTATTGGCTTCTAAATGAATCTTTTGCTGCAAGTTTGAAACGTAGGTTACTGCCACCTCTGTTTATCACATAACTGTTGTAGTTTGTTTGATGTCATGTTAACTTATTTTTTCTTTGGTATCTGTGTATAGGAATAGCTGATATGAAGACAAGGAAAGGTTTGGCCTTGTTGGACATTGTTAGGGAAGTGACAATGTAAGTTCTGTGTGGCTTTTAAGGGATATTTTCTCTTCTCTGCCAATGAATCATGACATCCAGAGGCTTCTTTCTTGTAGGTTTGTATTTAAAATCAAGATGCCATCAGATGTTCGTGTCCAGCTGATTAATGATTTAGCAGACATTGAGTATGGTCCCCTCTTAGTTCATCTTGTGCATATTATGATTTATCATTTGGTTGCTATAGGAGTAAACAATAGAGTTGAACTCACAGGATCGGTTACAATGATCAGTGTGAAAAACCATTAAGATTCTTACAGACCATATCTTACAGTGTATGTCAATCTCAAATTACGTAGATAAGCATCTGTGCCTGTATGAAGAATCTGGGAACGAGAAGTTAAGAATGAGACCATAAACACCAACTTTTGTACATGACTTATCATAGATTTCTGAATTTGAAGAACAAAGGGTTCTTAAAAGTTGAGTAGGGTACTGCCTGTTCTTTATTCAACCAGCTAGTCTAAAATTTTCTCAGCCTGAACTAAACTGATCTACATTTGGGCAATCATTTCTGTTGCTAATTTACTTGTTATTTCAGCTACCGTATTGTAGCCAAAGAGTCTCATGCTTTAGTTCGTATAATAGTTTTGTTCTTTTTTGTCCAATTATGATCAGCAGTATAGGTAGCAGCTGTCAGCTATAGCTATTTTTTCCCCGCTAATAGCATCTCATCTATGTTATGGTGCATTTTGGTTGGTTCGATCTGCTATGCTATGGACTGGAGTTAACATGGCAATCATAGAAGGGAATCACCCGAAGGAATCATGATTGTGTTTAGGGTTTCCAGATTTCCTTCTTTCCATTAGCCAGATGCTTGTGGTGCTGAAAATTTATAAATTAAAAGCACGGAAACCCTACAAAAGAATAATGTTACTGTCCTTACGGGTAGATGAAAGCTTATGCCGTGATGTTCTTTAAATTGCTGGTGAATGTGATTTGGTTCTGACATTTGCGGTTCAGTCTTACATCCTTAAATGCGGCAATTGTCATGCTGCAGGTACCGGTTGAGCTTCGGCTGCAATGATAAATTGCAGCTTGGATCGCTCATCGCCTCTTTCACGCATGCTCGTGCTGCACTGGTTGCTGCTGTGAAGTAGATTAGATATGTTGTAGCTACAATATGTTTCTACCCTTGGCCCTAACATTTATCTGGGTGCCATTTTCCGTAGCATGCAATGAAGTTGGGACCTATAATCTGGTGGTGCTTTTGTTCATTGTGAGTAGCTATATCTACAGAAATGCACTAAGGATCGTTGCAAACTGATGCTGCAAAGTTCACAAGCAGCTCACGATGCAGTGTCCACTTTTTGGCCAAAAGCTCGCTCATCTGCGGCATCAGTCTGGTTCTTGCTTTACAAAAATTGGAGAAGTTCTTTCACGTTGCACTAGATAGAGTAAAGGTGTATTTGATAACTTATCAAATAGTAACTGATTTTATTTTTTTATTTTAAGGAATAAAAAAAATAAAAATTTATTTGATAAATTTTTTGTTTTCAGGCACAAATTTATTTTCAAAATCAATTTTAAAATAAAATTAAAAATAAAAAAATTAATTATTAATTCTGACAACAAGAATCATAAATAGGAGGGTTTTTTTTTATCTTTTTCTTCTTTCCTATTCTTCTTTCTTGGCTGGTGAGGGCTGAATCCTCGCTGGCCTTTTTCAGCTCTCGCCTAAGCCGGCGAGGGTCGCGACGCTCTCACCGGTCACAGCCAAAAAATAAAAATAAAAATAAATAAATAAATAAATATTAAAATATTATTAATAAAAAAATTATTATACAATTAGTTTTTTTATTTTAAAAATAAAAATTTTGGATCGTTAGCGAGCGTTATCAAATGTTTAAAATTGTTTTCAAGGACAAAATTGAGTAATAATTATTGTCGAGAACAGTATTACCACCCTAAGAAATTTCAAAAAGTTCTTCGATGTCAGTCGTTAGATACAATTCTTTCGGCTCAAATACCCTCTTAAGCCTCGGATGTTGTGGTCGTAAGAAGAAGCAACTACTTGTTCTTCGTATGGAAGTGATCATTTTGCGTAAAAGAGATTCTCAAGATCGTAGCGGATGACAATTCCAACTTTCATTCGTAAACTAATGATTCTGTATACACCACACGAAACATGCAATATATACAGATGATGTAACCCAAGGTCACGACTAATCCGCGCTACATCCAAGTCCCAAACATCGCCGTCCGGTCGAACTAATCATCTCCCGGACACGGTGCCCGCACCAGCGCACTCATGGACTCGCGGGTCTCGTGCTGCCGTCGCGCGCGCGCTCTCCCTTGCCCAATCCGGCTCGGGTCGGGTACGCCAGCGGGCCCGAGATTCAAAACGGCTTGTGCAGGTACATGAACATGTCCTGCAGCGGCGACATCTGGCTGCTGCCGCCGGCGGAGTCCCCGTAGCCCAAGTCGAACACGCTCTCCCAGCCGGTCTTCCACCGGGGCTCGCTCTGGACCTCGCACGCGAACTCCGGCGTCACCATGTGCTCGGAGCAGCTCGACTCCGTGTGCAGCCTCGGCACCGAGTCCGACGAGTCGAAGTGCACCAGGTCGTTCAGCGCGCCGCTCGAGGGGGGTGGTGGCGGGGGCAGGGGCAGCGTCGGCATCGCCGCAGCACGGCCCGTGAGGACCGGCGGCTTCCAGTCCTCGTGCTCCGTGAAGCTGTTGGCCGCCGCCGCCGCCGCCGCCGCCGCCGCCGGGGGGCCCAGGGACTGCGGAACAGCCGGCGCCTGCGGCGGCTGCACGTGGGCCTGCTTCTTCTCGATGGTGCCCTTCTTGTTGTATATGCGGCACAGCACCCAGTCATCAAGCTGCCCAAAAAAAATCAAACCACCAAGACCATCGAATTAAAAACGTAAAGATCCCAAAGTCGAACGTCATCCGCATGAAACGGTGATTTAAAAAAAAAAAAGAAAAAAATCCATCTTTGAATCCCGCGCATCGTTTGTCGTCACCCGTGACGTGGCCTAAGATAGACACGAGGAGGGTAGCGTTTTTCCCGTTTTGCCCTCGATCGAAGAGGGGGATAAATCTCATCGTTTGTCGTCACCCTTTGGATTTTTTTTTTTTACCGCGTGCTCCGACGTTTGACCGCGCCTTACACACGTGCGGCGTTTTTTTTTCCTCTCTCCAGCGCCGTCCGTGTCGAGACCTCATGATTCGCGCGAACGCGAGCGACATGAAGGCGGCTCGCGCGGGGGCGGCGGATCTGGCGGGAGCCCCGATCGCGATGACGTCACGCGTGACGCCCGCACGGTGAACGTACATTTCTACCCTCGGAGGCACGACCGGATAAAACAAGAAGAAGAGAGAGGAAAAAAGAAGAGAGAAGAAGCAAGAAGAAAGAAGAAGAAGGGCGGTGACCGGGACATACCCTTAAGCTGTTCTTCTTGCGGGTGGTTCTGTCGACGTCGGCGAGGCGGTACTCGTGCATGATCCAGTTGGTCTTGTCCCCCCGGGGGGCCTTCCCCGCGTAGAACACCAGGGCCTTCTTGATCCCGACCGCCTTCGGGCCCCCGTCGCCGATCGGCTTGTCGGCCCCCGTCGCCTTCCAGTAACCCGTCCCCGCCGCCCGGTTCGGCCTCGACCCGTTCGGGTACTTCCGGTCCCGCGGCGAGAAGAAGTACCACTCCTTCTCCCCGTACGGCGCCAGCCCTGCGCTCCAACGAAACCCACGAGACCACCCCATTAAGAAACCACAGGCAAAAAAAAACGAAAGAAAGAAAGAAAGAAAATCGTAGAATTTGGCGATTTCTGTCGAGGGGGGATACGTACCGGGGAGTTCCCAGGGGTCGTATTTGTAGAGGTCGACCTCGGCGACGATGGGGACGGCGATGGGCTGCGAGGCGCAGCGGCGGACGAGGTAGTGCATCACCAGCTCCTCGTCCGTCGGGTGGAACCTGAACCCCGGCGGGAGCTGTATGTCCACCGTCATCTCAGCGGCCTCTCGTCGCGAACTCGTCGCCTTCCTTCACCTCACCGCAATCTCTGCTGCGCGGCACGCACGGCGGATGGCGGCGGCGGCGGAGGAAGAGGAGGAGGAGGAGGAGGGGAGGGTCGAAAGTTGAAACTTAGGACGGAAGGGAAGGGGGAGCATATATAGAAGGGAAGGTGGGGGCCGGCGGACACGTGGCGGGAGGAGGAGGGACGGGGGAGGGGGTTCTGGAGAACACGTGGAGGGCGGGCAAGTGGGGGTACGTGCGTGCGTGGGGCGACGCCCACATGTGGTGGGGACTCCCGATTCTGTCACTGCTTACGATTTTTGTTTTGGACTCTTGTGCTTCGCCTTTGTGTGCGTATGCGTGCGTGCGTGGGGCCCGCGTGCCTACCCTCTAGCGCCTCCCCACCGCCTGTTACAAAAATCGCACGTATTTCTTGCGCCTTGTTTTGTACGACGTTGTTATCCACTTGAATGTCTCTCGACAAAACAAATGGGATAAAATTCTATTGACGACGGGTCTTCTTGGCTTGCTACGAATACATTTCTGGGAAAAGGCCGCGACAAAATCCCCGAGCTACGTTCGTTACGGGCGCGTGTACCCCCGAACCTTTTTTCGTGACATTAAAAATTCGAAATTACGCTCGTCATAACACGTCCCGAACCTTTACTCGTGTGATGACTTTTTAGCTAGAGCAACGTCGTCTTTATTTCGCTCGAGCAGGGTGGGGGCGACGATTTTAGCATTCATGTAAGTAGATTTTCCACGATTTTCATTGACAGAATTTTGACGAGTATATATATATATATATCACATAAATACAAGTTTGAAATTTTGGTGTCATAAGAAAAATTTTAGGGTAAATGTATTATAGTGCGAGTAGTTTAGGGTTTTCAGTATCTTTTGCCATGATTTTTTTTTATGAAATATGTAATTAATACCTAGATAATCAGAACTTCCCTATAATTGTCCTAAGACATCATTTGCATAATACCAAATTAATTTACCAAATTTATCATCGTCTAGATAATGTCCCCTTTTTCCTTTGTATATTTTTTTTTATTAAATAGCGAAAGCTGGCATCAACCGGTGATAAATCACGACCAACGAAAGTTGGCACTTTTCAAAAAAGCTATTTTTATACTATATATATTTACCTTTGTCTAACTTTAAATTTAATGGTGGACTTTCCACGTGGTCCATTTATATTGTCAGCATCCAACTATTATGCTGGACAAAAAATAAGTGGTCCCGGTCCTTCGCTTACCAACCATTCTGTCGCAGCGAACCATATGCTGCCACGTGTAAATAAATAACAATAATAGTTGAATTTGGTTCGGGATTGCAGAAATTGCGGAGGAAATTGTTCAGAAAATGCGAATAATCAATTTATATGATTATGATTTATATATATGTATATATGATTATTGGGTTATTAATTTTAAGCATGTTCTTCTACAAACATCCTCTCTTGTAAAAATTAACGGATGAAAAATATTTTCACCGTTCACGAAAATATTTCGAGTATCAGTTTAAAAAAAATTATTTATTTATTTTCTGACTAAACAACGGAGCCTGACATTAGTCAGCGAGTCACTAATCGGATTTTCATATTCCGGGGAATTGAGATCGATTGGAGAAAAAAGGGGAGATCTTGACATTGAACCTTCTACGGGTCTTCCTTGTTTTCAGCTAATTTAACCTTTTTGTCAAACAACATGTGGTCAAAGTAGCACACGGCTTTCACCTTCTGTCAAACTTTCGAATGACATGATTGAATTGACTCGGAGAAAGGGTAATTGAGTCTTTCAGGCAACGTTGTTTCATCTTAGTGAAACGAGGATTTTCGAAATGAGGATTAAAAGCGATGAAGAGGAAGTTCGTATTTTCCATTCTTTTTAAAATGCTCGAACGATTTAATCCATAATATATACATGTACCGTACACATTTGGGTTTTAAGGTCATTTGGGAGGATCATGTCGCTCTGAGCAATCATATCATATAGTATAAATGCCACACATTTCATTATCTTCCATCTGAGAAAAATGATCAACCCAACACTTTTATACTCCGTGATTAGCTAGATGGATGGGTGTTGTAATTGGCCTAAAATTTTTGCTTGACATGTTTATTTGCGTTCTGGCCTTTTTTTTTTTCCGGGTAAATGTTGACTTCTCCAATTATGGTAAAAGTTACTCGAATAATCATTTAATCTTTTGTTAAAGAATGATTATCTTAATAACAAAAGCCGGGATTATTGTGCCAAAAAAAAGGAAATTTGTTTCTTAAAATAGCTTCTATTAAAAAGCTTAGATCTTTATGGCATCCAAAATTGGCAAACTTCTTTTGAGATCTCTCCATTTTCAAAATCTTATCAGCATATTGCACTCATTTTAAATTGATGGTGCACATCATATTTATGTTATGCTGCACGGTAATTTTTTTTCATCAAACATCACTACCAAATGGAAATTACCTACCTATGTATTTATTTACATTTATACGATGTACCAGGCCAAGTGTTGCGCTAATCGCTAAACTCTTAAATTTGGTGTGCACTTTTCGGACGATCAGCTTACATTCCTTCTCAATATTAAAGGAAAATGATATATAAGTGGAAGGTCGATATAGCTTAGCAGAGATCGTAACAGATCTCGTATTTTCATGTACACATAACCTCACATTTGAAATTTGTATTTTTGTTCCCGTGTTGAAAAAACCTGTCAATCCCAATTGAACCGATTCGGATAAATCGAGACAACCCGTGATTTTCCGATAAGAACTATTCATTTTCATAATTCAACGCGGTTAAACTTATCTTCGACTTCAAGATATTGATGCCGAATTAATGTTCTCTATCTTGTGGATTATATATCTACTATTTAATCTATCCTTTTGACTCCACCACTAGGTTGATGGATTGATTCAATGAACCTAGACAAATAAACATGTGCGCTGAGCGCCGAGCGCAATCAAAGGAAACTTTGTGCTTAATATGGTTTATTAAATTATTATGTACAATGTGATTATGAGAGGTTTTCTGGTATAGTCATCATAACATTTTACTTTCTAACACGAAAGAAGGGACGATGTAACTCTTTACCTGAAAAAAGAAACAATTAAATAAACAAAAAAGAAAAAGAAAAGGGCTGAGCGATTTTATTTTCCAAACGAAAAAAAAAACTTAAAATAACGGGTTCCCATTAAATACCAATCCCGCTTACCTCGCTGGATTATTTGAGAATTCCTTAATTACTTAAAAGCACATCTCAATCCGACTTTACGTCCCCTATAATATTTCTCTTAATTTTATAATCATTATTTTCTTTTATTGAACAAGGTATCTCCAAGAAAGTTCAATTCCTACTTGGCGATTGAAAATTAGGAAAAGGATGGAGAAATCATCAGTGAAAGCGAAGCCGATTAGTCATCCGTAGCTGTAATTATTTCCCAAATTATCAGCTTCTTCTTTTATAATTAAGATAAATTACTAATATTTATTGGATAATTTTGATGAATAACAGCCGCCGCATGATTTTTTTGAACACATATTTTCCTCTACTAAATAAAAATAATACATGTATATATTTTATCATTTGCTTTTGTCAGCTAACCCTCTCTCTTCTAGGAAATTCGAACATGGCGTGTGGAAAGTCTCCCCGAAATAGCGCGACGTGGATTTCTTCGCGAACAAGCTTTCGGACTTTTCTTTGTTCTTAGCCTAGGAATCGATCCTGTTCTAGGATAGGGACTTGTGTCTTATCAACCGCTAAAAAACAAATCTTAATTGCTCCCATCCGAAAATTCGAAACCGGTCGTCATTATCCACATAATTTTTTCATATAAAGCTGAGATACTTATCCAAAAAAGCCAAAAATTTATTGTACGATAATCAATTCAGTCTTAAATTTTTCGGTTGTGTCAATTTAATTCCAAAACTTTTGGTGATTTGCCAATTTAATTCTAATCTCTTTTTTTTTAACTCGTTAATCTAGTCCCAAACCTTTTTGAAGATTTGTCAATTCGGCCTCAAACCTATTATTTATATATTTGATCGGAAGGATTAAACTGACACAATCGATTACGCTGCCAAATTTAATATAATTAAAATGTCTATGATCGAATCGGCTCTTGTAATAGATTTAGGATTTTTCAGGTAATTTTTATAAATTTAATATATATTTTTTTTCCGGGGGGGGTCGACACACGTGGTAAACAGGGATTTGGTTGGCGTGGTGGGCAGTTCGGAAGCTTCTCACCTATTTCCCTTCCCACACCCCCCCTCTCGTTCTTATCCGATCGTTCGTACGTTCCAAGTCTGACCATTTTGTCGTACCTCGGTAAATGCAACACGGAAACGTGCCATGAAAGCAGAAGGGAGAAAGCAGAAAGCAGAAAGCAGAAAGCGGTGATACTGGTGTCGACCAGAGATTTGTTAATTTCCCACCCACGAAAAAAAGTCTTCGGAACGTTTTCGTTGGTCCGTCCGAGGAATGGTCGAAATCGGGGGCCAAATCCCCACGCCACACCAACCCCCACTTCCCTAGAGACGGTTTGGTCCCTTCTCGATCCTGGTCATGGGGGATTCCCCCATGAGTGTGAAATTGACCCCGGACGCTGTCGTCGGGCTAATCCGCTGCCGTGCGGACGTTCATCGTGTGAACTTTTCGATTTTACCGATTTAGTTTCGAAACTTTGCGCGGGGCCCTAATGTAATAATTTCTGTCAATTCTGTCTCGAGGAAATTGCTGATGCGATGGTATGCCGTGTAGGTTGGCCGACAATGACTCGATTGCCATATCAGCGATTTCTAACGAAAATTTATTGGAAAGACTGCATTGAAATTTCGAGTAAAGGTATAAGAGTAAATTGACAAAATTGAAAAATTTAGGATTGAATTGATATTTATATAATTGATAAATTTATAACTCGTTGGGTAATTTTGCTTTTATAATAGGTCCTGATGCCAACCGACTCAACCTTGAATAACATTTCAACAAGACTTTATTGTTTATTTTTTTTTTTTTGGCATGGGTTCCCATTACCTTTGGTCTAGCATAAGTCATCCAAGGAAAGATTCACGAAATCCGCAAAAGCATGCGCGGGACCGAGATCCGTTCCCCACCAGAACAGGGAAGAAGACCAAGCACAGATTGCGAACGTGAAAGATGGCAGAGGAGACAATCTCCCAATTTCTTCACCGCCCATTTTGAAATCCTCGACCAGCGCATACCCGAAAGGATTAGCGGGACGGTTTCGCGACGTGCATTTTTCCGGGCGCGCGCCCGAATTGAATTCGGACATAGATTCGTTCGTCGCTCTAGCTCGGGAGAAAAAAACTACGGAAATTCCGGCGTCGCCTTTCTCTTATTATTTACTATCGTTTTTCGGAGCATCGGATCGCTTCGAACGAGTCACTTTCCCGCGTGGGCAAAAAGATGCGTCCGCAATAGTTTTTTTTCTTCCTTCGTGAAACGAAAAGGGGGCAGAGATTTTGACGGATCATGAAAGCAAAATGAGGAAAACATTGAACCAAGACGGAAAGGCCGTGGAGCGGTGCAAACTTTGCCCCACGTGAAAGGAACGCTGAAACTGCAGACCACACAAAAACAAAAAAAAAAGAAAAGAAAAGAAAAGAAGGAGAAGGAGAAGAAGAAAGCAACGCTGAAACTGAGAGATCAGCATATTCCCGGCGCCGTAATTTGGGTTGAGGCAGACCGCTAATTAATGTACATTGTGGACGAGAGCGACGAGCCGTCATTTTCTGTTCCTGGGGTGGTGGTGCTTTCAATCTTCTTTCATACATAGTTGGAGCCTCATAATACCCTCCTGCTTTAATTAGTTATCATCCCACTTTAATTTTAGGCTCTGATTTTGGGCATGTTTTAGTAGGAAATGTCGGCTTTTTGTTTCTTCAATTGTTTAAGGCTTGTGTGACCGTCAATTTTGCGACGGAGCGCCCTAAAAAGGACGTCGGTTTTGCAAAAAGGGTAAAAAAAGATTTCGAGGGGCGGGTGTCGCCCCCCTTTTCGCCGGTGACGGTCGACGACCCCTGCCTGACCACCACCTGCAAGGGCCCGGACCTTCTCCATACGAGCAAGCAGGGCCTTGCTCGCCCTTTGCGTAGCTGGATGGTGGCGCCGTGATCACCGCCACCGCCAAGAGAGGGAGGCTTAGCCCTCAACTTAGTGGTGGCGAGGGCGGCGATTGTGCATCACAACCGAGCTGTGCGAGGGTGCGATCTGGTGAGGGCAAAGCAGGTCATCATTGGAGGTCGGGCAAGGGTCGACTACCAGCATTTAGCAGGGTCGCCACTTGCAATCCCACCCTTAATTGTGTGATATTTTTTTTTTTGATTTCTTTTTTCAATTTTGAGATTATTTACAATTTTAATTCTCTAATGTTGTGTTAAAACTACATTGTTTTGAGATCAAGAATCCAAAAAATGATTAAGAGAGCATAAAGAAAATAACAAAATAAGCTGTGGTATCTTTCGTATGCTGAAAAAGTGATGGAATTGACGAAAGGATTCAAGTGCACGATGTTAAATGAAAACTTTCAGACTACAATGCAAGAAGTCGATAAGTTTTTACTTGCTCTGCAATTTTAATGGTGAAGGAAGCATATTGAGTTGGTAAGCAAGAGAAATGTGCATAATGCACACACACTTACGGACAGATTTTGCTTTGGATGACCCTGGTTGTCAAACCTAATTGGTGTGCTAAAAGCATAACATTTCTTGGCTAAAAAGCGAGAAAAATAGAGGCGAAAGGAGTTCCATTGTCTCGTGGAGTGGCAAAGAAAAACAAAGCCTACCTGCATTGCCTGTAAATGATTTGCCTCAGCATTCAGCACATACTTTCTACGCATCCAATTGGCCACTACGGCCTACGCATCAGCACATATGGAATCCCAGCAAAAAACAGAACGTAAAGAACCATATCTCAAGTCGATTTCACAGGATTCGATTTCAAAGGCAACATTGCTCAATGATGTCATGTGCAGACACTAACAAGCAGGTTCAAGCTTCTCTGCTGAAAATATGATAGAAACCGGAGCTCATGCTAGACCTTCATTCTAAAATGACTCGAAAGAAAAAACAAAGATTCAGCGCAACATAACTTGCCAGTTGCCACTTGCCACGTAGCAACAGGTTACATTGCCAGTAGTTCAAACTAAGTGAAATTGTTAAACTAGTTCACCATACAAAAGGGGTAAAAACCCGCATTTTTAACTCCCATCAACTGATAGCCATAGGGATGAGGGAATGTGATCCAAGCATCCAGATTTCAATCAAATTGCAGACATAATTCTATATAGTTCAGCATACATAATGCAAAACAAGAAAAAGGAGATGTCCCTAATTGATTCACTTTTCCGGAACAAAACGAGAAAAAGGATGACAGAAGCTACAGGTGGTTGAGGAACGCTATGAATGATCAGCTTCCAGCTCCACAGAAAGATCAGTCCATTCTCCCCTTCAGAATTCGTTCTCTGATTTCAGTTGGTGTTCTGCAGGAAGAGAAATAAAAAAAACACAACAATGGCATCAGCCATAGTCGTCATTGCCCTTCCAATATGCTGTCACATTCCGAATGCCAGGTTTGTATTCTTTTCATGCATCTTAAGACGGATGAATAAGTAAATTCCACCAAAAAAGAAAATCAAAGAACTAGGGAAGTATCTACCATAGTCGTCATTGCCCTTCCAATATGCTGTCACATTCCGAATTCCAGGTTTGTATTCTTTTCATGCATCTTAAGACGGATGAATAAGCAAATTCCGCCAAAAAAGAAAATCAAAGAGCTAGGAAAGTATCTATCAAGCTTAGGAGTTGTTAGGACGGAAAAATAGCCCCTTCTTAATCTTCTCTTCCAGGGGCGGGGTTTTGCTTTATTTATTTATTTATTTATTTTTTTTTGGGGGGGGGGGAGTGGGGACCAATATCTTTGTCAAATTCACCACATCAAAACTGACGTCACCTGGAATTTATTCTCATTAAACTCAGAAGTTAGTACAAGCCTTGTTTGCCAGGTAATTAAGTAAAATGATGCTCAATGGCCTATTGTCATAGCTTGCTTCAACTATCCATTTCTCTCCCAAAAAGCACCCAATGAGTGAGAAAACAAATGTCCTTTTAGATTTTTACCAGATCCATGAAGAACCAGAAACTACAATTTGACCTTATGCATATGGATACAATGCGCACACAGGAGGCTATGAATTTGACAATTGTCCACAAAGCCCACATCCATACAGATAGTCATAGAGACATAATCTAGTCATCAACAAGAAAGAAGAAGGCTTACACAACATAGACATGTCCTCCCCAACCACTTAGACAGTCCCTGTCTACCGATGATAATAAAGCTTGAGAGATAGTTTCGAACAATTCCTCAGATTCCTGATCAAAACCAAACGCAAATTGACAACATGAGTTGTCGCACATGCAATAAATAGCGCATTATTATAAGCACACAACCTGCAGGAAGAAAACTTTACACAAGTTGTGTTGGATCCATGACATGGCATCTTGCATAACTTTTTAAACCAAACATGACACAAGTCAGGCATCCAACATAGCCTGCGCAAGCTTTTCTCTACACAGATTGTGCACAGAATATTATTCCTTACAAAGTTACAAACCAACCATGTCAGGCTTGAACATTGACTCGCAGGCACCATAAAGAGATTCTGAGGCAGTGCCAGCAACAACAAAATCTTTAGCTAGCTCCCTGAAAAACAGAAACAACCAAAAGTAATCACTGGACTATAGAATAGCTATTACTTATACCAACAGAAAGATTACAGTCTCCTAATCATCTTTAATACAGTGAATCTTTTAAATAACACCGTGAAGATAATTAACCACAAAACAAGGTGGGTTATTAATAGAGCTCCACATAATCTATCGACAATTTTCCCTTGTAGGTAATACTTGGTTATATTTGGATATTGAATGAAGACAGCAGCATATGACCTGAAAAAAATCATTTCCAAGCTCAAAGGGAAGCGAAATGGTAGCAAATCATGAAAAGTGAAGAAAGTACTTTCATTTGGTGTCAAATGCAGGAAATTGGAAAAAAGAAAACACAGGTTAGCCAATTATTAGACCATACAATCAAGGACTGAACTTTGGCAAACTAGAACATCAGCACATTCTCACTTTCTCATCCAATTGATCATGGAGGTACCATTCCCACTCTATTTCACAAAGTAACAATTGGTCTCCTACTTGATCTAACAACCTTGAAAAACTTCGTCAAATGTGAAGCCAAGCTAGATATGCCTTGACAGAATAGTTAAAAGGACTCATTTAACCAGGTTAGTTATCTTTTCATCTCTTAGGTGTACCCCATGTCTATTTCTATTTCACTTGATCATGGAGGTACCATTCCCACTCTATTTTACAAAGTAACAATTGGTCTCACTATTGATGTAACAACCTAAAAAAACTCTGTCAAATGTGAGCCAAGTTAGATATGTCTTAACAGAAAAGTTCAAAGGACTCATTTAACCAGCCTAATTATTTTTCACCTCTTTTGACAACTGTCTGCAGTCAAAAAGTTCCCCTAATGAAAAATTTTCACTCCATCTTCGTAATAGGAGATAGATATAATTAAACCATGGAAAATGGTAATGATTTTTTACGGCAAGTTCTGCCCAAGACAAAACAATGTAGGATTCACAACCTATACAAATATGATGACAGACATTGGGAAAACTAAAGAAAAGAAAGCACGGATATGGACTTGATACAAACCTCAAAGAGCAGATTTATATCACAAACAAGACCTTTTTTTTTTGGTCGTGATAAACATGACATTCAATGAGTGAATATTACAATGAGTGAGTATTACACGGCGTGAAAAATTGAAGAATGTCGATACAGCTAGTCAGGTGGTGCAAAAATAAAAGATGGAAATATGGATGTTTGGAGTTCATGCAAAACAACACCATAAACTCCTCCTTATTTGTTTAGTTTGAATTAAATACAACTTGGACTGCAACATGTCACGACACAATGGAAAAAGGGCAAGAAGGGTAAGTGTTGAAGAAGGCATATGACAGCACAATATGAGACAGCACAATATGAGAGAAGATGCAGAAAATACTGTGATAGGAATTCTAAAAGTACAGACGAAGAAGAGGGATACCCTAAGCTACATAAATATGCTGACCAACAAAACAATGAAACAAACTCATGGCAAATGAACATGATTCCAACCAGGAATTCACAAATACATCTTGGACAAGGCTATGATAACATTTATCAGCAAAGTTATGCCACCACTGCAGAAACAATAAAGAAAAAAAAATAGGTGTGACTACAGTTAAGTCACACAAACAAAACCCAAGAGATGGCAATTTTGAGTTGAGAAAGCAAAGAAACACAAATCATACATCCTTTTCAGTGATTACAATGGAGGATACCAAACATGATAATCAAGATAAGCACAAGAAACAATATTCTGTGAAAAGCACAGGAAAGCATGGGAAAAGAACATGATAAAGTACAAACAACTGGGGCAAAAAGCACAGCAGGAAATTGTTCTTAACTCCGAGAATAATATTTTTCAATTATTACACTTGTTTCTGCCTTCCAAATATAATGCACACTAATGATCAAGCAGCTTTTTTAACCACAAAGAAAACTTAGATTCGGTAAAAAATATTATGTTTGAGAGAGAGAGAGAGAGAGAGAGAGAGAGAGAGAGAGAGAGAGAGAGAGAGAGAGAGAGAGAGAGAGAGGACTTGATTATCATCACAAACAAGAATTAGGCATCCAAGGACGGCTTAACCACTTCTCAGAGTTAATGGGTCAATTTGGAACTTAATAAGGGATTTCCTCATTCATGTGCAATTTGAATTTATTTTCAGTATATAATAAGACAAAATTCAACAAACAAGCAAGCAGTTGATAATGCAAGCAATCCAATTGGGCCACTCATTTCAATTGAAGATTTAGGATTTCAATTCAAATTTCAATATCCAATGGTGCTGAACTGACAAAACTCTATAACATCAGAGATACATGGCAAAGTTACGGCTACCACAAAGATTTAAGGGGGAAAGATTAGGAAGACACGCAGTATAAAAGACAATGTTAATACTTTAAGCTGCAAGAATTTCACAATTAGAGGTTAACAATGCAGGTGAAAAAGACGAGTAAACCATAACAAACATACTTGGCTCCAATAGAATCCATCGTGCAAATGAAGGGCTTGTCTTCATCTCCCAGCCCAGCAATTACAGGTTGGCAAAAGTAAGGGCCAAATCTGAATAGCAGACAATAGCAAATATATTATAACTAAGAACAATCGACCTGCCTGCACAACTTGATAAATAAATCATAGATGCCAATAGGGGCTTTTTTCTAGCCTTTTCCAATCATGCTCATAAAGAAAAAAGAGGAACACGTAGTAAAATGAGGATGAAAGTTGATGAACATACCGAGGAAACCTCATACCTCATCCTACAGATTTAGCTTTTAAAACCCAGTGAATTAGTAATCATAAAAGGCTATGCAAGACCATCAATCTCTACACTATGAAGGAAGAATTCTACCAAAGCATTAGTACTCTGCAATGACCTAACACATATAACTTAAAGATCACAATAGCATTTCACATCTCAATGTGCATATCAATTTCTTTCTAATGGGGGGAAGGGACGGTTGATTTGTGGCTGGACCAGTCCAAGACAAGCTAAAGCGAGTCCAAAATTGCAGGGACTATCCTCTATTGCTTGCCTGCTTATTACAAGTCGAATGTGAACACCAAGCACACGATTTTGATTATTTGCCTACCCAATTTCCATTTCTTATGGCTTATGGAACCAAAGTAAAGGAACATCCTTGAGAAGCCAAGTTCTTATCCCACGTATTGGTTCCTAGCGAATGCACTTATACGCTAACAAGCAATGCACAAAGTGAAATCACTATCCCACGAGTCACTTTTCCGAACCAAAAAGGGGGGAAAAACAAAACCCCTGCGAAGTAAGAATCGAAGCTAACCTTTTCTCGTAGAGAAGAGCCGAAACAAGGCTCGCAAATGTCTCGGGCTTCATGTCCCTCTCTTCCCGAAGCTGATACAGTTTGTGCCTAAACACAAGCCTCTGGTACCTTCAAATCACACACCACCAAGACTCAATCAATCACCCAAGCTAAACCCGCCCAGAAGAAAAAAAAGCATCACATTCGCTCGCGACAAAAACCGAAACCGAGCTCAAGGAGGTAAACAGCTATTACAGAGTCTGAGCATCGGTGGCGAGCCCGGAGAGACCGAGGAAGAGCTTGTCGTGGACTTTGTAAATCCTCTGGAAATCCGTGGCTATGGTCTGGAGCTGCACCCCGAGCCTGCGGTCGCTGGCGATGGCGAAGCAGTTCTTGCCCACCATGGCGATCAGGGCGCTCCCGTTGTACTCGAAGATCTGCACGGCGCCACGCACGGTTCCAACGAATCAATCGACGATGACGACGACAACAGCATACAACGACACGATTCCGGGAAAACCCGGCCGGAACGATCGACACTCGCGTACTTACCGACATCGGAGATTTCGCGGGGGCGTATCGATCCGAGGAGCGAAGGTCGGAGCTCTGCAAAGATGGAGATTTCAGGCGAAAACGAAGGTGGGGCGAGAGTGTCCGTGCAAAGCAAAGCGAAGGTTAAAGAGAGCACAGAATCATTTGGCTTGGGTGTCACTCCAGGAAATTGTTTCTGGGCCGGGCTTTTGGTTCTTGGGCCTGGTCTCGGTATTGGGCCGGACTCGTCGTTCTTGGGCTTGGGCTTGTGGCTTTGAACCGGAAGCCCTAACCGGTCCGGTATTCAAACCGGTACGGCGGGGTCGCCATTTCTGCTAAACCTCTTCTAAAACCCTTCCTCCTCCTGCTCTTCTTCTTCTTCCTCGCGCTCCGCAACTCCAGGACTGGACGATGGGTTGAAGCGAGGCGCGCGCTGGGCATCGTCGGTTCCATCCTCCAACCCCCTGCCTGCGCATCCCTCATGCGCTGGTCTCGTCACGGGGTTGCTCGGTGAGCCACCGGAACTTTGCTCTTTTTACGCAAGCTCGCTTCGTCTGGTTAGCCTCCGACTGCCGGAAGTTCACGGGCAATCTGATCCTTTTGATTTCTTCCGATGCGAAGTTTCGCGTGCGTCGTGTCGGATGATCTTCTGTCGTGTTATCATCGTAACTTGGCCTGTTTTGCTTTGTTCCCGCTGGTCGTATGGCGTCTTCCATGAATTAAGGTGTTCGTTTTTTGATTCATTGTTTGCTCTCGCCTCCGTGCGTGAAAGTCGGAAACACCTCTGGCTCCGGCTTGAGATTTTGCTCGGTAGAGGTGGTGGGTGATTTTGCTGCTTCAGAAAGCTTTCTTTTTTTTTTTTTTTGTTTTTAAGGAATATGTGTGCATTATGAGTTATGATTATGTTGCCTGCACTTGTTTTTACGCTTGACGGATATTCGCGCTGAATGTCACCTGGATGCGAGAAGAGCCTTTTGATTTGTGAATTTCCGCAAATTCCCCTCGCTTTACTTTTTTATTCGCATCGATTAGCAAACCCGTTTGTTTTTTTTTTTCTCTAACTCTTCCTCGTATATATGTTGTGTATATTTGCATCTGTATATCTGCTGATTGTTTTCACTTCTGGCAGTGAAGAAGTCCGTTCTTGCTTCCTCTACATAGCACGACCTGCATTTCTTGTACTTAAAAGTAGCTGCTGTACGGGTTCTGCCAATACTGCTATTAGCAATAGGAGACAGTATAACAGCTGGGCATTATCGGAATCACATAGTGGGAGGCTCTCTAACCACGGTCAAGCCGTAAATCTTCCATCTAGAAGGGAGTTGAGCAATCTGGGTTATTCTCTGAAAGCTGCATGTGGTGAACTGGACTCTACTCTCCAAGCGGATGGTTTGCAGCACTGGTTCAAAAAATGGCACGAACTAAGGAAAAATAAGCTCATGGCAAGCACTTTTAGTGCAGCGATTGGCTTTTGGCGTCAGTGAAGAGTCCAGCTCTGGTTAGACAAACTTGGCTTGATCGAGCCATTTTCTGGTAACCTGGCTACCTGTTGGAATAATATAAAGGAAAAGGAGGCGCTTGAAAGCTACGAGCAGATCACTGGATTATAATGTCGATTTGCTTGAGTTTCAAGTTTATGGAAACAATAATTCCGAAGACGGTTGGCTTGCTGCTTCACCAGATGGAGTAGTTGATTAACTTGTTCATGGCTTGCCCTACAATGGAGTTCTGGAGATCAAGTGCCCATTCTTCAATGGAGATATGAATAGAGCTTCCCCGTGGTCTCGGATTCATCTAAGTTACATTCCTCAAGTGCAAGGTTTGATGGAAATTTTGGACAGGGATTGGATGCATTTCTATGTATGGACTCCCAGAGGCAGCAGTCTTTTCAGAATATACCGCAATAAGGAATATTGGGATCTTTTGAAGCTTGCTCTTTCTGATTTCTGGTGGAAGCATGTGCAGCCAGCAAAGGAGCTGTGCAGTAAATGCGAGATAACTGACCCCTTACATCAACTCAGATCATTTCATCCTGCATCGAGGCATGAATTATGTAGTCATATGGTCTGTGAAAGCAAATGCATTGTGGACTCATCCGAACTAATATTTTATGAAATTAATGGTCCACTCCAACGTTGACTTCTGGACAGCCATAAAATGAGTTATTAGAAGCTTTTGGCGCGACTTAATGTGATCAATAGTCATCTCATACATTGTGGAGGATTTGATTAGGACTTTAAGATACAGAAGCATCTAGATAAAGCTTCATGCTTCTGGACTTTATGATAGTGAGGCAATCCATGAAGAATTGAGGGTAAAGCTTCAAACTTTTCCTTTCACCGGACCCTAAAATGCTGGAGACTATCACACCAAAATGCTACTTTGAGTTGATGCTGAAGTACACTAATTGATACCATGAGAGGATGGGTAGCATTCTTGTTCACTGTGAAAGATTGTCCCAAAAAGACTTGGACATTTTTGTGTAATCATCATTGGCCTTGAGGCTCATGTAAGTTATCCCTCTCTCTCTCTCTCTCTCTCACTCTCTCTATGTGCACCCACAAGCATGCGGGGATGGATTTTCTTTGGTCTATTTGGATATTTTTTTTTCTCTGTGATTTTGTTGTGCATTGGGTTAAGTCTGGTCATTGTCTTGCAATGTTTGAGGATTACCTGTCAATAAAAGAATGTTCGAGGATTAGATGTGGTACCTTGTTGAGGTTATCTAGGTACCCTGCACTTACAGCTCTCTTTTTTGAAGTTCGAACCGTTTTCTTATTTAACATCCTTGGGAAAAATAGAGCCTGGCTCTACTACTTTTCCCTTCTTCCTTGGTTTGATGATAGATTTTATCTAACTAGGCATATTAAGAGACAAGGCATGGCAATCTAGTGTTCGTAATTTATATACAAAAACCTTTTCTTTTTCTGCTAATGGTCCTCACTCTTTCTTTTTTTCATCTGTTGGCTGTTCAAGAGGCATGGTGCTTTGTTAAATGACATAGATATAGTTAATGCCAATTCATAACAAGCCCCGCAACTATTTTATGCTATAATTGTTAATCACAAGGCTAAGTCATAAATGGATTTCTTTGTTGGCGACCCATTTTCTTTATAATGAACTAAATACCTCAGAAATTCTTGGGAAATTTGATGATTTTCCAATGTCTCTTTGATCATCTTGACACTTTGATAGTTCATGATTCCATTCACCAAATGATAATGTGGCATCATTATGATTTGGTTGTGTAATTCCTCTTCTTGAGAAGTAATTTTTTGACTGATAGATCTTTGGAATGAAAAGAACGCAGCTGTCCTTTTTTAGTACTCAATCAATCAGTTGCCACATCCTCAACCTCCGCTCCTCTCTCCACCCTGATAGAGTAAATAAATTGTTTTATAGTTAAAAGGCAGCATGAACTTCATACAGGTTGCTATACAAGTAAATAAAAGGAAGGTGGCCTGGGTATACGCAGGCTCATTGACTGCAACAAGGCGGCTATGCTTAAGCACATTTGGATCCTCTTCACAGATAAAGAGTCTTTATGGCATAAGTAGATCCATTCCACCTTTCTCAAAAACAAGAATTTCTGGGTTGTGCCCAAGCCGACTTTTTGTTCTTGGGCGTGGAAGAAAATCCTCGACCTTCGGAAGGAATACCATCTTCATTTTAAATGGCGGATTGGTGATGGAAAGTCGACTTCTTTCTGGTTTGATTTTTGGCATCCCAAAGGCCCTCTTTTCGAGCTATTCTCTAATAGAGATATATATTGTTCTGGTATCCCCAGGAATGCCTCAGTCTAGGAATTCCTTTCTTCCGACTGGCAGTCTCCTAGTATACTGCAATGTTTTAGATCTTGGACAGATGCCATTCCTATTCTTCACGGGGAGAGGCTGGATCAATTAATTTGGCAAGGACATTCCTCAGACATTTTCTCGACGGCTTCAGCTTGGGATTTGATTAGGAACAAAAACCCGACTGTCTCTTGGAGCTCGTTCATATGGGATCATAATATTACACCAAGGTATGGGTTTCTACTTTGGCTCATCGCTCTAGACAGGCTCCCAACTCATATTGTTTTGCTGAATTATCGTAAAATTGCCCAAGGTCTTTGTGCATTTTGTAATTGGAGACCGGATTCTATCGATCATTTATTTTTTGGGTGTGCAATCACGGGTTCCTTGGCTCTTTTTTGGGCAACAAACTGTAATCTCTCTTGGCATAATAGATCGTGGCAAGAAAACCTACGGTGGGCTGTTAGATCCTTAAGTGGAAATAGCTTTCGTCGGCGTATTGCTCGGTTCTCTCTTGGAGCGCTTTGCCATATCATTTGGTCGGAGCGTAACCATATCCTCTTCAGGAATAAACTCCTGTTTTTGCTGGCTCTTCGTGCGCACCTATCCAAGCTCGTTAGGGACAAAGGGCTATCGTTCAAAACTGTTCAAGACTCCCCCCGCAATAGAAGGATCCAATCTAATTGGGGGATCTTGCCTTCTATCTTTATGTAACCCCTTTGCGGTGGTCTAGTTTTCTGTTCCTTTTGTTTTTCTGTTGGCCATTGGTTGGCCTTCTCTTGCAGCGCTTGTGTTGCTGATTTTACGTTGACTAGTTGATACACCCTTGCACCAGTCAGGACACCCTTCTTTGTCTCTTCATGTGCGAGGTTTTTGTGTTCGGCCACTCTTTGTATATTGCGTTGAAAAGTTATACCAATCTTTACCTTACCAAAAAAAAAAAAACTTCATACAGGTTGCTTATGATTGTAATTTTGGCCTTTTATTCGGGTTGTGTGCACTCTTTGACTGAACTTCTGTTTCTATTTTTGTCCTTTCATACAGGTATGTAAAACTCCTTGACTTAGAATTTGTTTCTTCACCCAACATAAGAATGAAACTGGGATACAGGAAAGCATGGAAATTAGTGGTTCCTCGTCGTTTAAGTCTTTAAGAGGCAAATCAGCAATCCGATTTTGCTTCCTTCCCAAGACAAAGTCAGACTATGGTCCAGGCTGTGCACTAGTTTATTTCAATATGTATGATCTGACCCCAATGAGTGGATATGTTTACTGGGCTGCACTTGGCATGTTTCAATCTGGTGTGGAGGATTAGCCAACCTTGTTCAATTCATATTTTATTAGAATTATTACATCTGATTATCCTTTTGGACTCAAAAGGGGAGCTCACAGATTAAACGGTAGAAATGGGAAGTTACATATATGCGGATATATTATTTTCACAGGTGGAACTGTGCAATTCCAATGGAACATGGAACTGCGCTTGATGCTGAGCGTTTTACATCTAAAACGCATTTGAAAAGACTAAAAGTTTAAAATTTTGTTGGTGTAGCTTGTTGTAGCATATCTGGATCTTAACACACTTCTGCTTCTAAACGCTTGAAAGGACAATGGCTGGATATATTTTTATATTACCTTCAGACAAACAATGAGAAAGACGAATCAGTCCGGAAGTCATTCCTTTTATATGGTTTAGTCTATAACAATATTTTGAACAAACTTACCACCGCCCGCAGCGGCTGCGTTGGCTTGCGCTCTGATCCCCCCACGAAGGGACCAGAGTTCAAATCCCAGCGTAGTCGTTAGGGATTCTTAAGTGTGGCGCCGTGGTGGTGGGTCCTGCGCTAGCGTCACCCCAGGTTTACCTATCCGGCTGTCGGCCGTGCGGGGGGTTCCTAGGTTACCAAAAAAAAAAAAAAATATTTTGAACAAACTTCCTCTAAACCAATAGAATTCCTATTTACCCGGCAGGGATAGGATAGGATACTGTTTTGATGAGTATAGAACATGTTCAGAAACCTCAGAGAGTGAAATGGACAACTGGATGTATACCTAAACTAATATTACTGCCTGTGTGTCCTCGAGGAAGCTATTCCATCGTGGAGAAAGACTTTGCGGAATTGATTGTCTTTTTTCTGTGGATGAGCAATCACCATGCAATGTAATGTAAAATCAGATATCACTGGACTTAATATTTTCAAACTGAGTTCAACATTTTGACAATTGTGACTTCTTTGCAGTTCATGGTGTGCAATATGCATTTGGAGCCCGTGACTATCCAAGTAGTGGCATATTTGAGATTGAACCTTGGCAGTGCCCTGGCTTCTAGTATAGAAAATCAATATTCATCAAGAGCACCTCCGTGGACCCAACTCAAGTCAGGGAGCTCATTGAAGACCATGCTGCAAGCTACAATGATGAGAATATCACTTGGTTTTTAAGGACTGCAACTACTTCTGCAAGGATGTTTGTCACAAGATGACAGGGAAACCGTTCCCAAAATGGGTCAATCGACTTGCGAGAATAGGTATCCATTCGTTTCTCACTTTTCTACATTGAGTTTTTTCTGAAATATAATACCAACCAAAGGCATGCTTTGAGGGTTATTGAGTTCATGCTGGATTTTTTTCATTCGCTTTTGTTGCTTATGTCTTCGGACACTCTACAAGTCTACAAAAAAAGGGATAAAACACACATGGCCTTTATTTCCTTTTTTATCTTTCTCATGAAGTCTAACTATTTTAGAAATTGGTCATCACGGTTTAGCTTTTCTGCTGCTTTTAACATCATTTTTTGAGTTACTTAAGTTGCAGCTTTTTTGTCAAATATAAGAATGACTCCCTTTTGCAATGCTGCTGCTTTATTTCAATTTCTCTCCCATAACTCTAGAGGATTCATAAGTTATTACCTTTCCAGGTTACTTTTGTGAGATTTGATGGGACTATTGCCAACTGTTTTGAAAGCTTAAGCGGTTAGATGTAAGCGTAATTTGATATTTAATTATTTTAACACTCCCCTTCGCGCTTAGTTTGGTTTTTTTGACCTAATACTAAGCATGAATATATTTAATTGGGAAGGCAAATGTGGCTTGGAAAGATTTGAATTCAGGACCTTTAGCTTTGATACTATGTAAGATTTGGTAGGACCACTGCCAACTGTTCTAAAAGCTTAAGCTGTTAGATAAAAGCGTGGTTTAATATTTAATTATTCTAACAACATTCATGGCAGTACTTAAAATTGCAACATTTACTAGTATCATATGGACTTCTTTGACCCTTTTTATTTGTTTAACTTGCGTCATGTGAACAAGTGCATTTGGAAAAAAAATAAAGCATAATTGCAAATTTTCTTTATTTTATTATGTCGAGCTATAAATATTCAGATTGTATGGCTGTAAATATGTAGGAAAATTGACTGATTGATAGGAGTAGATTTTTCCTACTTAGGAGTTTTTTTTTTTAATTCTGGTTAAATCCCACAAATCGTGGGATTGTAGCTGTTCTCCTACTTAGGCTTTGTTTCCTATTTTGTTTGCTAGGACTTCTTTGTGTATTAGTCTATAAATATAACAATGTAAAGAGGTAGTATAGATGAATGAGAAAAAGAATTTCTCTCCATCTAACAATTCCACATGATATCAGAGCAGGAAGTTCTGAGTTCAAATCTTGCCGGGCCCCATTTGTCTCTCCAAATAAATATGTCCACGCTTGATACTAGGCAAAAAGACCAGATTAAGTGTGAGGGAGAGTGTTAGAATATTTACATATTAAATCACGTCTTCGTCTAACAGTTTAAGCTTTTAGAATAGTTGGCAGTGGTCCCACAAAAATCTCACAAGAACATCCCACCTGGTTTTGAAGGAAAGAAAACAACAGAAAATGTTTGTAGACTTAAAAAGGCACTATACGGGGTCAAGCAGTCTCTTAGAGCTTGGTTTGGACGATTTGCTAGAGTCATGAAGGCATCTGGGTATAAATAAAGCCAGGGAGATCATACACTTTTTATAAAACATTTGGATGCAGGGGGAGTTACAGCATTATTGGTGTATGATGATGACATAATAGTCACAAGCAATGATTAAAGGGAGAAACAGCGGCTAAAACAGTACTTGATTCAGAAGTTTGAAATAAAGGAGTTAGGAAAGCTACGGTATTTTCTGGGAATTGAGGTTTCGTACTCAAGGCAAGGGATCTTTATTTCACAACGAAAGTATGTGACGGTTCTTTTGGAAGAAATTAGAAAACTTGGTTGCAAACCAGTAACTACTTCGATTGAGCCAAACCAGAGACTAGCAGGAGCACAAGAGGAAGCAGCAGTGGATCGAGAAATGTATTAGAGATTGGTCGGAAAGTTGATCTACCTTGCTCATACCCGACTAGATATCTCCTATGCAGTAAGCTTGATTAGTCAATTCATGCATAATCCAAAGGAGTCACATCTACAGGCTACTCACTGCTTGAAAGGGAGCCTAGGGAAAGGAGTACTATTCAAGAAGAGTCCTGATCTTAAGCTTGAGGCTTATACAGATGTGGATTATGCTAGATCTGTGGTTGATAGGAGGTCCACAACTAGTTATTCTACCTTCCTTGGAGGTAACCTAGTAACTTGGAGAAGTAAAAAACAGAATGTGATGGCAAGATCTAGTGCATAATTTAAGTTTAGGGCAGCAACTCAAGGAATATGTGAGTTATTGTGGCTTAAGATCATTCTTGATGACTTGAAGGTCGAGTGGCAATTTCCTATGAAGCTATATTGTGACAATAAATTTGCAATTAATATTGCTCATAATCCTGTGCAGCATGACAGGACAAAGCACATTAAGATCGATAGGCACTTCATCAAGGAGAAACCTGAAGAAGGACTAATTTGTTTGTCTTATGTTCCTTCAGGACAGCAAGTGACAGATGTCTTGACCAAAGGGCTTAATGGTGGAAGTTTTCACGAGCTAGTTACCAAGCTAGGAATGGAAGATATCTATTCACTAGCTTGAGGGGAAGTGTTGAGCTGTAAATATCGAGATTATATGGCTCTAAATATGTAGGAAAATTGACTGATTGATAGGAGTAGATTTTTTCCTATGTAGGAGTTTTTTTTAAATTCTGGTTAAATCCCACAAATCGTGAGATTGTAGCTGTTCTCCTATTTAGGCTTTGTTTCTTATTTTGTTTGCTAGGACTCCTCTGTGTATTAGTCTATAAATATAACAATATAAAGAGGTAGTATAGATGAATGAGAAAAAGAATTTCTCTCCATCTAAAAATTCCACATATTATATAGAAGGCTCTTTTCACAAAATCTCATGACAATCTGGTTTTCTCAGTGGAGCGATGTAGCAGAATGTTTTCTGGTATTCAGTGCAAAATAGGTCGAAGCCTTTCGCGCGCGTGTATAAATTAAATGAAAATTT
The DNA here is from genome assembly GCA_031216285.1 of Syzygium syzygioides. NCBI lineage: Eukaryota > Viridiplantae > Streptophyta > Magnoliopsida > Myrtales > Myrtaceae > Syzygium > Syzygium syzygioides. The sequence goes on from CM062247.1 coordinate 28,850,517, forward strand.
TCTTTAATTCAGAGATGAATACATGGTTTAATAATCCTTACCAAAAAAAATACATGGTTTAATAATGGTGCTCTGGATGACATGGTCTTCTTTCTTCCACAAGAAAGATCAGAAGAAGGAAAAAAAATGGTTAGTTCTTGTACATCATAATGATAGCTCCCTGTATATAGAGAAAAGAAAAAAGTACTTTTATCCCACAATATTCATCAATTTTTGCTGTTGGTTGCTCTCTTAAGTTTTTGAGGTTTTCCTCTGTATCGGGACCATCATAGGTTTTTCCTGCAACTGCTTGCTTCCTGAAATCCTTAAGGTCAGTGTGGTATGTCATGACCCTAACTGCCAACGATGCGAAAGTGCGAAGCAGAGGTTAACAAACAACTTTTTTTTTTTTTGGAACGATAACAAACAACTTAAGTTGCCTGTCTTCGATAATGATGAGGCAGAAGCAGTTATCCACATCCTTGCTCTCCCTTGAGAGGCTGTCTACCGCCTTGGGAACTCAAAAGGTCTAATCATGGCTCCTTGAAGGAAAGGTGAGAAAATGTGAGGAGTGAAACTGAATCGCAAGTAATCATAGAGATCCGGGATGTGCAGTGTCAGATTTTGTGTATAAGCTCAAGCACTGTGGCTTCTCACATTTGCATATGTTGCGGCTCTGGTTTAAACAGAAGCTTGTTGCCAATTTCTAGGACACTCTTATGAAATCCCTAGTTCTCTTCAGAAGGCAATCATGGTAACTCAGAGAGAATGATCTGTATACAATTAGGGATTTAATGAATGAGTGGTGTGCTTGTTCCCCAGGTTTTCTGTGCCAAGCTCTTGAAAAGCGTGTGCTAATGTGCTCTGTGCCAATGAAATGAGAAAGGATTCTACATGTCCATCTTGTAATGTGCTTACTCTCTCTTTGCTTTCGTGGTTGTTCAATTGTCTCGGCTCTTAACTGAAGAAATTCTGTGCTTATCCCCCATTGGAAGTAATTTCTATTTAAGGGATCTTTGACAAGGGAAAGCTTTGGATCTTTCTTTGGTTTCCTACCCTAGGAGTCTGCTTTGGTCGTTTTCAAGATGGACAAATTGCATCATCTGAGAACTGACTTCAATCCTCCCACGAATGCCTTAGTTTGTTTTAGACAAATTTTTGCATGAAATACAGTGGACGATACTCTTTATGCCTAGTTGTTGCAACATGAATCATTCTTTTCGCCCACATTCTTTCATGGAGTACAGCATAACATTGTACTCGTCTACCTTACCAAAAAAAAATAAAACATTGTACTCGTCTTAAGTTGCAAAGATGATGGATGAATTAATTTTGGGTGCCACCAGTAGAACTTACTTCATTTCCATGGAACTTCAGTATATACTCATCGAAATCTGCATTCTTGTCTCGCAATTGCAACACAAATTAGACTTAAAACTTTTTAACAACTAAGATAGATCCTGGCTAAGATGGAGTCGTTGGGACTCTTTCTTGGCTGGTAAACTCGGGGGGCTAAGGCAGCTGCAAGACTCAAGAATCAAGACCCAGTAAAGTAAGAAGAAATATGCCATGTCACGCTGCATTCGCCACTTCTCAATTGTCCACAGCAGTGAAATTGTCGAATCTCATGAAAACTCTTCTAAACAGCCATTTGATGCTTTTCTTAAAAGTTTAGTTCGTGAAGTTTTGATTTCTTTCTCGGAAGTGAGGAGGAGAGAGGGAGAGAGAGAGAGAGAGAGAGAGAGAGGAGGGGGGGTGGCGGACCCTGAAAGGAGTTTCACATGAGATGCCATAGAGAGCAATTAGCATTTCATTTTAAGGAGTAGAAAAGACTCATCCCACCATGCGGTCCAGCCCCCAACTTGAGGATGGAAATGTCCCAAATCAAAGTTTCAGTGAGATCTAACTGACAGATATATCATCTGAGAGGTCAAGATTTGCAGGCATGAGCACCCACTGATAAAGATTAATGTCAACATGGAATTGTGACTACCACTCCCAAGCTTAACCTACAGGCAGACTTTAACGGCTATTCCCTTTTCCCATGGCTATACAAGAGAACATTCAAAGTACAGTTAGTCAAACTGCAAAAATAAGAAAAAACCCCGTAGCCAAATTCAAAAATGCTGCACTAGCTACACCGGCAAAAACCTATGGTTTGAAAAATACATTTTTGATCTAGTTCAGTGTATGCATTCTGGTTCAGCATAGGATTTTCACAAAGATTTCCAGATTTTCAAATTATTAATGGAATCGAGTAATAACATACAGACAGCATGCATATCCAGACTAGCATTGGCAAATCAAACCTGGAGGACAAAGAAAGAGAAGCTTCAGCATTACAAATGCATATTGCTGCCTACAAGGTTTTATTTAGAGGCCTTGCATAATTCAAACTTAGGCCAACACAACCCATGAAAAAGATGCATTGGCATCACTATCTCCAATTGCATTTCAGACGTTATTTCAACTTTTCATTGGCAAAATTTGCAGTAAGTTACAAGATCAGGTTTGCGATTTCCATTTCCTTGAATCAGATATAATGATAATCAATGGGAACAAGAAATCAATGGGAGCATAGCCGTGAAACAATCAGTCTTCTTTCTGATGCGAAACACCAGGCAGGCTACTATTCCCATTAAGAGCCGCATGATGTACATGCTTTGCAGCAAGGCCAATATCTGGTAGAATCAAATTACCCAGAGGGAAAAACAAACCAATATTTCTGAATCAGATGAGAGTTTTGTTGCGAAACATGACTTAAATCAAAGCAAACCAAAGCATTTGTACACAGCTTAGTCGCAGCTATATGACATCAGCAAAATGTAGGTGTTTCGGCCTAGTTCTTCAGAGCTTTTTCCTTTTTGGCCATGAGGTTCTCTAACCATTGAAAATGTGTGGCACAAGGTAAAACAAGGGGCATGGAGCTTCCATAATATGAGTATACCATCTCTTACAGAAATACACGAGGGACTGAAAAAATGCGGGTGTTCTGATCACTGAGCGCGAGGCCTTGTGTTTTGTTTCATAAATAATAAGGTTGGGATGAGGTAACTGCTATAGTGCTTCCTTAGATATAATCTGTGGAATCTTCTTATGAAAGCTGGAATTAGTAGTTTCTCTCTACGTTGTCTACCTCTCATGTGAGCTTTCCTTTTTTGCCGAACCTTCTAATGTGAGCTTTCAAGTCTTGTTAATTGGTACTTTTTACAGCGCACCTCATTGTCTATTATGCATAATGATTGGGTCAGTGGAAGAGGATCTTGAACCACATTTGCCTATCCAAAAGGATATAACAGGATAGGCCTATTATCATTACGAAGAAAAGCAAGAGAGTAGAGTAAGGATGCTTACTCACACTGCTCCTTTTGCTCAGTGTTTTACCAAACTGCATTTTGCCTAAAAATTTATAGTTCATACTCCTGACATGTTTGAATAATTTTGACACTACTCATAGGTTTACTCAGCTCAAGTCAAGCAACTCTTCCATATTCATGGGATAGATTCTGAGTAAGGTGGAGGACATGTGTGGTGCAGGGGAAAAGGAATCATTGCTTAGTTCACTTGGTAGGGAAGTCATCAATTCAACATACTGAATCCTGTCGAGGCTATAGTGCAAGGGAAGTGGAGTGGGGTTTCGACTTGCCATTTTGGGATCAAAACGCACCAGCAAATGGGCATTACCGTTGTTCACTTTAGAAATTCGCATGTTTATTTTATCAGCAAACAAATTTTAGGAAGTAGCTGCAGCTTCATTGGGGATGAGATAATCTACCACTTTTTTTTCGATGCAGAATTTGTGCTTTCGTTGTCGGTGATACAATGGATGAAAGGTGGAAGCCCTAGGAGTGTTTTCTCTCTCGTGTACTGCTTTGTATGTTGCCTCTGCCTCATGTTAAAGTTCACGTCCTCTCTCGAAGGTTACTCGAACTGTAATGCATTGACGTTGTAGATAAAGCAATGATCGTGAGTAGGCTAATTTGCACTGAAGATAAAATTTAACTGGAGTGAGATTAACAATTTGAAGTTGCAAGGGCATTTTTGCTTGATACTTTGCCTGGGGGCTCTGCTGAAAATAACAGCAGCAATAGATTGCCTTTGGATGATCTTGGCTCTAGCTATGATTGTACTGATAGTTTTTTCGACCACAATTCTACTAAATAGGTCACTCTAGCATCTCTTTGTATATACATTGGGGGATTGCTTCTGGAGGGTTAAGCGATGTGATGCAAACTATTCTGGAAAAGGAATGTCTGCTAGGTCCTCTCGATGAGGAAGTCGGTCACCTGAGTTGCCAGAATTGCCATAGCCATGTTCGATGGCCGTTGACGTCGTATGCTTAATGGGGTCATCAGTAAATGTCACGACAGTGTCTTTTCGGAAAGTTAAGTAGATCACTGCAACGATGTAGATGGCCATGAGCGGGAACACTAGGATTCCGATAAAAACGTTGGCCACTTTCGGAAGGCTGTTGTGGATTAGCCAGCCAACAAAGCCCGTGCTGAGGTAATATATGTTGATAACGATGAGTCCCACTCCTAGTATCCACGAGATCACAATAATCTGAATCGACAGATGCAAAAAGACACAATTGTCATTTAGCTTCACATGTTCTTCTGCATTACTTCCAGTTCTTGCATGTTTTTCCAATTAACATCTCTTTAGGACTTCTGAAATAAAGAGCCAAGTTTAAAGTTCGACTTTGTAAAGATCAAAAGCAAACTTACATAGATTGAGTTTTTGTGAGTTCCCATCTTTGTTGCACTGCTACTGAACTTGAGGAGTGGGATAAGAGCAAATGGAAGCTCAAACGATAGGATCATCTGAAAAACAACATCAATTTTATCATATACAAACAAACGGAATGAGCATAAAATGCCCACATATCTTCACCAGATGATTTTAGAAAGAGTTCAAGTTTAGGAGTGGCAGGAGATGTTGTAGGAAGATGCATACCGACGCGATGATAATGAGCCTACCGGCTCCTGAAGATCCACCAATGATAGAGACAATGAGACTCGGCGTAATGGCAATGCATCGAGTCACTAGGTTCCGTTTCCACTTCTTCATTTTGAGTTCCAAGAATCCCTAAGCAATTAACCAACACACACAGGAGAACAATCAGATCCGCTTGAGTGTTCATGCATTTTAAACAGCTAATTACGTGAAATTTCTGAATTAACAACCTGCATGATGTATTGGCCTGCATAGGTTCCTGTGATTGTGGAGCTTTGCCCTGAAGCTAGCAAAGCAATGGCATAAATCGTCGAGCCAGATCTTCCCAACACATTCTGTAAACAATATATATATATATATATAGGACAATAATAAGAATGTCATTCTTAGGTGTGATGTTATCTTGTGGTCCAACTGTTTTATAGTCAATGTAAGGAATTGGAACCTTAAGGAGGAATGAAGCAGAATTTAGAGTTAAGTTGCTGCATCGATCTGCATTCTCGCTCGAAAGATTGTTGCCCGAGCAGATGGTGCCAGACACGGACACAACGGCTACGTTGATCAAGAATGCCACGAATAATGCAAACCCACTTTCTATGAGGAAAAATCGGCAGGCGTCCTGCAAAGATTGACGAGATAAAGTGAAAAGTGCACATTTTTATTTGGATAATTGACAAAACAAAAGTGCATATTTTATAACATAAACAGGATTTGTTTTTCTATAAATTGCTTGTTTTACCGAATATAATTGGCAAAAACACGAGTGACGATAATCAAACCCACATTATGCCATCTAAAGAATGACCTAGTTTTTCGAATGAGGAATAAGATCTTCACCAAAAAACTTTTGATAATAAAAGAAAATTGAAGACAAAGTTAGGAATTTAGTACATTGATCCCTCGGACTGATCTCGGAACTTTCCTGGACAAGACCAAAGCGGAATGGAGGAACAGGTTGTGCCTGTTGACATGCAATAGAACTCTTAAATCTAAAAATGGCACACGCAATTTCATATGTGTCTAATGATATATACAAGTATGAGATTTAGTATAAAGTGATATCATACGGCATGACGAGTGCACCGAGCAAGGCGATGGCGTCGCCGGTGGCACTGTTCCCAGAGAGCTTGGGGATGAACATCCCCTTCAGGATCTTCAAAGTGGGAGGCTTCGCATAGCTTAGTTCGCCAAAGAAACACCCCGCCATCAGGAATACCATTGTAGCTATCAACATTTCCAGTTTACGAATCTAACAAATGAAATCGAGAACGATGTTTTTAGTGAATCAAAACCATCACCGTACCGAAAACAGTGAACAATGTTGAATTAAACAATGGCGGGGCAAATATGGTTGTCGTCAAGCTACTGTAACTATAATATAATTGGCATAGGTAATTCCAAAGGAAATCAATATATTCATTCTTAATTAACTAATGCAATTTCAAGTAACTATACCCCATATCTCTGCAGGCCAAGAAGCACAAGCGTGCTGCAACCAGTGAACAAAACTCCAGCCCACACAGGAATGTGGAACAGTATGTTAAGTGCGAAGGCTGTCCCAATCACTGCAAACATTTACTTTTCTTGTTAGCAAACTTAATTAATATAAACTCACCAGACAAATGTGATGGTACATAACTGCATATGACTAACATACGACACGTTTGATGAACAGAGAGGTTTAGAACTATGTGAATGCGATGCGATTTCGATTGGGTGTTTCAGGATGTCTTTGAGAAGTGGATGATACAGAACTCTATTATATTAGCTTGCTAATGTATCATCTTTGAGTGAGTTGAAGGTTTCGATTTATCCTTAGACCGAAAGGTAGTTAATCCATTTCATTGAGTATTGTCCTGATCAAAACGGTCGGTCTTCAGTATTAATAGTGTTCTCGGAATAGAACCATTCCACATTTCAGGAATTGGGATTCTACATTTAAGGATGTTTTGAGGATAAGCTCAGATGTTCTGCTATCCATTGAATTTGTTTACTTGTCTTTTCTTGTACTTTTCCATCCTCCTTGTTGCAATCCCTTTTGAGCTCATTGTGTGCCACCACTGCAGCCCACTAGGATTGTCAGCCGTCAGTCGTCTCCAAACAGGCCTCCGGCCACCACCACCATTTCCAACTCCATTTCGTCATTGGATGTCCGTCGTAAGCACGATATGTGGTCGCCGCCTCAAAGTGGAGGTCCCAAACTTAAGACGACCTCCAATCTACTAACGCTTGGCGTTGTGACTACAATCCGCCTTTACATTGAGAGAGAACGAGAGATGACCAATGTGAGGAAGGCGGTGATAGGGACCAAGTGACGGGTTGATGGTGCAAGTGAGCGACACTTAGTGCCTAGGTGCTGCGAGGAGGCGAGGGACCGTAAAAGCAAAGAGAGAGTAGACAAATGTTTGGAGAGAAGGTTTTGTGTGTGATCTTCATCAATGTGGGGTACTTTGGTAAATTTGGGGGGTGGGTAACCGGAGAGGATCTTACTAATCCATGTATTTTTGGGGTCTTAAATCCATATACAAGGCATGCAAATGGACACGCGGGTAGTTGTGAAATGACAAAACGATCAACAATTGAGATTTGTCAAAACACCAAATGAGACATCTTGTAGGTAGAGGATCGTCGTACCTTACCCATATTTTGTTATGTGCCGTGTCTTGTTAACTTCTGTGGTTTTGGAGAGGGATTGTACTTAAAAGAATTGTGTAATGTGACACCTATTTTTTTATTGAACCGCACACAAGACGAACATTTAACAGAACTGCACGACACCAAGTGCTTTATTTTTCTACTTATTTAAGTTAAACCATTTACTTTAATAGTTTCAACCATCATTTCATATCTTAGCCCTATCCTTAGGATTAGTAGAAAGAGAAGAGAATAAAGAGTGTGAAGTCTGAAAAAGTTGATTGAGATCCATGACAACTCACGAATGGTTGAAAAAGGAAATAAAATATGCAAGACAAGTTCTATGACCCGATGTTATATGGGGCGCGATCATATGTCCTGTATCAATAAGATGAGAGAGAGAGAATAGTTGAAAAAGGAAATAAAATATGGAAGACAAGTTCTATGACCCGATGTTATATGGGGCGCGATCATATGTCCTATATCAATAAGATGAGAGAGAGAGAGAGAGAGAGAGAGAGAGAGAGAGAGAGAGAGAGAGAGAGAGAGAGAGAGAGAGAGAGAGAGAGAGATGCCTTCTGGTATATCAGCAGCTATGACGGCCACTTCAGCAAGAAGCCATAAACAATACTTCACCAACGGTGCGTACTCAATCTTGCATAGCTCAGCCAGATGTCTCCCTAAAATTCCAATTTTTTTAAAAGACAAGTGAATGATCACATACAAGAAAATGCAAAAAACAATAAGAAGAGAGAGTGTTCATGAGCCGGAAAAATAGAATCATTATTCCCTCCTCAATTTTTCTAAGGAAATAATTACCGGTGCTCACTCCGAGATTAGCAGCCAAAGATTGGATGATGAGAGCAAAAATCAACCCGATGAGTACAACCCACAAAAGCTGACCATATGAATTGACAAATTGTAATTTTTAGCGCAAAAAAAAATATAGTTTGTACAAGTAAGATAAATGTATTTTGTGAATTGTTATTCTTTTGTGTTACCTCGTATTCATGATTCGCTCCAGCTTGCAAATCTGTTTCCACTGCGACATTGATTGTAGAACTATGAATTCAACATGAACTCATTCAAACGCCACATGTAGGTATGCTCGCGAAGAGAGAGAGAGAGAGAGAGAGAGAGAGAGAGAGAGAGAGAGAGAGAGAGAGAGAGAGTTTACAGTTTCCGGGGTCAAGATATGCGAGGGAAACAAGGAAACCGGGGCCAACAAATGATAGGAACCCTCTCCATCCAGGTTTCTGAATAATTACAAGGATGAATGCGATTAGACCATAAACTTATATTGCAATTAGATCAGTTGACATTCTCAATTAGATTTGGAGAATGTTCAAATTAGAAACATCTACCTAGAAACAAGCTGTCCCGTGAGATTGTGATTGGTTTGACCCATTAAAGATTGGAGATTGAGGAACTTATTGAAGGTATATTTCACGAATGTCTGAAAAAAGAAGAAGAAGAGAGAACCTGATCATGCGAGCCCTCTTGATCAGATTCACCATGCGCGGAATTGAGGAGATCAAAGGGTGGGGTCCTGCCCTCCACATCAATGGCCACTTTCCTGTTGCTCCCTCCCAATATTGTTGGGGCTCCTACACTTGCCAACTCATGCTCCTCCTGCATACTCTCTCTCTCTCTCAACTTGCTTTTCGTGAAGCAACTGATGAGCTTGATTGATACCTGCTTCGCTTCGTGTTGCACTCCAAACGCAGCTTATGACTTATAGCATGCTTTATAAACCCAAGTCACCATAGTTGGTCACTTAATAAATGAATGAAAGAAAAAAAGAAAGTCAAACAACTGTAGGGAAGTATTCAACTAAGAGTACACAGACAAGAATCCTGCTTAAAAATGTCCTTGTGCTTTCTATTTTTATATCTGCACCAAAATTCTGTATATTGCGCCGAACGTTGGGCCTCTTTGTTTTTGTTTGAGTAACGCCAGATATATTAAGATAGGTCTCTAAATTTGACAATTTAATTCTCGTGACAGTTGTAACAAATAACTGAGGAGACTATTTAATACCCAATTAATGATATTCCCAATTAATAATCATCTCTCATTTCATTAAGTATACCAAGCTTTGTAGATCAATCTTGATAACTACCCGATTTTTTTACTTTTCTAGAGGATGACTTAATCCATACCTAACCACGGGGCCAAAATTTCCAGATTTGACCGAGAAAGAATGAGCACCATTCAGGGCTTGCCACCTCATTGGTTGCGATTATACTTGCCCCTTTCTTGAGTCGAAAAGCTACAATCTTGACTTAATTTATTTGTTTGCTGGTGTTTGCTTCTTGATCTATCCTACTTTCCTAAATAAAATATAGACCATGACGCGTCTACTTTGATCAGAATTCAGCTGGCTCTGAATTTTCTGAGTAAAACGATGCATTATGAGTCCAAACACTTGAAGCCAAAATTAAGGTTTCCTTTTTTCGCAATTAAACAACCTAAATTGGCTATAATAGGGGAGGCTTTGAACATGATAAGCTGTAAACTAGCTCTAGTCCAAACGCGTTTAGCCGGGAATTGATTCACGCAATGAAATACTTTTCACTGAACTGCTCCTCAGCGGTTAATGTTCCAATTAAAGATTATAGCCACATTGCCATTAATTTGGCTCAATGATCACATTCCATGATTGCATGTGGATCTTATCTACAAGTGGTTATAACTCTTAGTTATGACTTCTCAATTGTCATCGGATCTAACCGCTAATTAACATCTTCATTATCTTTCGTTTGTGCATTATCTAGTGTCAATCGTCTGGTTGTCATCACTTGTCGATTGATTATCTTGATCATCGACAAATATCTTTGCTATCGATGACCTGTTGATGTTATAATCACTTAACATTGATTTCCTGTATTGACGTCATGTCGATTTAGAAGAGTTGGTCATTTTTGGGTGTCAACCGAATGATTTGCTCACTTTATTTGCATTTGGGATTAAACCATCAGACTCCAATTGAAAACTTGGAGTTATTATTTCTTGTCGCTTGATCTTAAGATTATTTGTTCATCTTATCTCTATCTTTTTTCCCCTAACCTAATTGCAACTCGCGGAATTCTAATTGCTAGTTTATGGGCCAAACAATTCGAATTGCCAGTGGACTTCAATTAAAATGACTGTACGGATGATGGAAGAAGAGGATTAAATATAATCCTTGGAGATAAACTAATGATAATTATGCAACCCATATTATATGATTTCATAGCTTACGTCATACTCATACACTTTATGCGACTCTAATAAGAGATGGGTCTTGCACATTTGTGTCTTATCTATCCGTTTCACCTTCAAAATGACTTTGCATGATATCAATGGAATCTACCTAATGCCGGAACTCATCTCCAGAGATAGTTTCAAAGCCATTTAGTCCTCTATTTTTCGGTCGATAACGAAATGGACAGGTCATGTGTCTCATCAGATAAGTGCTTTTTCAGAACATGTAGCAGTTGCTAACAAGCTTAGCTACATGCAATTAACACCGCTCCATATATCAACTCAACTACTCCAACATATCCAAGATATGAATCATGCACACCGTAAGATAACATGATTTTGCTAATCTAAGCCCATTTTTGGCGACCGACTAAACTTTGTCTGCCGACTGTAATCCACTTGGATCGTGGTCAACCAAAGACAGCAAGGTAGATGCACTTTATCAGGCCAGTATTAGTTGTTATTTGAGTTTGGATAGACGGACGATGTCACGCCCCGAACCCCTCGAAGCGCGATCATCCCATGTATTGGTCGATTCTGATGCAACGCTCCCAGGAGGTGTTGCCGACCTAACATCCAATCAGAGATAAGGCACATGCGGAAACAATGTATATAATTATATATATACACCCGTACAAAAATAAACACGTGAGACCAAGGCAGAACAACCATCACACAGGAATACATTTTGTATTACTATAGGAAAAACCTTTTTACAATATTCATTTGCATAACAAAAAGGAAACAACATCAATAATTAACGGCCATTAGGTTAAAAAGGTACTATGGCTAGGGAAAGGTGAGGTCAATTACAGGGAAGATTACAGTCAAAAAGTTACTAACTTCCCTATAAAGAGTTAGGACCTAAGTTAGGGCTCCTAATCCGGATCCGACGATTCCGAGAACTCCCCTGCTAAACTCTCTTAAAGCTCGGACTCTTCGGAATCCATATCCGTTGCTGCTGCCTCTTCGTTTTCAGTATTCGGCTCAAGCTCGGGGTCAAGATAAAGTCCTAACTCATCATCGGGTCTTATCTCTACGTCCGACCCTATCTCCACTGCCTCCCCATGGTCTTCATAAGAATCTAGATCCATGTTCTCCGGCTCGTCTTCTTCCTCGACATCTTGGTCTTGATCTTCAGCTATCACCTGTGGCACCTGTGGCTCCCCCTTCATAGGCTCATCAACGCCATCTACATCGTAAACATCCTGAGGATTGATCACTTCGCCATCCGCATATATTGGTTCCATCAATCCATCTTGACCAATTGGCACATCAAAAGTCCTAAGGGGTCGCCCTAGGTTTCCGTCAGCATCTCTCAAGCACCATGCCACATATTCCTGAGTTTGATGGAAATATTCACCCACGTTTACAAATACCACTGATCGGTATCTTACATACAATTCCCCATTACCTACGGGGTATGTACTTATATACTGATGTATCTGTACAAGTATTCCAAAAAGGGGTGGATTTGGCATTCTTATGGCTGGGGGTCTGAAAAGGTGGGTTATTACAACCGTGAGACGAATCTCAATGAGTATAACCCCTAAACCTAGGCTAGGATAGCATGCAATCTCTTGACCGGAAACAAACATTCCAAACTGTAATACAACAACAATCAAACAATTCTCTGACCTTGTAGGTTAGACATTTCAATATATAATAATTATGGCACGTACGTGACACACCTAGTCACACGTACGCCAAACACATGCTCATGCTCTTCAGTGTTCATATCGCATGCCATACATCGAGTATCATATACTCGCACACTAGTCCATGCATTTTTATGCATGCAAATGTCGTCGACATGTCATATGCGTTTCTCGGCCCACTGACCCATACTAACACACTGGTAATTGCTCAATTTATTAATATTTATTACGACTCGAGTCAACAATATTCACGGCTAGGTGCGTCTAGCCTGCTTTAAAGTACATGAGGCGCAACACCGATCTGACCTAGTATCTCTAGCTTGCTTCAAAGTACATGAGGCACAACACTGATCTCCTTACGAACCAGAGCCTGCTTCAAAGTGCATGAGGATGGTCGTCTTCCAGACGTACCGGACATCATCTTGCTTCAAAGTGCATGAGGACGGTCTCGACTCGAAGGCCCTTAAGTGATCACACAACCCATTATTATCTGAACCCCGCGTAAAACGCTTCGGGGTATTTTAGGTGATTACATGCTCATGGCAAGCATGCATTCTCGCATAATTTCATCACATGCCTTACTCTTGGCATGCACAATGCGTGTCCATGTTATGCAGTACCATGCACCACGAGCATCAATATAATTCAAACACTCAATGTCACAACACGTGCTCAATTGGCCCAATTAATACCGTGTGGCCTAACGTGCAATTCACAAATCAACAATTAATTTCAAGCCAAACATTGGCCAATCGCACTCCACATTAGTCAACCACGCAACATGCGACATGGCAGTATGCAATCAATCATAATTAAGCACAATTTACGTATAATCAGTCAACCCGAACATACTCGGCAATTTCACCAACGGGCTCCTAAATTAGCCATTTGGTCCAATTATTCTCCCTAATAAATTCTCGTTGATCCACTAAATTTTTCCCGATAATAATTTCTACCAATCGGTACACTAATTTCTCTTAGCATGTATTAGTATTCCTAAACCAGTCCAGAAAATGCACTATCAGTCCTAATTTGGATTTAGGAATTTTACTCACATAATCCAACTCACAACGACGAGGAACGACGGTCAATCACTGGTGAACAGTGGAACCGGCGATGGCGTTCCCTGCGACAACGTACGGACGCGGTGTACGGACCGTACGGGGACGTCGTACGGACACGTACGGGGGGACGCCGTACGGACGGCGACGAACAGTGACGTACGGGGACGTCAGAAACGTCACAATGGCAGCAGCTGGGCCGATCGGGCTCTGGCACGGTGGCGGTGATGCTCCAGGAGGGAAAAGGGAAAGAAAGAGAGAGAGGGAGAGAGAGAAAGGGGCCGGACAAGGGTGAGGCTGAGGCTGGGGGCTGAGGTGGTCGGCAGTGAGGCACAGTGGCCGGCGGCGGTGCTCCGGTTGTGGGCGGTGAGCTTCGACAATGCTTGCCGAGAGAGAGAAAGAGAGGGAGAAAGCGGTGGAGGGCTGATTTGTGGGGGCTGGCCGAATGGAAGGGTGAGGAGAGAGAGAGAGAGAAGTCCAAGCTGGTCAAATATTAGGGGCTAGGGGCACCAAGTGTCGTCAATTCGCGAAAATGACCAAAACGCCCCTAATCTAACGGCCTTAATTCAACCTTATCCAATAATTGAGGGGTAAAAGGGTAATTGGGCTAATAATTGAGCTGATAAATCCTTCATAATTATTCCAAAAATTTTTCAAAATTCAGAATCCAAAAATAGCCTAGAGGCAGAACGGTCATTTTTCCGGTCCTAGGGCGAAATTTCAATTTTTAGCTATACTAACCCCAAATGAGTGTGGCCAATATAACATGGCGTCGGAATCGCGAAAATAGTTTCTTAAGCCCTTGAAAATCGACTGCCAAGTTCTGAGAATAAATTAATATTATTTTTCACTTCCGAGCCAAAATTTCAATTTTTGATCGAAACCACTCCAAATGTGTGTGGCCACCCTAAAATGACATTGGTTTCAAAAAATAACCTCATACGGTATCAAAATCTAAGTCGGTGTCTCGAGGGGTAAAATCATAATTTTTGACTTCTAGGTTGAAATTCCAATTTTCGATCGTACTAACTCAAAATATGCGTGGTTAGCTTAATCTGACGTCAGTTTCCCAAAAATAATCTCTTAAGCCATCGAAAATCAACATCGAAGTCCGGGCCCAATTTCGTAATCAAAACTTTCTCGATTTCCAATTTCATGGTCTCTCACTAACGGGCGGCTGTTTAGAGGTTACGCGTATCGACCTAGGATTATCCGAGTCATAATGGTCCTGATTATTGAGAGAATGAGAAATTATCACTAGTCTCAGAGGTCACGATCGTCCAGTTCAAGTTTCAGGGCTGATTGGCCATGTGCACTCTCGGTCATACATAATCACCTGCGATCTGATTGTACATCGTTGGCCTTGGTTAAACCAAATCTGTTACTTTTCCTAAGATCGATTCACATTGGTTCATAATATTCTCTCATCATTTCTTGTGATCGGTGTCCGCTTCGCGATTGGGTCCTTGGTCCATGTACCACTTCCTAATTAGCCATACCTTATTGGTTAGTATCCCGAGAGTGATCAGCTCTGGGCGAGACTTACTAAAATGAAATGCGAAATAATGTCAATTTTATTGGTTCCGGAATTACATTAAAATTTGGGCTGTTACAGACGAACATGTGGGATTAAATTGGGGAAAATTGTCCAAAAAGTCCTAACCCTATTGTATTTTTGCAAATTTAGTCATAAACCTTTCAAGTTTGTCAATTGAGTCCTAAAATTTTTCACTTTTTTCCAATTGAGTCCATCTATCCAATTTTGGCCGCCCAGAGATGACGTGGACGCCGGCTGTTTGGCCAATGCTGACGTGACAATTTAATTTTTTTTGATTTTTTTTTTCAATTTTTTTCCTCTTTTCTCTGGCCGGTCATTCCAGAGGCAAAGGCCGGCGAGGTTTGACCTGCCGACCTCTGGCGAAGCTCTCCCCTGCTAGTCATTGGCGAGGACGAGCCTCGCGGGCCCCTAGTTGGGCGAGGTTGCAACCCAGGCGAGGGAGATGGGTCGCGACGGTGAGATCGCCGACCTCGCTGGGTGAGGCCAACCTTGCCGTCACGACCTAGGCGACGGCAAGGTTGGTGAGGTCGGCCTCGCCAGCCCTTGCCTCTGGCCGGTTGCCGAATCGGCCAGAGGGAAGAAGTAAAAAAAAAAGAAAAAAAGATTAAAAAATTCAAAAAAAATTAAAAATTTGCCATGTCAACGTTGCCTAGATAGTTGGCACTGGCTTGCCAAAATTGGCTGGATGAACTCAATTGTCAAGAAGTGAATAGGTTTATGACTGAATTGACAAATTTAAAAGGTTTAGGATTGAATAGGCAAAAGTGCAACGGTTTAGGACTTTTTGGACAATTTTCCCGATTAAATTGCATGATTAGATGGTCTCAGCATTGCTATATAACACCTTGTAGGTAAAAACTACATGCAAGATGATGAAATTTGGGTTTACTTTTTGAGTGAACTTTCGATTTTCATAATGGAAGGAATGTGGAGGAAAAGCACATGAAGGGCGAGTGGGAATGGAACTAAGAGACAAGTAGATCCAGAGATTTTTATTTAAGCTTTCTTCTTACAACACACTTTGTTCTTAGTTACAAGAACAAAGAGAGAAGTACATTGATATTTGGTCAGGATAGGAAAATTACTAAAAAAGTCCAGAACTTATTGTATGGGTGCCAATTTAGTCATAAACTTTTCAATTTGTCAATTTAGTCTTAGACCTTTTGACGATTTACTAACGTAGTTATTCCGGCCAATTTTGGTCGAGTGAGAGTGTGGCGGCCATTGCCTAGAGCTGGCGAGGGTCGTGACGCCCTCCCCTAGTGCCAACGAGGGTTGCCAGCCCTCACCGGTCCACAATAAGAAGAAAAGAAAGAAAATAAAAGAAAAGAAAAATGAATAAATTCAATTTTTTATTACAAAATTTTTTTATGTCAGCGTCGGCCATGCCAAGTAGAACAACTAGCGTCTACATCAAAGATTTTTGGCCAAAATTGACGAGAAGGACTATATTGGCAAATTATCAAAATGTTTACAACTAAATTGGTCAAATTGAATTGTTTAAAACTTTTTTGGTAATTTTCCTATGATGATTGGTCAAATCCCAGTGATTTCCATTGTGGAGTTGACAATTTGGATGGAGAGATTGTCCAGTGAATTAGAGACATAAGAAGAGATCTACCCTAAAGTTTGCCGCTGAGTATTGCGTTTTAGGGGCTTAAGCCGCGTATTTTGGATCATATCGTTCTTAAGTACACATTTTCTAGTTTTCTCAAGGTGCACTAAACATTACAGATAAGAAAAACATTTTTTCCTCGCTAGGCAAGTCGAGTAGTAGACTGAAAAGTTGCTATCGTGCCGGTATTTAGCGATGGCCTAGTAAGCAATTTCCAATACCGACAATAAGAGGACTTGATTGCACTTCTCAAAATTAAATTTCGATTTGATTGCACAAAACAAAAGGTTCGTAAACCAATCGCATTCCATATATAAGGTTTATGGTTTTCAGGGAACTTCCATCGCCTTGGACTTTTTCCTTATTAAGTTTATTAGGAAAGGGGTTTTGTGAAAGTCTTGTGCATTGTTCTCTAGCGTGTTTTCCTCCATTTAAAGTATTGAACTCCCTAGGCTAGTGACCTCGTCTAACAGTTTTTCATTCTCTTTTTGCTTTTTGTTTAATTAACCCAATCAACGAGTTTGTGCCGAAGTCAATGCGCCGCAATAGTAGAGACAACTTACAAAAGCTTTTTGTCCACACGACTTCCATCAACCGCTTCCCCGAAGCTAATTTTCAACGTTCAAAAGGGTAGTTCCCGTATATATCCCTTACGAACCGATTAAATTCAAGCCTTTGATCTATAAATGTTTATTTTATGCGCAATCGATGAGATTTGAATGCGTGATCTTTACCTTCTGAGTTAAAAATCCCTCAACATTCCAACCAACCGTGGCAACCCTAAAAGTTGCTGTAGACAAAGTTAAATAGGCCGATGAGTTTAGGTTGTCTTTTCCTTTCCTTTGAAATCGTAGGTTATCTTTTAATGTTAATATGTTTACCTTGTCATGTAATGGAAAAGAAGAGACTATCTTTAATTTAAGGAGCATTTGATTTGAGTCTTCAACCAAATGTACGTGAACACCGTAGCTTCTGCTATACGTTGATTTTCTGTGATATCCTGAAAATTCGATCAAATTTGGTAATTTATGAAATGGTGATTTCATCGACGCTCTATTAGTTAATTTTCGCTTTGGCCTAATCACCCAGGGAATACTAACCAAAGGGAAAAAGGCTATTGAAGAATTTCAAATAGCCGCCCGTTAGTTCGAGATAAGCTATAGTTGCGATTGATCGATTTCAGCCATGAATTATGATCCGATTTTTGTATGTCGAGTGCTCAAGGATATCATACTTGAACTATAGGATGTCGCCTCATAATTTTTACGAATTGGCCATCGAAAATTATTTGCTAACTTGCTCTTCTAGAAACCTCTTTGTTAGATTAAATCTTGGCCGTTGGATGGAACTTGGAGAGCAAGGCTTGATCTTGGTCGTTGGATGGAACTTGGACTTTGAGACCTCTTTATCATGACTTGCATTATTTAGTTGGACTTTGGAGGTACCACCATCATGACATACATTAATGGCCATAGGACTTTAGGGGCATCTCATCATGTTATTTTGTCCATTGTCTATTAATGCAAAGATTTCTAAGATCAAATTGTTAATACCATTTCATGATGATATTTTGGCTCTTATTCATTAATGCAAAGATTTTCAAGATCATTTCATCATGACTTTTGACTTATATTCATTAATGGCTAAGATTTTAAGAAGATTTGGTAATGAAGGTCAAATCTAGCTATTAATGAAGGAAGATTTGGTAATGATGACAAAATCTAGAAAGATTTGGTAATGATGCTAATTTGTCTCTTCTTTGCTTGGGCTAGCATAAATAGAGAGAGAGAGAGAGAGAGAGAGAGAGAGAGAGAGAGAGAGAGAGAGAGAGAGAGAGAGAGAGAGAGAGAGAGAGAGAGAGTTTTCTCACGCCACTCTCTCCTCATCCTCACGCCACCACCCTTGAGCCCCGTGGATCATCGTGTGCCATTCACCGCCGTTTGTCGCTTGCCGTGTCAAGCCGAGGCCACCACGAACAACTCGTGTCATTGCCGTCATCCTCGCGTTGTCGTCATTTTAGACGTGTAAGTTAACATCTAATCCCTTGTTTAGGATGTTTAACTTGCATTGGGTAGTTTAGCTAGTTAATGTTTTAGCATGTTTGAACTTCTAGAATGAGCGTTGGCGAGTCTTGATTGCTAGACTAAGTTGAAATAGATGTTGGATGTTGATTTGAACTCTTGGTGTGGTATTTTCATGGCTGAGAAGTGGTGGATCTCAAAGTTGAAGGCGTTTCTTGGAGTTTTTATGTTGATTTCAGAACTGATTTTACTGTACGTCCCTGGTTTTCCATTTTTATAAAGCATTTTGTGGTTAGAATGTTGAAAAGTGTTCTTCATAGAAGTTGTTCACAAGATCTTGATCTATAACATACTTAAATTTCAGATCTTTCTGAGCTCAAATGGGTTACACGAAGGTCCGATTTCTTACCAAATCGAATTGTTTTATACTATGGATTTCGTGACCTTCGTGCCTTTTCAGATTTTTATAAAAATTTCCAGTTCGATTTCGACCATACTTCCTTTACAAGATTTGTAAACGAAATCCATGTCTACAATGTATAAAAATTTGAAAGTGTTTTGAAAGGATTTGATTTGTAAAACGAGTATTTCTTGTGGTTTAGTTCCCTTGTTCTGACGGATCAGTTCTGGGTTGTTTCCGAGCTATCAAAAGTGATCTTTGTATAAGGATTTTGGGATTGTGTTCTTCATGGAAAATATTTGTGAAGGTCTTGTTTATAACATATTCAAATTTTATAATTTTTGGAGACCATTTGCTATGCTTTTGAAGTTGAGTTCCTAAATCATGCAAATCTGTCTAGTTTTACTAGAATTCCATAATCTGCCGATCTTTACTTGAAATCTTTGGCTTTCAATTTCCGACCTAATAGAGACAGTAACTGCAATTACCTAGCTTTTCAATAATGTTTATTTGGTTGTGGTCTGATGTTGAATGCTTTTGTAAATTCATGTTTTAAAATGAGGTTCACAAAGTCGATTGACTATTTGCATGTGTGACCACTTATTATTGTTGTGTGGCATGAATGTGAGCACGATTCATGTATGCATTGGCTAAATGAAAAAATAAGAATTGGTATGAATACTTGTGTGCTCGTGTGGTCACACGTTGGAGCCGTCTCGCTGTGTATCGCTTAACGATGCCCGGTTTATCGAGGTCTGCTGCGTATCGCGCTCGGTTTATCGGACGCCTGGAGATTATCTGGATTGCCGATACTCCGGATGCCAGATCGCGGCCCGAGGGTGGATTCGATACTCCTTACGGGATACCATCTTACTGTGTATCGTTTGATGCTGTCGTATAGGAATGCCGTCATCTTGTGTATCGTTTGACGTTGCCGTGCTCGACGGGGCGGGACGATGCCCAGTTATATTGGAAGACTGCCATCTCGCTGTGTATCGCTTGATGTGTAGTGGCCATGAGGGGTCATAATAAATGGAATACGTGTGATACATAGTGCTTGATTATGAGGTAAAAACTGCTAGGTATAGTATGGGACGTGCCCAAGTGGATTTTGCCTTATAATCGAGACACAAGCGACTGTGATGCGTTAATGCATGGGAAATCTCATTACACGTTATGAGTATGTGATATATTCGATGTATCGTTGTGACATATGACTATCTATGTTATGTATAATATGTGTGCCAAGGCAAGGTAAGGATGCCTATGGTTGGTTAATGATTTGTGCATGGTTTCGTGATTAGGGACCCCCGAAGTGAGTTGACCTTCTAAACGGGGCTTAGGCGTTAACTTATTGAGATATTTAACTCATTTGTGGTTGTTAAATATTTTTTATGCCCTTAGCATGTTGATGCACCCAGTATGGTTTGGGGTGCGTGGAAGCTGACTTTTGGTGAAGTAGATTGACTCCAGCCTGATATCTTTTTGTAGACTTTTTGGAAATGCCTGAAGTGGGCTTGTAAAAAATTGTTCCCGGGGGTTAATCAAGTAAATGTTAAAATGGTGTTTTGATTTCAATGTTGTAAACCATTTTCCTATCTATCCTTGTTTATTGTTATTATCTGGGTGAATCTTTGTTTAGCTTCCGCATGCGTAATCAAAAGATAAAATGTTGGGTTGGCGACGCGTCTTAGGACGTCGCATCATAATGACCATTGCAGGATGTTGCGCGCTCGCGGGGTTCGAGGCGTGACATTTTCTTAGCTAGACAAATAGCAATTCACTTTGAATGTTGAAATGTCACACATCGCTTGACAATGGCTTTTATATATGCTCTTTATATACATGCGTCTCCTTCCACCTAATAGCTTTAACTTTTATATTGAATTTTATAACATCGAATTCA
The DNA here is from genome assembly GCA_031216285.1 of Syzygium syzygioides. Lineage (NCBI taxonomy): Eukaryota > Viridiplantae > Streptophyta > Magnoliopsida > Myrtales > Myrtaceae > Syzygium > Syzygium syzygioides. Next base: position 28,871,551 of record CM062247.1, read on the forward strand.
ATTAATATTATCTTTGACGTGACATAAGCTTATTCCCTCTCATCCTCTTAAGAAATATAAAATGACAAAATTGCGAGGATGATAACAAGCGTGCTTATTCCCTCTTGTCGAGCGTGTTATCTGTTCGGTTCCGGTTTGTTCAAGTTCGCTGAAAGCTTTTAAGTGCCGATTTCTTTTTAGCAGTCGACCGTTGTATCCAGGGAGATACACGTTTACGAAACCTCATACGCATGCTGGAGGGGACGAATTTGTTTTAAGGAAACTATGTCCAACACAGGCCTTGGTATCCATTTATATTAATTCCAATTCTGTTATTGTAATTTCATTTTTTTACAATTCTATATTGTTCTTAATATTTATACTAATGCCAATTTGAATTTCGCAACACTTTTTGAACTACTTATGTTTGCATCATCATCATGTCGACATTCCTCAAGGTCAACTCATAATCTATTGTTTCGGAATTTCATTATATTATCACATATGTCGACATTCCTCAAGTTTGAACTCATAATCTAATAATGCCTGGCTAGTACCAAGCCATCACATAACATACGAAAGCAAACGTACTTTCCGTAGTACAATTGATTGCATTTGGCAACAACTATCGATCCACCTAATAGATTTTTTATTGCATGGTCCTCATCATGAGTTTTATAGTGTTCTTTGTTTTTGTTTTTTTTTAAAGTGAGCGTCTCACCACCATGAATCGCACGCCAACTGATAAGGGAACAATCATCGAGGGTAGATTTCATTTTCAGATATAGTTGACCATTGAGTAAATTTAATAGAAGTCGAGCATGCATCAGCTGAACCATTCATAAACTAAACAGCGAAGTGCGCGACGGCCATGGAATGATAGCTAGCCAGTTTATTTGTTCAATTTGTATTGGTTAGGGAGTTGAGTGTGTAGGTGGGGCTCTTGTTAGTTTATATCGAATTTAAATTAAAAAAGAAAGAAAGAATCATGTGTCACTCGCACTTCTTATTGCAAATATTTTATGATACTGCACTAAACAGGGCTAATTCTCACGCTAGATCCCATGTTTTGAGGGCTTCAATGGAGACAACCATGGGCACAAACTAGTCTGACATAGAGACAACAACGCATAGGAGAGAAGTAAAAGCCAAGCATCTGAATCATCCTCAGAAGCTCAGAAGAGATCATCTTGACATCTTTAAATTGATGAGAAGTATCAAAGAGAATCTCTGCATTCTGCAATGTCTGTATAACAAGTTCTCATCCTTTCATTTGGGTGGGGCGACTGCGATTAGGGAAGTCAACGGCACTACAGATACATTTCTTTATCTACAATGCTTTTGAAAATAAACAACTGTCTACAATACCACATGTCAATGTCATCTGATCATGTAGCTGCATGACTTTTTTTCATCCCCCATTTCTCAAGAAAACTTCTGTCTCCCGAAAAGTATCGATGAAATAACTTTTGAAAAATAGATGGATAAATGAGTGATTGAACAAAAAATTGCGAATAGTCTTTTATTGATTTTGGACAGAAAAGTAAATGACAAATAATTTAAAAATGTGAAAATTGGAGGCAATAGCACGACCAGTCAATTTCAACTTCAACTTTTGGATTATTTTCAAAGGCTTTTTGATCATGTCAGGGTTAGCAACTAAAGACAGACAACTAAAACAACAGCAATGGAAGGGACGGATAGGGTTGGGGGGTAGGAATAGTCATTTTAAAGGATCTCTGTAGTGCCCTCATGACTTGGAGACCCTCTCATATATTGCATGTGCAGGGGTACATGCTCATGTCTTACAGAAAGTAATTTTAGTACACAGATTCTAAGGGATTTCATTAGAAACCCTTAGAATCAATTTGCGTGGGCTTGTCCTGGGTTGCTAGGTTTGTAAGTTGCAGCAACTGCTCCTTCACAGTGCCTTGAGGATGAAATAGGTAACTCCATTGATTTTCTCTTCACATTCCACCTACTTTTTGAGAGATCAAATTTGTCTGACTTCACACTCCAGAAATTTTCAAGCCTCCAGATAAGGAGTGACAATGTACTCCTTCCCAAAACAAAGTGTAGATGAACTACCATTGGTTTTGAAATATCAAAGGAGGATAGAATGTGTTCTGCCGATGATGAGCTAACCAAATGCTTACAGCATTTACCTTGTTGGGACCATAAACTGGCAATTAACAAGCCTACAAGAATAAACTGACTTCAAATGCTCCGCAAAGCTAGAAGGATGACAGTGCATACTTCTTTAGCCATCGGCCTTCTGACATTATTAGCATGCAGTTTTTCGTCATTTTTTTCTTGCTCCGAAGGTTAGTAAACAGGCAGATGTGTCATCTCAATCTCATTTATGAATTGACAGAGAAGAAAAATCACATGGCACACATGCAAGGGAAATCGTGATTACTTTTTTTTTTTGGTGAATGGATAAGTGCAACCCAAGTCAAGTTTATTCTTGAAAGATGTAAAGAACAGATGGGGTCTCAGAATTTTGACTTGTGCAAAGAAGTAGACATGAATACAAGCGCCAAGAAGATCCACATGTTACTAATATATATATGAAACTCGGTTGGATCTTATGTCGGCGATTGTATTGAATTGTGGCGAAGTGGGTCCTTTTTTTTTCTTCAAGCTCGTCCTCGGGCCAAGTTAGCTTAGCTCGACGCGATCTAGATCACTCTTGTAATTGTGGTCTTTGCAAGTGAATAGGGCTTGGAATAAATTGGCTTGAGAGGGGCGGCAGGTCTTTTAGGACTCGGTATTGGCGTGGCACACGGAGGGAGTACTAGGAAAGTCACACTAGTGATCCCCACCAGTGGAATCGGCTCATCATTTCTATGAGAGAGTCGTGCCTCACAAACTTGGAACCATTTAGCTTGCCATCAAAAAGCATTGGGATTCGGATTTTTCATAAAATTTATCCATTTTGATTAAGAAAGATCGGGAGTACGATATTTAATGTTTCCGAATTTTGCAATGGGGTTATTATATTTATCAATCTTATGTAGACCATATGGATACCGAACCCATTTATATGAGAAAAGAACCAGATTTGCAAGAGTTCGGCAAGAGCACGAAAAGTCTTTTCTTCATTTTGTTTAAATCAAGTAAGAGACAAGAATATTTCGGCTAAAATAGCGTTGACAAAGTACATTCCAATACATACTTGTCTAACCACCCATGCAAATGGAAGGATTAATAACATTCTTACGACAAGGGAAAAAAACGAATCTAAAGAAAGCTAAGAGCAAAATCCTACTCATTTGAAATGTTGGAGGATTTGAGGAACATCGAGTCTAGAAAGAGAGTGGACATGCATTAAAATTATACTTAAAAACTCTTTTCATTTCATTTTCATTTACTCTTAAGAATGCAGATAAGACTGATATAGGCTCTATTCTGATAGGCGAACTAACCAATTTAAACTCCAAAAGTTTTCTGATGGCAATGCTATATTCTTTTAAAGTTGAAATCAACTCATGTTTACCAAATATATATGTGGATGTCTAGGACATCAAAAGTGTGACAATGCTTGCACGATGCCGCTTTGGATGTCAATGGCCAGGAGAGGAAGAAGACGGCCGAGTTTCGCCTCCATGTAGGCTCGGCCGTCCTGGTCTAGTCAGTTCCACTATAGTTTGAGCTCTGCCTTAGGAGCGAGAATGAATCGAACATCGAACCTGCACATTATATATAGACCAAGATTCACGATTGACCTAAATGTCATGGACCGACCAAAAGTACGTTAAGGTAAGTAAATTACAAAGTGAGAGTTTAGAAGACTTCACCCATGAAATGGTGGAAACCACATGGACGTTCGCATGAGACTTGTGGTTTGATTTCTAACTAATAGGCTTAATAAAGTCTAGCTAAAAGGATAAGATGACTAGTCACAGGCTCGCGTACTAAGCCAAGTCTTTGTAGCTTCGGCTCAGTCAACAGTCGTACCCCAATGCGATGCGGTTTGCAAGGAAATGTAGGCACTCTCGACACCAAGAAAGAAACTTTTGTGATTGAGTTGGGCAACATTTACTGGGCGGACTCGCGTTTGAAAACATATCCAACTCATAACCATCCTAAGTATCCTAAGCGACCCAGGTCCTGTTGCATATTGTGTATGTTATAGTGTAATGCTAAAGCAATAAACATAAACAACATTTTATCTTAAATATTGCTTCAAATTTCAAAATGTAAATATTCATCCTCAACACTTTTTTACAAGAAAAAGGTTAGTAAAAATTACTTCTCATGTAACTTCCATTTGCAAAAACATTCAACACTTAATATTAGGATGGTACCTTGTATCCTCGCTGCCAGACAAAAAAAAAAATTTTAAAAGAGAAAATCGGCCTAATTACTAAGAGTTTTAATTCAAGTCTCTAGTGGAGTCGCCAAGCTATTGTGATCTCCTCCTTGAGTGAACCATTTAGGGATTGGCTAATGGATTATTTAGCTTACACCTAGGTCGGGCTTTCCTAAGCCTATACTGATTCTCAACTTAGGTTCAATCTTTAACATGCAAATCAATTTCATTTTTGTCTCGCCAAGACGAGAAAAGGAGTAGGCCGTCATAGTTTGTTCTCGTCATGGTGGTGTCAGGCTCGCGGATTAGCAACGGTGTGGTGTAAGGCAGCAGCGGGGGGGGGCAATAGGATCAGAAATGTCGTCGAGGTCGTTGGTGTAGAAGTTCGCGAGATGAAGTAGCTTCGTCATCGAGGATTCATGGAACGGTGGGGTTCAGCCATGTGATACTCAGTCGAGATCTCCTTTTCCTCTCAAGGTCTTTTTTCTCTTTATTTCGTGTACCTCTAATTCTAATTTTGCCGACCTCCATTATGAAGTCCTAGAAGTGTTTACATAGTGTTACCCTTGGTCTAATTAGGGCTTTTTAATGATAAAAGGCTTAATCCTTTTGGGCTTGTTCTAATTAACCTCAAAGCCTTTTGACTATAATGGGCTAAACTCATCTTAATAAAACCTCAAAACTCCCCGTTTTCTTGTTATTTTCGGCCATAACGTGTTCAATAAGGCTTGGCCAAATTCCACTGCTTCATGATCATGGGTTCAGTCCATATAATTCAATTGAGTTCAAAATCTTTAATTAAGTCCATCCACCACTGGTACAGATTAAATGCAATTTATGAGCCTTTCTATATGCAAAATGCTCCTAAACTATATGCAATTTAATTTATTTATTTCTGTAAGGGATTGGGGTCGATTTCTAATTTTTAATGCAATAAATTTCTCAATTATTAGTCAAAATTTAGGTGTTAATATGCCCAGAACAAATTTGGAAGGCCTTTCTCCTTTAGCATGCCATCTCCATTACAGTTTTGTTTTTCCTTTCTAAAACTCTATTTTGCTCTGGGACGTAGATAGTTTGTTGACGATGAACTCTCTCTTCTTCACAAAATTTATAATGCTCTCTTGAGTTGTATTCCATACCTCTATCACTCCTTAAGACTTTGATTCTAGATATGGTTCTTGAATTTCCTAAAATAGAGAAAAACTCATATCTTTCTCAAAGAAAGTATACTTACGTTATTTTTGTGTAGTCATTGATGAATAGAATGAAATAATTATTTTGACTGGGTATGGGGTCCCACATTGGACCACACACATCCGAATGAACTAGTCCCAATTGCTATTTAGCTCTCCATGCACTTTGAGATGGGAAGGACTGTCTTCGTTGTTTTCCAAGGAGGCAGCCTTCACTAACATTTGAATCTCTGAGATAGGTGGAATGTATCTCATCATATTTTTTTGATGGAGAATTTTTAACCCAACTAAGTTGAAGTGGCCAAATCTTCAGTGCCATAGCCATGAGTCATACATTTTGAGCTTTCACAGCTATGTCATTGACGTACTTTCATCAGATCGATAAAATACAAGCCCCCAACTTGAGGATGCAAATGTCCCAAATAAACGTTTCAGTGATTTCTAGCCAACAGATATATCTAACCAATATGGAATTGTAACTACCACTCCCAAGCTAAACCTACAGGCAGACTTGAGGGCTGTTCCCTCTTCCCATGGCTATACAAGAAGTGACTCGATGAAAGAACATTCAAAGTTCAATTAATCAAACTGTAAAAATAAAAACGAAGCCGTAGCCAAATTAACTACAGAGGCAGATTTTTGATTGGGTTCAGTGTCTGTATTCTGGTTCCGCACAGGATTTTTACTATGATTTTTAGTTTGTTTCAATTAACAATAGCACTGTGTAGTGAATACACAGTCGGCATATCCAGATTAGCATTGGCAAGTCAAATCTGCAGGACAATGAAAAAGAAGCTTCAGCACTACAGATGCATATTGCTGCCCACAAGGTTTTATTAGGGGCTTTGCATAATTCGAAATACGGGCCAACACAACCCATGAAGAAGATGCATTAGTATCACAACCTCTAATTGCATTTCAGACGTTAATTGAACTTTTCATTGGCAACATTTGCTGTAAGTTGCAAGATCAGGTCAACTATCTTCATTTTCTTGAATTGGATATGATGATAACCTTTGCTTTTGCTGCAAGAGCCAGAGCAAATCTCACTGAATATTAATCTCAGCCGGAACAAGAAATCAATGGGGAGTGTAGCCATGAAATAATCAGTCTTCTTTCTAGAGCAAAACACTAGGCAGGCTTTTATTACCATTAAGACCCGCATGATGCAAACAGTTCTCAGCTAGGCCAATATCAGACAGAATCAAATTACTCTGTGGGCAAAACAAACCGATATTTCTGAACCAGATGAAATATGTGTTGCGAGACATGCTTTGCAGCCAAAGCATTTGTACACAGCTTAGTTGCAGCTATATGACATCAGCAAAATGTAGGTGTTTCATGGTCTAGTTCTTCATAGCATTTTCCTTTTTGGCCAGGAGGTTCTCAAACCAATGAGAATGTGCAGCACAAGGTAAAAAAAGGGGCATGGAGCTTCCATCTCTAAAGAAATACATGAGGGACTGAAAAAATGCGGGTGTTCTGATCAGTGAGCGCAAGGCCTTGTGTTTTGTTTTATAGATAATTAGGTTGGGATGAGGTAATGGTATAGTGCTTGTTTAGATGTAATCTGTGGAATCTTCTCACAGAAGCTGGAATTGTTAGTCTCCCTCTTCATGGTCAACTTCTCATGGAACTTTCTTTTTTGGCTGAACCTTCTAATGTGAGCTTAGAAGTCTTGTTAACTGGTACTCATTACTATGCACCCCTTTGTCTATTATGCATAATGATTTGGTTAGTAGAAGAGGATCTTGAATCACATTTGCCTATAAGATATATCCAACAAGATTGGCCTATTATCCTTGCAAAGAAAAGCAAGAGAGTAGACTAATGACACTTAATTACACTGCCCCTTTTGCTCCATGTCTTACCAAATTGCATTTTGCATAAAGATTTTTAGTTCACACTCCTGACATATTTGAATAATTTTGACGCTACTTATTGGTTTAATCAGCTCTACTCTAGCAACTTTTCCATAGTCACAGGATAGATTCTGAGTAGTAAAGGAATGAGGTGTGTGGAGCATGAGAAAAGGAATCATTGCTTAGTCCACTTGATAGGGAATTTGGTTCAGTAATTCAACATACTAAATCGTGTTGAGGCTGTAGTGCAAGGGAAGTGGCATGTGGTTTTGGTGTTTCGACTTTGCCATTTTGGTATCGAAATGCACCAGCATATCGGCATTATTGTCATTCACTTGGGACTTCGCATGTTTGTTTTACCAGCAAACGAATTTTGGGAAGTAGCTGTGACTTCATTGGGGCTGAGATAATTAGAATAATGCTTCTTTTCGATGCAGAGACTGTTCTCTGATTGTGGTGATAATGGGTGAAATGTGGAAGCACTAAGAGTCTGTTCTCTCACGTGTACTACTTCGTATGTTGCCTCTGCCTCATCTTAGAGCTCATGTCCTATTTTATAGGTTAACTAATACCGTTATGGAGTGACGTTGTGGATTAAGCAATGATCTTGTGTAGACTTATATTTATTGAAGATAAAACTTAAAAGGAGTTGATTAAAAGTTACAAAGGCATTTTTGCTCGAAGCTCTGCCCAGTAGTCTGCTAAAAATAGCAGCAGTAACCTTTGAATGATCTTGACTCCAGCTACGATTCTACTGATCATGGGGGGATACCTTCTTGAGGTTTAAGCGATATGATGCAAACTATTTTGGAAGAGGAATGTCTGCTGGGTCCTCTTGATAGGGAAGTGACTTGCCAGAATTGCCATAGCCATGTTCGACAGCCATTGACGTCGTGTGCTTAGCAGGGTCATCAAACATCACAACGGTGTCTTTTCAGAAAGTTAAGTAGATCACTGCAATGATGCAGATGGCCATGAGCGGGAACACTAGGACTCCGATGAAAACGTTGGCAACTTCGGGAAGACTATTGTGGATTAGCCAGTCGACATATCCCTTGCTGAGGCAGTAGATGTTGATACCAATAATTCCCATTCCTAGTATCCATGAGATCACAATAATCTGCATCGACAGTCGCATGAAAATGTGAACAGACAGTACTGTGATTTACCTCATAATCCACAAGTTCTTCTGCATTATTTTCAGTTCTTCTATCTTTTTTCCAATTAGTCTCTCTTTAGGACTTCTGAAATAAAGAACCAAGTTCAAAGATCAATTGTGTGAAGATCGTAAGACAAACTTACATAGATTGAATTTTTGTCGGGGCCCATCTTTCTTGCACTGCTAGTGAACTTAAGGAGGGGGATAAGAGCAAACGGAAGCTCAAATGCTAGAATCATCTGAAAAACAACATCCATTACATCACATAACAAATGGTATTAGAATAAAGTGCACACATATGGCCACCAGATGATGACAGAAAAAGAATTCAAAAGTAGAAGTGGCAGGAGATGTTGGAGGAATTTGCATACTGATGCGATGATGATGAGCCTGCCGGCTCCTGAAGATCCGCCAATGATGGAGACAATGAGACTCGGTGTAATGGCAATGCATCGAGTCATTAGGTTCCGTTTCCATTGCTTCATTTTGAGTTCCAAGAATCCCTAGGCAATTAATCAACACAAAAAAAATCAGAGTCGTTCAAGTAAACAAACAGCTAATTATAAGAAATTTATTAATTATCAACCTGCATGATGTATTGGCCTGCATAGGTTCCCGTAATTGTGGAGCTTTGTCCTGAAGCTAGCAATGCAATGGCATAAACCGTCGAGCTAGATCTACCCAACACATTCTGTAAAAACATGTATTTATGACAATAATAATGTAATGTTTTGGTTCAACTGATTTATAGTCCACTTAGGAATTGGAACCTAAAGGAGGAATGAAGCAGAATTAAGAGTTATATCGCCACATTGACTTGTGTTCTCGCTCGAAAGATTGTCGCCTGAGCAGATAGTGCCAGACACAGAGACAATGGCGACATTGATCAAGAATGCCACGAATAATGCGAACCCACTTTCTATGAGGAAATATCGGCAGGCATGCTGCAAAGATCGAAGAGATAAAATTACAGTGCATATTTTTTTTTTCTTTCGATAATTGAAAAAAACAAAGAGTGCATGTTTTGAAGCATTGTCAGTACGTAACTTTTTCCTAAAAACAAGAATGTATAACGTAAAAGAGGGAAATTTTTTTTGGTAAAGGTAAATGTTTGTATAACTTTTTAAGTCACCAAGTACAACCTAAGCTCGGACCTAAACCTGACCATATTAGGACACAAAAAGATGTCCCGACAAGGTCAAGAAGGTCCAGCAGGAACTAAGTACAAAACAGGCCGGGGCCCCAGCTAGAACGAGAACAAGTAGACTCGACTAGAACAAGAATAAAAAACCAACCAGCAAAAGACACAAAGCAAGTGGACAAGAAAGTACAGATGTGAAAACTGGATCGGCAGCAAGATATCCCAAGCTTTGCAGTCAACTCATGGCACCTGAGCAACATCAGGACAGCAAAGAAGGAGATCCAAGGTACCGAAACCATCGGGAGCAGCAACATACAGCAAAAACCTTCAGACGAACCGGAGGAGCTGGACGGCAAAGATAGGGGTCCTGTCACCGAGCCTAGCCGGAGCAGCAACAGATCATCGAAGGATTGAGGTGGATGCCCACAGCAGAACAGCGAAAATATAGGCCCTGACGAGAGCAGCAACAAGAGAACCCAGCCGAGTGCAACAGCAAAATAATGTGATACCCAACTAAGAGAAGATGGAAGGAGAGAGTTCCCAGTTCCTTTGAAGTCTTCTGTTTTGCGGTGTGTCAACAATTTTTCCAAGGGAAAGAACCTTGTCTTTGACCATCTTGATGATGTGCTCACAAATTCCAGGGATGAAAATATCCTTGTTCCTGAAGAGGGAGTTGTTCCGCTCAATCCATATAGTATGGCATAGAGCTCCCAAAGAAAACCTGGCAAGCCTATGTGCGAAGGAAGGGCCCCCACAGACTCTACTTGCCCACGCAATAAGCTCTAGCCACGGTCGGTTGCGCCATTGAATATTGCATTTAGTAGCCCAAAAAACAGCTAGCCTACTAGTAACGGAGCATTCGAAGAAAAGGTGATTGATGGAGTCTGGAACAAGACGACAGAAAGCACAAACACCTGAATCAATGCGACGATTTTGAATAAGAAGGACTTGCGTGGGAAGCCGGTTTAAAGACACAATCCATAGAAGAAAGGAGTGCCGGGGGATCAAGTGAGAATCCCATACAAATGAATGCCAAGATGTTGGCCGGGCTTTCTTCCTTGTGTGGTTCCAGGCCTGTGCGACCGAGAATGGTTGAGTTGGATCAGGATTCCAAATGAAGCTATCCGGGGTATCTTCCTCAAAGCTTGGTGGAGCTTGAATCCAATCCATAATAGAGTGAAGTGAGGGTGATGGTTGCCAGGTGGAGTGAAAAAAATCCCATACCGAGGCATCACGCGGAATCCGAGACTGGTATATGTCCATGTTGCTAAAGGTGGGATAAAGGGGCCCTTTATAGTGCCACCTATCAAACCAAAAGGATATCATCCGGCCATCTCCAATCTTCCACCCGAATAAAGTCCGGGCTAGAGCTCGCAGGTCAAGGATCTTCTTCCAAGTCCATGAGCAAAAGGTGGGTTTGGAAACATTCCAGAAATTTTTCTTTTGTAAAAAGTTTGTATGAATCCATTTGCACCACATAGATTTTTTGTCGGAGAAGAGGATCCATATGTGCTTTAGCATCATTGCTCTATTGTAGTCGAAAAGACATCGTATCCCGAGGCCACCTTCTTCTTTTGGGAGACAAACAGTATTCCAGGCTACCTTAGCACCACCTGTTCCTAAGTCAGGGCCTTTCCAAAGGAACTGTCTAAGTATGGTCTCAATATCATTTAAGACACATATGGGAAGTGGAAATATCGCGGCCCAGTATACTTGTATAGAATGCAGAACCGATTTTATAAGTTGCATGCGACCCGCAAAAGATAAGAATCTTTGTGTCCAAGAACGAGCTCTCGCCGTGATGGAATCAACCAAGAGCTTGCAATCCTCTTTTCTTAGCTTGGAAGAGATAATAGGCACACCCAAGTATCGGAAGGGAAGAGATCCCTGTTGAAATCCGAGACATTGGAGAATACCATTATGTGACTCCGAGTTACCTCCCGAGAGGTATATGTTGCTCTTATTTCGGTTTGGACTTAAGCCAGACCAACTTGAGAATAATGTTAGAGATTCCTTGATAAGCTCTATCGATCTCATATGCCCTTGTGAAAATAAGAGAACATCATCTGCAAAGAACAAATGTGATATACGGGGTTTCTTGCAACGCCAATACCAATGGAATTCCGGGTTTTTAGTTTTGGACTTGAGAATAGCCGAGAAGATTTCCATAGAAAGAATGAATAAGTATGGAGACAAAGGGTCCCCCTGACGAATCCCACGGTTACTAGCAAAATAGCCATGTAGTTCGCCATTGATCGAGATGGTGTACTTTGCAGTTGAGATGCATGCCATGACCATCTTAATAAAAGAAGCTGGAAAGTTAAAAGCAGTGAGAACCCTTTCAATAAAGGCCTAGTCTATCGTGTCAAAAGCTTTATGAAAATCCACCTTGATGGCGCATGTTTTCATGTTGCTTGATTTACAAAAAGCATGTCTGGAGAAATTGAACGCTCGAAATTGCTATATTGTATGTTTTACCAAACATAATTAGTGAAAACACAAGTAACTGACAATGAAATGCACCGTATGCAGTCTCAAGAAGGGCCTTGCTTTTGAACAAGGAATAATATCTTCACCAAAGCAAACTTCAGACAGAAAAAGAAAATCGAAGATGAAGTTAAGATTATCGTACGTTGATGCCTTCGACCGATCTCGGAACTTTTTTTTTTTGGGTAAAAAAAAAAAGTTCCGAGTGACAAGCAATAGAACTCATAAATCTAAAAAATGGCGCAAGCAATTTCATGTATATCTAATGAAATAGATAGGTATGAGATTTAGTATAAAGTGACATCATACGGCATCACGAGTGCGCCGAGCAAGGCTATGGCGTCGCCGGTGGCGCCATTTCCAGAGAGCTTAGGGATGAACATCCCTTTCAGGACCTTTGAAGTGGGAGGCTTCACATAGATCATTTCGGCGAAGAAACACGCCGCCATTACGAATACCAATGTAGCTACCAGCATTTCCAGCTTTCGAATCTAAAAAATTTTAAGCAAGCATACCCCATATCTTTGCAGGCCAAGAAGCACGAGAGTGCTGCAACCAGTGAGCAGAACTCCAGCCCACACAGGGAGGTGTAAAAGTATGTTAAGTGCGAAGGCTGTCCCAATCACTGCAAGCATTGCTTTGTTTGGTTAGTAAATTTAATTAATATAAACTCACCGGACAAATGTGATGGTATGTAACTGCATATGACTATCATACAACACATTTGATGAGTTTTGCATAGAGAGGTTAACTTAGAACTATGTGCATGCGATGTGATTTTCGATTGGGTGTTTTAGGATATATTTGTGGTGTCCATGAATCAGAACTCTATTGTATTAGCTTGGTGAGCAATGCTTAGTGCCTAGGTGCTGCAGATAGGTTGAGAACCACAAAAGCATAAAGAGAGGAGCAAATGATCAACAGTTGAGATTTGTTAAGATATCAACACGAGAGAATGTCTAGGGAGAGGATGTTGTCGCTTTACCCATGTTCTGTTGTTATGTGTTTTGCCTGGAATACGTAGTCTAATTGGCTTTGTGGAGTGATCGTAGTTAACAGACTCGTGTGATGTGACGCCTATTTTTTTTCTTTTTTTATTGAACCACACACAATACGAACACTTAACTGAATCATGACACCAACTGCTTTATTTCTCTACATATCAAAGTTTAACCGTTTACTTTAATAGTTTCCACTATCATTTCATATCTAAACCCTATCCTTAAGATTAGTAAAAAGAGGAGCATAAAGAGTGCAAATTCAATATTTGTAGATGAAAAAGTTGATCTAGATCCATAACTACTCAAGAATGATCGAGAAAGGAAATAAGATATGGAAGCTGTGTTCTATGACATGATATAATATGGGGCACGATCATTTGTCTAATATAGAATGACACTAAATGTCTAGTAAATCAGTTAAGGAGAGAGAGAGAGAGAGAGAGAGAGAGAGAGAGAGAGAGAGAGAGAGAGAGAGAGAGAGAGAGAGAGGCTTTCTGGTATATCAGCAGAAATGACGGCCAGTTCAGCCAGAAGCCATAAACAATACGTCACCAATGGTGGGTACTCAATCTTACATAGCTCAGCTAGGTGTCTCTCTGAAATTTCAAAAAGAAAAAATTGAAAAAGACAAGTGAACAATCACATTTAAGAAAATGCAAGAAACGAGAAGAAGAGAGAGTGTTCATGAACAGGAAAAATAGAGTCATAATTCCTTCTCAATTTCTCTAGCGAAAAAAATTATCGGTGCTCACTCCGAGATTAGCAGCCGGCGATTGGATGATGAGAGCAAATATCAACCCGATAAGTATAATCCACAAAAGCTGACCATATGATCCAGTAAATTGTATAAACTTAGGACAAAGATATATAGTTTTTATAAGTATGACATATGGAATTTGTGTACCATTGTCCTTTTTTGTTACCTCGTATCCATGATTCGCTCCAGCTTGTAGATCAGTTTCCACTGCAATAATGATTGTAGAACCATGAATTCAATATGAACTCATTCAAATGCCACATGCATGCATGCACCCACATGAACACATGCTCAGAGAGAGAGAGAGAGAGAGAGAGAGAGAGAGAGAGAGAGAGAGAGAGAGAGAGAGAGAGAGAGATTACAATTTCCGGGGTCAAGATATGCGAGGGAAATGAGGAAACCAGGGCCAACAAACGACAAGAGCACTTTCCATCCGGATTTCTAAATGATTACAAGGACAAATGCAATCAGACCAGAAAGTTATATTGTAACTAGATCAATTCATCTTCTTAATTAGATCTGTAGAGTGATAGCAAACTTCCACCTAAAAACAAGCTAATCCCGTAAGATTGTGATCGGTTTGGCCCATTAAAGGTTGGAGATTGCGGGACTTAATGGAAGGTTATATTCCACGAATGTCTGAAAAAAAAAAGAAAAGAAGAGAGAGAACGTGATCATGCGAGCCCTCTTGATTAGATTGACCATGCGTAGAATTAGGGAGATCAAAGGGTGGGGTCCTGCCCTCCACAGCCATGGCCACTTTCCTGTTGCTCCCTCCCAGCATTGTTGGTGCTCCTACACTTGTCATCTCTCTCTCTCTCTCTCAGCTTCATGTTGCACTCCAAACACAGCTTATGACTTATAGCATGCTTCGTATGCCAAAGTCCCCATATTCGGTCACTTACTGAACGAAAGAAATGAACAAAAACAAGAAGGTCAGGCCACCGACAGGCAAGATTCCTGTTTGAAAGCTGTCCACATTAGGACGGATCTCAAATTTGATTAACTAGATCTCGTGACAAGCTGCGCAATGTGGCTTGTAAATAAGTGAGGAGCCATATTTAACACCCAAATTAATGACCCCATGCTCATATCTTTCAGTATGCCCCGGTTTTATTCCTTTTCTAGATTATGACTTTATCCATTGTTAGCCATTGTGGATGATCTCCAGATATGACCAAGAAAAATGGAGCCCCAGGGTTCTGACGCCTCATTGATTGCGATTAAATTTTCTCCTTTCTAGAGTCGAGCTGCTACGATCATCATTTGGTTTATTTCTTTGCTGTTGCTTGTCTGTCAGTTTTTTTTTTGAGAAATGAATAAATTGAACATTTTTTTAAATATAATCGCTCGTATCGCTTGAAATAATTTATCAAAGAAAAATTATTATATTATTGATAATAATTTATGTCTAAATAGTTTTGTAGCAATGAAAATATTTTTTGTTCATTCATTTTCGTAAGCGATACAATCGATTATTTTAAAAAAATAATTTTTAAATAATTTGTTTTCGTAAAATAAACGCACCCTTAACCTATTCCTGCTTTCCTACAAAAAGAACATAGACTGGCATGTGTGCTTTAATCAGAATTCAGCTGGCTACATATGATAGTTTTTTGTTTTTTGGTCAGAAGCTCCATCTAATGGTTTACTCGAAGTAAAACTATGCATTACGAGTCAAAACACTCGAAATAAAAAAAATAAAGTCTTTTTTTTATTTTTCCTTTTCTTTTTTGCAAATAAACAATCTAATTTGGCTATGATTGGGGAGGTTTTGAGCATGATAAGCTCTAATATCACGTCCCGAACCCCATTAAGCCCGTGACACACTTCTCTGGTTGATTTATGCAACGTCCCAGGGTATCGTCGACCTCGCTTATGTATATATAAGAGATTTGATATGATCAGCGGAAATACAAATACCCGGATAATTAAAACTGGAGAGAATCGGGAGAATGCATATATTCATTTCTCATTCCAACTTATGTAATATCCACAATTTACAAAACCACCACATATAAAAACACACCAAACTACAAACCACCAATATACATATGCACACCGTACTACAACCACCGATATAAAAAAGGACCGACGACCTGGATGTCCTATCCTAAAAAATGGTACACCTCCAAAAAGTTTAATTCCAACCCCTACGCTAACCCCTACGTTCTTTACTTGGCATCCATTTCGAGTCTGATTCTTCGTCCTCTGAATTTGAGTTTCCTTGGACAGTCTGCTCCTCCGAAGACTCCGGCTCAGCCTCAATTTCAATCGGGTTGTTTATATCACTCGACTCAGCAGGAACCTCGTCCTGTTCCTCCTCAATTGACTCCTCAAAGAAATCGTCCTCTGGCACAAATTAGGGTCCATCCAGTATTTATATGGAGGAATGTACTCCTGTTCTCCCTCAGGTTCAGCCGGCTCATCCACAGGTTCCGCCTCAGGTTCCTCCTCTCCTAGTTCCTTCTTTGGGATCAGCTCAAGATTCATATCCATCGGATTGTCTCTCGCTAAAGACTCTTCCGGCTCCGGGTCGTGCTCAGCCCCTGAAGACCTCGGTGTTGCAGGCGCTGGCTGTAGTCCTGATTACGCCAAACCAGTCTCCACACTAGTCAACTCGCCATTAGGAGGAGGTATAGCATACGGGTCCCAATCCCCAACTCCATAAAAAGGGACGTCAAATCTGCGGACGGGACCAAACTCATCTACCACGTCTCGGAAGAACCAAGCTGTGTATATATGGGGTTCCCACGGGGGTAATACTACATCTACAAAAACTACAGTGGTATGCCTAATCTAGGTCATTTGGTCATCTACAAGGAACTCTACTATATCGTGTTCGATGTGCATTGGTACTCTAAAACGCTCTGGCAGCGGTGGCGGAGGGGGATTCATTGTTCCGGCCGGGGTTATGAAATGTTTGGTTGAACTAACCATGAGAATACATCTCAGTAAGCACACACCCTAAACTTCATCTAGGCTATCACGTACCTCCAAGCATTTACAAAACACAATCACACACTCAGCCATCACATAGCAGGCACACAATCAGTACTTACCTAGCCTTCCCAATGTGCAAACTACATGTTAGCCATAATATTATATTTTCCATTCACATGCACGTTCGAATCACATGTCACGCATTCACACTTGCCTCATCACATTCTTTTCCACACTACTCGCTAGTGACCCGTGTAATAGTACCGCCTTAGGTTTACTGCGACCAATTTATCACAACACTCCAGGGCCCGCGTAATGGTACCGCCTTAGGTCATGTATCTTGTCTGCGTAGTAGTACCACCTCAGGCTCAACACCTACCACCTACGACACAACCTACGTAATGGTACCGCCTCAGGTTGGCCGTCCTATGGTAATACCGAGCATCGTCCCATGTAGTCGTACCACCTCAGGATGGAAACATTCCCGCGTAGTGATACCGCCTTGGGGATTTCCATGATCGCACATGCCGTACTACACACAATTTCTTACTTATTCACCCGCTTATCACTCGCTTGCCAATAAATTGGTCAATCACATGTGGCCTATGATGCACTCATTTCACACATGTTCTCATGCTCAATACACATTTAGCACTGCCGATTGACAATTAATTTCGTTCAGCCCAAGCATGCACATAATCAAGCATATTTCAATCAATCGATTGCACACCAATTTCATCACCACAATTCAGCCACATCACAAACATACAATAGACATACAAATTCTCATTTTTCCACGTCCAAACTTCGGCGAATCAATTCCAGCCTTTCATGACATTTTCCCACAATTAATCGTTGAATCCAAATACCCAATTTACACGCCGAATGGCACATCACAGCGCACCTAACGGCCAATCACAACCCAATTTTAACCTCAAACTTTCCACCAAAATTGCCCAAATTCATCTCGAAGGCATGTTGATCAATTCCGTTCCTAAAACCGTGCTAATCCGCATCAATCAAAACCCTAATCCACCCTAAAATTGTCTATCAATAGCAGACGTTCTAAATAAGGTTTAGAGTATGACTTACCGAAACTCTAGACTAACACGGTTAGAATGGAAAGCGGTGGCGATTGGCGGGGACGGTGGAGAGTGGCGGCACAGCTTGGTGGCGTGGATGGCTTGCGGCGGCGGCGCGGTTTCCTTGGCCGTGACCCATGGCCACATGAGCGGTAGGGAGAGAAGGAGAGGGACGGCGGCGTGGGGTGGTGGCGGTGGTGCGGTACGGCGGAGGATGGGCAGTGGCTTGGCGGGTGGCGACTAAACGGCGGCGGTGACGGTAAGGGGAGGTTCGGCTGGTTCAGTGAGGGGGAGAGGGCGGCCGAAGGAGAGAGAGAGAGGGAATGAAGAGAGAGAGAGAGGCCTTCGACTAAAATGGTCCAATTTTTGACTAAAAGTGGCAATTTACCATCTTGCCCTTCTCTCACAATCTAAATCGACAGCCCAGATTCGATCTTATCTTGAAACCGACAGTCGAGATCGAATCTTTCTAAAAAATATCCAAGGGTAATTTGGAAATTTTATAAAATTCCAAGGGCAAAAATGTCCAACAAAAAAGTTAGGGCAAAATGACCAAAATGCCCTTCCCTCTTAAAACTTGCCCTTTATAATCATTCAAGGGTAAAATGGTCACTTTTCCATTTTCTTGCCAAAATAGAATTTTTCTGAAGGATTCGGGCAAATCCGAAGCTATATGTTCTAACCACAACGTCGTCCTAACGTTCCGTCATGACTTTCTAATTTCCCGATGTCCAATTTGAGATCAATTAAATAATTAAATTTTATTAAATGTAAATCGAGCATTTCTCAAACTAACGGGTGGCTTTTTTGGGGAAATTGGCATATTTGACCCGTGATCGATAATAAATCGAGTCACGTGCAAGTTCGTTTGGTTCGTGACGACTTCGGTTGTCATTTAAATCGCGAGGATCGACCGCTAGATCCGAGGGGCATGATCGTTCGGTATAGGTTCAGGATCATTCGTCAATTCATTTCGTGGTCCGGCAGAATCACCCGCGATCCACTACTATGATAGTGACGAACTGACACTTGGCTATCCTTGAATCAGCCAACAGTGGTTCAAAATATCACCTCGGCGATTTTATGGTCGAAAATCAATTCACGATCGAATTTTCTCTTAGTCGCATGAATTTAAATCCCCAATTAGCCTTTCCCCGATGGTCAGTATCCCAGGAATGATTAGTTCCGGGTAAGAACTAACTACGAGTACATTAATAAAATTAAGCATTTCATAAATCCCAAATGGACAAATTTCAGGATGTCACATCTAATCATCTCTAATTCGAACAATTTGCTTACTTTAGGTTCATCTGGGATTAAACTATCAGACTCTGATAACTTAAAAAAAATTATTTCTAGTTGCTTAATCAAAAGACTTTTTTTTTTTGGTAACCCAGGGAACCCCCGCACGGCCGACAGCCGAGGAGTAAACTCCGGGGGTAACACATGCTAGCCACCACACACGTGCCACCGGTTAAGTCACCCTGTGGCGCCCGGGATTCGAACACTTAACCTTTTGCGAGAAGAAGAGTGCGCGCTCCAGCAGCGCCACCCAGGCGGGTGGTTCAAAAGACTTTTTGTTTGTCCTATTTCTATTTATTTTCCCCTAATCTAATTGCAACATTCCAAATTTTAATTTCTAGTTTATTGGCCAAACAATTCTAATTGCCAGTTGACTTCCATTGAAATAAGCGTGTGGATGCAGAAAGAAGTAAGAATTAATTATAAATCCTCGGAGAGAAACTAGTGATACATATGCAGCCCATATTACATGATTTCATAGCTTATGTCATACTCATACACTTATGTGACTCTAATAATAAAACCCAACGTCTGATCTATCTGTTTGTATCTTTAAAGTAACTTTGCATGATATTAATAATATTAAAAATACAAATCCAAAAGTTTAAGGTAATAGGTAAAGCGATATCACATGAATGTAAAGAGTATATAGAACCCATTGTTAAAAGACGTAATATAATGACAATATTTTAACACTCTCTTTCATATGCAAGCTGAATAAGGAGCACAACATGGAGTTTGACTGATGGAGGTGGACACATATATGCTTAAACCTTAAGCTAATAGATGGAGAGAGATTACATGAACAAAAATAGTATATAATATCCGCTGTCAAGCGTTGTAAGACGTTGAATTTAAGGACTCGCCAAGGACACATGATCATGTGCCTTAAATCTTGTTTCCATTCCAAACACAAGGTAGAAGGACAATAAAAATGCAGGTATTTTTGAAAAAACTACTGCTACATCAAGGTATTTCCAACCATGCTGACCACGAAGCCCAATACAGCACCGGCTAAAACTTCCACCACTGTGTGCCCAGCCGATTCTTTTAGCCTCATTCCACTCTCTCCATTCACACCAGATTTATTTTCCCCATAATCATCCATTCTTGACTGCAATTCTTTCTCCTCTATATTGTCTGCTCTCAGCATCAATGGGGTAATTGTGACTCTTGAGTTAAAAGGAATCCCTTTCGTTTCCATCCATTGCAAACTGGCTGCTTCGACCCAAATTCTTGGGTGATGAAGATGGGTTTCCCACTCTGTCACTCTTTCCTCTCACAACACAATTTGTTCTTAGTTACAAGAACAAAGAGATAAGTGCATTGAAATTTGGTCAGAATCATTAATTAGTCGATTCCCTGTGGTTTCCATTGTGGAGTTGACAATTCGGAAGGAGCAATTTTTGAGTGAAACGGAGACATAAGAAGAGGTCTACCCTAGAGTTTGTCGTTGAGTGTCGCTTTTTAGGGGCTTGAACAGCGTATTTTGGATCATGTCATCCTTAAGCACGTATTTTCTGTTTTTCTCAAGGTGTACTAAACATTAGAATTAAAAAAAAAACATATTTTCCTCACCAGGTAGGTCTCCTTGTAGACTGAAATGTTTATATTAAATCCTAAGCCTTTATTAAAAAAGTAAACATAAGGTTTTTTTTTTGGTCAGAAAGTAAACATCAAGTTATCATGCAGGTATTTTGCGATGGTATAGTAAGCAATTTTCAATACTGACAATCAGAGGACTGATCGCACTTCTTAAAATTTGATTTCACATAACAAAAGGTTCATTAACAAATTGCATTCCGCATATAAGGTTTATGGTTTCTGATGGGTTTTGTGAATAAATGGGCCGCCCATGATGAGCTAACCCAGCCCATGAAAGAAAATAACTGCAAATGATAGTTATTTTGTGGGAACAAAAGTGAGAAGAAGAAAAACTTACGTTAGTTTTGTAAGTGTTTTTTGTTCACTATTAGAAACTCTCACTCACTTGAAAACAAAGAGAAAAAGTGACTTTGTTCGATAATCAAAGGATCGTTCTCTTTCTCGAGGTTACAATAGGTGCATTTAATTTGTGGCAAAGAGGTATGTTCGTTTACGTAATAAACTTCGTTCGATCGGTAATTCAAGTATAGAATGGGCATGTTTTCCGCGTTTTTGCATTATGTTTAGGAATTTGTTTCTATTATTGGTATCAGAGTCATGCGTTCTTGTTTCCTGGTTGTTTAACATGTTTATAAAATGGAATGTTGGCCGGAATTTGTGAAATGGCGTCGACGAATGCTCGGGTACGAACAACCGACACCTGGCCATACTGTTCGAGGTCGTTTCTCGATTTTCGTGGGTCAAAATTTATTTTTGAAAGTGTAGGGTTGTAGTGCTCGTTGAGACGAGAAAAACGACGGATGGCACACCTCCGGGGGAGGTCAGACGCGCCTCCACGTGCCGCCACAAGCGGCGGCTTAGCTGGCATGTGCGTCGCATGTGCGCAGCGGTTGCCGTGCACACATGCGACGCATGCGCCATGAGTACGCGTGTGGGCGTAGATGACGTCACGGTGACGTCAGCCATGCCAATTATTTTTTCTTTTGGGCTGAAAGGACTGGCTCGGCCTAATAGGCCTAACCCGATCCGACCCTATTTTTGACCTGTGACCCGACCCTGCTGACCCGACCCGGTCATTCGTTGACCGTTGACTGGTTTTGACCAGTGTTGACCCAAAACAAAAATACTAAAGGGGGCCAAAATATGTTTCTTGCAATAAAGTATCATGAATTAAAAAGTAATCCCTTGATTTGTTTTGCATTTGTTACAGAAAAGATGGTATGAAAATGTCAAACCCCTATTATGGTTAGGACGCCTGAACAAAAGGCAAGACTTGCAGCATTGAGGGCTGAGTTAGATGCTTATCGATGAGAAAATGGTGATTTGGAGAATCACGTTGTCAAAGTCAATAAGATGATACAAAAAATCATCTGGAATGGATACTATATGTCGAACTTTGAGAAGTTGAATGTTCTGATCAACACTCTTCCATCTGAATGGAAAAAGGTATTACATCAACTATGGGATGTCAATGTGATCCCAGCGTACAAAAAAATTACAATGGATTTTGTGAAAGAATATTATAGGATTGAGACAACAAAGACTTTGACCCTAGAGATGAATACAACTTGGCGAAGAATGAATGCGCAATGGAGAAAGCCTAAGGGATACTCGACAGTCTTTTCTTGATTGCCAAAGAAGAATATTGAATTTTCCAAGAAATTTGATAAATCTTTCCCTGTGTATAGGAAATTAATAAACAGTTGATTTTATTTTATTTTAGTTTGGTTTTAGATATCCTTAGTGGATATTACTATTCATGTTGGTATTCATGTTTCTTTCCTATGATAGATTTGTTCCTCATGTAAATAGTTTTTAATGAATAGATGTTGATGGATATTTTCTATTATGAATAGTTTATGGTACTATTATATTATAATATCTGTCTTATTAATATCATGTGCTTGAGTGGGAGTTCTAAAAGTTTTAGTAACTTTAAAGAACATAATTTTACCTTAATAATTATATTAACGATAATTTCACATTAGGATTTTAGATGATGATTGGGAACATAGTGAACTTTCGAATCTAAAAACTATGTGAAATTACTCATTAATATAATCAGTTTGTGTAAAATTGATGCATAAATGAGTGACATTAATAATTCGGGTTATATGTCTGAAATGTTCAGATACCATGGGTTCAGCAACTAAGAACACAGTGGCTGAATTGAACAAAAGAGAGAAATTGAATAACGAAAATTATGAAATATGGAACATGAAAATTCAATATGTGCTAGAAGAACAATAAGCACTAGAAGCTCTTAACCAACTTATGGAAAAACCTGAGAATGGGAACACTGCACAGCATAAGAGAGACAGAGATACATTTGCTGCATGGAAGAAGAAGAACTCGATTGCTCGTATCATGTTGCTGAGTAGTATGGAGAATGATATCATGCGAGAGTTCAAGCGTTTTAAGAATGCCAAGGAAATGTGGGAAGTGTTAGCAACAAGATTTGGTTATACGTCGGTGACCAAGCTGAGACAGTTCACTATAAGATATGACTTGTATAAGAAATCTTATGGTCAGTCCATGAAACAACACCTGAGAAAGATGTCGAACATGATCATTGAGCTGAAGGATGCTGGACACATTCTGATTTATGAACAGCAAGTGCAAGCAGTGATTTGTTTCTTGCCTCAAAGCTGGGAGCACATGAAAGTGTACATGACATATAATGAAAACATCAAGACCTTTGAAAATGCCATGCGGCATCTTGAGTTAGAAGAGGATTGCCTCATGGTGGCGAAACCAGAAACTAACATCTATTATGCTGGTTCTAGCTCACATGGGGCTTCAAACTTCAAGCGCAAGTGCGTTGAAAGGTACATGAAGTAGAGAGGCAAGGAAGCAAGTTCTTCGGGTAAGAAACAAAAATATAATCAACAAGACAAAGGAAAGCGTTCTTTTGTTAAGAAGATGTTGAGGGTGAAATGCTATAACTGTAGCAAGAAAGGCCACTTTGCTCATGATTGTGGGAGCCAAAGAAAGTAAACTCCCCTTACATTTTTGAGAACTTTATCTATGTGTCAAGTTCTGTATTTTTAACTAAGTCTAATCCTTTGTGGACTATAGATTCGGGAGCAACAAACCGTGTAGCGAAGGCCAGAGATGCCTTTGTGGAGTTCCGACGGGTTCCAATTGGAACAAAATGGATCTATGTAGGGAATCACTCCAAAGCTGAAGTTAAAAGGATTGGCACCTGCCAGTTGATGATGTGTGGTGGATGCACATTGTTCCTACATGAATTATTATATGCTCTGGAGATTTGTTGAAATTTAGTGTTTGTATTAGTGTTGGTTAAACTTGATTTTAGTTTGAACTTCCATAATAATGGTGTTGATTTGTATTTGAATACGAATTACTATGGTTGTAGATACTTTTTGGATGGTTTTATTGTATTAAATGTTAACTATGGTGATGTTAACGTTTGTTATTCCCTATTTGCATCTTCTAATTCCTATGAAAATGATGTGAATGTGTGGCATGCTAGATTTGGTCATATTGGCCAACAACGAATACAAAGATTAGCCAAAGAGGGCTTATTAGGCAATATTGAAACAATTGATGTGCCTATTTGCGAACATTGCCTGGCTAGGAAAACAATAAGGAAACCATTTGGAAATAGTACAAGAGCCGAGGTTCCTTTGCAGCTACTCTATTCTGACATCTATGGTCCAATGAATGTAAGAGCAAGGCATTGGGCTGCATATTTCATCACATTCATAGATGATTATACTCGATTTGGATATGTCTATTTGATTTCCTATAAATCGGAGGCATTAAGTTATTTCAAGAAATTTATGAACTTGGTAGAAAATCAATTAGATAAGAAACTAAAAACGTTTAGATCCGATTGAGGTCGAGAATATTTATATGATGAGTTCAGAAATTTATGTGATGAAAAAGGAATAGAAAGATAGTTGTCTATTCCATATACTCTTCAACAAAATTATGTTGCCGAGAGGAGAAATAGAACTCTATTGAAAATGGTTAGGTTTATGATGGCACAAGATAGCTTACCTATCACTTTTTAGGGTGATGCTTTGTTAACTGCTACCTATGTACTTAACCGTGTGCTTTCTAAATCAGTTACTTCCACTTCGTATGAGTTATAGACAAGTAGAAAACCCAATTTAAGTTTTCTTAAACTTTGGGATTGTGCTGCTTATACTCACGAGCCCTCTTATAAATATGGGAAACTGGGTCTTAAAAGTAAAAAGAGTGTTTTTATAAGATACTTAGAGCACTCAAAATGGCATGTGTTTATAAGTGAGTAAGAAAGTGGGAGTATAACTGAATTTGAATCACGAGACGTCACATTCTTAGAGAATGAGCTTCCTAAGAAGGGCGAAATAGGTGATAACTACTCACTATTTGAAATTTTGAATCTTGATAATGGAATTGATGAAGTTTGTCCAAGTGGGAGCAATGTGAGAAGTGAGGAATTAAATTCAACTCAATTTCAATTGCAACCATTTGATGAGACGATACTGTCATTATCTAATCCAAGTGAGAGTGTAATGGAAAATGATGTACTACGTGTACAATCTCCCGTACAGTGAACAAGTCATAAAAGTGTTCCCTGACGACGTTTTGACATTGAAGGGGAAACTTTCATGATCGCTCCACAAGATGAAGATGAGCCAAGGAATATAAATGAGGCTCTAAGTTGCCATAATAAGGAAAAATGGATAGATGTAATGGAAGAAGAAATGGAGTCAATAAAGTCAAATCATGTTTGAGAATTGGTTGATCTTCCAAAAGGACGCAAAGCTATTGGGAACAAATGAGTTCTTAAAATAAAGCGAAAAGCTGATGGCTCAAAAGAAAGATATAAAGCTTGTCTCGTGGCGAAAGGGTATAATCAATAGGAAGGAAGTGATTATGAGGAAACTTTTTCTCATGTAGTGAAATGTACCTCAATTTGCCTTATTCCGGTAATAGTGGCAAGTATGGATCTTGAATTATATTAAATAAATGTAAAGACTACTTTTTTAAATGGAGAATTAGAAGAAAAAATTTACATGGAGTAACCCGTTAGCTTCATTGTAAAAGGCTAAGAATAAAAAGTATGTCGACTTTTGAGATCGATATACGACCTTAAGCAGTCTTCAAGACAATGGTATACACGTTTTCATAATGCCATAGTGGCCTATGATTTTACAATGATTGATGAAGATCATTGCGTATATATTAAAAGATCCAAAGATCAATTTGTGATTTTATCATTATATGTTAATGACATATTGATTATCGGAAGCAATATGGAGTTGGTTGATACTGTTAAGAGTTGGTTATCATCCAATTTTAAGATGAAAGATATGGGTGAAGCTGCATATATTTTTGAAGTTAAGATTTCAAGAGATCGTTCCAAGAGATTATTGTCTCTTTCGCAATAGACTTATATCAACAAAGTTCTTGAATGATTTTGTATGCATGACTGTAAACCCATGGATACTCCTATTGTAAAAGGTGAGGGATTGAGCCGTAGGTTGTGTCCTAAGAGTCCACAAGAGAAGGAACAAATGAAATGTGTTCCTTATGCTAGTGCTGTTGGGAGTTTAATATACGCCATGATGTGTACAAGACCTGACATATGTTTTGCAGTTGGAATGGTAAGTAGATACCAATCCAATCTAGGTCAATCGTATTGGAAAGCCGTCAAAAGAATCATGAGGTATCTAAAGGGTATTACTGATTATTCTCTGAGTTATCGAGGAAAGGATTTGTAACTTGAAGGCTACTCAAATGCTTACTGGGGAGCAGATTTAGATGAAAGAAAATCTACCTCTGGATTTGCATTCTTACTCAACAATGGCGTCATATCTTGGAGCAGTAAGAAACAAACATGTATAGCATTATCCACCATGAAAGCCGAGTTCGTGGCATTGACAGTAGCAGTACAAGAAGGAGCTTGGCTTAAGAGATTTTTGGATTATTAAGGTATTGTTGAGCATGTTGCAAGCTCATTGCTAGTTAATTGTGATAGCCAAGCAGCGATATCATACACTAAGAATCCGAAATATCATGGCAAAACCAAACATATAGATACCAAGTATAATTTTGTTAAATATATGGTAGTACGAAAGGATGTGAACTTGCAGTATATATCTATGCATAGAATGATAGTAGATCCTATGACGAAGCAAATTCCTAGAGATGTTTTCAATGGTTATGTAAAATCTCTAGGACTGCGTAGATGCTGATGTACTGAATATTGTAATTTCCCTGAATGTTCACATTTAAATGAAATTATTATATCATTGTTAATACCTATGAATTTTATTTTGATATTTATGTGTGTATTATGTCAAGAAAGTATGTCGAACAGATAAGATTAACCCATTCACACGAGTAATCGCCTTTATTTACTGTGTGATAAATAGAGACGAGACAATTTTAAGCTTACTATCTAGGTGATAATCGAGAGCTCAAGCTTAAAATATAAATGACGCATTAACTAAGTGCTAAGATGAGGACATAACATTTACTATGTCCAAAAGTAAAATAGTCCATATATTTTACTTTATCTGTCTTTGATGCCAGATGTGAGTTCTAATGATTCTTTAGAAGAGTAGATACGTAAACTCAAGTTTAGACATTGAGTATGTCTGAAATATCATATGTACGGTATTGAATGTAAAGACATATACTCCATGGGAAAGGAGTTAATACTGTAATATTTATTTCATACTACGTATGCATGAGACGACCGATAAGAGTGGAAAAAGTTTTTGATCTCAACTTTATACCGTGTGAGACTCTTGAGGATATGAGTTCCTCATTTAATGCCCTCACGACTCTGACTTATTCTCAAAGTTTCTGTTCGGTGTTCACTATCTTAGGGTGTTGGCAATGATCATGAATGATTTGATCTAATGGGACATTTCTAGAAAAGCAAGCTGGACTGAAATAGAGAGGTTCAAGGAAAGAAAAAGATCAATTTATTTATGATGTCACATCCTATTTTTGTGTTTACAAGTCGACCAATTATGATTTTGAGTAAATCATACTTGTAAATACAATATATGAGATATTAAAAGAGATCAAAAGAGATATAAATGTGACCGATTGATCTATGGTATTGCATACTATATCTACTCGAAAGCGTTATGTCCAATTTGAGCTGCTATGTATTCCCAACAAATGTATGGCAATGAGCTCTTAAAGTATGCTGGTCACACGGATTATTTGCTAATATGAACATTGCAAAGAAGAGAGAGTTATGTTTAGCCTACCATGTGCGAGTAAGAGATGATGGGTTTTGTGAATAAATGGGCTGCCCACGATGGGCTAACTCAACCCATGAAAGAAAATAAGCCGCAAATGGCAGTTTTTTTGTGGGAACAAAAGTGAGAAGAAGAAAAACTTACATTAGTTCTGTAAGTGTTTTTTGTTCACTATCAGAAACTCTCACTCACTTGAAAACAAAGAGAAAAAGTGACTTTGCTCGATAATC
Source organism: Syzygium syzygioides (assembly GCA_031216285.1). NCBI lineage: Eukaryota > Viridiplantae > Streptophyta > Magnoliopsida > Myrtales > Myrtaceae > Syzygium > Syzygium syzygioides. Next base: position 28,899,845 of record CM062247.1, read on the forward strand.
AAAGGATCGTTCTCTCTCTCGAGGCTGCAATAGGTGCATTTAATTTGTGACAAAGAGGTATGTTCGTTTACGTAATATAATTCATTTGATTGGTAATTCAAGTATAGAATGGACATGTTGTCCTCGTTTTTGCATTATGTTTAGGAATATGTTTCTATTAGTTTCTAGGGAACTTCCATTGCTTTAGAATTTTTCCTGATTAAGTCTATTAGGTTAGGGTTTTTTTGAAAGGGGATAATTACTAAAAAATTCATAAACCTATTGTACAGATATCAATTTAGCCATAAACTTTTCAATTTGGTCAATATAGTCTTAAACATTTTGAGTATTTCTCAATGTAATCTTCCCCGTCAATTTTGGTCGGTAATCACTGATATGGATACTAGCCATTTTATATGGCCTGACCAATGTTGATGTTGTTGATTTTTACAATTTTTAATAATAATTTTTTTCCTTTTCTTTTCTTTCTTTTTTCTTTTTTATCCTTCTTCCTCTGTTGATTGCTGTGGCTAGTGAGGGTAATGCGAGGTCAACCCTTGGTAGCCCTCACCTATGGCCAGTCGCGGGCCATGGCAATTGGCGGAGGAAGAAGGAAAAAAAAAGAAAAAGAAAAGAAAAGAAAGAAAGGAAAAAAAGAAAATATTCAAACAAAATTACAAAAAATTGTTTATATCAGTACTGGCTATGTCATGTAGGACAGCCGGCATCCACGTCAGTGGTTGCTAGCCAAAATCGGCCAGTGGGAGTACATTAGTAAATCATAAAAAGATTCAGACTTAATTGACAAAATTGAAAGTTTTAGGACTGAATTCATATTTGCATAATAGGTTTAGGATTTTTTGGGTAATTTTTCCTTTGTGAAAGTCTTGTCCATTTTTCTCTAGTGTGTTTTCCTCTTATATATAGAGTATTGAACTCCGTAGGCTAGTACCATTGTCTAACAGTTTTCCATTCTCTTTTGCTTTTGGTTTAATTAACCTAATCAACGAGTTTGTGCCGGAGGCAATGCACCACAATAGTAGAGATAACTTAAGAAGACTTTCTGTCCACACCACTTCCATTTATCGCTTCCTCGAAGTTAATTTTCCACCTTCGGAAGGGTTGTCCTGGAATTATCTATTGCAAATCGGTTAAATTCAGGTCTGTGGCCAGTATTGGCGGCCGCAATTCGGATCATTTCATACGTGGATGATGATATTTGAATGGGTGATCTCCAATTCTGAGTTGGAAATTTCGCGACATCCCAATCAACTGTGACAACCCTGAAAGTTGCTTTAGACAAATTTAAAGAGGTCAACGAGTTTAGGTTATCTTTTCCTTTTCGTTAATATGTTTACCTTGTCATCTAAGTGAAAAGAAGAAACTATTTTTTATGTAAGGAGCATTTCACTTGATTGAGTCTTGAGGTCTAGAATCTCAGCCAAATGTGTGTAAACAGCGTGGCTTCTGCTATACATTGGGATTTTCTCAGCCAGACATACATCAATCTATCCCGAATTTGATCAAAACTATCTTTGACGTGACATAAGCTTGTTCCGTCTTATCCTATTGAGAAGTGTACAGCCATATGCTTCGCGGAAAATGACAGAATTGCGAGGATGATAGCAAGCGGGTTTCATGCAGCCCACGATTCTTCAAGGCCTTCCTAAACTAACTCAACAATTCACATTTTTTTAACACAAAATTTATCATACCCTTTCTGTTATGGAGCTTGTATCAATTATGCGTCTTCGAATCTTAGTATATCCTAGGTATCCCATTTTTTCGGAGCACTTATGTTTGCATCATCATGTCGACATTCCTCGAGGTCAACTCATAATTTGTTATTTTGAACTGCTATTATATCATCGCATATGTCGACATTACTCGTGTTCCACTCATAATCTAATTATTTCCAGCTAGTATTCAATCATCACGTGGTATACGTCAGGTGCATCTCCCAGAATTTTGGTGCACATATCAAAATAGAAAGCAAAAGGACAAGTTTAAGCAGACATCTTGTTTGCATGCTCTTAGTTGTATCCTTCCCTCCAATTGCTTGACTTTCTTTTTTCTTTATTTCATTTATTCAGTGACCAAAGATGGTGACTTGGGTTTATGAAGCATGCTTGATGTTATAATATAGTATGGAAACTATTTAGAGAACAAAAGTATTAGGTAGGACTCAGATTCCACCGTGGCAAAAAACGAGTATCCCGGCGTGCGACACGTGTCGCCGGGCCCCACCCGGTCAGGCCTCCAATATTTTGAAAATATAGCGCCTCTCTCCTCTCATCTCTCACACTCGCGCCCCCCAACCCCTCTCTCTCCTCCCGGCTCAGAACTTGGCGCTCCCTCCGATTCTTCCAATGCCGGCGCCTCCGGCGCCGCCTCCGCCAATGACGTCGACGTAGATGCTGACACCGACGTCGACGCCGACGCTCCTCTACGTGCTCGCGCTCCCAACTTCTCTCTTCTCCCAGACATGCCGCATTTGACGCCGACGCCTTTTGCACTTTGAGAACTCGTGCTCCCTCCGACACCGCCTCCGATGCCCATGCCGACCCCTCTGCCGATGCCTCTGCCCCCAACCCTTGCCAACGCCTCCGCGTCGGCCATGCCCTAGCCCTAGCCCTAGCCCTAGCCTCTGCCTCGACACTTTGCATCCGCAGGCCCTGAAGAAGCGACGGTGGAAGGCGAAGCCGTAGCCAAAGGAGGAGCTCCACCACCAGCAGCTGCAGCTGTCGGCGGTGGCCAAGTCTTCGTCGTCATTGTCGGTGGTGGCCAGGGAGAAGAGGTCGCAGTAGCAGCATGCGGTCGACGAGAAGTACGCCCGGCGGAAGCCCCTCGTCCAAGTCCTCTACGACTGGCTGGCCAACCACAAGCTCCTCTGGCGTTCTCTCTCTTGCCGGTACTTCAAAGGCCTCCTATTTCTCTGTTCGCTGTTTTGCACAAGCTTAACTTCTCTTTATATCAACATTAGTTGGTGAATATAAGTGGAGTCGCACAAGTTTCTCTTGGATGAGTTTGCAATAGCTGGTGCTGTGCGTGAGTTTGGTGGGCCGAAAGTTATTTTGGACATGATCCAGGTAAAAAATTTTTTGCAATAGCGAGTCCTCTGGTGATCGAAGATGTCCTTGTACGGGGATCTGTGAAGTGTAGATATGTGCCTACGGATTTGCATTTTTTAGCAAAATGAAAACTTTCCCTTTTGTGGATATGTACAGAGTGTTTTTTAGATTCTCTGGACATCTGCTGATAATAGTGTGCATTCTGATTTTGTATTATGCTATTCTATTCATTTCATATTCCAGAACTTGGCTTTGGACATTGAAACATTAGTTTTTTGTTAGCTTACGGAAATAGTGTAGGAAATGGAGTATGGCTGTGGGGAATTTTATGCTTACTTGCATATTCATATCACTAGAGGACTCTGAGGTACTCCATTTGGTCATCTAAAGTTTCAATTGAATGGTTCTTTGAACCAAAAAAATTTGACTTAAGAAAGGAAAGAGCTTCTTGTGCTACAGTTGTCAGCCAGGATCGTTCTGAATGTAGATTTGGCTAAGTTGGCATTCCACATTCTTAAATCCTGCAAAAAGGGTCTACTTAAGTGGCTAGGAGAAGCCTGCTTTGCTAGTGATGTATTTTGTCTACTTAATATCTATATTAAAATTTACTCTCTTTTTCTTTTTTCCCTTTGTGTAATCTTCTCACCACTTGGATAAGTTTGGTCATAAGGGGCTAGTGTAAGGGTTGGAGGGAAGGAGGAAAGGGTTGCTTAATTTGGAATTTTGATTTTGCTCACTGAATTCTCATTGATTGACACTGCCACGATTCGTAATTGACCCAAGAATATGCCTTGGATCTACATAAACTATATCAAAATTTGGAGCAGGACTGTTTCTGTTGGTCCAAGTAATTATCCTGCTAGACTTCACTCATTCGTGGCATGATGCATGGGTTGCAAAAGATGAACAGAAATGGTTAGTTGGAGTCTTTAAATATTCTATTCTTTCTTCCTTCTCTGTATGTTAGGCTTATGTGATATTTGAGTTCTGATGGCTCATTGGACCTGTTTAGGTATGTTGCTTTGCTGGTGATATCAGTTGGGTGCTATATTGCAGCCTACACTTGCTCTCGGATTTTGTTCATATGGTTTAATCCTTTTGGTGAGGACTATGGCCTCAATTTCTTCTTCCTTGTTATGACAATGGTCCTCGGCTTTGTAAATGGAATTTTTCACCCTGTGGTGAGAAAAACATGCTCTTAAATACTTGTGTATTAGATTTGTAGACCTTTTTAATAATGATATTTGAATAATTGTATTCTCGCAAACTTCATGCACTTGCATGAATTACAAAGCTTATCAAATGGCATTCTCTACAAGTCCATGGAATTAATTTTTTAAAACGAATATCCTTCTATTTCTTTTCTTACTAGAGCTTTTTCCTATATAATTAGCTCTCCAAGGAATCTCTATCTGCCGAGGAAACTTTCCCCTTGTGACTTTGGCTCTGTTCTAGTAGTGCACTCTTAAAGAGCTCAAACGTAACTTTATGTCTTATCATTTGCAACGGACTTGCTGTACCCATATGTAACTCTATGTCTACCTTCATATAATTCGGTGGAAGTCCTGTTACTTTTGAATGGTTCATGCACTTTTGTGCGTATCTTTTTCTTCTTAACAAATGATTTCAGTAATCTAATCTAGATCTAAAGAGATGAAGAGCAGCAAAAAAGAAGGCGAGATTAGCCCACAATGGACACAAATATGTTGAAAGTCAACCATTAATGAAAGCTAAAGTACCTCGAGACAAAACTTTCAAAGCGAAAAAAACTAGGAAGAACAGCACTCCAATCTCCATTTAAGCTCCTCTGTATAGTTCATCATATCAGTATTTCGGAGCTGTGATGCTGCCATGAGGTGCTAAAACTAGGTTGAGATTGAAATCGAGTTTCATGTGAACTACATTGTGGTTAAATTTTTAGTGCCTACATTGCTGATGCTTGATGTCTGGCTAATGTCTATTGTTAACTGTATGCTTATTCTCTAGTTTATAGAGTGAGATTGACATGAAGACTTGCTGAACTCCATCAAAGCTGACATAGTCCGCCTTGAAAGGTACTGAATTTTGTCTATTTTGGATATCCTTTCTGATAATGAAGTCCACATTATAGTTTTGTGACCATATACATGAGTATGGACATCCGTAACAATTGATATATATCTATTTCTTGTTAAATAGTGTCATTACTAAACTTAAACCTGCTGGAATTATGTTTGAAGCTTGCTCGTCGGGACTGATTTGGTGTAATTTTAATCCCAATTTGGGTGCAAATCTCTTGGATGGCTGAATCAGAGGTAAGTTTGTCATGCGCACTATGTGAAATATCTTTTTCTTTCTTAAGTAATGGATGAAATGTTATTTTGCATGTAAAAGCACTATGTTGATAAAAATTTGTTCTTTCAGTTGCAGCATGAAATTTCCCATCTTGCACATGTAATGCGTGATGTAGAAAAAGATTATGAGTTTGCTGTAGGAATGGTGTTTTCAAATGAACTCGAAGCATACCATAAGTATGTGGCCTGTGCAATCGGCAAAGGATTTGGGGTGAGGAAAGGTCATATGTTTAAAAATAGCAAAGGAAAATTAACTCGACGGACTTTTGTGTGCAATTGTGAGGGGCAATCTCTTAGCTCTTCTAATAAAGAAAAGAAATATGAGAGGTATGAAGTTAGATGTGGTTGTCTTGCTCGTATCAAATTTAAGGTTGACAATGGTGTCTATGAAGTCATTGAGTATATTTCTGAGCATAATCATGCATTTATTCCGGATGATCAAAAGCATTTGATTAGATGTGGAAGAATCATGTCTGAAACTTGTAAGGGTGTATTAGTTGATATGATTAAAGCCGGCATTGGGGGAACAACAACATATAAATTTCTAGCAAATGAAGCAGGACGATGCAAAAATTTGGGTTTCAACCTCTGTGATTGTCAAAATTATTTACAGACGAAAAGAGCCGATGGTATAAGTGGGGGAGATTGTCAAAGTGTTCTAAATCATTTTCATTTGATGCAAATGGAAAATCCAATATTTTCATATATTGTACAGGTAGATCAAGATGGTAGAATGACAAATTTATTTGGAGAGATAGTATGTCGAAATTTGATTATGACTGTTTTGATGATGTGCTAGTGTTTGATACCACATATCGTACCAATAAATATAATATGATATGTGCACCATTTGTTGGGATTAATTACCATTGGAAGAATGTTTTGTTCGGTTGTGCATTTTTGTTGGATGAGACTGCAGAATCATTTATTTGGTTGCTTGAGGCTCTTTTGAAGTCTATGGGAAATAAAGCTCCAAAAACCATGTTCACTGATCAAGACCAAGCCATGGCAAAAGCTAGTGCAACGGTGTTTCCAAATACACAACACCGTTTATGTACTTGGCACATCGAGAAAAATGCCAACCAAAACATCCCACATCTTGACCATAACCCGGATTTTAAGGATAAATATTTCTTAACGCTTATGTATGGATGTACATCGGAGAAAGAATTTGAATCTACTTGGAGGGAAATGGAAAAGGAGTGGGATACTGCGAATAACACTTGGCTTTGAAGATTATATGACATTAGACACAAATAGAGTTCAGCTTTTGGTCGCGACATTTTTACATGTGGTATAAGATCCAGCTAAATGAGTGAGAGCACCAATAATGTCTTCCAACGCATGTCGACAAAGACATTGACTCTTGTAGAGTTTGTTCACCACTATGAAGAACAAGTGAAGCACATGAGAGAAATTGAAACTCAAGATGATTTGAGTAGTTGAGGCGATCCTAAATATGCCATTTTGGATAATGACATCTTAATGCATGTTGGTTCAGTGTATACGCGTACCATTTTTAAACAATTTGATCATGAATTCTTGCAAAGTGTCTCTCAACATATTTCAAGTGAAGCATTTGATGGATGGGTTTATTTTTTTACTCTCAAGTTAAAGGGGAAGTTAAATGGGAGTGAATATGTTGTCAAATTTGACCCTGCAAACTCTTCAGTTTCTTGTGATTGCAAATTATTTGAATTAAAAGGGTGGTTATGTCGCTATTCCTTGAAAGTGTTGAGGCAAAAATCATCGATTCCGGGTATTCCATCTGCCTATATTTTGAAAAGATGGACTAAGGTTGCTAAAGAAGGGAATGTGAATGATGAACCTCGTGAAATGGCACCGAATTGATCTACATTTAATCGATATTCCACGTTAATGCATGAATCCATCGAATTGAATATTTTGGGAGCCGAGGATGAAAATACTATGAAAATAGTGAGGAAGGGTATGGAAAAAACAAAGGCTCAAATTATGTCATACAAATCAGGTTTGGTTGTGACTAATGATGCTAGTGATGATGATGATAACGGGGTTTCTTTATGCAAGAATCCGGTATTGGACCCCCATCGAAGGAAAGGAAAGGGAATGAGTTATGGAAGACTTAAAAGCTCAAGTGAGAAAATGAAGAAAAAAGTTAAGAAAGGAACATCTCCAACGCGAATAGAAAGTCAAGGTGAGTAACATATTATTCTACTTAATATGATTAGTTAAAATTTTTTGCTTACGTTACATGATGCCAATAAACATATTTATTACTTTGTAATGCAGAGTTGGTTGTTCAAGCAACATGTGATGAAACTCATCTCCCGGATTATTCGAATAATTCCAATCAGTTTCAAAATGTCTTTTATCCTAGCAAAAATAGTGGTCCTACAGTAAATCTAAATTTTCATAATCAGGTATGTCACTCTTAATCTTCCATTTGAATTTGCATATTACTAATTTTGTCATTTTTTTAATTTGGATGCAGTAGCCACCATACACCATGCCGCTAGGAATTATGAGTGGATTTTGCCCTATCCCTAGTCAAGTATTTAATAGCTTGGTGTATTACCATACAAAGGATTGAACTTATCATATACATGAATGTAAATAATCTTGCAAAGAAAATTAGTGATGAATTTATTATCTGTAGATGCAATCTCCATACATCATGCCGCCAGGGATTATGAATGGAATTTCCCCATTCACAAGTTAGGTGATTATTATTAAATCATTTTAGATCCCAGTGTTATTGCATCTTATTATTACGATTGTAATATTTATTGTTACTGATTTCTTCTGGATAGATGTTGGAGTATCATAATAGATCTTACGTGTCACGCCCCGTACCCCACTGGAACATAACATCCCGTCACGGTCGATTATGTTGCAACGCTCCCAGGAAGCGTCGCCGACCCAACGCCCAATCAGAGATCAAACACATGCGGAAGCAACGTATATAATTAAATACCAACAAAAACCTTTTTACAAAGTTCACTACAACCAAAAGGAAACACCAACAACTGGTAATAACCAAACAGCCACTTCTCCTCTCTGCTCCGTCTCCTCCGGGGTGCATGCTCGGTGACCTCGACATCCTACTGCTGGGGGTTTGAAAATGTTTCGGTTTACACAATCGTGAGACGAATCTCAGTGAGTTCAACCCCTAAACCTAGGCTAGGCTAACATGCAATCTCCTGACCGGAAAATAGATATTTAAATCACAAATCAATAGTAACCAAATCATTTTTAGACCCTGCAGGTTAGACAATTCGATATATAATAATCACAGTACATACATGGCACTCATATTCACATATATGCCAATCACATGCTTATGCACCGATTCTCACATTTTCGCATGCCAGTCTATGTATGTTCATGTACGCAAATGTCATGGACGTGGCACGTGTAATTCCCGGCCCACTGGCCCACACTGGCACATTGCCCAATTTATTATTATTACAACTCGAGTCATCAATTTTTCACGGCCCGGTGCGTCTAGCTTGCTTCAAAGTGCATGAGGCGCAGCAACCGATCTGGCCCAGTGTCTCTAGCCTGCTTCAAAGTGCATGAGGCGCAACACTGTTCTCCTTGCGAACCAGAGCCTGCTCCAAAGTGCATGAGGATGGTCGCCTTCCGGACGTACCGGGCATCGTCCTGCTTCAAAGTGCATGGGGACGGTATCGACCCGAAGGTTACGACCCGTAGGTCCTTAGGTGATCACACGATTCATTATTATCTGGACCTAGCGTATAACGCTTCAGGGTAATTTAGGTGATCACACACTCATGGCAGGCACGCATTCTCGCACAATTTCATCACATGCCACACTCTAGGCATACGTAATGCGTGTCCATGTTATGCAATGCAATGCACCATGATTACCAATGAAATTCAATCACAACTAAGCACAATGTACGTACATCCAATCAACCCGGATATGCCCGGTAATTTTCTAAGGGGCTCCTAAATTAATCAATTAATTCAATTTCTCATCCCAATAAATCCTCAATTGTTTATCACAAATTTCCCGACACTAATTTCACCAGTCAATTCTCAACCCAATCTAAAATTCACACTGATACTATCTAAGCCAGTCCAAAATATACTGATAATACCTAAACCAGTCTAGAAAAATGCACGATTAGTCCTAATCTGGATTTAGAAATTTTACTCACCTAATCACGGGTCACGACGACGGGAAATGGTGACCGATCACTGATGAACAGTGCAATCAACGGCGGAATCCCCGGGGCGGCGACGCGTATGGACGGTGAACAGTACCCCGGTGAACAGTACCGGAGTACAGACATGAACAGTACACTTGTACGGAGACTTGTACGGACGCCGGAAATGGGTGGCCAGCGACGCGCCGGTGACGACCGAGACGTATACGATGACGTAAACAGTGATTTCCGTATGGATGTGAACAGTAACTTCCGTACGGACACTGTGCGGACTGGGTGCGACGGCGACGTATGGTCGTGCTGAGAAGCCGGGTGTCGACGGAACGGCGATCGGAGTTCCGGCGAAGCTCCGGCGACACTATTTATAAAACTGAAAAATGAGAAAAACAGAGAAAACAGAGAAAAACAGAGCTGTTTCTGGACTAAAACCTGGGCTGTGGTGGCTGCACAGAGGTGGAATGGGTTGCTGATGATGCTGGCTTGCCGGGGACAGCTCCGGTTGGTACTGTTCCGGCGTGAACAGTACCGAAAATGCATAAACGGAAATGGAAACGTGAGGAACAATAGAAAAAATTTAGGGGAAATGGCTAAATGGTCTGCACGTGAGAGAGAGAGAGAGAGAGAGAGAGAGAGAGATATCAGGTCAAAGGGGTCAAAGCTTGCCTTAGTGGAGTCCAAGTGTCAAGATCTAGGGCTAAATGACATTTTTGCCCTTGATCCAAGGGCTAATATTCATCCAAATCCAATAATTCAAGAGCATTTTGGTCATTTGTCCTTAACCATGGTTGACCAGACCTGGTTTAGCCTTAACTAATCTTGGTTAATCCCAAAATTAAATCCAAATTTCGGAATTAATTAAAAATGGCCTAGGGGCATTTTCGTAATTTTCCGGTCCGAACCGAAATTCCAATTTTTACACATACGCGTTCCATATATGCGTGGCCAACGTAATATGGCGTCGGAATCGCGAAATTCACTTTTTAAGCCCTCAAAAATCGACTGCGAAGTTTCGGGAATAAAATAATATTATTTTTTTAATTTTTGTCGAAATTCCACTTTTGTCCGTAATGACTCCCGGTATGCGTGGCCATCCAAAAATGGCGTCGGACTCGAAAAATAACCTCAAACGGCCTCAGAATCTAACATCGGCACCCATAGGGGCAAAATCGTCATTTTTCCCAATTTCCGTCAAAATTTCAATCTTTGGCTAGTTTAGCCCCAAATGTGCGTGGCCAGTATAATATGACGTCAGATTTCCAAAAATAGTCTCTTAAGCCTTCGAAAATCGACATTGAAATCCGGGCCCAATATCGTGAATAAAACTCGCTAAACTTTCAGTTTCAGGGTCTCTCACTAACGGGCGGCTGTTTAGAAGTTACGCGTATCGACCTAGGGCTATCCGTGTCGTAATGATCTCGATCATTGAGAGAATGAGAAGTTATTACTAGTTCCAAGGTCACGATCGTTCGGTTCAGGTTCAGAATTGATAGGCCACGTGTACTTTTGGTCTTGCAGAATCACCTGCGTCCCTATTATACATCGTTGGCCTTGGCCAAACTCAATTCATTACCCTTTCCTACGATCGGCTCACGTTGGCCCATAATATTCCCTCAGCGTCTCTCGTGATCGGTGTCCGTTTCACGATAGGGTCCCCGGTCCACGTACCATTTTCTAGTTAGCCATGCCCCATTAATTAGTATCCTGTGAGTGATCAGCTCTGGGCGAGACTGGCTAAAATGAAATGCGAATTAATATCAGTTTTATTGATCCCGGAAATTACATCAAAATTCGGGCTATTACATTACGGAACCATTTTAAGTCAGGTACAACTTGTTTTTTTACTCATGGATTATTTGAGACATATTTATCTTGGTATTTGTTTAGTAAAATGTAAATAAATTAGTTATTCTTTTGTGCAGGGGTCATCAAACTCTTTTCAACATCCTAGGGTGCATGAGTTGAACGATTCTTAAGGAACACATACCAATTGGCCGAAGTAACCAATTTTCATGAATTCTTTGTCAAGTAATATGATTCGAGGTACAATGGAGGAGTGAGCCATTGACTCTGTTGTTGGACCACTAGGGACATTCTCTATGAAGGTACTGTTTGTGGCCAAAGTCTTCATGCACGAAGGTGTATAAGGGCTTCTTCCATTCTTCATTTTCAATTTTTCAGGTAATCAAGATATGGTATATCCACAAATGAACGTCAAGGTACGTGATTAGACTTGGTGTTACGAATTAAGCTACTTGGTTACCCCTTGCTAAAGCTGGAAAAATTTTCGAGTCTGTAAGTTTGCCTGGATTGATATATTGGTATTTTGGTTTGGACAACTTGTTGCTAGATTTTATTTGCCCTATAAGTGGAATAGATAGACAAATCATGCAATGCAATGTGGCCATAGGTGGAAATCTCTAGCCTGTAGTGGTCCTTGGGCTTGAAATGACATTTCCTATCTGGCATTTAAAAACCAATGGCTATGCATTTTCAGTCATTTTGACTACACTGTGTAATCACAATGCTGGAGGAAAAGAGACTTGCAAAAGGAAAATCATGGATCTCTCAATCCCACGTTCCTAGAACTCCCTTTTGATGTGAAATGTCCTTAAATTTACATACTTGGGCAGGCAGATAGCAGTTTGTGCTGGAAGGATCGCTATTGGATCAAGGCAAGTGCTTTTTGGGGTATAATTGTCCATTCTTGATGCTCTAGAAGCTACTGCCGTGATATATATTGCTCATCTACATTTACACTCAGTAACATCAATTTTAGGCTATACCACTAACGGATCACACATTTTGGTGATGAAGTGTCTAGAATAGCTTTGTTTCACATGTTGCCTTATTGATTCGTGCATGATGTGCAGAGTCTGCAAGTTACTTCTACTTTGTTTCTAGGAAAAATATTTGAGTTGGTCTGTTAAAATTAATATTGGATCACTCTTAAGATAGAAATTTGGACTTGCAATTATAGAGAGCACGCCGAACCTGAATTGTTTATGGGTAGATTGCACCGTTGTGGGTTATGTGACTCACAATATACTTGAGAAAAGCTGACAAGTTTGATTCTGTAAAGAGCTGGGGCTTTAAAATTTGTATCTGTTGTTACGATTTAGCGGAACATTTGAGTAATCATAAAGTGCCTTTGCTTTATACCCCTGCTAATGTGGTGTTCAGTGACGATGGTCTAGTTAAACAATCTGAATTACATGAAAACTAGAGCATCAACTTACAAGTTGCATTAAAGCACATTAAAGCAAGTTCCCTGAAGGCTGTGTATCTCTCCTTTTTGAGTTAAATAAGACTGTACATGTGACGTTTTACTCATCCACTACGTTATGAAGCTAGCCTTTGTGTGAACATTATATAGCTAGATATTAGGATCAGAAAGAAGAGCTGCTCTTCCACCCTAACACTTAACCATGCTTTGGCAGGCGAGTCTCTGGATAATAATCTTCAGTTACGTTGGGAACTACTTCTGGACGCACTACTTCTTCACAGTTTTGGGAGCTTCTGAAACATTTACATCGTCGAAAATGAATAATGTGAGCCATAAATTTTAGACATTGATTAGTTATGCTTTTCTTAATCATCTATCTGTTTCTTATCATGTGGTCTGGTTAACTTTTTTGTGCAGTTACAGACATTTTACTTTCCTCCTGACTCATGTTTGCTTTTTATTTTATCATGTTACGTCAAACATGACCCTCCGCAGGCTAAGGCATGCCATTGCTGACTTGCCTGAAAAAATCCAGTGGGTTACTGAGGCGGCATGGATTCTGGTTCTTTCCTATTTCATAGCATACCTGGAGACTCTAGCTATTTCTAATGTATGTCCAGACCGATTGTTCTACTATCCATTATAACTATAGCCAACTTTTTTTTTATATAGATGGCATGCTGATTTTATTGCCTGTTTGAACTAGAGTGGTGCATATTTGTCAATGCATTGTCTCAAAGATTGCTTATTCTAGCCATTCTCCTTTATCCACAGCCTTACCATGAAAAGAATCAGTTAATTAGTGACAAGACATATTCAGTCAAGCTTGAAATGAAATTTTGTTAAATTAAGAATATCAATTGTTATCTGTTTGTCCTTACCAAAAAAAAATTGTTATCTGTTTGTAATATCCCGGGTGAATGCTGATTCTTTTCCTCTTCAAATGTATATTCCTCAGCATGTTTATGTAGTTTCGGTAATGAGAATGACAGTTCAACATCTTTCTGCCTGCCATGTCACGTCACATATTTTGCAAGCTTTCGACCATAACATGGAGCATGAGTGAAATATGTTCTTTCTTTTTATGCCAGGCAGGTCTTTGCTATGAAAAAAACCCAAGACATTTTACATTGTAATTGTCGCTATTTCATTTAGTTAATTACAGATGCTTAAATAGTAATATGATATGCAGGGATTATGCAAACCTAATTCATTTCGTTCAATGTTTGCAGTTTCCTTATTATAAATTTGTAGACCGGGCGTCCATGTATAAAGTGGGGTCCTTGTTTTATGCCATATACTTCATTGTGAGCTTTCCGATGTTTCTGAGGTGAGAACTTTATGTGCCCAACACCTATTTTATGGGTTCTTATCCTCTTTGTTTCAAAAAATGCATGATTCAACAGTAACACGCGCACATCACGGCTGCGCAATCATGTGGAGTGAAATGGATGTACTTGTCCTAGAATGAATTTAAATTGTAACTGAGAGAATTATAGGTTCCAGCTTGTATAAATCCACGGTCTGTACTTTATCAATTCGGACAGTGATTTCATTGATAAATAACTACATTGACCAGTATTGTGTTTTCATAATAGTGAAACCATATGCCAGAATGAAGGCAACGGAAAAATGTAGATGCAATCATCTAAACAGATGAAAACATTATCTGGTTAACGAGCCATAAATTCTGACAAGGTTGATCTGCATTGTGCGCGCCATTTTCTTCATGTTCTCTGGCACATATTCAATTATGTGGTTGCTTTTCATACATTATGTTTCATATATCCAAATTAAAAGGAATAATGCTTCTACTCATTAGAAAAATACAATTGCACCGTTTTTATCCTTTTTTTCTTTTTGATATGAAGTGGAAGAATTGGAGAATATGGAAGAGTATATGTGCCAGTTGTAGCTTTGTCTTTTCTAGTCAAACGTTTTGTACTTGGTCAATCATTGGAGCTCATGCAACATTGTCAGCTGAAAATGAACTTGTGCCTGTAGGATTGATGAGAAGCAGTCCTTGGGACTTGCCAAGAGTAGCCATCGATGCTTTGGGTGCAGCCATGCCGGTGACAATCATACTTGACTTGTGGCGTATTTTCCTCGGACCATTTGTCCCAGTTCCTGACTCGAAACAATGCATTCAGCTAGGACTTTCGTGGTTTCCTGGACATTCCGTGGAAGCTTGACATCTCATTGTACTAAAACGGGAGCTTGTGTTTTTGTTCCCAATTCCATAGAGGCTGTAAGTTTTGGGGTGTTCCCTGCTGAAATTGGGGGATTAGAGACTAACAATGTGAATCTTAATGTCTCTCCAAGTATATGCAGGTGCGTGTTGAAGCCATGATGGTGTTACTATAAGGTTGCCCAATATGCTTGCCTGCGGTAGTTATTTGTATATGTGCCTCATTTGGCTTCCCTAGCTGTGTTGCATGGCATGCATTGATTTGTGAACGAGCTCGATAGATTCAACAAACATTGTGGACGAGGCACTTTCTCTGTCCTAGTGAGTGACTTAAGCACAGTTTTGAAATTCTCAAACATTTAATGATTACAAAAGAGGGCTTCTTCTAACATCCAATTTTATAGGATGGTAGCCATGGGAATTTCTAGAGCCCTTCCATGGTTTTTCTTCTATTCATCACCCCGAATGAATCAATACACCAACCAAATCTTATTTTAGATTACATGTAAAACCTAGTATGTTTACTCCAATTCTCCTTTTTGCTAACATGTGGAGGATTACTCATACTACTTGAGGGAGGCTAATCATTTGTACATGATTGGCGCAACAATAATTAGAACCGTGGGGTCCTTTTATTCTTGTGTTCACTTTGACAAAGACCATTCTGTTTTCTTTTGCCTCTGAACTCAAACATCTTCCATGGCTATGGAATTAAGGCTACGATTAAGTTTCACGGGAAGGGCGATTTGCTGAATCAATTAAATCAGTTGATCAAATTTTGTTGAATTAAATAAAAGGAGGAGAAGAGAAGGCAATAGAGTTAAGAGAGGATTTTGGAATGTAAGATTCTGATGGCTGTGGTGGGTTCATGACCACCTAAAAGCTTGAATAGAATGCCAAGCAGGCTAGGCGGATGGAGACAGTGATTTGCTTTTCAAGATCATGATATGTGATGATTCTTGTTTTCTTCTACAAAATAAATGCACATTTATATTGTTTCAAGTGCGCAAGCGCAGGTGTGCTTTTATGTGTGTGAGAGAGAGAGATCTTATCTGACCACTATTAACATAGTGACAATAAGGACTTCACCAAAAAGAGATGAACAAAAGTTCAAATTATATGAGAATCAGTAATTCGTAAGAGCAGAATAGAAATCAAAAGAGGACAGATATGATGCAGAGCCAAATTAAAAGCCATTGAAGGCTTTCCTCTCTCTCTCTCTCTCTCTCTCTTTTATACCAACAATCCAAGAAAAATGGAAAAAAAAAGAAAACTTGGCAAGAAAACATTACAAGGAGAAACTAAAACAAGGGGCTTCCCAGGTTACAAAAACAAAATGGATTAATTACACATAAGCTTTTCAGAGGATGAGCTGCGGGTCAAAAATTGTAATTGTGAATTAGTGAACAATAACACTTCACATGAAATAGCTGAGTGCCTTCTTTCTTCTTGAACCGCCTTCACCATAGAATTTATTCCACTGTAGAAGCTCGGTCATGTTAACAGACTCAGATGATACGCTCGCACATACCTGTTTCCATGTTAACAACACAGATACGAAATCAATTGAAGCTGCACCAATAATACGGAAAATGAAATGCTACTAAGTTGTAAAATAGCTATAGGTTTGTGGACGATCACGCTATGGTGAGAAAAAAGTGTCATTTTTTAATACTTTTACCCGTTCATGTGCATATTTGAGATCTTCCATATTGAGAGACCGTATATTAGCACTCCCTCTCAAGGCTGGAGCAGGTTTGCCTTCTACTAGAGCTGCAGCGTGTTTCTGCCATGAGTTGCACATATTATCAACCATAATCAAAGTACGAGTAAAGTAGCCATATCAAATTATGAGAAGATGTGGAACTTTTTCTCCTTTTTCAATATCTCTTTAATTGGCTTGTGCGCTTCGATTACACATAAATTCTGCAATAAGACAGTAATAGGTGAGAGTGAATTCTCCACTAGTGAATAGTGTGAATTAAGATTCTACAGTGTCACCTTTAGGTCACTTCCTGAGTAACCATCTGTCATGCTTGCAATTCCGTCCAAGTCGACATCTGCAGAAGTCTTCCTTTACCAGTATGACTTTCAAAATTTTTGCTCTATTTGGAGCATCTGGAAGATTTACCATCAATTAGTAGTAAAGACGAAACTTAGCATCTGCTTTTGGGATATAGACTCGAGTCTGCCCTATTCCTAGTTTTGGCAACCCCCTGTTCAGTCCTTCCAACAAAACACAGGCTTTACACCATTTCTGCCAGATAACACACAATAAGTGAATTATGTTTCAACAAGACCAACAAAATATATCAAAGTTCAAATTTACTCAGCATAGATAGCTGATGAGAGAAGCTGTGTCAATTCCTTTCTTACATTTTAAAGTTAGACCCAAGGAAGAGAAGTCCACTTTACCCGGCTTGAAATTTAACCATAGAGTTCACATGTCCCCTGCTCTGGCATTTTTGTCGAAGTAGATATTCTGAAATTTTCACCTAATTTTTTAATGTTGAGTATGGCTCTAGGTCTGCAATCTTATAGATCGAGTAGTAAGCAAAAGAATGCAAAAGAATAATAAATCACATCATACTGCAGCATTGTAAGAAAGAGGTTAACAAGACCTTATTCTTTCCAGGTCCTTAATAACTCACGAGCAAAACCCCCATATGCATTAGGAGAATAGATGCCTGCCATTTCGGTAAACTAATTCAGCAAAGTCCAAGCAGTGATCATATAATATAATCATGGTGCAATATGAGAATACTTCTACATCTAGCCCAGCGCACACAGAGTATGCTAAAACTCTAGAAGATACAGCCAAACCATTTAGAAGGGAAAAATCTTTGAAACTTTACATCCCCATTAAAGTGCATATCCTAGAATGACACCTCACATGTGAGCACAGAAATATTTATCAAGTGCATCCAGTCTATTGCTGGGAATATATTGATGTGAATCAGCAAACAAAGAGGATCTGTGGAGTGGATGCAATACAGCAACAATATGTTTCATCTAATATGAAACAACATACCCAAGTAAAGCTCTTGAACTTCACGTGACTAGGTTACAGATTATATAACCATAACACAAACATGATGAACTAACAAGTGAACCCATACAGGACAAATGGAAGGTCGAAATTCCAGATAAGTTCTGCACAAGTGACATCAAGCACAATGTAGGGAAGTGGGAGTTGGTAGAGGACACTTACATTCAGTTGAGAAATAATCCAGCCTCTTGAAATATGCATTTGTGTTGAGTAGGTTAAGGGTTGCAATCAATGGCACCAATAAAGAAAGTAACAGTTGTGAATACTCCAGTACACATATCACAGTCTCCTTCTCATATATGTTCTTTAAAGGTAAAATGCAAAAGAATTTAACTATTAGGATATATGACGATCTCTTTCTCGTACGTGTACTTAAAAGGTTTACACCTAGGAATTGGTCCGTCTTCACCAGTTGTAATTGCAGTACACCTACTCAATCTACAATATAAATAGAAGGGCAATAAGTCTTCAATGAAAAAAAAAAAAGAAACCAGAGGTAAGCTCTGATAAATAACTACTTACTGGCCAATGTCACCCCGCAAAATATTTAAAAGAACTGTTTTAACAATATCATCGGCATTATGTCCAGTAGCAAGCTTGTCTACTTTTAGCAGCGCAGCGCCTCGGTCAAGAGCCTTAAAGGTAAAGCAATTCAGCAGGCATAATTAGATTTGGCCTCTTATTAGGTGAAGTAGTCTTTTTAATGTTGGGGGATGGTAGAAAGTGTTAAAATATGTCTCGAGTTTGAGCCCAATAAATGAAACCCGACTCGAAATTATTTATGTGGAGGTCTGAATATTTTGAATAGGATATTTCCTATTTTGTTTTGATATCAAATTAGAATCGGCAAAGCAGAATAGAGAAGGAAAGATTATCGACAAACATATATTCAAATATTGAAGCCTTTGGACTTGAAATAGGAAGTCCAACGTGTGGATAATATTCGGTCAACTTGATTGACCGAAACTCACTGGACTTTGTTTCCTAATCCCAGTAGGCATGGACTCCTTTTGACCGAGCAACAATGGACTTCTTTACTCGGTGCATATAGATATATATGGCTCTCACGATTGGTTCCATCGTAGCAGTTGATCGTGATTCTTGAAGCGCCGCTGGTGTGCGAGTGCTTGGCAGTGGGCAATCTTTGTGATTTTGTTCGTGGAATTACATCTGAGTTCAAGTGTTCGTAGCGATTAAATCTTGTGTTAAGATTTGTGTACAATTCTTTTGCGAGATTGAGAGATTATTTCGTGAGGAATTGTGGGGCTAAACACTGCGTGAGTTATTGGGTGTAATTGGGGCTTGGGAAACACCAAGAGTGTTTGAGTGACTCGAGTGCGATTGTAATCTCCGTTGTATCGCTTGATCTATAGTGGAATTCCGTGCTGCTCTCCCCGTGGACGTAGGTCACTACGACCGAACCACGTAAATCTGGTATTCGATTTATTTTCTTATTCTGTCAAATTTATTGTTCGATCGCTTGGCTTCCGCAATAGAAAGTGTGCAATGGCATAGTATCCCATTTAACATGCTGTTGTCAACAAAACTTTTTAGCGATTTATATTCCAAGGGATGCAAATAAAAGGATGTGCACATCCCCATTCCCCTAGATAGAGTAGAAGATGGCTTCTATACCTAACGGTGGAAGACCCCACAAAATGTGCAGTTATTCTTCAATCCGATAATCTTTACTATTTTATCCATTGTCCATCCATACAAATCTTTATATGAAACAATTATCAATGGTAGTCCATATTGCAAATAACAACAATACATCGCTAGCAAAGCGGGCTTCTCCTTGCTTAGCTGAAAATTTGATTTTAGAGACCCTTTTTGCAGGATTTAAGAATGTGGAATGCCAACTTAGCCAAATCTACATTCAGAACGATCCTGGCTGACAACTGTAGCACAAGAAGCTCTTTCCTTTCTTAAGTCAAATTTTTTGGTTCAAAGAACCATTCAATTGAAACTTTAGATGACCAAATGGAGTACCTTAGAGTCCTCTAGTGATATGAATGTACAAGTAAGCATAAAATTCCCCACAGCCATACTCCATTTCCTACACTATTTCCGTAAGCTAACAAAAAACTAATGTTTCAATGTCCAAAGCCAAGTTCTGGAATATGAAATGAATAGAATAGCATAATACAAAATCAGAATGCACACTATTATCAGCAGATGTCCAGAGAACCTAAAAAACACTCTGTACATATCCACAAAAGGGAAAGTTTTTATTTTGCTAAAAAATGCAAATCCGTAGGCACATATCTACACTTCACATATCCCCGCACAAGGACATCTTCGGTAAGCAGAGGACTTGCTGTTGCAAAATTTTTTTTACCTGGATCATATCCAAAATAACTTCCAACCCACCAAACTCACGCACAGCACCAGCTATTGCAAACTCATCCGAGAGAAGCTTGTGCGACTCCACTTACATTCACCAACTGATATTGATATAAAGAGAAGTTAAGCTTGTGCAAAATAGCAAACAGAGAAATAGGAGGCCTTTGAAGTACCGGCAAGAGAGAGAATGCCAAAGGAGCTTGTGGTTGGCCAGCCAGTCGTAGAGGACTTGGACGAGGGGCTTTCGCAGGGCGTACTTCTCGTCGACCGCGTGCTACTACTGCGACCTCTTCTCCCTGGCCACCGCCAATGACGATGACGAAGACTTGGCCGCCGCCGCCGGCTGCAGCTGCTGGTGGTGGAGCTCCTCCTTTGGCTACGGCTTCGCCTTCCACCATTGCTTCTTCGGGGCCTGTGGATGTAGAGCGTCGAGGCAGAGGCTAGGGCTAGGGCATGGCCGATGCGGAGGCGTTGGCAAGGGTTGGGCGAAGGCGTCGGCAAGGGTTGGGGGCAGAGGCGTCGGCGGAGCCGTCGGTGTGGGCGTTGGAGGCGATGTCGGAGGGAGCGCGAGTTCTCAGAGTGCAGAAAGCATCAACATCAGAGGCGGTACGTCTGGAAGAAGAGAGAAGTTGGGAGCGCGAGCGCGTAGAGGAGCGTCGGTGGAGGCGGAGGCGCCGGCGTCAGAAGAATCGGAGGGAGCGCCAAGTTCTGAGCCGGGAGGAGAGAGAGGTGTTGGGGCGCACGAGCGTGAGAGATGAGAGGAGAGAGGCGCTATATTTTCAAAATATTGGAGGTCCAACCGGGTGGGGCCCGGCGACACGTGTCGCACGCTGGGATACTTGTTTTTTGCCGTAGTGGAATCCGAGTCTGTTGACACCTAAATTTTGGAGATCCAATTAATCATTCATTGCATAAAAATTAGGGATCGATCTCGGTCCCTAGAAAAAAATTAATTAATTAATTAGTTAAAATTGCATATAAATTTTAGGAGCATTTATAGCAATCACTACAAAAAAAGCGCATTTTTGCAACGAAAATTTTCCAACGAAAAATTTTCGTCGCAAATTTGCGACAAATTTTCCAACGAAAAAAAAAATTCGTTGGAAATTTCCAACGAATTTTTTTTCGTCGCAAAATTTGTTGGAAATTTCCAACGAAAAAAATTCGTCGCAAAATTCGTTGGAAAGTTCCAACGAATTTTTTTTCGTTGGAAAATTAGTTGGAAATTTCCAACGATATACAATTTGTTGGAAATTTCCAACGAATTAAAAAAATCGGTATTGTTCGGCATTTTTTATATTCGTGGGAAAATTCGTTAGAAATTTCCAACGACTTTTCCAACGAATTTTAATTTTCCGGGCAATTAGTTGAGTGTGTACAATTTTCGTTGGTAAATTCGTTGGAAATTTCCAACGAAAAAAATTCGTTGGAAATTTGCAACGAATTTTCCAACGAAAATTATATACACTAAAATAATTATCCGGAAAATTGAAATTTGTTGGAAAATTCGTTGCAAATTTCCAACGAAAAAAAATTCGTTGGAAATTTCCAACAAATTTTCCAACGAATTTTAATTTTCCGGATAATTATTTTAGTGTATATAATTTTCGTTGGAAAATTCGTTGCAAATTTCCAACGAATTTTCCAACGAAATTTAATTTTCCAGATAATTATTTTTGTGTACAATTTTCGTTGGAAAATTTATTGGAAATTTCCAACGAAAAAAAATTCGTTGGAAATTTCCAACGAATTTTCCAACGAATTCAAAAAAACCCGGTACTATTCGGTTTTTTTATATTCGTGGGAAAATTCGTTGGAAATTTCCAACGAATTTTCCAACGAATTTTAATTTTCCGGGTAATTATTATAATGTGTACAATTTTCGTTGGAAAATTCGTTGCAAATTTCCAACGAAAAAAAATTCGTTGGAAATTTGCAACGAATTTTCCAACGAAAATTATATACACTAAAATAATTATCCGGAAAATTAAAATTCGTTGGAAAATTCGTTGGAAATTTCCAACGAAAAAAAATTCGTTGGAAATTTCCAACAAATTTTCCAACGAATTTTAATTTTCCGGATAATTATTTTAGTGTATATAATTTTCGTTGGAAAATTCGTTGCAAATTTCCAACGAATTTTCCAACGAAATTTAATTTTCCGGATAATTATTTTTGTGTACAATTTTCGTTGGAAAATTTGTTGGAAATTTCCAACGAAAAAAAATTCGTTGGAAATTTCCAACGAATTTTCCAACGAATTCAAAAAAATCCGGTACTATTTGGCATTTTTTTATATTCGTGGGAAAATTCGTTGGAAATTTCTAACGAATTTTTCAACGAATTTTAATTTTCCGAGTAATTATTACAATGTATACAATTTTCGTTGGAAAATTCGTTGGAAATTTGTAACGAATTTTCCAACGAATTTCAATTTTCCGGCCAATTATGTTAGTGTTTACAATTTTCGTTGCAAAATTCGTGGGAAATTTCCCACGAATTTTGCAACGAAATCCCTAGTTCTTCTTTATTCAAATTTTTCGCGCTCGTTTTTCCCCTATTTCTCAATTTCCACTTTCACTCTCTCTCTCTCTCTCTCTCTCTCTCTCTCTCTCCTTCGCCTTCAGCTTCTCCCTCCCTCTTCCTCTCCGCCTCCCCCTCCGGCTCCTCCCCCGCTGCCCCCCCTTCTCCTCCGGCTCCGGTACGACGTCGGCTCCCTCCCCGCGGCGCCGCCGCGGCCATCCAGGGCCGCCTCCGACGCCCCCAACGCCCCCGACGCCCCCGAGGACACCATCGGCCGCCCCCGACGCCCCCGACGCCACCTGGCGCCGCCCCCGACTGAGCCCCCCCCGATGCCCCCGAGGACGACCATCGGCCGCCCCCGACACGCTCGCCCCGCCCCGACGCCACCACGCCTCTCGCCGGCGCCCTCGCCGGCCATGGCGAGGGGCGAGCTCGCCATGGCCGGCGAGCTCGAGCTCGCCCAGATCTGGGCGAGCTCGCCCCTCGCCGGCGACGAGGCTGGCCCTCGCCGGCCATGGCCGGCGAGCTCGAGCTCGGCCCTCGCCGGCGGCGAGGGCGATTTTGCGAAAAAAAAAAATTTCGTCGGAAAAAAAATTTCCGCGATTTTCAACCAAAAAAAAATTGTAATTTTTCCAACGAAAAATTTTTTGTTGGAAAAAAAATTTCCACGATTTTTTGAACAAAAAAAATTTGTAATTTTTCCAACGAAAAATTTTTCGTTGGAAAAAAAATTTCCATGAATTTTTGACCAAAAAATTTTTTTTGTAATTTTTCCAACGAATTTAGCCACGAGTTTTCCAACAAATTTTCCAACGAAATAAAATTCGTTGCAAATTTCCAACGAAAATTGAAATTTTTCGTTGGAAAAATTTCCAACAACCTATTACCAACGAATTTGTTTTCGTTGGAAAATTCGTTGGAAATTCCCTTTCCAACGAATTTTCCAAAATTTTCGTTGGAAATTTTCGTTGGAAAAAGCGTGTTTTTTTTGTAGTGAATAGGCTCACATAATAGCATTTGCATTAAATCAATGGCGAATGGACTTAGTTAAAAGCCCACGAATATAAATTTTCGCCAACCTCGTTCATTATCATGGGTGGAATTTTCGCACGTGAGATATGAAGAATTTTCGGAATATATGCATGATTTTCAGTCAATATATTTTTGGCTGGGCATTTGTGCAAAAATATCTTTCATGATTTCCTGAAGATGTCCACGATTTCATAGACTTTGATTTTCGGATATTTACGGAAATATGCAATATATCTTTCTCAAAACAAGAAAGAATATGCGGCCCGTAAGACCTCCTCGTGCTCATAATCGGAAAGAGAATATTTAAACTAGGTTGGGGGAGGTCTCGGTGAAAGAAATAAAAGGAAGAGCATAGGGGCCAGAGAAAGAGGGGATACACGGCCACAATTCTGAGAAAGAGGAAAACGTGAAGAGAGGGGCCATTCAAAGAAACACAAAGGGAAAAAGTCAGAGGAAGAGACAATCGAGTGAGAAAAGGGGCGTCGGAAAGGAAAAGGGAGGAACACACGTTCGGGGAGCTCTGATAATTCTGAGAATCTGAAAATCAGAATTTTCGGAGACGCAAGTGAATCACTTGAGAGAGAGAGAGAGAGAGAGAGTTGAGATTCCAAGAGGAAAAACTCATTGAAAATCGATCGTTGAGGCTTGTTAGTGGTCTTGGAGGTAATGGGCTGTTCTTCGTAGTCGTCGTCAGCGTTGGTGCTGGAAGAAACGCGCGGGATTTGCTCCACCCTCCCTTTGCTCCGCGACCAAAGATCTCGCGGTGAAAGGAAAACGCATTCAACACCTGTTCGTTGGATACAATTCCCCAATCGTTGACTATAATTGATGCCCTTTGTCGTTGATGTCATCACTGATTGCAGCTCCGACTCCATCCATTGACCAAGTGACTTTTGGGTTGGCTCTAGCAGCATCAAGTACTTGAAAAAGTCTCGACGAGCCCTCTGTCCAGTGATCATTCAACAACAACTACGAGCAGTGAACGTCCAGGAGGTCCAGCGAGTTCTTGAGCAGCCTCGACCCCTTTGTGACCAGAGCGTATAGCAGTATCCACGGCGACGTCCTCAGGCCAGCAGTATTCCGAGAAGTCAGTCCGCTGCGAGTTCGTCAAGTCAACCACTTGTCTTCATTGAACCAATCATTGGGACAAGTCCGGTTGCGCGCTGCTGTGATCGAGATTCTTAAGCGTTGTGCCCATTGGAAAGTTGTCGCCAAAGTAGAAAAAACAGAAATATTTTATGTGCAGGTGGTGATCCGTGGGTGAGGCAGCGAGGAAGTTCTGAAGGAGTGCATATTGAATCATTCACAATAAGAAGAACGCAAGTGTCCAGGACCGACAACATCAACAAACTCCAGTCAGCCCCGAGAATCTTTGGCGGTCCGCCGCTTGCTGCACGCCACCGCCGCAAGCTGCTGCCGATCCCGACGTCATACCACCATTCCCGACGTCGCGTCGCCGTTCCCGACGCGCCGCCGGTCACAATCCCGATCCGCTGCAAATTCAAAATTGGAAAGAAATCTGCAAATCAGGTAAATATCTTATCCCGATTTGGTTTGAATATTTTGTTGCCTAATTTGTACTTATTGATATCTAACTTTGCATATTTGAGTAATAATCATATTCCAATTAGGATTTTATTTCTTTTTTTTTTGAAATCTTGGATATCTATTACTTTTCAAATTTGGATAGAAATCAGAATTTTCAAAATCTCTTGAATATATTCAAAATATTTGAGATATCTGAATTTTTTCAAGATATGATCAATTAGGAAAATTTCCTAATCCGCAACCGCACACGTGGAAATAAATCTTTCTATAAGGTTTTAGATAGAGTTATTTTCATAGCAGGTATTTTGAATTTTAGGATCAATCTGTCAGGCTTCAGATTGAAACTTAATTCTAAAGATTTAGCAGTTATTTTTATTTTTTTTACTTGATTTTAATTTCGAATTTTGATAAAAAAAATGCCAAAAAATTACTCAAGAATAGGTTAATTTCTTTAGTTTAAAATTGCATGTTTAGATAATTGGCATTTTTAATTTCGAATTTCATTTAAAAAATACAAAAAAAATAATATGCCCGTCATTAGAAATAGGTCACGTCGTCGCATAACATATAGTTTGCATGTTAGGTTGCATTAATCGCATGTCAATTTTTGCACATAATTATATATAGGTTAGCTTTTATTTAAATAATTGAAAATAAAAAATTTCTGCACCATTGAACTCTAAGCTAGGATTTATCAAAATAGTCAAATTGAGTATTTTTCTTGAAATTGGTACCGAAAGGACGTTAGAGAATCTAGCGTAACCAAGTCCCCGAATCTATGATTTTTGGTTCGCAGAAATAAAATAGTACTCCCGCTATTTTATTTAGGTTTCTAATCAACCTACCTTAAATGATTAGTGGCGACTCTCATTGAAAATATTTGCATGCTCACAATTGGACCTAAGTTGCGATTTGGTAGAGTTTGGGAGAACTCGAGTTAGGTTAGTTAATTTAATTGATCTAGTAATCCATTAGCCTAAGATCGGAAAACACGATTTTTTAGGTCGCGATAGAGTCCTACCTAATATTTTCTCGCCATAAGGTCGGTTTTCCATTCCAAGTTGAGGAACGACTCCCTGCGGAAGCGATCACCCCTAATTCAAAGTGCTCTTTCATTCGGCTGAATAAAAGGAAACCGCCACTGTGTCTCTTTCATTCAAAGGAGTCCACTATGCCGCTTGAAAAAGACAAAGGATTAACTCTTTGTGCGGCAATTTTAGATAATTTTCTCCAACTGAATAGAAATCTTCACATTATTCTTATCCGAAGGGGAAAGCCATTAAGATTTATTTTCTTTTCAAATATATTCCTCAACTCGCAATATAATTTAATACTCCAAGTCATAAGCTGTGTTCGGAGTGCAACACGAGGCGAAGAAGGTAGAAATCAAGCTCATCAGTTGGCTTCCCAAAAAGCAAAGAGTCTATTGAGAGAGAAAGAGTATACAGGAGGAGCATTAGATGGCAAGTGTAAGAGCCCCAGCGAGAGTAGCCACTAATGTGGAGGGCGCGACCCCACTCATTGATCCCCGTAATTCGGCAGCTGTGACTGCCAGTCTGCCGCTTCAGCGAGCTAGAAACGCTACTTCACCAATGGTGGGTAGTCAACCTTGCGCAGCCAGACAGGTGTCTTCCTGAAATTCCAAAAAAAAAATATAAAAAAGATAAGTGAATGATCGCACAAGAAAATGCAAGAAACGAGAAGAAAAGAAAGTGTTCATGAGCAGGAAAAATAGTCATGATTCTTCCTTCATTTCTCTAACGAAATGACTACCAATGCTCACTTTGAGATTAGCAGCTAATAATTGGATGATGAGAGCAAATATCAGCAGATGAGTATGACCCACGGAAGCTGACCATATGATCCAATAGATTATAAAGAATTAGTAAAAGATTTCAGTATACATTATATGTTTATATAAATACGAACATATATATGATTGGTATTGTTTTTCTCGTATACATGATTCACTCCAGCTTGCAAATCAATTTCCATTGCAACATTGATTGTAGAACTGTGAATTCAACATGAACTCATTCAAACGCTACATGCATAGACGCGCACCCACATACTCAGAGGGAGAAATTTTACGGTTGCCAGGGTCAAGATATGTGAGAGAAATGAGGAAACCGGGGCCAACAAATAATATGGACTCCCTCCATCCATGTTTCTGAATAGCCACAAGGACAAATGCAATCATATCAAATGACTTGCTCAATTAGATTTGCAGAATGTTTAGATTAGGAAACTTCCACCTAGAAACAAGCTAATCTCGTAAGATTGTGATTGGTTTGGCCCATTAAAGGTTGGAGATCAAGGGACTTATTAAAGGTTATATTCCACAATTGTTTAAAAAAGAGGAGAGAGATAACCTGATTATGTGAGTCCTGTCAGTTTTACCAAGCGTGAAATTACAAGGATCAAAGAGTGGGGTGGTGCCCTCCAAATTAGTGGACACTATCATTGGGGCTCCTACACACTTACCATCTGATGCTCCTCTTGCATACTCTCTCTCTTTCCCCATACACTCTTTGCTTTTTGGGAACCAACTAGTGAGCTCGATTTATACCTGCTTCGCTTCGTGTTGCCCACCAAAATGTCCTTTTTGCTTTCTATTCCAATAGCTGCACCTAAACTTCAAGGGGGCAGTCAGCTCCATTTCCACCCTTGCTTTCCCCAGGATGAGGGACCCATTTGCTTTCGCATCTAGTCTAACTTCCTGCACTGTTCCTAGTGCACCGGTGCTCAGTTTGAGCATGACTGTTTGCCCTATTTGTTTTCTTTCAAGAAACCTTAGAAATGTTAAGACCGTGCCTCTAAATTTGATAATCTAATTCTCATGACGTGGCTTGTAGATACGTGAGGAGCCATATTTAACACCCAAATTAATGATAGTCCATCATGTCATTATGTATGCCAAGCTTTGTAAATCAGATCTTGATTTGCTGTAATTAGTGCTAATTTGAACAATTTGCTCACTTCCTGTGCATTTGGCGTTAAACTATCGGACTCCTATTGATAAATTGAAATTATTATTTCTAGTTGCTTAAAAGACTCTTCATTTGTCTTATCTCAACGTATTTCCCCCAAATCTAATTGCAACTCGCCAAATTCTAATTGTCAGTTGACTTCAATTAAAAGGAGCCTACGGATGTTGTAAGAAGTAAGAATTAAGTATAAATCCCCAGAGATAGATATGCAACCCATATTATATGATTTCATAGCTTACGTCATACTCATACACTTCTGCGACTCTAATCATAAAACCTTAGAGGTGGGTCTTGCACATATATGTCTTATTCATTTGTTTTTACCTTTAAGGTAACTTTGCATGATATTAATGGAATCAGCCTAATCCCTGAACTTATCTCCAGAGATATTTTTGAAGCCGTTCTATTCTCTATATTTGATCGATCACGTAACGGACCGTTCATGTCTCTTATTAGGATAGCAATCTATGCTAACAACCTTAGCTACATGCAAGTGACAATTCAATTCCGTGATTTTGCTCAGGGATAATAACACAAATAGTTCATGAACTTTGATCAAATGTGCAATTTGGTCCCTGAACTTTATGCCAATGTTCAATATGGTCCCTAAACTTTTAATTTATTTAATGTCATCCCTTAACTTTTGATACATGTTCAATTTAGTCCATGAGCTATATGAAAATGTTCAATATTATCTCTGAATTTGAATTAATGAAAATGGCTGCATTGAACATTTTCATATAGTTCAAGGACTGAATTGAACATGTACTAAAAGTTCACGGATAACATTGAACAAATTAAAAGTTCATGGATAACATTGAACAAATTAAAAGTTCAGGAACCACATTACACATAGGGTTAAAGTTCAGGGACTACATTGAACAAATTAAAAGTTCATGGATCGATTTGCACATTGGGTCAAAGTTCACGAACTATTTGTGTCATTTTTCCTTTTGCTAATATAAGCCTAGCTAACTATTTTGGTGACCAACTAAACTTTGTCCGTTGACTGTAGTCTAATTTTCTTCATCACCAATCCACATGGATTATCATCAACCGAAGATAATGAAGTAGATGCACTTAATTTGGCCATCATTTGCCACGCCCCAAACCCCATCGAGCTCGCGACATCCCGCTACAAGTCGAATTTGTTGCGACGTCCCAGGAACATCACCGACCCAACCCAAATATTAGAGCCACATGCGGAAGCGGATATAAAAACTACCGGACTAAAAGATGATGACAATAGAGTAGAACAACTGAACAGACAAACAATAACAATATTTCATATAATATTACTGCACCAAATATACAAACATTGTATTACAGACATAATTATCAAACTAACATCCGAAATCACCGTCATAACAAAAGATCAGGGTCTGGTTAACTTAACTTCCTTATGGGTCAACCCAATTGCACAACCCCTAAAATACTCTAGGGAAAACCTAAGGATCGCCTTCCGTTCTGCTCCTGATTCTTCGAGCTTGAGCCTCTAGACACTCACCCACAGTTCCACCGGGCACCAAAAGCGGTTCCTTGAACTTCTAAAAAGAGGAGGCGAACTTCCCGGGTCTAAGGTTGGGGGTCTGAAATTGTGGATTATACAACTATGAGATGAATCTCAGTAAGTGTATAACCTCAAACCCCACGTAGGCACTCACGTGCAGCCAGAAAGAACACGCATCTCACATAACGATCAATCAATCTAACAATCACACACGAACCTACTTGGAACCCATCATGCATGTTCCTGCACGCTAGACCACAATACAGCCAGCACCTTACAGCAAGGAATCACATATGCGCACATGCCTTAATTATAAGACAAAAATCACTTGAGCACGTCACATACCGTGCCTAGCCGTTTCTACCCCATAATCAAATATCACATCACGCGATACAAACACACTCGCACACTACTGACACCATGCGTCACTTTCTCAAACCTCGCACCTCAAGCCAATTTCTGCTCATTCTCAACTCTTCCACTACTACCGCGCCCGCATAAAACGTATCAGGCCAACGGTTTTCTAACCTCGTCAGGCATTGACACCCCGTTGGGCCGGTTATCGTCACCTCGTCAAGGACAGTATCGTCCCGCGTAAACGAACACGCCTCAGGACGGAATCCTACACACACTTCCCTTCTACCGCGCCCGCATAAAACGCATCAGGCCAACAATCTTCTGACCACGTCAAGTATCGTTACCTCGTCGGGCCAGGCATCGTCACCTCATCAGGGACGGTATCGTCCCGCGTAAACGTACACGCCTCAAGACGGATCCTTTCCAACTAATCCAACATTTCCGTATCCTCGTTCCACTCAAACCACACTTACACACGGCCAAACATACACACCTCACACACACATTTCACAATTTCACATTCTCGTCACACGAACACGCCACCCAATCACATTCTTGGCACGCGAATTTAATGCATATTCACACGACTACGCCCCTACACCTCACGGCCACATACACACAGTGTAGCACCACATCACATTTGGCCCAAGCACAATCCAAATTAGCCCCCAATCACAAATCACAGAACCACGTACACAATTCAATTCATAGCATCAGGGTAAATCTAGGCAGTTTACACAATGGCCGAAATCCATTTGAAATAAATAGCAAATCAATTCCAAAAATTTTGAAATTTCGATATGTTGTACAAAACATCTCGATGAACATTTTCCATGAAGAACTCGAAACCCAGTTCTAATCGTAAACACCTCGTTTTAACACTCAAAATTAGACGAAATTCGGTTCGTTCGGACAGCCCTTCAGGCCATCAAAATACAACTCATTCAATATCCAAATCATTTTGGAAAACCTTGAAATCTTTATATGTTATAGCCACAAATGTCCCCAACAATTTTTGTGAAGGAAGTATTTTGAAAATAGGCCTGAAAAAAATTTATAAAAATTCGAACAGACCCAAAGGTCGGGTGAACAGTAAATTGGGCAGTTTTATTTCGGTCCAAAGATGAACTTCCGAATGGCATCAAATGATTTTCAAAAATTCACAAATTAAAATATGTTATACTTCAAGATGTTGGAAACAACTTTCATGAAGAACACTTCTCTAAATTTGGCCCCCAAAATTCTCCACAAAAATAGCAAACCGGACGGGTACAATAGTTACAAATCTGAAAATTACACCAAATCACACGAATTCAAACCGTAATCATTCTGTATTGTCACGCCCCGTACCCCACTGGAACACAACATCCCGTCACGGTCGATTATGGTGCAACGCTCCCAGGAAGCGTCGCCGACCCACGTCCATACAGAGACCAAACACATGGAGAAGCAACGTATATAATTAATTATATACACCCATACAATATAATACATGAGACCAAGGTAGAACAACCAAGTAGCAGTCAAGCACCTCAAAAAAATATATACACTGGTATTACCAACAAAAACCTTTTTACAATGTTCATTACAACCAAAAGGAAACACCAACAACTGGTAATAACCAAACAGCCACTTCTTCACTCTGCTCCGTCTCCACCGGGGTGCACGCTCGACGACTACTGGATAAAATACGGTATTCCAAAAAGAGTTGGTGACCTCGGCATCCTACTGCTGGGGGCCTGAAAAGTTTCGGTTTACACAACCGTGAGACGAATCTCAGTGAGTTTAACCCCTAAACCTAGGCTAGGCTAACATGCAATCTCCTGACCGGAAAATAGATATTTAAATCACAAATCAACAATAACAAATCATTCTTAAACCCTGCAGGTTAGACAGATCAATATATAATAATCACAGTACATACGTGACACTCATAATCACATATATGCCAATCACATGCTTATGCACCGATTCTCACATTCTCGCATGCCAGTCTATGCATGTTCATGTATGCAAATGTCATGGACTTGACACGTGCAATTCCCGGCCCACTGGCCCACACTGGCGCACTGGCAAACTGGCACACTGCCCAATTTATTATTATTACAACTCGAGTCCTCAATTTTTCACGGCCCGATGCGCCTAGCCTGCTTCAAAGTGCATGAGGCGCAACACTGTTCTCCTTGCGAACCAGAGCCTGCTTCAAAGTGCATGAGGATGGTCGCCTTCCGGAAGTACCGGGCATCATCCTGCTTCAAAGTGCATGAGGACGATATTGACCCGAAGGTCACGACCCGTAAGTCCTTAGGTGATCACATAATTCATTATTATCTGGACCCAGCGTATAACGCTTCCGGGTAATTTAGGTGATCACACATTCATGGCAGGCACGCATTCTTGCATAATTTCACCACATGCCACACTCTAGGCATACATAATGCGTGTCCATGTTATGCAATGCAATGCACCATGAGTACCAATGAAATTCAATCATAACCAAGCACAAAGTACGTACAACCAATCAACCCGAACACACCCGGTAATTTTCTAATGGGCTCCTAAATTGATCAATTAATTCAATTTCTCATCCCAATAAATCCTCAATGATTTACCACAATTTTCCCGACAATAATATCTACCAGTCAATCCTCAATCCAGTCTCAAATACACACTGACACTATCTAATCCAGTCCAAAACGTACCGATAATACCTAAACCAGTCCAGAAAAACGCACTATTAGTCCTAATCCGGGTTTAGGAATTTTACTCACCTAATCAAGGGTCATGACGACGGGGAATGGCGGCCGACCACTGATGAACAGTGCAATCGGCGGCGGAATTCCTGAGCGGCGACGGCGTACGGACGGGGGAACAGTACCTGTGAACAGTACGGGTGAACAGTACTTCCCCCCATATGGAACTGTACGGACATGCGAGAACGGTGGCCGGAGACGTGCCGGTGACGACCGAGACGGTCCGTACTGTCGATGAACAGTAATCCGTACGCGCGTGAACAGTAAAATCCATACGGGACGCTGTACGGACTGGCTGGACGGCGACGTATGGAGATGCCAGACGTCCGGGTGGTGACGGAACGGCGATCGGAGCTCCGGCGTCACTATTTGCGGACCGGGAAAGAGAAATAAAGAGAGAAAATGCTGGTTTTGGTTCTATTTTAACTGAAACTGGTTCTGTGGTAGCTGAACAGAGGTGGGAATGGTTGCTGGTGGTGCTGGCTTGGCGGGGACAGCTTCGGCTGGTACTGTTCCGGCGTGAACAGTACCGAAAATTGCAGAAACACACCAAGACAGAACAGAAACGGAAGAGGAAGAAT
This sequence comes from Syzygium syzygioides, assembly GCA_031216285.1. Classification (NCBI taxonomy): domain Eukaryota; kingdom Viridiplantae; phylum Streptophyta; class Magnoliopsida; order Myrtales; family Myrtaceae; genus Syzygium; species Syzygium syzygioides. Next base: position 28,933,503 of record CM062247.1, read on the forward strand.
GGGAAAATGGGAAGAAAATTTCTGAAGAGGCTGGTCCGATCGTGGGAGTGGGAGAGGAGAGAGAAAGGGCAATCCAACTTAGTCAAAATAAATAATTAAGGGGTGCCAAGTGTCAAGATTTGGCAATATGACTAAAATACATCTAAATACATGGTTCCTATTCATCCTTATCTAAAAAGATAGGGGCAAAAGGGTCAAAAGTCCTCAAAAATTACAGCTGATAATTATCCATAATTATCCCAATTTTTTTTCAAAATTTTCGGACCAAAAATTAGCCTAGGGGCAAAATCGTCATTTTTCCGGTTCTGGGGCGAAATTTCAATTTTTGTACATACGTGTTCCATATATTCATGGTAGACATAATCCGATGTCAGAATCGCGAAATTCACTTTTTAAGCCCTCGAAAATCGACTGCGAAGTTCCGGGAATACAATAATATTATTTTTCTAATTTTTGTCGAAATTCCATTTTTTGTCCATAACGACTCCCGGTATGCGTGGCCACCCAAAAATAGTGTCGGCCTCGAAAAATAACCTCAAATGGCCTCAGAATTAAATACCGGCACCCACAGGGGCAAAATCGTAATTTTTCACCCCCGGACCGAAATTTCAATTTTTACCCATACTAACTCCAATTGTGTGTGGCCGACGTAACATGATATCAGATTTCCAAAAATAGTCTCTTAAGCCTTCAAAAATCGACATCGAAATCCAGGCCCAATTTCGTGAATAAAACCCGCTAAACTTTCAATTTCAGGGTCTCTCACTGACGGGCGGCTGTTTAAAAGTTACGCGTATCGATCTAGGGCTATCCGTGTCATAATGGTCTCGATCATTGAGAGAATGAGAAATTATTACTAGTTCCAGAGATCACGATCGTTCAATTCAGGTTCAGGACTGGTTGGCCACGTGTACTTTCGGTCTTGCAGAATCACCTGCGTCCCTATTATACATTGTTGGTCTTGGTCAAACTCAATCCATTACCCTTTCCTACGATCGGCCCACGTTGGCCCAGAATATTCCCTCAGCGTCTCTCGTGATCAGTGTCCGTTTTATGATAGGCTCCCCGGTCCACGTACCGTTTTCTAGTTAGCCATGCCCCATTGGTTAGTATCCCGAGAGTGATCAGCTCAGAGTGAGACTAACTAAAATGAAATGCGAATTAATATCAGTTTTATTGATCCCGGAAATTACATCAAAATTCAGGCTGTTACACGTATCATCACGGCCTTATCTGAACCTCCCAAACCTCATATTTTCAGTCTCCAAATCAGTCCACAACCACACGAACAACCAGCCACTATATCAGTCCAAAACAGCCATGAAAATCACCTAAATCGAACCCTAAACAAGTCTAGCAATACCCGAAGTCCTAGGTGTCGATTGGGGAAGTCACTTAGCTAAGAAAGGAGAGACGAACGAGCTGGATGGATGGCTGAAACGAGTGGAACGGCAGGAGCAGCAGCGCCGGCGGTGATGTGAGGAAACGAAGATGAAGAGAGCAAGAGAGAGAGAGAACACGAGAGAGTGAGGGGGAGGGAGTGACCGGCTGGAACAAGAATGGGAGGAGAGAGAGAGGTGTTTGACTAAGTGGGACCAACTTTTCCAAAATGCCCAAAATGTCCTTGAACACTTGGCCCACATTAATCCTTATCTAATAATTGAGGGGTATTTTGGTAATTCACTAGGCTGCATTATTAGGCTGATATTATCCATAAAATATCCCCAAAATAATTTTTCAAAAATTCGAAATTCTCAAAATTAGGCCTGGGGGCAAAATGGTCATTTTCCAGTCCCAGGTCGAAATTCCATTTTTCGACCGTACCGACCCCAAATGTGTGTAGCCAACATAATATGGCATCGGAATCGTGAAATTAGCTTCTTAAGTCCTCGAAAATCGACTAAAAGTCTTGAGAATAAAATAATATTATTTTTCACTTCTGAGCCAAAATTTCAATTTTTTGACTGTAACAACTCTAAATGTGCATAGCCATCCTAAAATGACATCGGCCGCAAAAAATAATCTCATACGGCCTCAAAATCAATGTCAGGGTTCAGATGGGCAAAATCGTAATTTTTCCGGTCCTGAACCGAAATTCATTTTTTTTGCAGAAATAGGTGGCCCCAAAGTTGGCCAAGTCAAAAACGTTATCGGCCGCTCAAAATTATCAATTTCAAAATTCTCGATTCCCGGGCCCGAATTCCAAGAAATGACTAGAATCGAACAATCGCGATTTTAGCTTATTTCTGGCTAACGGGTGGCTCATTGAGATTACGCGCTCTCGACCCGTGACCGACACTAAGTCAAATCACATTTAAGTTTACTCTACCAGGACGACCTCAATTGTCATATAATTGTGAGGGTCTGTCGCTAGTTCCCTTCGGACACGATTAATCAAACAGACCGGTCTCGGTTGGCTCAAAATATTCTCTCGTCAATCCATATGGTTGAAGATCGAACCCAGGTCGAGTTCTTTGGTTGTGCGAACTCAATCCTGTAATAGCCCTACCCCTAAGGTTAGCATCTCGAGAATGCGCAGGTCCCGGGTGAGATTTCACTATAGTGCATTGGTCAAATTCATTTCTTAAATCCCGAGAAAATGATCGAAAATTCAAACTGTTACATCATTAGTTGTTTTTCAAGTAGGAAATGATGGACGAATGTGTGTGATTCGATTGCAAGATTCAACGGTGTCGGCATTGCTATTAGTAGTCCTCTTGGAATAACATCTTGTAGGTAAAAACCAGATGCAAGATGATGAAATTGGGATTACTTTTCAAGGAAACTTTTTTGTCTGCTTTCATTCTAACAGCCTAATTACCATAGTTTTCTTTGGTAAGACGAGAGTATTGAAGAGGAAGCTAAGAGTTTGTTGAGGCCATGATCACAAACCGTATGCTCTAGTACCAATTAGATGGGAAAATTTGAAGGTGAAACACTCACGACTTACACAAATCAAGAAAGTAAAGGAGATGAATAGGTTTTTAATTTATTTCGCCTAATTTCACCTTATCAGAAACTATCACAAATCTTGCCTTTAAATAAGCTTGTTACATGACTCTTTAATGACTCATAAATATATCTGTCATTCTAAGGAGATAGAATCTTGGGAATTTACAAAACATTAATTAGACATAGAAACATGAATAGTCACATAGAAACACAATAGACTCTCTAAAATAATACTACAATAAAAAAAAAACTCTTTTCAATGTGCGCACCAATCTTGAGGGCCGAACATACATCAACATCAAACTTGTAAATCGACAATCAAGTAGCCGATTGACAACCATTACAATCAACAACTTGTTTAGAGTATTGATAACATCTATGCATAATCAGCAACTTCCTCCAAAATGAATTTGATTTAATTACTAATAGAATATAAAACACTTGGACCACAAGATAACATTATAACTAAGAGTAAGATTCTTCTATTTTTGTCCAAAATACATGTGTTTACAGAATGTGTTAGGTAGATCTAGCTCGACAAATTATGCCATTGCATTGCTAGCTTCAGGACAAAGCTCCACAATCACAGGAACCTATGCAGGCCAATACATCATGCAGGTTGGTAGTTAAGAAATTTCAAGTAATTTGCTGTTTAAAGTGAATAGGTTCCTGTGATTGTGGAGCTTTGTCCTGAAGCTAGCAATGTAATGGCATAAATCGTCGAGCTAGGTCTACCCAACACATTCTGTAAACACATGTATTTCGGACAAATACGATGGTCTTATTCTCAGTTGTAATGCTATCTTGTGGTCCAACTGTTTTATATTCAATGTTAGAAACTGAAACCTTAAGGAGGAACGAAGAAGAATTGAGAGTTAAGTTGTTGCATCGATTTGCACTCTCTCTTGAAATATGGTCGCTTGAGCATATAGTGCCAGACACGGACACAATGACAACGTTGATCAAGAATGCCATGAATAATGCGAAACCACTTTCTATGAGGAAAGATCGGCGGGCATCCTGCATAGATCAATGAGATAAAATAAAAGTGCACATTTTTTTTTGGATAAGTGAAAAAAAAGTGCATGTTTTAAAGCTTTGACAAGAAACGTTTTCCTAAAAACATGAATGTATCACGTAAAGGAGGGATATTTTCATGTTGCTTAATTAACAAAAAGCATGTCCGGAGAAATTCAACGCGTGAAATTGCTATATTGTATGTTTTACCGAACATAATTAGTGAAAACACAAATTACGATAATCCAATGCACATTCTGCCGTCTAAACAATGGCCTTGCTTTTTTAACAAGCTTTTTGAACGTGGAATAAGATTTTCACCAAAGAAAACTTCAGACAGACAAAGAAAATCGAAGTCGAAGTTAGGATTTTCGTACGTTGATGCCTCGGACCGATCTGGGAACTTTCCTGGACAAGACCAAAGCAGAATGGAGGAACAGGTGGAGCCTGCTGACAAACAATATGACTCTTTAATCTAAAAATGGCACAAGTGATTTCATGTATATCTAATGAAATAGACAGGTCAGATTTCGTATAAAGTGATATCATATGACTTCACGAGTGCGCCGAGCAAGGCAATGGCATCGCCGGTGGCGCCATTCCCAGAGAGCATGGGGATGAACATCCCCTTCAGGACCTCTAAGGCGGAAGGCTTCACATAGCTCAGTATGAGGTCGCAGCCTCAAACTGGAGGTCCCAAACTTTAGACGACCTCCAATCTAATAACGCTTGGCGTTGTGTCTACACTCTGCCTCTACATTGAGAGAGAGAGAGAGAGAGAGAGAGAGAGAGAGAGAGAGAGAGAGAGGACAAACGCGAGGAAGGTGGTGATAGGGACTCATTGATGGATCGATTGTGCGAGGAAGCGATGCATAGTGCCTAGGTGCTGCAAAGAGTAAATGCATAGACAGAGTAGACAAATGTTTGGAGAGTAGGTTTTGTGTGTGATCTTCATCAATGTGGAGTATTTTGGTAAATTTGGGGGGTGAAAGGTTGACCGGAGAGGATCCTAATCATCTATGTATTTTCGGGGTCTTGGATCTATACACAAGGCATGCATGGGGACATGCAGGAATAATTTACGAGTAAATCAGAAATGAAAAAGTTTGATATGTCTTTGCCATCACAGGTTTTGTGTTGTATCTACTCGACAAGACATCCGTTGTCACCAATTTTTTTTTAAATCTCCGTTTGGTGTTTCATTTACTTAATCCATTCAAATGAGGGTAGTTGTGAAATGACTAAATGAGACAGTGTAGGTAGAGGGTCATTGTCCCTTACCCATATTCTGTTGATGTGTTTTGTTTTGTAAAAGCCAGTCTAAATGGATTTGGTGAGTGATTGTGCTTATTAGATTTGTGTAACGTGACGCCTATGTTTTTCCATTTTTTTTATTGAATTACACACAAGACGAACGTTTAACAGAATTTCTTTACCAAAAAAAAAACGTTTAACAGAATTTCATAACACCAAGTGCTTTATTTATTTATTTTACCTATTAAAGCAAACAGTTTTGCTTTAATAGTTTCAACTTTCATTTCCTATCTTAACCCTATCCTCGATATTAGTAGAAAGAGGAGCATAAAGAGTGCGAACTCAATATGTTTAGTTGAAAAAGACGAGCGAATGATCACCTACAAGAAAATGCAAGAAACGAGAAGAAGAGAGAGTGTTCATGAACAAAAAAAAGTGGGTCATAATTCCTCCCTAATTTCTCTAACGAAATGACTATCGATGCTCACTTTGAGATCACCAGCTAGTTATTGGATGCTGAGAGAAAATATCAAGCCGATGAGTATGACCCACGGACGTTGACTATATGATCTAATAAATTATAAAGAATTAGCATAAGATTTAATTATACATTATATATTTGTATAAGTACGAACGTATATATGATGGGTATTGTTTTTCTCGTATACATGATTTGCTATGGCTTGCAGATCAATTTCTATTGCAACATTGATTGTAGAACTATGAATTCAACATGAACTCATTCAAACGCTACATGCATGCATGTACGTGAACCCACATACTCAAAGCGGGAAATTTTATGATTGCCGGGGTCAAGATATGTGAGAGAAAGGAGGAAACCTGGTCCAAAAAATGATATGGACTCTCTCCATCCATGTTTTTGATTAACCACAAGGACAAATGCAATCACATCAAAAATTCACATTGCAATTAGATCAAATGATTTTCTCAAATAGATATGCAAAATGTTTAGATTAGGAAACCTCCACCTAGAAACAAGCTAGTCCCGTAAGATTGTGATTAGTTTGGCCCATTAAAAATTGGAGATCGAGGGACTTATTGAAGGTTATATTCCACAAATGCAAGAAAAAAAAGAAGAGAGAGAACCTGATCGTGTGAGTCATGTTAATCAGTTTTCCCAAGTGTGAAATTACGGGGATCAAAGCGTGGGGGGTGTCATCCACATTAATGGCCATTATCGTTGGGGCTCCTTCACACTTGCCATCTATACTCTCCTGCATACTCTCTCTCTCTCCCGATACACCCTTTGCTTTTTAAGAATCAACTAGTATGCTTGATTTATACCTGCTTCGCTTCGTGTTGCCCTCCAAAACGTCCTTTTTGCTTTCTATTCAAATATCCGCACCTGACTTCAAGGGGGCGGCCAGCTCCATCTCGACCCTTGCTTTCCCCAAAATGAGGGACCCATTTCCTTTCGCATCCAGTCTAACTTCCTGCACTGTTCCAACTGCACCGGTGCTCACTTTGAGTATGACTGTTCGCCCTCTTTGTTTTATTTCGAGAAGCCTTAGATATGTTAAGACATGACGCGGAATTTATTAGTGATGCGTTTCTGGACTGATTGGACAAACAGAAGTCCAAACGAAAAGCGAAACAGTGATACAATTAGATGGTTTTCCTATTATTTTAGTATTTTTTTAATGAGTTAATTTTAAGGGTCGTTTTTGTGATTTTTGCTATTTGATGCTTATTAACTTTCCTATTATGATTAGATTTCTTATTATGAATAAGTTTCCAATTCAGATTAGATAACTTTTCTATTATGATTAGATTTCCAATTTAGATTTGTCACGCCCCGAACCCCATCGAGCTCGTGATATCCCTCTTCAGTCGAATTAGTGCGACATCCTAGGAAACGTCGCCGATCCAAATGAACCCATTAGAGTTTAATCGCGGCGGAAACAACAAACACCCAAACAATGATTTACCAGGAGTATAAGAGAGAATAAATTGCCAAACCACCAAATCATATACTATACCTCGATTTAAGTACAAGATCCATTTACAATATAAACTTATGCCACAACCGTCATTTAAAAACCACAAAGTAAAATATGCACATTGAACTACTAAACTGCAAACCACCAAAATCACAAAAAGATTAGTAGCCTGGGTAAGCACTACACCAAAAATGGGATACTTTCAAACTCTTCCTCAGCTCCAAAACTAATCCCTACGCCCTCTAGATGGTGTCCACTCTGACTCACTCTCTTCAGAATCCTCATTCGAATCCTCATCAGACGCATGCTCATCCAACGACTCCGAATCGGCCTCAATCTCGATTGGGTATTCTACAACATCATGATCAATGTGCATAATAATCCCAAAACGCTGCGGCGGCGGGGGAGGCAGAAGGTTTATGGCTCAGACGAGTGCTCTGAAATGGTTTGGTTGATACAATCATGAGACACTTCTCAATAAGCTGACAGCCTAAACTCCACTTAAGCTACCACGTATCCCCAGATGAAACATGCATAACGCAAACAATCAATCGTACTAACAATCACATACGATCCTACCTGGGATCCATCATGCACATCCCTGCATGTCAGACAATAATACAACCAATTCATCTATATCCATACTTATCTAGCACCATATCACGCAAGGCAAACTACACTCGCACATTAACTCACGTCATGTGTCAACTTTCACAAGTCTCACGCTTCAAATCGAGTCTAGCTCACTCTCAACTTTCTATCTCTACCATACTCGCGTAAAACACATCAGGCTAATGGTCTTCTGACCTTGTTAGGTATCGTCACTCTGTCGGGCCGAGCATCGTCACCTCATCAAGGACGGTATCGTCTCGCGTAACACGTCTCAGGACGGAACCTAAATTCTCAACTTTCCTTCTCTACCGCGCCCGCGTAAAACGCATCAGGCTAACGGTCTTCTGACCTTGTCAGGCATTGTCACCCCATTGAGCCGGGCCGGGCATCATCACCTCGTCAGGGATGACATCGTCCCGCGTAACACACCTCAAGACGAACCTACCCCGCGTAAACGAACACGCCTCAAGGTACCACTTTTCCAACCATTCAAATCATCTCGTACCACTGTACCACACGAGCCACACGGCCACACATATCACACAACCACACAATCACATGCCCCACATACATTTCACCATCACACAATCACTCCACACAGTCACACATACTCGAACATTAATCAAATACACCCAATACAAACATTTCAATTCAGCCTCTAGAACATACAAACACACATTTAGACATCAATTCTCGTTACGAGGACAGCAACTATTCAACCTCGACACCCCCACCATTCCGCTCATAAAAATGAACATCCATGGAATCAGGGTAAATCTAGGTAGTTTACACAGTGACCGAAATCCCATAAAAATAACTAGTAAACGAACTCTAAAAATTCTAAATTTTGGATATATCATAAAAAAAAACATCTTGATAAACATTTCTTATGAGGAACACGAAATCTGGTTCAATCCGCAACCATGCCTTTTTGTCCCTCGAAATCATACCAGAATCAGTTCGCTTTAATAGACTGTTTTGTCCTCAAAATACATTTCTTTCAACATACAAATAACCTTGAAAAGCTTTGAAATTTTTATATGTCATAGAAAAGAAAGTCGCCAACCACTTTGGTGAAGGAAGTTTATTGAAAATAGATCTAAAAAATTTTATAAAAATTCGGTAAGACAAGAAGGTTGGGATGAATAGTGTTTCATGCAGTTTTAATATGTTCTGAAAATGGGTTTTCGTGCGACCCAAATAGACTCCAAAAATTCCAAACTTCAATGATCCGAATCTTTGTTGATACCCACCGAACTTCAGCCCCCATAATTCATTCCACAAGGTTCAAACTACCATGCCACAACCATCATATAACATACCATTTTCACCATAAAAACTATAGCACAACGATCATGGCATTACACGGCAATTTCACGCAATTAATTGCCAAATCAAACTATCCAATCTACGCGTCAAATAGAAAATCACAACATCTAATCCAGCCAAACACAACCCTTATTTGGCCTCTATTTTATCACAAAAATACCACAATTTCATCCCTACAGCCCCTCATCCAAATCAGCCCCTAAAACCGACTAAACCGTGGCTAAACTAGTCCGTTAATATCCGATATCTTAACTAGGGTTTAGATTGTAACTTACTAGACTCTAGATTAACTCGGCTAGAGCGGAAAAATAGGTGGTGATTGACGGTCCATGTGGCAGTGGCGATCGGCGCGGCGGCTTGGTGGCGATCGACAGCGACGGCTCCGGCGTGGTCCTCAAGCCGAACAAGGGAGAGGGAGACAAGATGGAGAGGGTGAAAGGATCGATGAGGCTAGGCGGCGCATGGGCGACAACACGGCGGTGGCGGCTTGCTTCGGCGGTGATCTTCACGGCCGAGCAAAGGGGAAGATGGTTCGGTGAGGGAGAGAGGAGAGGAGGGGGAGCGTTGGCTTGGAGGGGAAGAAATGAGGAGAGAGAGATATTGGTCTTAAATAGACTTTAACTAACTTTTTCCAAAATGCCCATTTTGCCCCTCTCTCACTTGGTCCACATTAATCCAAGCCAAGATATCCAAGGGCATTTTAGTCTTTCAATCCTTGAATTATTGGACTGATACTTATCCACTTAATTTCCCAAAATAATTTTTCAATAATTCCCCCTAAAATTCGGAATACTCAAAATAGGCCTAGGGGCAAAATCGTCATTTTTCGATTTCGGGCCGAATTTTCATTTTTCGACAGTAACGACCCCAAATATTATTGGCCACACTAAAATGACATTGTCTTCACAAAATAGTTGCACATGACCCCAAAAATCGACATCCAAGTCCGGATCAACTTTCGTGATCAAAATTGCTCAATTTCAATTTTAGGGTATTTCACTAACAAGCGGCTGTTTAGGGATTACGCATATTGACCTAGGGTTACTCGAGTCGTGATGGTCTCGATTATCGAGAAAACACGAGGAATTATCGCTAGTTCCAGAGATCGCAATCGTTTGGATTTAGTTCGGGGTTTGTTCGCCACGCGTACTTTCAGTCGTGCAGAATCACCCACAATTCGATCGCACGTCATTGTCCAAACTAAGTCCATCACCTTCCTAGGATCGGCCCACATTGACCAAAAATATTTCCTCGTCGTTTCTCGGAATCGGTGCTCGATTCGCGATCGGGTCCCTGGTCCACGTACCATTTTCCTAATTAGCCATTCCCTACTGGTTAGTATCCCGTGAAGCATCCGTTCCGAGCAAGACTCACAAAATTAATTGAGGAATAATATTAATATCATTGGTCCTGGAAATGGGTCGAAATTCGAGATGTTACAAGATTAGGTAACTTTCCTATTATGATTAGGTTTCTTATTGTAATTAGGTTTAACCCCTATAAAAGGGTGTTTAGGGTTTGTTTTGAAGACAGACCATTATAATCAATATTGAATTTTGAGATTTTTCTCTCTAAGCAAGGCTTTGCTTAAATTATTCGCGAAACGCTGCGTCAAGACAGGTCTTTAAATTAATTAATTTAATTCTCGTGACGTGCCTTGTAGATTCGTGAGGAGCCATATTTAACACCCAAATTAATGCCAGTCTGTCGTGTCATTATGTATGCCAAGCTTTGTAAATCAGATCTTGCTTTGCTGTAATTAGCTCTAATTTGAATGATTTGCTCACTTCATGTCCATTTGGCGTTAACTCCGATTTATCTTCTAGTCGCTTAATCACGAGACTCTTCATTCGTCTTATCTCTACTTAATTTCCCCAAATTTAATTGCAACTTGTCGAATTCTAATTGCCAGTTGATTTCAATTAAAAGGAGCCTTCGCATGTTGAAAGAAGTAAGAATTGAGTATAAATCCTCGGAGATAGATATGCAACCTTAGAGGTGGGTCATACTTATGTCATAGCTTATGTCATACTCCTACACTTTTGTGACTACCTTAGAGGTGGGCCTTGCAACCTTAGATAGATATATGATTTCATAGCTTATGTCATACTCCTACACTGTTGTGAATACCTTAGAGGTGGGTCTTGCACATATGTCTTATTCGTTTGTTTTTACCATTAAGGTAACTTTGCATGATATTAATGGAATCAACCTAAGCCCCCAACTTATCTCCAGAGATATTTTGGAAGCCATTACGTTCTCTATATTTGATCGATCACGTAATGGATCGTCCATGTCTCTTGTCAGAATATATAGCAGTCTAACAACCTTAACTACATGCAAGTGACGATTCCATTCCATGACTTTACTTATATAAGCCTGGCTAATTATATTGGTGACCGACTAAACTTTGTTTGTCGACTATAGACTATAGTCTACTTCTCATCTTCACCAATCCACATGGATCGTCATCAACCAAAGATAATGAAGTAGATGCACTTAATTAGGCCATCGTTAGTTGTTTTTCAAGTATGGAATGACAGATAAATGTGTGTGATTAGATTGAACGATTCAACGGAGTCAGCATTGCTATTAGTAGTGCTCTTGGAATAACATCTTGTAGGTAAAAGCCAGATGCAAGACGATGAAATTGGGATTACTTTTCACAATACAGCTGTGAAAGCATATAATTGAAGCCTATGTCTGCCTGGTTTTGTGAACATTCAAAGCCAAAGTGAAATGCACATTGGATTGTCTCACCATATGGGGAACCACGACCAGTCATGCTCCAACACCCTTCTCTTTATCTACTCCATCGAACCAAAGCAGAGCTTCAATGGAATATGTCCTTTCGCTTTCTATCTTGATATCTGCACCAAAATTCTGGGAGATGCATCTAACGTTCGCCCTCTTTGTTTTCTTTCGAGGAACGTTAGATCTGTTAAGACGGGTCTCTAAATTTCACAATCCAATTCTTGCAACAGGCTGTAACATGCCTTGTAGATAAGTAAAAAGCCATATTTAGCACCCAATTAATGACGGTCTATTATTTCATTAAGCATGCCAAGCTTCGTAAATTGACACATGGTATACTGAAGCAAACCTACGTTCTGTATAGCAATTGATTGCATTTAGCAACAACTATCAATCCACCTACTGAGTTTCCTCATTATATAGTCCTCTTGTGAGATTTTTATTCTTGTATTTGGAAAAAAGTTAGTGTCCCGGCAATATGAATCGAATGCGGGAGATAAAGGCATGCATGGTTAGAAATTAGAATGACAGTGAAAGTGGCAATAATCACTGAGCTTAGATTTAAGATGGAGATGACCATCAAGTGAATTTTATAGAAGTAAGGCATGCATCAGCTAAATCTTTCATCAACTAAACAATGAAGTGTCCAAAGGTCATGTTGGGGAGTTGAGCGTAGGTGGGGCTCCTGCTATTTATGTTGAATTTAAATTTAAAAAAAAAAGAGAGAGAAACTAAGAAGTTGAAGAATGATTATAATTAATTTGTTTAGCAAGGCTTATTCTCATGCGGGATCCCATGTTTTAGGAGTTTAAATGGGGATAATCAATGCCACAAACTAGTCTGATTTAATTTAGAGATACAAGCCAAGTATCTGAAATCCTCAGAAGCTCAGAGAAGATCATGCGGACATCTTTAATTTGATGAGGAGTATCTAGAGAAGCTCTCCATTCTGCAATGTCTATATAACCAATGTTCATTCTTTCCATCTCATCCTTTCATTTGGGTGGTGGGAGCGTGATTGGGGAAGTCAATGCAACTGCAGATCCATTATTTTATCAACAATGCTTTCGAAAATAAACAAATATCTACAATACCACTTGCCAATGTCATCTGATCATGTAACCGCATGACTTTTTTCTCTCCCCCATTTCCCATAACACCTCACAGCATAGTTAGAGGAAGAACTACAGCCATTTGCACACTCTCGTTTAAACTCCCGGTCCTCGTAACTATAGAGACGCGAAACCGTTAAACTAATTAAGATCCAAATGGACACCCAAGCAGAATAGATATTCGAAGAAGAATGGTAACTTTATCTGGGTCATCCAAGTGAGGTTACAATCCAGCTGTGAAGCATATAATTGAAGCCTATGTCTACCTGGTTTTGTGAACATTCAAAGCCAAAGTGAAAGGCCTATTGGATTGTCTCACCATATGGGGAAACCACGACTAGTCACTCTCCAATACCCTTATCTTTATCTGCTCCATCGAGCCAAAGCAGAGCTTCAAGGGAATATGTCCTTTTGCTTGCTATCTTGATATCCGCACCAAATTATGGGAGATGTATCCGACGTTCGCCCTCTATGTTCTCTTTCGAGGATAGTTAGATATATTAAGACGGGTCTCATAATTTGACAATCCAATTCTCGCAATGGGCTGTAACGAGGCTGGTCTATCATGACATTAAGCATGACAGACTTTGTAAATCAATCTAGATATTTACCCGATTTCATTCCTTTTCTAGTGGTTGACTTAATCCAAACCTAAGGCAAAAAAAAAAAGTCTTAATCCATACCTAACCACTGTGCCAAATTTTCCAGATATGACCAAGAAAAAACGAGCCCGATTTCAGGGCTCGACGCCTCATTGATTGCGATTAGTTTTGCCCCTTTCTTTTGTCAAACAACTACCATCACGACTTAGTTTATTTCTTTGCTGGAGTTAGACTCATAATCTGTTCTGCTATCCATGTGTGCTTCTATCAGAATTCAGCCGGCTCTGTATGACGGTTTACTCGGAGCAAAACTTTGCACTATGAGTCCAAACACTCGAAATTGAAATTAAGGTGTTCTTTTTTCTTTTTGCAAATAAACAATCCAAAATATCTATAATTGGGGGGGGGGGGGGGGGGGGGGGGGGTTGAACCTTATAAGCTGTAATTAGCTCTAATTCGAACATTTTCTCACTTCATGAGCGTTTGGGATTGAACTATTGGACTCCGATCGATAACTTGGAATTATATTTCTAGTCGCTTAATCATAAGACTCTCCATCCATCTTATCTCTACTTATTTTTCCCTAATCTAATTGCAACTTGCCGAATTGTATTGCCAGTTGACTTCAATTAAAAGGAGCGTACGGATGCTGAAAGAAGTAAGAATTCACTATAAATCCTCAGAGATAGATATACAACCCATATTATATGATTTCATAGCACACGTCATACTCATACACTGTCGCGACTCTAATAATTAAACCTTAGAGGTGGGTCTTGCACATGTATGTCTTATCCATCTGTTTTTATCTTTAAGTTTACATTGCATGATATTAATAAATAAACCTAATACCCGAACTTATCTCCAGAGATAGTTTCGAAGCCATTTGGTTCTTCATATTTGGTCGATCACGTAATGGACCGTTCATGTCTCTTATCAAAATATATAGCACTCTATGCTAACAATAACAACCTTAGCTACATGCAAGTGACGATTCCGTACCATGATTTTGCTAATATAAGCCCGGCTAATTATTTTGGCGACCGACTAAACTTTGTACGTCGACTATAGTTTACTTCTCATCTTCACCAATCCACATGAATCGTCATCAACAAAAGATAATTAGGTAGATGCACTTAATTAGGCCATCATTAGTTGTTTTTCAAGTATGGAATGACGGACGGACGTCTGTGATTAGATTGCATGATTCAATGGTGACGGCATTGCTATTACTTAGGTTATCTTTTACTTTTCCTTTGAAATCGTGGGTTATCTTTCATTGTTAGTATGTTTACCTTGTCATCTAATCAAGAAGAAGAAATTAATTTAAGAAGCATTTTACTTGATTGAGTCTTCGTGTCTAGAACATCAGCCGAACGCACGTAAACACCGTAGCTTCTGCTATACATTGAGATTTTCTTGGCCAGACATACAGCAATTTATCCTGAATTTGATCAAAACTGTCTTTGACGTGACATAAGCTTGTTCCCTCATATCCTCTTAAGAAATGTAAAGTCATATGCTCCTATGAAAACGACAGAATTGCAAGGATGGTAACAAGTGTGTACCGACTCAGCATTTCACATTATTCTAGTACAGAGTTTACCATACCCTTTCGGTGACGGAGTGTATATCAATTATGCGCCCTCGAATGTTAGTATATCCTAGGTATCCAATTTTTTCGGACTACTTATGTTCGCATCATCATGTCGACTGTCCTCGAGGTCAACTCATAATCTATTTTTTCGAACTGCTATTGGACATCGCATATGTTGACATTCCTCGAGTTCAACTCATTGTCTAATTATTTACAGCTAGTATTCAATCAATACATGTTATACGAAAGCAAAAGTATTTTCTTCATTGCAATTGATTGCATTTAGCGACTTTTATTACATAGCCTCTCACGAGTTTTTTTTTATCGGATAATTCTTTTTCGGTTTTATGACACTGCCCTAAACAGGGCTAATTCTCATGCTAGATTCCATTGTTTAAGGGTTAAAATGGGGATGATCATCGGCACAAACTAGTCTGGGATAGAGACAATAAGGCATAGGAGAGAAGTAAAAGCCAAGTATCTGAACATCCTCAGAAGCTCAGAAAGATCATCCTGACATCTTTAATTTGAGGAGAAGTATCTGTCGCGACCTCTCCGAACTGGCCCTGCCGACTATGAGGTTTGGCTAATGGATTACTAAGTTAAACCTAGCTTGAGCTCTCCCAAGCCCATACCAATTCGCGACTTAGATTTAAATTATTAACATGCAAATCAATTTCATTTAGGAGTCGTCACTAATCAATTTTTGGTGGGTCAATTAGACACCCAAGTGAAGTACGGGAGAAATGCTTCACTTCTACGAACCAGAAATTCAATGAGTACGGGGATTTGATTACACTAATTGACTAATTAGTGCCATTTCAGTACCTAATCTTGTTCAATTCACCGCCTAACATACTCATACTAACTGGGAGTCTCAAAAATTCATTCCTAACCAAGCTAAGAGAAGTAGCAATCAATATATACTTGAACCTAATGTGCATAATCAGTCATATGCGAGATTAAATTGAATGCGCAATTCAAAGTGTGCAAATCAAGCAACATGCAATAAAAAATGATACTAATCATGCAAAAAAGGGCAAGAAAAGCTAATTCCAAAGCCCAAATAACAATTTTTTGATTTTTATTTTTTGATTTTTTAAAATTTTAATTAATAAAATAAGAATTCCAGACCGGGTCTCTTGACCCGATCCGCCCGACTTCCTTACCCAGCTCTCCAACCAACCCGGGAACCTGTTTAGCAATTTCTTTTCTAATAATTTTTTTTCTCCTTTTCTTTTTCTTTTCTTATTTTTCTTTTTACTTTTTTCCTCCCCTTCCTGCATGCCTTCTGCCCATGCATGTGATCTTCTTCCCCAAACTTCTCTACTTCAATGGCCCTTCACCGACACCTGCCCATGCTTCATCGAGACTTCGCCGGGGCCCCCCATCATCGCCTGACGGCTCGGCTCACGCTGGCCACATTGACGACCGCCACCAGCTCTACACCATAGCCGCTGGCCAACGTGCCTACCAAACGGTCGATTGCAAAAACTCGATTTCCCGGCCCCCGAACTCGTAGCTGCGAGAGTAACATTAAAACTAAGCAACCAAACACACATGACATGGAATAGAAAATAACGAACTTTCGGGGGCGGCCTCGAGCCGTAGACATCACCGTTGACAAAAAGCTTTCCGGCGGGTGGGAGGTGCACAAGTGGCTGACTCGAATCAAGGAATTTGAGAAGTCTTTAAGCGAATCTTATGACTGAGAAGCAAGAACATAAACAAAACACTTTGCAGTGAATCAAAATATATTCTCCACCGAACTTCCATCGTCAGCCGCCATATCCTAGCACCATTGTCATCCATCAACTATTCAAGATTTCGCAAACTACTGTCACAACGTGACTGGACCAAACATGGCCTTTAAAGGAACTCGATAGAAAAATCGATTTGGACTCATTCAGGCTTGTTATGAGGCCTTTGCTTCACCGACCCACTTCATCGTGCATTCATGCGGTTCATGAAAAATACAAGGAAGAGGGTGGGACAGAAACACGAAACAGGGGATGCTTGGATTCGGACAAAATCGTAGATTAATGCCATGTGACTCCTACTGATAGGCATGCCAACATAAGAGGAAGGCATTTACAAAATCGGTTTAAACATTTCAGCAAACAGGTGGTGACCGCAGATTGAGAGGAAGATATTGACCTTTTTGTAAAACTCGAACTCAAGTCTGGACTCAAAGGGAATCATCACGAAACAACCGAAATCAAACATGAAAGCCAGCTCAAACTCAACGTGCATGTCGACCTAAAGAGATCGAGACTTGACTTCACGGTTCGACCAAAATGGCGCCAGGCAACGGGAGTTCACGGGAATGAGTTTTTACCGTTAAAATCCCTACCCAGCCCGGAGACGGTGGCTAGCAGGCGAGCTCGAGATGAATCGAACTATGGCCGACCGCCCCGCGAGGCCTCCGAGCCGAGATCCTCGGGAAAAGGGACTCGAGCCAACAAGAAACTCACCGAAGATGTGGGAATCGGCGGAGAGGAAATGCGAAGAAGGGTGCCAGCAAGAGGTTGTCGGACGGCGAGGATGGAGGTGATTGGTCGGGTAAGAGGTAGAACGAGTGCGTGAGGCCAGGAGAAAGAACCCCAAACTGTGTGTCCTTGTAGATAAAAAAAATGTCCTCCTCGAGCTCCTCACTCCTCTCTCTCTCTGAATCTCTCAGGAACTCTCTTCCCTTCTCTCTGTTCTCCCCTCCCTCTTTTTTAGATCTCTCGGTCTCACTCTTCTCTTCCGATGGCCCCGCCTTTTAACGCTGAGAGAAAGAGGAGTATCTCTTCCTCTTGGCTTTCCCCTTCCCCGGCGACACTTGACATTCCGTTTCCAGCTCTAAGGCCTTTTCGGTTAGAACGTCTTCTCCATTTGTGCTTATGCCAGCAGCCGCGTCTTCTTCTTGGGACCAAATCAAGTCCATCTTCGGCTAAAACGGTTGTAGATCTCTTGGGTTCTTGCGCCGTCAAGGTGCAGCGCTGCGCCACTGCTTCCCGCTTCTGGAATCGCAGCTTCGGTCTCCTCGTGTAGAGCACTCCTCTGTTTTGTCCGTCTCAACTTCTGGCTTTCGTCGTTCTGCTTCTGCTCCGCTTCCTCTGCTTCGTCTTTCTTTTCCCAGTTCAGCACATGGTGTAGGGTTGGAGAAGTGGGCCAGCGTTGACTAATTCAATGCTGGCCTCTCTCTCCCCCTTTTTTTTAAATTTAATTTAATTTAATTCTTTAATAATTAATTAATTTTTTTATGATAGTGGTGCTGCGCCGGCCAACATTGAATAATGCTAGTCCCCCGCTTTTTCGTTTTTTTTTTAATTTTAAATTTAATTTTTTAAAAAAAATTTTGAAACTAAACAAGAAAAGCGTATTCTAATATGCCTTATTAATGTAAATGCGCCTAAAGTCTATATGCCAATTAATTTAATGAAAATATTTTTGTTTAGGGGTTAAAAATTAATCCCTAATTTTCTATGCAATTAAACCTTATATGACTAGGCAAAATTTAGGTGTCAACAGTATCTAAGAGAAGCTCTGCATTTTGCAATGTCTATAGAACAAGTTATCATTCTTTCCCTTTAATCCTTTCATTTGGGTGGTGTGAGCGTGATTGGGGAAGTCAATGAAATGCCATTACTTTATCTACAATGCTTTTGAAAATAAACAAACGTCTACAATACCAAATGTCAATGCCATCTGATCATGTAGCTGCGTGACTTTTTTCTCTTCCGCATTTCTCATAAAACTTCACAGCATACTTAAAGGAAGAACTACAACCATATGGATACACTCGTTTAAATTCCTGCGCCTCATAAACGCATGACCTTTGAACTAATTAAGATCCGGATGGAAATCAAAGCACAATAGATATTTGAAGAAGAATCATAATCTCAACGGGGTTGATCAAGTGAGTTTACAATACTGATTTTTTTTTTAGGACGTAAACTAAAGCATATGATTGAAGCCTCCTATGTCTGCCTGGTTTTGAGAACATTCAAAGCCAAAGTGAAAAGCATATTGGATTGTCTCACCTTTGGGTGAAACCCGGACCAGTCATGCTTTAATCCCCTTCCCTTGATCTGCTCCAACGAACCGAACCGGAGCTTCGAGGGGACATTGTGTACCTGAGGACCCCCTGGATCTTCTGCCAAGAATTGGCTTAAGGCTTGTCACTTCACATC
This sequence comes from Syzygium syzygioides, assembly GCA_031216285.1. Lineage (NCBI taxonomy): Eukaryota > Viridiplantae > Streptophyta > Magnoliopsida > Myrtales > Myrtaceae > Syzygium > Syzygium syzygioides. Next base: position 28,952,871 of record CM062247.1, read on the forward strand.
TTTCTTTGTTTGTTGCCTTTGCCTAATCTTGGAGTTCATGTCCTATTTCATGATGTAACCGTTACGTGTTAATGGCTCAACATTAGTGCAAGTGTAACCGTTATGTGTTGATGGTTCGACATTAGTGCACGTGTAACTGTTATTTTCCCTTGTCTATAAATAGATGTGTTTTATGAGTTCAAAGCACAAATAGAGAAAGAATTCCTCAAAGTACTTCTAGAGTGTCTCTTGAGTTTTCTCATCAATAATATTCTTCAAGTGTGCCGGTTTCAATAAGTGTTCTATACAGTCCTGTTCGTATAGTGCTGATACAAACACGTTTGAAGTGTAGTATCATGGGAGGCATACTTTGTGAAGCTGCTTAGCACCATTGGCAAAAGCTAATCGCCTTAATGAGATTCGGCTAGCCGTACCTCACCTCCTCTTTTACTTTTATTATCACTTTCTCAAATTTATTCTGGTTACAACAAACAGTATCGCATAATTTGGTCTTCTATTTTTTTCAACATTTCATAGGTTACTTGTACTGTCATGCAGTGGCGGTGTAAATAAAGCACTGATCCTAAGTAGGCTTATATGCATTGAGGATAAAATTTGAAAGGAGTCGATTAACAATTTGAAGTTACAAAGGCATATTTACTAAATGATTTGACCAGTGGCTCTGATAAAAATAGCAGCAGCAAGAGATTTCCTTCCACTGATCTTGACTCTAGCTATGATTTTACTGATAGTTTATTTGATCACATCTAGAGTAAATAGTTCAACTTCATCATCTCTCTCTGTATGCATTTGGGGATAACTTCTTGAGGGTTAAGCGGTGTGATGCAAACTATTCCGAAAGACGAATGTCCGCCAGGTCCTCTCGATAAGGAAGTCGGTCCGGCGACTCGCCAGAGTTGCCATAGCCATGTTCGACAGCGGTTGATGTTGCGTGCTTAACAGGGTCATCGGTAAACGTCACGACGGTGTCTTTTCGGAAAGTTAAGTAGATCACTGCAATAATGTAGGCGGCCATGATTGGGAACACTAGGATTCCGATGAAAACGTTGCCAACTTTGGGAAGACTGTTGTGGATTAGCCAGTCGACAAAGCCCGTGCTGAGGTAGTAGATGTTGATTCCGATGAGTCCCGCTCCTAGTAACCACGAGATCACAATAATCTGCACCGACAGTCGCAAAAGATGCCGAAATAAAGGATTGTCATCTAGCTCATAATTCACTTGTTTTTCTGCATTACTTTCAGTTCTTCCATCTTTTTTAACAATTTACATATCACTTTAGGACTTCTGAAATAAAGAACCGAGTTTAACGTTCCATTGGGTAAAGATCAGAAGACAAACTTACGTAGATTGAGTTTTTGTAGGGTCCCATCTTTGTTTTACTGCTACTGAACTTAAGGAGTGGAATAAGAGCAAACGGAAGCTCAAATGATAGAATCATCTGAGAAACAGCATCAATTACATCATATAACAAATGGAATCAGAATAAAATGCACGCATATGGTCACCAGGAGACAGAGGAATCTGCATACCGACGCGATGATGATGAGCCTTCCGGCTCCTGAAGATCCGCCGATGATAGAGACAATAAGACTCGGTGTAATGGCAATGCATCGTGTGACTAGGTTCCGTTTCCATTGCTTCATTTTGAGTTCCAAGAATCCCTAAGCAATTAATCAACACAAGCAAAAAAAAAATCACAGTTGTTCAAGTGTTCACTTTAACAGCTAATTACATGAAATTTCTTAATTGCCAACCTGCATGATGTATTGGCCTGCATATGTTCCAGTGATTGTGGAGCTTTGTCCTGAAGCTAGCAATGCAATGGCGTAAACCGTCGAGCTAGATCTACCCAACACATTCTGTAAAAGCGTGCATTTAAGACGATAATAAGAGTCTCATACTTAGTTGTAATGTAATATTGTGGTCCAAGTGGTTCATAGTCCATGTTAGGAATTAGAACCTTAAGGAGGAATGCGGCGGAATTGAGAGTTAAATCGCCGCATCGACTAGCATTCTCACTCGAAAGATTGTCGCTCGAGCAGACAGTGCCAGACACAGACACAACGGCGACGTTGATCAAGAATGCCACGAATAATGCGAACCCACTTTCTATGAGGAAGTACCGGCAAGCGTCCTGCAAAGATTGATGAGACAAAATCAGAAGTGCGCGTTTTCTTTAGATAATTGAAAAAATAAAGTGCATGTTTGAAAGCGTTGACCCGAAATTTTTCCTAGAAACGTGAATTTATAACGAAAGAAAGGGAATTTTTTCATGTTGCTGTATTAACAGAAAGCCTGTCTGCAAAAATTGAATGTATGAAATTGCTATATTGTATGTTTTACCACGCATAATTAGCGAAAACACAACTGACGATAATCGAACGCACATCACGCTGTCTAAAGATTGGCCTTGCTTTTTGAACAAGGAATAAGATCTTCATTTAAGAAAACTTCGGACAGTAAAAGAAAATCGAAGACGAAGTTAGGAATTTCGTACGTTAATGCCTCGGACCGATCTCGGAACTTTCCTGGACAAGACCAAAGCAGAATGGAGGAACAGGTTGTGCCTGTTGACACGCAATAGAACTCTCGAATCCAAAAATGGCACAAGCAATTTCATGTATATCTAATGAAGTAGACGGTGTGAGATTTAGTGTAAAGTGATATCATACGGCATCACGAGTGCGCCAAACAAGGCGATGGCGTCGCCAATGGCGCCGTTCCCAGAGAGCTTGGGGATGAGCATCCCTGTCAGGACCTTCGAAGCAGGAGGCTTCACGTAGCTCAGTTCACCGAAAAAACACGCCGCCATTACGAATACCAATGTAGCTATCAGCATTTCCAGCTTTCGAACCTAACAAATGAACATGGAAATGACTTTTTTAGTGGATCGAAACTATCGGTGCCAGTGAACAACATTGAATTAAATGATGGCGAAACAAATTCGGTCATCGTCAAGTTAGTGTGACTATACTATAACTTGCATAGGTAATTGAAAGGAAGTTTAATATACATGTTCTCATTCTATTACTGGGATTTCAAGTAAGTATACCCCATATCTCTGCAGGCCAAGAAGCAATAGCGTGCTACAACCAGTGAGCAAAACTCCAGCCCACACTGGGATGTGGAACAGTATGTTAAGTGCGAAGGCTGTCCCAATCACTGCAAGCATTAATTTGGTTGGTTAATAAATCTAATTAACATAAGCTCACTGGACAAATGCGATGGTACGTAACTAAGTATGACTATCATACAACACATCCGATGAATTACTGAAGAGAGAAGTTTAGAACCATGTGAATGTGAAATCATTCGTAATTACGTATAACTATCATAATTCTTATGCTCAATGCGTGCCATCACTGCTGCCCACTAGGACTGCGGTCATTAGTCGTCTCCAAACAGGCCTCCGGCCACCACCACCATTGCCGCCTCCATATTCATCATTGAATCTCTACCATAATCACGATATGAGGTCGCGTCCTCAGATTGGAGGCCCCGAACTTTAGACGAACTCCAATCTACTAAAGCCTAGAATCGTGACTGCAATCTACTAAAGCCTTTTCATTGTGAGGTAGACCGGGAGATGTGGCCGATGGTGCGAGGTATGCTTGGTGCCTAGGTGCTGCAGAGAGGTTAGTGACTGTAAAATCACGGAAATAAGAGCAAATGATCAACCGTTGAGATTTGTTAAGACTTCGAATTGAGATATTTTCTAGGTAGAGGATTGTTGTCTGAAAAAACCCATTTTCTGTTCGTCATGCGTTTTGCCTTGTAAACGTTGGTCGATATGGATTTGGGGAGTGACTGTAATTAACAGATTTGTGTAATGTGACACCTATGTTTTTTTTTCTTTTTTTTTTTTCATTGAAGCACAAAAAGGACGAACATTTAACGAAATTGCAAGACACAAAATGCTTTATTTTTCTACTTATTAAAGTTAAACCATTTATTTTAGGGATAGCTGCACTCAAAGTCCTAAAATTTGTCATGCAAGTGCAATTAAGTACTAAAAATTTTAGATAGTGCAATCAAATCCCTCTATTAATTACGCTCAATTTGATTAATGAGAAATACTAGCATGACTTTCTTTTTATTACTTGTAGTGCCCACCAAGCGCTTCATTAGAAAAAGAAAAACTTGAAAATTTCAAATGAAAAAAGATAAAAAGGACAAAACATTTTTTTAAAAAAGAAAATTGAATAAAAGAAAAAGGGATAAGAATTAAAACATAAAAAGCTAAAAAAATATTTTAAAAAATAATACCGTCTAGTTGTTCTGCTTCGCCGACAAGGACTATCAAGCTTCACCAAGCGACTGGTGATCGAGGGCGAGGCGAGGACTTGGTAGCACTTCGTACGTCCCACGGTGGCAGCGATGGCGCACTTGGTATTCATTCTCAATTTATTTATTTTCATAGTGGGGATTTGGTGATTGATGCTGTCGCGTTGGTCTCTCATTTTTTGTTTTTTTTTTTGGGTCTATCCTATCTTTAACAGTCTCTCATCTTGGCTCGTACCATGACATGAGGGACACAGATTTTGGCCAACAAGGACCGCTTTAAGCATATCAATTTCAGAAAACTCCATTGACACTTGCGAGATGCAGATCCAAGCTGCAACTACTCCATCCTTAAGACTCTCCTCATCATCCACACTTTACAAACGAACCCCAAAGAAGAAAGGTCCTGGTAAACACATCTAAACTTACCCATCTCAAAATATATTCATCTTCCACCATTTCAGAACTTTTGTTGCGCTTATCTCTTTATTAAAATAAATTCTTGATAGATATTATATATATATGGGCCGCCCATGTTGGGTTAACCCGGCCCATGGTCCATTACACGTACCTAGCTTCATTGGGAGTTCAAATAGAAGATAAAGATGGAAGTTATCTTTTAAGAACGCGATTATGAAAAGACTTAGTATTCTTCTTCTTCACGTTACGGCTCCAGAGAATGATGCTCTACAGAAAAACACCCATTGGAACGCTCTCTCAAGGCGGCAAATTGATAGACATTTAATCTGTGGTAAAGAGATATGTTTGTTTACATGATATCCCTCACTTAATTGGTGATTTAAATATAGAATGGGCACGTTTTTCCGCGTTTTGTGAATTATTTTTGAGAATGTGTTTCCGACAGTTCCGAATATCATATGATATCTTAACCCTATCCTAAGATGTGGTCAAGCAAAACCCTATCCTAAGATTAGTAGAAAGAGAAAAGCATAAAGAGTGCGAACTCAATATGTGTAGATGAAAAAGTTGATGGAGATCCATGATAACTAAAGAATGGTTGAGAAAGGAAATGTAAGATATTGAACACGAATTCTACGATCCAGTATAATATAGGGCATGACCATTCGTTCTATAAATAATGGCACTAAGGGTGTGTTTGTTTGAGTAAAACAATTTTTTGCGAATTAGTTTTCTAAACTTTCACGCATTTGATTTGCTGAAATGATCAGTACAGTTAAAGAAAATATGCATGCTTAAAGTTAAAAAAATGAATTCCTTAACCCTAAAAGAAGAAAAAAAATTCCTAAAAAATGATTTCCCAGAAATATGCATCTAGTGTATGTTTGTTTCGTGAAATATTACATGATAAAAAAAAAACACTTTTCGGGGAATTCATAAATGATTAACGTTTATTTGTTTGGTGGTGTGCTGAAAATGATTTCCCCTACTCAAAACAAGGAATTCATTTTTCTAATTTTTAGTATGGGTCTTTTCGTTAACTTCAAATGTTTTTTTTGTTGATTGGCCATTTTCAACTAACCAAACACATAAAAGTTCAGAAAACTAATTTATGGAGAACTCAATGAAACAAACACTATCCTTACCAAAAAAAAAAATGAAACAAACACTATGAAATCAATCAAGATGAGAGAGAGAGAGAGAGAGAGAGAGAGAGAGAGAGAGAGAGAGAGATGCCTTCCGGTATATCGGCAGCTATGACGGCTGCTTCAGCCAGAAGCCATAAACAGTACTTCACCAATGGTGGGTACTCGACTTTACATAGCTCAGACAAGTGTTTCCCTGTAATTCCACAATATTTAAAAAAGACAAGTCAATGATCACATTCAAGAAAATGCAAGAGTGCTCATGAGTAGGAAAAATAGAGTATTAATTCCTTCTTCATCTCTTTAACCAAATAATTACCGGTGCTCACTCCGAGATTAGCAGCCAGTGACTGGATGATGAGAGCAAATACCAACCCGATGAGTATTATCCACAAAAGCTGACCGTGTGATCCAATAAATTGTAAAAAGTTAGCATAAAGATTAATGGATACATTATAGACTTGTACAAGTGTGAACATATATATTGTTTATCATTGCTCGCTTGTGTTACCTCATATCCATGATTTGCTCCAGCTTGCAGATCAGTTTCCACTGCAATATTGATTGTAGAACCATGAAGTCAACATGAACTCATTCAAACACCACGCACAAGCATGCACACGAACTCAGACATTCAGTGAGAGAGAGAGATTTTACGGTTTCCAGGGTCAAGATATGCGAGGGAAACGAGGAAACCGGGGCCCACAAATGATAATAAGTTTCTCCATCCAGGTTTCTGAATAACCAAAAGGGCAAATGCAATCAGATCAGAAACTTATATTGCAAGGTCAGTGGTCTTGCATATACTCTTAACTTTTTACACGCACTTCCTGCAAGAACAGTGATTTATTTGTCACTGGGGACATGGGACACTGAGAAAGGTGACCTGGCATGAAGTCCCGTAGCAAGTGATTCAATACATAGTGTGTCTTACTTCCTTCCTCTCTTTCTCTCTTATCTTTTTCGTCACAGACAACATCAGAGACCAGCAAACAAGCTAGTCCCGTAGAATAGTGGTTGGTTTGGCTATTTAAGGTTGGAGATTGAGGGACTTATATGATAGTTATATTCCCTGGATTTCTGAAAAAAGAAGAGAGAGAGAGAGAGAGAGAGAGAGAGAGAGAGAGAGAGAGAGAGAGAACCTGAATCTGTGAGTCCTCTTGATAAGATTGATCATGCGTGGAATTAGGGAGATCAGAGGGAGGGGCCATGCCTTTCACATTAATGGCCATCATACTATTGCTTTCTCCCATTGCTGTTGGGGCTCCTACACTTGCCATCTCATGCTCCTTCTGCATACTCTCTCTCTCAATACGCTCTTGCCTTTTTGGGAAGCAACTGATGAGCTTTGCGTTCCAAACACAGCTCATGACTTATGGCGATAGGCGATAACTACTTAAATAATTTTATTTTGCAGCCAATTGGCAATATTCTTTTAAACACAATTCACCATCTTTGGACTCTCAATAAACGTTTAAAAAAGACTACAATAAAAAAAAGAAGTCGGACGACTGTAGAGTAGAGAAGGATACCACGAAGGGCATGCAGACAAGATGCCACCATAAAGATTGCCTTTTGCTTTCTATTTTGATATGTGGACCAAACATTCTATGAGATCCACGCCTCACGCTGGCCCTCTTTGTTTTCTTTCAAGCAACGTTAGATATATTAAGACGGGTCTTTGAATTCGATATTTTAATTATTATGAATAACCGTGCTTTTTTAGACGAGTGATGAGGAGACATACATAACACTCAATTAACAAAAATCAGCCATGTCATTCACTATGCCAATTTTGTAAACCAATCTTGATATATATCAAATTTTTTTCTCTTTTCTTTAGGATGACTTAATATATACCTAATCACTCATTATGCGCAAAATTTTCTAGATATATGACCAAGAAAGAATTTAGCCCCATCGGGGGCTCGTTTTCTCGAGTCAAATTGCTCCGATCATGACTTATTTCATTTGTTTGATGGTGTTTATTTCCGCTTTCTGGGATAAAAATGCAGACCACGACGTGTGTGCTCTCGTCAGAATAGGCGGCTCTGTATGGTGGCTTTCTGGAAGTGCAGTGATCCGCTACGAGTCCAAACATCTGAAAACGAAACAAAGGAAAAAAAAAACAGGAGAAATTATTCTGATTCTGTGCATAGACGCTGGAGAAAAATTTCACTCACGGGTTCATGCACGAAAATTTATCTCGCGTCTCTTATCAGAAAAGTGCCTTTCCAGAATATATATGGCAGTCTTTGCTAACAAACTTAGCTGCATGCAAGTGGCGATTCCAATGCATACATTAACTAAAGTAATGATATCAAATGTACGAATTATGTCCAATCATTTTGCTAATCTAAGCCAGGCTAATTTTGTTGGCAACCGAATGAATTATCTCCGCCTACTATAATCTAAAATATAGCTTAACCAATACACTAGGACCGTTATCAACCAAAGACAAAGTACATGCGCTTCAATAGGTTGTCATTGTTTCTTCTTTGGTTTTGGAATGATCGACGAACGTGTTGGATTAAATCGCATGATCACATGGAAGTGCAGTGATGCAAGATGATGAAATTGCTTTTACTTATTGGGTAATTGCTTTGTCTTCATGTTGGAAAGAATGTGGTGGAAAAGCACATGGAGGGCGAGAGGGAATGGAACAAAGACAAGTACATTGGGAGATATTAACCATTATTCTCCATTATTAGTTAAAACAATTTATAATAAGAACACCGAAGATATTGACCATTATTCTCAATTACTAGGTTAACATCCTTGAATTCAAGTGGGCAGTGATTGGGTAGGGAAGTCATTTGTAAGCTGAGCAAAAGTGCTATATTGAGTCATAAACATATTATTGTTGCTACAACGGTTTCACAACAATGGTATGAGGGTGGTGGAGTTGGTGGTGGTGGTGGTGGTGATCAGTTGGAGGTAATGGTAACCGTCTTACGACAGATGACAACGGTCGATGGTGGGACTGAGGCTGGTCACCACCTCAAACAACACCTTGATCCCTGATGAGACTCCGGTTGTAAAAATGGCATTTCCAAAAAAAAAAATGATTCACTCCTCACATGTTCAGCACAGTTTAACTATTGTGAAAGCATAATGGCAGAGATGGAACAATATGAGGCTGTTTGCAACCTAAAAAACCCAACTTTGGTGTCAAAAAGTCCAAGTTAATAAGAATTGATGTCACCGGTTGTCGATCAATCGTGGCTTTGAATATGATATCAACTCAGGCCAATGTCGATGAGGAAGTGCTAAGACTATTCAGACCAAGAGGAATCTCTTAAGTGGGGACTGAGGAGAACTTGTGGAAAGTTTATACGGGCGGACGCACGCGATCTTGTGGAAAGATAACACGCGTCTTCGCCGGGACCGAGTCAATGATGGGTAACGGGCTTAATTATTATTTTTTTTAGGTGGTCGAAAAGTAACGGACTTAATTGAAAACGTAGATATTCCTTGGTCGGACACTGAAGGCATAGATGTTACCAAGTTGAAACTAGGTTACTTTGTAGGGACATGGGAAGGGTCGGCATTAGGGGACCAATTATTTATTTTTTGGTCAAATTAGGGGACCAATTAACCCCGCGCTATTTCAAAACCCCAAACGCAAGAGATGACCGTAAGAGCAGTGGTCTCGCCATTTATTTCTGATTGTGAAATGACAGCAAAAGACGAGAACGACGTTACCGGCGGAGGAAAGAGCGCCTTTACGTCGCTAAAGGACTTGCCTTACCCAATTCTCTACCTCATAGAGCATCGAGGATTACCTTCTCGAATCATATCACGTTATGGTAAAGGCTCATTCTTATTCCTAAAGGGCTTCAAGTATAAGCACAGACTTTCCAACTCTAAATCAGGATGAGATAATCAGATGCGTAAATCTGTATGAAAGATTATAACTGAGACTGGCTAACTTGAACAGAAGTTTCGTTTTCTGCACTCTAAGCAAAATACATGACATAGCCTAGATGGACGCGAAACGGAGTAATCATACATCAGCTTTGTCCCCTATGTTTAGTATGTTGAATCCCTACAAGTAAAGGTTCACCTGTCAATTCCAATTACACTCCCTCTAGCCTCTAGGTAGTAATTCAAAACGATTCGATTTATATCTTGTAATAAAATAAAGCGCATTCATTTAGAGTGACACTTAGCTAGTGTGCCTTTATTTATGATTCTAGCATTCCAATTAGCTTTTTTCGACTTTCCACCAATAAGGATGTGTTATAAGTTGATTGAACAGAAAAGTACCGACACGTCGTAATTCCAGGCGATATAATTTCCATGTAGCATCATTATTCGGAAGAATAAGTATTAAGTAGTTCCTTTCCCGTTTGACCGAAGATATGTTGAACTAGTTGAGCAGGTTTAGTTAGCCCTGGATATGTCCTGAATTTTGTTAAAACTATCATTGACGTGGCATAAGCCTGTTCACAATTATTCTCTTGAGAAGTGTAAAGCCATATGCTTCAAGGAAAATGACAGAACTGCGATGATGATAACAAGCGTGCTATGGAAATTGCAAATACAGTCCCTTTCAGGGCCTTCTTAAGTTGACTCTACAATTCATATATTATGATGGATTCATTGTTCGAAGTTTATATCAAGCATGCATAGTTGAATGTTAATATATCCTAGGTATCCCATTTCATTGAACTACTTATGTTCGCGTCATTGTGTCGACACTCCTCGGGTTCAACTAATAATCTATTATTCCAACTGCTACTAGATCATTGCTTAAGTCGACATTCCTCGAGTTCAACTCGTGATCTATTTTTTTCCAACATTCCTCGACTTCAACTTCTAATCTAATTATGTCCAACTAGTATTAAATAGTCACATAACGTACAAAGTTAAAAGTATTTACTTTAGTACAAAGGTTCATTTTGGCAACTATCAATCCACCTAATAAATTCTTTTCATTAATAGTCCTCTCGAGAGATTTTTATTGTTCTTTGTTTAAAAGTCAGTGAATCGAGTGCAAGGTTAAGGGCTAGAATCATTGAGTTTAGATTTGAGACATAGTTTACTATTACATGAAGTTTTTTAGAAGTCAACCATCCATCAGCTACACCATTCATAAGATAAACGAAAATATCAAATGGACAACCTCTCACATGTTGGTTATATGCACTACCAAAAAACTAGATTTTTTGCCACGAAAATATGCGATGAAAAAATTTTCGTGGCAAATTTGCGACAAATTTTCCAACGAAAAGTAAAATTCGTTAGAAATTTCCGACGAAAAATTTTTCGTCGCAAAATTCGTTGGAAATTTCCAACGAAAAAAATTCATTGGAAATTTCCAACGAATTTTTCAATGAATTTCAATTTTCCGGGCAATTATTTCAGTGTGTACAATTTTCGTTGGAAAATTCGTTGGAAATTTCCAACGAATTTAAAAAAACCCGGTACTATTCGGCATTTTTTATATTCATTGGAAAATTCGTTGGAAATTTCCAACGAATTTCAATTTTCCAAGCAATTATTTCAGTGTGTACAATTTTTGTTGGAAAATTCGTTGGAAATTTCCAACGAATTTTTCAACGAATTCAAAAAAATCCGGTATTGTTCGGCATTTTTTTTATTTGTTGGAAAATTCGTTGAAAATTTCCAACGAATTTTTCAACAAATTTTAATTTTCTGGGCAATTATTTCAGTGTGTACAATTTTCGTTGGAAAATTTGTTGGAAATTTCCAACAAATTTTCCAACGAATTTCAATTTTTCGGGCAATTATTTTAGTGTGTACAATTTTCGTTGCAAAATTCGTGGGAAATTTCCCACGAATTTTGCAACGAAAACCCTACTTCTTCCTTATTCAACATTTTCGCGCCTATTCTCTCAATTTCCACATCTCTCTCTCTCTCTCTCTCTCTCTCTCTCTCTCTCTCTCTCTCTCTCTCTCTCTCTCTCTCCTTTGCAATCCCTCGCCTTCACCTTCTCCCTCTGCCTCCCCCTCCGCCTCCTCCCCCGTTGCCCCCCCTCCTCCTCCAGCTTCGGCTCCGGCTCCGGCACCATGGACACCAAGATCGAGGCCCTCAACTCCTGTAACCCCCCTCGGGTGACGTCAGCTCCCTCCCCAAAGGCGCCGCCGCGGCCATCCAGGGCCCCAACCGCCGCGGGGGTTGACGCCCCTGACGCCACCATGGGGCGCCACCTTGCCTGTCGCCTCAACCACCTCATTGTCGTCGCCGGTGAGCTCGAGGTCACCCAGATCTGGGTGAGCTCGGCCCTCGCCGGCAACAAGCTCGAGCTCGCCCAGATCTGGGCGACCTCGGCCCTTGCCATTGACGAGCTCGAGCTCGCCCAGATTTGGGCAAGTTCGGCCCTCGCTGGCAACGAGGCTGGCCCTTGCCGGCGGCGAGGGCGATTTTTTGACCAAAAAATTTTTTTTTTCGTTGGAAAAAAAATTTCCACGATTTTTCGACCAAAAAAAAATTTGCAGTTTTTCCAACAAATTTAGCCACGAGTTTTCCAATGAATTTTTCAACGAAAAAAAATTCGTCGCAAATTTCCAACGAAAATTGAAATTTTTCGTTGGAAAAATTTGCGACGATGAATTACCAACGAATTTTTTTCGTTGGAAATTCGTTTTCCAACGAATTTTTCCAAATTTTTCGTTGGAAATTTCGTCGGAAAAAACATATTTTTTTGTAGTGATGATACAGCACTAAACAGGGCTAATTCTCATGCTAGATCCTATGTTTTTAATAATTAAAATGGAGATAATCATCAGCACATACAAGTCTGATATAGAGAAAATAAGGCAAAGGAGAGAAATGAAAACCAATTACATGAACATCCACAGAAGCTCAGAAAAGATCGTCATGACATCTTTAATTTGATAAGTATCACAGTGAAGCTCTGCATTCTGCAATGTCTGTATAAAAATTCTCATCTTTTCCCTCTCATACTTTCATTCGGGCGGTGTGGCTGTGATTGGGGAAGTCGATGGAACTACAAATCCAATTCTTAATCTACAATACTTTTGCAGATAAACGAATATCCACAATGCCGCATGTCAATGACATCTGATGATGTAGCTGCATTGACTCTTTTCTTTCTCCCATTTCTCATACAACTTAATACACTTCACAACATAGTTAAAGCTTCACAACATAGTTAAAGGAGAACTGCAATCATATGCGTACACTCCTATGAACTCCTGCTCCATGTACATATAGAGACACAATAACGCTATAATTGAAACCCCAATGGAAATTCAACCACAACAAATTCTGCAAGAAGATTCGTAATCTCGTTGGGGTCAATCAAGTGAGTTTCTGATTCAGCTCTCAAAGCATATAACTGAAGCCTTCCTATGTCTGCCTGGTTTTAGGAACATTCAAAGCCAAAGTGAAATGCATATTGGGTTGTCTCACTTTTTGGCAAAACCAGGACTAGTCATGCTCCAATCCCCTTTATCTGCTCTATGAACCGAACCAGAGCTTTAAGGGGGCATAATGTACTTGAGGACCCCTGGTTCTTCTACCAAGAATTGGCTTGAGGCTTGTCACTTCACATCCTTCTCTGTATGTTGCCTCTGCCTCATCTTAAAGTACATGTCCTATTTCATAGGTTACTTGTACTGTTACTCAGTGACGATGTAGATAAAGCAATGATCCTGAGTAGGCTTATATTAATGAAGATAAAATTTAAAGGAGTTGATTAAAAATTTTAAGTTACAAAGGCATTTTTACTCGGTGTTCTGCGCTGTAGCTCTGATAAAAATAGCAGCAGCAAGAGATTACAAGTGATCTTGACTCTAGCTAAGATTCTACTGATAGTGTTTTTTACCAAAACTCTACTAGATAGTCCAACTTTAGCATTCCTCTCTATGTTGTTGAGGAAAATCCCTAATTAATTTTTTTTAAAAAAAGACAAAACAATCTTTTTCAGACCTCAATTATACTTTAGTTATTTGATGCAGGTAAATACTGAGTCATCAGATTTAATCGATGAAATGAATTTGTTATCAGACTCAAAATTCTTCGTCATATTCAATAAGTGTTATTTTTTGCAAGTTTTATGCAGGATAATCAAATTGATATCTTAAGATATCCTAATTGGCAATCACAAGATTATTTCTTAAACACGAAGAATTACACTTATGGAAACCTTGATTTGATTATATGGGCAATCAAATCACTTAGAGATAATAGTTCTTCTTCTAACGGCTATGCATATTCTTTTGGGAAGATTCTCTAACAGGTTGATTTGGAGATCAATCATCTAAAGACTGTCTAACAGATAAATTGAAAATAGAGGAATATAAAAGGAGTGCAAACATCGTACAAAAAGAACCAGAATAGAGAATTCCAAAGTCTGAATAGAGTTTCAATTTTACACACTTGTGATTACTGTATTTCACGTTATTACTTTAGAAAGAAAATTACTTGAGTGAAGAATGTATGTGATAGTGCAATCTATCATCTGAGAAGCACTGCTATTGTAATCTCTTGGTGATTCAATAATGAAACATAGCCAACAGGTTGCCAGCGTAAAGAGTAGACGTAGGCTTGATAAAGTCGAACTACTATAAAGATCCATGTGTAGTATTCTCTTTCCCTAAACTTTCATTTATTATTGTTGATATTCGTTAAATTATCATCAAAGTCATCAGACGCAATCATCTGACGACAACTTATATACAAGTTTGTCATACGTATCCATATGATATTGATCATATGAGTTGTTGACCTCAACTACATTCATTATGCATGTTTTAATCATTCAAATTGGTAAAATCACATATTCATCCCTCTCTAGATGATAGCACTAGCCGTAACAATTGGTATCAGAGCCTAGTGCTCATTTTTTTTTTTGAAGTGTTATTTTACTTATAAGCTAACGATTCTTGATAGCTAGTAATGTTGAGTCAGGTCACAACAACAGACTGCCTTATTTCAATGAAATTGAGTACAGTGTCTGGGAAAACAAGATGAAGACATTCATCTTGGGAATAGATCAGAATATATGGGACATCGTTGAACATGGAATCATTCCAAACATCTCAACTGAAATAAAATCTTCAGAAACTTCAAAAGGGCAAAATGAGACACCTTTTGATGAAGGAATTAGAGAGCAAATCAAATCTCAAGCTCTACCTCTCTCGGCCCAGGAAATTTCCAAAAGGATCCATCTGAATGCAAAGATTAGAACGACCATATATAATGGTCTTGCAAGTGTTGAATATAAACGAATTGCAAATCTCAAAATTGCAAAAGAAATTTGGGATCGTCTCAAGCTTGTTCATGAAGGAACAGAGAGAGTCAAGGAGACAAATCTCAACATTCTCCTTGGGCAGTGCAGGTCCTTCACTCGAAAACCAAATGAAATAATTTCTGAGATGCAGAGCAGATTCACTGAGATTGTAAATGGGTTTGAATTCCAAAACAATCCCGTCTCAGAACTTATGAAGATGAACAAGTTGCTGAAAGCTCTCTCAAAAGAGTGGAACAACATCAAAGTTTCTATTCAAGAAACTCAGGGGATCATATTACTCTCAGTGGACGAACTTATCGAAACTCTTCAATCCTATGAAACTGAAAAGTTCTTAGAAACTGAAAAACCCAAAGGTAAAAAATCCATAGCTTTAAAAACTAACATTGATTCTGATGACACAGATTCAGATGAAGATGAGGATGAAAATGAAGAGTTGGCTCGATGGTCAAGAAACTGAGAAAGATGGCAAAGAAGGTGAAGATAAATAAGTCAAAGAAGCAATTCAAGAATTTTGAGCCATCAAAAGCCAATAAGCTAAACCTTCAGAAATTATCGAGTGCCGAAGATGAAGAAAACAAGGACGTGATATGTTTCCACTACAAAAATAACGGACACATAAAGCCTAAATGTCATTTTCTCAAAAAGAACAAACGAAAGTATGAAGGATATAAAAAAGGCTTTTTAAGCTGAAACATGGAGTGACTCAAATGATGATGAAAGTGAACAAGAGTATGCTAATATCTGTTTGATGAAAAATTCAGACTCAAAATCAAGTTCAGATGAAGTAAGTGATTCCAAAATTCCTGAAATAGTTGCAAATTATATTAATGAGTAAATCTCTGTAAATAAAACTCTTTTAAAAAAGATTTCTGTATTGAAGAAAGAGATTTTGACCTTAAAAAGTGCAACTCAAAACAAGGAAATTAATGAGTCAATTGCAAATGAAAATGAATGTTTAAAAAGGGAAAACAATATTTTAAAATAGCAAGATATTTCGCAAAGGATAATATTGATTTTTTACAAAAAGAATTAAATCTTATCAAGGAGAATAAAGATTTCATTGAAAAGAAAAATGTTTTATTGAAAAAGGAAATTTCTGATTTGAAAAATATTTCTAAGAAAAGTTTTGATCGCATCTCTAAAGAAAAAGAACTTCTGTAAAATGAAATTTCAAATATAATCAAGAAATTCTCAATGGGTTCAAAAAATCTTCAACATATTTTGTTAATTCAAGTTTTCTATTATAATAAATCAGGTTTGGATTTTGAGAAAAATACTGAATTGAAAAATGCTTTTTCCAATGTCAAAGAAAGACTAAAGAAAAGATCCCTCAGATTTGTGTATCAAAATCACTTTTAAAAGCAGTTTGTGAAATTCAATGGTCAAACTTCCTTTAAGTGCTCAAATTGCGTTGATTTAAATCACTTTAAGAGTGACTGTCCTAAAATTCGAAAACCTGCTCAAAGAGACATTCTGAGAATGATTGATCCTAACCAAAATGGATCCAAGAAAATATGGGTACCAAAGAAAAAATGAGTTACTTATCTCTTACAGGTACCAAAGAAATTAAATAACAAGTGGTACCTTAACCGTGGTTGTTCAAGACACATGACAGGAGATCCTCTGAAATTCATCCAATTAGAAAGAATTAAAGGAGGAAGCATATCCTTTGGAGGCAACAACAAAGGAAAAATAATTGGTAAGAAACTGTCAAAATTGAAAATCTCTTTATCAACGAAGTCTCACTAGTTGAAATTTGAACTTCAACCTAATTAGTATTAGTCAATTATGTGATATTGGATACAGAATTACTTTCCAAGGAAACAAATGTTCCGGAATAAGTAAAGACAACAAGTAATCATTTACAGATCGAAGACATGACAACATTTACCTACTAGACACGAAGCCTAACGACTCGCAATGTCTCATTTCCATAAAAGAAAAATCTGATCAGTGGCACAGGAAGTTCGTACACATAAGTGTCAAGTTGATTTCCAAAGTAGCTTCAAAGAAACTCATCAAAGGACTGCCGGAACGAAAATTCAAGAGCACTAAATTATGTTCAGCTTGCTCTAAAGGTAGATAGGTAAGAAGTTCGTTTAAATCAATAAACTATGTAGATAGGTAAGAAGTTCGTTTAAATCAATAAACTATGTTAGCACTAACCGAGTGTTGCAGTTGCTTCATATGGATATTTTCGGATCTACTCAAACTCTAAGTCTTTGAGGTAAGAAATACTGTTTAGTTATTATAGACGATTATTCAAGATTTACTTGGGTATTCTTTTTAGCTCATAAAAGTGAAACTTTGATTATTTTTCAAAATTTGCCAAAAAGGTACAAAATGAAAAGGGTTATACTATTTCAAGCATTAAATCTGATCATGGTAGAGAAATTTAAAATCAAAATTTTTTTAATATCTATGATGAAAATGGTATTTGACATACTTTTTCCTCGCCTTATACTCCTAAACAAAATGGAGTCGTTGAAAGAAAGAATAAAACTTTGCAAGAAATGGCTAGAACTATCCTATTTGAAAAAAAAAAAACTCCAACACATTTTTGGGCTGAAGCTGTTTCAACAGCCTGTTATATTTCAAATAGAATCTTTCTAAGATAAATTCTTGAAAAGACCCCTTATAAATTGTTTAAAGGTAAAATTCCTAATATCTCTTACTTTCTGATATTTGGATGTAAATGTTTTTTTCTCAAAAATCTTAATGATCATGTTGGTAACTTTGACGAAAAGTCAGATGAAGGAATTTTTCTTGAATATTCAACTACAAGCAAAGCTTACTGAATATACAACAAAAATAGTCAAACAGTGGAAGAATAATTGAATGTCAAGTTTGAAAATTCAATTCAGACTCATCAAGATGACCCTGATACTAAAAATCCAGTATTCAAAGAATCTGACAAAGTATCTGATGAATTAACGGCAAGTGAAAGTGATCAAAATTAATGATCTGCGAAGCTCAAGAATCTTCAAACCAACAAGATAATGAAGAATCATCAAATTCCAATGATGAAAAGATGAAAGATTCAACAAAAATCAGAAACATAAATCCAGTCATCCCAAAGACCTCATCATTGAAAATTTAAAAGAAGGAATCAAAACCAGAGTAAAGGCAAAAGAAGTCATAAATACATTGGCTCTCATCTCTGAAGTCGAATCAAAGAATGTTGAAGAAGTCTTGAAAGATGAAAGCTAGATTGAAGCCATGCAAGAGGAACTATTACAATTTAAGATCAATCAAGTATGGAAACTCGTTCCTAGACTCAAGAATCACTCAGTTATTGGAACAAAATGGGTGTTTCGAAATAAACTGGATGATGAAGGAAAAGTCGTCATGAATAAAGCGAGACTTGTGGCCAAAGGATATTCATAAGAGGAAGGAATAGATTACGATGAAATATATGCTCCGGTGGCCAGGTTAGAAGCAATAAGAATTTTACTAACTTATGCTTGCTTCTGTGATTTTAAATAGTTTTAGATGGACTTCAAAAGCGCATTATTGAATGGTTACATTAAAGAGGAAGTATATGTAGAACAACTTTCAGGTTTTGAAGATCTTCACAAGCTTGATCAGGTATATACTTTCAAGAAAGCATTATACGGTCTCAAACAAGCACCACGTGCTTGGCACGAAAAACTAAGCAACTTTCTGGAATAAAATGAATTCACAAAAGGCAACGTAGATGCTACCCTATTCATCAAAAGAAAAGGTAAAACAAACCAAAAATGACACATTTCTTTGTTAAGAAAAGTATGCCAAGGAAATTGCGAAAAAGTTCGGTATGACAGAAACTCCAATGTCATATTCTATTAAACTAGACAGGGATGAAAAAGGAAAACCAGTAGACCAAAAATTATATAGAAGCATAATTGACTCACTTTTATATTTAACTGCTTCAAGATCAAATATTCTGTTCAGTATTTGTTTGTGTGCAAGATTTCAGTCAGAACCAAATGAATCTCATCTTACTGTAGTCAAACGAATTATCAAATATGTTGGCATCAATCCTCACTTGGGTTGTGGTATTCAAAAGGATCAAATTTTACTTTCATTGGACATTCTAATGCTGATTATACTAGTTGTAAGATAAACCAGAAAAGTACTTCCAGAACGTGTCAATTGATAGGACACATACTTGTTTCATGATATTCAAAGAAGCAACAAACTGTAGCTCTTTCTACAACAAAAGCAGAATACGTCTCACTTGGAAGTTGCTGTGCTCAAATCCTTTGAATGAAGCAACAATTGAGAGACTTCAACGTCAAAGACACAATTGTGGAGATCAAGTGTGACAATACCAACGTCAGTAATCTGACAAAGAATCCTATCTTGCATTCAAGAGTTAAGCATATCGATATTAAGCATATTTCTATCCGATATCATATTCTAAAAGGAGATATTAATGTTCAATTCATAGACACTAAATAGCAATTAGCTGACATTTTTACCAAACCCCTATAAAAGAAATGTTTTGAGTTTATTAGAGATAAACTAAATATTATTAATCTGCTTTATTGAGCTATAGAGCAGAAACTCATATTACATCTGATGACTTATTTGATCAAGCACATATTTGAAGTGTTTGATTTTGGCGCAAATCATCTTTTAAAAGATACATATCTCTCATGTATTTTGAATGATATGATTGTTTGAAATAAGTTGTCTGGAATGATACTGTTTGGGAATTAAAATTCGAAAATTTTTGGAATACAATTTCCGAAATTTCCATTAACTGTCAATTGACAGTTTCCAAAAACTGTTTTATAAGAAACGAAATGTTGTATTTCTCGATTTAAACCCTTCTTCTTCTCTCTCATTTTCACTTTCTCACAAGCACACAATTTTCTCACTAAAATCCTAAAAATCCCATATTTCTCTTTCGAAACTTCAAATATTTTCAATGGCACCTAAGTCAACCTCTAAATCGAAGAAAGGAACCAAGGGATCTAGAAGATCAAATCGTCTCACCATAATGTTCACTATGGCAAAACACGATGGAGAACTAGAGAAGATCAACATCTCCGACACGGGTTTTGATAAGGAGTCATCTGAGAGTAAGAAATTTCGGCTAAAGTACACCACAAGTGCCATAACTTGTGTACGGCGATCACTTTGGTGCCATAACTTCTTTTCGGATCACTTTGGTGCCAAAATCGGAGAAAAAAGATCACTTTAGTGCCAATTTGGCCGGAAATCCGACGTGGCGTTTTTTATTAATTTTTGACGCCGACGTGGCTCGCCGGAGGGCTGAGTCAGCGTGTACAGTCAGTATTTTTTATTTTAAATAATTTTTTTCAACGTGTACAGTCAGCATTTTTAATTTTAAATATTTTTTTTCTTTTTTTTTCCTTTTTCTTTTCTTTTCTTTTTTTTTTCTCCCCTCGCCGGCCGGTTGCTGGTGGCCGGCCGGCCACCGGCGAAGCCCTACAAGGGCTGGGCGAGGGCGGCCTTGCCCATGGCCGGCGAGGGGCGGCCGACCCTCGCCGGCGACGGGCGAGGGCGACCCTCGCCGGCGTGGGGCGAGGCCGGCCCTCGCCGGCGTCGGGCGAGGGTCGCCCGCGCCCGACCAGGCGAGGCCGCCCTCGCCCGCCCAGGCGAGGGCCGCCCTCGCCCGCCCAGGCGAGGGCCGCCCTCGCCCGCCCAGGCGAGGGCCGCCCTCGCCCGACGCCGGCGAGGGTCGCCCTCGCCGGATCCCCTCGCCCGACGCCGGCGAGGGTCGCCCTCGCCGGATCCCCTCGCCCGACGCCAGGCGAGGGTCGCCCTCGCCTGGTCGGGCGCGGGCGACCCTCGCCCGACGCCGGCGAGGGTCGCCCTCGCCTGGTCGGGCGCGGGCGACCCTCGCCCGACGCCGGCGAGGGTCGCCCTCGCCGGATCTGGCGAGGGCGGCCCGACGCCGGCGAGGGCTGGCCGTCGCCCGACGTCGGCAAGGGCCGGCCTCGCCCCACGCCGGCGAGGGCCGGCCTCGCCCTCGCCTGGGCAGGCGAGGAGCGGCCTCGCCCAACGCCGGCGAGGGGCGGCCTCGCCCATCGCCGGCGAGGGTCGGCCGCCCCTCGCCGGCCATGGGCAAGGCCGCCCTCGCCCAGCCCTTATCGGGCTTTGCCGGTGGCCGGCCGGCCAAAAAAGAAAAAAAAGAAAAAGGAAAAAAAAAGAAAAAAAATATTTAAAATTAAAAATGCTGACTGTACACGTTGAAAAAAATTATTTAAAATAAAAATGCTGACTGTACATGCTGACTCAGCCCTCCGGCGAGCCACGTCAGCGTAAAAAATTAATAAAAAATGCCACGTCGGATTTCCGGCCAAATTGGCACTAAAGTGATCTTTTTTTTCCGATTTTAGCACCAAAGTGATCCAAAAAAAAGTTATGGCACCAAAGTGATCGCCGTACACAAGTTATGGCACTTGCGGTGTACTTTAGCCAAGAAATTTCCGAGAATCCCTTTCCATGAGCGTGAACATTTTGGTAGAGTAAGGCAACTAATAAAGGCCATCAAAATACTTCAAGAAAATCGAAGTGATCATAGCATTGTTAATGTGGTATATAAGACACTAGGTTTTTTGTCTGAACGAGAGGTTGTGGAAGAATATGAAAAATGTCTAAGGTTTAGAAAAACACTTGTTGCTGAGAAGGGCATTATACTTAAAGAGACATCTAATGTTAAGGAAACCCCTACAATAGGAAAGAAAGGGATCTCTAGAAAAAGAAAAGAAAAAAATAGGGGAACAGTCGAATGTTGGTGCAGATGAATTTGTTGGTGAGGAGGACTTTCAGGCTGGAGAGAAAAGCAAGAACATTGACTCCAGAAAGGAGGACAATGACGAGAAATTATAGACTGAATTCATGTCTATATCTGGCATTTCCCCTGATGATAAGAAAAGAGACAGCTTGTTTAGAAACAAGACACATCAAATTACTTACAACTCTCTCTTAGCCAGAGGAGTCATGAATAACAGGGTAGCAGACTTCACTTTCTTCGAAAACTTCAATATCAAGATTCAAAAGCTGATTGAGAATTTTAATTTTTAGAGAATGTTTTCTCTCTCCTACAAGGTTTACTCTAAATTTACTGCTTACTTCTATTTCAATTTATCCTTCAATTCTCCTGTTGAGATCGAATTTTCTGTTTTTCAATATGATTATAAGTTAATAGCCTTTGATCTTTCTGCCATCCTAAGAGTAACGCATACTGAATTTTCGTCAAAAATACACCACAAGTGCCATAACTTGTGTACGGCGATCACTTTGGTGCCATAACTTTTTTTCGGATCACTTTGGTGCCAACTTTTTTAAAAAACGATCATTTTAGTGTCAATGCTGACGTGGCTCGCCGGAAATCCGATGTGGCGCTGACACGGCTCGCCGGAGAGATCCACAGCTTGCCGGAGAGGTCTAGTCAGCATTAAAAACCAAAAACGACGTTGTTTAGCCCGCTGACGTGTACTTTTTTTTTAAAAAAATATTATATTATATTATATTAATAAAAAAAACCTGCAGCAGCGGCGAGGGAGCCCTCGCCGCTGCTGCCTGGGTCGCCACCACCGCCGAGAAGGGCCGGTAGTGGTGGGCGCAGTGGCTGGCGAGGGTCGTCGGCCCCTGGCCGAGGCTCGACGACCCTCGCCTTGCCCGGATCCGGCGAGGCGAGACCTTGCCGTCACCTGGGTCGTGACGGCGAGGTCTCGCCTCACCCAGCGAAGGCGAGGCTGCGCCTCGCCGTCGCGACCCAGGCGATGGCAAGGTTGGCCTCGCCTTCGCTGGGCGAGGCGGGACCTCACCGTCGCGACCCAGGCGACGGCGAGGCGCGGCCTTGCCCAGCGAAGGCGAGGCCGCGCCTCGCCGTCGCGACCCAGGCTACGGTGAGGTCTTGCCTCGCCCAGCGAAGGCGAGGCCGCGCCTCGCTGTCGCGACCCAGGCGACGGCGAGGTCCCCCTCGCCTTTGCTGGGCGAGGCGGGACCTCGCCGTCGCGACCTAGGCGACGGCGAGGCCGCTCCTCGCCGGATCTGGGCAAGGCGAGGGTCGTTGGGCCCCTACTAGGGGCCGGCGACCCTCGCCGACCACTGCGCCCACCACCGCCAGCCCTTCCCGGCGGTGGTGGTGACCCAAGCAGCAGTGGCGAAGGCTCCCTCGCCGCTGCTGCAACCCCCTTTTTTTACTAAAAATTAAAAAATTCGAAAAAAAGCTACATAATTTCCACGTGTACAAGTCAGACTATTTTTTTTAAATATAAATGCCAAGTCAGCTTTTTGGCCAGAATTTTGACTAGAGTCACTAAAGTGATCTATTTTCCTCCGACTTTGCACCAAAGTGATCCGAAAAAAAGTTATGGCACCAAAGTGATCGCCGTACACAAGTTATGGTACTTGTGGTGTACTTTTGCCCTGAATTTTCTTTCATTCCTACTACTTCTGATTTGGCATACCAATCTTTGTCTAGTCTCATCTTTTATCATAGGTTTAACATCTCACGTATCTCATATTCCTTTTCCTCTCAACTCTATTGTGTTACACAAAATAATCATAAACTGTCTCAGATCCAAAGGATCCTATAAAACTTATGTATCTAGATATGAGGAAAAACTAATCTGAGTAATTTAGAACACCTTTCCTATTTCTTTGTCCCATTTGATCCTTCTACGAATGTACAAATCTGTCAAGAAGAGCAAAGGTCAACTTCCTTATGGAACTCTAATTATTGCTACCTTTGAGTACTTAAAAATTTCTGTTCCCACGAAACTCAAAGGCAAACTTCTTCAAACCATGATTGTAGGGGAACATATGATAACCGAAATGGGATATATATTTGGTGGAGAAAGTTAGAAAAATAAGAAGGGTGAAATTACTCCAGTGAAGCTGATGAGTGAACAGAACAAGGGTTTTGTTAATATATTTCTTGAATCTGATGAGGAGGAGTCCATCGAACCTCTAGTGAGAAAGAGGAAAGTGGCGAAGACTGCCTCAAGATCAGAGACTAGCAAAAAGGAGACAAGTTATGGTCAGTGATTATGATGAAATAGAGATATCAAATGAAAAATTTGATGTACAATCTCAGGCTAATGTTCGAAGCCTTGAAGAAATAAGGTTTGTACAATGGCTACTTAATGAAGAAGCCAAACATAAAGCTCATGCAGACAGACATGCTACAACTCAGCTAGAAATTCAAAGGCTGAGAGATGAGGATGAAAGCTTGATGCAATCATTAAGTGACCCTATCAACAAAAATGTGATGGAGAATCAGCAAGAGCAAATGGTTAATGCACAAAAAGAAACTGAAGATATTCAGTTTTTTGAAGAAGGAACCTCTCGGAGACAGGGTGAGCTTGAGCATGAAACTGTTATAGAGGCTGAAATGCAGGAGGAGTATGAGCAAGATAATGCTCAAAATGTCGAGGAAACTAACTTTGAACTGGCTGACATTCAGGAGGAGCAAATTCAGAATGCACAAGAGGTAGACCCTTCAGAAGCAACATCCAAAGATTTCCCTCCGGAAGGAAATGAACATGAAAATGTTCCATCTGAATCTCAACAGAAAAGAAAAGAGAAGCAAGTAGAATTTGCTGACATTCAGACTACCAACACTCCCTCTAAATATGATATATCATCATCTATGTCAGATCATGCAGCCATTATGGATCTGAGGTGGAGGCAAGCAACTGTTCAAAATGAAGTCAGGTAACTCGAAAATGAACTTAAAGAAGGAATCTAGGAGCTGAAGGACTTGATGGAAGCAAGAATAAATAATCTGAAGATACAAGTCAAAATTGACATACAAATTGTAGCAATCCACACTACAAACATTGAAGGAAAGTTAATCAACTCTCATCAAGTATTGAGCAATGATTGAACCAATTTTCTTGCTTCAATCTAGTACAAGTGCCTTTCCCACTGGCATCTTTTGGACCTTCATCATCTAAACCCTCTAAACCATTAGCCCATCCAGCAAATCAGCCAAACTGACCAAATACTTTCCTATCAACTAGTCTTTTTGAGCTATTTGTTTTCGCATTTGATATTTGTTTTTGATGTGCTGTGATTTGGATGTTGGCGTTTGGATGTTGAACTACTATCCAAAACTAGTTGTTGAACTCTTATATTGAACTCTTATTGATTATGCTATTAGTTTATACTAATCATTTCTACTGATGTCAAAAAGGAGGAGAAGTATTATACAGATTATGAATGCAAATGTTGGTGTGAGCGGCAGAATGAACTATTATACTTTAATATTATGCTGGTTTTAGAAATTAACACAGCTCTATATGCTTTGAATGTCATATCCTCTGAACAGAGTATTTTGTTCACATAAATATTTTTATTGAGCATATGGATAGTTTTATCATCATAAAAAAGGAAGAGAATGTTGAGGAAAATCCCTAATTAATTTTGAAGAAAAACAAAATAATCCTTTTCTGATTTTAATTACACTTAAGTTATTTGATACAAGTAAAGACTGAGTTATTATACTTAGTCGATGAAAGGACTTTATTATCAGACTCAAAACTTCTCATCAGATTCAATAAGTGTTATTTTTGGCAAGTTTATATAGGGCAATCAAATTGATATCTCAAGATATCCTAATTGACAATCACAAGATCATTCCTTAAACACGAAGAACTACACTTATGGAAACCTTGAATTGATTGTATGGGCGATCAAATCACCTAGAGATAATGGTTCTTCTTCAAATGGTTATGCATCTTCTTTTGGGAAGATTCTCCAATGGGTTGATTTGGAGTTCAATCCTCTATAAACTATCCAATGGATAGATTGGAAATAAAGAAGTATAAAAGGAGTGTAAACGTCGTACAAGAAGAATAACCAGAATTGAAAATTCCAAAATCTGAATAGAGTTTCGATCTTACACACTTATGATTACTGTCTTCCACGTTGTTACTTTAGAAATAAAATTACTTAAATGAAGAGTGTACGTGATAGCGCAATCTATCATCTGAGAAGCATTGCTCTTATAATCTCTTCATGATCCAAGTGAAACACAGCCAACAGGCTACCAGCGTGGAGAGTGGACGTAAGCTTGATAAAGTCGAATCACTATAAAGATCTGTGTGCAGTATTTTCTTTCCCTAAACTTTCATTTATTAATATTGACTTTATACTGCATACATATCATATAACTTTCAGTATTATAGTCA
Organism: Syzygium syzygioides; assembly: GCA_031216285.1. Taxonomy (NCBI): domain Eukaryota; kingdom Viridiplantae; phylum Streptophyta; class Magnoliopsida; order Myrtales; family Myrtaceae; genus Syzygium; species Syzygium syzygioides. Next base: position 28,979,122 of record CM062247.1, read on the forward strand.
TCAAACGCAATTATCTAACGACAACTTATATACAAGTTTGTCATGCACATCCATTTAATATTGATCATATAAGTTATTGACCTTGACTACATTCATTCTGCACGTTTAAATCATTCAAATTGATGAAATCACATATTCACCCCCCTCGAGGTGATAGCACTAGCCGTAACATATGTACATTGGGGGACACCTTCCTGAGGGTTAAGTGGTCTGATGCAAACTATTCTGGAAGAGGAATATCTGCTAGGTCCTCCCGATAAGGAAGTTGGTCCTGCGACTTGCCAGAATCGCCACATCCATGTTCGACAGCCATTGATGTCGTGTGCTTAACAGGGTCATCAATAAACGTCACGATAGAGTCCTTTCGGAAAGTTAAGTAGATCACTGCAATGATGTAGATGGCCATGAGTGGGAACACTAGGATTCCGACGAAAACATTGGCAACTTCGGGAAGACTGTTGTGGATTAGCCAGTCGACAAAGCCCGTGCTGAGGTAGTAGATGTTGATACCGATGAGTCCCACTCCTAGGAACCACGAGATCACAATAATCTGCATCGACAGTCGCAAAAGATGCGGAAATAAAGGATTGTCATTTAGCTCATAATTCACATGTTCTTCTGCATTGCTCCGAGTTCTTCCATCTTTTTTAACAATTGGTATCTCTTTAGGACTTCTGAAATAAAGAATCGAGATCAAATCGTGTAAAGATCAGAAGACAAACTTACGTAGATTGAGTTTTTGTGGGGTCCCATCTTTGTTGCACTGCTACTGAACTTAAGGAGTGGGATAAGAGCAAACGGAAGCTCAAATGATAGTATCATCTGAGAAACAGCATTAATTGCATCATATAACATATGGAATCGGAATAAATAGCACACATATGGTCACCAAATGATGACAGAGAGAATTCAAATGTAGAAGTGGCAGGAGACTTTGGAATTTGCATACCGAAGCGATGATGATGAGCCTACCGGCTCCCGAAGATCCACCGATGATAGAGACAATGAGACTCGGTGTAATGGCTATGCATCGAGTCAGTAGGTTTCTTTTCCATTGCTTCATTTTGAGTTCCAAGAATCCCTAAGCAATTATACAACACACAAACAAATTAGAGTTGTTCGAGTGTTCACTTTAAACAGCTAATTGCATGAAATTTCTTAATTAATTAACAACCTGCATGATGTATTGGCCTGCATAGGTTCCTGTGATTGTGGAGCTTTGTCCTGAAGCTAGCAATGCAATGGCATAAACCGTCGAGCTAGATCTACCCAACACATTCTGTAAAAACATGTATATAGGACAATAATAAGAGTCTTATTCTTAGTTATAAGGTTATGTTGTGGTCCAACAGGTTTATAGTCTCTGTTAGGAATTGGAACCTTGAGGAGGAATGCAGCGGAATTGAGAGTTAGATCGCCGCATCGACTTGCAATCTCGCTCGAAAGATTGTTGCTCGAGCAGACGGTGCCAGACACAGACACAACGGCGACGTTGATCAAGAATGCCATGAATAATGCGAACCCACTTTCTATGAGGAAAAACCGACAGGCGTCCTGCAAAGATTGATGAGACAAAATCAAGAGTGCAGGTATTCTTTAGATAATTGCAAAAAAGGCGCATGTTTGAAAGCGTTGTCAAAAAAATTTCCCTAGAAACATGAATGTATAAAAAACGAATGGCAAAATTTTCATGTTGCTGTATTAACAAAAAGCCGGTGTGCTGAAATTGAGCGTACGCAATTGATCAATTGTATATTTTACTAAAGTAATTAGCAGACACACAAGTTACAATAATCGAACGCACATCACACCGTCTAAAGAGTGGCCTTGCTTTTTTAACAAGGAATAAGACCTTCACCTAAGAAAACTTTAAACAATATTGAAGATGAAGTTAGGAATTTTGTACATTGATGCCTCGAACCGATCTCGGAACTTTCCTGGACAAAACCAAAGCAGAATGGAGGAACAAGTTGTGCCTGTTGACAAGCAACGGAAGTCTCATCTAAAAATGGCACAAGCAATTTCATGTATAAAATAGACAGTGTGAGATTTACTATAAAGTGATAGCATACGGCATCACGAGTGCGCCAAGCAAAGCGATGGCATCGCCGGTGGCGCTGTTCCCAGAGAGCTTGGGGATGAGCATTCCCTCCAAGACCTTCGAAGCGGGAGGCTTCACGTAGCTCAGTTCGCCGAAGAAACAAGCCGCCATTAAGAATACTAATGTAGTTATCAGCAATTCCAGCTTCCGAATCTACCAACCGAACATTGAGAACGATTTTCTTAGTGGATCGAAACAATCATGGTACCGAAAGTCGAGAGCAACATCGAATTACATGACGGCAAAACAAATTCGGTCGTCGTCAAATTAGCGTGACTATAATATAATTGGCATTGGTAAGTCAGAGAAAATTAATACGCACGTTCTTGATTAATTAAATGGAATTCCAAGTATACCCCATATCTCTGCAGGCCCAGAAGCACGAGCGTGCTGCAACCAGTGACCAAAACTCCAGCCCACACTGGGATGTGAAACAGTATGTTAAGTGCAAATGCTGTCCCAATCACTGCATACATTAAATTGGTTGGTTGGTAAATTTAGTTATACTGGCAAATACGATGGTAAGTAACCACGCACGGCTATCATACGACGCATTCAATGAATCATCGAACAGAGAGGTTTAGAACTATGTGACTGCGACGCAATTTTTTGATCCAGTGTTTCAAGGTGTATTTGTGATATGGATGAATCAGAACTCTACTATGTCAGCTTTCTGATGCAGCTGTCTTTGAGTAAGGTTGAATGATTTAGAGATGAAAAGGTTGGATATGTTCTTGCAATCACATGTTTTGTGTTGTATCCGCTCGAGATGACATTTTTCTATCTCCATCTTTTTCTCTATCTAGTGTTTGGTGAATGTAATCTATCTAAACAAGGGTAGCTGTGAAATTTCTCGCTAAATAATCAAAGGTTGAGATTTGTTAAGACATGAAAATGAGACATTAGGTACGTTCTGTTGTTATGTGTTGTGCCTTGTAAAAGTCTGTCTTTTTTTTTTCTATTTTTGTGTTATAGAAAAAATAATCCAGCGATTGCACTTAACAGATTTGTGTAATATGGTACCTATGGTTTTTACTTTTTATTTTTGCATTGAAGAACACAAAAGATCAACATTTTGTCGAATTACATGACAACAAACGCTTTCTTTTTCACTTATTAAAGTCATGTCGTTTCTTTTAGGGATAAATCTATTCTCAATCCTAACATTTGTCACGAAAGTACAACCAAATCCTAAAACTTTCAAATTGTGTAATCATGTCCTAAAATTGTCAAATTAATATAATCAAGTTCCTACTTTTGTTCAATTTGGTTAACGGACAATCCTAATATGCCTTTTTTTTATTACTTTCTTAAGAGATATGTCACCCAAATGGGGTTCCCCAAGTGCTACGTCAGGAAAAAAAAACTTAAAAAGAAAAAAAAAGGAAAAATACATCCAAAAATCCTAAATTATGCCCATTGTAATAAATTTATTCAAAAAAAATTTTTGTGACACCAAAAATCCCAAACTATGTATGTTATGACACATTTACCTTTCGTTAGGGTTTCGTTAAAAATTTCCATTAAAAACTCTGACGTGTTACTGTTCATCATCTTTGAAGTTACTGTTCATCCTCTTCAACTTCGCTTTCACTCGGCCAGAGCTCTTACGGAGCTCGTTCATTGCTGCCCATTGCCGCTTGGACCTCGGAGAGCTTCGTTAGAACTACCGACCATGGTAGCTGCGAGCTTCAAGACCGGATTTGGCTTCGAAGTTCGCAGCTGCCATGGCTGCTTGAGCTCGAAGCTTGGCCATGGTGGCCCCTTAAGCTTGAAGCTTGGCCAAGAACCTCTCTCCCTTTATTCATATGATGATGAAGAAGAAGAAGATGACGACAAAGTTGAATTTGGCCAAGCTTCGCCCTCAGGCCAAGCTTCGAGCTTGAGCAGACACCATGGCCAAGTTTCGAGCTCGAGCGGCCATGGCGACCGCGAGCTTCGAAGCCAAATCCGATCTCGAAGCTCGTGGCCACCATGGTCGGTAGCTATGACGAAGCTCCCTGAGGTCCAAACAACGGTGGGAAGTGATGGACAAGCTTTAGAAGAGCTTTGGCCGAGCGAACATGAGGTTGGAGATGATGAACAGTAACTCGCGATGAACAATAATTTTTTTAATTTTATTTAAAAATTTTTTCTAAGCACCACGTCAGAATTTTTAATGGAGATTTTTAACATAACCTTAACGGAAGGTAAATGCATCACAATATGCATAGTTTGGGGTTTTTAGTGTCACCAAAAAAAGTTTGGGATAAATGTGTCACAACGTGTATAATTTGGGATTTTTGGTATCACGAAAAAAGTTCAGGTAAATATGTCACAATGGACATAATTTAGAGTTTTTTATGGTATTTAAAAGGATAAAAACGAAAAAAAATAAAAAAGAAAAAGAGGATAAAAAAGGATAAATATTAAAATATAAAAAGCTAAAAAAATTTTAAAGAAGAAAGATAATACTGTCGATTATTTTACTTCGCCGTGAGGCCGGTGGCCCTCGCATGGGTCAAGGCAAGGGCTTGCAAGCACTCCTCATGTCGCGCCGTGGCGGCAATGGTGTCGCCATGAAGTGGGAAATTTCACTAAATTGGAAATTGTCAAACTTCGTGCACTTGGTGTTGATTATAATTTTTTATTTTCATTGTGGAGATTTGGTGATTGATGATATCATGTGGGGGCACAGATTTTGGCCAACAAGGCTACCGACTGTTTTAAGCATGTCAACGTCATAAAAGTCCATTGACACTTCGAGATGCAGATCCAAACTGCAACTGGTCCATTAATAAACCATGGACCAACCTTAAAACCTCTCTTCTGATCATCCTTACTACCCTAAAGAAGAAAGGCCCTTGTAAAGACATCTTAACTCACCCATCTCAGGAGTATGTTCATCTCCCTCCATTGCAGGACTTTTGGTACACTTCCAATTATAAGTTACTATCTTAACCCTATCCTCAGATGTTGTAAAGAAACACCCCATCCTTAAGCCAGTAGAAGGAGAAAAGCATAAAGAGTGCGAACTCGATATGTGTAGATGGAAAAAGTTGATGCAGATATATGACAACTAAAGAATGGTTCGTAAAAGGAATTATAAGATACTGAACACGAGTTTCATGACCTGATATGATAAAAGGCGGGATCATTCGTTCTATAAAGAGTGCACTAAATGTCTATTAAATCGAGAGAGAGAGAGAGAGAGAGAGAGAGAGAGAGAGAGAGAGAGATACCTTCAGGTATATCGGCGGCTATGACGGCCACTTCAGCCAAAAGCCATAAACAATACTTCACCATCAGTGGGTACTCGACCTTACATAGCTCAGCCAGGTGTTTGCCTGAAATTCCGAAATATTTAGAAAAGATAAATCAATGATAACAGTCAAGAAAATGCAAGAGTGTTCATGAGCAGGAATAATAGTCATAAATTTTTCCTTATATTTCTTAAACAAATGATTACCTGTGGTCACTCCGAGATTAGCAGCTAGCGATTGGATGATGAGAGCAAATATCAACCCAATGAGTATAACCCACAGAAGCTGACCATGTGATCCAACAAATTATAAAAAAAAATTGGCACAAAAAATTTATGGATACATTATATAATTGTATAAGTATGAAAATATATACTTTGTGTATTGGTGTTCTTTTGTGTTACCTCGTATTCATGATTCGCTCCAGCTTGCAGATCAGTTTCCACTGCAACATCGATTGTAGAACCATGAATTCAACACGAACTCATCCAAACGCCGCATGCACGCATGCACGCAAACACACACACTGTGAGAAAGAGAGAGAGAGAGAGAGAGAGAGAGAGAGAGAGAGAGAGAGAGTTTACAGTTTCCTGGGTCAAGATATGCAAGGGAAACGAGAAAACCAGGGCCAACAAATGATAAGAAGCGTCTCAGTCCAGGTTTCTGAATAACCACAAGGACAAATGCAATTCGATCAGAAACTTATATAGCAAAGTCAGTGGTCCTGCATGTATTTTTTAACCTTTTACACGCACTCCCTGCTAAGAACTCCTGGGACATGGGACACAGTGAAAGGCGACCTGACATGATTCCCATAGCAAGTGATTCAACGTATTAGTGTTTCTTGCTTTCTTCCTCTCTCTTTCTTTTTCGTAATGGACAACATTAGAGTCTAGCAAACAAGCTAGTCCCGTAGAATTGTAATTGTTTTGGCCCATTTAAGGTTGGAAATCTTGGGACTCGTTGCAGGTTGTATGCCGTGAATTTCTGAGAAAGAAGAGAGAGAGAGAACCTGATTTTGTGAGTCCTCTTGATGCGTGGAATTAGGGGAATCAAAGGGTGGGGTCGTGCCCTCCACGTTAATGTCCACTATCCTTTTGCTCCCTTCCAATGTTGTTGGGGCTCCTGCACTTGCCACCTGATGCTCCTCCTGCATATTCTCACTCCTATTTCTCTCTCTCTCCCACCCTCTCTCTCTTTCAATACACCCTCTGCTTTTCGTGAAGCACCTGAAGAGCTTGATTTATACCTGCTTCATGTCAAGTTGCGTGTTGCGTTGCAAACACAGTGGCTTGTGACTTATATGGACAACTACTGTAATTATATTATCTTACAGGCAACTGGCAAAGACCTTGATGCTTTTATAAACAAAAGTCACCATCTTTGGTCACTCAGTAGACAAAAAAAAAAGTCAGATAACTATAGGGAAGGAATTAACTAAGAGCATGCAGACACGAATCCTGCTTAAAAATGTCAGTTTCGCTTTCTAATTTGATATTTGGACTGAAATTCCGTGAGATGCACCTCACATATTCCCTCTTTGTATTCTTTCAAGTTGTGTCGGATACATTAAGAAGGGTCTTCAAAAATCCAATACTATTATTACAGTGACGGATTATAACCGTGCCTTTTGAATAAGCGCCGGGTCATAGTTAACACGCGATTAACTACAGTCGGCCACGTTATTTGGTATGTTAATTTTGTAAACCAATCTCGATACATCCCCAACTTTACTCTTTTTCTTTAGGATGACTTAATACATACATATATACGTACCTAAACCCCTCATCATGCGCCACATATTCTACGTGTGACCATGGAAAAATTGAGCCCTTACGATATAATTTATTTGTTTGTTGGTGTTTGTCTCTCAATATATTCCCACTTTATAAAGAAAAATATAGACGATGACGTGTGTGCTTTGATCAGAATAGGCGGCTGCCTCTGTAGGGTAGCTTTCTGGAAGTAAGACCATGCACGATGAGTCCAAACTCTTGAAAACCGAAACGAAAGGAAGACCCACAGAAGATTCTAATTCTATGCACGGACAATGTAGAAACATCAACGGGTTCGAACGTTTTATAACTTGTATGTCCGGCCTGCCGCACAAGAGATGCCCCATGTCCGAATCAGCCCGAACCCATCAGAATATGAAAAGTAAATAATCTAAAGCATCAAAGTGAGCTATTCATCATTGTTTGAACCCAATACAGCAATGAAAAGATGTGAAATTGATGATTCCAACATCAAATCGGCTGGAAACGTTGTGTTAGGGATCAAAATCGAAGGATGGCTTGAAACTGATTCGCAAGAATTTATCTCTGTTAAATTACGTCTCTAGTTTAAGCTATTTATGAATCCTGGTCCGATTGAATAAATATTAAAGTTTGGCTGTATTTGTGTTACGATTAAAATATAAAAAAAAATTCTTATGAACTAAAAGACAAAAGAAGGGGCTTCCATATATTAGCTTATGCGGTGGGTCCAAATCAAAAAAGGGGAAAGTCGTTGACTCCTGTAGTAGAAGAGTACGGGCCGGGGTTCCAAAGCACACTAAAGGTTTAAGTGGGTTCCTTCAGGTAGACTTGGAGCCGCGCAGCAGAAGTGCAGGATTGAAGGGCCGCACAATGACTTCCTAGTGAGCTGTCGCACGAAGAACAAAAAGAAAAATAAGAAAAATCAAAGAGTGCGGAGCTCTGCACTTGGCCGTGAGCGGAGCTGGAACACACTTGAATTTGTGTTGTGAGTTTTATATTCAAATTGAGCTTTTTATTTATTTGTAAACAATTTGGGTTCGGGTCTTAATTTAGGTGTGAGATTGTGACTATGATTCTCTTATTATAGTGGATTATTAACTGATGGCTCTTCCCAGGGATGTAGGTACCGACACTCAGACTGAACCATGTAAATCTTTTGTGTCATTTATCATTCCTCGTTTATTTCTTTGACTCTCTCACATTGATTTAATTACAAGATCCTAGTTAACTTCTGCTTTAAAATTACAACAGTCTTGGCGGTGAAATATCTTTAATCGAAAGTCGTTTTTCGGTTTATTGAGAAAATATAGGTTCTATGGCGATTCCGAATAGACTATATCACAAGAGCACAAGAAATCGATAGATATACTTTAACAGAATTGAATCAACATCAAAGTACAAAACACTTTGCCGAAATTTATTCGACAACAAAGTGAAATGATAGAGAGATACAATGACAGAAAATTTAAAAGCTAAACCAAGATACATGTCAGAAGTCATCCGAGGACAAGATATCTTGAAACTACAGCTACGATTCAAGAATTGAAAGATAACAGGTTTTGTTTTTTTTTTTTTTGTTCAAGGGAGGGAGTTCAATGATGCACAAAAACTAGTATTTATAGTAGTTACAACGTAACTACCCATAAGGTTCTTTAGCGGTTTCAGCCATGCCATCACATTTCCAAGACTTCCGGCTCCATATATCCATGTTGGCATGACATCTTATCTCCAGACGGTCAATCCTTCGAAGTCACATCTTAATATCCCACTTTGTTCGTCGTTGTCTTTCGTCTAAGTTGTTAATCCTTCAAATTCGCCTTCTAATCATATGATCTGTTGTGCTTCATTGTCTTGTTCACAACCAGCTTCGATTTCAAATGCCACTATGTCTGAACTTCGCGCCCCACTTTACTCACAAAAAACAGTTAGTTTTCAAATGACTTCTTAGTCAGTTGTGAATTGATATATTTGCGCTTACCGACATTTAGTCAATTTCACTATGACAATCGCAGCCACTATCACATACCGATAACTGATCTTGGTCACTGAACCAGCTGCTATCGTGTATTGACAACTGATCATGATTATCAATATGTATGATCATTGGCAATAACGCATATAATCAGTATAGCCATCGACAAAGATTCCTATACCGATAGCCACTTCACTTGACCTTCAGGTCACGTGCTTACTCACGTTGATGTCATGCCGATTGTAATGACTTGGTTAATTTTTTGTGTAAATAGGAACGTGTCCAAAAAAACAAGCAGACTTTCAAGGCGGAAAACAATCTCAAACACCTCTAGAAGTTGGCACCGTGGCACCGGGCTTCACTGGTTGTATTTACGGGCTTCATAACTCTACCAAAGTTGACAATTATGCCCCGTTAAAGCCAAAGTGCGCGGATTTTTTTTCTTTGTATTTGAGATTTGTAAATTGTTAAGTAATTCCATTTTCAATTATTTGACTGTATGTTAGAGTTTTTAGACCAAATTTTATTTCTGTTAAATCTAGGCCAGTTATTTTTCCCCTATTTCCAGCAAGGTCGACCAACGGTCAAGCAATGTCTGTTCAAGCTGAGCCAATATGGCCAAAAAAGAAAAAGTATAGGCATTGTAAGCTTCAATGGACATCTTGCATTCCCTTGCACTCCAACAAAAGAAAAAAGGGTTTGATCTTCTTAGTGGAAATAAAGGTTTTCATTTTTTGCAAATAAAGGCTTTGAATAGATAAGGTGTAATTAGTTATAATTCTAAAGATTGTCTTTCTTTACGTGCATTTGGGATTGAACAATCCGTCTTATCTCTTTCTTTTTCCTCTAATCTAACTACAACTTGCCAAATTCTAATTGCCAGCTTATGGGGAAATTACACAATCAATCCTAAAACTATAGTACAAATCTTAATTTAGTCCAAAACTTTTCAATTTTGTCAATTTAGTCCTAAATCTTTGTGCGAAATGCCAATTTAGTCCTTTTGGTTAATTTTCTCTAGAAGTCACTGACGTAGTGGACTAGTTGTCGCTGGCCGCCCCACGTGACACATCTCTACGTTAGCGATTTTTGGCAAAAGTTGGTCAGAATGACTACATTGAAATTTCTCACAAAGGTTGAGGACTAAATTGACAAAATTGAAAAGTTTAAGACGAAATTAACATCCGTATAATAAGTTTAGGATCGATTGGATAATTTATTCACCGGTTTATTGGCCAGCAATTCTAATAGCCAGATGACTTCACTTAAAAATGAGCATCCGATGTCGAAGAAGTAAGAATTAATTATGAATTCTTGGAAAAGAATAACTAATAAATATGCAATCCATATTATATGATTACATAGCTTATGTCATCCTCATAAACTAGAAGCAATTGCGACTCTAGTAACAAAACCTAGGATGTGGGTCTTGCATACTTATGTTTTATCCATCTGCTTTCACCTTTAAAGTAACTTTGCATGACATTGATGGCATCAAACTAATCCTAGAGCTCTTCTCCAGAGATATTTCAGAAGCCATTTTTGGTCGATAACCAAATGGACCATTCAAATGGATGTACAAAAAGATATGTCGTGGCTCTTATCAGAATCCCATTGCATATATTAACTCAACTGCTCCAACATATTAAAGATCTAAACTATGTCACACTACAATATAAAATGATTTTGCTAAGGTAAAGCCTGGCTAATTTTGTTGGCGACCGACCGACCAAACTTTCTCCACGTCTGATAATCTAGTTTGGTTTTTCATCTTAACGAATCCACTTGGATGGTCATCGACAAAAGACAATAGAGTAGGTGCGCTTAATTAGGCCATCAAGCATTTGTTCTTCAATTATAAGATGACGTACGGAGGTGTTGGATTAAATTGCATCAGGAAATGGTGTCGGCATTCCTATTGGCAGTCCTCATGAATAACTTCTTGTAGGTAAAAACTAGATGCAAGATGATAATGAAACGGGGTTTACTTACTAAGTAAACGTCCTGTCTTCTCGTTGGAAAGAGTGTGGTGGAAAAGCACATGAAGGGTGAGATGGAATGTTGGAACAAAGAGACAAGTATACATTGAGAGATTTTTGTTTAATGTTTCTTCTCACGACACACTTTGCTCTTAGTTGCGAGAATTCATAATAAGACCTCTTAGGATGATGACCATTATTCTCCAATAACTAGGTAAACATAAACTAAAAGAGGACAACGTCCTTGAACTAAAGGAGGCAGTGATTGGGTGATTGGGTAGGGAAGCCGTTTGTAAGTTGAGCAGGAGAACAAAATTGAGTAAATAAACACACTATTGTTGCTATAATGGCTTCTCAACAATGGTATAGGGGCAGTGGCAGTGGCGGTGGTGGTGGTTAGTTGTAGGCAATGGTAACCGTCTAACAACAGAAGACAACGGTCAATGGTGGGACGGAGTTTGCTTGGCACCTCAATAACATCTTGATCCACAAACATGTTGATCAAAATATGTGCTCTGATATTGACTGTGAATACAGCCGACGGTAAAACACCAACATTATCTAAATTCTCCCTACAGTTTCGACCAAAAAAAAAATTCTCCCTACAGATCTTGACTTTAAGGCGTGACTGTTCATTCATTTTAGTTCCACTGATGCCCGTGGTCTTGTGAAAAGATAGCACATGTTTTCGCCCAGATTGAGTATATATATAGGTATCGAGCATAACTAGACATGTTAAATGGGTCTTAAAACCTATATATGACTCATTTAAAAAAATAAATGGATCATAAATTGGTCAATACAACTTTGAAGAGCCCATCTTAAGTGGATCTTAAAGTTTTAAGCCTATCATAAATGAGTCTTAATGGGTTGAGTGTGGAACCTATTTCCAACCTACCCATTAAGCTCACCCTCTTTTTATAAAAATATATATTTTTAAAAATCAAAATTATTTTTTTTATTTTTTTCTCTTTTTTTCTTTTTTTTTCTTTCTTTTTTCTTTATTTTCTACCGGTGGTCGACCACAGCGACGGCTGGCGACCGACCACTAGCCACAGGAGAGGAACGACCTCGCCGGAGGCTGGTGAGCTAGAGTCTCGCCAAATTGGCGAGGCTAGAGCCTCGCCACAGGCCGACTTGGCTCGGCTAGGCTTGGCTCGTCGGAATAATGCAAGCTCAAGGTTCGCCTGAGGCCAGCGAGCTCGTCCTCACTTGTGGTTGGTGGTCGATCACCGACCGTCGCTGTGGCCGACCACCAGTCAAAAATAAAGGAAACAAAAAAAATTTTAAAAAAATCAAAAAAATCAACTTTAAAAAAATAAATAAAATAAAATAAATTATTAAAATTATTAAAATGCATGCATGAAGTAAAATCAAATTAGATTTTATATACCAAACGTCGGAAAATATTTTTTGATTCATTTTCAAGTTTCAGCCAAACACTGAAATTTTTTTTTATTTTCTTGGAAAATGACTTCATGGAAAATATTTTATAAAAATGTTGCATTTTTCACGAAAAAAATAGAACCTCAATTTTTAAAAAAAATTATAAAAATTGTTCACTAGCTTTGTATTGTATGAAATGTTTTAGTAGTATAATTTTTAAAAAAAGTCATAAGAAATAAATTTTCCTATATTTAGTTAAATATAAAAGTGTTTTACTAATATGGGTCGGGTCGGATATGGATTGGGTACGGGTCGGGATATTTATATTATAAATAAATATGTTATAATGAGTCAATTTGGGTTGAACTATTTATAACTTGATCCAAAATCGACCCTACATGTCTAACGAAAACTGAAACTGTAACTATTCCTTGGTCGGACAGTGAAAGCATAAATACTCCCAAGCTGCAAATTGGTTGTTTTGTAGGTACATGGGAAGGACCGGCATTAGGGGATCAATTAACCCTACGCAGCTTCAAAACCCTAAAAGTAAGAGACAGCAAAAGAGTAGCGGTCTGGCCATTTATATCTGATAATGAAATGACAGCAAAAGACGAGCACGACGTCAATGGCGGAGAAAAGAGTGTCTTCACGTTGCCAAAGGATTCGCCTTACGCAATTTCTCTACGTATTTCCATCAACAGATCCTGGTAGAGCATCTAGGATAGCTTTTTGACTTTTGAGAACACCGCACGCACGCACGCACCCACGACAACTCTAGAATCCTATCACGTTTATGGCGAAGAAGGCTTATTCGTATCCCTGAAGGGGCTCAAGACTTTCCAAGTCAAATCTAGGATGAGGTAATCAGATGCGTAACTCTTTGTGAAAGATTATAACTGAGACAGGCTAACTTGAACGAAAGTTTCGTTTTTTGCCGGGTTTTCGGGTTAATGCGATTGGAGGACATGTTGTCACAAGTTGGCAAAAGGGTTTAACCTCTGACAAGAGAGGAAGTTGATCTGAGATTCAAATGTGTAACCCCTTTTCTGAAGTTGAGAATCAACCGAGTAATTCACCAAAGTCCATGGGTTAAATGCATTTCAAACGTAAGCAAAGTGACTCATTTATTCTGCTCTTGCCATAATTGCTCCAGTCATCTATCTTTAGAAGTCATTGAAAATCGTGAGAGTAACTTATTCATGGATGCGAAGCCGGGTAATCACACATGAGCTTTGTCCATTGTGTTTGCGAGTAACAACATTAGGTGGATTTACGGAAATTTTACATTCGCTCTAGTTAGTAATTCAAAACGATTTGATATACAGATCTTGTCTTAAAAAGATAGAGCATTCATTTAAGACGATATTTTGCTAGTGTGCCTTTATTTGTGATTCTGGTATTCCAAGTTAGGTTTTGTTCGAATTTCCACGGATAAAAATGCATTGTAAATTGACTTTACGGAAAAATAATTACGTGTCACGTATTATAATCCGGGATGATAGCATCGTTAGTCGGAACAATAATTCTGAATTTGAGTAAAACTATCTTTGACGTGACATTAGCTTGCTCACAATTATCATCCTAAGAAGTGTAAAATTATACGCTTTCGAGGAAAATGAAAGAATTGCGACGAAGAAAACAGGCGTGTATTCATGCCGCCCATGATTTTGCAAATTGCAAATACTACTCATTTCAAGGCCGCCTTAAGTTGACTCAACACAGATTTCAGGTACATAGTTTATTTTGAGCATCCAGCGTCGAATGTTAGTGTATCCTAGGTATCTCATTATATTGGACTACTTATGTTCGCGTCATCATGTCGACTTTCCGTGAGTTCAACGTGTAATCTATCGCTTTAAAATGATATTAGCTCATTGCATACGTCGACATTATTCCAACTAGCATTGGATCAAGGAAAAGTATCAAAAAAGTCTTAATATATATTGCATTGATACCGATTCAGTCAATAAACATTTCAATTTGATTAATTTAGTCATAGATCTTTTCGCATTTTGTCAATTGAGTTCATCCGGCTAATTTAGACCGGAAATTACTGAAATGGATAGCAAGGCCGGTGCTGTCCAGTCAAAATTGACCCGATAAACTGAATTGGCACAATCGTAAAAGGTTTATGACTGAATTGATACAATTGCAATAGATTTAAAACCGTTTTGGTAATTTTCCCCATAGTTAAAGAACTACACCATATATATACCCTCCTCTTTTAAACTCCCTCTTTTAAACTCCTACGCCTTGCACCTATAGAGATGCGAGACCGCTGAACTAATTAAAATCCCAAAGGAGATCGAAGCACAATAGATACTCGAAGAAGAACCATAATCTTATTGTAGTCAATCAAGCGAGTTTACAATCCAGTTCAAAGCATAATCAAAGCCTCCTACGTCTGCCTGGTATCGAGAATATTCAAAGCCAAAGTGAAATGCATATTGGATTGTCTCACCCTTTGGTGAAGCAAGGACTAGTAATGCTCCAATCCCCAAGGGGACATAATGTACTTGAGGCGCCCTGGATCTTCTGCCAAGAATTGGCTTAAGATCTGTTACTTCACGTCTTTCTTTAGGACATGTTTCAAACAGTATTCAATTAATGCAATCGGCCATTTGCCTATTTCCCTCCCAAGACAGGCCTAGTGAGCAGAAGCATAACTAAATGAGCTTGATGGGGCAATCAAGCATCAGCATTTTGTACCAAACGAGTATAACAGAGATGGGAATGCTACATTGTGTGAATACTCGAGAAAAAAATTGTGATGAGAGAAGCTCATTCATACACATGCCATGGCGACCTTAGAATGTTCGAGTGAGAAAATGCAACTTTACAATGGACGTGCAGATCAAAAGGAGTACGGAAGATCTTAAAATGCATGGAATGAGAATAAAAGAAAAGATTTTAGCATTTGGATTTTTTTAAATAGAGCACAGTGATGTAAGAGGGTTCATGTAGCCAACTCCACTTCATAGTATAAGCATTGGTGGGAACAATTGTTTTGTTATACATTAGAACAGGAATACTTGCTGGATTTATGAAGCGAAAAGGATATGCTTCTACTAATACAGCCAGTGGTATCATGGTAAAAGTGATTCAAGAGCAGACCTCACTACGGCGGCGAAAGGCATAGCCCAAAATGTGGATATATTATCGAGCAGAGTGAGACAATTGAATAGCCTCCGACACATCCTTTGGATTGCAGTGGTATGAAAACCAGTACACAATTCGGAAACTCAAGAGCCAACAAGATCTTTTTTTCCTTGATTCATAGTATGGACATAGCCCAGTATTCCCAATATTTAACGTTATCATGCTATTATTCAGAGAATCTAAAGTTGTCGCCGCTCCAATGCGGACCACAACTGAGTCCCTGCAAGCAAAAGGTTAAGACATGAATAGGGAAATGCATCTGTTCAGAAAACAGCTCTTTCCTTTTTTTCCTCTCCATAGGATAGTGAAAACTCATAGCAACAGAGGAATGAGCAGAAACTTTCGCTTTTCTCTAAGCCACAGGTACAAAAATATAGATAGAGGAGTTCGTCCTTGAACTTGACACTCCTGCCAGCATTGACCTTGCATTTACCATACAAAATATTTTTCCCTCCTTATGCTCCTTTATTTTGGGTAGAACTCATTTTGGGTAAAACTTGTGGCTGATAGATCCATTGGACCTAAAAAGCAAATCAGAAAAATCCACTGCTCATATGAATGAGGTAGATGGAATGGGAAAGTAAAACGAATCAGGATCACAAAATTTCATGTCATTAACAAATTTAATACAGACATGGACATGGAACAGAATCTTTTGTATGATTTGCCACTGAGTGAACTAATAGTAGCTATTTGCTCTAAGATCATAATACGAAAACGCTTGAAGATTGATGAATATACATCAACCATTCAAAGTGGAAACACTTAAAGCATCTGCCAAATTCCTCTTCTTTTTTTCTAGTTGGAAACGATGCTTTCCACATAACTCACGGATTTATTAATGAAAGAGCAATTATAAGATGACAATCCTGGAAAACATTATAGAAGAAATAAGTGAAAGAGGGAAAAACGTATGGTGAGATGAACATCCTTGAATGATAATACAATGATTGCTTTTGTTCGCTCGGTGCTGGAATCCTGATTTCCATCAATAGCTGTCTTCCCAGCAACAAAGCATAATCATGGAGACAGGTTTACTGCAGGTGAATGTTGATTAATTTCTATTCCTGTCATTGCATGTAACCAAGCATCTTTATGAAAGGAAATGAAGAACCAGTTCCTGTTCCACTATTTTTAGAACTGGCACAAAACCATGCCAAAGTACACGAAATCAATCAAACAATATCTATATGCCGACGACCTTAGACTTGCATCAGCAAACCACCATTCTGGCCAAAATCAAGACTCCACAGTGGCATGGGCATGCTTAAGGTAGAACCTTTGACTTGTCAAAGAACTCAATTGTGTCTGATAGATCAAGAAGGAGAACGCAAAGGTAATTGACAAAAGTGTTTCCATTCACCTTACAAAAACAGACTGCAGGTCCGTATTTTAATAAACCAGTACTGACATCTCAACTAAGTTAAAAGATCAAAAAGCATCTACATTAGTTTACTCATGTCGCAAGAAATTATGAGAATGCAACACACACTCCACTTCCTGCCCCCTCATCTTCATCAGTTTTCAGAAGCTTGAAAAATTCCCAGTATATGGATTATACGCAGTATAGTTTATTTTTATTCTCTGCAGGAAAGATGATTGTAGATGTGGAATTCCTCGGCTGGAGTAAAAATACCAGAACTTCGTATCTCGTGCAGAGGGCAAGCCAGTGGAAGCAAGGATAAAAATATCTAGGCATACAAGAAAACTACAGACAGAACTTTGCAATAGCAAAATATTCTTCCAAGCAATTTACGCTAGCAATATAGGCTATAGGTTGACATCATATGATAATGAGGAGTAGTAGGGAATCCATGTTACCTGAACAGAGAGAGAACACCAGTCAAATGATGGGTGACTGGTGACAGAGCTCGTATGCTCGAGCAGATTCGATTCCCGAATTTTCAATAGCAATACCAACTCTCTCGCAATGCGGCAGCATTTAGCAAGATACGGTCATGTTCAACTTCATTCCTTGTTTTTATCTATTCTCCTTGCGAAGTGATATAGCTTGCTCAGACAAAAGATTTAACCTTGAGGACTGATCCATATGTTTGGAACCTCCAATTACACTTACATGATGAATCTTGCTGAGCTGTCAGAACAATTAGCGAGTGACCATTGGTTTCGCCTTCATCACCTGCCTAAGCCTGATCTCTATATCATCTTGAATCTTTCTATGCAGTTTACCATCTAGCAGACCACTTGCTCCTGAAGAGTTGAGCGCATCACAAACTAATTTATATGTATACTCTCTTGGAACTGAACCTCCATCAACCAACTCAACGAGGAAATTGCGTGCATCAATCACTCTTCCTACTTCGCATAAAGCATGAATAATAGGAGTATAGGAGCTCGAAGTGGGTATGCCATGATTCATGCTTTGCATCTTCCTCAACATGTCTATAGCTTTATCGATCTCATTAACAGCACTATAGTATCTAATGAAAGAATTATATGTGACTCGGTTTGGGACACAACCTCTTTTATTCATGTCATCGAAAAGTTCCAATGCCCTCCCAATCCTATTCGTTTTGCAGCACCCGTCGATCAGACAGTTATACGTGACCACATCCGGAACAAAACCTTTGAAAAGCATATGACGAAACAAGTGGTTCGCCTCCCACAGCCTCCTCCGAATGGCCTTCCTGCATCCAGTTTGCATACTATACTTACAGTACGAACCAATCATTATCGTATATGTATAAGTATCCGGGGGGCACCTGAACCCCGGCAATTCCATCTTGTCCAACAAGAATCTCGCCTTCTTGAAATTCCCTACTCTACAAAGCGCAAGGAGAATGGTATTATACGCATAGACATCAGGCGTGCAACGAAACTGCTTCATCCTATAAAACGCGGCCAACGCCTCCTTGACGAAGCCCTCTTCTCCTAGGACTTTTATCAAACAGGTGATGGTAGGAGCAGTGACGAGCTCATCACCTCTCTTATCCATCGTCCTAAGAAACTCCCACAGACCCTTCAATCCATTTCCTCTAGCCAATACAATAGCCATCTCTCTACAAGTCATCTCGTTGTGCACGAAGCCGAAGTGGGACTCGACCCAGTAGTAGAACTCGAGCGCTTTGCCCTGCCCAAGCTCGACCCTTTGGGGGTCTCTGCGAGCAGCGGGACCAAGAACGAGCTTACCCTCGCGGAGCTTCTCGGACTCGCGCCTCAGGTCGCGCTGTCTCAGAGGCGCTCGGTGACGGAAGGTCTTCTGGCGACCGATGGAGCGAGGGGACTGGAAGAAGCATCTGGGTATCGACCGCAGCACTTCGGAGACCGATTCCGTGTCCCAGGGAGGCGCGTTGGGCGCGGCGGAAGCGGCCAGCTTCGCATCGAACTCGCGGTTTTGGACGATGACGGCGAGGACCTGGTTCACGACGGAGACGTAGCTACTACGGTTCAGGGGTCTCGGGGAGACCATGCTCTGGAAAAGACAACAGCTTCGTGCTCTGCTCGATCAAGCTCTCATATGACGTTTACACTGTCGGAGATTCTGATGACGGCCATTTCGGGAACGCTGCAATACCGGTGAGGAAGAGGGGAGATGCAGTTGCCACTAAGAACACGGAGAAGAACATGTGTCGCATGAATCCTGCCGTGCAGACCAGAGACCTGTTTATGTCGGGTCGAGGATTTCTTGAGAATTTCGGAGATTGTGTGATTTGTGAACCTCGAGGAATTAGATCGTACATTTGATTCTCAATCGGTCTCATCGGTTTCAATGTAATTGGCATTGTTCAATCGAAAATATTCCGAATTCACTTTCTTTGGGAGTCTGCCTAATCATCTTGGAAAAATCCGAGGCCGACTTCCGCAGCATGAAAATGTCGACTTTAATGATACAGAGCGATAATTTGAATAAGCATGTCAAGTTATGGTCCCGACCGACCGAATACAATGCCCTCGCCAATTTTGATTAAAATGTTATGAATCTCAGCCGTTTGAAGATTATAATAGTTATGTGTGAACAAAGGAAAATCATTTACTGTAGAAACTCGAGAGTTGCTTAAAACATCAATTTATCTAAATAAAGATGTGGTGACCATACATACCATAATATGCGAATTGGAAGGTGAATTCGATGTAGCTCGATGCATGGGCCTTTTTAAGAAAGCCAAGATGGATGGGCATCGGTGGACCGTCGAAGAAAGATAGCTCATGGGGGTGGTTTCGGTGGTGTCGACTTTGGAAAGCCGAACAGAGTTTGATCGAACAACAGTTATCGCGACGACAGTGAAGTTACAATCAAAGCTTTAAAATGTGGAAATTCAGATTACACTTTAATCTGTTTTATTACAACAACACATACAAAGATCACAAGACCAATCTCGTGCAGGTTGTCTCCTCTGCTACTCTAACCCAACGTGTACATTCTTCGCTACTACATCAAAACAGAGCCACAGCAATTCCCCTTGCCACGTTGTTGTATGGGTAACTTGGGTGCGTTTCTGTGTCGATTTGGTGAACATTGCGGATCAATCTCTACTTCAAAAGAGCCCAAACCCTGCCCACTCTGGATCACCCATGCATCGTGGTGATGACTGGCGAGACCTCATGTACGTAGAAAACGACAGCCTCGGTGACGACCCGACGGACCAATAGGACGACGAGCATGGCGACTCACAGAACGGTGAGGGCGACCTCCGGCTCGAAACGGAAAAGCGGGACAGCTTTTCTAGATCGGAAGTGCGGTCAGTGTCAAGCTCGGGCTCAGGCCGGGTCCTTCGGGTCCTCCTTTTGCTCTCCTTCCGCTTCAAGAGGGGCGCCGCCGTGGGGAAGCATCCTGGCCCGGCGGAGACGCATTCAGGCTGGCCCAGCATGGGCGGGCCGAGCCGCCACCGCTCGGAGCGGGTGCGCGGGACTGACCGGAAGGACCCGACCCGCTGCTCCAGCGGCGAGGGGAACCGGAGCACCGGCCCGGCGGGCGGCGGCTTGAGCTTCGGAGGAGAGGGACGGCCGTGCCGGGGAGGGTCCTCCGGCGGGGGCAGCGGGGGCGGCTGCTGGTGGCGGTGGTGCTGGCTCTTGGGGACGCCGGGCCGGATCTCCCACTTGAACGGGATGGTCCCTGGTTTCTTGAAGGACTCATCGATGGCCATCTTCCTTAACGGCAATTTGAACCGCTATCAACCGTGCAGGCGCGACTATGAACCAGCACAACGAAACGCAAACCAACACTCTCTATGAATGAAAGAATTGATGGGTGTCGTGTATATATGGAGGTGAAGGCGGCGGAGAATGAAGAGTTGAGTGAGGCGAGATTAAAGGCGTTGAGTGTGGGATTGGTGGGCCATTTTGGTTCTCGACTTGGCGAGGGAGATCTCAAATAACCAACATTTCCCCCATGTGAAGCCAAAGTGGAGCTTGAATTTTTGTCAACAAACGTGATTTTTCAAGCTCCTGACACAAATTCGAGAAATGCGGTACCACCCCACTACCAAATTTGCTCCCATCGCTATTGTAATTGCTGAATGTTCTGAATTCAAATGATGGGTCAGGGTCAACCAATCAATCTACTTTTGCGCTCCTGATTGATCGCGGAGCATTACGAGAAGACCCTACTTGTTCCCTGCAGCGTGCGAATCTACAAACCTATCAGGAGTTTTAACGGTCCATGCTATCCGCTTTATCGGTATACTTTTCTTCGAAAGAAGAAAATCTGCATAAAGATTATACATGTGACTATGTTGCACAGCCTTGAATAAACAGGAAAAGAATTGACATTTTGTATTGATTGCATAGTTTCTTTCCCCCTTTATCAAACTTAAATCGGTTATGAGATTCTAAAGTAAAACCCTCCAAGCCACTGGATTAAGCATGCCCATTATTTCAAGTTCGAGCTCACAGCTCGATTGAATTCTCGAGCTATACTCTGGTTCAAATTGAACTCGGGAAACACTCTTCAACGAAATCAGTAGCAATTATGCGGTTCTTTCAAACCCGACCATGATGAAGCTGGTGGTGGTGGGCTGCACATTAGCATGTGACAAATTATGATGATTAAGATGACATGACCGCAACACTATGATGAAATGCAATAGATCATTTCAGAGGACGTGGTGAACAGAAGAAAGCATTTTGCTTGCTCCATTTCACAACTCAGGAATGACAGATCTGATTATAGCTCCGCCATGCCCATAGCCTAGCTTTGTTTTCCAAATCTATCAAAAGCGACCATATATATGCAGGCCCTTTTTTGTCTCGCTGTACACTAGTCTAAGCTACTCAAGATCTCGCACGTAAATTACTCGACTACTATTAAAGCAGTACATAATAACTGCAAGCAAACAAGATTGCTCATCCTAAATAACATTGATCCTGTTGTCTCTGTCTATCTTGTGCCTCCGAAGTAGAAATTAGGAAAAAAAATAAGCTTCATTTAGCCCAAAAATAAAATTAAAACAAGCCCTAAATACTCTCAGGAACATTTAACCAATACTTAAACCGCAAAGGTATCAATAATTAGACCTTTGTATCAGCTAAGGAGGCAACTACTGGCAGGCTAATCATGATAAAGGAGGATGTGTTGCAAAAGATAACAACATAGAGGCAACCCGAAACTCCCTCATCAGCAATGTATCAGACCTGTGCATCAGCATTGGATCTAATAATTACAATCTCTTTACAGACTTAGTTTCCAATTTCCCCCTAGACTATTATCACAAACTTTCTCTGGATCCGAATCTTTCAGGTCCCTCAAGTCTCATATGAGAATTCTTGGGGCATGTTACACAGAGCTCGCATGGTGTTGCTAGCCACATCCAAAAGCTGCAAGTACTCATCCGCGCCGTCAACAAGACACTGAACAAGAAAAGAGCCAACACTTACTTATAAATACCTAAATTGTCTAACAGCATAATTTCTTTGAACATGATCAACTCTCCATATACTTTGGCATGCAGCATCCAACTAAAATGTTTTTGTTAGGGCTCAACATATGTGTAGTCATTATGCTTTTATGAAACATAAAGTTAACATGCGTTTGTGTACATTTAGATGGACACATTCTGAACACATTCTGCAGGGCCAGTATAAGAAAAAATTATTCCTTGAAAGCGCTATACACCTTATATGATGCGACTCCTCAAATAAGAAGTCAGTGTTGGGATTGCAACAAACAAGTATGATCAAAATAAATGCATTGTTTCCGGGGTTCAATAGCTCACTGCAGTGCAAAGCATTTAAATGAAATGGTTCGATAAAAACATGAGGACACAAGTCACTAGCCTCGAATGTTATCCCATAATATCTTGAAAGTCGCTATAACTATAAGAAGGCCTGAACGCTCTTTCAGAATCAGTTCAAAGCATCAAAATGAGGTCAGAAGCAACAGGTGGACATAAGTGGAGATAGAAAAAAGGAAGCTATAAGTACTTAATATCCTTACCAGCTGAAAAGACCACGTGATTATTGTTTGTGTCATGGTCATATGATGATCAATCATTACTCAGATTGATCACATATTCAGTTAGGAGTTGCACCAAATTTAATTTGAAAATATATAACAGTTCACGTAAGTTCATCATAGGCAGCTAACCTTATCAGCCTCACCCAATCTCTTGCATATCCTAGCCTTCTGTTCATCTGAAATATCGTCCGCTTCTACAACCACTTCAAATAACTAGAATAGGACAGAGTTTTAGCTTAATGTATATCCATAAGTTGACAGCAGAAAGGATGCATGCCTAGATGTAGCATATTATACCTGAGATAGCATCTGGGAGACTGGATATCCCTCTGCAATGGCGTTATTGACCTCCTTGTTTGCCAAGTCGAAGTTGCCACTCTTGCATGCTGCAAGAAGTGCCCCAACAACCTCCTGCGGGATTACCTGATGAATTAAGATGTAGGAATCATATACAAGTGATTCTGAGATGGAAAAATGAAAAAGAAAGGAAAAGAGATAACAAATCTCAAAAGAATAAAAACAAAAGGGTAACATTTAGAAAGTGGCCTCCTTCAGCTAAACTAATCTGTCTAGTATCTAGCAGTTATAAATTCTAATACTCGAATACTTAAGGAAAAGGCTATTATCACCTCAAAAAGGAAAACGACAACTTCCTACCAAAAGATCACTGCTATATTGTCCCAGATTTAAAGTTCCCATTTGAAAAAGAAAAAAAAAACCTTTTGCATCAAGATCCAGATTATAGGACAATACGATCCTAAGATGCAGCTAGTATAGAAATATCCTGCACACTACAGAATTGGTCAGAAGTTGGATTGAGGAGGGACCAAGAGTAGGATGATGCTATCATGCGGGATTCTGCTCAACAAGCTAAAGATCCTTTGCCTTGAACTCAGGCCTCTTCCAACCACAGCATAAAATCAGACCAAATACTCATGCTCCAAAATCTGTTGTATTCTTCAAACAATATTTAAAGTCCATTTAACCAATAAGGATGAAGAAAGTGCAGCTACCACGGATACTTTGTGGGACAAAACTATATGGGGGCATGGTTCATAATAATTCAAACAAACATAACTACATGGCTTACTCATTTAAAGAACATATATCTTAGTTTTCATATTACAATCAACAGCAAACTATGATCATTACACCAGAATAAAGGCAAAGGAGTCCAGGATCGATTTGGAAAAAAAAGAATCAAAATTAATTTACTGAAGGAAAAACACTTCCCTTCCCTTTTCATGTTTAAAGACATCACATTATCGTTATGCAATTATTCAGTCTCATATAACCTTAGTTTGTGATAGTAGCACGCTATTGGGTTACATATATGAAAGGATAATGAATGACCAGGAATTTAGAAAGTAAAGTATGAAATAACTACCCCAGAAACACTTATTAGATCCTTCGAAGTAATTGATGATCCAAATAATCGAGCAGCTCCCTGCAAAGCTCAAAAAGAGTAGTCGAAAATACTCAGGGGGAGGGGAGGAATTCTACACACCACACAAAATATTACTATTTTAACAGTAAGACTAGATTCAACTTTTCAAAGTAACACCATAAACATACAATAAAAAACAAGACAAGTTTGATGGATAGCACCACATGAAATGCTTGATCCTATTTCTTTTATTATATCAAGTTACTAGCTGACTATCTTCATAATAATTTCTTCCATAGTAAAAGTTTTATGCCATCCATGTTAAGTGTCTAAGCAATTCGTGATTAACCTTGCTATATCGATTCCTTGGTTGTTGGCAACATTGAGATGCCCTCAACTCAACAAAACAAAGGAACAATCCACACAAGGTTTTTATGTCTAAAAACTGAACCACCACAAAACATATCAACCATCAACTGAAATAATCAAATTGACAAAAAGCAAATTCAATGATCCATAATCTGTTGCTTGCCAGCCTAAGATATACTCGTAAAGGAAGAAAGTACAAATAATCATCCCTTCTCGTGTTTTATTCCCTTGACATGGAAAAGCATTTCAAACATCTATCCTCTTGAGTTCAAAAGAGAGTGTTCCCATAAGATGACATCTGCAGAAAGTTTCTTCACATGCCACAGCTCTCAACAAAATATAGGCTTCTATGCCTTGCAAGAGAAGGTGTGCCCGAGTCAGATACATCAATGTCCCTTTCAATGATCAATTCAAGTCGTAATCAGCATCCAGCCAGGTAACTATTACCAAATTTGAAAACAAGGACACCCACTGGTAGAAGAACGTCGAACTTGGCTAATGTTGTAAAGTCCTCTGGTGTTATTTATGTAGCACTGATCAACTAAATATTTAGTGGATTAGATGAAACAAGAGCAGGAGGGAGAGATGGCAACCTTAGCCCAACTACTAAGAGCTCATCAGCACCTCCACACCCCCCCCCCCCCCGGGGAACCCCAAGAAAAAAAATCAAATTTGGAGCTCTGAGCACCCAAAACAGAAACCTTCTATAGGTTTACAATATTCAAGAGCTCCATTTCACAAAGAGCATGATTTATAACTTTATAACTGCTGCAAAACTATCTTATCATGACAAGAAAACCACATCCTCAAAGACTGGGGCTCATGTACCATGTAACTGTCTTGTACCTGTAAGTATGTGATAGCCCGGCGCAAATCACCTTGAGAAATTGTACTTAAGGTTGACAAAGCCTGCCATAACAGGAAACAGTCAACAATGCCAGGAAGAAAATTTGCAAAATGGTGCGAAAACCATCTTTAGAGCCAGATGAAAACAATTAGAGCAAAACCTCTGCATCCAGATTGAGACCTTCTTCCTTGCATATGTGCAATATACGGCTGCCCATTATATCTTCTGAAAGCGGCTTGAACCTAAACTTTGCACATCTGGAAGCAAGCGGCTCTATGATCCTATAAAATTGCAAATACACATCAATTAAGGTCAAAAAAAAAATTTGAGGCTTACCTCCGAGCATTATATTCTCTGAGCAAGCAAAAAGCATGAAGTCACTTTGTCACTCCAGTTCGATAGCTATTCTAGAAAGCCTTCTCCTTATAGTAAGTAAAAATTATCAAGCAAAGTGGAATGCACTCCTGTTTCAACTAAAAATGTGACACTACAATGACTAGAACCTAAACACGTGTTAACTACACGTCAAAAGAAAAGCTAAGAAAGAAGTTGTACCTGCTGATGTAGTTGCATATAAAAAAGAATCTTGTGACTTTAGAGTATGTCTCCATTGTACGCCTCAGAGCATTCTGTACAAGCTGTCTGACATAAGCATAATGAAAACTAATAATGTACCTATTGGCGGAAAAGAAGAGTGTACAAAGACATGCCTGAGCATCCTCTGTCATTGAATCTGCCTCGTCCAGGATGATTATTTTGTATGGTGGACATGGATAGCCCCTACACAGAATCAAAGGGGAAGAACTATTATGAAGGAATGAAATTCACATACGGAAGAGGGTAAAATATGTCGAAGTAGAGCATATACCCTTGACGTTGACCAGATCCCACAGCCACAGCTGCAAAATCTTTTATTTTAGTTCTAACCACATTTATTCCACGATCATCACTCGCATTGAGCTCCAGCACTCTAGATTTGTAGAGCTCAGGCCTGCAGAAAGATACTAGTGAACAGAAAAAAAACAACAATGTACAAACCGACAAAAAGCACACTTCATATTAACACTAAAGAAACTCCTGCATTGCATATGATGGCCACAGATCATAAGATTTACTCAAAATTGGGACAAGAAATTCATTGAATTGATGACAAAATCTTTATCTCAACCATTGTTTGTGCTTTCTAATCCTAACAGCTAACAATTTGAACCAGACAATAACGCAAGCACATGAAAGACACTGAAATGGAAGGCGTAATCTGTAGCCTCTAATCTCTCCAATCTCTACATCAACAAACCAGCACCATCAACTTGTACAAAAGCCAAAAAAATTCCTGCTTGACTCGCCCACCAAAAGGGTTCAAAAGAATCGCCAATCAAGAACCTGCAGTCCAGCGTCTTACCCGAAAAGCTGGCGAGCAATGGCGAGCGCGGTCGTCGTCTTCCCGGTGCCCGGCGGGCCATAAAAGAGCATGTGCGGGCACTGCACCCCAGAAAAAAAAAAAAAAAAAAGAACACCCCACTACTCGATTATGCAAGCACATATAAAGGGCGCCAATAGAAAGAACAAAGAGAAGGCGATGAACATCGCCGTCAGGACAAACGGCTCACGTTAGCGGTTTCGAGGGTGTTGGTGAGGACCCGGACCACCTCGTCCTGGTGAGCCACGTCCTTCACCTGCTTCGGTCGGCTGGCGATTGCAAGAGACAGAAACAGAGACAAAGATGAAATTTTGACCAGGCCAACAGAACTGAAACGAAGAGGAAAAATGAAACCCACGAAAGGGGAGGACGAAAAGGAAGGGAGTTTCCTACTATTTCTCGACCCAAGGTTGCGAGCTCTGCAGAATCGGCGCCATTCTCGAACTCCTGAGGAAGAAGCCCTCTTCTTCCTCCTCCTCTCTCTCTCTCTCTTTCTCTCTCTTCTGTGAGAAATTTTCCCGCTCTAAGTGAGAGCGGAGAGCGAGGGTAAGGGAAGGCCGCGAGCTGGTGGTCGACCCGTGACTGGTCTAACCCGGTTCGGTTCAAGGTAGAACCGGTTCTTTCTTTTCTCTTTTTATAATATCAAAACGAAATAAATGCATTGGAAATTTTAAAACTTGTCACGAAAATACAATAGAATCCTAAAACTTGTCACAAAAGTATAATTGAGTTCTAAAAATTTCAAAAAGCGTACTCAATAGAAGGACTGGATTGCATTAGTTTGATAAGTTCTAGGACTTGATCGTACTTTTTTAAAGTTTTATGATTCTATTACACTTTCGTGATAAATTTTAGGATTTAATTGCACTTTTTGAAAGTTTTAGGATCCAAATGCATTTTCATGATAAGTTTTAGGATTTTTAATATATTTATCCCGTATCAAAACAGTTTAAGTTGATTAATAAGGTTGAAGCTATAATCCTCAAGACAACGTGCCCTTATAATTTTTCAACTCCATTCGGGCTAAGATCTGTTGGACATTGAGAATATATTACGTTCAATCTGATGATGAAAGATTATAAAAGTATGGTGCCTCGTGAAGGCTATAGACTCGCCCTGATTAATATTGTATCTATCCATATCTATGTCGCATAGTATTCATACCAGTTTTCGTGCACCTCGACTTAATCTTGGAGGCACACTCTCTGCCACCTTTTTGGAATACTCCCAACAAGACTAGAACTGAAAATCACGATGGGAGAAACAAAACTCCTTTACCATCTAAGCCATCTATATCGAAACTTCAAGCTATACTTCTATACCTATACTATCCATATCTATATCCATCTAAATACCTATTAAGAAAAAGATTTGAGGAATGATGTCTCACAAAATTGATCATTTTACTCTTCAAAATAACTTGTGTTAGTTTCACTTACTTCTTAATTTCCATTTTAGTGTCTTTGGGAAAGATTGGACCATTGATCACACTTTCTTCTTATTGGAAGACTAGGTCTTCCCCCCTAAACCAGGACAGCGCCCTACTAAAGAGGTGGACTGCCAAGTGGTCTGAACAGGTTAGGCAGGAAGTTGCAGACTTGTAATGATAGCAAAGATAATTTGAAGAACCAACGAAGATGTTGGAGAGGCAACCATGGGGGAACAAGAATTCAGCATGAAAGAGACGGAACACTTGCTTGATGAGCAGCAGGGTATCGGAAGAAAAACTTGAGGGAAGTACTCTCTTTTGGGTTTCGTTGCAAACAGAACACTAATGAGTCTGTGTACCATCGAAGTCAGAAGCTGGTCGTTTGGAATTTGTCTCTAATGTGCTGTCTTCTGTCTTCAATATCAAGAGTTTCGAGTCCCATAAGTTGCTTCCCCCAAGTGATAAGAAGCATAATGTCGACAGCTTGTTTCTCATTCCCATAGAAATTTAGGCAGCTTACCAGGAACGAATCTAGCAAGCTTAAATATACTTTGAAAGCTCTCATGCTAAGAGTGGTTTACTGCAAATATAACGTAGATGGGAGCTCATCGAGAGTCCTGATAAGCTGTTTAAGTGAAAGCTTTCTTATGCTCTGGATTAGAGTGTATTTCACTCGTCCATTTTCTGGGTTGCGATTAGATAAAAGGTAACTTTGGTGATTATTGGAAAGTCTGTTCATGTTGGTTTGTTTTAGGCATGCTTCTGTTGCTCATTTGAAAGTCCAGGGCATGTCGTTAACTGATTCAAAATACCGTTATTTTTGGTGATCTAGTTCCAGATTTAAGACCTACTAATGCCCTGTTAAATGCTGCAATGCTGTTATATCGAATCTTAGTGTAACATTTGCTAGGGCATGTTGCCTCTCTTTTTTACTCTTCCCCCTTCTTCACTTCAAAAACCACTTCATTTGCTTTCTTCACCATAGTGATAACGCAGGCAACTTCTAGTCAGGTAAGAAGTGGAAAGTTTACGAGTCTAAGATATGTCAAGGAGGAAACACGTTCTAGTTGACGCGCTAGGAGAGAGCAGTCATCGGATACCGCTCAAGTGTAGGGTTCCTGGCCTTCTTGTGAGGCTTCGGATGAATGCAGAAGGAATGGCGTGCGTCAAAATGAAACTGCTATGCGGTGGCTAGCAAATGCAGGGATCGAGGTTATCTGTGCAGCATCATATTGTGGTCTGGCCAAACTAACAAACGACTGAAAATCACAATTTCTCTTACATATGCAATCAAACTCAACATTGCAGAGACAAATGTAAATTGCAACATAGATATAATCTGAAGAAACCTCGTAATTGATTAACTACCAAAAGATCACGTAGCTACAGCATTAAAAAAGACAGGAAAGGAATGAAAAGGTACATCAGATTACTGGTATCCCCTTCTTTCCCATCCACTTCTTCCTATTATTTTCTACTATCTCTTCTTCCCTAAGGGACAACAGATCGAATGAACACTTATAGATCTGTGTCTGTGAGTTCGCAGTTGCGAACAGCTGAGGCACTTGTTCTTGAGGCTGGTCGCAGACACGAGCTTTCCAACTGGGCACCATCTTCAGTATCAACCGGTCCATCAACCCAGCCACAACATCAGCATCTTCTTTTGACAAATCAAGCTGCTCCATCATCTCCCGAGCAACTGAGATTACTGTATCGGAATCCAGATAGAATGCAAACTGTATTTTGTTGGCCTTGCCCGCAGGACCCACGATGTGCAATGTAAGTGAAATCGATGCCTCATCGCTCCTTTCCCCTGCTAGTCGGAATTCATTACACCCAGTGGAAATCCGCAACTCGAAACCCATGCTTGGAGCGGTTCCTCTTCCAGCCTCGTTGGATGGACACAAGCTTTTAGGCACTGTTTCTGGCTTCGAAGCTTTCGAGTCTACAATTGCAAGGAAGGGATCTCTCAAAAGCTCCGCCACAGATGGCCGCGAAGACGCAGGGAGAAGACACTTCTCAATGAACTGCTTGGCATCGGGGTCCTTCACCTTCCCAAGGGAGACGGGCTTAATGCCAGAGAGGACCTTCTTGTAAATCTGCGCAGAATTCTTGCATTCTCCATAAGGGCATTCCAGAGTAATCATCTCCAGCATACACATCCCGAAAGAGTAAATGTCGACGAGCTCGTTGTAGTCCTCCTCGTAAAGCTCGGGAGCCATGAACTCCGGGGTCCCGATCACGCTGTGCGCGGTCGGCTGTTGCATCACGATGGCCAATCCCAGATCACCAATCTTGACATGCCCATCATACCCATTCACAAAAATATTCTCGCACTTGAGATCCCTGTGGATGATGGGCGGCTCGTGACCGTGCAGATAGTGTATCCCCTTGCAGGATCTGCCTCCCCCAATTCTTGATCGCCTTCATGTCGACGTGCTTGTGCTTCTTCCGGTACTGCCTCAGATCCCCAGAAGTGAAAAGCTCGGTGATGATGTTGATGGTCCTCTTCTCCTCATCGACCCAGGAATTGCAGAACCTGATGATGTTCCCGTGCTTGACCGACCTGAGCACGTTGACCTCCTCGTAGAGCCTCCGGAGGAGGGCCGGCGACTCCGCGAAGTGCTCCACGTCGACCCGGTTCCACGCGACCTCGATGCCCTGAATTTCGTCGAACGCCTTGTAGACGGTCTTGAAGGCGCCCTCGCCCAGGACCTCGTCGTACCTGCCGTACCTCCCGGACGGGTCTTTCTCCACGAATTCACCGTCCTCGGCCTCCATCAAATCGACCAAGAACCCAAGAGCGCGCCGGCGCGCGCGCACAGAACGCCAAACCGAAGAGAGAGAGAGAGAGAGAGAGAGAGAGAGCAAAAGGGGCAAGGGAGGGAGGGAGGGAGAGGGAGAGATCAAGAAACCTCGAGGTGGGATGTGCGGGGGATCTTGGGGGGCGGGATGGAGGGGAACTGCTCGGAGAAGGCCTCGCAGGCGATGGTGAAGGAGTCGAGCGCCGATCGGGGGCGGTGGCGGCAGCGGACGTCACAGAGATTCATCGTCGACGGCCAGAACTCCCGGTTTCTCCGATGGCTCCCTCCCTCCCTCCCTCCCTCTCTCTCTCTCTCTCTCTCTCTGTGCAGATTCTTGTCGATGTGGTGGGCGGGATCGGACGCGGAAGCGGAAGAGGAAGCGGAAGCAGGAAGCAGGAACAGTGCGCGTGTATATTCGTGTGGATTTCTTAGGGTTTCGAGGAAGCTATTGACCAGAGGCGGAGCAGGAAGAGGAAGAGGATGAGGATGAGGAAGAGGAAGAGGAAGGGTGGATGTATATATGCGTGCGTGCGTAGCGCGTTTGGGTGGTAAGGCTTATCGGTTGGTTTCGACAGGTGTTGGAATCTCCGAGGTTCATCCGATTCCGAGTGCAATTCTGAAAAGTCAACGCCCCCGAGCTACACAAGGGCGAATCTCGATTTAATTTGATTTAATTTCGCGCTTTTGAATTTTTTTTTTATCCGCTTTATCTTTGTTAAAACGTTCAGTCGGATAAACTCGGCCTCGTGTAAAATTGAATTATCAAATCTCGTGAGCTATTTATTGCTCGTTTAAATTGGATTGACATAAGCGAAATATATTTTAATAAGTTTTTCTTTACCACGTTGCTGATAAGTGAAACGTGTGCTTTTTGTGTTTCTTGTACTTTTAAAATGTTTTATCCTTTTTTTGCCTATTTCTTTTGTTCGTTATTAAAAGGAATTCTTTATGGTGGTCTTGCTTTTTTATTTATATTTTATGTTTCCTTTGCAAAGAGTGCCACAAGTTTGGAGTCACTTTAATCACGTTGCTACTAAAGTTCCTGTATGTTTGGAGTTAAATACAATAAAAAAATTATTTCTTCCTTTTACGTTAAAATCTTAAATTATTAATAAAAAAAATTATACTCGCTTTTCCACAGTCAATGATGCCATCAGTCAGTAGGGATAACTGCAAACAGTCAAAGAGTCTCGTCATGCACGCGACGGTCTCTTGCCTTTTCATGTGACTGTTTTTACTTCCGGCATAAGGCTTCTGGTGCTTCTTGCTCGAAAAACCCATCTCGCCATCCCCTTTCTGTGAGCTCGACCTCCGTGCATCCCCATCGTCGTCATCGGAAGAGTTGCCGGCACCGACCGAGCCTACCATATCTGGCTGAACGACGTCGACATCGTTCGTCCAGATCTGGCCTTGCCTATCTCAGTCTCTAGATGCCGACCAGATCTGGCCGTATGATGATGACGACAGCCATGGATGAGTGTCGACATCGCTTGTGAGCGTGGCTCATGTATGGCCGGCGACACTACTGTCGATGTCAGCCACCATTGTCGTCAATGGCCTTAAAGCAAAAAGAAAGCTGAAGAAAAGAGCAAGGGAAGAGATAGTAAATGCGAGAAAGAAGAAATGAAAAGTGGTTCCCATTCGGAGTTAGACTTAAAAAACCAGAGCCAAATGACCATTCTAATTAAACTCGGCAAATCACAAACATAGGAAGAGCACACAAACATGCCTCCATTGTCCTTAGTTCAGAAATTTCAAGACCTAAAGGCCAAGCGCATGAAAGTTGCCTGAAATATATAATTCACTGCAACTTGTCGATTCTGGTTAATGTTGAGAGATAACGCATGATGTCAGAAACAGGTACCTCTGGCTCACTAGGGTTTTAGATCACTTGCTTGTTTACACCCTCACGATCTTATTAGTTTCTTGACAATCAGGCTGGCCGTTCTCCAGTTTTTAAGGCAATGCTCACGAGCCAGATTGGAGCGCGCCACACTAGCACGATCCTTATAAAGGAGGTGTCACACGGGGCACTTAAAGCATTCGTCGAGTACCTCTATTATGTTGAGGTACGTATGGATGAACAACTGGCTGGGAAACTATTCGTGCTGGGGGAGAAGTACGACACAACGCACCTCAAGGTTTATTGCAACAAATTCCTAGTGTCGAAGCTGACATGGGAGAGCTCCGTGTCGGATTATGCCTTTGCACGCATGCACGAAACCCAGCTTCTCCTTGAGGCCACCGAGTCCTTATTATCAGAGAACTATCATAGCGTCATAATTCATCCAGACTATTCAGGACGTTGTTCTATTGCAAAGCCGGCACCCTAGGATGTTCAAGACCCTGTCTCTCTCTCTCGCCCGATTCTAGAGCAATTAATCTAGTATGATGTCCTTTTGGTTATGCACAAAATTTTCATTCACCGGATTATTCGGCTTTTAATCTTTTGCACTCATATTGGCAGCTATGTGTTAGAATTCCGAAAACCGATGAACCGTTGAAAACCATCGACGAACAGAATCATACATGTATAATTCATTGAGAAAGCATAAACACGGAAGCGTATCTGAATCCATAGCATAGATTGTTCTTCGGTATCATGCGGGTAGCCTTCCAGAACAATACATTTTCTCTGAGAGTTCCCTTTGAATTCTCTTTGTGTTTCTCTCTTTCGATGGGATGAAGAGGAATCAGTAACTTACGTACGCTCTGGGGACCATAACCGTTCTCATAAGGTAACCCTAATGTTACCATTTAGAAATTACAATTTTGCCCATCATAAAATTGTAATTTTTCCTTTTAGTCTCTACACATTAAAGGGCCACACCCTATTTGATACATTAAAGCCCTAAATTACCTTAACTTAATTTATCACTTTTAAAGGGCTTAACTTTATATGACAGTATGCATTGCATTATTATTTCACATATAACCCAACGTTGGATTAAGGATCCAACAATCTCCCACTTGGATTATATGTGTATCCTTATAATTATGCTTTGCAATAACAATTGTTTGAGCTCAACTTTACTATCATTACCGAAATGTATCTCTAACCAATCCGGTCCATCAATCATATCAATATAGGATCAAAGCGGCTTTTGTCACATCTATCGTAACTCAACCCATCAATGGTCACAAAATTGATACAACTGAATGACATAGATTATGATGTGGATGTGTAGCATGGAAATTTCATGAAATGTGATATTAACATGCCTATTTCCAACTGGTCCACCTTAAACCTTAGTGAGATCAGACTTTAACAAAATCAGAGTGTGAATAAATCCTGATATTTCTACAGAAAATAACCTCAAATATCCATATACTGAAATAACTGAAAATGTCTATATTAAGAACATTTAAATTACAAACTCCCACTAAGACTGAATATCCTCAATAAACATAACACCCATGCGAGCAGTATGCTCATGGAACACCTTGGGTGGCAATCCCTTAGAAAGCGGATCCGCAAGCACGGAGTTTGTACCAATATGTTCTATAGACAACTGTCCACTCTGAATTCTTTCTTTAACAACAAGGAACTTGATGTCTATATGCTTTGACTTCGACGAGCCTCTGTTGTTGTTAGAATATAAAACTGTTGATTTATTGTCACATAATAACTTGAGTGGTCTTTCAATGCTATCTACTATCCGTAGTCCCGTGACAAAATTTCGCAGCCATATTCCATGATTGGATGCTTCATAACACGCTATGAATTCTGCTGCCATAGTTGAAAAGGCCGTTATGGACTGTTTGGCACTCTTCCATGAGATGGCACCTCCGGCTAACAAATAGACATAGCCTGATGTAGACTTCAAACTATCTTGGCATCCAGCAAAATCGAAGTCAGTATAACCAATGGTCTCAAGCTGATCCGACCTCTGATATGTGAGCATGTATCCTTTTGTTTTCTGTAAGTATCGCAAGACCCGTTTGGTTGCTTTCCAATTGTCTACTCCTGGATTGCTTAAATATTTGCCCAACATTCCAGTAATGTACGCAATATCCAGACGCGTACAAACCTAAGCATACATCAGACTCCCTATTACAGATGCATAAGGAATCTTCTCCATTTCCTTTCTTTCAAAATCATTCTTAGGGCATTGATTAAGACAAAACTTGTCTCCTTTAGATACAGGGGTATCACCTGGTTTACAATCTTGCATGCCATACCTTTTGAGAACCTTTTCGATATAGCTCTTTTGTGATAATCCAAGAATACCCCGAGAGCGATCCCGGTGTATTTGTATACCTAATACAAAAGAGGCGTCATCAAGATCTTTCATCTCAAAGTTATTAAACATAAATCTCTTGGTTTCGTGCAATAAGCTTATATCGTTGCTGGCAAGCAAGATATCATCAACATACAAAACCAGAAAAATGTACTTGCTCCCACAGAACTTATAGTATATACATTCATCAACCAAATTCATCTCAAAGCCAAATGAGACGATCACTTGATGAAACTTAAAATACCATTGTCGAGATGCTTGCTTGCGCCCATAGATGGATTTCTTAAGTTTGCAAACCATACTCTTTGGATCTCCAGATACAAAGTTTTCTGGCTGCACCATATATATTGTTTCATCAATGTTACCATTGAGAAACGTTGTCTTTACATCCATCTGATGCAACTCAAGATTGAAATGCGCCACCAATGCCATTATAATCCTAAAAGAGTCTTTCGAAGAAACTGGAGAGAAAGTCTTTTTATAGTTAATGCCTTCTTTCTGTGTAAAGCCCTTTGCGACAAGACGAGCCTTATATCTCTCCACATTGCCTTTTGAATCCTTTTTGGTTTTAAATATCCATTTACAACCAATGGGCTTCACACCTTCTAGCAATGGGACAAGATCCCAAACGTCATTGTCTCTCATGGACTTCATCTCCTCCTTCATGGCATCATTCCACTTCTGAGAGTTAGAACTTTCCATGGCTTGACAAAAGCTAATTGGATCATCTTCCATCATTCCAATATCAAAATCATGCTCTTGGAGAAATACAATGTAGTCATCCGGCATTGCACTTCTCCTCTTTCTAGTGGATCTTCTTAATGGCATATGTTCTTGAGGTGGTAGAGTTTGATTTTCTGGAATAATTTCTTGAATGGGAGGTTCTCTTTTATCGTCCTGATCAATTGTGTCCCAATCAATGACAATGGCACTTGTGGGATCAATGTCAATGGCAGGTGTAGGAACATTAACAGATTCCTCTTCAAAGTCAAGGTCCCAAACTGTATCTCCTCTCGCAAACTCAACATCCTCAAAGAACCGGGCAATGCCCGACTCAAAAATCGACTTAGCTGTAGGATCATAAAATTTGTACCCCGTTGATCTTTCAGGGTATCCAATAAAGTAGCAACTTATTGTTTTTGGATCCAGTTTCCTTTCATTAGGCTTATAAGGCATTGTCTCAGCTGGACATCCCCAAATGCGTAAATGCTTTAGACTAGGCTTTTTACCCGTCCAAAGTTCATAAGGGGTTTTGATAGTTGCTTTAATTGGAACCCTGTTAAGGATATATGCTGCAGTCTTAAGCGCTTCTTCCCAGAGTGATTCTGGTAAGGTAGAAGAACAAATCATACTCCTCACCATATCCTTAAGCGTTCTATTTCGTCTTTCAGCAACACCATTCATTGGGGCGAACCCGGCATAGTGTACTGTGGGACGATACCGCATTCCTCTAGGACTTTAGCAAACGGTCCTGGACGTTGCTCACCTAAACCGTCATATCTGCAGTAGTATTCACTATCACGATCAGACCTGAAGCTTTTAATTTTCTTGTTGAGTTGATTCTCAACTTCGATTTATATATTTTGAATACATCCAGTGACTGTGCCTTTTTTTTAATGAGATATATGTAGTCATATCTTGAAAAATTGTCTATGAACGTTATAAAATATTGCTGACCATTCCAAGTAGCCGTTGGAAACGGTCCACAAATATCAGTATGGATAAGTTCTAAGACGTCTGAAGTGCTATTGGCTACAAATCTCCTTTTATTGGTTTGTTTGCCCTTTATACAATTAACACAAATTTCAAAATTTGTGAAGTCTAAAGGATTGAGAATTTCATCCGACACAAGTCTCTCTATCCTTTGCTTGGAGATATGACCTAATCTCTTGTGCCATAGAGCAGCTGAATTCTCATCGGTTAATTTTCTCTTTGTACCTCGTGTACTCAAATGCAGGGATTCATTAAAAGACGCAATCACATCAAGTGAATAAAGATTATCATAAACTGATAAAGAACCGGAACCAACTAATTTTGAATCTTGAAACAAATTGAATGTTCCATTCCCAAATGAACAAGAATAACCAGATTTGTCCAAAGTAGAAATAGAAATCAAGTTCCGTCTAAAAGACGGTACAATAAATGTCTCACCAAGATCCAAATATAATCCAATCTTTAATAATAATCTAAATTTTTTAATTGCTTCAACTTGAACCGTCTTGCCATCGCCCACATAGATGTAACTTTCAACATCACTTGGCATTCGGCAACTCAGGCAACCCTACATAGACACACTGATGTGAGTTGTTACACCAGAATCTATCCACCAAGTGTGTCTAGGTACCGAAGTTAAATTAACCTCAGAACAAACCAAATTAAGAAGCACACCTTTCTTAGCACGCCATGCGTGATAATTGGTGCAATTCTTCTTCACATATCCTGTGGCTTTACAAAAGAAACAACTTGTGCTTTCCGGATCATCCGGTTTCTGTTGTTGTTTCCTTTTGTTTGCCAAGGTTGCAGCTTCTTTATCCTTCTTCCTTTTCATTCCCTTATCCTTGGAAGTTGAGGCTAGATGAGCACTTTTCTGTCTTATCTTGCTTCAGCCTTTCCTCCTCTTGGACACAGTGTGAGATGAGCTCATTCAGAGACCAAGTCTCTTTCTGACAGTTGTAGCTCACCTTAAACTGATTAAACTGTGCCGGAAGAGATATTAAAACCATATGCACTAGCAAGTCCTCAGTGAGTTCCAACTTAAGTGCTTTTAACTTAGAAGCAAGATGATACATCTCCATGATGTACCCCCTAACATTGCCTTTCCATTTGTAGCGCATTGAAATTAAATTTGTCAAGATCGTACCAATTTCAGCCTTTTCGCTCTTGACAAATCTCTTTTCAATGTCAGTAAGGAATTCTTTAGTTGTGGTTATCTTTTCAGACATTGTGCTTCGGAATGCTTTTGGAATGGCTTTCTTCATGATCATCATACACATGCGATTTGATCTCTCCCACCTTTCCATATCCCTCTTTTGATCAGAGGTGCTTTGATCATTAAGCGGTGTAGGAGAATCGATCATTAACGCAAGGTCGAGATCCATGACTCCAAGAACTATCAGAAGGTTCTCTTGTCATGACTTGAAGTTGGTGCCATTTAGCATAGGAATTGAATTAATGCTGGCAGTAATATTCGCAAGAGTAATAGCTGAATTCAAATACAACCAATAAAACATGCTCACGTAAGTCTCAAAGCAATATATCAATTCAAATCAAGGTAATTCCCATCTCAAGACATCGAGCACTACTTTAATACCTTGTCTTTGGACAACAATATTAACTAGTAAGTGATATCTTGCTGCAGTAATCAAACATTGATAATAATAGTATGTCAAACAATAAAACTTCCTTTGGGTCGATTTATTATTCACATACAAAATCCAAATAATCATCACATGTTAATCACCGCAGTTGCAAATGTGATTTTGTTAAATATTAACCTTCCTTTGGGCTGGTTAAAATCCACATGCATCACATGTGCATACCTTTTATATCTTAAAATAAATTAATTTACACAAGAGAGGTCCATTTGTGGACATGTTGCTTCAATCAATTTATTTCAAGATGTATATTCCTCTACGAAAATTTGAATACGCGCCTTAACCGCCCAAAGGCCTGCGTCCCGGCCGTGAGATCCACGCACGGGCGTTGCGCCTGTGCTTCAGGCGCGTGAATCTCACGCGCGCCGGTGCCCGACGGCGCGTGGAGCGCGTGCGGGCTCGTGCGGCCTGCGACGGAGGCGCGCCGCCCATCCTCAGACTCGTCTCGCCGTCAGGATTCCAAATTTAACATCAAAATTCACTTTTAACAAATTTAAAAAATTCGAAAAATACTGTACAGTATTAAAAATCGATTTTGCTTTGTTGCTCAAACATCCACACGAACCCTAATTTCACAAATTGCTAAAACCGAACCCTAAAACTAATGAATTAACATGTATACAGCTCTGATACCACTTGTTAGAATTCCAAAAACCGATGAACCGTTGAAAACCATCAACGAAACAAGATCATACATGTATAATTCATTGAGAAAGCATAAACATGGAAGCGTACCTGAATCCATAGCGTAGACTATTCTTCGGTGTCGTGCGGGTAGCCTTCCAGAATAATACGTTTTCTCTGAGAGTTCCCTTTGAATTCTCTTTGTGTTTCTCTCTTTCGATGGGATGAAGAGGAATCAGAAACTTATGTACGTTCTGGGGAACATAACCGCTCCCATAAGGTAACCCTAATGTTACCCTTTAGAAATTACAATTTTGTCCATCATAAAATTGTAATTTCCCCTTTTAGTCTCTACACATTAAAGGGCCACACCCTATTTGATACATTAAAGCCCTAAATTACCTTAACTTAATTTATCACTTTTAAAGGGCTTAACTTTATATGACAGTATGCATTGCATTATTATTTCACATATAACCCAACGTTGGATTAAGGATCCAACACTATGTACATGACTCTCTAGACAAGAATACAGTTTCGTGCTTTAAACTAGCTTTACGAGAATCTTATGTGAATGTTCAGTTTATGATGATTTGTTTGATTGTGGTAGTATGAATATCTGAATTGGCATCCACTATGTTTGGCTAGATTGAGAGAATTTCTGGAGGTTTTCTTGATTAGCTTCACTCTAAAAAAAGTATGGGCATTCCTTATTTTATCATGACTTCAAAGATTAAACCTGAGCTTTTGCTCTCCAGCGTTTGAGCTTCTGGCTCTCCAGCGTGCTTCACCTTAGCTGTTAATCATGGGTAAATGAGTTCAGTTGAGTGGAGTCGATCTTGAGTATGGCATTGAGCCGAGTTCAGACACATAGTGCGAGACTCAATCGAGCTCAAGTTGTTTTTTGCATCGAGTTTGTGGTCTGGATTTTGAATTTGCTATTTGTATCTGCTAAGTTAGACCCCTCCCCCTGGAATGCCAATCCCCCCATGAAACCAGTACCCTAGTTTAAACCGGAAGCAGCTATTCATGCATGTTTCTTCTCTAGTCTAAAAGGACTGGTCACTTAAGGAGTTCAGAGCAGAATACTCCGGCCATGCTTTGTACTTTAATGGCCTACCTCAACGAAGCAAAGATGGAGCTAATCTCGACATGCTTGCAGCATCATATTCCGCACTTTTTTCCTCTTGTTGCTTTACTTGATTGAAAAGACAATGATATGTGAACCGTGAGAATCTGCTTGATGCTAACTGTTCTAGTCATTGGGTTCCATTTGGAGCATGGTGAGTGAACTTATGCATAGCTGACACAACGATTGTATGTAACATTTTCTCGATGATAAGACTTAAAAAACCAGAGCCAAAAGACCATTCAAGTCAAACTCAGCAAATCACAAACATAGGAAGGGCACACGAACATGCCTCAGACTGTCCTTGGTTCAGAAATTTCAAGACCTAAAGGCCAAGCCCATGAAAGTTGCCTAAAATATATAATTCACTGCAGCTTAATGCATGATATCATATACCCTACACAAGTGCTGAATCATTCTCA
Source organism: Syzygium syzygioides (assembly GCA_031216285.1). Taxonomy (NCBI): domain Eukaryota; kingdom Viridiplantae; phylum Streptophyta; class Magnoliopsida; order Myrtales; family Myrtaceae; genus Syzygium; species Syzygium syzygioides. The sequence continues at coordinate 29,020,181 of CM062247.1, forward strand.
GTCAAAAGCAGAGGATGAGTATCCAATGACTAGAAACAGTCAGCATCATTCTCACGGTTCATAGATCATTATCTCTTCAATCAATTAAAGCAATAAGAGGAAAAAAGTGTGAAAAAAGATGCTGCAAGCGTGTCAGGTTAGCTCCCTCTTCGCTTCAAGGTAGGACATTAGAGTAGAAAGCATGGCCGAACAGTTCTGCTCTTAACTCCTTACGTGACCAGTCCTTCTGGACTAGAGAAAAAACATCCATGAACAGCCACTTTCGGTTTAAACTAGGGTACTGGTTTCATGGGGGGATTGGCATTCCAGGGGAGGGTCTAATTAGCTGATACAAATAGCAAATTCAAACTTGATCCAGCCCATAAACTCGATGGAAAGCAACTTGAGCTTGATTGACTCTCGCACTATGTGTCTGAACTTGGCTCAATGCCATAGTCAAGATCGACTCCACTCGACTAAACTCATTTACCCATGATTAACAGCTAAAGTGAAGCTCGCACGCTGGAGAGCCCAAAGCTCAGGTTTAATCTTTGAAGTCATGATAGAATAAAGAATGCCCATACTTTTTCTAGAGGGAAGCTAATCAAGAAAACCTCCTGAACTTCTCTCAATCTAGCCAAACATAGTGGATGCTGATTCACATATTCACACTACCACAATCAAACAAATCAATTACTGATCACGAACTGAACATTCACATAAGATTCTCGTAAAGCTAGTTTAAAGCACAAAACTGTATTCTTGTCTAGAGAGACGACCGCATTGAAGGGCAATGACACAGCGAAAAAGAGCAAAAACTGATAAAAAAATAGCAAGATCATTCAGGATGTTCTAAGCATATACAATATTTAGTGAAAGGCTTAACACTAATCTATACTTACCTCCGATATAATTTTACCAATGTAAGATTGATAACACACCCATGCAGAGGCCAGAGAAGATACAAGCACATGATTATGCTAATTTCTCGTATTTCCTGAATATCTTATGTCTCGATTATCCACAATAGACATACAAATAGCAATAAGATAGGGCTCTTATATTGATTCATATCAACAAGTTATACTAGTATAAACAGACTACCGCATGACAAGTCACAAGCATTATTTATCTGGGCTTGAGTCCTGCTAGCATCCTAGAGAGAGAGAGAGAGGGGGGGGGGGATAGAGAGAGTTCAAGCGCCACACTGAGCCTTGGCTGAGTAATTCGGTACACCTCCAAAGCTATTATTCGGCATACGGCTAAGCCAGTGACAGTCTTCAGATGAGCAGCTGGACCCATAACCTGGCCATGTCACATCAGCTGGCTTGATGAAAGTGGGTCCCCACGCAGGGGTCCCATCTTCATAGAAGTTATGGGTCAACCGCCTCAAATCAGAGCCGTCCAATTTTATCGTGAAGATCTCACCATAAGGTTGATAGTGATGAGAGCTTGAGATCGGCTCAGCTGATACTGCTCCATAGTCCGATGTAAACACTATGCTCTTCCCATCCGGGCTGAAGTACGGATGGTTAGCCCGCCCACCGGAGATGCTCGGAATCAATTTCCTCAGCTCAGTACCATTCGGGTGGATGAGATACAAATTGAAGCTCCCGCTGCCAGGGCTTTCCCGGTCGGATGCGAACGCAATCCACTCACCATCAGGGAACCAATTACACATTGTATCCGACCATGGCCCCTCTGTCAGTCTGTAGAGCCCGCCTTTCTCTCCCTTGACCGCATCCATTATGTACAAGTTTTTATGGCCTGATCGGCCTGAACGGAACACGATCCACTTCCCGTCAGGCGAAGGCGCAGGGAAAGCATTGTTCTTGCCATCGGTGGTCAACCTCTTCACCCCCAACTTGCCAACATCATCGACGTTGATGGATATGACATCAACTTCAGTGCCCTCTGTAGCGAAAGTAGGACCCGTACTAGCGTAGACCACCCCGCTTCGAACCGGGGTGAAAGTGACATGTCATGTGGATTTAGATTTTGTTGGTGACTTGGTTGGACAGAGGTTATTGACTAGTTATGTGTTTTGTTTTGCAAGCCATGTCGTCGGTTGGAAAGCGCAATTACAATTGATAGTTGCTTTGTTGACAAATGAAGCAAAGTATATGCATCAAGAAAGTTATTTGGCTCAAATGTTTGCTCAGTGATCTAGAATCATAGCAGGATAATATTTTTGTTTATTGAAACGATCAGTGTGCAATATATTTGATGAAAAATCATATGTATTACGAGTAGACGACGAAACATATTGATGTTGGATACCATTTTATACATGGTATTGTGTCACAAGGGACCGAATCCATTGAGAAAGTGCACATGGTAGATAATCCAACAAACATGTTAACGAAGCCTATCCCGTTGACCAGGTTCGGTATTGTTTAGACTTAGTTAGCATTTGCAGCGGTGAGGAGCCTAGAGGGGCTCATGCTAGACGAGGATCGACAAAGATGAAGTGGGACTTCTCACCAATGTGGAGATTTATTGATTATAGCTCGAAATTGATCCGAATTGATTTGAAACCCGACAAATAATTAAATTTAAGTAAATGATGACCATATTGGGAAAGGACAAATTGAAATATTGCTAATGGGATCTTGCGTGATGTAAAAAGAGAAATTAATTTCTCGGAAGATTTCTTTCTCTTATTGAAGATGAAGTCCATGTTCACAGAGGAGACGTGCTAAAAAATGTTTATTGTCGCAACCTGCCCGCTCTTTGTTAGAATGAACATGCGAAAAAAGGGGGGTCGCCTGGTACGTGCTAAGTCTAAGTTCGGGACTTAACTTAGGCTCTCCCAAGCCCATACCATATCGCAACTTAGGGTTTAAGTGCTTAACATGCATGTGATTTATACCAAAGAATCGCCATTAATCGATTTGGGGTGGGTCGATTAGAAACCTAAATAAGGTGATGAGAGAATCACCATATTCCTACGAATCAGAGATTAAGGGTGCGCATGAGAACCATTATGTGCCTGGGAACTATTTCTGAACAGAAATGATTTTTTTTATTCTGTTCCCGAAAACAATTTCTGAGTATTTTAAGGCGTTTGGTAACTGTCCAAAATATTTATTCCTAGAATAGAAAAGAACAGAAATGCGTTTGGTAACTACACAAAATTTCTTTTTATTAACAATATTTTAATAATATTTTGAATTTTTTAATTTAATATTTAAATTAAATTAAATATAAAATTAATATTTTGTTAAAATTAAATTAATATTTAATTTAATTTAAATATTAATATATTAATATTATTATTAATATTAAATATTGAATATTGAATATTGAATTTAAATATTTAATATTTTATTAAAAATTAATTTAAATATTAAATATTAAATATTAAATATTGAATTTAAAATACTTAATATTTTATTAAAAATTTATTTTAAATATTAAATATTAAATTATTATTAATAAAATATTAATAATATTATTTAAATATTAATTATTTAAATATTTAATATTTTTATTAAATATTTTGTGGCCGGTCGCCGGCAACTTTGTTGCAGCAACACAAAAAGAAGAAAAAAAACTGATTCTCAAAATTGTGCCGAGAAACAAGAAGCAACTTTTTTTACTTCTTGTTTCTCTTCTAAAACTGTCTCGGCACAAATTTTGGCAAAAATGTGACCGAGAACAAAAAGTTTACCAAACGCATTTCTGTTCCCAAACTATTTCTGAGAACAAAAGAACAGAAATTTTCACTGTTTGGCACGTTACCAAACGGGCCCTTGTTCATTTTCACTATTTAACTGAGTTCGGGGACTTGGTTATACTAGTTGGATAACTAATGCCCTTTCGGTACCTTTTTACCCTGTTCATTTTTGAAAACATTTGTCAAGCAGTTTGGATTGATTTTACGATCTTTCTCCTAACATGTGAGGTGATCAAGCTAGTGTATAATCAGAAACGATTAGCAATCATGTAACCTATGGTTCTAGCCCTAACTAAGCCAGATGACATTCAAAACACAGCAGTTCATGCAATTGTATTAAAAACACATGTGTAATAGCAACACAACGGTAATAAAAATAACATACGTACTACCGCACAACCTCAGACTTGTCTAATTTAAATGAGACAACCGCATGCATAATAATACAACAAAGAATTAAAACTCTCAAATAAGTCACATAAAAAATTTTTAAAAAAATTAATTTTTTTTTCTAGAAAAAAAATAAGAAAAGAAAAAGAAAAAAAACTTTTCTTGAAATGTTTTTAATTACTTTTTTTAAAATTTTTAATTTATTTTTTTAAAAAATGGAAAAGGAAAAGAAAAACCTTTTTTAAAAAAAATTAATTATTATTTTTAAAAATAAAAAATAATAATATAATATAATATAATATAAACCGATCGGGTCGAGTTCAACCCAGGTCAACGGATCCAACCCAGGCATTGACCCGGGTCGGATCTGACCTGGGTCAACGGATCTGATCCGAGTATTGACCCGGGTCGGATCGGCTGATTCGGATCAGGTCTGACTCGAATACACAGACCCGTGAGGGCAGGCGCTAGGGGGGCCAAAATTGGCCGTCCGCCGGCCGACCCAAGCCGGCGCCGCCCCCGAATCGTCCCCCTAAGACCGCCATCAAGTTATGCCACTCACTTGAGCCGCCGTAGGACCGCCGTTCACCGGCTGGTGACGAAACAAAAACGAGCTTGATTAAGGCATTTCGTCGAACATCTGGCACGCGCGGAGAAAAACGGAGGCTTTCGACCTCTTCCAGCAACTGGGTCGGCTCCGATGGCCTCGATTCGTACCCGACTGAGATTAGGGATCGGGACCGGCGACGGCATGGGTCAGGAATTGCGCGACACGGCCAGCGTGAGTCTCGGCCCTATCGCGCACAAAAACAGGGGAAAACAGAGGCGGTTCGGGCCGGGGGACGACTCACCGGTCGACGGCACGCCCGGGATGCTTCCGGCCGGTCCACGGGCGACGACGACGCTGCTGATGCTCCGGCAAACTTAGTTTAATCTCTCTCTCTCTTTCTATTTTCTCTCCTCTCTCTCTGTTCCCTCTTTGAAAATTGCCAACCCCGGCTCTCTCTCTGTCTGGCTATATAGTCGGCGACGATGACGCCACTCTACCTCTCTGCGTCGGCGTGACGACGGCCTGCACCGGCCTATGCCACTCCACGACTTTTGTGGCCATTTGCAGGCCAGTCAGAACAAAGCAGGCCGGTTCAAAACCGAGGCAGAGAGGAAGGAGGAGGAGATAAGGGAGCCAGGAAATGGAGAAGATGGGATTGGCCTTAATGGCCTGTCCCATTGGCGTGCTTCTTCGGCTTCCTCTGCTCGGATGGGGACAGTGCGGAGGTGCTTAGCCACTCGTCGCCTGCAGCTGGGAACAGGGGGGAACAGGGGGAGCGAAAGCGACGGGCGATAAGGAGGAAGAAGAAGGAGAAGGGGCTGGGCCGAGTCAGGCCCAACCACGCGGAGGAAAATAAAGAAAAAGAGAACAGGCCGGGCCCGCGCGAAGGAGAAAAAGAAAAGAAAAAAAGGATGGGCTGGGCCCGTGCGAGGGAAAAAGAAATAGAAAAAGAAAAGGGCCGACTCGGCCCAACTCGAAAATCCTCTCTTTTTTTTAAAAAAAAACTCTATTAATGCAAAATGTGCCTAATTTTTATATGCAATGCATTTAAATTAAAATATTTTTTTATTTTAGGAATTAAAAATAACTCTTAAATTTTGTGCAATTAATTTTGAGCAAATCAAAAATAGTTGTCAACATTTCTATATAAATATTTTGTTGCCGAGTTTGGTCCGGTGTGCATGGTGAATGTGCTTAATATGTGCAACCCCTTGCAAGAGACATAGAGCACTGATAGCCGTCATTTTTACTAATTATAGTGAAAAAATCCTGTTGGTCTCTCCTTGTGAAGTAGGCATACCACTTAACCACGTAAATTCAATGTAATCACATTTCATTTTTACAATTTATTTCTTACTCAAATAGTTTCATTTGTTGATGCTTCCACGTTAATCCCAGTAGTTAGAAATATATTTACTCAACCCTATCCCATCAAGGATTTAGAGAAAGGAGTTATCGTATACTTATTAATCAATTGTTCTCTTCTTGATTAAGCACACTAAGACACTTGATCAAGCAGTTGCTTGTTAGGCACACAAAGCACAATGCCCAAAAATCAACTGACCAAGCGGGTCTTCGTATCTGATCAAATAAAAAAAAAAGTGGGTCTTCTTAAGCAATCCATCTACTTCGGGAATCCAATAATTCTTGGAATTTAGTAAGCATATGCATACAAACATAATAATAGACACAGGTAGTTCCTTAGTTCTCTACTCCTTCATAAAGCAGGCATCATCTGCTTTATACGTGTACAACTTTGATGCTCTCAAGCCCCCCAATCATTAAATCTTCAATTCAAGCAATTTGCTACTTGCATGTTACATGAGTTCATATTCTAAGATTAGAGAATATTTCAATTAAGTCGTTTTCAGGAAAAAGTTAGGAAGACATCTGCCTTAACTCCTTCGAGTTGGTTCAAATGTATACGTAGCCAAGATGCCTAATGAAAGAATAGCATTGATTATCGGTGGTCCAATACGGACACCTCACTATACTTGAGCTTTCACATTATTTAATTATCTATATATTATCATTCTCGAATACTTTCATATAGAATTCCGACCACTAAGTGGGCTGGTCAAAAAGTCCGATCAGCCCCCAAGCAATATCAGACTAGATCATCTGGACAGGGACACAGACCGGCAAATATACAGTTAAAAGTGGTTACAATTGCTTACAAGCAACAGACCAATACAACAATCAAAACTCAGCCTCCTCCTCTTCTTAAGTACCACGCAGCCTTTGGAGAGGAATATGGAAAATGAGAATAGCTCCCAAGATTAGATTTTTCATGTGGTCTCTTTGTCAAAATGCCCTTCCAACAAAGGAGAATCTCTTTCGAAGGAAAATCTTACCTGATCCAGTATGTGAATTGTGTAATGATGGCATTCCAGAATCGACGGAGCATCTATTTTTGCACTGTCCCTGGACAAGAGAAGTTTGGGCAAACCCACAGCTAAATATCAAAATTCCATCACAGGGTTTATCATGAGTGGAAGCATGGATTACAGATATGATGGAAAATAGAGCAAACTCACTCAATCTAGAGGTAATTGCTTTGGTCCTTTGGCAGATGTGGAAGGCTCGGAATAATTTCATATTCAGGAAACTCAACCCAGATCCGGTGTTTACGGTGGATACAGCAATCACATCCTCGAGAATCTCATGCTCATGGGGTCTGCAAAATACAAACAGAACACATGCCCTCAATGAATCCTCCCAGACTTGGCTTCTTCCGGAAATTGGAACTTTGAAGGTAAATATAGATGGTGCTTACAGGTTGGGGGCGGAGAAGGGAGCTGTGGCCTGTGTGTGCCGTGATCACAGAGGTCAATTGCTAGATGGCCACACCTGGGATGTCCAAGCTTCGTCGTCTCTGCAGGTTGAGGTGCTGGCACTTTATCAAAACCCTCAACTTTTTGATTCAGAAAAAGAAAGAAACTGAGAATATAATAGTTGAGTCAGATAGCCTGTTGGTAGTAAATGCGATACTCAATCCGAGGTCTGCTCCTTGGGAGATCCGTCCTTTCCTTGCTAACTGTACTACTATGATCCAATCATTCTCGAAGCTCCGGATCCAGCATTGTAGAAGGGAGGCTAATTTTGTTGCGGACTGGGTCGCAAAAGCTCACGGATGCGAGTCTCTTCCATCTAATTGGATTGTATCTCCTCCTCTTCCTCTTTTGGATCTTTTATGTTCGGAAGCCCATTTAATGGGGCCTTTGTATTGTCGAGTTAAATGAAAGTATTATCATTCTTGACCAAAAAAAAAAAAGTTTGAACCCTACTACTTCTTCTGATTTTATTATGGGTTTTCTTGGAGAATTTCTACAGTGAATGCACCGGAATCAAAAGTGCCCTTTCGTTGTTCTTCAAGTACCTAATTGTCAATATCACCAGCTACACAACACAGCTGATCTTTTTGGAATACGTAAACGTAGAATAAAGCATGCTGAACTTTTCTATCTTAATTTTTTTTGTACGAATAGATGGTTTTTGCATTAAAAACGCTTAATGGCATCTTCAATCATGAAAGCCGAAATGGAGGGATGCCAAGAAGGAAAGTGCAACATGTACGATCATGGTCCCACCACGTGTCATCTAGGCAAAGGGAAATTGATTGGGGGTACAGTTTTGGACCTATAATTAGTATGTTAGATTCAACCTTATCTGTTTTTATAAGGAAGAGTCTGAGTGGAATAAGTTATCTCTAGAAATGTGGCTGGACATGTAAGTGAAATATCTGGACATCTGAAGAAGTTATTTCTTTGCTTTAGTGAACATTTTGAAGTTGTCCATATCTGACCAAAAACAAATTTCATAATTTTTTTTAAGGATGAAGAACCCCACATTAAGGAAATGTGAGAATGACTTAACAAATAAATATTGAAGTTTAATTGGTTGGCTAATCGAAATACTAATTGACGTGGCAGACTGTAAGCAAATGTGAGAATCGACTCAGGGTTGGTTGGCTCGAAGTGCAAAAATGGGTGGAATTGAGCTTGGAGCTCTCTTCTTCAGCTCGACCAATCCCAGTTCAATCAATTTTATATAAGGAATTGATAATTTTTTTTTATTGTGGGTGGCTTTGGCAAAGATTTTTTGGTTCGGTCCTTGACATATCTTGCTAGTTCATCAAGTCTAATTATAGGCAGGCATCTATATGAACAAATCCCGTTTTACAATCGCCAACGGTTTGCCATATCACTAGATATAGTAGTCTCATAAGTGGGTGTTATTTAGTATGTAAGTAGCATTGTTGACCTAAAACTATTATTTTACCACATCCAAAAGATTATGACAACCTTGTACGGTCGTTGGATTACAATAAGGTTTGAATGGACGAAAATTTAATCACTATATAATCAATGAATACCCTACCCCTAAAGATCTACTAAGCACCTTCCTTTCCACAGCTCATTGGGGAGCAAAAGATGATTCTAAAGTGCCACTTTGTTCACCCATCAATGGCAATCGTTCTTCCAAAGAATCGTGCAATGCAAATTGTCAGGGCAACACCACTTACAACCTTGCAAATCGTTGTGCCTCCATGAAAAGAAAAAAGAAAAAGCATTTGACCGGCTTTCTTTAGTTCTTCACACTGACTTAAAACAAATAATATAACTGGGCATGAATAATGAAGGAACCTTATTCTTTTAACCAGCGATGGATGAGAAGCGACACACGTGAGATCTAGCGAGGGCTTCTTTTTTTTAAAAAAAAAATTTGCCCGTTGCAGCAGCAGCAGCAGAGCCTGCAGGCCTGCAGGCTCTGCTGCTAGCCTGCTGCTGCTGCTGCTGCAAGCCTACAACTTTCTTCTTCTTTTTTTTTTTGGAATCGGGTCCAAAACCGCCGGTTCCAAATTTTATGGAACCTGAACCGGAACCGTAGGCCACGGGTCGGTTCCGGTTCCGAACCGCGGGCCCGGCCCGTTGGTCGGGCCAGAGTTTGACCGGGCCGATTCCGGGCCAAAACTGGCCCGTGACCACCTCTAGCCCCATCTCTCTCTTTTTTTCCCTAAATTTAATTACAATATACATTTTTTATTACATTTTATATTGAATAATTCATTATTTGATAATTTGATAATTTATTATGTTTTTATTTCATAATTTATCTTTTAAATTTTTATCGATCGATTTCGAACCGAGCCAAAATCGAAACCGCCGGAGACGATTTCGATTCTGGTTTATATATGACCACGAATCGGAATTGGCCTATTTCGCGCCGTAACCATATCTATTCGCCCGATACCTGTGAATTATGACGAGGCCATAAAGCATTAAAAGGCCCCGACAGACAAATTGTACTTACTACTGCCGCCGCCGCCCTCGATCTGACTTCCTACAATCTACTTTCCACCTCCCTTAGAATAATGGGAATAGTGGGTAGCGTTAGGCATGTGCTGAGACTCCTCTGTAAAAGTTGGTGTACTTAGAATTGTTATATAATGTCGAGAAAATATGATGTCAACTTCCCTGCGTGAAAAGAAAGTCAAACGGCGGTGATGTGATTTGAGAAAGTTGAAGTCATCATGGATTTGTATCGAACTAATTATCAACAGGAAACAGGTGGTGCAAGATGGATAATTAGCGTTGTCGTGGGAGTGGAAACATCTGGTCTATTCTCTAATTAATGAGAATTAACAGTCCAAGACATATACTTCGAACACTTGATGTCATTAAGTGCGTTTGATAAACTCTAGCAACACATTGTAATTAATTATTTTAAGTAGCAAATAGTTAAGGAAGCATTTTTTATTTATTTGACATACTTTAATTTTTAACTCACCGTCAAACTTTTATCTTGTTTCTTGCAGAGCGTGAAAATCGAAACTAACATTTGAAACTACACGTTTTCATCCCCTAACCCCCTAACCCCCCTAAGAAGGTGTGGAATCGAACTCTCTATTTTTCTCTTATAAAAAATATTTGCCCTTGTGTTCGTTAAGAAACTAATAAAATTTATTGTTCAAAGTTCATCAATTTAGGGAGTCGACACCAAATTTTGGAAGCCGGTTCTATATTAGTATGGACAAGTAGATATTATGGTTTAGTTTTTCCGAAGAAGCAAAAACTCCAGGTGTACGAAGATATAAACAGGAAGTTGCATATATTGGAGACAAAGTCGAAGATTTTGTTTTCTAATTTTATGAATAGGAGAGCATCTTTTATTTGATATATCTCATGAATCACTTATCTTGTGAATTTATACTTTTACCTACTAAATCAAATATAGCGTTTCAATTTCATATGAATTTCAATGGAATGTCTAAAGAATAGTCTGAAACTGAACTTGAAGATGGGTTTGCTTTCTATATAGTAGAGAAAAGTGAATTTAGGTAAAGTTAAGCTCGAAGTTACAGGAAATGGATAGTGGATATCGTTAATTTCATACATGATATGGCAAACTAATTAAATGGATAGTCCAAAGAGTAAAAAAACAGCATTACACAAATTACATAATTTTTCTTGGTAAAACGGATCAAGTGGTGTTGTCCTAGTATCTTAAGTAATCCACCTGATCTGAAGGGCGCGCACCCCAAAATTTGTGTTGTGCATTTAGGATTTTAGTTTTGGAGTGTTCCTAATAAGGCTTAAATGTAAGATCACAAAGAGAGAAACAAATTACCTTGCCATCTAGACCAAGACCTTGTTAGCACAAATACCGCATCATGATAGAGGAAATTAGTCCTAAAAGATCATAAAATTATTGTACGGTGGCTAATTTAATCCTAAACTTTTTAATTTGGCTAATTTAATCTTGAACATTTTAATGATTTTTCAATATAGTCCTTTCAACTAATTTAGGCTGGAAATCACTGATGTGACCACCAGCTGTTCGAAGTGGCACAACTAATATTGACGTGAACAATTTTTACAATTCTTTTTATAATTTTTTGAAATTTTCTTTTCTTTTCTTTTCCACTGTTCATTTTTTTGAAAGGGTTGGTGAAGTTGAGGCCTCGGCGATGGCCTACAAGCCCTCGCCGGCTGCATAGCAAGGCTTTCATGGCCCTTGTCGACCCTCGCCCGCGGCTGGGGAGGGCTTTGTGGCCTTGCCTAGTGGCCGATGAGGGTCTCTAGCCATCGCTGAGGCCTTGACAACCCTTCCGAGAAGATGAACAGGACAAAAATTAAAAGAAAATTGCGAAAATGATCCATATCGACACTAACCGTTTCGGTTGTGCCACATAAAATGGTTAGATTGAAATATTTGTGACTGAATTGGCTGCCATAGTATAGAAGTTTTTGGACAAATATCCTGAATATATAGTTTGTAAGCCTCGAATGGGTTCTAAGTTTAAACTCGTAAATAAAATAAACCAAAACTTTAATGATAATAAAGGAAAATCAATCATCTAAGATATTACTTTTATTTTTGGGAGTTGGTAGCTATAAGCACAAGATTGTAAGGTTAACACTAAAAATCAAACATATAAGGAAATAAAATAACATCATAATCTCATAATATATCATTGTTGTAGGAACAAAAGAATAGAACAAAACGAAATCAACCAATCGGATTGTTGTCTAGACAATCAGATTAGTCCCTTCTTTGTGCGATTATCTCTTGATCACGATTAATGTGTATTTTCATATGGACTTGTGCTAGAAATCACGGCACCACTAGAGTTTATTGTACACGCGTCATCTGTATATAGAAAATTGACATTTAAAAGATTTGTGGTAAATCACATTATATGGAATACATTTATGTATTCGATTTAGTAAAAGCACGTGGTGAGAGAATGTTCAATTCTGTGCTCACCACGGTAATTCACTTTGCCTCTGTCGTCGTCACATGGCATAGTTTTCTTAGACCAATAAACTTTTAACAAATGTCATCTTTAAATTTCTCATCTTTTATTGATTTATGGGTAAAGAGAGAGTATGCCTAGATGAAGTTTCTTTGTTACCGTCACACACGCATATAATATACCCATATACCGTGTACATGTACATTCAGCAATATATTATTTTGGTGCAGACATATATAGTAAACAAATCTTTGAAAAGGAAAAACCAAAATATGCATATCAACATAACGAGAACCGACTTTAATCCTTCACCTTCTCTTTTTATTCGTGCACTTGCTTTTCTTATTTATTTACTTAAACAATTGTCCATGATAGGAATCAAATAAAAGTCAAGACTTTTATTGCATGACGAATGAGATCCCTTATTCTCCTCCTTTCACCACTTGAATTCGTTTGCGCGTAGCAGCAGTAACGCGACCCTTTCTTTTCTCCTTCTACACTCTGGAAAACATCTTATCTTAACTACATGTCTTCCTCATAGATATTTTATGAAGAACTGCCCCAGTTGGTGAAAACATCTTATCTTAACTACATGTCTTCCTCATAGATATTTTGAAGACCGAACGCAACAGCTTCTGGATCGACCGCGAGATTCGGGGAGTGCTTCTTCGCCGTTGTGGTGATCGCCGGTCGCGGCTACGGAGGAAGAGGGGGAAGGCGTAGCGGTCGGGGAGGTGAGGCATGGATAGGGTGCAGGCGGAGATGGTGGAGTCAAGCTTGAAGGACTTGAGGTCGAGGCCAAGAGGTCATAGGATGGGATATGCTTTAAAGATAGTTATTTGTTCTGTGATATTGGGATTATGGGAGCAAGTTGCATGCACCCTTCTACGAGGTTTTTCAAATTCCGACCAAGGTTTCTGTATGATGATCGATGCAATAAGATGGAAAAACTAAGCAAACAACTAAGCAAACAAAAAGGAAAAACTTTGACCATTTGAGCTAAAACAACAAGCTAAACTTTAAAGATTAAATGGTAAAAGATAGAGAGGGAGAATTGCAACAACCTTGCCTGATTTACGTGGGTCAAGCTCTCAAAAGAAGTATTCAAGGTGATGATTCTTTTGAGAGCGGTTCCTACTTATGTGAATCACTTTACAATACCTCTTACATTTATGATTGGACTCAAGGTGTTACGGATTCTGCAAATTATGCACTTTATCAAATTAAAAGCATAGTGCAAGTGACCCGAATCGAGTAACCACCCAGCGGTTATAAATAGTTGTTAAGAGAAATTCTTTTCATAGATACCTATCCTCCTATATTATCAAAATTAAAAGCATCTTCAAGCATGGAAAGATGTATCGAGGATCAATATTCTAGGATTCTCTATTCCACATATGAAACGCATCAATTGAAATTTGAAAGAGATTTTTAAAAATTAGGCTTGTCAAGTTCGAGGCACATCACATCTCTGAAGTTTTACGCATGATAATTGGAAAGATCTTCCAGTTATAATTTTGGTATGCATATTTAATTAAGGATCTAAAGATATTTTCGGTGATACCAATCTTTGAAAGAGGCGACTCTGAGGAAGAATTGTAGATACAAAAACGGAAAGCTAAAGCTAAACCGTTGTGTATACAAAAGAGATAGATATGCTTTCTGATAACTTTGAACTAAGCATGTATACCCCATCCATAGTCAACCTTCCGGGTAGATCTCTTTACCGACATTATTTTTGAATTCGTTTGCGCGTAGCAGCAGTAACGCGACCCTTTCTTTTCTCCTTCTACACTCTGGAAAACATCTTATCTTAACTACATGTCTTCCTCATAGATATTTTATGAAGAACTGCCCCAGTTGGTGAAAACATCTTATCTTAACTACATGTCTTCCTCATAGATATTTTGAAGACCGAACGCAGCAGCTTCTGGATCGACCGCGAGATTCGGGGAGTGCTTCTTCGCCGTTGTGGAGATCGCCGGTCGCGGCTGCGGAGGAAGAGGGGGAAGGCACGGCGGTCGGGGAGGTGAGGCATGGATAGGGTGCAGGCGGAGATGGCGGAGTCAAGCTTGAAGGACTTGAGTTCGAGGTCATAGGATGGGATATGCTTTAAAGATAGTTATTTGTTCTGTGATATTGGGATTATGGGAGCAAGTTGCATGCACCCTTCTACGAGGTTTTTCAAATTCCAACCAGGGGTTTCTGTATGATGATCGATGCAATAAGATGGAAAAACTAAGCAAACAACTAAGCAAACAAAAAGGAAAAACTTTGACCATTTGAGCTAAAACAACAAGCTAAACTTTAAAGATTAAATGGTAAAAGATAGAGAGGGAGAATTGTAACAACCTTGCCTGATTTACGTGGGTCAAGCTCTCAAAAGAAGTATTCAAGGTGATGATTCTTTTGAGAGCGGTTCCTACTTATGTGAATCACTTTACAATACCTCTTACATTTATGATTGGACTCAAGGTGTTACGGATTCTGCAAATTATGCACTTTAGCAAATTAAAAGCATAGTAGCAAGCATAGTGCAAGTGACCCGAATCGAGTAACCACCCAGCGGTTATAAATAGTTGTTAAGAGAAATTCTTTTCATAGATACCTATCCTCCTATATTATCAAAATTAAAAGCATCTTCAAGCATGGAAAGATGTATCGAGGATCAATATTCTAGGATTCTCTATTCCACATATGAAACGCATCAATTGAAATTTGAAAGAGATTTTTAAAAATTAGGCTTGTCAAGTTCAAGGCACATCACATCTCTGAAGTTTTACGCATGATAATTGGAAAGATCTTCCAGTTATAATTTTGGTATGTATATTTAATGAAGGATTTAAAGATATTTTCGGTGATACCAATCTTTGAAAGAGGCGACTCTGAGGTAGAATTGTAGATACAAAAACGGAAAGCTAAAGCTAAACCGTTGTGTATACAAAAGAGATAGATATGCTTTCTGATAACTTTGAACTAAGCATGTATACCCCATCCATAGTCAACCTTCCGGGTAGATCTCTTTACCGACATTATTTTTGAATTCGTTTGCGCGTAGCAGCAGTAACGCGACCCTTTCTTTTCTCCTTCTACACTCTGGAAAACATCTTATCTTAACTACATGTCTTCCTCATAGATATTTTATGAAGAACTGCCCCAGTTGGTGAAAACATCTTATCTTAACTACATGTCTTCCTCATAGATATTTTCTCCACGTGACACGTACTCCTCGTCTCCCGTCAGTGGCGAGCGCTCCTGTTTTGTCCCCATCCATGCATCGTGCATGGACACCAACTTCTCTATTTAACGGCCTCTGGTATTCTCCTCCCCGCTCCATCTCTTCTTCGCTCTCGCACTCCGCCAATATAGGCAGAGTAAATCGTCTTCTCAGTCACCATTGCAAAGATATTTTGGGACTCTTGTAGCGTGCGTGCGTTCGTCTCTCCCTCTTATAGTCAATACTGGTGTGAAAATAACACCGCCACCCACTTGACTCTCTTCCCAGCTTCTGATACCTTTTTTTCCCTGAGCCATTTACTTATTTTGGGTTCATTTGATCTTGGTGACAGGAAGATGGGTCCGGGCAGAACCGATTCTGAGATCACGCCTGCTCCGCCTCGGCGAGTTGGTGGTTCCGACGGGTTGAACGGTGATGGCCGTTGGAAGATGCATGGGGGCAAAACTGATCTCCAGATTTCGCTTGATCTGCCTCAGCCAGATGGCGGCTCCAACGGCTTGGACGATCACGGCTGTCTCGATCGAACTTGTAAGCAAGAAACTAGCACTTGCAATCTGTTTATTTATTATCAAACTCCCTTCTATTTTTAATTTTTTTTTTTGGGTCCATAAACTCTCTTCTCTTTCCCCTGGCGCAAAATAAAGCATCGTTCGTGTTAACTATTCGGTTCAGGTCGGGTACCTTTTTTTGACTCCCCCCTTCTCTCTCTCCATGCCCACTCTTTTGGAATGAACAAGAGGAGAAAATGACCTCCTTCCTCTTCTTCATCTCGTGTTTTTCTCCTCAAATAAATCCAAGTGTCTCTCAGAAATGTTTAGCTGGATGGGGACTCAATTATTTTCATGCACTCGGTCCAACAAAAACAAAAAGAGAGAACAGAATAAGCAATAGGCACTAGGCAGAGTTGGGTTCGATCCCTCGAGAAAGCCTCCCAAAACAAAAACTGACTGCTCACTAGCTTAAAAGAAACATTAATCAATTTCGTGTGTACTTGAGAACAGGAGGTATGTTCTTTCCTGCAATATTTTACTGATTCCAGAGTTGGTGGGTTCTTTGTTCCGGGTTCAAACCAAGGGGCTGCGTGGATGGCCACTGCTCGCACGATCACGCATGCGATCGGGCTGGAAGTTCTGTTTCTGCCATGGGCGTTGGCGCAGCTCGGGTGGAGCCTTGGGCCGACGGTGATGTTCTTGTTCTCCTTCGTTGCGTGCTACACCTCTAGCCTCTGGGCCCATTGTCACCACTCCAGTCTTGGTAATAAATAATACATTCTTATTTTTTTTATAAAAAAAAATTGGTGTCCCACCAAATCTTTTCGCACAAAGGTGCTCCCCTTTCATTTAATTCATTGAATTCTCTCTTTTGTCTTCTTTTCTTTTGAATGTTTGCAGGTGGGACAAAAGCGAAGTTATATGCACTAGTTCTGTCCCTGAACCTTTTTGGGGTTGCCATTGGGTGCGCCATTGCATCCTCCAAAAGCACGATGATGTGAGTGGTGAACTTTGGTTATGCTCGAATCCAAGTTAAATACCAAAGAAAAATGAAAAGAAAATCTGGATTCCTAAGTTGTCAATTGGATGCGGGGGATTTTTGTTTAATTTTGATTTTGCTAAATGTTTGATTGAACAGGGCAATCGGCAGATCAAATTGTTTTCCTGAGAAGGATGACAATAGTCCATGCCATAAGAGTAACATTATGTACATGATTGCGTTCGCGATCATCGAGATCGTCCTATGCCAAATACCGAAGTTGGACCAGCAGTGGTGGTTCCTCACCATGGACGCCCTGACGCCATTTGCTTACTTAACCATTGGACTTGCCTTCAGCATTGCAAAAGTTGCAGGTTGCTATATCACATTTCATGCATGCCATCAGCTCTTTGTGTATGAACATATTATGTGATGATTGGATTAAAGCTAGAAGGATTGAGTAGAAGAAAGCCTGAGTGTAGCCCTCATATATCTTTCTCAATTCTCAACCAGAAAATGGCAACTTCAGGGGAAGTCTCACTGGGATAAGCATTGACGATGTCTCTCGGACCCAAAAGATATGGAGGGTCTTCCAAGCTCTTGGCGACATAGCCTTTGCCTATTCAAACTCTATGGAAATTCAGGTGAAATTACGCAGCGCCCCCCTAGCAATTGTATCACAAAAAACACCCCTAGACTAACGGAAAACTACCCTAATCGCTCTACTTATTGGTCGTGGTACTTAACTGATCAGTGTTACACGTGTTAAAAACAGTACCCGAGTATATCCCTACCATCGGATGCCAGGACGACTAAGAAGGCCCCGCTAGTCAGGGTGGCTGTCAAGAGTCTAATCTGCATGCTTTGCGGCTGCGTGGGCTATGCCGCGTTCGGCGATGAGGCGCCCAGGAACCTCCTAGTGGGTTTCGGATTCTTTAACCCTTATTGGCCCATCAAAATCGCGAATGCTGCCGCGACGATTCACCTCATCTGTGCCTACCAGGTCTGCTCCCGACGCCTCTTCGGCTTCATCGAGAAAAGGTTCGAACACAGCCAATTAATCACCAACAAGATCCCAGTCCCGGGTTTTCGAGCCTACAAGCTAAATGTCTTCCAGTTGTTTTGCTCAACCTTGTTTGTGTTTCTAGCCACCATGATCTCGGTGCTGCTCCCATTCTTCAACAACGTGGCAGGGTTTTTCGGAGCTCTGGGATTCTGGACTTTGACGGTTTATTTCCCAGTCGAGATGCACATCGCCCAAATGAATGTCCCCAATTGGAGCACCAAATGGCTATGCCTCCAGATCCTCAACGTAGCTTGCCTCCTCATCACTATAGCCGCTGCCGCGGGCTCGATTGCTGGGGTCGTGCTCGATCTCAAGTCCTAAAAGCATTTCAGGATTATCTATAGATTTGCCCCAATGTCTATTCGCGTTGCTGATGAGGAGTTGTGTGCCAGGGGAGTAGTTTAATTTTAGGATTTTGTTTCTTATACGTATTGGTATAAGGTGGATGTAACGCAAGGCTGAACTTTGTACTTCGCTTCCTTTTTAAAGATATGAAAACAGTGATTTCACCTCGCCTACCGGAGGAAAAAGGAAAAGGTCAAATCCAAATACAGAAACCGGATCTTTGATGGTTTTAAGGTGATCTTTGAGTCTTTGACATGTAATTGAGCGACCGGTCTTGTTCTCTCCGGAAGCATAACTTGGGCGGACTCTAGTTTGAAAAAGGAAAAAGTCAAATCCAAATACAGAAACCGGATCTTTGCTGGTTTTAAGGTGATCTTTGACATGTCATTGAGCGACCGGTCTCGTTCTCTCCGGAAGCATAACTTGGGTGGACTCTAGCTTTACTAATCAAATCCGAATCTCCATTCTCCAATTAGCCAATAGGAAAAACAGAGAGTAGAATCTCTGAGAAGAAACCGAGTGAAGTGATCTCTCAAGAACGATATCATGATGAAACCTTCCATGTTCAAGTGAGAAAATCAGCTTTCCTTAGCCGAAATTCGAAGATATATTTGAACTCGAGAGATAATGTCACTATTATGTTTTGTTCTAGAAATGTAGGAAAAAGTAATAGGTGTTTTCTCTTTTATAGTCCTGAGATCTTAGGCGTGGAGAGCCAGCTATTTGGAACTTGTATCAATTAGTATACATAGTCTCACTTTGCTTCCCTGTTTATTAAAGAACTACACTTTATTTTATGAGACTAGGTCTTCCCTATTTCCATTAGTTTGACCATGAAACTACACGATCACTTTTTTTTTTCTAATGTTACTAAGAGTTGTCCCGTGAAAGAGAGCCATGTCATGGGGACATGAAAGCAGCTGTGAAGGAGAGATATAGACAGAGAATGTCGCAAAAGGGCGTGCAATGTAGAGAGGGTAAATGAGTACGGAAACAGCAACTGAATTTGCTTACATTGTCGTAAATTATGAAAGCTATATTGGTAAGACACCTTTCTTATTTATGGCATTTTGGCATGTCCAAGCTTCTTAAAGTCAGATTAGTTGTGTCGGTCGCGGCAATCCTCGCATCCCACTGGACTTGATAATTAGTAGTCTAGAAGACCCAAAAACAAAGCTCCATTGAGACTTGAATCCACGGCGATGCTTTCTTGGGCATGATTTGGTGTTGAGACTTAGCAAAGGCCGTCTTTGGTATGTGGGAAGAAAAGGCCGGATAAGATAGAAGTTATCTTAATTGGATTTTTGGAAACCAATTTTAAATGGCCTAATTCCATTAAAGTCAAGAAGAAATTCACTTATCTAAATCTAGAGAGTGATGCCGGATTGAATGCCAAAATTCAGAAAGGAAATTCACTCCTCTTGGATTTCAGCGTTACCACCATTAAAGTGATGGTAGCATGGCTAGCAACCCTTATAATGCGCGGCTTCTGAACCACCGTACCGCGGGGCGGGAGGGGGGGTGTCATAGCTCAAGTGACCTCGGGAGGGGGGGTGTCATAGCTCAAGTGACCTCTGTTAAGTGGTTTCTCTCTCTCTATCTCTCAAAATATTGTGTGGTGGTAAGGCTACCACCAAAGTAGTGTTTGCCATGGAGAGGTGACCATTGCAGTGGTGGCCATCGTCATCAATGGCGAGCACCGCATCACAGAGGTGGTTGCTATAGTAGCCATGTTTCGTTTTCTTTTTATGTGATTTATTTAAGGTTTTAGATTTTGTCTGATTTTAGTCAAGGTTTACCGAATACTTTATAAGATTGAATATGATAGTACTTAACATTATATCATGTACTTTTCAAAATAAAGATAAGATATGTCCATAAACAGAAAATTTCTTATCTCATCTTATCATATCCTATCATATCTGACATTATATCCTGGCGATCGAACGCAACCCTACTTGACTAACCACTTGAAATTTAAGAGCAATACTCCTTAATGTTACATGGGCATGCTTAGGACACTTTGCAGCCTAGGGTGACATTAGTGCAAAAGATTTCGGTGTGTCTCCATGACTTTACAACACCATTGAACGTTGAGTTCGTTGGCAGTTGGCATGGATTATGCCCATGAAGTTTTCACTTTTACAAAATGTGTCCCTTTTAACTTTCAATTAGGCAATCAGTATACACTGTCAAGTATCGATTGCCACTTTGCAGATCCCATTGAAGTAATGGTGAGTTCGACCGTCCATAGATACAGAACAGAGCACCATATATGGCAAATCAATTCTGGTGAAGAGCGGCAATTAATGTCATGAAAGCCTTTCTAGCTATTTTCAGAATTTGTACGAGGAATTAACATATATAAAAATTACGTTGGCAGATAGGGCTTGTCTGCTGGGAGTAGATGATCTTCCTGTCCGAAAAGTCAACCGAATATCTTGCCTTGTATAATGGATCTGGGTCGGCCGGGGGGGGGGGGGGGGGGGGTGGAAGGAGGGCAAAATTACTCTTTAATGAAAAATTTGCTTTTGAGTATTGTGGGATAAGATAATAATTATGCAAACAACAGAAGGAGCACGGAAGTCAAACAAAAGAAGCAGAATGCAAAGACAATACTTAAAGTCATTTAGAGGGATTGGCCTATATAAAGCGTAGTCAAGCCGAGTTGAGTCGATCTACACGGTTTACTACTGGAACAAACTCAACCAAACCAGCATATTTGCGGCTTAATGCATAATACACTCGAGCTGAATTGAACTTCCTCGTTCAAGTTTCAGCGCGTTGCGGTAAAATGATTTGTGGGCTCGAGCACAATTTGATTGGAAATATTTCCGCTAGCTTGATAAGGCCCAGGATGAGTTTAACTTTTAGAATTTAGAAACTATAAAATGAAAATCGATTGCAATATTCAAGAAAGCCTGAAAAGGCACTTAAGCTCCATTAATATGATTTAAGCATGATAGTTGGGTGATTATCTTTGTTGTATAATCGGGCGACGCAGCGGAAGCGAATCATAACTTTGCAATTAAGTCAGGAATCGTAGAAATTTGACAAAGAAATAAAACGAAAAACAATAAAAGGATATGAGAAATTTACGTGGTTCGATCTAAATATCGGAATCTACGTCCACGGAGAGAACCGGCAAATAATCTACTAATAAATCGGAGAATTACAGAGTTATAATCACTCACGCTCAAGTGTTTCCCAGCCCTAATATATACCCAAGACCCACAATATTTAATAACTCAACTCGATAAACTTGACTCCGCACAAATCTCTCCGAGCTCACGCCTCTGTTCGTCTCTTGAACTTTCTCTTCTCTCGACTTAACTCCGTCCTCTACGATCACCCTTTTATAGATGAAAGAATGGAGAAACAAGACAAACGGCACCCATCTTCGGAAGCCATGCGTCTTCGTGCAATTAACTATGGCATGCGCGCATGACCATCACGCACCGCCACAAGAAAAATGAACATAGCTTCTACCCTTCCCTCTTTCTTCATTTAACAACAAAAGGACCAAGAAAGCCCACAAAAGTTGACCAAAAATAGAGAGAGAGACGACAGCGGCGCTCACTTCTTCCTCTATGGTCATGCATTCACATCAACGCCCCTCGCCAAAACAAAGGTAGGTCCCTCAAAGTATAGAATGACCATCCCCTCAGCATCTTAATTCCAGCCTCCATCTGCGAATGGAAGATTTAAGATTGTTGGAAGCGTGTTTCGGGAGAATCGACTAACCTGTTCGATGTACTCCAAATAAAAATTTCCAGGATCGTACGTTGAATCTTGAATCACCAGCAAAACGATGAACAAATCTACTTCACGTTGGTCCAAATACAATCACAAGGAAAGTATTCTTGTTCCACAGCGTTAATGCCGATTGTCTTCTGAAAGTATAAACGAAATCCTAATGCGTCGAGAGAGAGAGAGAGTTCTGAATTTCTCTTGTATGTTGTTCATAAACCGAAGAAGTTATCTTAACTTTCATTAAGAAACTCTCCTCGTACCTCTTCAAAAGGTGTCTCTCAGACACACCTCTTATTAGAGCAAATGGTGTCCCTTAGACACACACATCATGGGCGGACCGACGAAATATAACATCTCCCACTCGCACATGATGGGCTTGATGATCCTCTATCAAGAATATAAGGCATTCAACATTCATCTACCTTAGAAACAATTCATACTAGCAAGAAAGTCGTGCGACCAGTGAATACACCTGCACTTGGGAGCTTTTATTATGCACCGTTAGGGACAACATAATGGCTACAACCCAAAAAAATAAATAAACAATTGATGTCTCACAGTGCCCCAGACATATTTTGTTACATCAGTCCAAGTATACCTATCCCTTAAAAGGCTATACTTGACTTTTCTAAAAAACACAATGTATTTACAATTATTTCCGAAATCCATTTAAGGCGAAATAATTGGTCGACCAATAAACATATGTGATAAATGTAAAACAACAATAGTCTTCCTTCACACTCATGTCTCTCTCCATTTCGAAACAACTGCTTTCCTAGACACTTCCCATAAAGCCATATCTATTCATGACCGACGGTAACATGCTAAAGTAGCAACATTGATCTTCTACTTCAAGAACATAGTCAGAAGTAACATAGAAAGTAAGGTAAATTATAAATTACCTTAAGGACTCACACGATGAATAAATAGGGATAATTTTACTCATCTCCCTTATTGGTCAAATAAAGCACATGTAGTATGAATTACATGCTATAATGGATTTCTCTTTTTATAAGAGCGTATGTCATTTATTAATCATATCCACTATACGAATCTTAGCCTAAACATAGTCACATGTTTCTCACGTGCTAATGTTTAGCCCGAGTGCTATATCAGCTCGCTTACCACAGCGCCCAATTCAGTACTCGTATTCGGCTACCTTCAGGCATACATAATTGTGGGACTATCATGTTCGGTCTTATCACATACGAATAAAAGACCTCATCTTGATTCTGATCAAGGCGACATTAAATCGTTTTATGTACTAGACTGCTCTTACAGCATTTATACTACATATCGTCTCATCTCAACCCGCTTACTATAGCATTTGAGGTGATTGGTCATGTGAGTGAGCCAATCATTGCCTGGTGACATACCTTTCGACAATATGTGTGTGTTTGTGCTAGTCTCGTAACATTGTACTAATTGATAAAACATCAATTCATTAACAAACAAGTACAATACATATACACACATAATCCAGTGATCCTCAACAATATTACATATCATAATCACATTATACGTAATCCTAGAGACGTCCCGTGAGTCAAAAACACGTCTCTTGGAACAGCCTTCGTAAATGGATCAGCAACCATCCTGTTGGTTGAAATATATTGCAGGACTACTTCCTTCTGCGCTATTATATCTCTGATGAAGTTATTCTTTATGTCAATGTACTTCGTCCTACCATGGTACTTGGGATCGTTTACATAGGCAATGGCTGCTTGACTATCGCAATATACTGTCACTGGTCTTGGAACATCAGTGACAATGGCTAAATTTTCCAAGAAACATTTTAGCCATACTGCTTTTTGCACTGCAGCAGAACATGCAATAAATTCTGCCTCTATTGTAGATAAAGCTATGCATGTCTGTTTCTTGCTATTCCAAGAAATTGCCCTATCATTAAGCAAGAACGCATATCCTAACGTCGATTTACGCTCATCTAGGTCTCCTCCCCAATCAGCATCAGAGTATCCTAATAAGCGTAGATCACTCCCTTGATAGCAAAGTCGATAGTCCATAGTGCCTTTCAAGTATCTCAAGATCCTCTTAACTACTTTCCAGTGTGCTGGACCAGGATTTGATTGATATCGACTTATTAACCCCACAACATGACATATGTCAGGTCGAGTACACATCATACGATACATCAAACTTCCGACAGCACTTGCGTAAGGAACAGTTACCATTTCTTTCTTTTCTTCTAGAGTCTTAGGACACATCTTAGTACTTAGGCCTTCGCCTTGCATGACAGGGGTATCAATGGGATTACAGTGTTGCATATTAAAGCGTTCAAGAATCTTCATTATATAAGACTCTTGTGACATAGCAAGAAATTTCTTTGATCGATCTCTTTCAATCTTAACTCCCAGTATATATGCAGCTTCTCCTATGTTCTTCATTTCAAAATTAGAAGACAACCATTCTTTTATGGTTATAACCAAACCCTTGTCATTCCCAACCAACATAATATCGTCCACATAAAGAGATAAAATCATAAATTTATCCTCAGACCGTTTGATATACACACAGTGATCCTCTTCGATCATCATGAACCCAAAAGAAGTTATGGCTCGATGAAAACGAAAATACCACTGTCTAGACTATTGCTTAAGGCCATAAATTGAGCGATGAAGTTTGCAAACTTTATGCTCTTGACCTTCAGCAATGAAACCTATCGGTTGTTTCATATAGATTTCTTCATCTAGTTTTTCATTGAGAAATGCTGTCTTTACATCCATTTGATGTAATTCTAGGTCCAAATGTGCAACAATGGCTAGGGTAAGGCGTATGGAGGCAAACCTTACAACTGGTGAAAAAGTTTCCCCATAGTCTATACCCTCTTGTTGAGTATAGCTTTTTGCCATAAGGCGAGCCTTATACTTTTCAATGTATTCATTTGCCCTTTGCTTAATCTTGCAAATCCATTTGTTTTCAATAGCCTTGCGATTGGGTGGCAGATCAACCAAGTCCCAGACGTGGTTTGTCCTCATAGACTCAATTTCGTCTTCCAAAGCTTTTCTCCATTCTTCCTTGTCCGAAGATGAGAGAGCCTCTTGAACTGTTTTAGGCTTTGCATCGTCTTGTGGAGCAATCATAAATGCTTCCCCTTCAATCTCAAATCGAAGACGGGGAATACTTTTACGATTACTTTTACGCAACTGAACTTCTTGAGAATTCAGTTCGCCAGGCGACGCTACACTCCCACTAAGTCTTGTATGTTGAGGTAAATCTGTTTTTCCCTCAATAACATTAGTGGGTGTGTTGTCAGAATCTTCCATCTCATGTAATTGGAAGTCCTTATCGATCTCACCTCTACTAGAAAAATCGTTTTACAAGAACGTGACATCTCGTGACTCCATTTTAGTTACACTTCCATCAGCTTGTTCACCTATGAACACGTACCATTTGAAGTGTTCGGAGTATCTAATAAAGATACACGTCTTCCCTCTAGGGCCTAATTTCCCATATTTATGGAAAGAATCGTGAACATATGCTGCACATCTCCAAGGTCGTAGATTACTTAAGTTCGGTTTCCTAGCAGTCCACAATTCACAGGGGGTGGAAGCAACTGATTTAGAGGGCACACGATTAAGTATATAGGCAGCAGTCAATAACTCATCTCCCCAATATGAGACAGAGAGATTTGCCTGCGCCATCATAGACCTAACCATTTCCAAAAGGGTTCTATTCCTTTTTTCTGCAACCTCATTTTATTGTGGAGTACCAAGAATAGTCAATTGTCTTATAATTCCCTTTTCATCACAAAGAGCCTTAAATTGCTCAAATAGATATTCACGTCCGCGATCGGTTTTCAATGCCTTTATTGTTTTGTTCAACTGATTCTCTACTAAAGCTATAAACTGCCTAAAGCAATCCAATGCTTCAGACTTATGGGAGATTAGAAAAACATAACCGAAACGTGTGAAGTCATCTATAAAAGTGATGAAATATGAGGCTCCATGTCTCGCCTTCACATTTAAAGGACCACAAATGTCAGAATGTATAAGTTGCAATGGAAGTTCAACTCTAGTTCCTTTACCAAATGGTTTTCTAGTTGTTTTTCCTGCTAAACAATGTTCACATACGGATAGTTCAACATTAGCGAGTGACCCCAAAAGGCCTTCTCTTGCTAATTGTTTCATTCTTTGTAACCTAATGTGACCCAATCTAGCATGCCAAGTGCTTGCATCAATCTCTATATTACTAGAAGATGCAATTAAAGAAAAACAACCATCAACATTAACTTTGTACACATCATAGTCAATGTCTAATACCATAAAACCATTCAATATATAACCATAACAGTAATAAACTGTTCCAAACAAAATGTCAACACAATCACCATGAAAATTTAAAACATAACCTGAGCTAAGAAGAACAACTACAGAGACCAAGTTTCGTCGAACATCT
Source organism: Syzygium syzygioides (assembly GCA_031216285.1). Taxonomy (NCBI): domain Eukaryota; kingdom Viridiplantae; phylum Streptophyta; class Magnoliopsida; order Myrtales; family Myrtaceae; genus Syzygium; species Syzygium syzygioides. Next base: position 29,046,826 of record CM062247.1, read on the forward strand.
GGAGCATAGAGGACATCATGTATGAATAGGTTTCGACCACCACGAAAGATTAATTTACATGTGCCGATACCCTTCACTTCAACTCTTGAGTTATTTCCAACATATATCCATCTTCTTCCAAGCTGTATTCAACGATACTCCACAAATGCTCCTCGGTCTCTAGCTACGTGGTTTGTTGCTCCTGAGTCTACAGTCCACATTGGATGAGATTCAGCAAGCATTATAGTGTTAGAAACAAAAGCATTACTCAAAGTGATGGAGTAAAGTGGTACCTTTTTCGGCTCAGTGTATTCATAAGCGAAGTGGCCCATTTTACCACAATTGTAGCAACAAAAGGTCTTGGCTCCATAATGAGTTCTTCTTGGCTTTGTCCTTCTTCCCGCCATGCTTCTTGCGTAAGAAGGTCTTGGCTCTCTTGGGTGCCTGATCAGTCTCTTTTCCTTTGTTGTTGAATTTATTGTTCCTCTTGCGCTGAAAGCCTGAAACTTTGCCCGAACCTGATTCAGCAACATAAGCATGGGTAGAGGATTTTGCAGCCTTTAGGCGCTCATCTTCTAATTCCAAATGACGCGCAATATCGTCAAAAGTGACGATATTCTCATTGTGCATCATATTGATTTTCATATGTTCCCAGCTGTCAGGAAGAGACCTTATAACAGCCCGAACTTGTTGTTCATCAGTTAAGGTATGACCTGCCGACTTTAGCTCACGTATCATGTTTGACATCTCCCGAAGATGCTACCTCATCGATAGATTTGAGCGCTTCCGGCATATATCAAATTTGATGGTGAGTCTCCTCAACTTTGTGGCAGACGTACCTCCAAACTTATCTTTCAAGACAATCCACATTGCTTGAGTTTTGTCATAACTTTCAAACTCACACATGAGATCATCTTGCATACAGCTCAGCAACGTGATGCGAGCAATGCTATTTTTCTTTTTCCAAGCTTGATAAGCTTCTTGATCTCTTTTATGTTGAGCAGAAGTTCCATACTCAGGTTCATCCATGGTGTGGTTAAGGGTTTCCAAAACCTCTTGCTCTTTAAAGATATATTGAACTTTTCGGTGCCAAATATCATAATTGTCACCATTCAACTTCTTACCTTTATTGAGTTTAGCCACAATGGTCTTGGATGCCGAAGCCATAATCACTATCTACTACACATTGACATAATAAACACAAAATCAATACTAGCACATTTTCCACATAAACACACATCTTAATTTGCAGCAAGACAAACTAAATTAATGATAATTCAACAAAAGACACCAAAACGAAAGTTCACAATGTTCCCAATCAGCTTCGGCGTATAATTGTTTTACTATCATTAACTTGTTTAATTTGTGCAAATTTTAAGTTCTAGGTGAGAATTTTTTCTAATTCTACCAACCTACGAACTCTCACTAGACTAGATAATTCACAAAAATATCTAAAACAATGATTACATCCTTTCTAGCAATCATCTAGCATTGCATGATGTAAATTAACAAATAGAACAGTCATGCAACAAATATAATCAACAGCGGAATTCATAACGTAAGGATCTCTGACCATTGTTTTAATATGCTCAATGAATCATGCTCTACATAATTTTTATGTGGTCATTTACATGTAAGCCAGCTTCTGTATTTCCAAAACCATAGGGAAATACAAGTAAAATGCAATAATACCCCAAAAATACACGTATTTAGGGTTTCGTATGCATTTTCATACATTTAAAAGTTTCAAACATATAAAATAACTATACCACAATGTAGATAATTTCAATACGAACACAACGGTACCAACCACAGCCTGAACAGACCTCCCACGCGCCCACACGCACCGCGCACTTAGGCGGCGCATGTGGCGCACGCGCTTGCCCATTACGGGCTTCTGAAGCCGGTCCAACCGGTTCGATCGTTGACTGGTTGACCGTTGATCGGTCAAACCGGTTGACTGATCACGGGTCGTGTCACGGGTCGGGTCTCCGGATCGGGTCATGGGTCGGGTTCCGGTTGGGTCAGTTGCCGGAGGTTGGTTGGCCGGCGGCGAGATGACGTCATCATGTCGGTACCGACATTTTTGCTGACGTCATCGATGACGTCAGCACACGCCGCTTGGCCTATGCGTGCGTGCCATCCACGCGCTGGCAGGGCCAGCGCCTTGGGCGCGTCCGGCGTCTTCCGGAGGCGCTCAACCCACTTGGATTATATGAACATGAACTATCCTCAACGATATGAAAATGAATGCACAGTTGATTTTAGGCACTCAACACATTATAATGCACTCAACCCACTTGTACCAAATCCTCAACGTTAACCCTTTTCAGAAAAATCCACTGCTCATATGAATGAGCAGAGTGAGAAAAGGATATGCTTCTACTAATACAGCCGGTGGTATCATGGTAAAAGTGATTCAAGAGCAGACCTCACTATGGCGGGGAAAGGCATAGCCCAAAATGTGGATATATTATCAAGCAGAGTGAGACAATTGAATAGCCTCCGACACATCCTTTGGATTGCAGTGGTATGAAAACCAGTACACAATTCGGAAACTCAAGAGCCAACAAGATCTTTTTTTCCTTGATTCATAGTATGGACATAGCCCAGTATTCCCAATATTTAACGTTATCATGCTATTATTCAGAGAATCTAAAGTTGTCGCCGTTCCAATGCGGACCACAACTGAGTCCCTGCAAGCAAAAGGTTAAGACATGAATAGGGAAATGCATCTGTTCAGAAAACAGCTCTTTCCTTTTTTTTTTTCCTCTCCATAGGATAGTGAAAACTCATAGCAACAGAGGAATGAGCAGAAACTTTCGCTTTTCTCTAAGCCACGGGTACAAAAATATAGATAGAGGAGTTCGTCCTTGAACTTGACACTCCTGCCAGCATTGACCTTGCATTTACCATACAAAATATTTTTCCCTCCTTATGCTCCTTTATTTTGGGTAGAACTCATTTTGGGTAAAACTTGTGGCTGATAGATCCATTGGACCTAAAAAGCAAATCAGAAAAATCCACTGCTCATATGAATGAGGTAGATGGAATGGGAAAGTAAAACGAATCAGAATCACAAATTTCATGTCATTGACAAATTTAATACAGACCTGGACATGGAACAGAATCTTTTGTATGATTTGCCACTGAGTGAACTAATAGTAGCTATTTGCTCTAAGATCATAATACGAAAACACTTGAAGATTGATGAATATAAACCAACCATTCAAAGTGGAAACACTTAAAGCATCTGCCAAATTCCTCTTCTTTTTTTCTAGTTGGAAACGATGCTTTCCACGTAAATCACGGATTTATTAATGAAAGAGCAATTATAAGATGACAATCCTGGAAAACATTATAGAAGAAATAAGTGAAAGAGGGAAAAACGTATGGTGAGACGAACATCCTTGAATGATAATACAATGATTGCTTTTGTTCGCTCGGTGCTGGAATCCTGATTTCCATCAATAGCTGTCTGCCCAGCAACAAAGCATAATCATGGAGACAGGTTTACTGCAGGTGAATGTTGATTAATTTCTATTCCTGTCATTGCATGTAACCAAGCATCTTTATGAAAAGAAATGAAGAACCAGTTCCTGTTCCACTATTTTTAGAACTGGCACAAAACCATGCCAAAGTACACGAAATCAATCAAACAATATCTATATGCCGACGACCTTAGACTTGCATCAGCAAACCACCATTCTGGCTAAAATCAAGACTCCACAGTGGCATGGGCATGCTTAAGGTAGAACCTTTGACTTGTCGAAGAACTCAATTGTGTCTGATAGATCAAGAAGGAGAACGCAAAGGTAATTGACAAAAGTGTTTCCATTCACCTTACAAAAACAGACTGCAGTTCCGTATTTTAATAAACCAGTACTGACATCTCAACTAAGTTAAAAGATCAAAAAGCATCTACATTAGTTTACTCATGTCGCAAGAAATTATGAGAACGCAACACACACTCCACTTCCTGCCCCCTCATCTTCATCAGTTTCAGAAGCTTGAAAAATTCCCAGTATATGGATTATACGCAGTATAGTTTATTTTTATTCTCTGCAGGAAAGATGATTGTAGATGTGGAATTCCTCGGCTGGAGTAAAAATACCAGAACTTCCTATCTCGTGCAGAGGGCAAGCCAGTGGAAGCAAGTTAAAAATATCTAGGCATACAAGAAAACTACAGACAGAACTTTGCAATAGCAAAATATTCTTCCAAGCAATTTACGCTAGCAATATAGGCTATAGGCTGACATCATATGATAATGAGGAGTAGTAGGGAATCCATGTTACCTGAACAGAGAGAGAACACCAGTCAAATAATGGGTGACTGGTGACAGAGCTCGTATGCTCGAGCAGATTCGATTCCCGAATTTTCAATAGCAATACAACTCTCTCGCAATGCGGCAGCATTTAGCAAGATACGGTCATGTTCAACTTCATTCCTTGTTTTTATCTATTCTCCTTGCGAAGTGATATAGCTTCCTCAGACAAAAGATTTAACCTTGAGGACTGATCCATATGTTTGGAACCTCCAATTACACTTATATGATGAATCTTGCTGAGCTGTCAGAACAATTAGCGAGTGACCATTGGTTTCGCCTTCATCACCTGCCTAAGCCTGATCTCTATATCATCTTGAATCTTTCTATGCAGTTTACCATCTAGCAGACCACTTGCTCCTGAAGAGTTGAGCGCATCACAAACTAATGTATATGTATACTCTCTTGGAACTGAACCTCCATCAACCAACTCAACGAGGAAATTGCGTGCATCAATCACTCTTCCTACTTCGCATAAAGCATGAATAATAGGAGTATAGGAGCTCGAAGTGGGTATGCCATGATTCATGCTTTGCATCTTCCTCAACATGTCTATAGCTTTATCGATCTCATTAACAGCACTATAGTATCTAATGAAAGAATTATATGTGACTCGGTTTGGGACACAACCTCTTTTATTCATGTCATCGAAAAGTTCCAATGCCCTCCCAATCCTATTCGTTTTGCAGCACCCGTCGATCAGACAGTTATACGTGACCACAACTGGAACAAAACCTTTGAAAAGCATATTACGAAACAAGTGGTTCGCCTCCCACAGCCTCCTCCGAATGGCCTTCCTGCATCCAGTTTGCATACTATACTTACAGTACGAACCAATCATTATCGTATAAGTATAAGTATCCGGGGGGCACCTGAACCCCGGCAATTCCATCTTGTCCAACAAGAATCTCGCCTTCTTGAAATTCCCTACTCTACAAAGCGCAAGGAGAATGGTATTATACGCATAGACATCAGGCGTGCAAAGAAACTGCTTCATCCTATAAAACGCGGCCAACGCCTCCTTGACGAAGCCCTCTTCTCCTAGGACTTTTATCAAACAGGTGATGGTGGGAGCAGTGACGAGCTCATCACCTCTCTTATCCATCGTCCTAAGAAACTCCCACAGACCCTTCAACCCATTTCCTCTAGCCAATACAATAGCCATCTCTCTACAAGTCATCTCGTTGTGGACGAAGCCGAAGTGGGACTCGACCCAGTAGTAGAACTCGAGCGCTTTGCCCAGCCCAAGCTCGACCCTTTGGGGGTCTCTGCGAGCAGCGGGACCAAGAACGAGCCTACCCTCGCGGAGCTTCTCGGACTCGCGCCTCAGGTTGCGCTGTCTCAGAGGCGCTCGGTGACGGAAGGTCTTCTGGCGACCGATGGAGCGAGGGGACCGGAAGAAGCATCTGGGTATCGACCGCAGCACTTCGGAGACCGATTCCGTGTCCCAGGGAGGCGCGTTGGGCGCGGCGGAAGCGGCCAGCTTCGCATCGAACTCGCGGTTTTGGACGATGACGGCGAGGACCTGGTTCACGACGGAGACGTAGCTACTACGGTTCAGGGGTCTCGGGGAGACCATGCTCTGGAAAAGACAACAGCTTCGTGCTCTGCTCGATCAAGCTCTCATATGACGTTTACAGTGTCGGAGATTCTGATGACGGCCATTTCGGGAACACTGCAATACCGGTGAGGAAGAGGGGAGATGCAGTTGCCACTAAGAACACGGAGAAGAACACGTGTCGCATGAATCCTGCCGTGCAGACCAGAGACCTGTTTATGTCGGGTCGAGGATTACTTGAGAATTTCAGAGATTGTGTGATTTGTGAACCTCGAGGAATTAGATCGTACATTTGATTCTCAGTCGGTCTCACCGGTTTCAATGTAATTGGCATTGTTCAATCGAAAATATTCCGAATTCACTTTCCTTGGGAGTCTGCCTTATTATCTTGGAAAAATCCGAGGCCGACTTCCGCAGCATGAAAATGTCGACTTTAATGATGAAGAGCGATAATTTGAATAAGCATGTCAAGTTATGGTCCCGACCGACCGAATACGATGCCCTCGCAAATTTCAATTAAAATGTAATAAATCTCGGCCGTTTGAAGATTATAATAGTTATGTGTGAACAAAGGAAAATCATTTACTGTAGAAACTCGAGAGTTGCTTAAAACATCAATTTATCTAAATAAGGATGGGGTAATCATACATAACATGATATGCGAATTGGAAGGTGAATTCGATGTAGCTCGATACACGAGGTTTTGTAAGAAAGCCAAGATGGATGGGCATTGGTGGACCGTCGAAGAAAGATAGCTCATGGGGGTGATTTCGGTGGTGTCGACTTTGGAAAGCCGATCGGAGTTTGATCGAACAACAGTTATCGCGACGACAGTGAAGTTCCGATCAAGGCTTTAAAATGTGGAAATTCACGTTACACTTTAATCTGTTTTATTACAACAACACATACAAAGATCACAAGACCAATCTCGTGCAGGTTGTCTCCTCTGCTACTCTAACCCAACGTGTACATTCTTCGCTACTACATCAAAACAGAGCCACAGCAATTCCCTTTGCCACGTTGTTGTATGGGTAACTTGGGTGCGTTTCTGTGTCGATTTGGTGAACATTGCGGATCAATCTCTACTTCAAAAGAGCCCAAACCCTGCCCACTCTGGATCACCCATGCATCGTGGCGATGACCGGCGAGACCTCATGTACGAAGAAAACGACAGCCTCGGTGACGACCCGACGGACCAATAGGACGACGAGCATGGCGACTCACAGAACGGCGAGGGCAACCTCCGGCTCGAAACGGAAAAGTGGGACAGCGTTTCAAGATCGGAAGTGCGGTCAGGGTCAGGCTCGGGTTCGGGCCGGGTCCTTCGGGTCCTCCTTTTGCTCTCCTTCCGCTTCAAGAGGGGCGCCGCCGCGGGGAAGCATCCAGGCCCAGCGGAGACGCACTCGGGCTGGCCCAGCATGGGCGGGCCGAGCCGCCACCGCTCGGAGCGGGTGCGCGGGACCGACCGGAAGGACCCGGCCCGCTGCTCCAGCGGCGAGGGGAACTGGAGCACCGGCCCGGCGGGTGGCGGCTTGAGCTTCGGTGGAGACGGATGTCCGTGCCGGGGAGGGTCCTCCGGCGGGGGCAGCGGGGGCAGCTGCTGGTGGCGGTGGTGCTGGCTCTTGGGGACGCCGGGCCGGATCTCCCACTTGAACGGGATGGTCCCTGGTTTCTTGAAGGACTCATCGATGGCCATCTTCCTTAACGGCAATTTGAACCGCTATCAACCGTACAGGCGCGACTATGAACTAGCACAACGAAACGCAAACCAACACTCTCTATGAATGAAAGAATTGATGGGTGTCCTGTATATATGGAGGTGAAGGCGGCGGAGAATGAAGAGTTGAGTGAGGCGAGATTAAAGGCGTTGAGTGTGGGATTGGTGGGCCATTTTGGTTCTCGACTTGGCGAAGGAGATCTCAAATAACCAACATTTTCCCCATGTGAAGCCAAAGTGGAGCTTGAATTTTTGTCAACAAATTCGAGAAATGCGGTACCACCCCACTACAAAATTTGCCCCCATCGCTATTGTAATTGCTGAATGTTCTGAATTCAAATGATGGGTCAGGGTCAGCCAATCAATCTACTTTTGCGCTCCTGATTGATCGCGGAGCATTACGAGAAGACCCTACTTGTTCCCAGCAGCGTGTGAATCTACAAACCTATCAGGAGTTTTAACTGTCCATGCGATCCGCTTTATCGGTATACTTTTCTTCGAAAGAAGAAAATCTGCATAAAGATTATACATGTGACTATGTTGCACAGCCTTGAATAAACAGGAAAAGAATCGACGTTTTGTATTGATTGCATAGTTTCTTTCCCCCTTTATCAAACTTAAATCGGTTATGAGATTCGAAAGTAAAACCCTCCAAGCCACTGGATTAAGCATGCCCATTATTTCAAGTTCGAGCTCACAGCTCGATTGAATTCTCGAGCTACTCTGGTTCAAATTGAACTCGGGAAACACTATCCAACGAAATCAGTAGCAATTATGCGGTTCTTTCAAATTCAAACGCGACCATGATGAAGCTGGTGGTGGTGGGTTGCACACTAGCATGTGTGACATATTATGATGATTAAGATGACATGACCGCAACACTATGATGAAATGCAATAGATCATTTCAGAGGACGTGGTGAACAGGAGAAAGCATTTTGCTTGCTCCATTTCACAACTCAGGAATGACAGATCTGATTATAGCTCCACCATGCCCATAGCCTAGCTTTGTTTTCCAAATCTATCAAAAGCGACCATATATAGGCAGGCCCTTTTCTGTCTCGCTGTACACTAGTCTAAGCTACTCAAGATCTCGCACGTAAATTACTCGACTACTATTAAAGCAGTACATAATAACTGCAAGCAAACAAGATTGCTCATCCTAAATAACATTGATCCTGTTGTCTCTGTCTATCTCGTGCCTCCGAAGTAGAAATTAGGAAAAAAATAAGCTTCATTTAGCCCAAAAATAAAATTAAAACAAGCCCTAAATACTCTCAGGAACATTTAACCAATACTTAAACCGCAAATGTGTCAATAATTAGACCTTTGGATCAGCTAAGGAGGCAACTACTGGCAGGCTAATCATGATAAAGGAGGATGTGTTGCAAAAGATAACAACATAGAGGCAACCCGAAACTCCCTCATCAGCAATGTAGCAGACCTTTGCGTCAGCATTGGATCTAATAATTACAATCTCTTTACAGACTTAGTTTCCAATTTCTCCCTAGACTATTATCACAAACTTTCTCTGGATCCGAATCTTTCAGGTCCCTCAAGTCTCATAAGAGAATTCTTGGGGCATGTTACACAGAGCTCGCATGGTGTTGCTAGCCACATCCAAAAGCTGCAAGTACTCATCCGCGCCGTCAACAAGACACTGAACAAGAAAAGAGCCAACACTTACTTATAAATACCTAAATTGTCTAACAGCATAATTTCTTTGAACATGATCAACTCTCCATATACTTTGGCATGCAGCATCCAACTAAAATGTTTTTGTTAGGGCTCAACATATGTGTAGTCATTATGCTTTTATGAAACATAAAGTTAACATGCGTTTGTGTACATTTAGATGGACACATTCTGAACACATTCTGCAGGGCCTGTATATGAAAAAATTATTCCTTAAAAGCGCTATACATCTTATATGATGCGACTCCTCAAATAAAAAATCAGTGTTGGGATTGCAACAAACAAGTATGATCAAAATAAATGCATTGTTTCCGGGGTTCAATAGCTCACTGTAGTGCAAAGCATTTAAACGAAATGGTTCGATAAAAACATGAGGACACAAGTCACTAGCCTCGAATGTTATCCCATAATATCTTGAAAGTTGCTATAACTATAAGAAGGCCAGAACGTTCTTTCAGAATCAGTTCAAAGCATCAAAATGAGGTCAGAAGCAACAAGTGGACATAAGTGGAGATAGAAAAAAGGAAGCTATAAGTACTTAATATCCTTACCAGCTGGAAAGACCACGTGATTATTGTTTGTGTCATGGTCATATGATGATCAATCATTACTCAGATTGATCACATATTCAGTTAGGAGTTGCACCAAATTTAATTTGAAAATATATAACAGTTCATGTAAGTTCATCATAGGCAGCTAACCTTATCAGCCTCACCCAATCTCTTGCATATCCTAGCCTTCTGTTCATCTGAAATATCGTCCGCTGCTACAACCACTTCAAATAACTAGAATAGGACAGAGTTTTAGCTTAATGTATATCCATAAGTTGACAGCAGAAAGGACGCATGCCTAGATGTAGCATATTATACCTGAGATAGCATCTGGGAGACTGGATATCCCTCTGCAATGGCATTATTGACCTCCTTGTTTGCCAAGTCGAAGTTGCCACTCTTGCATGCTGCAAGAAGTGCCCCAACAACCTCCTGCGGGATTACCTGATGAATTAAGATGTAGGAATCATATACAAGTGATTCTGAGATGGAAAAATGAAAAAGAAAGGAAAAGAGATAACAAATCTCAAAAGAATAAAAACAAAAGGGTAACATTTAGAAAGTGGTCTCCTTCAGCTAAACTAATCTGTCTAGCATCTAGCAGTTATAAATTCTAATACTCGAATACTTAAGGAAAAGGCTATTATCACCTCAAAAAGGAAAACGACAATTTCCTACCAAAAGATCTCTGCTATATTGTCCCAGATTTAAAGTTCCCATTTGAAAAAGAAAAAAAAAACCTTTTGCATCAAGATCCAGATTATAGGACAATACGATCCTAAGATGCAGCTAGTATAGAAATATCCTGCACGCTACAGAATTGGTCAGAAGTTGGATTGAGGAGGGACCAAAAGTAGGATGATGCTATCAAGCAGGATTCTGCTCAACAAGCTAAAGATCCTTTGCCTTGAACTCAGGCCTCTTCCAACCACAGCATAAAATCAGACCAAATACTCATGCTCCAAAATCTGTTGTATTCTTCAAACAATATTTAAAGTCCATTTAACCAATAAGGATGAAGAAAGTGCAGCTACCACGGATACTTTGTGGGACAAAACTATATGGGGGCATGGTTCATAATAATTCAAACAAACATAACTACATGGCTTACTCATTTAAAGAACATATATCTTAGTTTTCATATTACAATCAACAGCAAACTATGATCATTACACCAGAATAAAGGCAAAGGAGTCCAGGATCGATTTGGAAAAAAAGAATCAAAATTAATTTACTGAAGGAAAAACACTTCCCTTCCCTTTTCATGTTTAAAGACATCACATTATTGTTATGTAATTATTCAGTCTCATATAACCTTAGTTTGTGATAGTAGCACGCTATTGGGTTACATATATGAAAGGATAATGAATGACCAGGAATTTAGAAAGTAAAGTATGAAATAACTACCCCAGAAACACTTATTAGATCCTTCGAAGTAATTGATGATCCAAATAATCGAGCAGCTCCCTGCAAAGCTCAAAAAGAGTAGTCGAAAATACTCAGGGGGAGGGGAGGAATTCTACACACCACACAAAATATTACTATTTTAACAGTAAGACTAGATTCAACTTTTCAAAGTAACACCATAAACATACAATAAAAAACAGGACAAGTTTGATGGATAGCACCACATGAAATGCTTGATCCTATTTCTTTTATTATATCAAGTTACTAGCTGACTATCTTCATAATAATCTCTTCCATAGTAAAAGTTTTATGCCATCCATGTTAAGTGTCTAAGCAATTCGTGATTAACCTTGCTATATCGATTCCTTGGTTGTTGGCAACATTAAGATGCCCTCAACTCAACGAAACAAAGGAACAATCCATACAAGGTTTTTATGTCTAAAAACTGAACCACCACAAAACATATCAACCATCAACTGAAATAATCAAATTGACAAAAAGCGAATTCAATGATCCATAATCCGTTTCTTGCCAGCCTAAGATATACTCGTAAAGGAAGAAAGTCCAAATAATTATCCCTTCTCGTGTTTTATTCCCTTGACATGGAAAAGCATTTCAAACATCTATGCTCTTGAGTTCAAAAGAGAGTATTCCCATAAGATGACATCTGCAGAAAGTTTCTTCACATGCCACAGCTCTCAACAAAATATAGGCTTCTATGCCTTGCAAGAGAAGGTGTGCCCTAGTCAGATACATCAATGTCCCTTTCAATGATCAATTCAAGTCGTAATCAGCATCCAGCCAGGTAACTATTACCAAATTTGAAAACAAGGACACCCACTGGTAGAAGAACGTCGAACTTGGCTAATTTTGTAAAGTCCTCTGGTGTTATTTATGTAGCACTGATCAACTAAATATTTAGTGGATTAGATGAAACAAGAGCAGGAGGGAGAGATGGCAACCTTAGCCCAACTACTAAGAGCTCATCAGCACCTCCACACCCCCCCCCCCCCCGGGGAACCCCAAGAAAAAAAATCAAATTTGGAGCTCTGAGCACCCAAAACAGAAACCTTCTATAGGTTTACAATATTCAAGAGCTCCATTTCACAAAAAGCATGATTTATAACTTTATAGCTGCTGCAAAAGTATCTTATCATGACAAGAAAACCACATCCTCAAAGACTGGGGCTCATGTACCATGTAACTGTCTTGTACCTGTAAGTATGTGATAGCCCGGCGCAAATCACCTTGAGAAATTGTACTTAAGGTTGACAAAGCCTGCCATAACAGGAAACGTTCAACAATGTCCGGAAGAAAATTTGCAAAATGGTGCGAAAAGCATCTTTAGAGCCAGATGAAAACAATTAGAGCCAAACCTCTGCATCCAGATTGAGACCTTCTTCCTTGCATATGTGCAATATACGGCTGCCCATTATATCTTCTGAAAGAGGCTTGAACCTAAACTTTGCACATCTGGAAGCAAGCGGCTCTATGATCCTATAAAATTGCAAATACACATCAATTAAGGTCGAAAAAAAAATTTTGAGGCTTACCTCTGAGCATTATATTCTCTAAGCAAGCAAAAAGCATGAAGTCACTTTGTCACTCCAGTTCAATAGCTATTCTAGAAAGCCTTCTCCTTATAGTAAGTAAAAATTATCAAGCAAAGTGGAATGCACTCCTGTTTCAACTAAAAATGTGACAATACAATGAATAGAACCTAAACATGTGTTAACTACACGTCAAAAGAAAAGCTAAGAAAGAAGTTGTACCTGCTGATGTAGTTGCAAATAAAAAAGAATCTTGTGACTTTAGAGTATGTCTCCATTGTACGCCTCAGAGCATTCTGTACAAGCTGTCTGACATAAGCATAATGAAAACTAATAATGTACCTATTGGCGGAAAAGAAGAGTGGACAAAGACATGCCTGAGCATCCTCTGTCATTGAATCTGCCTCGTCCAGGATGATTATTTTGTATGGTGGACACGGATAGCCCCTACACGGAATCAAAGGGAAAGACCTATTATGAAGGAATGAAATTCACATACGGAAGAGGGTAAAATATGTGGAAGTAGAGCGTATACCCTTGACGTTGACCAGATCCCACAGCCACAGCTGCAAAATCTTTTATTTTAGTTCTAACCACATTTATTCCACGATCATCACTCGCATTAAGCTCCAGCACTCTAGATTTGTAGAGCTCAGGCCTGCAGAAAGATACTAGTGAACAGACAAAAAACAACAATGTACAAACCGACGAAAATCACGCTTCATATAACACTAAAGAAACTCCTGCGTTGCATATGATGGCCACAGATCATAAGATTTACTCAAAATTGGGAAAAGAAATTCATTGAATTGATGACAAAAACTGTATCTCAACCATTGTTTGTGCTTTCTAATCCTAACAGCTAACAATTTAAACCAGACAATAACGCAAGCACATGAAAGACACTGATATGGAAGGCGTAATCAGTAGCCTCTAATCTCTCCAATCTCTACATCAACAAACCAGCACCATCAACTTGTACAAAAGCCAAAAAATTCCTGCTTGACTCGCCCACGAAAAGGGTTCAAAAGAATCGCCAATCAAGAACCTGCAGTCCAGCGTCTTACCCGAAAAGCTGGCGAGCAATGGCGAGCGCGGTCGTCGTCTTTTCGGTGCCCGGCGGGCCATAGAAGAGCATGTGCGGGCACTGCACCCAACAAAAAATAAAAATAAATAAAGAACACCCCACTACTCGATTATGCACGCACATATAAAGGGCCCCAATAGAAAGAACAAAGAGAAGGCGATGAACATCGCCGTCAGGAGAAACGGCTCACGTTAGCGGTTTCGAGGGTGTTGGTGAGGACCCGGACCACCTCGTCCTGGTGAGCCACGTCCTTCACTTGCTTCGGTCGGCTGGCTATTGCAAGAGACAGAAACAGAGACAAAGGTGAAATTTTGACCAGGCCAACGGAACTGAAACGAAGACGAAAAATGAAACCCACGAAAGGGGAGGACGAAAAGGAAGGGAGTTTCCTACTATTTCTCGACCCAAGGTTGCGAGCTCTGCAGAATCGGCGCCATTCCCGAACTCCTGAGGAAGAAGCCCTCTTCTTCCTCCTCTCTCTCTCTCTCTCTCTTTCTCTCTCTTCTGTGAGAAATTTTCCCGCTCTAAGTGAGAGCGGAGAGCGAGGGTAAGGGAAGGGCGCTAGCTGGTGGTCGACCCGTGACTGGTCTAACCCGGTTCGGTTCAAGGTAGAACCGGTTCTTTCTTTTCTCTTTTTATAATATCAAAACGAAATAAATGCATTAGAAATTTTAAAACTTGTCACGAAAATACAGTAGAATCATAAAACTTGTCACAAAAGTATAATTGAGTTCTAAAAATTTCAAAAAGCATACTCAACAGAAGGACTAGATTGCATTAGTCTGATAAGTTCTAGGACTTGATCATACTTTTTGAAAGTTTTAGGATTCTATTACACTTTTGTGATAAAGTTTAGGATTTAATTGCACTTTTTGAAAATTTTAGGACCCAATTACATTTTCATGACAAGTTTTGAGACTTCTAATACACTTATCCCATATCAAAACAATTTAAGTTGATTAATAAGGTTGAAGCTATAATCCTCAAGACAACGTGCTCTTATAATTTTTCAACTCCATTTGAGCTAAGATCTGTTGGACATTGAGAATATGTTACGTTCAATCTGATGGTGAAAGATTATAAAGGTATGGTGCCTCGTGAAGGCTATAGACTCGCCCTGATTAATATTGTATCTATCCATATCTATGTCGCATAGTATTCATACCAGTTTTCGCGCACCTCGACTTAATCTTGGAGGCACTCTCTGTCATCTTGTTGGAATACTCCCAACAAGACTAGAACTGAAAATCACAATGGGA
This sequence comes from Syzygium syzygioides, assembly GCA_031216285.1. Taxonomy (NCBI): domain Eukaryota; kingdom Viridiplantae; phylum Streptophyta; class Magnoliopsida; order Myrtales; family Myrtaceae; genus Syzygium; species Syzygium syzygioides. The sequence continues at coordinate 29,061,955 of CM062247.1, forward strand.
GAAACAAAACTCCTTTACCATCTAAGCCATCTATATCGAAACTTCAAGCTATACTTCTATACCTATACTATCCATATCTATATCCATCTAAATACCTATTAAGAAAAAGCTTTGAGGAATGATCTCTCACAAAATTGATCATTTTACTCTTCAAAATAACTTGTGTTAGTTTCACTTACTTCTTAATTTCCATTTTAGTGTCTTTGGGAAAGATTGGACCATTGATCACACTTTCTTCTTATTGGAAGACTAGGTCTTCCCCCCTAAACCAAGACAGCGCCCTACTAAAGAGGTGGACTGCCAAGTGGTCTGAACAGGTTAGGCAGGAAGTTGCAGACTTGTAATGATAGCAAAGATAATTTGAAGAACCAACGAAGATGTTGGAGAGGCAACCATGGGGGGAACAAGAATTCAGCATGAAAGAGACGGAACACTTGCTTGCTGAGCAGCAGGGTATCGGAAGAAAAACTTGAGGGAAGTACTCTCTTTTGGGTTTCGTTGCAAACAGAACACTAATGAGTCTGTAACCATCGAAGTCAGAAGTTGGTCGTTTGGAATTTGTCTCCAATGTGCTGTCTTCTGTCTTCAATATCAAGAGTTTCGAGTCCCATAAGTTGCTTCCCCCAAGTGATAAGAAGCATAATGTCGACAGCTTGTTTCTCATTCCCATAGAAATTTAGGCAGTTTACCAGGAACGAATCTAGCAAGCTTAAATATACTTTGAAAGCTCTCATGCTAAGAGTGTTTTACTGCAAATATAACGTAGATGGGAGCTCATCGAGAGTCCTGATAAGCTGTTTAAGTGAAAGCTTTCTTATGCTCTGGATTAGAGTGTATTTCACTCGTCCATTTTCTGGATTGCGATTAGATAAAAGGTAACTTTGGTCATTATTGGAAAGTCCGTTCATATTGGTTTGTTTTAGGCATGCTTCTGTTGCTCATTCGAAAGTCCAGGGCATGTCGTTAACTGATTCAAAATACTGTTATTTTTGGTGATCTAGTTCCAGATTTAAGACCTACTAATGCCCTGTTAAATGCTGCAATGCTGTTATATCGAATCTAAGTGTAACATTTGCTAGGGCATGTTGCCTCTCTTTTTTACTCTCCCCCCTTCTTCACTTCAAAGGCCACTTCCTTTGCTTTCTTCACCATAGTGATAACGCAGGCAACTTCTAGTCAGGTAAGAAGTGGAAAGTTTACGAGTCTAAGATATGTCAAGGAGGAAACACGTTCTAGTTGACGCGCTGGGAGAGAGCAGTCATCGGATACCGCTCAAGTGTAGGGTTTCTGGCATTCTTGTGAGGCTTCGGATGAATGCAGAAGGAATAGCGTGCGTCAAAATGAAACTGCTATGCGGTGGCTAGCAAATGCAGGGATCGAGATTATCTGTGCAGCATCATATTGTGGTCTGGCCAAACTAACAAACGACTGAAAATCACAATTTCTCTTACAAATGCAATCAAACTCAACATTGCAGAGACAAATGTAAATTGCAACATAGATATAATCTGAAGAAACCTCGTAATTGATTAACTACCAAAAGATCACGTAGCTACAGCATTAAAAAAGACAGGAAAGGAATGAAAAGGTACATCAGATTACTGGTATCCCCTTCTTTCCCATCCACTTCTTCCTATTATTTTCTACTATCTCTTCTTCCCTAAGGGACAACAGATCGAATGAACACTTATAGATCTGTGTCTGTGAGTTCGCAGTTGCGAACAGCTGAGGCACTTGTTCTTGAGGCTGGTCGCAGACACGAGCTTTCCAACTGGGCACCATCTTCAGTATCAACCGGTCCATCAACCCAGCCACAACATCAGCATCTTCTTTTGACAAATCAAGCTGCTCCATCATCTCCCGAGCAACTGAGATTACTGTATCGGAATCCAGATAGAATGCAAACTGTATTTTGTTGGCCTTGCCCGCAGGACCCACGATGTGCAATGTAAGTGAAATCGATGCCTCATCGCTCCTTTCCCCTGCTAGTCGGAATTCATTACACCCCGTGGAAATCCGCAACTCAAAACCCATGCTTGGAGCGGTTCCTCTTCCAGCCTCGTTGGATGGACACAAGCTTTTAGGCACTGTTTCCGGCTTCGAAGCTTTCGAGTCTACAATTGCAAGGAAGGGATCTCTCAAAAGCTCCGCCACAGATGGCCGCGAAGACGCGGGGAGAAGACACTTCTCAATGAACTGCTTGGCATCGGGGTCCTTCACCTTCCCAAGGGAGACGGGCTTAATGCCAGAGAGGACCTTCTTGTAAATCTGTGCAGAATTCTTGCATTCTCCATAAGGGCATTCCAGAGTAATCATCTCCAGCATACACATCCCGAAAGAGTAAATGTCGACGAGCTCGTTGTAGTCCTCCTCGTAAAGCTCGGGAGCCATGAACTCCGGGGTCCCGATCACGCTGTGCGCGGTCGGCTGTTGCATCACAATGGCCAATCCCAGATCACCAATCTTGACATGCCCATCATACCCATTCACAAAAATATTCTCGCACTTGAGATCCCTGTGGATGATGGGCGGCTCGTGACCGTGCAGATAGTGTATCCCCTGCAGGATCTGCCTCCCCCAATTCTTGATCGCCTTCATGTCGACGTGCTTGTGCTTCTTCCGGTACTGCCTCAGATTCCCAGAAGTGAAAAGCTCGGTGATGATGTTGATGGTCCTCTTCTCCTCATCGACCCAGGAATTGCAGAACCTGATGATGTTCCCGTGCTTGACCGACCTGAGCACGTTGACCTCCTCGTAGAGCCTCCGGAGGAGGGCCGGCGACTCCGCGAAGTGCTCCACGTCGACCCGGTTCCACGCGACCTCGATGCCCTGAATTTCGTCGAACGCCTTGTAGACGGTCTTGAAGGCGCCCTCGCCCAGGACCTCGTCGTACCTGCCGTACCTCCCGGACGGGTCTTTCTCCACGAACTCACCGTCCTCGGCCTCCATCAAATCGACCAAGAACCCAAGAACCCAAGAGCGCGCCGGCGCGCGCGCAAAGAACGCCAAACGGAAGAGAGAGAAAGAGGGAGAGAGCAAAAGGGGCAGGGGAGGGAGGGAGAGGGAGAGATCAAGAAACCTCGAGGTGGGATGTGCGGGGGATCTTGGGGGGCGGGATGGAGGGGAACTGCTCGGAGAAGGCCTCGCAGGCGATGGTGAAGGAGTCGAGCGCCGATCGGGGGCGGTGTCGGCAGCGGACGTCACAGAGATTCATCGTCGACGGCCAGAACTCCCGGTTTCTCCGATGGCTCCCTCCCTCCCTCCCTCTCTCTCTCTCTCTCTCTCTCTCTCTCTCTCTCTCTCTCTCTGTGCAGATTCTTGTCGATGTGGTGGGCGGGATCGGACGCGGAAGCGGAAGAGGAAGCGGGAAGCAGGAAGCAGGAACAGCGCGCGTGTATATTCGTGTGGATTTCTTAGGGTTTCGACGAAGCTATTGACCAGAGGCGGAGCAGGAAGAGGAAGAGGAAGAGGAAGAGGAAGGGCAGATGTATATATACGTGCGTGCGTGGCGCGTTTGGGTGGTAAGGCTTATCGGTTGGTTTCGACAGGTGTTGGAAACTCCGAGGTTCGTCCGATTCCGAGTGCAATTCTGAAAAGTCAACGCCCCCGAGCTACACAAGGGCGAATCTCGATTTAATTCGATTTAATTTCGCGCTTTTGAATATTTTTTTTATCCGCTTTATCTTTATTAAAACGTCCGGTCGGATAAACTCGGCCTCGTGTAAAATTGAATTATCAAATCTCGTGAGCTATTTATTACTTGTTTAAACTGGATTGACATAAGCGAAATATATTTAATAAGATAAGTGAAATGTGTGCTTTCTGCGTTTCTTGCACTTTTAAAATGTTTTATCCTTTTTTTGCCTATTTCATTTCGTTCGTTATTAAAAGGAATTCTTTATGGTAGTCTTCCTTTTTTATTTATATTTTATGTTTTCTTTGCAAAGAGTGCCATAAGTTTGGAGTCACTTTAATCACGTTGCTACTAAAGTTCCTGTATGTTTGGAGTTAAATATAATAAAAAAATTATTTCTTCCTTTTATGTTAAAATCTTAAAATATTAATAAAAAAAATTATATGCGCTTTTCCGCAGTCAATGATGCCATCAGTCAGTAGGGATAACTGCGAACAGTCAAAGAGTCTCGTCATGCACCCGACGGTCTCTTGCCTTCCCTCCGGCATAAGGCTTCCGGTGCTTCTTGCTCGAAAAACCCACCTCGCCATCCCCTTTCTGTGAGCCGGACCTCCGTGCATCCCCATCGTCGTCATCGGAAGAGTTGCCGGCACTGACCGAGCCTACCATATCTGGCTGAACGACGTCCAGATCTGGCCTTGCCTATCTCAGTCTCTGGATGCCGACCAGATCCGGCCGGATGATGATGACGACAGCCATGGATGAGTGTCGACATCGCATGTGAGCGTGGCTCATGTATGGCCGGCGACGCTACTGTTGATGTCCGCCACTATTGTCGTCAATGGCCTTAAAGCAAAAAGAAAGTCGAAGAAAAGAACAAGAGAAGAGATAGTAAATGCGTGAAAGAAGAAATGAAAAGTGGTTTCCATTCGGAGTTAGACTTAAAAAACCAGAGCCAAATGACCATTCTAGTTAAACTCGGCAAATCACAAACATAGGAAGAGCACACAAACATGCCTCCATTGTCCTTAGTTCAGAAATTTCAAGACCTAAAGGCCAAGCCCATGAAAGTTGCCTAAAATATATAATTCACTGCAGCTTAATGCATGATATCATATCCCCTACACAAGTGCTGAATCATTCGAAGTCAAAAGCAGAGGATGAGTATCCAATGACTAGAAACAGTTAGCATCATTCTCACGGTTCACAGATCATTATCTTTTCAATCAATTAAAGCATCAAGAGGAAAAAAGTGTGGAAAATGATGCTGCAAGCGTGTCAGGTTAGCTCCCTCTTCGCTTCAAGGTAGGCCATTAGAGTAGAAAGCATGGCCAAACGATTCTGCTCTTAACTCCTTGCGTGACCAGTCCTTCTGGACTAGAGAAAAAACATCCATGAACAGCCGCTTCTGGTTTAAACTAGGGTACTAGTTTCATGGGGGTATTGGCATTCCAGGGGAGGGTCTAATTAGCTGATACAAATAGCAAATTCAAACTTGATCCAGCCCATAAACTCGATGGAAAGCAACTTGAGCTTGATTGACTCTCGCACTATGTGTCTGAACTTGGCTCAATGCCATACTCAAGATCGACTCCACTCGACTAAACTCATTTACCCATGATTAACAACTAAAGTGAAGCTCGCACGCTGGAGAGCCAGAAGCTTGAACGCTGGAGAGCCAAAAGCTCAGGTTCAATCTTTGAAGTCATGATAGAATAAAGAATGCCCATACTTTTTCTAGAGTGAAGCTAATCAAGAAAACCTCGAGAACTTCTCTCAACCTAGCCAAACATAGTGGATGCTGATTCACATATTTATACTACAATGATCAAATAAATCAATTACTGATCATGAACTGAACATTCACATAAGATTCTCGTAAAGCTAGTTTAAAGCACAAAACTGTATTCTTGTCTAGAGAAACGACCGCATTGAAGGGCAATGACGCAGCGAAAAAGAGCAAAAACTGATGAAAAAATATCAAGATCATTAAGGATGTTCTAAGCATATACAATATTTAGTGAAAGACTTGACACTAATCTAGACTTACCTCGGATATAATTTTACCAATGTAAGATTGATAACACACCCATGCAGAGGCCAGAGAAGATACAAGCACATGATTATGCTAATTTCTCACATTTCCTGAATATTTTGTGTCTCGATTATCCACAATAGACATACAAAGAGCAATAAGTAGAGCTCCTATATTAAGGGCTGTAATAATGATTCATATCAACAACTTATACTAGTATAAACAGACTACCGCATGACAAGTCACAAGCATTATTTATCTGGGCTTGAGTCCTGCTAGCATCCTAGAGAGAGAGAGAGGGGGATAGAGAGAATTCAAGCGCCACACTGAGCCTTGGCTGAGTAATTCGGTACACCTCCAAAGCTATTATTCGGCATACGGCTAAGCCAGTGACAGTCTTCAAATGAGCAACTGGACCCATAACCTGGCCATATCACATCAGCTGGCTTGATGAAAGTGGATCCCCACGCAGGGGTCCCATCTTCATAGAAGTTATGGGTCAACCGCCTCAAATCAGAGCCGTCCAATTTTATCGTGAAGATCTCACCATAAGGTTGATAGTGATGAGAGCTTGAGATCGGCTCAGCTGATACAGCTCCATAGTCTGATGTAAACACTATGCTCTTCCCATCCGGGCTGAAGTACGGATGGTTAGCCCGCCCACCAGAGATGCTCGGAATCAATTTCCTCAGCCCAGTACCATTCGGGTGGATGAGATACAAATTGAAGCTCCCGCTGCCAGGGCTTTCCCGGTCGGATGCGAACACAATCCACTCACCATCAGGGGACCAATTACACATTGTATCTGACCATGGCCCCTCTGTCAGTCTGTAGAGCCCGCCTTTCTCTCCCTTGACCGCATCCATTATGTACAAGTTTTTATGGCCTGATCGGCCTGAACGGAACACGATCCACTTCCCATCAGGCGAAGGCGCAGGGAAAGCATTGTTCTTGCCATCGGTGGTCAACCTCTTCACCCCCAACTTGCCAACATCATCGACGTTGATGGATATGACATCAACTTCAGTGCCCTCTGTAGCGAAAGTAGGACCCGTACTAGTGTAGACCACCCCGCTTCGAACCGGGTCCCATGAGGAGGAGAAGGCCATACCAGAGTATACCTCGCGTTGATTTGAACCATCTCGGTCGACTACGTAGACACCCGGCATATTGACATAGGCAATACGATCACCTGCAGGTGAGAAGGATGGGAAAGACCCGTCCATTCGGAAGAGAGAGAGGCCTGCCACCGGGCTTTGAAGATTTTCAAGTAACAAATGAGGACTTTGAGTCTCTCTCCCATTGTCATCACCTCTACACCTATGGTACCCAACTTGGCCCGAGTCAGGGGAGATAAACGGGTTGAAGTGGTGAGTGTTAGGTGACACAAGCCGAGTTAACTCCCTGAATTCATCTTTGACAAGATCAAAGAGCTCTATGTGACGATAACTTGAATTGGGTCGTCTTGTAGCGACAGCAATGAACTCCTTGTTACCTGAAAAGGGAAAAAACACTAAGGATATCGTATTGGAGACTTGACAAAAAAGAGAGATCATGGTAGAACTTTAGTAGTCTTCTGTGACAATAAAAAGAACAGAGAAAAGAATCTTGCCAAGATACTCTTGAATGAGTCGATGAGAAAATCTTATTGCACAATCAACTCTCAAGTCACACAGTAAATGGTGCTTACTTAAATAATTTTAAACTTATCAAACCTAACTTTGTTCAAGTAACACTAACAAATACAAAATTTGTCAGCTTCATATCCATCCTCGTCAAAATCTATGTATATCATCAACATTCTTACCGTATCAAACCAAATCTTATGCACTGTAATTTGATACATAATCTATGTATACCCTTTCTCCTAATTTAGTTACTGAAGTCCAAACAATGGATTTTTTGAAGCTCCAACACACAAAAGGAACCCTTAAGAACTTGGAATGAACGTCAGATACTTCCGAAGCATAAAGTATCGTTTTACATGGTCCATCTAACCAATCATCTAGCGTCAAATGTCCTCAACGGCTTTACTTTCATCTCGAAAAGAATCTCATATCACTTGACGTCAGATAATCAACACGGATAAACCACACAAAGCAACGACCAAATGCTCCCGAATCAGTCGAAAATTTCTCCAAAAGGAGAGAAAGGACAGACACAACACCAACAAAACAAGTCTAACCTCAACTGCACTCGCTTGAGTTCAAAATTCACTTGCGTCTCTACATTTAATCTCCTAGGTTTCAGCAGTCACTTGCATTTCTAGTCTGTATTTGTGTTGTCAATGAAACTCCAACTTTCAATCCCCTTTATCTCATGGACAAGCTCGTTCAGTTCTCGGTTATTGGAGTAATTGCAATTATAGCACACTGTTATTTAAATAACAAGTTTTTAAGTACAGCGAATAGTATGGTCAACACAAATTGTCGTCACCTGGAGAAGTTGCCGGAGTGAACGCGTGCACGCCCGGCGGCGTCACCCGCCGAGTCACCACCGACTCGGTCGAAATCGGTCCCCGGCTCGGCAACGTCGCCCTGTACACGCTCCACCAACCATCGTCCCCTCTCCGGTGGAAGAACAGCGTCGAGTCGTCGGCCCAGCACGGCCAGCCGCCGTGCTCCACCACCTTGACCCGCCGGCTCCCGTCCCGGGTCAAGAAAACGTACACGTCCGTGCCGAGCTCCTCCACCTCGCCGCCCCACGCGGCCCCCTCCCCGTACGACGCCACGGCGGTCCAGGCCCCCGACGGCGACACCGCGGGGCTGTAGTCGGCGGCTCCGCGAGGGGTCAGCCTCCGGGTCGACCCGGTCCGCAAGTCGGTCGAGTAGACCGCGGCCCAGCTCGTCCTCGGCACGCCCGTGTCCTCGTGAGTCGACACGTAGATCAGATTCTCTCCGCTCAGGCTGGGCCTGTCCTTCATCGAAATCACGCTCTTGCCACTCCCCACCAGGGGCACCTGAACTCTCGGCGGAGGAGCCTCGAGCGCCGATCTCCGGCCGGCATCGCCGCCGCCCTCCCCGTCGTACACGGCGTCGTAGTAGATGCTCGACGACCCGTTCCGCTCGGTGACGTAGATCACGTGCAGAGGAGGCGGGGTTCCGTCGGGGGAGAGGGAGAGGAGAGGGGAGGGAGCAAGGGGCGAGAGCGAAGGGAAGTGGCCGTTGAAATTGACGGAAGTGCCGTCGGTGAGCTTGAGCTCGTCGGAGGGCTTCGGGGACAGGTCCGGTCGAGCCGGGAGGGCAAATATGTCAAAGGCGTAGTCGGAGCGGCCGAGCGTGGCGAAGATTATGCTGCTGCTCCCGCCGCCGCTAGGACCGTCGCGCTCCGCCGCGGCCTGGCATCGGGCGAAGATGGCGTGGACAGAGAGGAAGAAGCAGAGCGCGAGGGGTGGCATGGCTGTAATTTTAATTTCGCCGGGACAGAGCGACGATGCCTTCGGGCACAGCCATGGCTTCTGTGTTGTTTTTTTTTTATAATTTAGAGGCGAGGAAAACAGACAAATTGGCAAACGTGGCCCCCCTGTTTTTGGACACTCTGCGCAAAAATATCTTCGTCCGCAGAACCCTTTTCTTTTGGGGACGTTAATTCATCACCTCAGATTTTTCCGCGGTGGTTGATCCACTCTAATTTCTCGTCTTGGTGGGAATACAGTCTGAAAGAAGAAAATGAAGAGACGATGATCGTTTTTATAGCAAGTCCGTTTTTCAAGAGCCGGTTAATTTAGGTTATTTTATTAGATGGATAAATAGCATATTTTTTATGATGTCAATAAAAACGCGCCGCGAAAAGTAAAGTGTCCTCTTCGTAATTCCATCTTAATGAATTCGACAAAGATCTCGTTAATAATTGCTAATGGATATTTATCATACATGTTTTTTTTTATTTTAGAATATACAATTTCCAAGACACTGAAGAACGATGGACACATTACCAACCGTCAAATTTTTTATGGCCCGTTTTTGGGCGGGGCACTTGCCCACTTTACAAAAAAATCATTTCATAATGGACGTATATCCTCCCCCCGATAGGTGGTGGCGTAAGGGATGACGTAGCGAGATGGTGGGGCCAACCTCTGTCGCCGTCGAACACGTGTACGATCGAGATCCGCGGGATTCCGAGGGCTGATCGCCTCGGTGGGGGGGGGGGCCCACCCGGTGCCCGAGATCATCTTCGTTCCGATCGATTCGGACGGGCGGGGGTCAATTCTTATCCGGACGGTTTGGAAGCATTTGCCGCTTTTGTTGTGTGTCGCTTAATTTTTCTAGGACTCGTCCTATTTATTGTCGATCGTCGCTGTCCTTCGACTTTTCGTTCGTCCCGCGGGTTTAAATTTGAGTTGTTCCATAGTAATTTCACTTATAATGACGCCATGCATTCCTCCTCGCTTGGATTTAATGGCCATAAAATGTGTCCAGGGACTCCAAGCTTCCTTGTGGGGGGTGAGGCGGGGCGGGGGGTCACATAGCTCTAAATCGAATCACAAACCGTCGACTTTGGCTCGGCTCTCGTCTGATGCGAACCTTCTACTTTAGTTCGTCTTTTGGCTAAATTAGATATTGGATCAAATTTAAGCGAGCTCAATTAGAATAACGGGAAATCGAGCAACCTGATTGAAGATGAGGGCGCGGATTCCCGATTTGACATGGACCTATTTCCTATGATTCCCAGTAGAATGTCATGGCTCATGTAGCGGCTTTCATTTCCGTGAACATGGCAATAAGATTTGTTTTCTCAGATTCGGTTAACCGAACCGATAAAACCCGAACTGACAAGAAGAAACGTGATTTTTCTTTTATTATCTGAACCAAAAACCGAACCAAACCGAAACTATTCGAAATTTTAATTCGATCGGTTCAGTTCGTATTTCGGTTGGGTTTTCCGGTTCGATTTTGACACCCCCTAGTTTCAACCCTCAAAAGCCCCATTTGATTCTTCACTCATTACCACGGAGTCTATTGGGCCTGTGGCCAACAGTCCTGGCCTTCCATTTCGTGCTTACTCCGTTTGTCTAGACGGAGGCCACGTTTACTATTGACAAGTTTAAAGAAGATTGCCATGCAGTAGGCTTCAGTCATACCTCCGGCCCACCAAAATGTCTCGACCTCTACTACGCGTCGACAAGTTTAAGAAGGGCTCCAACCAAGCCTTGATCAATGGATGGGTGGGACCAAGACAGACATCGGACCTACAAATCCTTGCCCAAGCCGGCCCATGGCTCGAAAAAATATCGAATCTCATTTCACGAAAAGGACCGGGCTTGAACGGGCCCAAATGAGCTTCTCTGGACGGGCTCCTGCCCGAGAAGGGAGTTACTTGTCCATGCCCGCCCTAGCAAATGCGTCGAGCCTTATTAGCTGGGACAAGCTTGTCGAGCCTATATGATCAAGTCAAGTTCGAACGAGCAATGAGATCATGCGTCAGGAGAATTTCCGTGGTCACTACTTTAAACCGACTCATGGTTGAACTTGACGAGTCTCCTATGAAACCCAGCTGACAAATGTCGATGGCTGCATGTACTTTGGGCATGTGATAATTTCTCGCAAAAAATTGGGGGGGGGGGGGGGTCCTCATTTCACATGATCAAAGGGTACAACGATAAATATAAAGAGGTATCGTGGCATGCACATGATGTACGCTTTCCTAGTCCATCTAGACTGTTGAATTTTTGGCACAACACACTGAATATGACAAGTTCCAGGTGATGCCCAGTTGATTCCGAGGTATCATTATGTTTCAATAATAATCTCCATGTTTCGAACACTAGCTACTAAGGCGGAAGAGTTAAATAGCCCTATGAAGATATAACTTGTTGCGATTTTCTTGAACACTGGCCAGTGCCTCGGATCGACGGAACAACCGCTCTCCTTTCAATAGCTCTTTGAAATTGGGCCTGATTTTGGATGACTTCCTCACGACTAAAAACCGGTTGCTGAGCATAACATAAAATATACCCCGACGTGCAATCAAACAAATCGGCCAGAAAAATTCAAGTACTTCCAGTAGAAGATTCGAGCTGCTGACTTGTTTAATCGTATGATGTAGAAATTGGAAGCTTATGCTCTATCTACTCATTGACTAAAACGTACAAGAAATCGTCACATACGATTTTTTTACTTGAAATTCAAGGACTAATCTTATCTTATCCACACCTCTGTCCGGAAATGTCATAATCGGCAACCATTGAATAAGAACATTAATTCTATTCTAGTGGCCTTTCTGCTGGTAGGGATCACCGTCTGAAATCATGTGTGTTTTTTCAGACCTTGACCTCGAGGCCCGCACACACGCACCCTTTGGTCAGACCGAATTACTCAGATGCGACTATCATATTCGCATCTTTATCAATTTCCCCACATTTAATTCTCCCGTACAGATATAATATGTATACATATACCCAAGAGTAAATTGGGGTTCTCTTTTCGAGGCTGTTGTCATATATAATAAATAGCCGCAATCCTCTTTACATAAAAGCGCATTTTGATTAGCTATTTTGCTATACGAATTCACATAAATAAATGCAAGATTGTACGTTGCACCGTGTACTTTTTGATAAATTAGTCGCCTCGTGCGATGGGCATTCAAAGGTTATTCTTTTTGTGTATTTTAAGAAGGCGTGGCCAGCGTGGACCTTAAAAATGCTAGCGACGGTTTTGATCACTGGCTACATTAAGAATATGTCTTGAATTTGAGCCCATAAATAAAGTCGGAGCCGTGTAGGTTTCTTAACTAGAATTTGATTCCTAGTTTGGGTACGATCCTATCTATACAAGGAGTGAGTCCTATGCATGAAGTGCATCCAAGATGAGCTTTCGGCTATGACAATCAATTGTGCAGTGTGCTCGCAAATTACTTCCCGAGCATTTGAAGCCGCGAAAATCTAGTATTATGATTTTGTTTAGTTCATTTGTGAGATTTAGAGATTATTGCTTAAGAAATAGTGATAGCTAAATACTATGTAACTTATTAGGTGCAATTGGGGACCGAGAATTTATCTCACCTTGTTGAACTATATTACCGCATTCCCTAACTGACATGACTAGAAGTTTCAGCATCTCTAGAAGAGAGAATTTTTTTTTAATTCGTGACTAACATTTTATAAATATTTCACCAAATTTTTTTTTTTATAACCGAGGAAACCCCCGCACGGCCGACAGCCGGAGAGTAAACCCTGGGGGCGACATGTGCTAACCACCACACACGTGCCACCGGTTAAGTCACCCTGCAATGCCCGGGATTCGAACACTCGACTTTTTTGTGAGAGGAAGAGTGCGCGTTCCAGCAGCGCCACCCAGGCGGGTGGTATATTTCACCAAATTAGTGTATAGTAATAGTAAAAAAATTGAGGTAAAACCTCCGCTGGTGCATCCCAATTTCAATAAAGGCCGGTCAGACAAATCCCATGTCTCAACAGACGATGGTAATCAAACGTGCTTAATTACTGTTAGTCATGATGCAAAAATCAATCAGTAGGTTCTATGGCCGCGGGTCACGTGTTTCCAACATCATAGCTGAACGCGCTTCCCATATTTGGCCGAGAAAAAGGAAACCCGTACGTAAAATTTGACCAGGTGGTCACCTCCGGCGGCCACAATTCGACCAATCCGCCGCACGAAACGTTGAGTCAACACCGAGTCGTCCACCACCACCACTGCCATCGCCACCGCATGCAGAAGACTATTGCTCGATGGAGCGGGCCGGCGGCGAAGTCAGGCAAATAGTCAACGGCTAAGACGTATACAGTTCGTCAAAAAGTCAACGTCTTCAATGACTGAATGCGCATAACCCTACATGAAACAAGCTGAGGGGCATTCATGTCGCCACGATCCAATATGAATCCAAGTGGTCACGCACGACACGGTCTGCATCTTCAGGTTCCATGAAATTTTTGCCATAAGAACATGTTTTTGTAATGTAATCCGAACTTACATATAACTAATTTATTTGCTTGGCCTCTAGCCTTGTCGTCGCACCCCTCGACCCGACTCTTATCTCGATTTTCGCCGAAAAAATTAATCAACTTATGTTCAAACAAATCATTAATGTGAACGCCAAGGATATATATAGCTTGTCCGTAACTATAGGTCAGACTGAACAACGATTATGCGAAGCTTTGAATACGAACTGCGAATGAAATTTGAGTGTGCCTATTTTGTTGTCCTTCCACCCCCTTCAATCCAGGCTCTTATCTTTGCTTATTTCCTACATCCTGATCAAATTTTTTAAAATCGCCATTTTTCAAAAACTTATGAATTTCCTAAAAACTACAGTTCAGAATTTATTAAAGACTATTGAAAATAAGAACAACTCTCTATCTTCATAAGTCATAGATAAATCTCCTACTTCTAAATTTTAAAAAAATATATTGTTATATCAGATACTCCAGATCAAATAAATACTTTGATAAATCAATTTCTGAACACTCCCTTTTCTATAATTCAGTGCTTATATTATTGTATTTTATTTTCGGCCAACAATACTCGTTTATAAAGCACGTACTTCCTTTCTCACTTACCGTGGGAAAATTGATTTTGCATTCTATTGCTTATGTGCCAACTGCCAACGAACACAATGTTGAATGGAGTTATAAAGCCACAAAGACACGTCGAAATCATTTGCGCAAATGTCACTATAGGCTGCAAAGTGTCCTAAGCATGCCCATGTAAATATTAAGGAGTATTTCTCTTAAATTTCAAGAGATTAGTCAAGTTAGGTTGCGTTTGATTGTCGGGATATAATGTTGAACATGATAAAATAAGATTAGATAAGAAATCTTTTGAGAATGATCATAGCTTATCTTTATTTTGAAAAGTACACAATATAATGTTAAATACTACAATATCCAATCTTGTAAAGTGTTCGATAAACCTTGTTTAAAATTGGACAAAATGTAAAAACTATTTATCACATAAAAAAGAAAACGAAACACCGTTACTATAGAAACAACCTTCGTGATGCGGTGATTGCCATTGATGACGGTGGCCACCACCGCAATGGTCACCTCTCCACGGCAGGCATTACTTTGGTGGTAGCTTTATAACCATACAATATTTTGAGAGAGAGAGAGAGAAACCACTCAATAGTGGTCATTTGAGCTGTGACCACCCCATGGTATGGTGGTCCAAAAGCGCCACATTATTCGGCATCACTCTCTAGATTTAGACAAGTGAATTTCTTCTTTACTTTATCAGATTTATGCCCAATTAGAATAACTTCTATCTTATCTGGACTTTTTATCCCAGATACCAAAGATGGCCATCGCTAAGTCTCAACACCAAATCGTGCCGAAGAAAGCGTCATCGTGGATTCGAGTCTCAATGGAGCTTTGTTTTTGGGTCTCCTAGACTACTAATTATCAAGTCCGGTGGGATGAGAGGATTGCCGTGACCAACACGACTAATCTAACTTTAAGAAGCTTGGATATGCCCGAAATGCCATGGATAAGAATGGTGTCTTACCAATATAGCTAAAATAATTTTCGACAGTATAAGCAATTCATTTGCTCTTTCCTTGCGCATTTACTCTCTCCACGTTACACACCCTTTTGCGATATGCTCTGCCTATTTCTCTCCTTCACAGCTGCTTTCAAGTCCCCATAACATTGCTCTCTTTCCCGGGACAACTCTTAGTAATATTAGAAGTAAAAAAGGCGATCGTGGAGCTTCATCGTCAAACTAATGGAAATAGTGAAGACCTAGTCTCACAAAATATAGTGTAGTTCTTCAATATTGAGGGAAGCAAAGTGACACTATGCATACCAATTGACACAAGTTCCAAATAGCCGGCTCTCCACGCCTAAAACCTCAGGACTATAAGAGAAAAAACACCTATTACTTTTTCCTACATTCCTAGAACAAAATATAATGGTTACATTATCTCCCCATTTCAAATATATGTTCGAATTTCGTCTAAGGAAAGCTGATTTTCTCACTTGACATACAAAAGTTATGTTCAAATGTAATTGGTTTTCATCAAGCCCACGACAAGAATCTAACCCTTACAAAAGTTAAAGGCCTGACATCATCAGATACATCGATGAATCTTACATTTCTTCAGTTTATGAAGCCGCAAGAGTTAGCATGTGTGAACTTATTGATAGAACCCAGATTTAATAATCAATGAATCTGTGCAAAATTCAGTTGGCCCAATAGCTTATACTTGGCTTTGTCATGCTCGTTGTCGGCAAGAATAAATCATCATCATCTGTTGAAATTTGGGCATGACCCAATTGACAAAACCACAAGTGAAAAAGGCTTTCCAAACCAATTTTGCAATGATACAAATATAACTTTTTTCGTGCAATTTATATATTCATCTTCTGTCTTCTACCAGCAAGCAAGCTCTGGTTCTTTTTTAGCGGTTCAAACTCGCTGCTGTATCCTCTACCAACAAGCAAGCTTTGGTTCTTTTTGAGCAGTTCAAACTCACTGCTGCATCCTCAACGAACAAGCAAGCTTTGGGAGGATAGTAATTACTCGAGTTCTAATCAATCTTCTGCCTACATTCCTTGGCCACGAAATTCAAGAACACGTGCCGACCCTTTTTGAATGTGAGCGCATCCTTTCTGCCTACATGGTGGGTGTCGCTTTTAGAATTCATTGCAAGTCTTCGCGGGGTTGTGTTTTTCCAAGTGTTTGACTTCTAGGCTGAAATGTTGGTCGGACCTTTCGATTGCCGGTGCTTGTTCACACCTGCGGCTGCGAGGTTTCTTGTTTTTTCCTTAACCACGACGAAACACCACGTACAGAGAACAAAGAAACAAAAGCGATGGGCCAATTTTTGGAGGGTCATGCAGGCGAGTCACGGGTCGATCTGAAAGACTTTTTGGAGCTTGACCCCCACCCCCAACAATCACTGCCTCGACTGGCTGAACCGAGTCGCCTCGCGAGAGCGGGTGAGTCAACACCGATTCTCTCCTCCACCACCTGATGACGCGACGCCCCCAGGTTGATGACGGTGGGGGCGGCAGCGGAGGGATAAGGTGGAGGTTAGCCGCGTAAAACGCGGTCAACTTCGCGGTCCATCAATCGTTCCAGTTGAATTATTCGTGCCGGGACACGAAACAAGTTGCGACCCTTTGGAGTTTTCCTCTCTTGGGTATTATTATTGGTCCGACATTGCCACGTACTTTGACTAGATTAAAAAGGACCTTTCGCATGTGTCGAGAGACTAACTTGACGTCACCTATCACGACATATGCCCTTCGACCGTATTCAAATCTACTCGGATTGAAAAACACGCACTCTATCGTCACCTAATCCAGCTTACCGATTTTACTGGTCAAACACATCATATTTGAAAACGAAGAGAGATCATCCTACATAACAATAACTTTATCCTAGCGTAATACCAATCATTTACAAAAAAAAAAATATTTATCACGTGAGCTTTGTTAACATATCAATTGTTGGACTGTCGTGAAAGTACAAATTCTTGAATGAGTGGATCTCATAATGATTTATGATTTTTTTTATTTGTCTTTTTGCAGTCCATAACACGTCACTTAATAATCATTTCTCGTTACATAACACGATAGATTGTTACGGTCGAATAGATGTTAATATTCTTGTAGGCTTTTTGTCATTTTTCTTTTGGTATGATAAAGAGGACTCTCTGTTAACGGGCAAGTTGCGGGAAGAGGGGTTGCTATCGGAAAGTTGGGACGAAGGATATCAAAGAATAAGAGACGGGACGCAGCAAAATGGCGCAATAATTAGAGCTTGCCATAGTTGACCGGCGTCGTGCGCAATGCCAATTTCTTCTCCCATCGGTCCCTTTGTGGGTGGCGGTCCCGCCTCCCTTTATCCCGTTGACCGTCTCCCGACCGTCCGTCTTGGTGGAAAATCAAAGTTTCGGAGATAGGGTTTAGGCTTTGGAGAAGATAACACATTACGTCCATCAAGATAGTCACTTGATGTTTAGGAAGGATGCGTCCGTGACTTGTGCATAGACATATCGGACAAGTGAGCTGGGTCGGATTTGAGTCCGACTCAAATTGACCCATTTAACCCGTTTAACTAATTTCAATGCAATACAAATTCAGTGACTCATACTCGACCCGACTTATATTGCTAAAATACTTCTATATTTAACTAAAAAAAAGAAAAAAACTCATAGACAAACTAAGGTGAGAGTACATAGTGCAAGCATGAGATCGAGTAAAGGCAAAAGAAAGTTCAGAGAGTCATGAAGGTAGTTAGGTTTAAGTAAGTTGTGAACCCATTTAATACTCATATTATTTTTTGCCTTTTTTTTTCATTTTTAATCCTATTCACTGAATGTAGCTGACCCACAATTAATATAGCCTATCAAATAGGGGCTAAGAAATGGTTTGACTGATCTACAGACAGGCAACGAGAAGAAGTCCCAATTTCACCAAACATCTCCTTATACAGTTAATAACTTAACATGTAACGGGATTGGTATGATCTTTCGAAACCATGATTTGCAGACACAGTGATAATTCCGATCGGTACCATGAAAGCATCCTTTGGTATCGAGTTGAGTGTATGATTGTGGAAGAAACCCGCTGTTATTATAAGAAGTGTTTTGTATGTTCAATAGTGAAAAAAGTTACTATCGTTACCCATTTTGTTTACTTTTCTTCATCTTTGATAATTCAGGATTAATTGCTAAATTGTTTGTTGTATTTAAAGTATAACCGTCTCCAAAGTCTTAAATAATAACCACTTCTTTATTTTATTAGCATCATCAAAGTAAAGAACAAGTAATTCACCTATAAAAGGCCACTATACTTACTAGTTCTTAAGCCACATATTGCATGCATTGCACGACCTAAACGGCATGACAAGCCACTCAAATAGGCTCTCTCATGTGAAAATTCTTTTGATGTAACAATAACTAAACTACGTCGCACGTGACGTGTAACACGTCTACGAAGAATGGATAATTTCGAAATTAAAGTGTCACATATAACAAGATGCATATATCGGGGACAATTTGATTGGTTGCCTACACCGCAGCAGCCACACAAAACCAGCACATGAAAGACCTTTCCCAACTCGCGGCGTGTCGTGGTAATCACCTCCTCCTCTCTGTTTTCTATTAGCCAAGATATAATTAGACATATGAGTCTAAATGTAGGCATCGATGCCGTAATTAGCATCCCACGTTACTTTGTGACTCATGCGCGCAGAACTCAAACACGGGTGCGTAAGAAATTATTTCAATTGTTGTTTTTATCGTTAGTAGATGAGATAGTATGGTTAGTATATGTATTAGGTACAGAATTGTCAATGCACACATATCCACTGACGTATGTCTCACACCTGGAATTAATAGATGTTCTGCTTCGTAAGATGAGCTTGGCGATCTTTTAAAATCAAACTCTAGCAAACATTGTCTCCGTTGTCAAACTCCTGCACCAGCAAAACCTAGCAGCCCACAATCCAAAGGCTTCTAGTACTTCTTTGGTTGCACGATTCTCGTTAACAAACCCTCGAATTCTCCACCCAACACATTAAAAATCCTCAAACCCATGTTCCATCTCGCCCTGTTACAAAGACTATGGATCGATTCCGTGGCAATTTTCAAGAGTTAAATATTCATTCGGCTTTACTTAATTCAATCTTCGCGGGCGATTTGGTATGTTCCTGGGAGATGCATGTGAACGTTGTCCTGATCGAAGTATAACGACGACATCAATCGCTTAAAATAACTTTGGATTATTGTCGTCGGTCACTGGATAATTGCGGACAATCCAAGCACGAAATCAGAAAATTTGGTGCTCAAAAAAGTCTTGGTCGTTCGCTGTACTTTATTCGCAGGAGCAAATTATTGCAGCTAGATGTTGTTTTCGTAGTTGGACAGTTTCAAATGTCTTAGCTGAGAATATGTCCGAGACTTGTACGAAAAGAATGAGATGATGTTGTCCACCTATGCCTACCTAAGTTGTCAACATTTATACAACTCCTGAGAGTTGCAAGTCTCACTACCAACGCATAACTAGATTGATGTGACTTTATACTTATATGCAAGAGATTTTACCTCAATTATATCCACGGAGTGAAACGATAATTCTTATGCATATATTGTAATCAGGATGTCTAAAAGCATGAAAGTGCGCTCCTTCTATAGAAGGGAAATAACGTGTGGGATCTAAGTCTGGAAGGACCTTTGTAAAAGATGAACAAGTTGTTGAATGACAGTTTGTCAAACCTTGGACGGCCCGATAGAAGGTGAACAACTCGTAGAACATGTAGACATCAATATACTTGAAATGACTAGTTTGTAGAAGGCGAACAGACTACTAAGCGAGAACTCTTGAGAAGTCTGGAAGGACCACTTTGCAGAAGTAGCTCCTACTACAAACGATGTAGATGGTTGATATACGAGCTTCTACAATCCTGAGAAGAAGGCCCGGCCTCTTTATTGGTTTGATGAAGATCGGCAGAATACAAGTACTCTCCTTTTCTCTGCCGCATCAAGCTTTCTAGTTTTCCTTTGAGCAAAATTGAGTGTTTTCCGATTATCATAAATCTCTATTGAGGTTGAATACCTATACTTTGGAAAGAGAGAGATATATTACTGTGAGACATACTCAAGTCTGTAAAACATCCACTGTAACTTCGTGTGGAAGTAGCATATAATCTTAATTACGTGTAACGCACAAACATCTTTTAAGTAGGTGCGGATATCTTTTGGATACTTGTAAAAGGTGCTGCTAATATTATATTTATCATAATATTCTAATAAACGTATATTTATATGTATGAGATAGCCAATTTTTTGCCTATTTCCCCCCTAAATTTGTGCCTAGAGTATCAACCAAAAAATGTCGCGCTTACTAACCAGAGAACACGGCCTAGTGTCATAATATTTATGGTTCTGATTGAGCTTATAAAAAGAATCTGTCACGTTTCATATCTCTTCTTTTTATCTGAGCTGGGGTCCTCCAAAAGTAAGAAAAGGATCCCACGAAAAGCGACATGACTCTCTCCCTTTGTTCTTCTGCGTCTATCATTATGCGCTAGTCCTTTATTCTCTTCCCATCTTGAAAAACGACTGTTTGTTCACTTGTGGTCACCTCCGGTCCTTTTCTGCACTTGCTTTGTAAAATTAAGTTGCACAGTTCTTTTCAATCATCTTCTGTTGACAATGAGCAACGATTTCCCGCTATTAATCTTATAATTGAATCCAAGTTTGAGAAAAGTACATAATATTAAGTGTGGAATATTTGTCCAAGAAGTCTTAAACTTATTATATGGTCAATGGCTACGTTAATAATTTCAACTAAAGTTGGCATGATGGTTTAGGATTATATTGGCCAAATTAAAAAATTTAGGACTGAATTAGTGGTTGCATAATAGATCTAGAAATTTTGGATATTTTTCCGTATTAAGCGTTATTTCCTTGGACAAAGAATTTGGATGGACTCCAATGCAACGAAATGAAGCACATGTTCCTTGAATGCGATCTTTTCACTAACCCCCAAATTAATTGGTGTAATTTGTGAATTGAAAGCATGTTAACAACGTTTGCCTTTGTGAGAATGATTATCCACGTGATGAATCAAAAAAGTAGGATTGTCATGTCCACTCATCATTAGCTTTATCCTCTAGTGCAAGCATGTCATTCGACCTTGGAAAGTTTAAGGAAGAGGGGATTTCCTCCGATATTTTGTCACGATAGTTAGTGCGAAATCCCATGAAGCCGAATGATTTATGCAAATTTTTAGTTACTTTCTTCGAGATAACAGCACGGCCACAATTATCCAATCAAGGCAATCCGAGGCAAGTTGTACATGTTCTTAATTATGATTAAAATCGAGTGATATAGATGTGGTTGATCGGAAAGGATATGCGGGGTTGGAGATTTATGGCTGCTAAAGGCAAAAAAGTACCAAAAAAGATTGGCAAAATATATTTGCCTTATGTCATGGTGGATCTAACAAGGAAGTCCATATATATACATTACCCATGTTTTTTTCCCTCTTGATAAAAAAAAAAACCAGTTGCGAAAGTCAGATCGACGGCCTAGAGGGTGATAGGGTTAAGAGAAGCGAAAACAATGACATTAGTTGCAAAAATACGGTGTATGCATAAATGAAAGAACAAATAGTAGAAAGCCACTTCCGCTTAATTACAAGCTCAAATGAAAGTTCTAATGTTACAATTTGGAGAAACCCCTAATGTATAAAATTAAATAGGGATATCTATAACTAGGTGAAATGCATATGATGCATGGTATATCAAACTTGAGAGCTGTATGTTCATTACGCCAAATGCCCTAACGTTTGTTCTAGAAAGTTTACAACAAATGATGCATATTGTATTCCTAATTACCATACTCAACTCTATTTTCGGAAATTTATTCGAGCAATATCAGGAAGGAACTTTTCAAAGATTCTGTATCTAGTGGGCTTATGACTCCTTTTCCGGAAGGGGTGGTGCACGATCTTTTGGGGGGTGTAACTTTCTCTATTTTCGTTGCTCTACCTCCGTCAGTGTCTCGTTCAACCAAACTGTTCATTTGTGCGAGTAAGAGTAGTTTTGAAATGTATGATAAGATATCATCAATGGTTGGGATTTGTAGAGAAACCTAAGACACCGAGCAGGGAGATCCTTGTTCCTCTTGAGAGGCCCTCAGGATCGAAAGATTTCTTTTTTCATCTGCAGGTGACTTTGACAACCGATTTAGGAAGTTGGAAAAGTGCATAATCCACTTGTTGCGTGCTTTTTGAGTGAAAAAGTGGTGAAGATAAGAAGAGGTGTGGTCTTTCTCGAAACCATCCAAAAAGGAACTCCTGTTCAAACATTTCAGCTGTGCTTGGAGACTATTCGGATGATTGAGATCAGGCTGGTTTGATTCTCTCTTTTTCTTGCTAAAATATCCTAAGTTCCTTACGTGGGAAGCACTATTTCACGAAACAGTAGTTGAACCAGATTGAGACAGATTTTAGTAGTGATCACTGAATTTTGATCCACACTTATTGCAATCAGGTCAGTGAATTATTGTTCTAGTCATTGAATGCACTGAACTTTGATTTCTTCCCAGTTGATGAGCTTTAATTGAAACCTTGTTGGATTTCCGGCAAGATGCCAATGGGGTCATTTGCCGACAGGCCACTTTTGGCATATTTATATGATTAGGATGATTGGTTCCTGGGGAGGTTAATTGATTTTCGATCAAGAAATAGGAACAACATCAATCGGCTCATAAACCAACCAAATTACTGGTCTTATCAAGAAACCAACTAAACCCCTTTTTTGGGGGGTATCAAAACTAGAACAAGTTCATGTTGATAATAAGAAAGTTTCATCTTTTAATCCAAAAACATCTCTTGACTGTGTGGTTTTTGCGTGGATGTCTCGTGCCCGTGCTGAAGCCCGTGAGTCAAATCTTGGTACATGCATTTGCTTTAAGTAAGGTTAGAATTGGTTCGAATCATCTCAACTTAGGTGAAAATCGGTTTGTCCAGCATTGAAGCCGAGAGCTAAACAGATTCCAGGCTGGTTAAACGGGGAATCAAACTGTCTCTTCCTAGAACTAGGTTCAAATTGAATCGACTAAGTTTCGACTAATTCTTGAAATGAACTACACACGGTGCTCATCTTTGTATATGACATCATATAGGCTAGCCTTCAACAGTATTTTCAATTAATATATATTAATATATATTACATATATTAATATACCATGTCTTGAGGTTCGTTACTTATGCCTTGTCCACTACAGAGGAGACAGACAACCTGCTCTCATATCGAGAGACGATCTCAGGGGTAGAGGCTCTATAGTGGATTGATGTTATTGGGGAGGAGAAAGACTCCCGTTAGCGGAATCAGATATGATGATTGGTAGTACCTCCAAAGCGGTAGAAGATAGTGGGATACATACGGGTCTTCAAAGAGAAGCATGGCGATTCTAGCTGGAGGTGACCAAGTATAAGGCACCCCTAATAGCGAAGGGGTTTACACATCGTGGGGATATTAATTTCAATGAGATATACTCACTTATAGTGAAACGCGACTCAATCAGAGTGCTCCTTGTTGTAGCTACCAATGCAACTTAGAGGGTGGTGAGTAAGTTCGTGAGTAGGTTGATTTATAAAATCTTAACAATTTTTTCGGAATAAGACAAGCTAAGTTTGATATATGCAGAAATATCAAAGGTAATATGCTTCTATCAAAGGTAATATCGGATAAATAAAGAGATAGAATATGATGAATGTAGAGCTCTTAGTGGTTTTGCTTAAAATCAAGTCTAGGTCTACTCTCCCAGACTAGCAGCCATCAATAGGCCAGAATCCACTAGTAATCCTTAAGTAGTTACAACTTAGCACTTGTTGCTTCTACCCGAAGTTGATAAATCGAACTATCAACAATTTAGCACTATTCACTCACTAGTGCACTTTTGACTATTAGATTAGAAACTCAATAGGGTAAATCACGAGTAAGACAAATATCACTCATGGTATGAATGTGACTACATTAGTGTTTATAGTTTTCTTAGTTTTCCATTGGAGTGTCTCTTTCAATATGCGTTGATGCTCTTATATAATATTTGATCTTCAAACTAGCCATTAGACAATCTTCAAGAGTATTAGTATGTCATTGAAGACAATGAACATAATTATTGAAG
The DNA here is from genome assembly GCA_031216285.1 of Syzygium syzygioides. Classification (NCBI taxonomy): domain Eukaryota; kingdom Viridiplantae; phylum Streptophyta; class Magnoliopsida; order Myrtales; family Myrtaceae; genus Syzygium; species Syzygium syzygioides. The sequence goes on from CM062247.1 coordinate 29,086,224, forward strand.
ATCCGGTTGCCCATACAATCGGATCTTCTTGGTAATGGTGAGATTTCCCTAAATAGAGTTAGCTATACATGGTTATAGTTTATTCTACCAAATATATTGCAGTTAATTTGATTTTGCTATTCCTTCTGGATTTTCAAGCTTGAAACTAGCTGTTAATTTCCTTTTGACCTGCAATATTTGTTAAAAGAATATCCGGATCTTCTTATCCAGATTGCGTAAATCAGGTGAAGAATATCTTCCCACATCTGATATAGTAAGCCACTTCTATCAATTTCTCATGTGTCCATCCAAGCTTCCCGCCAGGAGTTGACATACGAGCTTGTCGATCTACTCTTCCTTAGTACATTACTGATAATGACTTCAGTCACCTGTTCACCTCTTCATTGTATCTCTAAGTTTTCACGAACTTCCCATTCTTTCTGACTTGTTCACCCTTTATGAAAGTTCATTCAGTTTCAATTAGTCTTCTCACTTTGCAGTTTGGATTCTATCAAAGGCAATAGAGCATTCCTTATATTAACATTGCCTTAAATAAGAAAACCTACATTTATGGAATAATAATGAGAAATATATGGTTTTATCAGCTTCAAAATATCATAGGATGTTTTCCCAACACTGTTGGCATTGGTCTTGGTGGACAACTAGGAGTTAGACTAGTTGGATGTCAAGACAACTTTTCTATATGGAGAGTTAGAGAAGCATATATACATGAAACAACTGGAATGTTTTTGTAATTTCAGGCCGTGAAGACAAGGTACACTTGCTCAAACGATTCCTCTATGGCCTTAAGCAATTTCATAGTACAAACGATTTAACTCTTTTATGTCTGGTTTGTAGTAGAGTAGGAGTGCTCACGATAATGCGTGTATTATAGGAGGTTAGAGCGCCGTACTTGCAAATTTTTTTCTTGTTGTATGTTGATGATATATTGATTGTAGTTAGGAACAAGTCTTACATTGACGAGCTGAAACGGCAATTGACTAATGAGTTCAAGATAAAAAAACTTATATGCAACGAAAAAGGGGAAAAGTGCCAAAAAAGTCATAAACCTTTTGCATTAGTGCCAATTTAGTCCTAAACCTTTTTTTTGGAGCCAATTCAGTCCTAAACCTTTTCTATTTGTGCCAATTTAGTCCTAAACCTTTTCTATTTGTGCCAATTTAGTTCTAAACCTTTTTTTTGTGCCAATTTAGTTCTAAACCTTTTTTTGGTGCCAATTTAGTCCTAAACCTTTTAAATTGGTGCAAATTCAGTCCTAAACCTTTTGTTTTTGTGCCAATTTAGTCCTTCCGGTCAATTTTGACCGGAATTTGCTGACGTGGACCCTCACCGACCAACGGTCGGTCACCGGCGCTAACGTGGCGCTGACATGGACAACTTAAATAATATTTTAATAAATTTTGAATTTTTCTGTTTTTTTTTTCCTTTTTTTTCCACTTTTTTTCTTTGTTTTTTTTTTCTTTCTCTTCCTCTGGCTGGTCGCCGGTCCGGCGACCGGCCAGAGGCCAGTGGCCGGCGAGGTCGAGCTCGCCGGCCACTGGCGAGGGCAGGCTCGCCCTCGCCGGCCACCGGCGAGGGCGAGCCTCGCCTTGGTCGGGCGAGGTCGGGCCTCGCCGGATCGCGGCGAGGGCGAGCCTCGCCATGGTCGGGCGAGGGCGAGGCCCGACCTCGCCAGATCTGGCAAGGTCGAGCCTCGCTCGACCAAGGCGAGGCTCGCCCTCGCCAGGCGAGGCCGCCCTCGCCGGCCAGAGGAAGAGAAAGAAAAAAAAAACAAAGAAAAAAAGTGGAAAAAAAGGAAAAAAAACAGAAAAATTTAAAATTTATTAAAATATTATTTAAGTTGTCCATGTCAGCGCCACGTCAGCGCCGGTGACCGGCCGCCGGCCGGCGAGCGTCCACGTGAGCAAATTCCGGTCGGAAGGACTAAATTGGCACAAAAACAAAAGGTTTAGGACTGAATTGACACCAATTTAAAAGGTTTAGGACTAAATTGGCACAAAAAAAGGTTTAGGACTAAATTGGCACAAATGGAAAAGGTTTAGGACTGAATTGGCACCAAAAAAAGGTTTAGGACTAAATTGGCACTAATGCAAAAGGTTTAGGACTTTTTTTGCACTTTTCCCAACGAAAAAGATACTTGGTATGGACATCCAAAGGGATAGATTTGCAGGAATGTGTTGGCTATCACTAAGTGATTGAATACGTAAAATGTCGAGGCAGTTTGGCATGCAAAATGTCAAACCACAGAGTATCCCGCTAGCTGTGCACTTTAAGCTTCAATTGACCCTTGACCATAGTCAGACGATAATAGGAAATACATGTTCCATTTTCCCTATGCTAGTGATGTCAGTAGTATTATGTACGTTATGATTTGCATTAAGCCAAAAAACACTAGGAAGCTGTGAAATGGACTCTGAAGTTTCTGAGAGGCATATAGAAGTCGGTTTGACAGTTGCGAGGAGAGGTTCCAAGAGGTATAACATGTCATGTGGATTTAGATCTTGCTGGTGACTTGGTTGGACAGAGGTTATTGACTAGTTATGTGTTTTGTTTTGCAAGCCATGCCGTCAGTTGGGAAGCGTAATTACAATCGATAGTTGCTTTGTTGACAAATGAAGCAAAGTATATGCATCAAGAAAGTTATTTGGCTCAAATGTATGCTCAGTGATATAGAATCATAGCAGGATAAGATTTTTGTTTATTGAAACAATCAGTGCGCAATATATTTGATGAAAAATCATATGTATTACGAGCAAACGAAACATATTGATGTTAGATACCATTTTATACATGATAGTGTCACAAGGGACCGAATCCATTGAGAAAGTGCACATGGTAGATAATCCAACAAACATGTTAACGAAGGCTATCCTGTTGACCAGGTTCGGTAATGTTTAGACTTAGTTAGCATTTGCAGCGGTGAGGAGCCTAGAGGGGCTTGTGATAGACGATGATCGACAAAGATGAAGTTGGACTTCTCGCCAACGTCGAGATTTTTTGATTATGGCTCGAAATTGATCCGAATTGATTTGAAACCCGACAAATAATTAAATTTAAGTAAATGATGACCATATTGGGAAAGGACAAATTGAAATCTTGCTAATGGGATCCTGCGTGATGTAAAAAGAGAAATTAATTTCCCGGAAGATTTATTTTTCTTATTGAAGATGAAGTCCGTGTTCACATAGGAGAAGTGCTAAAAAATGTTTCTATATAAATATTTTGTTTCCGAGTTTGGTCCAGTGTGCATGGTGAATGTGCTTAATATGCATGAACCCTTGCAAGAGACACAGAGCACTGATAGCCGTCATTTTTACTGGTTATAGTGAAAAATCCTGTTGGTCTCTCCTTGTGAAGTTGGCACACACCACCGGACCACGTAAATCCAATGTAGTCACATTTCATTTTTACAATTTATTTCTTACTCAAATAGTTTCATTTGTTGATGCTTCCATGTTAATCCCAGTAGTTAGAAATATATTTACTCAACCCTATCCCATCAAGGATTTAGAGAAAGGAGTTATGGTATACTTATTAATCAATTGTTCTCTTCATGATTAAGCATACTAAGACACTTGATCAAGCAGTTGCTTGTTAGGCACACAAAGCACAATGCCCAAAAAATCAACTGACCAAGTGGGTCTTCGTATCTGATCAAATAAAAAAAAAAGCGGGTCTTCTTAAGCAATCCATCTACTTCGGGAATCCAATAATTCTTGGAATTTAGCAAGCATATACATACAAACATAATAATAGACACAGGTAGTTCCTTAGTTCTCTAGTCCTTCATAATGCAGGCATCATCTGCTTTGTACGTGTACAACTTTGATGCTCTCAAGCCCCCCAGTCATTAAATCTTCAATTCAAGCAATTTGCTACTTGCATGTTACATGAGTTCATATTCTAAGATTAGAGAATATTTCAATTAAGTCGTTTTCAGACAAAAGTTAGGAAGATATCTGCCTTAACTCCTTCGAGTTGGTTCAGTTGTATACGCAGCCAAGATGCCTAATGAAAGAATAGCATTGATTATCGGTGGTCCAATACAGACACCTCACTATACTTGATCCTTCACATTATTTAATTATCTATATATTATCATTCTCGAATATTTTCATATAGAATTTCGACCACTAAGTGGGCTGGTCAAAAAGCTTGAACCCTACTACTTCTTCTGATTTTATTATGGGTTTTCTTGGAGAATTTCTACAGTGAATGCACCGGAATCAAAAGTGCCCTTTCGTTGTTCTTCAAGTACCTAATTGTCAATATCAACAGCTACACAACACAGCTGATCTTTTTGGAATACGTAAACCTAGAATAAAGCATGCTGAACTTTCCTATCCTAATTTTTTTTGTATGAATAGATGGTTTTTGCATTAAAAACGCTTAATGGCATCTTCAATCATGAAAGCCAAATTGGAGGGATGCCAAGAAGGAAAGGGCAACATGTACGATCATGGTCGCACCACGTGTCACCTAGGCAAAGGGAAATTGATTGTGGGTACAGTTTTGGACCTATAATTAGTATGTTAGATTCAACTTTATCTCTTTTCATAAGGAAGAGTCTGAGTGGAACAAGTTATCTCTAGAAATGTGGGTGGACATGGAAGTGAAATATCTGGACAACTGAAGAAGTTCTTTCTTTGCTCTAGTGAACATTTTGAAGTTGTCCATATCTGACCAAAAACAAATTTCATATTTTTTTTAAGGATGAAGAACCCCACATTAAGGAAATGTGCGAATGACGTAACAAATAAATATTGAAGTTTGGTTGGCTAATCGAAATACTAATTGACGTGGTAGACTGTAAGCAAATATAAGAATCGACTCAGGTTGGTTGGCTCGAAGTGCAAAAATGGGCAGAATTGAACTTGGAGCTCTCTTCTTGGGCTCGGCCAATCCCAGTTCAATCAATTTTATATAAGGAATTGATAAATTTTTTTTTATTGTTGGTGGCTTTGGCAAAGATTTTTTGGTTCGGTCCTTGACATATCTTGCTAGTTCATCAAGTCTAATTATAGGTAGGCATCTATATGAACGAATCCCGTTTTACAATCGCCAACGGTTTGCCATATCACTAGATATAGTAGTCTCGTAAGTGGGTGTTGTTCAGTATGTAAGTAGCATTGTTGACCTAAAACTATTATTTTACCACATCCAAAAAGATTATGACAACCTTGTACGGCCGTTGGATTACAATAAGGTTTGAATGGACGAAAATTTAATCACTATATATGTAATCAATGAATACCCTACCCCCTAAAGATCTACTAAGCACCTTCCTTTCCACAGCTCATTGGGGAGCAAAAGATGATTCTAAAGTACCACTTTGTTCACCCATCAATGGCAATCGTTCTTCCAAAGAATCGTGCAATGCAAATTGTCAGGGCAACACCACTTACAACCTTGCAAATCGTTGTGCCTCCATCAAAAGAAAAAAGAAAAAGCATTTGACTGGCTTTCTTTAGTTCTTCACAATGACTTAAAACAAATAATATAACTGGGTATGAATAATGAAGGAACCTTATTCTTTTAACAAGCGATGGATGAGAAGCGACGCACGTGAGAAGGATCTTGCCGAACTTTAAGGTGGTGCTTTAGAGAGAGATGAAGTAGAATATGATCTCAGATGCTGCTGCTTCTTTCAGCTATAAAAAGCCCCAAAGTTCTTCCAAGTAAGCCACACTAATTGATTTCTATAAATCATATCATTCGACGGTCCTCTTCTTGAGGAGAGTACTTCATTCGTTGGAGCGTTGGAAGAAGTCGGAGGCCTCAGCAAGATGACGGTAAGAGCATCGCCATTTTTCGATTTATTTAATCTGTACAGTATTTGAGTTTAATGTCTTGTCAGTCAATGAATCTTGCTCGGAATCATAGCAGTCTCTAAGCATATGTGATACATCAATACATCTTATTTGAACGATTGATCAAGAGAACTAAGTGACGGTGCTTTAAATTATCATGTTCATAAACAAGATGACACGTTTCGGAAGAAAGAAAACTAACATGCCTTCCCTATTAAATGCTTGGAAGAGTTCTGAAATTTAGTTGAAATAGGTAAAATAATACCAAGAATTCATATTTTACCGAAAGGGTTCACGAATTCCCAAATCAATCGAATATCTAGGTAAAGCAAAGGGCAGCTTTCGGAGTCAATATCTCAAAATTTTTTACCAAACTGCTAGTACATATAAAGACAACCAATCATCAGGTGAAAATAAAGCGCTTGATGTAACTTGTATAGTTAATTATTCCTTTTGATCGTACCATCCCAAGATATTTTCTGTTCAATTAAGCCCCGACACAAGTTTAAGCATATGTATTAATAATCTATAAACAGGTGATGGATTGTTAGGGGAAAAGTTAGATTTCTAGTAGTTTCATAAGGTAGTTACTCGTCAATTTTAATGAAGAAGCAGATACCCACAAATATATATATATATATATATATATATATATATATATATTGCCCTTTTTCGGTTTCCTCAGTCTTTTGCCTTTTGTTATATAATATTATAATTATATATATTTTTTGCCACTGAAAACGAGTGGACTGACGATCGAGGAAGGTGAGGTAAGGCAGGCCAGCTTGAGGGTGCTAAACGGATGTGACAATCCGCGTGCGTGGACACTACAAATCTGCCGTCTAAACGAGTCTTGTATTTTTATGTCCGAATCTTTGCACGACGGAAACAAGCCGCGCGAACACTTCACGGTGAAACAGCATCGTGGGCTTGTGTGTTAGTATCTGTCCAAATTGATTGCCAACGCACACTCACTTTCCCTTTTTGTTTTTTTTTTATTTCGGACATGCAATGCGCACTTACTGAGCTAGTCAGTTACATGACCTCGTTGGTCGCATCATAGCATGATACGAAGATTTATCCCCTAATTGCTGTGTATTCCCTACCGATTATACGAAAACGTACTTGTACAGGCATGCATAAACTGGGAAAGTTGATTCATACACCCAGAAAGCAGCTAGCGGTTATTACGTGCATCTGCCACAAAAAGCATTGATTGCAAAAGGCAACACAAAACGAAATTTAAAAAAAAAATAGAAAAAGGACAGGAGTGGTGGAGTCCCCACCCCATGCGCGTAACTCCAGTGTCCCTTTCTAATTTGGCACGTGGCACTCGCACGCCACTTTCTCTCTCCTCGGCCCCCTCCCCCTCTCTCTCTCTCCTCCTCTTTGCACCAGAGCTCAGCTATAAATAGCGAGCTTCCATCCCTTTCCCTTCCTCACTCCATATCTCCTCTTCTTCTTCGAACGCTGTGACCAACCCAAGCCTCCCAGAGATTCGTTTTCTTATTCTCCATAACTCGATATTTTTTGGGGAGCCCGCCTCTCTTGGTTGCCGTGCGTGCGTTCGTGTCTCTCTCTCATAGGCTGTGTTTTTGGTGCGACAATAAACTGCGCACGGACAAGAACTGTCCCGAGGAACACCGCCCACTTGTCTCTGTCGCAGCTTCTGATACCCCCTTCTTTTTTCCCTGAGTATTTCCTGAGCTCATACGTTTCTGGGTTCATTTGATCTTGGTGATACGAAGATGGGTCAGAACGGAGCTGGCTTCGAGGTCTCGCTCGATCTGCATCAGCAAGGCGGTGGCTCCTCCAAGTGCTTCGACGACGACGGCCGCCTCAAAAGAACTGGTAAGCAAGAAAACATGCACCTTGCAAATCGTCTATCTCTATTATCAAACTGTGTTCTATTTCGCTTGGTCAGTTCGTGCGACAAAGCGTCTGGTTCGGAAAGCTTTGCCCACTTCCTTTTTCTTTTTTCCTTTCTCCCCTTTCGTTCTTTTGACCGCAGAGAGAAAGTGGAGAGTGAGGTTTTAATAGGGTCTTTCTTGGACGGTTGCAGAAGCTGTGAAGGCGAAAGCCACTTTTGCACAGGTTTAACTGGTCAAAGACGTTACACATTGTGTTCAGCTTGTGTTTCTCTCCCCCATATAGATCCAAATGTCTCGCGGGAGCGAGTAGAGTCCAAAAATGTTCTAGCAAAAAAAAAGGGGTAGAGTCCAAAAATGTTTAGCTGGACGGGACTCAATTATTTGCATGCACTCGGTATCCCGACCCAACAAAAAATAATAGAGGAAGAAGAAGAAGGAATAAGCATTATTGGTGTGATGTGTGATTGACCAAAACGAGGTCGACAGTCAGCCCTGTGGTGATAGCTAGAGTTGGGTTCGATCCCTCTAGAAAGGCCCCCAAGAACATAAATTTTTACTGTTCACTAGCTCCAAAGAAGCATTAGTTGATTTCCTGTGTTCTTGAGAAGGGAGGTAACTTTTTCTGCAACTTTTACTGATACCGGAGCTGGGTTTTGTTGTTCTCGGTCGAAATCAGGGACTGTGTGGACGGCCAGTGCTCACATCATCACAGCTGTGATCGGGTCGGGAGTGCTATCGCTGGCATGGGCCACGGCACAGCTCGGGTGGATCGCCGGGCCGGCGGTGATGTTCCTGTTCTCCTTCGTCACTTACTATACCTCCGCTCTCTTGGCCGCTTGTTACCGCTCCGGCGACCCTGTCACTGGCAAGCGCAACTACACTTACATGGAGGCCGTCCATGCCAATCTCGGTAATAATTCATAAAAAAATAAATAATAAAAAACGAAAAATCTTGGTCCACCGACAAATCTTTTCGTGTAAAGATGCACCCTTTCATTTCATTTGATTGATGGAATTTTCTCATTTTTCTTCTCTTATTTGGAATATTGGCAGGCGGGGTAAAAGTGAAGTTATGTGGACTAGTTCAGTACCTGAACCTTTTTGGGGTTGCCATTGGTTACACCATTGCATCCTCCATAAGCATGATGTGAGCGGTGAATTCAATTATACTCGAAGTCAAGTAAATACCAAAGAAAATGAAAAGAAAAATTGGATTGCTAGAGTTGTTAATTGGATGCGCGATTACCCGTGTTAATTTTGGTTTTATTGAATGTTTAATCGAACAGGGCAATCGCCAGATCAAATTGCTTCCACAAGAAGGGTGACGATAGTCCCTGTCACACGAGTAGCAATCCGTACATGATCGCCTTCGGGGTCATCGAGATCTTTCTTTCGCAAATCCCGGACTTTGACCAGCTGTGGTGGCTCTCCATTGTGGCCGCCGTCATGTCGTTCACTTACTCAACCATCGGGCTTGGCCTCGGCATCGCAAAAGTTGCAGGTTGGTAGCACGTTTTTATGCTTATCCATTCTTTGTGTATGGACATGTCATGTGATGATTAAATCAAACTAGATAGATTGAGTAGAAGAGAGCCCGACACTAGTCCTCATATCTTGTCTTTCTCGAATCTCAACCAGAAAATGGCAAATTCGGAGGAAGTCTCACTGGGATAAGTATTAACGCTGTCACTGGTGTCACTGAGACCCAGAAGATATGGAGGAGCTTCCAGGCCCTTGGTGACATAGCTTTTGCCTATTCATACTCCATCATCCTCATTGAAATTCAGGTATAATTATGCGAAAAACTTCCCTGATTGATCTAATTGTTGGTTGTGGTAAATTACTGATCAGTGTGATGTGTTGAAAAACAGGACACGATTAAGTCCCCGCCATCAGAGTCCAAGACGATGAAGAAGGCCACGTTGGTCAGTGTGGCGGTCACGACTGTATTCTACATGCTCTGCGGCTCCATGGGCTATGCTGCATTCGGGGACATGGCACCCGGGAACCTCCTCACGGGTTTCGGGTTCTTCAACCCTTATTGGCTCGTCGACATAGCGAATGCTGCCATCGTAATCCACCTCGTTGGTGCCTACCAAGTCTACTGCCAACCTCTCTTCGCCTTCATCGAGAAATACTCAGCGAAAAGGTTCGCTGATAGCGAATTCATCACCAGGGAGATCGAGATCCCGGTCTTGGGCTTCCGACCCTTAAAGCTAAATGTCTTCCGGTTGATTTGGCGAACCATTTTCGTGATTCTAACCACTGTGATCTCGATGCTGCTCCCATTCTTTAACGACGTGGTTGGATTGCTTGGCGCTCTAGGATTCTGGCCTTTGACGGTTTACTTCCCAGTCGAGATGTACATCGCCCAAATGAAGATCCCCAAGTGGAGCACCAAATGGCTGTGCCTCCAGATCCTCAGTGGAGCTTGCCTCATCATCACTATAGCCGCTGCCGCGGGCTCCATCGCCGGTGTTGTGCTCGATCTCAAGTCCTACAAGCCTTTCAGTACAAGCTACTAATTCACCCCGACATCACCAATCGTCCCATTGCTGATGAGGAGTCGCGAGGCAGGGGAGGCGTTTAATTTTAGGATTTTCCTTCTTTTTGATGTTCAGAGGATGCTCCAGGAAGAGAAATTACTCCATATGTTGATCAATAGTTGGGTATTGTTTTCCGGTGGATGTAACGCAAGGTTGAACCTTGTACTCTGCTTCTTCTTGCAAGATATGAAAAGAGTGACCAGCAATTCCTATGATGTCGCCTCGCCTACTCTGTTTCGGTTTCCCGGAGAGAAAAAAAAGGAAAAGCACAAGTTGACAAAAAGTCCAAGACAACATCTGCCTTTTCAACGTTTGACTTAAATTTTTTTGACAAGTTAGGAGCCTATTGCTTGCGGTTGTCCACACTGCCATCATTCGCAAATGGACCCAACAATAGAAAAAATGGGGACTTGTAGCATAAAAGAGATGATGAGAAGATAATGAGAAGGCCTTATCGAATGCATCTAACCTATTGAATACGGTGAAACTATATCAGATTTAACACGCAATCAGTTAAAAGTAACGGTTAAAATGAATTCGAGAGTCCAAACTATCTAAACAGCAGAAGGCTTATATTAAGAATAAAGGAACATACATGCACCGAGTCTAGACAAGAGAGTGGCTAAGGTATGTGAGCATCTTTTCAACCCCAAGATCACGTTGAAGTGAAAATGGAACATTGCCCAACTTCATGAACACCATCGAAAGTGCTTTGTTTCTTGTCACGCTTGATGTTTGGAGTCTGATTTGACAGGAACTTTGGCGGTTCTTAGATGATCTTTGACGTGTCATCGGGTAGTTGTATCATTCTCTCCGCAAGCATAACTTGGGTGGACTCTAGCTCTTTCTAATAAAAAATTAGAATCTCCAATCTCCGATCAGCCAAAGGAAAATTAGAGAGAGAGATTGAAGGGATCTCTCAAGCACGATATCAGATGAACCTGCCACGTTCATTATTTATTGCGTACGATTGTCCAACAAGCAACTCCTAGGAATGAGTGCTTTATCACGCACCACGGATTATGCCCATATTATGCCCATATGAAGTTTTCAGGTTCATATGATGTGGTCCCTTTTAACTTTCAACTAGGCAATTTCACTTTGCCTATTCCTTCTAATACTTCAACATTCAACACGGGAAGTCTGATCTTTTTGACAATTTAACTCTGTGAAAGTCTCAAAGCAGAAGAAACTTTTGGCCGACTTATGGATCGGAGGGCCGTCCAACGATGCCAACTCCACCTTTTCTTCTTCTTTTTCGGGTTATTGTTTGACAAATGCCCCATTAAGCCTCTTGTTTTGTATTTGGACCGTGCAAATTTGCCTATGATTGCAATCAGACACTCAAGACTCCACAGCCCCAATAGTACGCACTCTCAAGTATCAACCACAACTTTGCAGATTTCACGTTTAAGTAATGGTGAGAAATGGCAAATGGGATTGATTTGCTGGGAGTGGATGATTTTCCTGCACCAAGAAATCAACTGAATATCTTGACTTGTATGATGGATTGAGGGAAAAACAGAGGATAGGACAGTCGATACATATGGAAACAACGGGAGGAGGATGTAAGTCAAACAAAAGAAGCAGAACACTAAGACAATAGTTGAAGCCATTTAGAGGGATCCATTTATATAAAGTGTAATCGACCAGAGCAAAATCAATCTACAGAGTTACTGGAACAATCTCAACCAAACTGGAATAGTCCTGGCCCGATGAATGATTCATTCGTGCTCAATTGAAGTTCATTGTGCTAGTTCTAGTGCAATTCAGCAAAATGATTCGTGAGCTCGAGTAAACTTGGACTGGAAAAACTTCTGTCAGCTTGAAACGGCCCAATATGAGGTTACCGTCTTGAATTTAGAAACTATAAGAGGAAAACCCGTTGCGATGCTCACGATGGGGCCTGAAAAGGCATTTAAGCTACATTAGTATAATTCAAGCACGATAGTTGAGTGATTATTTTTGTGGATAGGCCTGATTCAAAGCGCTGAAATTTCAAATCATTTGATGGTTACTTGTTTTCACTGTCGTAGTTAAGCAGAACTGGGTGTTTGTTTCCATTAGAATTGGGTTCACTTTGATTTAGTAACACTAGTGTGTGTGTGTGTTCTTTTTTATCAGTAAAAGAATGAGGAGCAATCAACACAGCTATTCCCTCTTACATTACTATAAGGTTCCCACATCCATTACGTGATGTTTGATTTGAACCATAGCTACTTAGTTCATCTATACATATACAAACCTGTCACCATAATCCTACGTCGACTTACTTCAAGGCAGGTGGACGAGCTGGTTGCTAGATGATATATGTAAGGGAAAACACGAGTCTTTATTTGGTTCCAACATTTGCTCGCGTCAAAGAAGGATGGTTCTTCAAAGTATGTGTAGATAGCCGAGCCATCAATAATATAACCATTATGTAAAAGTACCCAATATCTAAACTTGATGGCATGCTTGATTAATTGTCTTGCTCTACCATATTTTTGAGGATTGATTTGAGGAGTGTCTATTGTCGGGAATTCTCTTCACATTGAAGCGTACACCGAAGACACAAGTTGGTTAGAGGCTCGCTCACCACATGGCTCGAACTTGTAACCTCATGAAATGCATTGTGACCACCTTACTACTCAACTACCACTTTCGGTGGTAACATTTTACGAGTGTTTTCGTCCAAATACGGGTGTCAATAAGTTGTGTAATAACTAATAGGGAAAATCAACTTTGGAAAGGTCACACAAAGCGTAGGTACAAAGTAGCATAACTATTTATCCCACTATGCTGAAAATTTACTAAATTGCCCCCAAATTTCTTGGGGGGTTTCATATGATCCTCCAGGTTGTCAATTTGAACAATGTTTCCCCCAACTTTTTATGATAACTAAATGTGACTCCCTCCTCCCCTCTCTCGACCCACATCCCGATCAATTTTTGTTGGAAGTCGGAGCACGTGAGCTCACTTGAGACGCTGGATTAAACATATGGAGGGTAAAAGCGTCCAACAAAGGAGGGCTAAAGTCCCAAACTCAACTCCTTCACCAGATTGTATGTGGAAGGTTTCATTGTCACTGTAAAATTGCTGAACTACTTTCCTCCGAGAGCACCACACAAAGTCTTCATTACAACCCTTCTTCCACAATTGCTGAGATTGTTCATTTCTCCATTCCCAATTTACTTGATCGCAATTGAAAATTTGGGGTACTTGTTGAAAACCTAATCGGAGAGAGGAGGGGACGATTTTAGGAGTTCGGACGCTTTTTCCTGTTCAATCTCAATTATTGGGCTCTTTTTAAAGGGGATAAAAGAAACAAAGCGGTGGACGAACTTTTCCTTTGACACGTGGAATTTGGCATGTCACGTGAAGTCCTGTGCTCCGACTTCTGGCGAAAATTGATCAGGATGTTCGTCGGAGGGGGTCATCGAGCTGATTATGAAAGGTCAAGGGCTACATTGAGTAGACTACAAAACATTAGGGGGACGTTGTTTAGATTGCAAACCTGAGGGGTCATATAAAAATCCCCAAAAAACCTCAGGGGCCGCACATATGCATTTGTTAATGAATTATAAAATAATGAATTCATCTATACCATGTGTATTTTGCATGACTTTAATTCTATATAATTAGTGAAGTAAACAAAATGTCTCGAACCTAACTTATATGATGAACAGCAAGCAAAATCTTGGATGGGAAAATTCAACTGTTACCAATTAAATGTACGGATCTCTCTAACCTATTAATTCATCTATAGCGGAAAACAATAAATGCGGAATCAATTTGGAAACTCTTCAGCCAGGGAACGAAGGCTTCAAAGAGGAACAAAACTCAGTGGAGATGATCACATACTCACTGATATTAATTGATTACGGAAATTATCAGCGAACTTGGTGCAATATAATTGTTGAAGGATTCATTTTTAGGACAACTAAACTATTCATGAGAGAAATGGTAACTGTCCTAGAAAGTTTGCTAGAGTAACCAATCGAAAAACTTGGTCCAAGGAGGCCAAGGGACAAGAAATTAAATAATACTCACAGTTACGTAGCTTCAAAACTATGATGTCCGGTTCAAATATGAAGAAAATTATGTCCGAAGATTCATCGAATCATAACGACAATGTGCAAATAGAAATTGATCACTACGATCGAAGCTATATATTCGTGGTACCATAGACTTCATCAACACAAGCAGTGGAGAACATACATGGGAGACCCGGAAAGTAAACATGCCTTTCTGACGTATAATTCACAAGGATGACAGTAAATATGTGGAGAGATACTACCAATTGGGGTTGTTTGGAGCATTAATATTGTCAAACATCAATAGCTCCTCGTGATGAAATATCCTTGTAAGGGAGAAAACTCGGGCGTTAGATTTAAGATTCTGAGGGGGTGAAATTATGTTCCGTTTGTTCTATTTTCTCAAAGCGGGCATACCAGAATTGACGATAACTTCATGTTTTTGTGGGCAACGTGATTTCAATTGTAGAAGATCTTCTCGTCAGAAGATCTGCATTCTTCCATCACAAAAACAATTTTGGAGACCACGATCAAAAGCTAATCAATCAGAATGAATGCACAGTTGATGACAGCCATCAAGTCGAGCAGATATCCAAGTTCAAATTTTTAAACGCACGATATCAACATCGCGGATCACAGTAAAAAGGGTCACTGATGAACCATTTCGAAGGCGAATCCCCACACGGGTCGCGAGGCAATCGAAAAGGGAAATCCTAATCTGACAGAGGAAAAAGAGACTGAATTCTCGATTCTACCGCTAAACCAGACTGACTATTGTAGAAACACGACGAAGTTCTTGTGCTAAAACTGCCTAATTGGCGATCATCAGTTCCATCATCGACAAACTTGATAACCACCACCGTATCAGTAGTATGTACCCAGAAAAGCGCAGGACTAACCAGGATCAGTCGACATTCTTCAACAGCTTCGTCCCCATCTTGCAAGCCAGGAAAGCGTCGATGCTCGCGTGCATAATCAACTCGTCGGAGAGCCTAAGATCATAATCCCACTCGCCCGGGCCGTACTTATATTGATTCCGCCACTTCATCTTCCTCGGCCTGGCCACCTCCGCTTCCCCTCCCAGCACGACCCTCGCCAGCTGCTCCAGATTCTTCCTCCGGAAGTCCACGTACCCGGCCGAGACCTCCTCGGACCTCTCCGCCAGCTTCCGTAGCTCCACGGGCTTCCGCATCGCCAGCCCGAACTCCCTCTCGAGCTCCTTGGCCATCGCCTCCATCCCGACGCCGAAGATCCTCGAGTCGTGGACGAAGTCCTTGAGGACCTTGGGGATCGGGTGCGAAGGATGGAGCTCGTAGAGAAGGCACTGGTTCCCCGCGCACAGCTGAAGCAAGTCGTAGGGATTGTCCTTCGAACCAGCTGATCACATCAACGAAATCGATCAAAGCGAACCGACGAGGCAAATTGCCGATCCTAGGGCCTAGGGTTTCGCGATCGGGACCGAAAAACGTGCGCAATCGAAGGGGGAAGAAGCCACCTACGCGTCCCCATGTAGGGCTTGTACGGGGCGTTGGCGTAGCTCCGGCTCCGCTCGGCGGAGACGCCGACGACGACGGCCTCCCCCTTCTTCCCCTTGCGGTGCGACTTCTGGACCTGCTGGACCCAGTCCTTGACGACGGCGTCGCCGCCGCCATCGAGGCCGCCGGCGACGGTGGCGGCGAGGAAGAACTTGCCGCCGATGATGACGTCGAACACGTGCTCCCGGCTGGGGTCCTTCTCGATCTGCACCTCCATGGCCTTGATCTCCTCCTCCTTCGGCGACGCCATTGATCGTCTTCCCTCAGAATGGCTCGCGGCGCGAGAGACGCGAAGGAGCGAAGTGAGGTGAGGTGAAGGCTGAAAAAACCAAACCCTATTTATAGAGGTTTTGTGTTTTGGGCGGCAATTTTAATCGGATTTTATTTATTAAAAAACCATTCAAAATTGAAATTTTCCCTCGAGTTTCGCGGGGGACTGGGCCTTTGTGGGCCTTTGCGACCGGTGCAGCCCAACGATTCTTCCAATGGGCCTGTCAATCTCTCGGCCCAACTGTGTCCGACGAAAGTCCATTGTTTAAGGTAAAATATCTAGAGAAAATAAAAAAAGAAAAGGAAAAAAAAACCTTTTGCATTTGATTAGTGAAAAGCAAACCGACACGGAGTAAATTTAACTTTCGTTCGTGCTTGATGTAGGTGGGGATGCTTCTAGGACTAGGCTACGTACCTGGCAAAATCTCCATGGTATTTGTAATTTCGTGGGAGCCTTTTGCTCTGAGTACGTGTTTGTCATGGGTGTACCAGTTTTTGATTCTTGATGGTCAAAAATTAATTTTGGATAAATTTTTCATAGGCGTATCAATTTAGAATTTTTCGTGATATTAACCCTTTTGCTTTTGTGGTGCTTTTCAAATCATGTGCGTTTGAAGAACTGCCTTGTGCCGTGCAAATGAGAAAATCCCACATGGGCTTCAGTCATACCTCAAGCCCACGAAAAAAGACCGGGCTTGAGTGGGCCTAAATGAGCCCATGTAGGTAGGGTCCTGCTCGAGAATGAAATAACTTGTCTATGCCTACCCTGATAACGTGCTCCGTGCATTATCGGATCGGTCAAGCTATCGAGCCCATGAACTTGTTCAAATGAGAAATGAGATCGAGCATTAAGAGAATCCCGCGGTCGCTCATTTAACCCAATTCATAGTTGATCTTGACAAATGACGAGTCTCATACCAAATCAAACTGGCAAATGTCCATAGCTGCATCCCTTTAGTGCACGTAATGTAATAATCTCTCGCGAAATATTGGGGATGGTCCCTGTTTTGCATAATCAAAGGGTCCAACGATGAACATAAAGAAGTATCACACCATGCATCCTATGTAAGCTTTCTTAGTCCGTCTAGATTGTTGGGTCTTTGGCACAACACGATCAAATACGGTGAGTTTCATCTGATGCCCAATTTGATTTTTATGGTCTGTCTATGTTAGGAATTTAGGATAATGCAATAATCTCTCGTGACTAGTTTAGGATGGTCGGAACTAGATGATACGCTAATTGGGCGGCTTGGCAAGCTCCTTTTTGTTCCTTTTTGGCAAGCTTGATACAAAATCGTTCCATTTACGAATCTATATCCAGGGGTTCAGCCTTCTTGATTTGAACACGCGAACGAATTAGGTTAGGAAACGAGATGAAAATGCAAAGAAGAAAGAAAAAAAAAAACACAAAATCGTGCTAAGGGGGGCGAAATATAAAAAAAAATATTTACATGAAACTTCATCTAGTACGCCGTAAAATTACTGCAAGTTTATATAAATATAGTGGACTCGCTCGCGTCGGGCTTGCTATACACTAGCCCTTCGTCATGAGCCACTACCAATCGATTAAGATTACAAACCAACCCTCCGAAATTTCACCAAAAAATAGCACAAAAAAAGGAAAAAAGCCATAAAAAAATCCCCACTATGCCATTGTGATATATTATTTTTAAAAAAATTTGTGACATAAAAAATCCCAAACTTATACTTATGTGGCATATTTCCCTTTGAGCGGTTATTAACAGAATATATATTTATCTTTTTGTAATTTGGAAGCCGGAACCGCACATTTACACACTTTGAAGATACATGAAAAGAACTGGTCATGGTTTAGTTTCTGTGTTTTCTACAAACCTACAGAAATTTTTATATTGCACATCTTTCAATTTATGTGCTGAAGTGGTATCGTTTCCTCAAAAAAGGGCAAAGAGTGGACATTGTCTCAAATAATTCTCTAGAAATGACCAACTTAGACCTAAAGCAGGATCGTTTTTGCAAAAGATGGCCAGAGTGGATCTTATCTAAAATAAAGCTTGAAATGACCAACTTAATTTCAAACAAGTGTCCGAGCTCATCGATTGGTCAAATCTTCGCAAGTTGGGTTGCATGTGGATGCACGTGCGACTCGCTAGCTTATTTAGTTGGTAAGGCGGCAACATCAGGGCCAATTTTCAGTCATTCTTTCACACAAAGATGCACCCTATCAAGTCAATCGATTAATTGAATTTTCTCATATTTCTTCTCTTCTTGTGAATATTGGCAGCTAGGGCAAAAGTAAAGTTATGTGGACTAGTTCAGTACCTAAAACTTTTCGGGTTGCCATTAGGTACACCATTGCATCCTCCGTTAGCATGGGAAAAGTGCCAAAAAAGTCCTAAACCTTTTGCATTAGTGCCAATTTAGTCCTAAACCTTTTTTTGGTGCTAATTCAGTCCTAAACCTTTTTCATTTGTGCCAATTTAGTTCTAAACCTTTTTTTGTGCCAATTTAGTCCTAAACCTTTTAAATTGATGCCAATTCAGTCCTAAACCTTTTAAATTGTTGCCAATTCAGTCCTAAACCTTTTATTTTTGTGCCAATTTAGTCATTCCGATTAATTTTGACCAGAATTTGCTGACGTGGACGCTCGTCGGCCGGCGGCCGATCACTGGCGCTGACGTGGCGCTGACATGGACAAATTAAATAATATTTTAATAAAATTTGAATTTTTCTGTTTTTTTTTTCCTTTTTCTTTTTTTTCCACTTTTTTTCTTTGTTTTTTTTTTCTTTCTCTTCCTCTGGCCGGTCGTAGGTCCGGCGACCGGCCAAAGGTCAGTGGCCGGCGAGGACGACCCTCGCCCGACCATGGCAAGGCTCGCCCTCGCCGCGATCCGGCGACAAATGGATCTCTGGTTCCTCATCCTCGTCGCCCTCTCCGTCGCCGCCCTCCTCCGAGCCACCGCTGACCTCCTCTCCTCCCCCGCCGGGAGGAGGAAGAGCCTCCCGCCGGGCCCCCTCGCCTTCCCGGTCATCGGCAACTTCCTATGTCTCCGCAAGTCCTTTTCGGCGATCGAGCCCATCCTCCGTTCCCTCCACGCCCGCCACGGCCCCATGGTCACCCTCCACATTGGCTCCCACCCCGCCGTCTTTGTCTCCTCCCCGGCTCTCGCTCATCGAGCCCTCGTCCACTTTGACGCCGTCTTAGCCGACTGCCCGCCGTCCCTCGCCACCATGCGCGTCCTCTCCGCCAACCAGCACAGCAGCAACTCCTCCTCCTACGGCCCCATCTAGCGCCTTCTCTGCCGGAACCTCCTGGCGGAGATCCTCCATCCATCCCGCGTCCAGTCCTACTCCCGCACCCGCGCGTGGGTCCTCGATATCCTCGTGGGGAGCTCAAGTCCCAGCCTGGCAGCTTCGTCCGGGTCGTCGACCACTTCTGATACGCCATGTTCTGCTTGCTAGTCCTCATGTGCTTCGGAGACAGGCTCAAAGAAAAGCAGATTAAGCAGATCGAGGAGGTTCAGTCACAGTTGCTTCTGGGTCTGCGGCGGTTCAACATGCTCAACATCTGGCCGCGAGTGAGCAAGCTCCTGCCCCGGAAGCGGTGGAAGGAGTTCTACGAGCTCATCGAGAATTGGAATCGCGTCCTCATCCCACTCATTAGAGCTCGATCCAAGGCCAAGCGAGAGCAACTGAACAGAGCCGGGGAGGACCTTCCTCCAGGTTGAGCACCTTCACGACGCCGTCCTCTTTCTCCTTCAGATCATCGTCATCCGACGAAGGAAGATGCTCCGACTCCCCACTCCATGAACACACGCTCCCCCGCACTCTCCCTCTCCTCACGCTCTAGCGATCCCTCTCCGTCTCTCTCTCTCTGTATATATGCACACACGCATACAGAGCGATACCAGATGAACAGCTCCTCGTCACCGCGCTCCGTCATCTCCCGCTCCTCCTGCCAAATTGGCCGCGGCCGCTCTGGCCTCCCTGCAGCTCGCCGGCTGCGGGGCCCTCGACCGCTTCTCCCGCGACCCGCTCTGGGGAGGAGCGCCTCCGCCGCGGCGGCGCGGCGTCAGCGGGGGGTTCGGCCGCCAGGGGAAGGCCGGGGCCCACGGGGGAGCCTGCGGAGCCCTCGCGATGTTGGGCGATCCCACCTTGCTGAAGATGAAGCTCAACGAGTACATGGTCGATGGACCGGCGGTGGGGGACGGCAAAGGGGAGGAGCGGCGGCGTAGCGCTAGAGAGGGGAGAGAGAAGGGAAGAGAGACTGAGAGAGGGAGATGGGTCGGCCCAGAGTGTCAATGGGCCGACCCTAAAATACCCCAACCCAATGAAACCCCAAATTTTATGGCCATATTTGAATAAAATTAAGGCCCGACCCCAAAATACCCTAAATTTTAGGGTCGGGCCGGGCCGGCGCGGGTTTGATTGACACCCCTAGTATTGGGCGGCAATTTTAATCGGGTTTTATTTATTAAAAATCATTCAAAATTGAAATTTTCACTCGAGTGCGCGGGGAACTGGACCTCTGTGGGCCTTTGCGACTGGTGTAGCCCAACGAATCTTCCAATGGGCCTGTCAATCTATAGGCCTAACTGTATGAGACGAAAGTCTATTGTTTAAGATAAAATACCTAGAGAAAATAGAAAAAGAAAAAAAAAGAAACCTTTTGCATTTGATTGATGAAAAGCAAACCGACGCGTAGTACATTTAACTTTCATTCGTGTTTGATGTAGGTGGGGATGCTAATAGGACTAGGCCATGTACCTGGCAAAATCTCTAAGGTATTTGCCATTTCTTGAGAGCATTCTGCTCTAAATATGTGTTTATCAAAAGTGTACTAGTTCGGAATTTTTTATGGTAAAAAATTAACTTTGAATAAATTTATCATATGTGTTTCAATTTGGGATTTTTAGTGATATCAACCCTTTTGCTTTTGTGGTGCTTTTCAAATCTTGTGTGTGTGTTGAAGAACTGCTTTGTACTGTGTAAATGAGAAAATCCTACACGGGCTTCAGCCATACCTCAAGCCCACAAAAAAAGACCGGGCTTGAGTGGGCCCAAATCAGCCCACATAGGTAGGCTCCTGCTCGAGAACGAAATCACTTGTCTATACCTGCCCTGATCACGCGCTTCATGCCTAATCGACTCGGGCAAGCTGTCAAGCCCGTGTTTAGATCTCGTTCGAATAAGAAATGAGATAAAGCATTAAGAGAGTCTCACGGTCATTCATTTAACCCAATTTATAGTTGAACTTGAAAAGTAAGCCTAGATATAAGCGAGATAATCAGAGAAATCGAAAGTTCCAGCGGCTCGTTTAAAGATAACGACATCATTTTGCAAGCATCACCAACACACGCTCTTTTGACGCGGATGTGCGTATTCCAAATAAATTGGTCTCTAATTCATGGAATGTCATGACTCACGATGCGAGTTTCTTTTTCCATCGACATGGCAATAGGATTATACGAATTAGAAAATTTTCTCTTGCCTTTCTCTCGTGTTTTTGCGAGGACTCGATGACACCAACCCTCAAGTCCCATTTGAATCTTCCCTCTTTAACCACGGAGACTATTGGGCCTGTGGCCAGCAGGTCTGCCTTTCTTGAATTTCACGCCATGTTTAGATGGGGGCCATTTTCACTATCGAGGGCTGGACTTTTTACCCAAAAAAAAAGAGAGAAAAAAAAAGAGAAAGTGCGCTGCTAAACTTGTAAAAAAAATAATCAATTCAGGTTTCAATAAGTCGCGATTAGCTTGACTCACTTAGACCCGTCTTATTGCATCTCGTCTTTTTCTCTCCCTTTCCTTTTCCTTCTTCTGTGTTCTTCGAGATGGGTAATAATATGATCGCGCACCAGCTTCCCGGGCCTAGTTCATGCTCGACGCACGACTAGCTCTGCTCTTTGTGTAGTCGCCATCGCCTCCGATCCATCTCCGGCAACAACTCCCCGAGATATTCAACCCATGGGGACTCCGGAATCGTGGTCAACGCGCCGGACCTGTCGTACCTAACGCAAAGCCCGTCGTCCTCGCCAATGACGCACAAGTACATACCGCTGACGCCAAACGCCGGGGTAGAGCTCGTCTTCGGCTTGAAGACCGAACGCAGCAGCTTCTGGATCGACCGCGAGATTCGGGGAGTGCTTCTTCGCCGTTGTCGAGATTGCCGGTCGTGGCCGCGGAGGAAGAGGGGGAAGGCGCGGCGGTCGGGGAGGTGGAGATGGCGGGGTCAAGCTTGAAGGACTTGAGTTCGAGGCATGGACAGAATTTGTCAGAACACACGCAAAGGTTTTATAGAGAGAGAAGTATTTTTCCCTGACATGTGGGCCCCGATATTTTCTCCACGTGACACGTACTCCTCGTCTCCCCTCAAGTGGCGAGCGCTCTCGTTTTGTCCCCATCCATGCATCGTGCATGGGCACCAGCTTCTATATTTAACGAGACGGGCCTCTGGTATTCTCCTCCCTCGCTCCATCTCTTCTTCGCTCTCGCACTCCGCCAATACAGGCAGCGCAAATCGTCTTCTCAGTCACCATTGCAAAGATATCTTGGGACTCTTGTAGCGTGCGTGCGTTCGTCTCGCCCTCTTTATAGTCAATACTGGTGTGAAAATAACACCGCCACCCGCTTGACTCTCTTCCCAGCTTCTGATACCTTTTTCCCCTTGAGCCATGTTACTTATTTCGGGTTCATTTGATCTTGGTGACAGGAAGATGGGTCCGGGCAGAACCGATTCTGAGATCGCGCCTGCTCCGCCCGGGCGAGTTGGTGGCTCCGACGGCTTGAACGGTGATGGCCGTTGGAAGATGCGTCGGGGCGAAACTGATCTCCAGGTTTCGCTTGATCTGCCTCAGCCAGATGGCGGCTCCAACGGCTTGGACGATCACGGCTGTCTCGAACGAACTTGTAAGCAAGAAACTAGCACTTGCAATCTCTTTTATTTATTATCAAACTCCCTTCTATTTAAATTTTTTTTTTGGGTCCATAAACTCTCCTCTCTTTCCCCTGGCGCAAAATAAAGCATCGATCGTGTTAACTATTCGGTTCAGGTCGGGTATCTTTTTTTTGACTCCCCCCTTCTCTCTCTCTCCATGCCCACTCTGTTGGAATGAACAAGAGGAGAAAATGACCTCCTTCCTCTTCTTCATCTCGTGTTTTTCTCCTCAAATAAGTCCAAGTGTCTCTCAGAAAGGTTTAGCTGGATGGGGACTCAATTATTTTCATGCACTCGGTCCAACAGAAAAAAAAAGAAGAGAGAGAACAGAATAAGCAATAGGCACTAGGCGGAGTTGGGTTCGATCCCTCGAGAAAGCCTCCCAAAACAAAAACTGGTTGCTCACTAGCTTAAAAGAAACATTAATCAATTTCGTGTGTACTTGAGAACAGGAGGTACGTTCTTTCCTGCGATATTTTACTGATTCCAGAGTTGGTGGGTTCTTTGTTCTGGGTTCAAACCAAGGGGCTTCGTGGATGGCCACTGCTCGCACGATCACGCATGTGATCGGGCTGGAAGTTCTGTTTCTGCCATGGGCGTTGGCGCAGCTCGGGTGGAGCCTTGGCCCGACGGTGATGTTCTTGTTCTCCTTCGTTGCGTGCTACACCTCTAGCCTCTGGGCCCATTGTCACCACTCCAGTCTTGGTAATAAATAAGACATTATTTTTTTTATAAAAAAAAAACTGGTGTCCCACCAAATCTTTTCGCACAAAGGTGCTCCCTTTCATTTAATTCATTGAATTCTCTCTTTTGTCTTCTTTTGTTTTGAATGTTTGCAGGTGGGACAAAAGCGAAGTTACATGCACTAGTTCTGTCCCTGAACCTTTTTGGGGTTGCCATTGGGTGCGCCATTGCATCCTCCAAAAGCACGATGATGTGAGTGGTGAACTTTAGTTATGCTCGAATCCAAGTTAAATACCAAAGAAAAATGAAAAGAAAATCTGGATTCCTAAGTTGTCAATTGGATGCGGGGGATTTTTCCTTAATTTTGATTTTGCTAAATGTTTGATTGAACAGGGCAATCGGCGGATCAAATTGTTTTCCTGAGAAGGATGACAATAGTCCATGCCATAAGAGTAACATTATGTACATGATTGCGTTCGCGATCATCGAGATCGTCCTATGCCAAATCCCGAAGTTGGACCAGCAGTGGTGGTTCCTCACCATGGACGCCGTGACGCCATTTGCTTACTTAACCATTGGACTTGCCTTCAGCATTGCAAAAGTTGCAGGTTGCTATATCACATTTTCATGCCATCAGCTCTTTGTGTATACATATTATGTGATGATTGGATTAAAGCTAGAAGGATTGAGTAGAAGAAAGCCTGAGTGTAGCCCTCATATCTTATCTTTCTCAAATCTCAACCAGAAAATGGCAACTTCAGAGGAAGTCTCACTGGGATAAGCATTGGCGATGTCTCTCAGACCCAGAAGATATGGAGGGTCTTCCAAGCTCTTGGCGACATAGCCTTTGCCTATTCAAACTCTATGGAAATTCCGGTAAAATTACGCAGCGCCCCCCTAACAATTGTATCACAAAAAACACCCCTAGACTTACGGAAAACTACCCTAATCGCTCTACTTATTGGTCGTGGTACTTAACTGATCAGTGTTACACGTGTTAAAAACAGTACCCGAGTATATCCCTACCATCGGATGCCAGGACGACTAAGAAGGCCCCGCTGGTCAGGGTGGCTGTCAAGAGTCTAATCTGCATGCTCTGCGGCTGCGTGGGCTATGCCGCGCTCGGCGATGAGGCGCCCAAGAACCTCCTAGTGGGTTTCGGATTCTTTAACCCTTATTGGCCCATCAAAATCGCGAATGCTGCCGCGACGATTCACCTCATCTGTGCCTACCAGGTCTGCTCCCGACGCCTCTTCGGCTGCATCGAGAAAAGGTTCGAACACAGCCAATTAATCACCAACAAGATCCCAGTCCCGGGTTTTCGAGCCTACAAGCTAAATGTCTTCCAGTTGTTTTGCCCAACCTTGTTTGTGTCTCTAGCCACCGTGATCTCGGTGCTGCTCCCATTCTTCAACAACGTGGTCGGGTTTTTCGGAGCTCTGGGATTCTGGACTTTGGCGGTTTATTTCCCAGTTGAGATGCACATTGCCCAAATGAATATCCCCAATTGGAGCACCAAATGGCTATGCCTCCAGATCCTCAACGTAGCTTGCCTCCTTATCACTATAGCCGCTGCCGCGGGCTCGATTGCTGGGGTTGTGCTCGATCTCAAGCCCTAAAAGCATGTCAGGATTATCTATAGATTTGCCCCGATGTCTATTCGCGTTGCTGATGAGGAGTTGTGTGCCAGGGGAGTAGTTTAATTTTAGGATTTTGTTTCTTATACGTATTGGTATAAGGTGGATGTAACGCAAGGTTGAACTTTGTACTTCGCTTCCTTTTTCAAGATATGAAAACAGTGATTTCACCTCGCCTACCGGAGGAAAAAGGAAAAGGTCAAATCCAAATACAGAAACCGGATCTTTGCTGGTTTTAAGGTGATCTTTGACATGTCATTGAGCGACCGGTCTCGTTCTCTCCAGAAGCATAACTTGGGTGGACTCTAGCTTTACTAATCAAATCCGAATCTCCGTTCTCCAATTAGCCAATAGGAAAAACAGAGAGTAGAATCTCTGAAAAGAAACGCGAGTGAAGTGATCTCTCAAGAACGATGTCATGATGAAACCTTCCATGTTCAAGTGAGAAAATCAGCTTTCCTTAGTCGAAATTCGAAGATATATTTGAACTCGGGAGATAATGTCACCATTATATTTTGTTCTAGATATGTAGGAAAAAGTAATAGGTGTTTTCTCTTTTGTAGTCCTGAGATCTTAGGCGTGGAGAGCCAGCTATTTGGAACTTGTATCAATTAGTATGCATAGTCTCACTTTGCTTCCCTGCTTATTAAAGAACACTATAAAAAAACTGGATTTTTGCCACGAAAATTTTCCAACGAAAAAAATTTCGTTACAAATTTGCGACAAATTTTCCAACGAAAAGTAAAATTCGTTGAAAATTTCCGACGAAAAATTTTTCGTCGCAAAATTCGTTGGAAATTTCCAACGAAAAATTTTTCGTGGGAAAATTCGTTGGAAATTTCCAACGAAAAATTTTTCTTTGGAAAATTCATTGGAAATTTCCAACGAATTTTTTTCGTTGGAAATTTTCAACGAATTTTCCCATGAATTTCAATTTCCGGGCAATTATTTTAGTGTGTAGAATTTTCGTTGGAAAATTCGTTGAAAATTTCCAACGAAATTTCCAACGAATTCAAAAAAACCCGGTATTATTCGGCATTTTTTATATTCGTTGGAAAATTCATTGGAAATTTCCAACGAATTTCATTTTTCTGGGCAATTATTTCAGTATGTACAATTTTTGTTGGAAAAGTTGTTGGAAATTTCCAACAAAATTTCCAACGAATTTCAATTTTTCGGGAAATTATTTTAGTAAGTACAATTTTCGTTGAAAAATTCGTTGGAATTTTCCAACGAATTGTTTTTCATTGGAAATTTTTAACTAATTTTCCAACGAATTTCAAAAAAACCCGGTACTGCTCGGCATTTTTTATATTCGTTGGAAAATTTATTGAAAATTTCCAACGAATTTTTCAACGAATTTTAATTTTTCGGGCAATTATTTCAATGTGCATAGTTTTCGTTGGAAAATTCGTTGGAAATTTCCAACGAATTTTTTTTCGTTGGAAATTTCCAACGAATTTCAATTTTCCGGGCAATTATTTTAGTGTGTACAATTTTCGTTACAAAATTCGTGGGAAATTTCCCATGAATTTTGCAACGAAAATATACTTCTTCCTTATTCAATTTCCCCACACACACACACACACACACTCTCTCTCTCTCTCTCTCTCTCTCTCTCTCTCCTTCGCCTTCACCTTCTCCCTCCGTCTCCCTCTCCGCCTCCCCTTCCGCCTCCTCCCCCGCTGCCCCCCTCCTCCTCCGGCTCCAGCTTCGGCTTCGGCGCCATGGATACCAAGCCTCGTCGTCGGCGAGACGACGACGGACTTGATGGGCGGCGCCATGGACACCAAGCTTGCTCCCCCTGCTGCTGCTGCTTCTTCTTCATCTTCTTGTTCTTAGGCGCAATAGCCTCGCCGGCCATGGCGAGGGCCGAGCTCGCCATGGCCGGCGAGCTTGACTGTCGCCGGCGACGAGCTCAAGCTCGCCTAGATTTGGGCGAGCTCGGCCCTCGCCGGCAACGAGGCTTGCCCTCGCCGGCCATGGCGAGGGCCGAGCTCACCATGGCCGGTGAGCTCGACTGTCGCCGTCGACTAGCTCGAGCTTGCCTAGATCTGGGCGAGCTCGGCCCTCGCCGGCGACGAGGCTTGCCCTCGCCGGCCATGGCGAGGGCCGAGCTCGCCATGGCTGCCCAGATCTGGGCGAGCTCGGCCCTCGCTGGCGACGAGGCTTGCCCTCGCTGGCCATGGCGCCATGGCCGGTGAGGGCTATTTTAATTTTTGACCAAAAAAAAAATTTCGATGGAAAAAAAATTTCCACGATTTTTGGACTAAAAAAAATTGTAGTTTGCAACGAAAAAAATTTTGTCGGAAAAAAAAAATCGTTTCCAACGAATTTAGCCACAAATTTTCCAACAAAAAAGAATTTGTCGCAAATTTTAAACGAAAATTGAAATTTTTCGTTGGAAAATTTTCCGACGACAAATTACCCACGAATTTTTTTTCGTTACCCAACGAATTTCCCAGAATTTTTCGTTGGAAATTTTGTCGGAAAAAATTGGTTTTTTTGTAGTGGAACTACACTTTATTTTATGAGACTAGGTCTTCCCTATTTCCATTAGTTTGACCATGAAACTACACGATCACTTTTTTTTTTCTAATGTTACTAGGAGTTGTCCCGTGAAAGAGAGCCATGTTATGGGGACATGAAAGCAGCTGTGAAGGAGAGATATAGACAGAGAATGTCGCAAAAGGGCGTGCAATCTAGAGAGGGTAAATGAGTACGGAAAGAGCAACTGAATTTGCTTACACTGTCGTAAATTATGAAAGCTATATTGGTAAGACACCATTCTTATTTATGGCATTTTGGAATGTCCAAGCTTCTTAAAGTCAGATTAGTCGTGTCGGTCGCGGCAATCCTCGCATCCCACTGGACTTGATAATTAGTAGTCTAGAAGACCCAAAAACAAAGCTCCATTGAGACTTGAATCCACAGCGATGCTTTCTTGGGCATGATTTGGTGTTGAGACTTAGCAAAGGCCGTCTTTGGTATGTGGGAAGAAAAGGCCGGATAAGATAGAAGTTATCCTAATTGGATTTTTGGAAACCAATTTTAAATGGCATAATTCCATTAAAGTTAAGAAGAAATTCACTTATCTAAACGTAGAGAGTGATGCCGAATTGAATACCAAAACTCAAAAAGGAAATTCACTCCTCTTGGATTTCAGCGTTACCACCATTAAAGTGATGGTAGCATGGCTAGCAACCCTTATAATGCGCAGCTTCCGGACCACCGTACCGCAGGGCGGGAGGGGGGGTGTCATAGCTCAAGTGACCTCTGTTAAGTGGTTTCTCTCTCTCTCTCTCTCTCGCTCTCTCTCTCTCAAAATATTGTGTGGTGGTAAGGCTACCACCAAAGTAGTGTTTGCCATGGAGAGGTGACCATTGTAGTGGTGGCCATCGTCATTAATGGCGAGCACCGCATCACAGAGGTGGTTGCTATAGTAACCATGTTTCGTTTTCGTTTTATGTGATTTATTTAAGGTCTTAGATTTTGTCTGATTTTAGTCAAGGTTTACCGAACACTTTATAAGATTGAATATGATAGTACTTAACATTATATCATGTACTTTTCAAAATAAAGATAAGATACGTCCATAAACAGAAAATTTCTTATCTCATCTTATCATATTCTATCATATCTGACATTATATCCCGGCGATCGAACGCAACCCTACTTGACTAACCACTTGAAATTTAAGAGCAATACTCCTTAATGTTACATGGGCATGCTTAGGACACTTTGCAGCCTAGGGTAACATTAGTGCAAAAGATTTCGGTGTGTCTCCATGACTTTACAACACCATTGAACGTTGAGTTCGTTGGCAGTTGGCATGGATTATGCCCATGAAGTTTTCACTTTTACAATATGTGTCCCTTTTAACTTTCAATTAATTAGGCTATTAGTATACACTGTCAAGTATCGATTGCCACTTTGCAGATCCCATTGAAGTAATGGTGAGTTGGACCGTCCATAGATACAGAACGGAGCACCATATATGGCAAATCAATTCTGGTGAAGAGCGGCAATTAATGTCATGAAAGCCTTTCTAGCTATTTTCAGAATTTGTACGAGGAATTAACATATATAAAAATTACGTTGGCAGATAGGGCTTGTCTGCTGGGAGTAGATGATCTTCCTGTCCGAAAAGTCAACCGAATATCTTGCCTTGTATAATGGATCTGGGGGGGAAAAGAGGGCAAAATTACTCTTTAATGAAAAATTTGCTTTTGAGTATTGTGGGATAAGATAATAATTATGCAAACAACAGAAGGAGCACGGAAGTCAAACAAAAGAAGCAGAATGTAAAGACGATACTTAAAGTCATTTAGAGGGATTGGCCTATGTAAAGCGTAATCAAGCCGAGTTGAGTCTATCTACATGGTTTACTACACCGGAACAAACTCAACCAAACCAGCATATTCGCGGCTTAATGCAATCCACTTGAGCTGAATTGAACTTCCTTGTTCAAGTTTGAGCGAGTTGCAGTAAAATGATTTGTGAGCTCGAGCACAATTCGACTGGAAATATTTCCGCTAGCTTGACAAGGCCCGGGATGAGTTTAACTTTTAGAATTTAGAAACTATAAAATGAAAATCTATTGCAATATTCAAGAAGAGCCTGAAAAGGCACTTAAGCTCCATTAATATGATTTAAGCACGATAGTTGGGTGATTATCTTTGTTGTATAATCGGACGACGCAACGGGAGCAGATTATAAATTTGTAATTAAGCAGGTTATTCAATAGGGAAATAAAATGAGAAACAATAAAAAGACACGAGAAATTTACGTGGTTCGATTTAAATGTCGGAACTTACATCCACGGAGAGAACCGGCAAATAATTCATCACTACTAAATTGGAGAATTACAGAGTTACAATAGCTCACGCTCAAGTATTTCCCAACCCTAATATATTTGCCGTCACTACTAAATTGGAGAATTACAGAGTTACAATAGCTCACGCTCAAGTATTTCCCAACCCTAATATATACCCAAGACCCACAATACGTATTTAATAACTCAACTCGGTAAACTTGACTCCTCACGAATCTCTCCGAGCTCGCGCCTCCGGTCGTCTCTTGAGCAATCTCTTCTCTCGGCTAAACTCCGTCCTCTACGATTCCCCTTTTATAGATGCAAGAACGGAGAAACAAGACAAACGGCACCCATCTTCGGAAGCCACGCGTCTTCGTGCAATTAACGATGGCATGTGCGCATGAACATCATGCACCGCCACGAGGAAAATGAACATAGCTTCTACCCTTCCCTCTTTCTTCATTTAACAACAAAAGGACCAAGAAAGCCCACAAAAGTTGACCAAACATAGAGAGAGAGGCGACAGCGGCGCCGCACTTCTTCTCCTATGGTCATGCATTCACATATGCATTCACATCATGTGAATGCATGACCATAGAGGAAGAAGAAAAGTAGGCGCGAAGGCATGCACATAAATCCATGTGCAGAGATTTGTCCATCTATCCCGACGATTGGCGCTTGCCGTTGTCGTTGAATGCTCCATGGTTGGCGCTGCTGTTCGCATTGGAGCATTTCTCGTTGAATGCTCCACGATTGGCGCTGCTGTTATCGTTGAATGCTCCACGGACGTGCTTCTCCTTTTCAGAGTAGTATTAATAAACGATGAGATGTGCGGATCAAGTATCGTGTACGGGCTCAAATTTCAGACATAATTTAACAATTTTGGATAGACCTGAATTAAGAGCGCTCAAATTTATATGATCAACTTTCGGGCAAGTTAAGTCGATGTTGAAAAATTAGGGGAAACATCGTTCAAATTGAAAACCCGAGGGGGTCGTATGAGAACTGCCCCAAAAAACATGGGGGCCGAGTAGTAAATTTCCCCGCACGTATGCATTTGGAATGAAAAATAAAATAATGAACTTACATATACAATGTGTATTTTGCATGACTTTAGTTCAATAAATTAGTGGAGCAAAGAGAGTACTTCGAACCTACCTTATATGTGAACAGCAAGGAAATAAAGTGAGTTAACTAATTCTGAACATGCACGCTTCATTCTTCTGCAACAAGTCCACGAACACAACACAAAATGAAAGTGAGCACAGAAAGCAATTCAAGGCCGACCCTTGTTGGCCTCTGGCGAGGGAGACCATTGCCAGTTGTCGCCAACCATCGCCAAGGCTCGTCGATGTGATATCATAGTGACTTACAATATGAAGAAAATTATGTGAAAGCTTTATCGAATTATAATGACACGTAGATATCAATCACCATTATTGAAGCTATATACTTTTACAATGGGATTTGTTTGCTTTTGTAGCTCTTTTGGATACTCTGCTACCGAAGGAATACCGAATCCTATCTGTTTGGACGATAGGGCATCAGGCATATTCTCATTTGACGAGGCGAAGACATCTTGATGTTCAGTGAGGAATCCAATCATGTTCCTTTTAGATGAAGAGCGATTCAAGAGGATTCTTCTCCAACTAATGAAGAGATCTTGGCGGAATTGCTCACTAGTCGAGCGAGCCAATCTCTCTCTTGTTCCCATTTTGCATTTCTAATTTGTTGACATTTGGGAAACTAGAACCAATTACATGATTTCACTTTAAAACAAAATCTTATCACTAGAAATTTTGCACGCATGCACACAAATATATATAAACAAGATTGCAAATCGTGATGAAATGAAATTTCTCTTTTACATCTATCACAACCATAAAGTAATGAATCGGATACCCCCATTGATGAGATAGCCCTAAGCTATCTACAAGATTCCTCTCTCTTCTCTTGGGATATGGAGCCACTTATAAGACAATGTAAAAGGCCTCTTCACCCCTTCTAAGAATCTTGAGTTGGCCCACTGCTCTTAAGAATCAAATAGACTAGCGGACTGAATTGTAAAAGGCAAATATGAGGCCCTTTCCACAATATTGGGTTTCTAACCCCCTCCTCCTCTTTAGGAGCTCATGCGTTTTGATGCTCCTTACTCTTGTATTTGGTCTCGATTTTAACGACGCGAAGTCTCTTTTCTCACAAAGAAAAGAAGAAAAAACTTCTCAAATTCAAATTGGAAAGCACGATTTTTAACACCGGTTCCCAGCAAAAAGTCACTGAACGATTACTGAATCTTGCACGGGGGAGTCCAAAAAAGTCAACCGTGGGCTTGGAGGTGGAGGTGGAGGTGGAGGTGGAGGTGGGGTGGACTAATTAGAGAGGACAGTAGATGCCCGGGTGGTTTCACCCATTTTGGGCCGTTCTAGCTTTGACTTGAAATGCAGAAGAAAAACTCGTCTCGGACCTTGATTGACACACACAAACTATGCTGTTACGACCCAAACTAGCTTTCGCTTCCTCCGCTCTCCACCTCCTGGTCGTCCTCCTTTTTTGTTTGAGGATGTTGTTGGGGACCTCGTAGACTCTGTAATATTCCATACTATAAATTAACATAAAAATTGAGTGTAGATATGATTATTTGAATCGCGTACCTTGCTTGCAGCCAATATTGGTTACATATTTTATGTTCATTAGCAAATTAACCTAAAGTTAATGACAACGCACTCTTTTTGTATTGCGCAACTCTATTCATGTGAATGAAACTCGTCTCTTGTGTTGCTCATGTGCCCATTCTTTCTCCAGCAAACAAATTTCCAACAAATTCAAATGTCTCAATATTCTTATCACGGCAATAAATCATAGTGTAATGTACCATTTAGCCAAAAGCGGTGGTAAGTCTTCTAGCGATTCTGGCATTTAATCATCAACTCTTTTGTGAAACCCTCGGCCTATGGGCCATCGCCCCATTTGCCGAAATGGTAACAGGGGTCTTGGCGAGGACCGACGAATCTCGCTCGGATCTGGGAGAGGGTCGTGGCCCTCTTCCAAATCTAGTGAGGGCCACAAAGCCCTCACCTGTGGTTAGCAACCCTCACTGACTCTTCCCATGACCCCGGCAACCGTTCAGGACATCACTAATGCCCCGCCGGCCATTTTCGATGATGCGGCAACAGCCCACAGGCGAAGATCGGGCCCTCCTCCTATAGATAGTTTTGTTTTTAATTTTTAGCCTGTTTATTTGTTTTTTTTCTTTTTAATATCTTTTTTTGGGGAAAAATTTTGGACTTTTTTTTAGAACTAATTTAATTAAGACTTGGTGTAAAAAATTAAGATTTGGACCAAAACCACGTGCTTTAGTTAATCTTAACACCACATCGGAGGGAGAAGATAAAAAAAATCACATCAATATTTTTTGTTAGCCAAACAAACTAAGTTTACGAAAAGACTTGATCGCACCAATTTGACACGTTTTAATACTGATTGTACTTTTTAATAGTTTAGGACGCAATCGCACTTTCGCACAAATCTAAGACTTTTGTTGCACTTATTCCAAAATAAAGAAATAAACCGCTGCGAGCGGTCCACTCACAGACAAGTGGTTCAACGCCCCTCGCCAAAACAAAGGTAGGTCCCTCAAAGTATAGAATGACCATCCCCTCAGCATCTTAATTCCAGCCTCCATCTGCAAATGGAAGATTTAAGATGATATAAAACTGTTTGGTCACTGTTCTTTTGATCTGGATGTACGATGCAAGGCCTTGTTATCGTTCCAAAAGGTGTTATCATTCGTAAATCAGATCGAAACAAAAAACTACAAAGCAAGATCACATCTTCGTCGTCTATTCAAAAGCTGTGGCCACAGCCGAAATGGCTCAGGGAATAGCGTTTATTGTACAAATCATTGATAAAATGAACCAAAAGAAGGTCAAGCCAAGAAACAAGAGTGTTGGCACCGAATCAGCGAAGTCACACAAGCCAAAGACAAAAGACAAAACTCCAGCCTGTAAGCACTTGTTTCGACACAACATAAGAGCCATGGCTGATATACCAAAATGAATATATCACACGGAGAAGGAATGTAGAAGGCTAATTATCCACAAGAATGGTATGAGGTCGAGTATATTTGAGAGACAAAGTATGACAGAACCTCACAAGACCCATGTCAACAAATAACAAATTTACACCATCGTCTACTGTACCTTCCCCACAGAACCTGCGGCATCAAGACCTCCAGTTCAAGCACTATCGATATGGCAGGTGCAGCTCAGCTTGCAATTTTGAATGCCACAAAATGCTGACGTGCAATTGACAATTTCAACCTCAATAAACTATCTGAGTTCTTCGGCTTCAAACTTTTTCCATGCTTCCTGTAAAAACATAATTTGCAGATTTTGAAAAGGTGGAGAAGCCATGTCAACAAGCTAACACAATAATTTGTAATTGTAGAACATCCCGACACCCCCACTCTTTTCGAAGAAAAGGGTACTTCGAGATACAGGCCTATTCCTTGGTATATCAATTCTAATCGACAGTTCAGATTTTCATCAAAATGGAGAATACGTTATTATTTCAAATTGGGCTTCTATTTTTGGCCAAAAACAAAAATCTAGCC
This sequence comes from Syzygium syzygioides, assembly GCA_031216285.1. Lineage (NCBI taxonomy): Eukaryota > Viridiplantae > Streptophyta > Magnoliopsida > Myrtales > Myrtaceae > Syzygium > Syzygium syzygioides. The sequence goes on from CM062247.1 coordinate 29,120,936, forward strand.
TCCATCCGTCTGTGATTAAAAATTTTGCAGTCAAACTACAGCTTTAACCACATCTAAACTTTGAACCAAACACTTTGCTGCTGTATATGAGTCTTTATGATCATGTAGATTTCTTGGTCGACCTGGTTGGCAGCGTGCAAAATAAGGTTGACCAAGTTTGTTAATTAAAATACGATTGATACAGATCAAATTTAGAAATCCTACATGGAATGGGTTTCCTGCTACAACGCCCTAATTGCACACTTCTAGAAATTAGGCCATACTAACCTGTAGGCGATGGCACTCACCCATCAGTGACCGCGATGATTTGCCTTCAGTTCCTTTCACGAAAGGTCCTAAATTCAAAACTCGTGGGTGCCGGTGATTTAAGTAGAGGATCGTGGCGGTGGGATGCTGTGCGAGCCCCCGAAGGACTAGTCGGGTTTCACCGCTAGTTTGAGCGCAAACTTGCCGGTTGCGCGGACATCTCGATCATCAAAAAAAAAAATCTGTCGGCGATGGCAAACAGTCTGAAGAAGACAGATGGTAGACCAAGAGAGGCTTGAGAGGCAGGTGTCTAGACAGAAATAGCACTGAGCTATGTACGTCGTTTAAAAATCCAACTTATGTAATCAGGTTGACCGAGGTCCGCTGGGCAATCATTCTTCGTTGGGGGCAAGCGTAGTTGAGGTCTAGAGTTATTTCTGTACTTGAATATTAGCATTATTAAAATATCCCTCGTCGCTCATAACGAAGTCATTCCTCCGATTTATTCCATTGTGGTTCCACTTATAATTGAAGTCATTATTCCTTTCTGACTTGGATTAAATGACCATGAGATGCCTCCAAAACTTTCTTTTCGTGGCCACTTAACTCCTATTAACCTAATCACAGGCCATTGAATTTTAGTTCAACTTTCATCCAATGTGACTATAGTTTTAGTTCATCTTTCGGCCAAATTAGATTTGGCATGTTGCCCGTCAAAACAGATGGAATGGTCGGGATTGAAAGTGGAATTAAATTTAAGCTAGCTAAACAAAATGGTCGAAAGTTGAGTGACCCGTTTGAAGGTAAGGACATAATTTCATGACCACGAAATTGTATATTTCCTTTCGACGGTGATCGATTTCCAATAAATTTTCTCTAATTCGGAGAATGTCATTACTCGCTATGTGAGTTACCTTCCCATCGAAATGGCAATAAGAATAAACAAATTGAAGTCCTTTTCCTTATTTAGCAGGGAATCGATGATCTCAACCACTCGAATCCCATTCAATCTCCACTTTTTAGTGTTTACCACGGAGACTATTGGGCATGTGACCAACAGGCCTGGCTTTCGGATGTTTAGATGGATGTCAGGTTCACTATAGTGAGCTTCTTTTCGTTTTCGCAAATTGCTAAGGCCCGACTATAATGTGTCGATCAATTTTGCCTATATCAAAGGGCCGACACATAACTACCAACTTCGATTCGCCTGGGCACTTGGTCATTTCCTAATTTAGCTTTACTAGCTGGATTAGATTTTTCTAGAAAGAGGGAAAGCTTGGATATCCGGGGAATAAGATTATAATAGCCTTAACTAAGTAAAGTACACAACGGGGGACGCTCAATAGATGCTTTGACCGTGAAAGGAATGTACTTTTTTCTGAAAAAAAAAACAGTCAAAACGAGCATCATCCTCAATACACGAGTTCATGTTATTCTTTCTATTCTATGTTTTTTTTTGGAGAGGGGGTGGGTGGAAGTAAAAGAACAAAACCTAAAGATTAGCACTTCCACGTCCCTTCATTCATGTTAGCTACGAAAATACTCTATTGCATCAATCGGATCGGTTAAATGGTCTAGGTTTACAAAAGAATTCTAGAGGCTCGATGCGTACTGTGCAAGAAATAGAATAAAAGGCATACCTAACTGTAAATTCCTAATTTGGAGTGCAATCAAAAATCTGATTCGTCTATCAAGATAGATATATAAAAATTCACAAAATCTCTAGTCATTTCCTACTTTTTCTTTTGTCTTTTTGGAGGGGAGTTGTTGAAATGTACGGGGGTGGGGGGGGGGGGTGTTGTGGGGGAGGAGACAAGGCTTTTTTGGGGGGAGGGGACCATAGTGATTATGAGAACATGCAAAAGCAGTAAAGGAAAGAAAGAGAACGGTGGGGATTGATTCATGGAAGTCGGAATCGATCGCAAAGCTACCCCATCTCCCAAGTGAACGCTTGTCCCCATCACGTGCATGGCCAATTAAGTCAGGCAAGACGAGAAACCTCTTTGCATCAGCCGTATAGGACATAAAGAAAGACTAGTCCTTACACAGTCGTCGCAATACACGTACTGGCATGGCAATTTTGACTTCGATTGTTTCGTAACTAGCCGGATGAAGCCACAGATCAAATAGCAAAGATTTATGAAGGACACGATTCTAGCTAGACTTGCCGAAACAACTGAATTGCGCCGCTTTAAGAGATTTTAGAACTCGATGATGAAGTGCTAAGTGTCCCGCGTGAATGCTGAGATATTCGTCGCATGGAAGAACACTGTGTTGATCGCCAGGGTTCCAACCAAACTTTATCAATGGGTGGGGCCAACCTGCGACAGCGGACCTAGGAATCCCTGCCCAAGCTGTCTCTTAACGCTAAACGTTCTTTTACCACCTTGCGCTCTCGCCTTTTGGTATTCCCCATCAATGGCGTGTAACCCTCTTGGTGCACCACCATCTTTTCATTCTAAATTATAACAAGAGGGAAGCTTCCTCCGAACGCTTACTCTTTTCAGTTTTGAATATTCCGAAAACATCGTCTCTGTTGGCTAGCCGTTGCTTTCGTTTGCGTTTACTTGTAGAAATTCTTCGAGAAAAACCAATAAGTAGATAGTTCAGAAGAAGGAAGGGTCAAGTGCTCACTTGATGGTGTGGATTCTATGTGAATGTATTCGAGAATGATATTATATAGGTAATTAAAAATAAGTGGGGCTTTCTTCGTGATTAAGAATATTATGCTGCACATATATTACATGGCCTTTTCTCTTTAACTTAACGATCTGTGCTTGATCGGATAAGTAACTTCCAAATTTTATGCAACCGATTATAATAATATAATATCTGTTTCGCTCGAATTGGATTTGGCAACAAAATATCTTTTACTGAAAGTTATTTATCGGTTTTCATAAGAGGAGAGGACGGGAAATATCACGGGTAAACAAGAAAATCGATGATTTTACTTCGATCATAGCTGTATGTACACAAACTGTGCCGGAATTTAATCGACGATAAAATTTGGAAGTGCAACAACTTTAACGGAATGAAACGTACACAAAATATGCTAGAATTTAATCGATGACAATGCTTGAGAACGCAAAGATGCGACGTCAAAATTGAATCGACGACGCATCAGCCGGAAAAAAGATACATATTGGAATTTAATTGACGACGCGGATCTAGAAACTACAGCTAAAAAACACGCTGAAATTGAATCGACGACGCGAATACTTTTTTTTTTCTAACCTCATATTCTAAGGTTAGAGAATACTTTGTTTAATTAAATCTTTTTCAGACAAAATACATATTTGCTGCAATACCTTCGAATTGGCTTAGATCCATACGTATCCAAGATTATTGGTGGACCAATACAGACACTTGATTATGCTTGGAGCTCTCGAATTATTTTAATCATCTATATGTTAGCATCTTCTAATATTCTCACGCTAGAGGCGGGTGGAAAAAGCTTGAACTTACTTCTTTTGATTTAAGTATTGGTTTTGTCGGAGAATTTTGTAAGGCATAGGCAATGGAATCGAAAGTGCCCTCTCCCGGCTCTTCAAGGTCGAGAATGAACTTGCGTATGATTCCGTTGGCCCAATAGCTTATACTTCACTAAATCTATCGTCTCTCGAAACGCCCTTCATTTCACAATTTGCCGGTACACAATAAGAAAACTACACAAGGAGGATAAAGTAATGTATTTGATGTCCTCTCTTGTCATGAAGAAAGCGAGCCGAATAAATACTTCACGGTGAAACAACAACGTAGTATGTTTGGGTGTTAGTATAGTCGCGCAAAGTAAATCCACATTAGTTAACCAATTCGCACTCACTTAGCTAGTCAGCTAGACATGTCCGTATAAACTCCAAAGTAGTTTCTAAACAAAAGCAGTCAAACCTAAACCGGGCATCGGTGCATTTGACCCAAAAAGAAAGCCGCATGCGTGCACTTGACAGAGAAAGCACTTTGCAAGAGGCAAGACAAGGTGAAAAGAGAAAGAGAAGCGGAGCCCCCTTCCGCCCACCTACCCCGTTCCTCCACCGTGACAAAGAAAGCACTTTGCAAGAGGCGAGGCAAGGCAAGGTGAAAAGAGAAAGAGAGGCGGAGCCCCCCACCTACCGAGCCACCCGTCTCTTGGCCGTCTTGCACCAGCTAGCAAGCTCGTCTATAAATAAGATGTCCGTTCTGATCTCCATAACAACGCAACTTTAGAAACCCCGTCCGTCTTGGTTAGCGTAAGTGGGTCTGCGTGCCTCTCTCTTATGGTCAGTGCCGGCGTCGCGATAACTGCACAATAGACAGAACTGTCCCAAGGGACATCTCACCCAACTGTCTCTCTCTTCACAGCTTCTTGACTCCCTTTCTCCGGAGCTACTTACTAATATGGGTTTGGGTTCATTTGATCTTGGTGATACGGAGATGACTATTTCCGAGGTTCCGCCTGATCTGCCTCGGCAAAGTGGTGGCTCCAACGGCTTTGACGACGATGGCCATCACAGGCGAACTGTTAAGCAAGGCACAAGCACTTGAAGTCTTCATCTTTATGATCAAACTCTGCTCTGTAAGAATTGGCGATTTCGCGCAACAAAGCCTCGTTCAAAAAGCTTTACCCAATTCCTTCTTCTTCTTTTTTGGGTCCTTTTCCCCTTCAATTTTTTGACCACCGAGAGAAACGAGAGAGTCAGGATTTACCGAATAAACGTATTTCTTCTTGTATGGTGGCAGAGACTATGAAGGTGGAAGACACTTTTGAACACCCGCCTTACTTGCGAAGTTGTTACACATTCTATTCATCTTGTGTTTCTCTCCTCGAATAAATCCAAATGTCTCGCAGAACGAGTAGAGTCCAAAAATGTTGAACTGGATTAGGTTTGTCCAAAAAAAGCCCGGCCCGACACGAAAGTTTCGGGCCTTTTCGGGTCAGGCCTCATTCTGATCTAGGCAATATTAACCCGAATCAAAACCAAAACACATAAGTTATTAGCCTCGAATATTAAGGACAACTGCTCTGTATGCTTAAAAATGGCTCATCTCTGTATCAATTTTCCTTGTTTTGAAGTGGTCAGCTGTTCTTTTTATTTCAGATAAAATTGACGTAAGGACCACTCCAGGTAATCGGAAAGCAGAGGTTGGATTTTATGCCTGATTTGCACGTCCTTTTGTGTTTTTTTTGCTTCAAGTTCAGGCATCCGATTCTTGTTGTGCTCTGAAAAAGTGAGAGTAGATGCTTGTGAAATATTGTGTTTCAGATTGCTTTAGGTTGTGATTTGAAGCTAATTGAATTCTGCGTTTTGCCTTCTTCTGTTTAACAAAGCTGAAGCAAATGAAATTGAGCGGTGTCTGTTTTGGTAGAAAATATTGAATAAAGCACACCACCCCACAAAAACCAAAGGGACAAAAAACCCGAGCCGTGTTCCGGATCGGGTTATGTGCAGTGCGGGTCTCGGGTTGAGACATAGAGATTGAGCTTCGCTAATATTTTGAGGGGGCGACCTGACCCTAACCATTGACACGCCTATGTGACTCAGTGATGGGCAGAGTTGCGCTCGATCCCTCGAGAAAGCTCCCAAAAGAATCATTAGTTAATTTCCTGTGTACTTTATCAGAGAGGTAACTTTTTCTGCAACGTTTACAGATTTCAGAGTTGGGTTTTGTTGTCCTTGGCTCGAAGTAGGGACCGCGTGGACGACCTGTGTTCACGTAATCGCAGCTGCGATTGGGTCTGGAGTTCTGTCTCTGGCATGGGCCACAGCGCAGCTCGGGTGGATCGCCGGGCCAGCGGTGATCCTCTTGTTCTCCTGCGTCACTTGCAGCTCCTCCGCCTTCTTGGCCATTTGTTACCGCTGCGGCAATTCAGTCATTGGCGAGCGAAACTATTCTTATGTGGACGCCCGTCCACTCCATTCTTGGTAATATTTCATAAAAAAAAAAAAAAGAAAGAAGTCGCCAGATCTTCTCACACAAGGATGCTTTCTTTGATTTCATTCGGTCAATTGAATTTTCTCATTATTCTTCTCTTCTTTTGAATATTGGCAGGTCGTTCAAAAGCGAAATTACGTGGACTAGTACAGTACCCCAACCTTCTTGGGGCTGCCATTGCGGTCACTATTGCATCCTCCATAAGCATGATGTGAATGGTGAATTTTTTTATGCACGCACGAAGTTACCAAAGAAAATGAAAAGAAAAATCGGATTGCTAAAGTTGTTAATTAGGTCGTTATTACTCGTGCTAATTTTGCTTCAATTAAATGTTTAATCCAACAGGGTAATCAGCATATCAAGCGGCTTTCACAAGAAGGGTGACAATATTCCCTGCCACATGAGCAGTAATCCATACATGATCAGCTTCGGGGCCATCGAGATCGTTCTTTTGCAAATCCCGGACCTTGACCAACAGTGGTGGCTCCCCATCGTGGCCACCGTCATGCCGGTTACTTAGTCGACCATCGGACTATCCCTCGGCATTGCAAAAGTCGCAGGTTGCTAGCACGTTTTCATGCTATCAATTCTTTTGTGTATGAACATGTTATGTGATCACTGAAGTGAACTAGAAAGATTGAGAAGAAAGCCTGACCCTAGCCCTCATATCTTGCCTTTCTCAAATATGTACCAGAAAATGGCAAATTCAGGGGAAGTCTCACCCGGATAAGCATTGGCGATGTCACTCAGACCCAGAAGATATGGAGGAGCTTCCAGGCTCTTGGCATCATAGCCTTTGCCTATTCATTCGCCATCATGCATTTCGAAATTTAGGTATAATTATGCGACACTCCCTCAACAACAGTTGTATTACAAAAACACCATTAAAATTTTCGATAAACTACATTGACTGCTCTAATTATTGGTTGTGGTAATTATCTGATCAATGTGATATGTGTTGAAAATAGGACACCGTTAGATCCCCGCCATCAGAGGCCAAGATGATGAGGAAGGCCGTGTCGGTCAGCGTGGCGGTCATGACTCTATTCTACATCCTCTGCGGCTGCATGGGCTATGCCGCGTTCGGGGACATGGCACCTGGGCACCTTCTCAGGAGGTCGGGGTCCGTCGGACCTTATTGGCTCAGCGTTGTAGCAAATGTTGCCATCGTGATCCACCTCGGTGGTGCCTACCAAGTATATTCCCAACCTGTCTTCGCCTTTATTGAGAAACATGCAAGGAGAAGGTTCGCAGCCAGCCAATTCATCACCAAGGAGATTGAGATCCCGGTCCCGGGTTTCCACCCTTCAAGTTATATGTCTTCAGTCTGATTGGGCTAACCTTTTTCGTTATGGTAACCATCGTGATCTCAATGTTGCTTCTGTTCTTTAACGACGTCATCGGATTGGTCGGCGCTCTGGGGTTCTGGCCTTTGACGGTTTATTTCCCGGTCAAGATGTACATCGCCCAAAAGGAGATACCCAAGCGGAGCGCCAAATGGCTATGCCTCCAAATCCTCAATGTAGTTTGTCTTATCATCAGTATCGCCGCCGCTGAGGGCTCCATCGCCGGGGTTGTGCTCCATCTCGAGTCCTACAAGCCTTTCTCATCGGGAAAGAATTCCATATGGTTAAATCTACCTGAGACAAGTGAATGATTCGCCCCAACGTCACTAGTCCTTGCAACGTCACCAATGTTTCACGTATATTTTTTATGTTCATAGGATGCTCAATAATGGAAAATTGAGTATTGGTATACGTGGGCAGTGTTTCCAAACAATAGCTAGCTGATTATGTTACTGTGGATAGCTTGTAAAAATAAGACTATGATCCGTTTAGTAACCCATATCTAATGGGTCGAGTATTTAAATGGGTCAGTAAAACGTGTTTGATATATGTAGGGATGCATCTGGCAAAATCTCAGGTATTTGTCATCGTTTGTTTGTGTTGATTTTTTTTTTGGTGGAGCTTTTTCCAAATCTTGTGCAAATCCCACATGGGCTTCAGTCATACCTCAAGCCCACCAAAATGTCCCGACTTCCAATACAAGTCATACAACCCTAATCCTAAAACTACACAGGGACCAGAGAAGGAAGGGTTCCTGTGAAATTTGATCAATGAGTTGGACCAAGCCAGATACTGGACTTACCAATCCTTACCCAAACCGGCCATGACGTGAAAAATATCAAAATTTATTTCACAAAAAAAAACCGGACTTGAGTGGGCCCAAATGAGAGCCTATATAGGTGGGCTTTTGCTCGAGAACGAAATTACTTGTCCATGCCTGCCCTAATACGTGCTTCAAGCCTTTTTGTTCTGGACAAGCCGTCAAGCTCACGATTAGATCTAGTTTGAATAAGAAATGACATCAAACCTTAAGGCTGCGTTTGATTGTCCGGATTTTTAAACAAAATAGGACTGGATAGGATAGGATAATAAATCTTGGAATTTCTTCATATCCTATCTACTGTTTGGTGGACTATGAATTTAAAGTCGGATAGGATAATTTTTTTTTTCTATTCATGGGTCCAGAAGAGTCAGTGAAGGAAAAAAAGCTGAGAAATTTTTTTGGTGAAAGCGCATAAGGTGTGGGAATGAAGATGACAGCGAGTGGAGCGTAGGCTTTTTGGAAAAATAGGCTTTAGAAATCCTATCTAGGTCTATTCCATCCCCCCTTGGATTTTTTTATCCAGGCTATATCCGCTCTATATCTGACCTTATTCTATCCTGGATCACCACCAAACACAGGATAGGATAAAACATATCTTATCCTGGCTTTTATCCGGTCGACCATATGCAGCCTAAGAGAATCCTAAAGTCACTTGTTTTACCCAAACTTGACGAGGCACGTATTTGCATCCCTTTAGTGCACGTCATAATTTCTCGCAAAATTATGAGGATCATCCCTATTTTGTATAATCAACGGGTTCAAATATGAACATAAAGGAGTATCATGTCGATGCTCGTATGTGAGCTTTCTTAGTCCATCTAGATTGTTGAAACTTTGGCGCAACGCGATCAAATATGGGGAGTTCCATCCAACGCCTAATTGACTCTATTGTCTCGCTATATTCGAATAACGCAATAATCTCTCATGACTAGTTTAGGAAGGTACACTCATTGGCTAACTTGGTATGTTCCTTTGCTTGATACACAGCCGTCCATTTAAGCATAGGAGGGCTCTCTCTATCTAGGGATTCATCCCGTACAGTGTAAAATTACTTTAAGTGTCTATAAATATAAGGAAAAATGATGCAAATGTTCCATGAAATTTGGTTTAATGTGCAATGTTGTCTATAAACTTTTAATTTGTTTAATGCAATAAAACTTTTGTCCAATGTGTAACGTCATTCCTGAACTTCTATTTTGTTCAATGTAGTCCATGAACTTTTGGTACATATTTAATTTAATCCCTAAATTATTTGAAAATGTTTAATGAAATTTTTTGAATTGGCTTTCAATCTAGTACGCTTGGATGATGGACCAAAAAAAAAAAACTTTACCCTTGAATTATCCATGTAAAATATTCAACTCAAATTAAAGTATTATAATTCAAGTTCATTTAAAACTAATTCAAGTCGAGCTCGAACTTGAAAAATTAACTTCAATCTAAGTATCAAGCCTTGAATATTTTGAATTGAGCCGAGCTCGAGCATCGAAGCTGTGTCAACTCTGTTCAACTCGACTTCACTAACATTTGCTAGAATAAGTTGTGCCGACCCTATGGATTGAATGCTGGGGATACGCATGTTGCCTTATAAGTGTACATTTCCGGCGGATCAATATTGCTTCTATGTTTTGTTAGGGCAGATCAATATTGCTTCCATGCTTGCGAGCTTCTCGAGTCGACTTTTTTCTTACAGCTCGAACTCAACTTAATATGGTATGTGTGCTGCTAAACTTGAAAAGAAAAAAGGATGAGTAACTTGACAGAAAAATTGTCCAAAAAGTTCTTAACCTATCACATATTTGCCAATTCAGTCATAAATATTTCAATTTTTCCAATTGAGTCATAAACATTTACACTTTTTGCTAATTAAATCCATTCAACCAATTTTGGTTGGAAAGTGCCGATGTGGATGTTGGCCTACATAGCTCTAATGTAGACAATTTTTCATAATATTTTAATATTTTTCAAAATTTTACTTTTTTTCTTCTTTTTCCCTCCCTTTCTTTCTCCTCCAGCTAGTCACTGGACCTCGGCAACCGGCCAGAGGGGAGGGCCAGCAAGGTCGGGCAAGTCTCACCATGGTTGGGCAAGGTTGACCGCCCTCGCCAAATCCAGTGAGTTCAAGCCTTACCCATCTATGGCAAGGCCACCTCGCCCAGCAACGGCGAGGCTCAACCTCACCATGGCTAGGCAAAGGCGAGGCTTCACCGAGGTCGACCTCGCCAGCCCTTCCCCTTGGCTAGTTGTTGACGCTCGATGATCAGCTAGAGGAGGAAAAAGGGGAGAAAAAAAAAGAAAAAAAAAGAAAATGATAAAAAAGAAAAAATAAAAGAAAAGAAAATTAATTTTTTTTGAAAAATATTAAAAATTATTAAAAATTATCCATGTCAGCGCCACGTAGGTCGGCTAGCATCCATGTCACTGATTTCCAGCCAAAATTAGCTAGATGAACTCAGTTGCAATAAGTGAAAATGTTTAAGATTCAATTGGTAAAATTGAAAGGATTAAGACTCAACTAGCAAAAGTGCAATAAGTTTAAGACATTTTGGACAATTTTCCCGCAACTTGACTCACTTAGACCCCTGTTTTATTGCGTATTTTCTATTTCTAATTTTTCTTTCCTTTTTCCTTTTTTCTCCTGGATGGCTAATATGATTAGGGGTGTGCAAAAGAACCGAGACCCTCCCAGACCGCCCGGAACCAAATCGAAACCAGTGGTTCCCAAGGGAACCAATTCGATTCCCAGTTCCAATTTTTTGGAACCAGTACTGTTTGGGCCGGTTCCTGATTCCTAGTGTGGAACCACCCGCCCGCCCACCCGAACTGGACCTATAATATAATAATAATATATTTTATTTTTAAATTTTTAATTAAAAAAATCTGACAAAAAAATTTAAAAAAGAAGAAAATTTATTATCATGTCTGAAGCTCTTGTATAGTTGGGATACCTTGGTCAATTTTTCCAATAATTAATGGGTACTCACTTGATTTATGGATGATGTAGTTAATATAATTGATCATAGCGTAGGAATTATATAAAAAGTTATATTCTTTTCCTTTTGTTCTACTGATCTAATGTTAGTCCACATATTTTTTTTTTATTTGTCTAGGAAAACTTATTGAGACCGGTTCTATGGACCCGTCCAAGAACCAGATCGGACCGGCGGTTCAGTTCTCGGGCTGGTCCATGAAACCGACGGGCAGTTCTCAGTTCCAATTTTTGGAACTGGTCCTGTAGCGGGCGGTCCACGGTTCCGGGGTGGGAACTGCCCACCCGGACCATGCACACCCCAAAATATGATCGCACACCAGTTTCCCTGGTCTATGTGACTTTTTTAGGCTACTCCTAATATAAGCCGAAAGGGCTGAATTGTTCTATTTCAAGAAGTTTTAGAACTTGACTTTCTTGTTAACATTTAGGATTGAAGTGTTGGTATCATACATAAATGCTAAGACATTTGGTGGACGTATCCCGCTCTTCTCGCGCATGACAATAGAAGAAATTGTCTCTTCTTAAATAATTTTTACATTTGAGCGTCTCTCCATTTACACTCGAGCAAAGTGATTGGCAAATTTGTATATATATAAGGAATAATTATCAATCCTTTAGCAAATCCAGCTTGACATTCTGTGGGCCAGAAATGCAGATTGGTATCGATTACTTGTAAATCAGTTCGTCCTATCCGCGCTAAAAGGAGAAGCCCATATAGGGTTCAGTCATACCTCAGGCCTACCAAAAATTCTCGACCTCAATTACAACCTTAACCCCCAAACTACGCGTAGACAAGCATAAGAAGGGTTCCAACCACACTTGACCGATGGGTGGACCGAACCAGATACTCGTCCTACAAATTCTTGCCCGGCCCGGCCCATGAATCGAAAAGTATCGAATTTTATTTCACGAAGAAAGATCGGCCTCGAGCGGGCCCAAATGAGCCTATATAGGCGTTCTCCTACCCAAAAAGGAAATTACGTGTCCATGCCCACCCTGATACGTGCTTCAAGCCTTATTTGCTCAAGCAAATTGTCAAGGAGAAAAGTATCATAAAAGTTCTAAATCTATTGCATTTGTATTAATTTTATCATAAATCTTTTGATATAATGCCAATTCAATCCATACAGCTAATTTGGCCGAATATTGCTGACGTGGACATTGTGCGGCTTTCGTGGCACCGCCGACGCTAACATGGATAATTTTTAACAATATTTTAGTATTTTTTCGATTTTTATTTTATTTTTTCTTATTTCTTTCTTTTCTTTTCTTTTCTTTTTTTTTCTTTCTTCCTCCTTTTGCCGGTGACCGACCACTAGCCATGGCCGAGCGGGCTGGCCTCACCTAGACGAGGGTTGTTGTTGACTGACTAGATCCGGCAAGGCCGACTCTCGCCCAGGACAGGGCAGCCGCGTCACCCGTGCCAAGCATTAGGAGTTTCTAAGCATTGCCCAGTAGCAGTTATTATTCGGAAACAAAGGAATATGAACGAGATTGACAGAAGTTGCTTGAAAGAGCATAACCGCTGAACATTATCGAAGGACGATGACCACTTCTTTCCTACATATACCACTAGTGGAGCAATAGGAAGCCGCCCCCCCCCCCTCCCCACAAATCAAACAAAATGTCATCTTTAAGCTTTCATGCACAATACTTTAAATTCCTTCTTTATAGCCTTTAATTGTAGCTGTCATATTCACGTCGTTCGGCATGTTTCTTTATCCTTGTATTGCGTCGTCGATTGAATTCCGACATAATATCTCAGTGTAGTCAGGTCTTATCGCTGATCAAATTGAGGCGAAGTCAATTTACATTTGTATCTACTACTATACATTTTGGGCTTGTCATCGATTAACTTTCGACACGGTGTTCAAATTTGTATTATTTCAGTTCAAGCTAGTTGATTAAGTAACTTGCCTAAATATTTCCTGTCTGGAATCGCTACAAAACTCGGTCCCTTTTCATTAAAAGCCGAAGAACGACTTTCAATAAAAGATATTTCGTTGCGGGATCAAATTCCGGCTAAACAACTTTAGCACACCCTTTTATGGGCAAGCCGAATTGAGTGGCACGTGGAATTTGACTAATGGAGGTGGCGACGTACATTTGCGAAAGGGATAGCACTAGTTCTAATATCATGTTAAGAATAATAAAGTGGAAACAGAGGATTTGGGAATTTTAGTATATTTCGATATATTGAAAAGAATACATGGAGAGCTTATTTATAGGCTTTATTAAATGACTATCTAAGGTAATAAGATAAACATAATATCGGATATAATCAAACCAGGATATGCACTATCAAATGAGATATATGCATAATCCTTAGAGATATGCAAAATCAAGTAAATTTCCTAATATCACTAACATCTCCCCTCAAATGCAAGGTGAGTTGGAACAAATGAACTTGATGAGTATGAAAAATAATCCGAACAAAGTCTCAAAATCTTCGATCAACATGAAGACAACGGAACCAACATTGCACAGTCGGGGATGGAGGATGAGTGGCGCGACTGTGCTTAGGGTGTGTTAATCATCTGATAGCGCCAATTGTAGTGGTGGTGTTGGCTTCTCGAAATGAGAAGTGAAATGTCAAGAATTGGAAGCATCGGAGCCGAATGGCAAAAGTCCTTTGTAGTCGACTTTGCTATTGGGACAATAACTTAACAAAGTGGCTAATGCAGTTGGCGTGACGTGGCTATAGCAAGTGAAATAAACCAAGCTTTGCTGAGTAAAAGTTATTGTGCAAAGACGCATCTTCACAACGTCGAAAAATACCTCAGTGAAGAAGAAAAACTCGACTTGGCAAAGAATCGTTGTAACATGACCACTATGACGTTTACTTAAATGAGAATGAGGCACTTGGGAACACTGTCAAGTGGCAGGATTCATTTATTTTACCAAGAGTACATGCGGTGCAACCTTGTGCACCTAGTGCAATTAGGAACGGCGGCTTTAATATCATGTTAAAAATTTCAATCCCAAAATTTTAATTGATAGATGGAGGGAGACCACATGAATGTAAAGAAATTGTAAGACCCATTGTCAAGCAATGTGAAACAATAATTCTACACATACTTTCATTTCTTTTTTCGGTGGATATACATACCTTCAATTAAAAGTTTCTACATAACAATCAGGTCCTACTCAACAGGCGAACCCCTCAAGACTCCTACTTTGAATCTCAAGGACCATGGATCCCCAACTTGTACTGCAGCCGTACCGCCGCATAGCTAGAGAACACAAGCAAGGCCAACGACAACAGGCACGCAAGAGAGGCGAGAAAAGCCTATACGAACTTGCCTAGTAAAGATTAAGTCTGTGGCCCTGTGGGGATCAGAGCCATGGGGGTGGGGGGACGACGCCGACGAGGGCGCTTCGCCGCCAAGAAGGAGCACAGACACCGAGGCAAGTGGGCATGAGGTTCGGGTTGTGATGCTGCGGAGCTACTTCGACGCAGAGGAGAGACACTTTGAGAGCTAATCGAATCCCAGCTCGTGAAAAAAACGAGTTAATGTGGGGTGGGCTTTGGAAAAATGGGTTAAAATATGGTAAATGTGAAAAAAAAACGAATTACCGTTATGGAACTGGGCCCTTTAAATTGGAGTTACGGTTGAGTTTGGAGCCCATTTTGCTGGCTCAACTTTAGACGGAAAGAAAACCATGTTCATCTGTAGGTAATTTTGACAATCGATTTAGGAAGATGAAAGAGTGCATCATCCACTTGTTGTGTGCTTTTTGAGTGAAAGAGTGGGGAAGATAAGAAGAAGTGTGGTCAGTCTCAAAAACCTCAAATTAGGAACTCGAGTTCAAACGTTTCAATTCAGCTGTGCTATGGGACTATTCGAGTGGTTGGGATTAGGCTGGTTTGACACTCTTTCTTTTGCTAAAATCAAATCCCAAGTTCCTTTTGCGGGCAGCATTATTTCTTGAAACAATAGTAGAGTCGAATTTATACAGATTTTATTAAGTGATTACTGAATTTCAAAACATCTTGCAATCAAACAAACGAACTATCATTCTAATCATTACATGAACTGAACTTTCTTTGGATCGATTGCTGATGTGGTCATTTTTGGCACATATATATGACTATGGTGATTGGTTCCCCTATAGGTTACTTGATTCGCGATCAAGAAACAAGAACTACATCTTCTTTTTGTTGGCCCAGGGATAAAAATTAGAAAAAAAAATATTATGTTAACAATATGAAAGTTAGGAAGATGGAAAAGTGCTCCACTTATCGTGTGCTTTTTGAGTGAAAAAGAGGGGAAGATGACTCTTCCTGGAACTAGCTTGGAATCGACATTAATATGTTTCGACAGCTTCCTAGATTGAACTAGCACGGTGCTCATCCATTAATATGATCGACTCCTCTTCAACAGCAATTTCAATTGTAAAAAAATAATAATAATAAGGGACATGGCCAAGTGGGTTTTCGAAAGCAATCCATCATCATCTGCTTTTACACGTTTACAATTTTGATACCCTCTCTAGTCAACCAAATCTCAGAGACTAAAAATCCATGCAGTTTGAAATTTGCATTTTACATGACTTTTTTGTCTAACCTTATATGCTAAGGTTGGCGAATGCTTTAATTAATTAGATCGTTTTCATACGGTAGGAAGTTAAGATGCTTTAACTCCTTCAAGTTGGTTTAGATCTGTATGTATCCAAGATGCCCAATGAAAGAATTGGTTTGTTTATCGGTGGTCCTATACAGACACCTCGCTATGCTTGAACTTGAGCTCTCGAAGTGTTTAATTATCTATATATTATCAATCCCAAATATATTATCATATAGAATTCCGCCCAATAAGTGGGCTGGTCAAAAAGCTTGAACCTCACTTCTTCTGATTTTATTTTTGGTTTTCTTGGATAATTTCTACAATAAATGCACCGGGATCAAAAGTGCCCGCTCATGGTTCCTCATGTTCAAGTACCTGTATGTCAATATGAACACCCAGATAACAGAGCTGATCTTTTTGGAATATGTAAACCTAAATGAACTTGTGTAAAATTCAAATGGCCCAAAAGCTTATACTTGGCTTGTCGTGCACGAATAAATCTGTTCCCTCTTGAAAGTGAAATCAATTTGCAAATACGGCGATGATCTTTTCAGGAAAAAGCTGGAGTTCTATGATTTCATAAGGTAGCCACTCAACAGGGTTAATAGAAATGCAAATACCCAACCACACCCAACAACCCCCAGCCCACACCAACCCCCCCCCCCCCCCAAAAAAAAAAAAAAAGGATGAGACAAATTGGAAAAGCAGAAGCAGATGCTTCCAGTTGGCCATCTCTCATAAACTTAAAATTGTGGTCACAAAACCACCGTTAGATAACAGAGTTATGCTAGCACAATCCTATATATATAGATTGTTGAATTTTTGGGAGAGCACAGTTAAATATGATGAGTTCCATGTGATGCCTATGATCTCGTCAGTAGTTGGGGACATGCAATGATCTCTCACAACAAGTCTTAGAAGGGAACACTAATTGGCTAACTTGATACAAAACCGTCGATTTACGCATATAAGATTCTCTTTATCCAGAAATTTTGCTTTCTTGATAGAAAACATAACAATTAGATTGGGAAATGAGATGAAAAATGTTAAAATATATTTCGAATTTGAATTTGTAACAAAAATTTATATATTCCGAATTAAATACCTTTTGAACGTCCGAAATCGAGTACAGCAAAACACGATTCTTTGATAAGTTGAAGTCTGCAAAGAAAGAATGAAAATGTAGGCACGAATTGGTTTCTATGTTGAAGTGACAGTTGGAGTCCGATTGTGTCAGAAAAGGTATGTTCACTGTGGCGCGGTTTGCTACTTTGTTGCCAAGTAAAAGAAAAGTGAATTAAAAAAGGAAAAAAATGCCGCCAAAAACTTTAAAATGCCACCGAAAACCTTAAACTATGTTATTTATGATATATTTATCTTAAAAATTTTTTATGACAAGAAAAATCCTAAATTATGTCACTTGTGACATATTTACCTGGCAATACTTTGACTCATAAGCATTTTCGTCTTTTTTGTTTTTCTTTTTTTTTCCTTTCTCCTCTAGCTGAGGGAAGCCGGCGAGGGCAATCCTTGCCGATGGTGAGTTGGGCGAGGGCTACCCTCGCCGGATCTAGCGAGGGTAAAATTGTTATCTTTATGTTTACCTTCCACCATAATTATAAGTGATGATGTCTCTCTATTTTATACCGTACAAAGTATCAATGAAATTTGTCTACGCCATTCATTCAATTATGTGTTATCTTCATTGATGTACTCATTCAAAGCGTGGGTTGAAACAGCCACAAGTTGTCAATCATGATACATCCGACACTCGAAAAGGTACTTCTCTATTGGTTGACCAGATGTGACAACGTATTCGACTCGTCATACTGTTCTAGTTATCCGTACACAATAATTAATTTTCATTTTCAAATTACGATATTATAATTTCTCATTCATCGATCATCTTTATATGTCACTCTCCTTTCACAGGATTGCTTCTTAACATGTTTCACAATAATGTCCGAGGGAACGTATGGTCTAGTGGGAAACCCTTCTTCTTTTCCCACCAAACTCCAAAACCCCAACGACCTCAGAAAGCGTAAGCGAGTCAACTGGGGGAATCCCAACTTTCGTTCCCAGCCCTTGTCAAGTCAAATTCTCTTTCATGACCAGCGGTGGGACATTGCGAGAGATCGTGGGGCTCCTCCTGTGATGTTTCTTGAACTGATGCACAAGAACCGAGGGATGCTATGTTAGCTAAGTTCTTGGTTTCGGTCTTGCCCATGGGAGCCACCATCAATAATCCTGTTTAAGTACTGTAATTAAGGAACGCGCATATATTTAAGCATATTAGGTTTAGTGCTTCGGTATATATTTGTAAAGGATGATTATACATCACTCTGTTTACAAGTATTGGGACCGGTCACATTGGCAAGAGACCGATCACTTTTCACTTAATAATATATTGGTCGTTCTAGAGATAAAGAAAAATATATCCACCTTACCAAAAAAAAAAAAAAAAGAAAAATATATCCTTACCAAAAAAAAAAAAAGAAAAATATATTATCTATTTCTCAATTTATGAGAAATTATCCTTTCTACGAGGTTTGTCAAAATGGGATGACCATGTGAGAAGAAGTGGTGTGGCTAGCTAAAACTCATATATTTCTAGGGGCTTGTTTGTTTAGAATTTAGTTTACGTCAATCGTAATTTTTTTACTTTTCCATCAAAACGAAAAATATCACTTAATTTTTATAAAGAATTATGAAAGAATATATGCAAATTTATGTGTTTATATTTGTATATTGTAAAAGTTAAAGGTATTAAGGGATAAAAGAAAAGTCAAAACGAGTTTGTGGTAAGATTTACATCTAAGTGCAACCAAAGTAAAATTCTATTCGGTGTAATTGGCGCTGAAGAAATACTTAGAGTGTTTGAGTGACTCGAGTGTGATTGTAATCTCCGTTGTATTGCTTGATCTATAGTTGAATTATGTGCTGCTTTCCCCGTGGATGTAAGTCACTATGACCGAACCATGTAAATCTGGTGTCCGATTGATTTTCTTATTCTGTCTATTTTATTGTTCAATCGCTTGGTTTCCATAACAAAAAAAGAAAAAATTAAACACAAAATATTAACAAAAGGGGATGAAATTAAAAAAAATAAAATAAAATTTACACGAAACTTTAATGCAATGCAGTGTAAAATTACTGCAAGTTTATATAAACACCGCGGACTCACTCACTAGCCTTTTGCTAGCAATGCATTACCGGCATCATCACCGGCTCCACTAGACTATAGCTATACACATGGCGGATGGTCTGATACGAGCCATGAGAGTATTAAAATAATTAAATATTAAATCACGCAATTCATCTAACAGCATAAATTTTTAGAACAATTGGCTGTGGTTCCATAAAATTTTACATGATATTAAAGCTGGAAGTTCCGTGTTCAAATTTTTTCAAACCCCAATTGCCTCCTCAATTAAATATGTTTACACTTAGTGCTGGGCAAAAAAAATCAGGAGACTTTTAAAATAGTTGATGGTTGTCCTACAAAACCGGGTTTCGAATACCAAAGTCGAATGAGGACAACTTTGTAACTGACCTTCTGGAAGAGCAAAGCTTGTTAAGATGGCTTTCCAAAAATATACGGACAGAAATAAGTTGCCCTGAATGATCGCTCGACAAATTAATTTACTGATGAGGGGTTGGAAGAAGGCACCGAAGATAAGATCGCGACGCGGCTCTTCTCCTTCTCCCACCTAATTCTCTCAATGAAATTATTATTTTTGTTTTTGTTGCTTTTTACTCTATTTGTTACGAGAAGTATAAAACCAAAAAGAGGGGATTCTTCACGGTCACAACCCAACAAGCATTTACTTGCTTGTTTATCCGAAGAAAGAGAAACTCGTGTTGAATAAAAGGCCTATCATGGTTGTATGCGAAATTCATACTTGTCGTGCTGATTCTAGTACGGATTTTTTATCGCATTGGCTCGAATCTTTGCCAAAACTCCTGCCGTCGTAACATCTAAGTTAAAGAACCCCCCGAACTTTGCCGAGATTTAATTCGGAAGCAGTGATTATAGATAGAGCCATCATTAAGGGCACTTTAGCTTACAAATCCAAATGTTTAGTATCGAAAATGGGAAGGACCGTCGCGACCCTTTTAGTGGCTGAAGACACTTTCGTACAGAAACATGAGTATACATGTATAACTCGAAAGCAGATTCATGCACCCAAAAAGCACCTGGCGGTCATTACGTGCATTTAACACACAATGAAAGAATAATTGCATAAGGCAACAAAAAAAAACAAAATTTTTAAAAAAAAGAAGATAAGAAAGGGTAGAAGTGGGAGTCCTTTCTGCCCGTCGGTCAAGCGCCCCGCCATGGGCGTAAGCCCTCTTGTGTTCTAGAAACCTGGGGGTTTTTTTTTTTCGCTAAAATAGAAACCTGGGGGTTGTGATCTTTTCACGGTGCATTTCCATTTCCAGGGGCACCTAATATTTTCTCCTGGTGTCCGGTGAAAGTTTCTTTTTTTGACACGTGGCAGTCGGCGCCGCTTTCGCACTCCTCGTGCTCAGCTATATATTTCCATTCGCTGCCCTTCCTGAGCACTGTGACCGACCCAAACCTCCCCGGAGAATCGTGTTCTGAATCTTCATTACTCGATATTTCGGGAGTCTGCGTCTCTGGGTTACCGTGCGTGCGTACGTGCGTTCGTCTCTCCCTTATTGTCCGTGTCTTTTGTGCGACAATGTGCTGCGCACGGACAAGAACTGTCCCAAGGAGCACCGCCCACTCGTCTCTCTTCCCAGCTTCGGACAACCTTTTTTATCCGAGCTAATTTACTTACTTGCGTACATTTGATCTTGGTGACAGGAACATGGGTCCGGGCAGAACTGAATTCGAGATTGTGGTTGATCTGCCTCAGCAAGGTGGTGGCTCCGACGACTTGGACGACGATGGCAGCAGGAAGATGTGTCAGAACAAGACTGACTTGGAGATTTCGCCTGATCTGCCTCGGCAAGGTGGCGGCTTCAACGGCTTGAACGATGGTGGCCCTCTCAAACGAACTGGTAAGCAGGAAACTAGCACTTGCAAACTTTATTTTTATTATCAAACTTCCTTCTATTTCACTTGGCGCTTTCACGCAACGAAGCCTCGCTGAAAAGTTTTACCCCATGCCTTTGTTTTTAGTCCCACTTTTCCCCTTCATTTTTTGACCGCTGAGAGAAATGAGAGAGTGAGGCTTTACCTAGTAGCGTCTTTCTTGTTGTGCATTGCTCTAGTTCCTGGGAAGGAACCATAACGACCGGACAGGATCGGACCAAACTTGTGGTACCGATCTACAGTATACGTATTTTTTTATTTTTCTATAGCAGAAACCATAAAAATTAAAAACAAAATATTGACTGAGCAGTATGTTCCCTGTTCCTTGTAAGTTTGTTTCATTTTTTTTATTTATTTTTATAGCAGAAACCATTAAAAAAAAACACTACTAGTTCCGGGGTGGGTAGAGTTTGTTCCCGGTTCCACGCGGTCAACTTTCAATTTCAGGATGAGTCAAATTTCGTGTTGAAACCAATCAACCTTAACACAGAATTATGACAGCAGAAGGCACTTTTGACCAACCCCTACCTGTGAAGCTATCACACATTCCATTCATCTCGTGTTTTTCTCCTCAAATAAATCCAAAAGTCTCGCCGGAGTGAGCAGAGTCCAAAAATGTTTAGCTGGATGGGACTTAATTATTTGCATGCACTCGGTATCCCCACAAAAGAAAAGAAAACAGAAAAAGAAATAAGCATTTTAGTTTGACGTGTAATTGTCTAGAGTCAGAACCACAACGAATGGTGTGATGATTTAAGGTTGATTTGTTTCGTGAAAAGATCCCTAGAGAAAGCCTCCCCAAACAAAAATGAACTGCTCACTAGCTTAAAAGAAACATTAATTAATTTCGTGTGTACTTGAGAATAGGAGGTATGTTTTTTCCTGCAATATTTTACTGATTCCAGAGTTGGTGGCTTCTTTGTTCTGGGTTCAAACCAGGGGCCGTGTGGACGGCCGGTGCCCGCGTGATCACAGATGTGATCAGACCGGAAGTTTTGTGTCTGCCATGGGCCGTGGCGCAGCTCGGGTGGATTGTTGGGCCGGGGGCGATGTTCTTGTTCTCCTTCATTATGTGCTACACCTTCAGCCTCTTGGTCGCTTGTTACCGGTTGGAGAACCTTGTTATTGGAGATCGAAACTCCACTTACAGGAACGCCGACCGCTCCATTCTTGGTAATAAATAAATACTTAACTTTTTTTCTTAAACGAAAACCTTTGTCTCCCACCAAATCTTTTCCCACAAAGATGCTCCCATTCATTTAATTAATTGAATTTTCTCATTTTTCTTCTCTTCTTTTGAATATTTGCAGGTGTGACAAAAGCGAAGTTATGTGTACTAGTTCTGTCCCTGAACCTTTTTGGGGTTGCCATTGGGTGCACCATTGCATCCTCCAAAAGCACGATGACGTGAGTGGTGAATTTTGGTTATGCTCGAATCCAAATTAAATACCAAAGAAAAATGAAAAGAAAATATGGATTCCTAAGTTGTCAATTGGATGCGCTGGATTTTTGTTTAATTTTGATTTTGCTAAATGTTTGATTGAACAGGGCAATCAGCGGATCAAACTGTTTTCCTGAGAAGGATGACAATAGTCCATGCCATAAGAGTAGCATTCAGTACATGATTGCGTTCGGGATCATCGAGATCGTCCTATGCCAAATCCCGAAGTTAGACCAGAAGTGGTGGTTCCTTAGCATGGATGCCGTGACGCCGTTCGCTTACTTAACCATTGGACTTGCCTTCAGCATTGCAAAAGTCATAGGTCGCTAGCACATTTTCATCAGTTCTTTGTGTATGAACATATTATGTGATGATTGGATTAAAGCTAGAAGGATTGAGTAGAAGAAAGCCTTAGACTAGTGCTCATATCTTATCTTTCTCAAATCTCAACCAGAAAATGGCAAATTCAGGGGAAGTCTCGCTGGGATAAGCATTGGCGAGGTCACTCAGACCCAAAAGATATGGATGGTCTTCCAAGCTCTTGGCAACATAGCCTTTGCCTATTCAAACTCCATGGAAATTCAGGTAAAATTACGGAGCGCCCTCCTAACAGTGTATCACAAAAAACACCCCTAGACTTACGGAAAACTACCCTAATCGCTCTACTTATTGGTCGTGTTAATTAACTGATCAGTGTTACACGTGTTGAAAATAGAACCCGGGTATATCCCTACCATCGGATGCCAGGACGACAAAGAAGGCCGCGCTGGTCAGGGTGGCTGTCAAGAGTCTAATCTCCATGCTCTACGGCTGCATGGGCTATGCCGCGTTTGGGGATGAGGCGCCTAGGAACCTCCTAGTGGGTTTCAGATTCTTTAACCCTTATTGGCCCATCAAAATCGCAAATGCTGCCGCTGCGATTCACCTCATCTGTGCCTACCAGGTCTGCTCCCGACGCCTCTTCGGCCTCATCGAGAAAAGATTTGAACACAGCCAATTCATCACCAACAAGATCCTAGTCCCGGGTTTTCGAGCCTACAAGCTAAATGCCTTCCAGTTGTTTTGCCCAACCTTTTTCGTGTTTCTAGCCACCGTGATCTCGGTGCTACTCCCATTCTTCAACGACGTGGTCGGGTTTTTCGGCGCTTTGGGATTCTGGACTTTAACAGTTTATTTCCCGGTCGAGATGCACATCGCCCAATTGAATATCCCCAATTGGAGCACCAAATGGCTATGCCTCCAGATCCTCAACGTAGCTTGCCTCCTCATCACTATAGCCGCTGCCGCGGGCTCGATTGCTGGGGTCGTGCTCGATCTCAAGTCCTAAAAGCATTTCAGGATTATCTATAGATTTGCCCCGATATCTATTCGTGTTGCTGATGAGGAATTGTGTGACAGGGAAGTAGTTTAATTTTAGGATTTTCTTTCTTTTATGTATTCGAATAAGGTGGATGTAACGCAAGGTTGAACTTTGTACTTCGCTTCCTTTTTCAAGATATGAAAACAGTGATTTCACCTGGCCTGCCGGAGGAAAAAGGAAAAGCTCAAATCCAAATACAGAAACCGGATCTTCGATGGTTTTAAGGTGATCTTTGACATGTCATTGAGCGACCGGTCTCGTTCTCTCCGGAAGCATAACTTGGGTGGACTCTAGCTTTACTAATCAAATCGGAATCTCCGTTCTCCAATTAGCCAATAGGAAAAACAGAGAGTAGAATCTCTAAGAAGAAACCGAGTGAAGTGATCTCTCAAGAACGATATCATGATGAAACCTTCCATGTTCAAGTGAGAAAATCAGCTTTCCTTAGTCGAAATTCGAAGATATATTTGAACTCGGGAGATAATGTAACCATTATATTTTGTTCTAGAAATGTAGGAAAAAGTAATAGGTGTTTTCTCTTTTATAGTCCTGAGATCTTAGGCGTGGAGAGCCAGCTATTTGGAACTTGTATCAATTAGTATGCATAGTCTTACTTTGCTTCCCTGTTTATTAAAGAACTACACTTTATTTTATGAGACTAGGTCTTCCCTATTTCCATTAGTTTGACCATGAAACTACACGATCACTTTTTTTTTCTAATGTTACTAAGAGTTGTCCCGTGAAAGAGAGCAATGTTATGGGGGCTTGAAAGTAGCTGCGAAGGAGAGATATAGACAGAGAATGTCGCAAAAGGGTGTGTAATGTAGAGAGGGCAAATAAGTAAGGAAAGAGCAACTGAATTTGCTTATACTGTCGTAAATTATGAAAGCTACATTGGTAAGACACCATTCTTATTTATGGCATTCAGCATGTCCAAGCTTCTTAAAGTCAGATTAGTCGTGTCGGTCACGGCAATCCTCTCATCCCATTGGACTCGATAATTAGCAGTCTAGAAGACCCAAAAACAAAGCTCCATTGAGACTTGAATCCAATGCTTTCTTGGGCACGATTTGGTGTTGAGACTTAGCAAAGGCCGTCTTTGGTATCTGGGAATAAAAGGCCGGATAAGATAGAAGTTATCCTAATTGAATTTTTGGAAACCAATTTTGAGTGACATAATTCCATTAAAGTCAAGAAGAAATTCACTTATCTAAATCTAGTGAGTGATGCCGGATCGAATACCAAAATTCAAAAAGGAAATTCACTCCTCTTGGATTTCAGCGTTACCACCATTAAAGTGATGGTAGCATGGCTAGCAAACCTTATAATGCGCGGCTTCTGGATCACCGTACCACAGGGGTCACACCTCAAGTGACCACTGTTGAGTGGTTACTTTCTCTCTCTCTCTCAAAATATTGTGTGGTGGTAAGGCTACCACCAAAGTAGTATTTGCCATGGAGAGGTGACCATTGCAGTGGTGGCCATCGTCATCAATGGAGATCACCGCATCACATAGGTGGTTGCTCTAGTAATCATGTTTCGTTTTCTTTTTATGTGATTTATTTAAGGTTTTAGATTTTGTCTGATTTTAATCAAGGTTTATTGAACACTTTATAAGATTGAATACGATAGTACTTAATATTATATCATTTACTTTTCAAAATAAAGATAAGATATGCCTATAATTAGAAAATTTCTTATCTCATCTTATCATATCGTATCATATCCGACATTATATCCCGGCGATCAAACGCAACCCTACTTGACTAACATCTTGAAATTTAAAGCGATACTCCTTAATGTTTACATGGGCATGCTTAGGACACTTTGTAGCCTATAGTGACATTAGTGCAAAAGATTTCGGTGCGCCTTCATAACTTTATAACACCATTGAACGTTGAGTTCGTTGGCAGTTGGCATGGATTGTGCCCATGAAGTTTTCACTTTTACAAAATGTGTCCCTTTTAACTTTCAATTAGGCAATTAGTATACACTGTCAAGTATCGATTGCCACTTTGCAGATCCCATTGAAGTGATGAGTTGGACTGTCCATAGATACAGAACGGAGCGCCATATATGGCAAATCAATTCTGGTGAAGAGAGGCAATTAATGTCATGAAAGCCTTTCTAGCTATTTTCAGAATTTGTACGAGGAATTAACATATAGGGCTTGTCTGCTGGGAGTAGATGATCTTCCTGTCCGAAAAGTCACCTGAATATCTTGCCTTGTATAATGGATCTTGAAGTGGTGAGGGGGGGGGGTGGGAAAGAGGGCCAAATTACTCTTTAATGAACACTTTGCTTTTAAGTATTGTGGGATAAGATAATAATTATGCAAACAACAGAAGGAGCATGGAAGTCAAATAAAAGAAGCAGAATGCAAAGACAATACTTAAAGTCATTTAGAGGGATTGGTCTATCTAAAGTGTAATCAAGCTGAGTTGAGTCGATCTACACGGTTTACTACCGGAACAAACTCAACCAAACCGGCATATTCACAGCTTAATGCATAATACACTCGAGCTGAATTGAACTTCCTCGTTCAAGTTTGAGCGCATTGCAGTAGAATGATTTGTGGGCTCCGGCACAATTTGACTGGAAATATTTCCGCTAGCTTGATAAGGCCCAGGATGAGTTTAACTTTTAGAATTTAGAAACTATAAAATGAAAATCGATTGCAATATTCAAGAAGAGCCTGAAAAGGCACTTAAGCTCCATTAATATGATTTAAGCACGATAGTTGGGTGATTATCTTTGTTGTATAATCGAGCCACGCAGCGGAAGCGAATCATAACTTTGCAATTGAGTCAAGAACTGTAGAAATTCGATAGAGAAATAAAACGAGAAATAATAAAAGGACATGAGAAATTTACGTGATTCGATCTAACTCTCGGAATTTACGTTCATGGAGAAAACTGGCAAATAATCCACTAATAAATAAGAAAATTACATAATTATAATCACTCACACTCAAATGTTTTCCACCCCTAATATATACCCAAGACTTACAGTATTTAATAACTTAACTCGATAAACTTGACTCCGCGCAAATCTGTCCGAGCTCACGCCTCTGTTCGTCTCTTGAGCTTTCTCTTCTCTCGGCTTAACTCCGTCCTCTGCGATGCCCCTCTTATAGATGAAAGAATGGAGAAACAAGACAAACGGCACCCATCTTCGGAAGCCATGCGTCTTCGTGCAATTAACGATGGCATGTGCGCATGACCATCATGCACCGCCACAAGAAAAATGAACATAGCTTCTACCCTTCCCTCTTTCTTCATTTAATAACGGAAGGACCAAGAAAGCCCACAAAAGTTGACCAAAAATAGAGAGAGAGAGAGAGGACAGCGGTGCTCACTTCTTCCTCTATGGGCATGCATTCACATCATGGCCATGCGTTTATGAGGAAGAATAAAAATGGACGTGAAGGCATGCGTAGTCATGGCCACGATTCGAAACTGATCGGTTCCGGTTCGTGGCCAAGTATGAACCGAAACCGGCCGGTTCCGATTCAGACTTTTCCTTTTTTTTTTTCTTTTTCTTCCTTTACTGGCCATAACTGGGGCTGGCGGAGATTGCTGGCCTCAGGCGAGGCCGCCCTCGCCTAGGCTGGGCGAGGCCGGCCTCGCCAGATCGGGCGAGGGCTCGACCTCGCTGGCGTCGAGCAAGGCCGACCTTGCCTGCAACTGGAGAGGCCGACCTCGCCCGACGCCGGCAAGGCTCGACCTCGCCAGCAACTGGCAAGGCCGGCCCCGCCCGATGCCGGCGAGGTTGAGCCCTCACCCGATCTGGCGAGGCGCCTGCGGGGGTTTTTTTTTTCGTGGAACTGGGCCCAGAACCAGTGGTTCCGGGCCGATTCCGGTTTCAAACCGCGGGCCCGGGTTTGACCGGGCCGAAACCGGCCCGTGGCCATGACTAGGCATGCACACAAACCCATGTGCAGAAGATTTGTCCATCTCCGCGATTGGCGCTGCTGTTCTCATTGAATGCTCCATGATTGGCGCCGCTTTTCTCATTGGATGCTCCACGATTGGCGCTGCTGTTCTCGTTGATTGCTCTAAGGATGTGCTTCTCCTTTTCAGAGTATTAATAAACGATGTGTAAGGACCTTAGCTCCACGCTTTCCCTGCGCCACTCCTTATGTAATATTGTCCGCTTTGGACACTAAGTCCTCACGGTTTTAAAACACGTTACACAAGAATTAGGAGCCAAGCCTTATAAACTCACCAAGATCTCACTCCCTAAGCAATGTGGGACGAGCAATGCAATCCCCTCGCCATCCGCGAAATCTGCCGGGAGCTACTCCTTGTCCGAATCCTCTCTGGCTTCAGCGATCACTCCCTGCCCTTCGTCAGATCGGGTTGTTACACGATGAGTGTGCTGATCAGGTATTATATACGGGCTTAAACTCGAGACATAATTTAACAATCTTTGATAGACCTGAATTGAGGGCGCTGAAATTTATATGATCAACTTTCAGTTTGTTCGTTGAAGAGGCAAATTAAGTCGATGTTGAAAAATTAGGGGAAACATTGTTCAAATTGAAAACCTGAGAGGTCATATGAGAACTCCCCCAAAAAACATGGAGGCCTAGTAGTAAATTTCCCCGCGCGTATGCATTTGGAATGAAAAATAAAATAATGAACTTACATATACAATGTGTATTTTGCATGAATTTAGTTCAATAAATTAGTGAAGCAAATAGAGTACTTCAAACCTACCTTATATGTGAACAGCAAGGAAATAAAGTAAGTTAACTAATTCTGAACATGCACGCTTCATTCTTCTGCAACAAGTCCACGAACACCACACAAAATGAAAGTGAGCACAGAATGCAATTCGATAGGCCAACCCTCGTTGGCCTCTGGCAAGGGAGACCCTTGTCTGTTGTCACTGACTATCGCTGAGGCTCGTCGATGTGATATCATAGTGACTTACAATCTGAAGAAAATTATGTGAAAGCTTTATCGAATTATAATGACACGTAGACATCGATCACCATTATTGAAGCTATATACTTTTACCATAGGATTTGTTTGCTTTTGTAGCTCTTGTGGATACTCTGCTACCAAAGGAATGATGAATCCTATCTATTTGGACGATAGGGCATCAAGCGGGTCCTCATTTGACCAGGCAAAGACATCTTGATATTCAGTGAGGAATCCAATCATATTATTTTTAGATGAAGAGCGATTCAAGAGGATTCTTCTCCAACTAATGAAGAGATCTTGGCGGAATTGCTCACCAGTCAAGCGACTCTCTCTTGTTCCCATTTTGCATTTCTAATTTGTTGACATTTGGGAAACTAGAACCAATTACATGATTTCACTGTAAAACAAAATCTTATCATTAGAAATTTTGCACGTATGCACAAACATATATAAATAAGATTGCAAATCGCGATGAAATGAAATTTCTCTTTTACATCTTCATATCACAACCAGAAACTAATGAATCGGATACCCCCATTGATGAGATAGCCCTAAGCTATCTACAAGATTCCTCTCTCTCCTCTTGGGACATCGAGCCACTTATAACAGAATGTAAAAGGCCTCTTGACCCTTTTTTAAGAATCTTGAGTTGGCCCATTGCTCTCGAGAATCAAATAGACTAGCGGACTAAGTTGCAAAAGCCTCCAGATGTGAGGCCCTTTCCATAATATTGGGTTTCTAACCCCCTCCTCTGATGTAGCTAGCAAGGATCACCTAGAGGGGGGTGAATAGGTAATCTTAAATAATTTTTATCAGTTTATGCGGAAATGAAGGATCACGGTTGAGTTTGAATAAAATTCAGATTCAAAACAGTTTATATAGATAGTGCTCTTGATGTGCAGAATATAAATAAAAAGATAAGGGATAGAAAAACTGCACACAAGTTTAGAGTGGTTCGGCTTATAGCAAGCCTACATCCACTCTCCCACACTTACAGTCTACCGGCTGGATTTCACTACGTAATCAAGAAAAATTTACAGATTCTGAGTGATAGCATTCTCGTATATGATAGGTCTCTTTATCTCACATAATTACTCTTACAAAGTAACCCTCAAGATATTA
The DNA here is from genome assembly GCA_031216285.1 of Syzygium syzygioides. Classification (NCBI taxonomy): domain Eukaryota; kingdom Viridiplantae; phylum Streptophyta; class Magnoliopsida; order Myrtales; family Myrtaceae; genus Syzygium; species Syzygium syzygioides. The sequence goes on from CM062247.1 coordinate 29,150,737, forward strand.
ATCTTTGGCTCAGAACGACAAGAGAAATGATTGGAGTATGCTCAGACTTTGGACTTGCTGATTCTTGATTCTGTACACCTTATGTTGCTTGATGATCTCCTTAAATACTCCTCTACATCCAAACTAGCCGTTGGACAGCTTTCAGAGGATCATCTTCTAATCTTCATCTTGGACAGATTTGTATAATAAGGATTGAGTAACCGTTGGATGACAGATTCTGAATCCCGCTGATTCTAGTCGCCCATACAATTAGAATCATGATTTCCATAAGTAGAGTTTTGTCCGTTATAACGCATACTTGTCGAAATGTTTGATTGTCAATTTGATTGAGATCAAAACTTTCCTTTTGTGAAATCTATACCAGATCACTAGCTGTTATGTTTCTTTCTGAATTCTGCATCTAAAGAAGTTCTGCGTTTGAATAACTTCTACTTCTAAAAAATTTCAACTTCTGCGTCTTCTTCTGAAAATTTTTTTTGTCTATGTCTAAATAATTTCAGCGACTGAATCTTAGAACTTAGATTATGTGGGTCTTCAATAAGGTATTTGACATCTTGTAAAGTCTGAATAACTTCTGCGTCTGAATAACATCTCAGAAATTAGATTATTTTTCCAGCTTGTAAAATCTGAAAAACTTCCTTCTGAGCTTCCAAAACATATATATATTCTTGGAATAAAATGGTTCAGAATAAGTATCAGATTTATAATTATCATGGAAGGTTTTGTTAGCTTTAAAATCAGCATGAGTTTTCCTCAACAATCTCCCCCTTTTTTATGATGACAAAACCTTCCTGCAGATTGAATCAATTTGAAATTAATTGGAAGTAAATAAGAATATTTAGTGCATGAATCACAAATTGAAATTGAAAGAACAAACTCCGTGTCTTTGCTTCCTTTGTATATAACCTGCATATAATCCTGCATATTAAGAATAGTATATTAAATCTGCATATAATTTCTCCCCCTTTTTGTCAACAGCAAATAGAGAGAATAAATCATTGATATTAAGCAACTAAACAGTCTAACAAGCATTATTAGAAATATTACAGATAAAAAAATAGATGGATTTGAATACAAGCTATCTTTTGGAAGGGGTTCGAATTAATTGAAAATTGTCCAGAATGGAAACAACTTCTGCGATTTTCAAATTGCATTCCCCCACAGCTTTGTCCATGTTGGTTGAACATAGAGCTATGGCCTCCTCTTCAAGTTCTGCTTTATCTTTAGCTGCTTGAAGATGTTCAGTTTTGTTGTTTTCCTCAACAATTTTATGTAGATTCTTTATGTCCTGTTCAAGTATAGCTTGCTTGTCCTTGATCTCAAGCAGAAGAGAGAGAATGGTTTCATTATTTGAAGGCTGTTCCTAGACATTTTCTTTTTCAAACTGATTGAACCCTGTTGCTGTTGCTGCTTCTGGAATCTCCCCCTGAACAGGTGCTTGATCTTCAGAAACATGTTCTTTAAGAATTGATTCTGATACCTTTGGAGTTGGTTCAGAAACATGTTCTAGAGTATCAATATGGCCTGTACCAAGGTGCTCTGTTTCTGCTTCATCACTTTCATCATGCAGAAGAATTTTTCTTTTCTTGTTATACACCTTTAGTGGGATTGGAGAGTCTGTCTGCTTGTTTGCTGATCTTGCCTCTTTTCTCTGCTCTGTCTTTTTTATACTTGTCTGTTCAGCAGATTTTGCTTTAGAAGATTGAGCATTCTTTTTTTTTTTTTTTGGTAAAGGTAATGTTGAGATTGAGCATTCTTTCCTTTTGCTCTTTCCCTTAAATCATCAAATTGCTTCATTTTTAAAGCATTCTTTCACCAACATACATACAGGGTACAAGAGTTTTCCTCATATCATTTGGAATTGATATCTTGAGGAACATAAAGATTCGTGAGATAAGAGTACCAAATAGAAGTTGTCCCTTGTCCTTATGTAATGTTCTATACATATGGAAAATGATGATATGGGGAAGAGAAAAAAGATTGACCTTTTAGGATTGCCCAGATAAGCTTAATTTCTGACTTAGATAAGTCAGTCTTGGATGCTGCTTTGGGCTTCAGACAGTTGATTATAATCTTGTGTAGAATCACGGATCTTCTGGACAGATCAGAATATGAAAGATGCTTTTTAGAGTCCTGAGCAAAATTTTCATTTTTTGAGGCCACCTTAGATGCTTCTTCAAGGCTCACATCCAGCAGAAAAAATTTGGAATATTTAGTTCCAACTATTGATGCCAGTTCCGATGCTTTTAGATCAAACATTTTGTCACCAACAGTGAATTGAATCCGATTGGGTGACAAAATAGAAAGATTGGAGTAAAAATATGCAGTCAGTTCAGTATAGATATTTCCAGACTACAAACAAAACTCATAAATGTCCAATCTTACAAACAAGTGCTTCACAGAAATTCTAGCCTTTTCAAGGTAATCAAAATTGACGGTCCTATGATTCATAATTCCTCTTGCAAGCAGCAACTTATATAAGGTATTGTGCTCGTTACTTTTAAATAAGCCTCCAGTTCCTAGCATGCCAGATGCAATCCCAACTTTTATTTGAAAGCTATCAAAGAATTTGCCATCATCATCAGAAATAACAAACTTGGTTGCACTTGTGGTTTTAGGGCTGATTTGAGTAGATTTTTTGTCAGAGGGTGTTGATGATTCTCCAACTTTTTCTTTGCCCTTTTTGGAAGAGGACTCTTTTGGTGTAGAGCTGGCTGGAACAATGACAGAATCAACGCAAGCTTTAGAGAAGTTTTGCATAAGATGTTCTTCAGAGAAGAATTCATTGTCTCTCAAACAGTCACGCAAAGTAGATACAGAGGCATTGTTCATCTTCAACCTCTGATAGGTATTCCATACATGCTTGATACTCTTAAAGCGAAAATCTATTTTACCAGAAGTTTTGGGTGGCAACGATCGTTGAGGTGGTGTTGCTTCCACAAGGTCTTCATGATGATCCGATTTTGTATCTGAAATCTCCATATACTCCGCCGGTGCAGTAGATTTGGAGTCTTGGTTGAGAATGAGTGAAGATCTTCTCTTGAAAGGCATTTTGAGTACTTTTGGGGCGGAAAGATTAGATTTTTGAAGAAGAAAGAGACAAAGACAATTCTGAGTATTGAGAGGTTTTGGAGAGAAAAGATACAAGCGATAGGGTTTTGAAAAGAGAGAAAGACTGGTTTATAAATGAGGAGTATAGGTTTTGAAAGGAAAACTTACTTTTAGAAAGAGATCCCAAAAATTTAGGAATGAAATATATTTTTTGAAGCACAAACAATCACGATAATACTAAATCAATCAAATTAAATAGAATACATACCTAATTTGCTTCCAAAAGTAATGATTATGAAAATGTCCTACCAAAAATGTCAAAAATATACCCGTCAAAATTTGAATAAAGGACGTACCGTTCTTTGTGAGTCTAAAAAAATGTTCAGATTGATATCATTTGAGTCTGCAAAATTCCTGTCTATCAAGAAAATGGATAATTGATGCATAGTTTGTTTCTAATGAACTCAAATGAAGATTTTTCAAGTGGTTTTGTAAATATATCAGCTAATTGATTCTTAGAATCAATGAATTTAATATTCACATCACTATTTTGAACATGATCTCTAATAAAATGATGCTTGATTTCAATATGCTTGGCTCGAGAATGAAGAATGGGATTCTTAGTCAGATTAATAGCACTTGTGTAGTCACATTTGATTGCAACACTTGAATCTTCAATAGCAAAGTCTCACAACTGTTGCTTCATCCACAAAATCTGTGCACAGCAACTTCCCAAGGCTATATATTCTACTTCTGCCGTTGAAAGTGCAACTGTATTTTGCTTCTTTGAGTACCGAGATATCAACATATTTCCAAGCACCACCCACCTGGGTGGCGCTACTGGAGCGCACACTCTTCCTCTCGCAAAAGGTAGAGTGTTCGAATCCCGGGCGCCGTAGGGTGACTTAACCGGTGTCACGTGTGTAGTGGCTAGCACGTGTCGCCCCCAGGGTTTACTCCCCGGCTGTCGGCCGTGCGGGGGTTCCCTGGGTTACCAAAAAAAAAAACATATTTCCAAACAGTTGACATGTACCTGTAATACTTTTCCTGTCCACTTTACATCCAGCTAAGTCAACATCTGAATAACCAGTAAGAGTAAAATCTGAATATTTGGAATATCAAAGACCTAACATTGGATAGGTTCCAATGTATTTGATTATTCTTTTTACTGCAGAGAAATGAGATTCTCTTGGGTCTGATTGAAATCTCGCGCACATACAGACACTAAAAAATATGTCAGGTCTAGATGAAGTAAAATATAATAAAGATTCTATCGTATTTCTGTATACCTTCTGATCAACCTTTTTACCATTTTCATCTTTGTCTAGTTTGGATGATTGAGACATTGGAATGTCTGTCTTCTTGCAATTTTGCAATCCAAACTTCTTGACTATCTCCTTGGCATACTTTTCTTGGCAAATGAATGTACCATCTTTTGTTTGTTTTACTTGTAGGCCAAGAAAGAATGTTAATTCTCTCATCATGCTCATTTTGAACTCGTTCTGCATATTCTTAGAGAATTCCTTGCAAAGCAATTCGTTAGAAGATCCAAAGATTATATCATCAACATAGATTTAAACAAGTAGAAAATCCTTACCCTTTCTCTTAACAAATAAAGTTGTATCAACCTTACATTTGGTGAAATCATTTTGCAAAAAGAAGTTATTTAACCTTTTCGTACCAAGCTCTAGGTGCTTGTTTCAGACCGTAAAGGGCCTTTTTGAGTTTGTAGACATAATCAGTCTTCCTTGATTCTTCAAAACCAGGCGGTTGTTCCACATATACTTCTTCTTTAATATATCCATTCAGGAAGGCACTTTTCACGTCCATCTGAAACAGTTTAAAGTTATGGAAACAAGTATAAGCTAATAATAGCCAAATGGCTTCTAACCTTGCAACTAGTGCATATGTTTTATCATAGTCTATGCCTTCTTCTTGAGAATAGCCTTTTGCTACCAGTCTTGTTTTGTTTCTTGTGACTTTCCCTTTGTCATCCAGTTTGTTTCTGAATACCCATTTTGTTCCAATTACATGATGATTTTTAGGTCTTGGTACAAGCTCCCATACTTTATTGATTCTGAACTATTGAAGTTTCTCCTGCATAGCTTCTATCCAGCTTTCATATGATAATGCTTCATCAATTTCTTTTGGTTCTATTTCTGATATCAAGGCCAAGTTGCTAATATTCTCCTTGTGTTTAGATCGAGTCTTATTCTATTTCTCCAATGATGAGATTCTTCAGATAACTGGATTTATGTTTCCAGTTTTTGTCAAATCTTTCCTTCTGAATATCTGTAGACTTTGAAGGTTCTGGTTGAGTCTGAATTATATTTTTTTTTCCTTCTTCTACAGATTCTACGATCTTTGGAGATTCTTGATGAATTTCTGATAACTCTTGAATGTTAGGAGATGGTTCGGATTCATTTTTGTGAGTCTGAATATTTTCTTCAAACCTTACATTCATTATTTCTTCCATAATCTGAGAGTTCTTGTTGAAGATTCTGTATGCTTTGCTTGTAGTAGAATATCCAAGTAAGAATCCTTCATCTGCTTTCTCATCAAACTTACCAGGGCAATCATTTGGATTTTTTAGAATAAAGTATTTATAACCAAACACACGAAAATATGAGATACTGGGCTTTCTACCTTTGTAAAGCTCATAGGGGGTTTTCTCAAGAATAGGTCCGAAAAAAGCTCTGTTAATGATATAGCATGCTGTAAAAACTGCATCTGCCCAAAAATGAAAAGGAATCCTACTTTCAATCAATAGAGTTTTTGCCATTTCTTGCAAGGAATGATTTTTCCTTTCCATAACACCTTTTTATTCTGGTGTATATGGAGTAGAAAAATTGTGTTGAAAGCCATTTTCCTCACAAAAATCTAAAAAATTTTGATTTTTAAATTCTCCTCCATGATCAGTTTTAATGCAGGAAATGGTATAGCCCTTTTCATTCTGAACTCTTTTTGCAAATTTTGAAAAATATGAAAATACTTCATTTTTATGAGCAAGAAAGAACACCCATATAAATCTTATGAAGTCATCAACAATAACTAAACAATACTTCTTACTACCAATACTTTGAGTTCTGGTTGGTCCAAACAGATTCATATGAAGAAGCTGCAAAACACGATTAGTGGAAACATGATGTATAGATTTAAAAAAACTTCTTACTTGTTTTTCTAGAGTGCAGGCATTGCATAACTCTGTTTTCTTGTATTTCAAATCTGGCAGACCTTGAACCAGTTTCTTGTTTGAGATCTTTGAGATTTGTTTCATACTGATATGCCCCAATCTTCTATGCCATAGATCTTCATCCTCTTTGATTGAGATCAAGCAATGTGTGGAGTTTGGATTGACATCTAGAAGATAGATATTGCTGTGTCTTCTCCCTGTAAATGTTTGAGAAGAATCTTTGCTTGTTCCTGAGCATGTATCTTGTTAAAAGTTGATTCTGAAACCTGTATCACATAGCTGGCTTATACTTATTAAATTGTAGTTGAGTCCTTTTACCAATGAAACATCATTGATTTCCAATTTCAACTGTTCCTTTGCCAACGATTTTTCTTTTGGTATTTCCTCCAAAGGAAACTTTTCCACCATTCAGACTGTGTAGATCAACGAATATGTTTGGATCTCCTGTCATACGTCTAGAGCACCCACTGTCTAGGTACCACTTTCTTTTTCTCTTTGTGGTAACCTGTAAAAATTACAACATCTCAAGTTTTCTTTGGTACCCAAATTTGTTTGAGTTCTTGAGCATTAGTATAGGCGGTCTTAACAAAATCTCTTCAAACAGATCTCCAGACCTTAGTACATTTATTCTCAAAATGTTGTGGATCTCCATATTTTGAGCACCTGAGTGCACTTCGGCCAACGGGTTTGACAAAATTCTTGTTGAAATGGTTTTTATAAGCTTGTCGAGGAGGTTTTTGTCTTAATCTCTCCTTGACCTTTGAAAAATCAATCAAGCTATCACTTTCCTTCACAAATTCGAGATCAGATTTGTTATAGTAAGGAATTTGGATAGAAAGGATATGTTTCAAGGTTTCTGAACCTTTTGAAAACTTGAAAGTAATTTCTAAAACTTCCTTGTTCAAAATAGCATTTTCTTTGAAAAGAAAATCTTGACTTTCCTTGATTTGATGAAATTCTTTTTGAAGGAAATCGATTTTTTCTTTTTGAGAAACATCCCGTTGCCTCAGTGATGAATTTTCCTTTTTCAAAGAAAAGATTCTTTTAAAAGCAGTCTTAAATTCAAAGCATAATTCATCAATATAATTTGACATTTCAATAGGTATGTCAGAATGCTTTACCTTAATTTCCACTTTAAGATCAGAATCTGAATTTGAATCTGACTTAGCCATTAGATAGAAATTTGAGATATCTTCATCACTGTCTTCGCACTCTGTATCACTTTAGGTTTCTGCTTTTAAGGCCTTTTTTGCTTTCTCAAATTTGGTCTTTTTTTTTTCAGAAGTGGACAATTTGGCTTAATATGTCCACGTTTCCTATAGTGAAAGCATATAATATCTTTTGATCTTTCTGATTCATTGAAGGACTTCTTCCTCTCAAAAGGCTTCTTCCCTTTGAGGTTTCTTCCCTTGATTTTCATCTTCTTATACTTTTTAACAAAGAGAGCTAGTTCTTCATCATCAACATCTTCATTTTCAGAATTTGCATCAGAATCAATGTTAGTCTTTAATGCAATTGACTTATTACCTTTGGATTCATTTTCCTCATTTCGTTTCTTAGTCTCATATGATTGAAGAGTTTCAATTAACTCATTTACTGATAGAGGCTTGATCATTTGTGTCTCTCGAATAGATGTTTTGATGTTATCCCACTGATCTACCAGTCCTCTCAGAAGTTTGTTGACTTTCATTGCATCTGGAACTGGTTGTCCTTGATAAGCAAGACCGTTTACTATGTCAGTAAACCTGTCATAAAAATCAGCAATTAATTCTCCAGGCTTCATTTTGAAGGAGTCATATTGAGCAAGCAAAAGATTGATTGGAGTTTCCTTAGCTCGATCTGTACCTTCATAAGTAATATGAAAAGTATCCCAAATTTCCTTAGCTGATTCACAAGCAGCAATTTTTTTATACTCAATAGGAGATAAAGCACAGTAGAGAGAATAAATTGCTTTAGAATCTAAAGTTTCTCTATTAGATATCTCAGTTTGAGATAATGGAAGATCCGCTGTTTTGCTTGCATCTGTATTTTTTTTTTAGTCTGAAGACTTTGGGTTGACTCCTTTGATGATGACATTCCATTGCATATGATCAATTGACTTTATGAATGCCTTCATCTTATTCTTCCAGACACTATATTCCTTGCCATCGAATTTGGTGGTATGTTGTTGCTCTGTCCTTCAATGAGCCCTGGAGCACCAAAGCTAGCCATGTAGATCGTTAGCTCAGAAGTAAAACACTTTAATAAAATGAGCAACCTGCTCTGATACCAATTGATGTAGCTAGCAAGGATCACCTAGAGGGGGGTGAATAGGTAATCTTAAACAATTTTTATTAGTTTATGTGGAAATGAAGGATCACGGTTGAGTCTGAATAAAATTCAGATTCAAAACAGTTTATATAGATAGCGCTCTTGATGTGCAGAATATAAATAAAAAGATAAGAGATAGAAAAACTGCACACAAGTTTATAGTGATTCGGCTTATAGCAAGCCTACGTCTACTCTCCCACGCTTACAACCTACAGGCTGGATTTCACTAAGTAATCAAGAGGAATTTATAGATTCTGAGTGATAGCACTCTCGTGTATGATAGGTCTCTCTATCTCACACAATCACTCTTACAAAGTAACCTTCAAGATCTTAATCTTTGGCTCAAAACGACAAGAGAAATTATTGGAGTATGCTCAAACTTTGGACTTGTTGATTCTTGATTCTGTACATCTTATGCTGCTTGATGATCTCCTTAAATACTCCTCTACATCCAAACTAGCTGTTGGACAACTTTCAGAGAATCATCTTCCAATCTTCACCTTGGACAGATTTGTATAATAAGGATTGAGTAGCTATTGGATGACAGATTCTGAATCCCGCTGATTCTGGTCGCCCATACAATCAGAATCTTGATTTCCATAAGTAGAGCTTTGTCCGTTATAATGTATACTTATCGAAATGTTTGATTGTCAATTTGATTGAGATCAAAACTTTCTTTCTGTGAAATCCATACCAGATCACTAGCTCTTATGTTTCGTTCTGAATTCTATATCTAAAGAAGTTCTGCGTTTGAATAATTTCTGCTTCTAAAAATTTCAGCTTCTGCGTCTTCTTCTGAAAAATTTCTTTGTCTGCATCTGAATAATTTCAGAGACTGAATCTCAGGACTTAGATTATATGGGTCTTCAATAAGGTATTTGACATCTTGTAAAGTCTAAATAACTTTTGCGTCTGAATAACATCTCAGAAATTAGATTATTTTTCTAGCTTGTAACGTCTGAAAAACTTCCTTCCGAGCTTCTAGAACATATATATATTCCTAGAATAAAATGATTCAGAATAAGTATCAGATTTACAATTATCATGGAAGGTTTTGTCAGCTTCAAAATCAGTAGAAGTTTTCCTCAACATCCTCCTCTTTGGGAGCTCATGTGTTTTGATGCTCCTTACTTTTGTATTTGGTCTTGATTTTAATGACATGAAGTCTCTTTTCTGACAAAGAAAAGGAGAAAAAACCACTCAAATTCAAATTGGAAAGCACGATTTTTAACACCAGTTCCCAGCAAAAAGTCACTAAACAATTACTGAATCTTGCACGGGGGTGTCCAAAAAAGGCAACCGTGGGCTTGGAGGCGGAGGCAGAAGCGGAGGTAGACTAATTAGAGAGGACAGTAGATGCCTGGGCGGTTTCACCCATTTCATTGGTGCATGCTCTTCAGTCAAACCCCAACTTTGGGCCGTTCTAGCTTTGATTTGAAATGCAGAAGAAAAACTCGCCTTGGACCTTGATTGACACACACAAACGCTGCCGTTACGTCCCAAACTAGCTTTCACTTTCTCCGCTCTCCCCCTCCTGGTCTTCTTCCTTCTTTGCTTGAGGATGTTGTTGGGGACCTCGTAGACTCTGTAATATTCCTTACCATAAATTAACATAAAAATTGAGTGTAGATATGATTCTTTGAATCGCGTACCTTGCTTGCAGCCAATATTGATTAGATGTTTTATGCTCATTAGCAAACCTAAAGTTAATGGCAGCGACTATTTTTGTAATGCACAACTCTATTCATGTGAATGAAACTCGTCTCTTGTGTTGCTCATGTGCCCATTCTTTCTCTAGCAAACAAATTTCCAACAAATTCAAATGTCTCAATATTCTTATCACAGTAATAAATCAGAGTTTAATGTACCATTTAGCCAAGAGCGGTGGTAAGTCTTCTAGCGATTCTGGCATTTAATCATCAACTCTTTTGTGAAACCCTCGGCCTATGGGCCATCGCCCCATTGCCGAAATGGTAACCGGGGTCTTGGCGAGGACCGACGAATCTCGCTCAGATCTGGGAGAGGGTCGTGGCCCTCTTCCAAATCTAGTGGGGGCCACAAAGCCCTCACTTGTGGTCAGCAACCCTCACCGACTCTTCCCAAGACCCTAGCAACCGTTCAGGCCATCACTAATGCCCCGCCGGCCCTTTTCGATGATGGGGCAGCAGCCCACAGGCGAAGATCGGGCCCTCCTCCCGCAGTTGTTTTTAATTAAGACAACTGAATAGTTTTGTTTTTAATTTTTAGCCTGTTTAGTTGTTTTTTTCTTTTTAATATCTTTTTTTTGGGAAAACTTTTGGACTTTTTTTAGAACTAATTTAATTAAGACTTGGTGTAAAAAAAATTAAGATTTGGACCAAAACCACGTGCTTTGGTTAATCTTAACACCACATCGGAGGGAGAAGATAAAAAAAAATCACGTCAATATTTTTTGTTATCCAAACAAACTAAGTTTACGAAAAGACTTTATCGAACCAATTTGATATGTTTTAAGACTAATTGTATTTTTTAAAAGTTTAGGACACAATCGCACTTTCGCACAAATCTAAGACTTTTGTTGCACTTGTTCCAAAATAAATAAATAAACCGCTATGAGCAGTCCACTCGCAGACAAGGGGTTCGGTGCACTCGCCAAAACAAAGGTAGGTCCCTCAAAGTATAGAATGACCATCCCCTCAGCATCTTAATTCCAGCATCCATCTGCAAATGGAAGATTTAAGATGACATAAAACTGTTTGGTCACTGTTCTGTTGATCTGGATGTACAATGCAAGGCCTGGTTATGCAAGGCCTGGTTATCGTTCCAAACGGTGTTATCATTCGTAAATCAGATCGAAACAAAAAACTACAAAGCAAGGTCACGTCTTCGTTGTCTATTCAAAAGCTGTGGTCACAACCGAAATGGCTGAGGCAATAGCGTTTATTGTACAAATCATTGATAAAATGAACCAAAAGAAGGTCAAGCCAAGAAACAAGGGTGTTGGCACCGAATCAGCGAAGTCACACATGCCAAAGACAAAAGACAAAACACCAGCCCGTAAGCACTTGTTTCGACACAACATAAGAGCCATGGCTGATATACCAAAATGAATATATCACACGGAGAAGGAATGTAGAAGGCTAATTATCCACAAGAATGGTATGAGGTCGAGTATATTTGAGAGACAAAGTATGACAGAACCTCACAAGACCCTGTTGTCGAAGAATTTTGTCGGTTATGTTCATATAGTAGAAACCGAAATGAAATGTCAAGAAAACAAACCTGAAAAACAGCACAACCAAGCAAATAAAATGTTGATCCGAGCCCGACGAAATAACGTCGTGTCCTTAAGACGAATTTGGCCCCTCAATCAGTACCCGAGGATAGTGGACAATCGTCTCCCAGGATAGAACGGATCTCGTTCCTCCGAAGCGGTACTTATCCGGAGGACTCCCACGAACGCAAATTTTGGAGAACAATCGCACAAAATGAGAATGATGAAGTGAATATGCTTTTGTGTCTCGAGAAAATGTCTCGCGGGAGTATATATGTTATGTATGTGATCAAGAAGACCTTTTCGAACTTAACTGTTCGGTTATATAGAAGGACGAAACTGAAGAGTCACCACTAATCCGAACAATTTCGTTCGGTTCTTCGTGAACAGTCACGAGCCGGGCCCTTGAACCGGTTCGGTTCGTGAACAGGCGCGAAGGGAGGGCTTCGGTTTTCAAAAATCCCAACAATCCCCCACATGAATGAGAAGTTCAGATATCATGACTCTTCGTGTATGCATGAGATGTAATGTGCGATTATTCCATGAGAAAACGTTGCATCGGGATAAGTAGTCTGAAACTTTGAACTTTCCTTAGTGAAACCTATCGGACTTACTCGGTCAATCAGTAGACTTGATGTCTTTGAACTGTCGACCTTTCGTGTAAGCCTAGACAATAGAAATCACACAACTGTTTCTCGAACAAAATTGGTTCTCACTGTTGTGTTCGTTTTGGCCATGAACACCGCCTGGTCTCATGAGTGTTTTAGAGAATTCGGCCTTTTCAATTCTCACAGAAGCGGCCCTCACTTCACACTCACATAGGTGATTTCTGAACATATAGTATATCACATACTCAATTCAGAATCATTAAAAGCTTTTGCTTAACCTTCATATATTAGTACTGTCTTCATCCGGGAATGAGTAAAAATTTGACAGTACTCTACACTGTCTTCATAACTTAGTTGTCCCTTTGAACCTAGATCTTGGGATCTCCAGTCAACTAGGTAGGGTTTCCGCTATGATGACTTGTTTATAGGCCTTAAACCCATTCCCCTTGATGTTTTTGCAACCATCTCTCTAATTAGGTCTTTTGTCAATGGATCCGCAATATTATCTTTTGACTTCACATAGTCAATTGTGATAATTCCACTAGAAAGAAGTTGTCTTACTGTGTCATGTCTTCGACGTATGTGTCGAGACTTACCGTTATACATGACATTCCTTGCCCTTCCTATTGCCGCTTGACTATCACAATGTATACATACAGCGGGCACTGGTTTAGGCCAATTAGGAATATCTTCCAAGAAATTTCGAAGCCACTCTGCTTCTTCACCGGCTTTATCCAAAGCAATAAATTCTGATTCCATAGTGGATCTAGCAATACAAGTTTGTTTGGATGATTTCCAAGACACTGCCGCTCCCCCAAGTGTGAATACATATCCACTTGTCGATTTTGTGTCTTTAGTGCCGGTTATCCAATTTGCATCACAATATCCTTCAAATACCGCTGGATATTCTGTGTAATGCAAAGCATAATCTTGAGTATACCTTAAGTAGCCCAATAAACGTTTCATAACTTTCCAATGATTTTCATTTGGACTAACTGTAAATCGACTTAGCTTGCTCACAGCACAAGCTATGTCCGGCCTAGTACAGTTCATGACATACATTAAACTGCCTAGTATACTAGCATACTCATTTTGAGCCTTACTTTCACCAGTATTCTTTGAAAGATGTAAGTTAACATCTATCGGAGTTTTTACTGGTACAATATCTAGATTCTTGCACTTTTCAAGAATCGTCTCGATATAATGGGATTGTGATAGAGCTAATCCTCCAAATGTCTTATGGATTTTAACTCCTAAAATAACATCTGCAATCCCCATATCTTTCATATCAAATTTACTTGTGAGCATGCGTTTGGTCGCCTTAACAACCTCACTATCGCTGCCCATTATAAGCATGTCATCTACATATAAGCACAAAATGGCAAAACCATTATGAGTGTTCTTAACATATACACATTTATCACACTTATTAATCTTGAAACCATTCGACAACATGACTTCGTCGAATTTAGCATGCCATTGTTTTGGTGCTTGTTTCAATCCATAGAGTGACTTGATAAGTCGACATACTTTCTGCTCTTGTCCCGGAACAATGAACCCTTCGGGTTGTTCCAAATATATTTCTTCTTCCAAATCCCCGTTTAAGAAGGCCGTTTTCACATCCATTTGATGGATTTCAAGCTTATACACCGCTGCTATAGCAATTAGCATCCTTATAGATGTAATTCTAGTAACAGGTGAATAAGTATCAAAATAATCAAGACCTTCTCGTTGCTTGTATCCTTTTACTACAAGCCTAGCCTTATATTTATCAATAGTACCATCCGCTTTCATTTTCCTCTTGAAAATCCACTTACATTGTAGTGGTTTATTACCAGGAGGAAGGTCAATCAATTCCCATGTATGGTTTGACAAGATGGATTCAACTTCACTATTGATAGCTTCTTTCCAGAACGAGGCTTCTGGCGAAGTCACAGCTTCTTTGAATGTCCGAGGCTCATTCTCTAACAGGTACGTTAAGAAATCAGGTCCAAAAGACGTGGAAGTCCTTTGTCTTTTACTACGTCTAGGTTCATCCTCCATTGGATCACTTCTAGATATAGTATCTCGAGACCTCTTATTATTATCAATTGGCTCATATACTATGTTATACGGAAATATATTTTCAAAGAACGAAGCGTCCCTTGATTCAATGATCGTATTAACATGTATATCTGGGATCTCTGACTTGTGAACAAGAAAACGATATGCACTGCTATTATGAGCATATCCGATAAAAACACAGTCAACAGTCTTTGGTCCTGTCTTAACCTTTTTAGGCTTAGGAACCGCAACCTTAGCCAAACACCCCCACACTTTAAGATAATTCAAGTTAGGCATTCTGCCTTTCCATTTCTCATAGGGAGTTTGTTGTGTTTTTCTGTGGGGCACTCTATTTAAAATAAAATTTGCCGTCAAAACAGCTTCCCCCCACAAATTCTGTGGTAAACCGGAACTATTCAACAATGCATTCATTGTTTCCTTTAAAGACCGGTTTTTCCTTTCCGCCACACCATTTGATTGTGGTGTATAAGGAGCGGTCATTTGGTGAACGATACCAAACTCGGTACAAATTTCCTCAAAAGGAAATTCATATTCACCTCCTCTGTCACTCCTTATGATTTTAATTTTCTTGTTCAACTGAGTTTCAACTTCGGACTTATAAGTTTTAAAAGCATTCACAGCCTCATCTTTGCTACTAAGCAAATAAACATAACAATACCTCGAGCAGTCATCTATAAAAGTAATAAAATACTTATTACCACCTCTTGACGGTATTGATTTCATATCGCATATATCTGTGTGTATTAAATCTAAAGGTTCTGAGACTCTATTGTCTATAGAATGAAACGGAGGCTTAGAAAATTTAGATTCAACACACACTTGGCATTTATTACTTGAACAATCAAATTTTGGCAATAACCCCATGTTCATTAATTTCTTTATCGACTTATAGTTAACGTGTCCTAATCTATCATGCCATAAATTAGGAGACTCAAGCACATAAGCAGAAACAACTTTATTCATAGCAACATTGGGTACAACAGTCATTACATTCAGCTTGAAAAGACCATCACTAAGGTAACCCTTTCCTACATACATCTCATTCTTGGAGAGTACAAACTTATCGGATACAAAAACCAACTTGAAGCCATTCTTGCTAAGGAGAGATCCAGACACTAAATTCTTGCGTATGTCTGGCACATGTAGCACATTGTTTAGTGTCACAACTTTCCCAGATGTCATCTTTAGAGCAACCTTTCCAACACCTTCAACCTTAGAGGTTGATGAATTACCCATATAAAGTTTTTCATCACCCCCCATAGTTGTGTAGGACGAGAACATCGATCTGTTTACACAGATATGACGAGTTGCTCCAGTATCAATCCACCATTCTTTGGGGTTTCCCACCATGTTACACTCGGATATCATAGCAGTCAGATTGATATCATCAACACCATGGGAGATGTCTTCCACCACATTAGCCTGAGTTTTCTGTCTTTTCTTGGCTCTGCAGTCTTTGGCTCGATGTCCAGACTTGCCACAGTTGAAGCACTTGCCAACGAACTTCTTCGGGCCTTGGGTGAATCCCTCTCCAAACTTACTAGGCATTTTCCTCTTCTTGTTGGGTTTTGATCCTTCTTCAACAACATTGGCTCTTGAGACCGCCAGATTGCTGCCAACTTTCTTCTCGGAATTCCTATTGTCTTCCTCTATCCTCAACCGAACAATCAAGTCTTCAAGTGACAACTCCTTTCTCTTGTGTTTGAGATAATTTTTGAAATCTCTCCAGGATGGTGGCAGTTTTTCAATGAAGGCAGCCACTTGAAATGACTCACTTAGAGTCATTCCTTCAGCATGAATATCATGCATAATCACTTGAAGCTCTTGAACCTGACTTAAGACGGTCTTTGAATCAACCATCTTGAAGTCCAGAAATTTACCGACAATGAATTTCTTCAATCCGGCATCTTCGGTTTTGTATTTCTTGTCCAGACTATCCCATAACTCCTTAGCCGTTTTTAGCGGACTATAGACGTTATAGAGAGTATTGTCCAGACCGTTGAGGACATAGTTGCGACATAGGAAGTCGGAATACTTCCATGCATCCACAGCAGCCAACCTTTCTTTATTCGTCTCTCCATCGTCCAATTTAGGACTATCCTCATTGAGGAATCTAGCCAAGTTTAAGGTCGTGAGATAGAACAACATCTTTTGTTGCCATCTCTTGAAATCCGTACCATTAAACTTTTCTGGCTTTTCTCCATGATTCGGAATAGGGTTAACCGAAGTCGAAGCCGAAGCCATTTCTGAAAGCATAAACACAGAATATATTCACGGAAAGAATCGGTAATATATGACTGAAAAAACTCAATGAACAGAATGTTGGTATACGAACAGAATCGATCAAATTCGTCTTAAGATTGTTTTCGAAGAATTTTGTCGGTTATGTTCATATAGTCGAAACCGAAATGAAATGTCAAGAAAACAAACCTGAAAAACAGCACAACCAAGCAAATAAAATGTTGATCCGAGCCCGACGAAATAACGTCGTGTCCTTAAGACGAATTTGGCCCCTCAATCAGTACCCGAGGATAGTGGACAATCGTCTCCCAGGATAGAACGGATCTCGTTCCTCCGAAGCGGTACTTATCCGGAGGACTCCCACGAACGCAAATTTTGGAGAACAATCGCACAAAATGAGAATGATGAAGTGAATATGCTTTTGTGCCTCGGGAAAATGTCTCGCGGGAGTATATATGTTATGTATGTGATCAAGAAGACCTTTTCGAACTTAACTGTTCGGTTATATAGAAGGACGAAACTGAAGAGTCACCACTAATCCGAACAATTTCGTTCGGTTCTTCGTGAACAGTCACGAGCCAGGCCCTTGAACCGGTTCGGTTCGTGAACAGGCGCGAAGGGAGGGCTTCAGTTTTCGTTCGGGCAAACCGAACCTCGAACAGACACGTTTATTTGTCCAAAAAATAAAAAATCGAAAATAAAAATAAATAATTCTAAACAATGTGTCTGTTCGAAAAAATAAAATAAAACCGATAGAGGGTGGACCCCGGACCCGGAACCGAACCGAGCCGGACGGCCGGCGGCGGCGGCGCGCGCGCGCGGGGGGAGTGGACCGAGCTTGACGTAAGTCCTCTCTCTTCCACAAAAGTAGGGTACCCCTTGGGGCCCAAACCCATTTGTGAGGCTCAACTATATGAACCCATTTCCCATCTCTTCCCATCTCTTCCCATCTCTCTTCTACTTTATGTGGGACACTTTCACCCACACACTTCTCATTCAATTTTATGGGATTTTGTGCCAAAAATCCCAACAGACCCGTGTCAACAAACAACAAATTTACACCATCATCTGCTGTACCTTCCCTGCAGAACCTGCGCATGAAGACCGTACCTCCAGTTCAAGCACTATAGATATGGCAGGTGCAGCTCAGCTTGCAATTTTGAATGCCACAAAATGCTGACGTGCAATTGACAATTTCGACCTCAACAAACTATCGTACTTCTTCGGCTTCAAACTTTTTCCTTGGTTCCTGTAAACATATAATTTGCAGATTTTGAAAAGGTGGAGAAGCCATGATCAACAGGCTAACATAATAATTTGTAATTGTAGAACATCCCGACACCCCCACTCTTGTCGAAGAAAAGAGTACTTAGAGATACAGGCCTATCCCTCGGCATATCAATTCTAATCGAAAGTTCAGATTTTCATCAAAATGGAGAATACGCTTATTATTTCAAATTGGGCTTCTATTTTTGGCCAAAAACAAAAATCTAGCCTCGACCCGTCTGTGATTAAAAATTTTGCAGTCAAACTGCAGGTTTAACCACATCTAAACTTTGAACCAAGCACTTTGCTACTGTATATGAGTCTTTATGATCATGTAGATTTCTTGGTCGACCTGGTTGGCCGCATGAAAAATAAGGTTGACCGAGTTTGTTAAAATACAACTAATACAGATCAAACTTAGAAATCCTAAATGGCATGGGTTTCCTGCTACACGCCGTAATTGCACACTTCTAGAAATTAGGGCATACTAACTGTAGGCGATGGCAAACAGTCTGAAGAAGACAGATGGTAGACCAAGAGAGGCTTGAGAGGTAGGTATCTAGACAGAAATAGCACTGAGCTATGTACATCATTTAAAAATCCAATTTATGTAATCAGATTGACCGAGGTCCGCTGGGCAATCATCTTCACTGGGGGCAAGCATAGTTGAGGTCTAGAGTTATTTCTGTACTTGAATATTAGCGTTAGATATTAAATTCAGTAAATTGTGGGCAAGTTGTAATAGTAGAACAATTCCTCACACCCCCACTCTTTTCCAAGAAAAAGGTTAAACCTCAAGATACAGGTCTATCCCTTGGTATATCAATTCTAATCGAAAGTTCAAATTTCGTCAAAATGGAGAATACACTTGTTATTTCAAATAGAGCTTCTATTCTTGGCCAAAAAAGAAAATCTAGCCACGATAGTCTGCGATTAAAAATTTTGCAGTCAAACTACAGGTTTCACCTCATCTTAAATTTGGACCAAACATTTTGCTACTGTATATGAGCCTTCATGATCATGTGGACTTCTCGGTCGACCCGGTTGGCCGCATGCAAAATAAGGTTGACAGAGTTTATTGGAGTACAACCGATTCAGATCAAATTAGGAAATCCTACGTGGCATGAGTTTCCTACTACAAAGCTGTAATCATACATTTAGGGCGTGATTGGCAAGTTGCCAAAAGAATTAAGAAAAAAATTTCTTGGATGAAGGTTGCCCTCGTTGGATCTGGCGTGGGCGACCCTCACCAGATCCGGTGAGGGCGGCGGTAGCAGCCCTCGCTGGCCTTGACTTGTGGCCGGTCATTGGCAAGGAAGGGGAAGAGGAAGAAAAAAAATAAAAAAGAAAGATATATTAAAAAATTCAAAATATTATTAAAATATTGCTAATAAAAAAAATTTCGTGTAGTTACCAAACGCATTTATATTCAATTTTGGACAGTTATTAAACGCTTTTAAATGCTTAAAAATTATTCCTAGGTACAGAATAAAAAAGAATCATTTCTGAGTAGAATCAGCTTTCGGGAATAGAATGATCGCCAAATGTGCCCTTACCAGAAATTAAGCCTTACTAACTGTAGGAGATGGCAAACAGTTTGAAAATGATTCCTGGGCCTGTTTGGTTCAGCTTTTGGAAAATGCATTTGGCAAAATGCAAAGACCTTTGAAGACGATGAAAGCAATGCCTGAGGTCCGGTGACCCCAGGCGGCAGTCGTCGGGATCGCGCGACCCCAGGCAGCGGTCACCGAGGCGCGGACCCTTAGGCGGCGGCGGCCAACCGCCGGATCAACTCCTTGGAAGACGATGAACAGTACGCGATGAACAGTGCCTAATTGCATTCCGAAAATGTAACTTCCCAATGCTCCTCACGGGCTCCATTTAGCCAAAGGCCCTCAGAAAGCTTTGGAGATGCAATTGCATCTCCTCAAAGCTTTCCAAAAAAATTTCCAAACAATTTCGCATTTACACAAGAGACTTTAGACCCCCAAAGTAGCTTTCAAATGCTAAACCAAATAGGCCATAAATCAGTGAATTTATGAGCTTTCGAGTGATAATCAGAAGACATCTGGTGACAGTGACACACGGATCCCTTTCCAGGCATTTTACGCCTGAAATCCAGCAAGTACAGAGCACATATACCAATTGACAAAAGAGAGTCACAAAGAAGAGCTTAAACCAAAACAACTCATACAATATACTTAAGTTATCAAAAACCTTTTCAGCCGCGTATTTCTGCTGAAGATTGGCCCGTTTCCGTTAAAGCTTGTTGAGATAAATATGTTATGTAGCCTTTCTACATACTTGCCTGACTGAGTTAGAAGTTATCAAAGCGGTCAGTGAAACAGTTTGCCACCTGCATTCAGGCCAAAGTACCCTGCATCACTCCATCGGGAGCAGAGATTAGATATGCAACAAGACAGCTGGTTCAATACAAAAGAAGAAACCAGAGACTATACGACGACTCTAAAATCATGCTAAAAACGAGTTACAGGAATTTTCCAAACGAAGGAAACCAACATTCATCTAACCGGTACTTACACATTCCATCCAAATGTCCTGCAGAATTAATTTATTTTCAGATGCATGATCTGAGTGAGAGACAAATTTGACCCTTTTTTCATTTTCACGGATTCATGATATCCCATGACTAGAAATTTCATTTGTGAAGTTGTCCTTGCACTCCAGAAACTCAGCAGTGACCAAATCTGCAACGCCCACTTGGACTTGAGCATGAGCATACAACTTACACAAGTAAGCACCTTACTTATTCATGTATACATAGATCACATGTTTAATTTCAAGAAGTTTGCAGAACTATACAGGCATAGATCTGCCTATCAGTTAACTTCCTTCTTATAATTCCAGACTTTCTAGATGATAACTACCTAAAGTTTTTGCGTTGGTTACTAAAGATGTCTTGTATTCATTGGTCAATCACTAAAAATGAAATCTTTTTGCAGCACTTCCTATTAAACCATAGTCGAAGAAAAATGGAGACAATGCAAAGCAGCGTAAAGGAATAGAAAGTTTGTATGTATCTCAAAATGAACATACCTCCTTGGCTTAGATTAAGATTGATAAGAATTACATATATATCACCACGAAAATATCTGCGAGATTAAGCAACAAAAGCGCCACGATTCCCCTCTATTGCATCCATGGAATTATACCTGACTTAGATTCAAGTTGACCAAGACTCATTAAACCAATTATTCGAGCAAACGTCATCATGAATTTTTCTGAAATCCAAAAGGTCTTGGATACACTATATGCACTAGACTCCTGGAAGTTTCATGCATCTTTCTCTGTAAGTAGGCAGATGCGGGTTATGAGTTCTGCTCGAGAACGCCTGCGGAAACTCCCGCTGACAAGACAGTGTTGTTATAAAGAGCTATTCACTTACCTGAATGAAATTATCAGTAAACAGTAATCTCTTTAACACATAAAACTGAAAAATCAATTCACTGTTAGGCTGTGTTTGTTTTCGGAAAAATATTCTTCCGAAAAACATTTTTCGCGTTTTCCGGTGTTCGGGGGAGGGGGGAAATGTTTTCCGTGGGAAAACATTTTCCTTCTCCACCCCCAAATCTTTCATTGTTTTGTAAAAAATGATTTCCTTTTTTCACAAAGAGAAAATCATTTTCCCCCAAAGTGAAGGCAAAATTGCCCATGAGAGGGAAAATGTTTTCCTTAGGAGAGGAAGTTGATCGCCGGTCACCGCCGTCGGCCACCGGTCACCGCCGCCGGTTGTCGGCCGCCGCCGACCGCCGCCGCCTGTCGCTGCCCACCATCGCCGCCGGTCACCACCCGCTGCTGCCGCCGCCAGCCGCCGCCGATCGCCGAACGCCGCCAGATTGGCGGTCGCCGAACACCAAAAAATATTTTCTAAAACTTTTTCAGATTTTAACCGAACGCCAGAAAATTGTGTTCCGGGAAAATATTTTTCAGGAAAATAACTTCCGGGAAAATATTTTCCAAAAGGAGAATATTTTCCGCCAAACGAATGGAGCCTTAGTCTTAAGAAAACTCCAGGTCTGACTGGCTTCCTCTCAACCCTTGCCATTCTCTTGTTGCTAATATGTATTAAACATTAGTCACAGATGGGCAGCATACTACCAAATCAAACCAAAGTTGTTTTCTCAGCAGGCAGGATAAGAAGGTTCAAACGTCATCACAAATGCAATTATCAAGCCTTGTTAAAAGATGGAACTGCGAAATGAAGGTGCACTCTCTGAAAATCACACCAGTAATCCAACGTCCTGACTGAACTTTAACAGAGAGGTACCCGTTCTTCATTAGTCAACAAAACTCCGAATGCACCATTTTGACATAAAAGACACAATGCAACCCACAAGAATTACAAATTATCGAGATTTAGTTCATGTCTCGGCTAAATTTTAGGATGGATTGCCCCATCGAAACCGATGGAATGATCGGGATCGAAAGTGAACTCAAATTCAAGCGAGATAATCAGAGTAATAACCCGTCTGAAGATAATGACATATTTTCACGAGCACCAAACTATAAATTCCCTTTTGGCATGGATGTATTTCAAATAAATTGTCTCTAATTCGCAGAATGTCATGACTCATGATGATGCGAGTTGCTTTTTCCATCGACATGGCAATAAGATTATACAAATAGAAAATTTTCACTTCTCTTTCTCACTTCTTGCGAGGACTCGATGACACCAACCCTCAAATCCCAATTGAATCTTCCCTCTTTACCACGGAGACTATTGGGCCTGTGGCCAACAGGCCTGCCTGTCTAGAATTTCATGCTATGTTTAGATGGAGGCCATGTTCACTATGATGGACTGGAATTTGTATCAAAAAAAAAAAGGAAAATAAAAGAATGTGCGCTGCTAAACTTGTAAAAAACAATCAATTCAAGTTCAAATAATTCAAGATTAACTTGAATCACTTAGACCCCTGTTTCATTGCCCCTTTTTTTTCTCGCATTTTTCATTTTCTTTTTTCCTTTGTTCTCCCGGATGGATAATATGATCTCACACCAGTTTCCCAGGCCTACGTGACTTTTTAGGTGACCCCTAATATAAGCTGAAACAACTGAATTGTTCTGTTTCAAGAAGTTTCAGAACTCGACTTTCTTATTAAAAATTAGGACTGAAGTGTCGGTGTCATGCATAAATTCCATGACATCTGGTGGACTTATCTCGTTCTTCTCGTGCACGACAATAGAAGAAATTATGTATTCTAATGTATTATTTCCACATCGAGTGCCACTCCTTTGACGCTCGAGGAAATTGAATGGCAAACTTGTATATATATCTCTAGTGAATAATGATCGATCATTTAGGAAATCCAGCTTGGTATTCCTTGGGCCAGTAATGCAGATTCTTATCGATTACTTGTAAATCAGTTCGTCCTATCCAGGCTAATAAGATAAGCCCATATAGGCTTCAATCAAAGGCCCACCAAAATTTCTCGACCTCCATTACAACCTTAATCCCCCACACTACTCGTTGGACTAGTTTAAAAAGGGTTTCCAACCACAATTGATCGATCGGTGGACGAAACCAGAGATACTCGACCAACAAAATGCTTGCCCCCGCGGCCTATGACTTGGACTTCACGAAAGAGACCAAGCTTGAGCGAGCCCAAACGAACCTATATGGGCAGGCTCCTGGATATGCGCTTCGAGCCTTGTTGGCCTGGGCAAGCTGTCAAACATATGATTAGGTCTTAGTTCAAACCAACGACACCATTGAGCGTTAAGAGAATTCCGTGGTCTCTAATTTTAAACAAACTGTTAGCTGAACTTGACGAGACTCATGTAAAGCCCAACCAACAAATGTCCATAGCTCCATATACTTAGCGCGTATAATAATTTCTCACAAATTTTCGGGAATGGTCCCTAGTTGGCACAATCAAAGGGTCAAACATGAATATGAAGAGGTATCTTGGCATGCGTATGATGTAAACTTTCCTAGTCCTTCTAGATCGTTGAATTTTTGACACAACACACAAAATATGACGTGTTCGATATGACGTGTTCGATGTGATGCCTAGTTGATTCCAAGGTATCCCTATTTTTGGGGTACGTGCAATAATCTCCACGTTTCCAAGACCAGCTACTAAGGTGGAAGAGTTGATAGTGTCTTAAGAAGATGTAACTCCTTGCGATTCTCTGGATCACTAGCCATTGCTTATGATCCACGAAACAATCGCTCTCCTTTCGGTAACTCTTTGAAAGAAAAATATAAATAATATATAAATATATTTAATATATATTTAAAAAAAATATAGAAATTTTGTATATAAGTATTTTAGCAATAAAATTTTTTAAAATATTATAAGAAATAAGCTTTTCTAAATTTTGTTATATATGTAAGTGTTGTAGTAATATAAGTCAAATCGAGAGTCATGAATGGGTTAATAAGTCAATTTGAGTTGGATCATTTATGATCTAACCCAACTCATAGGTCTAGTGCCGATACACAAAATGAGATGCACTATGGAGTTTTCCTCTCTCGAATAATTTGGTCCTACACCCTCCATGTCCTTTGACGAAATTGAAGGACCCTTCACATGTTTTGAGAAATTACCCTAACATCACCTTTCACGACATATGCCCTTCGACTCGGATTGAAAATACGCACGCCAATGTCACCAAATCGAGCTTACCAATTAATTTTGCTCGTCAAAGGCAACCGTTGTTTGGAAACGAAGAGAGAATATAACAATAATTTTATTGGAGCATAATTCCATTCAGTTCCAAAAAAAATGTTCATTACGTAATACCATAGATTCTTACGACGTATAATTTACTCAATTTATTTAATATATTTAAACTTTGTAAATCGATTTTAATATCAATTTTCAAAGTATGGAGGGCATTGTAGGCTTTTATTTATCATTTTTTAGTTTAATAAATGAGGACTCTCTATTTATGGGCAAGTTGCAGGAAGGGGTTGCTACGATCTTTCCAAATCATGATTTGAAGAACATAGGGTTTGGGCTTCTGTGTAGAAGAAGACGACATTACATCCTCAAGATAGTCACTCAAGATGTTTAGGAAGGATGCGTCTGCGATTTGTGCAGGGAGGAGAGTCCCAAGTTCATCAACATATTCTTATACAGCTAGTAACTTGAGAGGTAACGGATCAATATGATCTTTCGAAATCACGATTTCACACACAATGATAATTCCGATTGTTATCGTGAAAGCTCTTGGACATGATTGTCTCTCCCTCTGTGCATATGACACAAATAATGTCATGGTTGTTGGCGAGAGAACACAGCTAGTGTCAAAATGTATATGGTTCCAATTGAGCTTATAAAAAAAAAATTCCGTCACGTTGCATATCTCTCGTCTCGCTCTCTACTTTTTATCTGAACTGGGGTCCTCCAAATTAAGAAAATGATCCATGAAATGCGACGTGCCTGTCTTTCCCTTTCTTCTTCTCCATCCATCATCACGCGTTTGATGTGTCTACATCGTCCAACTCTACACACCATAAAACCCTAGGAGCCTCCGATCCAGAGGATTCTAGCGTTTCTTTGATTGCACGATTCTCGCTGACGAACCCTCGAATTCTCCGCCGAGCACATTAAAACTCGTCAAACCCATGTTCCATCTCACCCCATTACAAAGACTGCGGGTCCATTCCGCGGCACTTTCTTAGAGTCAAATATTCATTTAGTAGGGAAAAGTGCCAAAAAAAAATCTTAAATTTTTTGTATTAGTGCCAATTTAGTCCTAAACTTTTTTTATGTCAATTCAGTCCTAAACCTTTTGTATTGATGCCAATTTAGTCTTAAATATTTTTTTGGTGCCAAGTCAATTCTAAACCTTTTAAATTGGCGCCAATTTAATTATAAACCTTTTGTTTTTATGCCAACTTAGTCCTTTCGGCCAATTTTGATCGGAATTTGCTGATGTGGACGCCTGTAGGCAAGCGGCCGGTCACTGGCGCCGACATGGTGCTGACGTGGACAACTTAAATAATATTTTAATATTTTTTGAAGATAAGAGGGAGAGGAGAGAACCCTAAAGAGGAGAGGGTATATTTCATAGAAGTTACTGAGTGTTCATGAAAAATAAAACAACGGTTTTACCTAATCATGTGTATTTTGCACGACGTTAGTTCGACATAATTAGTGAAGAACATCCGCACAAAAAACCTTGTTCAGAGTAGGCCAAGTGACAAAACACTAAATTCAACTCGTACTTAGCTAGCTCCAAACTAAGATTGTAAAAGAAGTCGGGCCGACTCCAATCTGAAAAGGACTTACGTGAAAGCTTTACCGAATTATAACGACATCGTGCAGACTGCAGAGGCCGCCGTGGGCTTGGACGTGGGCGCTGGAGATTAATTAATTAATTAGACATGATGGTAGATAATTGGATGGTTTCACCCATTTAATTGACGGTAGATGTTAAATATGTCTTGAATTTTATGTACTCGGTCCGGTTCATAACCCGACCCGACATATTTTTGTGCGACCCAAAAGTGGAAAGAAAATTGAGATTTTGTTCGCTTGCTGTGGGTTGGGAAAAATTTTCGGGAACCCTATTTGTACCGTGGCTAGGTTTTCTCATTGTTGTGTTGAGAGAGTTTTGCTTTTCAGAGAGTTTTGGTGAGCCGTGAGGTTTTGTCGTTGTTTCGACTTCTGAAATTTGTACTCTCTTTTGATTATAGTGGAACTTTGTCTTGCCTCGCCCGTAGACGTAGATCACTTCGTGATCGAACCACGTAAATTTCTGGTGTTCTGTCTTTTCGTTTTCCGCATACGTTTCCAACAGTAGATAATCAAGAAGCGTGGAATCAACATCATTTCAATACCTAAGCTCGGCTCGACACTTAGGTCGAAGTTAACATTTCAGGCTCGACCTCGACTGGAATTAGTTTTCAATAAACTCAAACTCAACTTGATCGGTCCATAAAGTTTAGTCAAGTCTCAACTTAACATAATAGTGCATGATTTTTTAAGATCGCGTATCTTGCAGCCAATATTGATTAGATATATTACGATGGTTTTAGCTGAATAAATTATTCAAAACAGACCTATCGTCGGGGTTTGTATGAAAGGAACTCAGATAACGTCTAAATGGCGGCGTTTAGAAACAACTGTGAGGTTCGTATCTCGCTCATGCGCCCATTCGTTCGCTGGTAATTTAATTTCCAACAAATATAGATCTGTCGATGTTCTTATCACGCTACTGCAAACGTGGCCACCATCTCAAAGCTCATCAAATGGGAACACGAACGCATAAAGTATCTCATAAACAACTTGCTGAAGATTCTTCCTATTGATAACATTAGCATGAAGGGATAGGAAGTCCGTACGCATCTCAAAATGAAAATACCTCCTAAGCTTGTGGTACAACTGATGAGAATTACATTAATATCATCACCATAATAACTAAGAGATTTGCAATTTTTAAGTATTACCAATCTTATAACATTGGCATGTGAAAAAAAAAACTTTCAAAAGAGCACTTTAAAAATCTAAGGGTCCGTTTTGATATCGTAATAAGTACTAAATATTGATGCTCCATCGTATTGTATAATGCTCCACTCTCATCTAATTACCACAAGTATTTTTTAATAATGGGTATCATGTTGCAATTAACTAATTTACGTATGGTATAAAAAAAAGTACATTTTGATCATCTTGCCATACAAATTCACATAAATTAACATACATAAGACGTTGCACAATGTACTTTGAAAGATATTAGACGCCGTAGAATACGGGTTTGCAAGGACTTTTTTATTTTTCCGATATTTTAATAAGCACGGCCAATACGGACCGCAGGAATGCTAGCCGGCTCATTTTTATCAATTAATAATTATATAATGTACGTAACATCTGGCCAGGTGGCAACCACCTCCACCCCACCACGACCGTGCAAAATTCACTTTTTAACGTCCAAACATCAAAAAGTCCATATATATTAATGGAGGGATGACGCCGAGACGGCAAGTGAGGCGACTAGTCAACGGCTAAGACGTACAATTTATCAAAAAGTCTTGGTCAATACGAAAACTATAAGTCACACATAACATGATTCCAATCTACTCGGATTATAAATATGCACACTAATCTTACCTAAGCGAGCTTACCAATTATTTTGGCCCGTCAAACACATCCCTTATTTGGAAATGAAGAAAGAATATAAAAATAATTTTATCGGAGGGTAATCCCAATCATTTACAAAAAAATGTTTATTACGTAATACAATAAATTGTTACGGTGTATAATCTACTCAATTTATTTGATATATTTAAACTTTGTAAATCAATTCTAATAGCCTCTTCCAAAGTAAGTAGGGCATTGTAGGCTTTTATTTTGGTCAAGTTAGGTTCTATTTGGTCACCAGGATATAATATTGGCTAAGATAGGATAAGATGAGATACGAAATCTTCTGATTATGGTCATAGCTTATCTTTCCTTTGAAACTTTGACTGAGGGTAAATATGTTATATATGTATAAGTTTGAGGTTTTTTAAGTCACTAGAAAAAATTAGAATAAATGTGTCATAGTGGGCATAATTTAAAGTTTTTGAAGTAAAAAAAAAATTCAGGGTAAATGTGTCACTGTAAATATAATCGGATGTTTTTTTGTCACTACAAAAAAACATCTTCTTTCTGACGAAACTTCCAACGAAAAATTTGAAAAAATTCGTCGGAAAACGAATTTCCAACGAATTTTCCAACAAAAAAAATTTTGCTGATAATTCGTTGTCGCAAATTTTTCTAACGAAAAATTTCAATTTTCATTGGAAATTTGCGATGAATTTTTTTATTGGAAAATTCGTTGGAAAACTCGTGGCTAAATTCGTTGGAAAAACTACAAAATTTTTTTTTGGTCGAAAAATAGCGAAAATTTTTTTCCAACAAAAAAAAACTTTTTTTTGGTCGAAAAATCGCCCTCGCCGCCGGCGAGAGCCAACCTCATCGCCAGCGAGGGCCGAGCTCGCCATGGCCGGCGAGCTCGAGCTCGCCCAGATCTGGGTGAGTTCTGGGCGACCTCGAGCTCGCCGGCCATGGCGAGCTCAACCCTCGCCATGGCCGGCGAGGGCCAGCCTCGTCACCGGCGAGCTCGAGGTCACCGGCGAGCTCGAGATCGCCCAAAACTTGCCCGCCACTTCGAGGGCCTGGCTCACAGCGGTCGCGCTCAGCCTCGCCTCTGCGAACGCGACGGACACCGCCCCCTTCATCGGTCGAATGCTCGGCGGCGGTAGGGGGAGCTTGGGCTCGGCAGTGGAGCAGTGCCTCAGCAAGTGCGCCAACCAGTACGCGTACATCTTCCTCCGATCGGGATTTAGGGTTGGAACTGGTCGAGTCCGGGCAAGATCGGGGACGGCGGCGGTGTGGCATGAAGCGAATCAACGGCGAACAGGGACAGAAGAGGCCTCCTCCTTCCACAGATAGGCCTCGGCGATGCAGATCTCGTTAAGAGGGAGGAGAGAGAGAGAGAGAGAGAGAGAGAGAGAGAGAGAGAGAGAGAGAGAGAGAGAGAGATACGTGTAAATTGAGAATCGTTGCAAAATTGCCCGAATAATGAGCGCGAAAATGTTGAATAAGGAAGGAATATGGTTTTTATTGCAAAATTCGTGGGAAATTCCCCACGAATTTTGCAATGAAAATTGTACATACCAAAATAATTGCCCGGAAAATTGAAATTCGTGGAAAAATTCGTTGGAAATTTCCAACGAATTTTCCCACGAATTTAAATGCCGAACAATACCGGGTTTTTTTGAATTCGTCACAAAATTCGTTGAAAATTTCCAACGAAAAATTTTTCGTCGCAAAATTCGTTGGTAATTAGCGACGAAAAATTTTTCGTTGGTAATTTCCAACGAATTTTGCGACGAAAAAGTTTTCGTCGCTAATTTCCAACGAATTTTGCAACGAATTCAAAAAAACCCGGTATTGTTCGGCATTTTTTAAATTCGTGGAAAAACTCGTTGGAAATTTTCAATAAATTTTGCCACGAATTTCAATTTTCCGGGCAATTATTTAAGTTTGTACAATTTTCGTTGCAGAATTTATTGAAAATTTCCCACGAATTTTCCCATGAATTTAAAAAATGCTGGACAATACCGGGTTTTTTTGAATTCGTCGCAAAATTCGTTGGAAATTAGCGACGAAAGTTTTTTTGGAAATTTCCAACGAATTTTGCGACGAAGAATTTTTTGTTGGAAATTTCCAACGAATTTTGCAACGAAATATTTTTTCGTCGCTAATTTCCAACAAACTTTACTTTTCGTTGAAAAATTTGTCGTAAATTTGCGACAAAGATTTTTTCGTTATAAATTTTCGTGGTAAAAATCTAATTTTTTTGTAGTGTGTGGCTTTTTCCCTTATCCTTACTGTACCAGTTCAGGATATTCTCTCTATTCATGTTTGTCGGAAGTAACAACAAAAACCCTTAAAGATTAGCGCTTCCACATCCCATCATTCATGCCACCTTAGGCTTAGTGAAAAGGATAATTAGCAATGAAAAGGCTCGATTACATCAATCATGTCAATTAACTGATTTGAGGGTACCAAAAAGAATACTGGAGGTTCGATGCGTATTTTATAAGAAATAAAATAAAAAGCGTATCTAACTGTCGAAATAGATATATCAAGATTTATAAAATCTTTAATTAGTTTTTTGGGTTGAAGTAATGCACTAATCAACCAAACCAGACGAGGTGAAGTGAAATTTCAAGTGACAGCTTTTTTCATTTTTTTTTTCTTTTTGGTTGGGCGTGGGTCGTATGAAAAGTATTAAGAAAGATTAATCTCCAAAGCGCTTAGCACCTCCTAAACTTATGTTTGAAGTCCGAGCTTAGATGTCTCTTTTATCAGCTTATTTCACTTTCGTATGGACTCTTTCAAGTGTAGGGGGACATTAATTTTTTTTTTGTTGGGGGGGGGGGTGGTTCCATGGTTAATAGTAATAGTAACAATAATAACAGAGTGATGTGGATTGATTTATTGATTGTTAATTTTTGGACATAGATTGATTAATTATTTGGATTTGGGCAGGTTCTTAAACTGCCTCTTTGGACAATGAACGGAAGAGAATCCTTGTGTCGTAGGGTTCTCCTCATGTGAGTTTGGAAGTCGATTGGGTTGCTAAGAAATGTATCAATTCATGTCAATGTCGTCTTAGATTGGGATCTCCACATCGAGTTCAAAACTCAATCCCTTTATTGGTCCTGAGCAGGACCTTAAAAGATTCAACAAGAAACAAAGGAAGAAACTTCTCAGTATGGTGGAAAGATCTCCTTATAAGATCTCTCCGTATTCCAGACCTCTTCGTATTCCAAACCCCTCCCTTGAAAAAAAAAAGTCATGAAGAAAGATAAGGGGTGTACAGGTAAATCAACTGCCGGGTCACCAAACAACCTGCACAAGTGGCGACACTCAAGTTTGGTGAGGTAACCCTACCAGACACCAAGGTTAGCACCTCGTAAGAGCATGTTTGAAATCCAAGCTTAGATGTCTCCTTTATCGGCTTATTCCCCTTTCGTATGGACTCTTTCAAGTCTAGGGGGTCCCATGGTTAATAATAATAATAATAGAGTGATGTGGATTGACTGATTGATTATTATTTTTTGGAGGTAGATTGATTGAATATTAATTATCCATGGATAGAAATTCAGAGTCGATCGATAAATCCAATGCTTTTGTTTTGGGGGCACTATCCACGCAGCTTCCCAAGTGATTGCGTTTCCACCCACGGGAAGGTCGTGCAAGACGTGCGTTGCATGTCCTAAGAGTATGCCAATTCTTTGCATCTCGCACATCCTTAGTGCTTGTAATAATGACCTCTCGCGGGCCACAGTAAAAAGAGAAAAATAAAAAAGTAAAGCAGGAAAAGAGAAGGAAAAGGATAATTAGATATATCTGATTGCCGGTGGGGGGTTGAAAACAGCGCTGTAGTCTGGTTTTGAGCTTTTGACAAAGGATGAAGATTTACATGATTGCATATTATTCAAGGACTATTCTTACTTTATTCGCTTTTGGGGCAGCATATGCTGTTAAATCGGTTGTTATCGATATTTTATATGGCCGCCTCATCTCGCTATAATATTAACATGTAAACTGATAGAATCTTAAAATTAAATCAATGCGAGAGAACCAGAGAAATAAACGAGGAACAATAAAGGAAACAAAAAAAATTTCATGTTCGGTTCGAGTGGCTATACCTTCATCTATAGGGAGAGCTAGTAGCAAATAATTCACTATAATCGGAGAATCAGAATTACAATCATTCATATACTCGAGTATCTTCCACATCTAGATTAAGTCAAACCCAAAATTTTACAAATAAAAAACTCAATTTGGATGTAAACTCACAGCAAATCGTTCCCCAAGCTGATCATGACTTGACAAATATTACGTTTTATTTCATGAAAAAGAAAGGGCTTGAGCGAGCCCAAATAAGCCTAGCTCCTACCAAATGAGGAAATCACTTGTCCACGCCCGCCATTGTGCTTCGAGCCTTGTTGGCTTAAGCAAGCCGTCAAGTCCATGATTCGGTTTAGTTCGAACGAGCACTAAGATCAATCGTTAAGAGAATCCCGCAATGGCTCATTTAACCCAACTAATCATTGAACTTGATGAGTCTCATATAAAATCAGATCGATAAATGTCCATAGCTGCATACGCTAAGCACACGTAATGATTTCTCATGAAGTTTTTGGGATGGTCCCTATCTTGCATAATCAAAGGGTCCAACAAAGAACGCAGAGAAGCATCAACGGCATGCATCCGGTGTAAGCTTTCTTAGTCCAATTAGATCGTTGAATTTTTAGCACGACACGATTAAATTTGATGAGTTCCACATGATTCCTAATTGAATCTAGGGTATCGTTATATTCGGGCACATGCAATTACAACTTTAGGATGGTCAGCATAAAAAGGTACGACAATTGGCTGACTGCCCAAGCTTCTTTTTGGTTCCTTTGCCTGATACGCAACCGTCCGCGTACGCGTACGCGTACGAGGGATGGACGGCGTAGTCCGCGTCAGTTATGTTTCTCACGCCGAATTGGACGACTTTTCTCATGATAAAGGAAATCGGCGAAGATGACATAAAGGAAAACAATTCAATTGGACATATAGACATGTTACGTCACAATTGGACGTATAGACATGTTACGTCACAAAAAAGCGATAAATCGCACCTAAAACGTCATGCCAGGCGTCACGCGAAGCAAAGTTTGTACCTTTGCATGGTACGAAATTGCCATTTACGCATATATATTGTGCGCTCCCTCTATACAGGGAGATTCTGCCTTCTCGGCGGAAGACGCGGACAATCAGATTAGGAAACCAGTTGAAAAAGTAAAAGAAATGCAAGTTCCGTTGGCGGAACAATAACTTTTAAATTTTTTTATTATTTTCTTTTTATTATTCCTTTTCTATTTTTTTTCTTTTTCTTTTCCTTTTTTTTTTCTTCTCTTCCTCCACCGGCCATAGTCGAGGCCGGCGGAGGTCGCCAACCTCAGGCGAGGCCACCCTCGCCGACATCGGGCAAGGCCCACCCTCGTCTGGGCTGGGCGAGGTCGCCCTTGCCGATGTCGGGCGAGGGCCACCCTCGCCTGGGTTGGGCGAGGTCGGCATCGCCAGTTGCCGGCGAGGTCGAGCTTCACCAGATCTCGTGAGGGCTCGACCTCGCCGGCGTTGGTCGAGGCTGGCCTAGCCAGTTGCCGACGAGGTCGAGCCCTCGTCTACAACTGGTGAGGCCGACCTCTCCCAATGCTGGCGAGGGCAACCTCGCCCAGCCCAGGCGAGGTTGCCGGCGAGGTTGCCGGCGAGGTCGAGCCCTTGTCTATAACTGGTGAGGCCGGCCTCGTCCGATGCCAGCGAGGGCAACCTCGCCCAGCCCAGGCGAGGGCTGCCTCGCCTGAGGCCAGCGATCTCCACCGGCCCCGGCTATGGCTGGCGGAGGAAGAGAAGGAAAAAAAAAGTAAAGAAAAAGGAAAAGAAAAAAAATAGAAAAGAAAAAACAGAAAGAAAATAATAAAAAAATTAAAAAGTTACTGTTCCGGTGACGGAATAGTAACTTTCTCGCCACCAGCAGGAATTTTGGCCAGCCGGAGATCCAAGTCCTTATTTGAGACTTTTTAAACACTTAGGGTCTTTATTTGAAACTGATTGGGCACTTCAGGTCCTTATTTGACATAATGTTCACTTTGGATCTTTTTTTGAGAATTTGACCCCACTTAGGGTTCTTAATTGAAATTTTCCCTAATTAAATAGGTGAGAGTTGGACCATGGTTGGCGCACGGCTCTGCTTTTTGGGAAAAAGCTAATACAAATACTCAAGCAAAAACCAAATCACATCACCCAAGCAAACGTGGGATGGAGTTGGGGATTCCAGATCTCTTAACACCGGCTGCAGAATTGTAATGACACGAGACTTCATATTCTGGGGGTCGACCTACCCAAACTAAAACAATGCTACATAAAAAAATTTAATGCTTTTCAATTGTGGAAAATAAAACCTAAAGATTTGCGCTTCCACGTCCCATCATATACATGCTAAATCGGTGAAAAAGGAAAATTAGCTACAAATAAAGACTGGACCGCATCAATCAGATCAGTTAAATGATCTGAGAGTACAAAAAGAAATTTTGACGGCTCCGTGCGTATTGTGCAAGAAATAGAATAAGAGGCACACCTAACCGTAAATTAAATTAAAAAAAAAATTTCTAATTTAGAGCAAGAAAGGACAATGCAATTGGTTTTAAAAATTCATAAAATCTCCCATTAGTTTATTCGGGATGCAGTGGTGCTCTGACCAACCAAAACTGGTGGGATGTTATGAAATTTCAAGGGATGGTCCCCTGTTTTGCTGGCCGACGAAACATGGCGGGGACACAAAGTCGTTTTGGGGGGCAGCATCGGCGCAGCTTCCCTATCCCGAGCGACTAGTGCGTGTCCACGTCACGTTCCTGTCAAGAATTGCGACATGCAAATCCAAGGCTGAAATTCCGAGGACCATTATTAACGCAGTCTGGACCTCTTCAGGAGAGTTACTTTTTTTGAGCTTATTCCCCTAATATTTCTTTAGGAGCATTGCTCTTTTTTTTTACCATTATATGCTGCCGGTGAGGGCTCGTCAGGTCTGGGTGACAGCCGCGACCCTCGACCGTGTTGGCTCTCGCCCGCGGAGGTCCTCGTCCAATGACCGGCAATACTCACTTGTGGCGGCTTGATCATAGCATTGATTATCATATGTGTACCAATTTCAAATTTTTCATAATTAAAAAATTAATTTGAGGTAAACTTATTACAAATGTACCAGTTTGAGGTTATTCGGAATAATAACCCTCAATTATATGACCCCGTTATGACACATCATATCATGATATGAAATTTTATGCCCTCGTTATTAGGAATCGGAAGTCGGACCGATACTTCCGGGAACTAGACCAAACCGAACGGTCCGATTTGGTCCGGGCGGTTCACGGTTTGGAAGAAGATATTATAAATGTACCGTGAATCGAAAGAACACAACTCAGTTGAAAGCCTTGCTTCTACCAGAAGTATCGTCCAAGACCAATCACACTTGCGGCCCTTACGGAACAAACGTCCCCCAATGCGATTCGGTGCAGATGTAACTTTTGGAAGGATGTGTTTTAGACCATTGACCTTGAGGCCCACGTGTCACGGACCAAAGTTCGACACATCATCAATCCAAGGGATAACCACTTTACGATCCAAGAAGGTTCCTTAGAATTGTTAGATCGGCAAAGGGGGTTCGATCTCACCGTCGAATTTGTGTGACAAAGATTGAAGCCCTCAACCGTTGTATAGAGTCAATCTTCACCGTTGGATTAATGTGATGAGGATCACTATCCTCCACCATTAGATTAAGTGGATCTCTACCATCGATCAATTTGACAAGGATTGACTTCCTTTATCGTTAGATTGTATAGAAGATTAATAATTATAATTAGAGAAACTTTTGTATAAGTAAGGGATCCCTCCCCCTCATTTGGATGATCAATTTTCCTTTCAGCGATATAAGCATTATAGAGTTCTCTCTCTACTTTCTCTCTCTAGAAATTTCTTTCCTTGAGTCTGAGTGAGATCAAGGCTTGCTTAGACCCGATCGAGAGATAAAAGTCAAAGTGCCGCACGGTTTGTGATCGAAAGATTCGTCCCGTGACACGCCCATCGCACACCTTGGTCAAGAAATAACTTTTCCAAAGGAACTATTATTTCTCTGTCTTCCCTTAACTGCCCCTCCACTTTTAATCACTACCTCGGCTCGTTGAAGCGAGAGAGAGCAGGTGAGGCAACACCGATTCTCTCCTCCACCATCTGCTGAATCGACGCCCCCAGTTGACGGTGGTTGGGGCCATGGAGATTAGCCACAGAATCACTCCATCTCCAGTTGAATTATTCATGCCGATACATGACACAAGTTGCCAGTAGCAAACTTGGAGTTTTCCTCTCATGCGGTGGATTGTGCCGACATCCTCCATGCAGTTTTGACGAAATTAAAAGACCTTTCACTTGTTTTGAGAGATTAATTTGACGTCAGCACTCACGATATGCCCTTCCACCGAATTCAAATCAACTGGGATTGATAATAACATGCGCACTAATGTCACCTAATCGAGCTTTACCAATTTTTCCGGTCAAACACATAATTTGGAAAGGAAGAGAGAATGTACCAATTTTCCCATCATTCAAGCCACGTCTAGTGAAAAAGGGAAAATAGCTACAAAACGACTTGGTCACATAAATTGGATCAGTTTAAATGATCTGAGGGTACAAAAAGATGCGAAAGCTCGATGCATTTTGTGTAACAAATAGAATAAAAGGCGTACGTAATTTGGAGCAGGAAAAGACAATGCTGCTGGAAATTTGGAACATCTCTCTATCGAAATAGATACATAAAAATTCATAAAATATCCAATCAATCTTTTTAGGGATGAAGTGGTGCTCTAACCAACCAAATCTGATGGGATGAATTGAAATTTCAGGGGTAGCTTTTTTTGCCGAGTCAAGTATCCGAAATAAAGTTTTGATGTGGATCAGCTGATTAGTAATTATTCCACGGAAGGGAGATGTAGATTCAATCGACATACACAATGCGTTAACAAATCACCATGGTGATTAGTAAAACCGCCGAATACTTAATCCGATCCAAGATTAATTGTTTTTTGCTTCAGTTCGGTGAAGTCTAAGTCGGAGATTCCCTTACTGTTGGTGACAGAAAAGGAGATAACACAAGTCAATTTTTAATGGGTCTCGGCAAAAAGCAGTACATAGCGACTCATATGCACATGTTACAAGTCAGGGGAGGCTTCTTCACGTAGACTTTTTTTTTTTTTTTGGGTAAGGTAAATATTGTATTACTTCTCAAATACACCAAGTACAAGGAAAACAAAACAGCCCACGTCCCGAAGGAAGCAGGAATTCCAGAGGGGAGGCCGAACAACAAGCTAACAAGAGCAAAACCCTAAATAAGGGCAAGACTAAACCAACAAGCCCTATACAAGACTAGAGAACCTCACAAAGCCCTATACAAGGAACTAAGTAACCAAATTTGAAAAGATGGTAGGAGGGAGATCCCAGTTCCTTTGGAGCCTTCTATTTTCCGGTGTGTTGGCAATTTGTCCGAGGGATGATGCTTTATCCTTCACCATCTTGGAAATTTGCTTGCAAATACCCGGAATAAATATGGTCTTGTTTCTGAATAGGGAGTTGTTCCTCTCTATCCATATGGTGTGGCATAGAGCACCAAAGGAGAACCTAGCAAGTCGGTGAGCAAAAGAGTGGCCGCCGCAGACTTTGTTTGCCCACATAATAAGTTCTGGCCACGGGCGGTTGCGCCATGGAAGAATACAGTTGGTGGCCCAAAAAGAAGCCAACCTGCTAGTAACGGAACAACCAAAGAAGAGATGATTTATGGAATCCGGTGTAAGGTTGCAGAAAGCACATAGTCCTGAGTCGATGCGACGATATTGTAAAAGGAGGACCTGCGTGGGCAATCGGTTAAGTGACACAATCCATAGGAGAAAGGAGTGGCGAGGGATCACATGAGAGTCCCATACAAAAGAGTGCCAAGTAACCAGGTGACCTTTCTTCCTTATGTGATTCCAGGCCCGGGCAACCGAGAAGGGTTCTGTCGGGTTAGGGTTCCAAGTGAAGCAGTCCGGGATATCATCAACAAGAGATGGAGAAGTTTCCATCCAATCCATAATAGTGTGTATAATGGAGGATGGTTGTCTTGGAGAGTGGAAAAGATCCCAAACCGAGGCATCCCTCGAGATCCGAGAGTGGTAGATGTCGAAGTTGTTGTAGAGGAAATAGAGTGGCCCTTTTGGGTGCCACCAATCAAACCAAAAGGAAGTCATCCGGCCATTTCCAATTTTCCACCGGAAAAGGGTTTGAGCTAAGACTCGTAAGTCGAGGATCTTCTTCCAAGTCCATGAGCAACAAGTGGGTTTAGGATCTTCTTCACGTAGACTTAGAATGGGCTTTGTGCGAAGTCTTGGTGGCCATCGTTGGCGAAGTTGCAGCGTGGTCTTCGTGCCGTCCATGTCCAAAGACGACTTGAAGCGAGGACCCGAGCACTTGACGTGAGTCTTCGTGAAATTACATCCTACCATTTTTTTTGTGCGTGAGATCGGAGAAAAGGTACAAGTGTTTTAGCCGATCAAATTCTTGTATGCATAAATTTCTTTATAAGATCGAGAGATTATTTCGTAAAGAATTGCGAGGCTAAACATTGCGTGAATTATTGGGTGCAATTGACGCTTAATAAACACTTAGAGTGTTTGAGTAACTCGAATGTAATTGTAATTGATCTATAATGAAATCTCGTGCTGCTCTTCTTACGGACGTAGGTCACTACGACTAAATCACGTTAATTAAACGCACTAAGACACTTGATCGAGCAGTTGCTCGTTAGGCACACAAAGCACAATGGCCCAAAAAATCATCCGACCAAGTGGGTCTTCGTAATCGTACCTACCCACCCCCCCCCCCCAAAAAAAAAATTTGGGTCTTCCTTCCCCCCCCCCTCTCTCTCTCTCTCTCCTCCTTTTTGCACCAGAGCTCAGCTATATAAACGACGACTTCTGTGAATTCTCCCGTCTCTTCATCATTCCGTCTCGTCTTCTTCGCTCTCGCATTCATCGAACAGACGCAGTGAGAAGGAAAAAAAAGAGAGAGAAAACAAGAAGGAACCACACCCAATCTCCAGTAAGTCTCTTCTGAGCCATCATAAAACTATAATTGGGGACTCTATATCTCTTGGTTAGCGTACTTGTGTCACTGTATATCTCTCTCTTATAGTAAGTGCTGGTGTCGCAATAACTGCACACGGACAGAACTGTCCCATGGCACAGCACCCACTTTGTCTTTGTCTCTCTTCACAGCTTCTGACACCCTTTTTTTCTGAGCTACTTACTAATTTGGGTTCATTTGATCTTTGGTGATACGGAGATGACTATTTCCGAGGTTCCGTCTGATCTGCCTCGACAAGGTGGTGGCCCCAATGACTTCGACGACGATGGCTGTCGCAGGCGAACTGGTAAGCAAGGCACAAGCACTCGAAGTCTTTTTATCTTTATGATCAAATTTTGTTCCACATGAACTGGCGTTTTCGCGCAACAAAGCCCCGTTCAAACAGCTTTACCCGATTCCTTTCCTTTTCCTTCCTCCACCCTAGTCGACGATTCTTCAACTCTGTAGTAGCATACTCTCGTCGATATTGCCACTGCCCGCACCTCCTCCATTGGCCCCGTATAATTCACTCGCCGTTCGACGTTCTCCAATTCTCGACCCCGAACGTCACCGACAGTCGCTGTTGCCGTTGTCGGCGAAAATGGCAAATCTTGAGGGGTTTTCGTGGATTGAGATTCGGGTCTTGATAGAGGAAGATGGGTTTGCGAGACTGTGGCGGGTGATTGCAAGAGGAGGCGATGGAATTCGTAGAATTGGAGGATGGAAGCGAGACGCACAAGTGAGCCCTAGCATTCTCCTTCTCCTTCTTCTTCTCCTTCTTCTTCGTCTACTGCTTCTTTTGCTTTTTCTGGTCAATTCGACCTGGCTTGGCCCCGTTTGCCTTCGGGAGCTCCCAGCATCGAACCTTGCAAGCGAGTTTTTCGGATTCATTTCCACAAAAGCAAAAAATACGGAGTTTTTACCAATTCTCCTTCCGTGTAACCAGTTTCTTGCCATGCTGCCTTTGAATTCTGCGTCTTGCCTTCTTCTGCTAATAAGCTGAAGCAAATGAAATCGAGTCATGTCTGTTTTGGTAGAAATCATCGAATAAACCAAAGCACCCCCAAAAGAAAGGGCAAACCCTAAAACCCCGCCCGAACGGCGAACGGCGTCATGATACCCGACGTGAGCCATTGACACCCAACCTAATCGTTTGCATGCACTTGGTATCCAAAAGAAAAAAGTTCAATTAAATAAGCTTTCTTGGTATGATGTGTAATTGACCAAAGCCAGTCAACAGTCAGCCCAGCAGTGATAGGTAGAGCTGGGTTCGATCCCTCCAGAAAGTCCCCCAAAACAAAATATAACTGTTTTTTTTTTTGTCATAAAAATATAACTGTTCGCTCGCTTAAAAGAAACATGAGTTAATTTCCCGTGTCCTTGAGAAGAGAGGTAACTTTTTCTGCAACTTTCACTGATTCCAGAGTTGAGTTTCCTGTTTTGGGTTCAAATCAGGGACGTTGTGGACGGCAAGTGCTCACATAATCATAGCTGTGATCGGGGCCGGAATTCTGTCGCTGCCATGGGCCATGGCGCAACTCGGGTGGATCGCCGGGCCAACGGTGATGTTCATGTTCGCCTTTGTCACTTACTACACATCGGCCCTCTTAGCCGTGTGCTACCGCTCTGGCGATCCTGTCATAGGCGAGCGAAACTACAGTTACATGGCAGCCGTCCACTCCCATCTTGGTAATAGATCATGAAAAAATAAAAATAAAAATCTTGGTCCACCCACCAAAATCTCTTTCGCCTAAAGATGCTGCTTTTCATTTCATTGTATAAATTAAATTTTCTCATTTTCTTCTCCGTTTTTTAATATTGGCAGGTGGGCTTCAAGAGCAGCGATGTGGAGTGGTTCAGTGCCTGTACGTTTTTGGGGTTGCCATTGGGTTCACCATTGCATCCTCCATGAGCATGATGTGAGTGGTGAATTTGATTGTACTGGAAGTCAAGTAAATTACTAAAAAAAATGAAAAAGAAAAATGGGATTGCTAAAGTTGTTAATTGGGTGCGCGATTACTCAAGTTAATTTTGGTTTTACCGATTGTTTAATGTAACAGGGTAATTAGCAGATCAAAGGGTGACAAAACTCATTGTTATCCATACATGATTGCCTTCGGCGTCATCGAGATTGTTCTGTCCCAAATCCAGGACTTCGACAAGCTCTGGTGGGTCCCCATCATGGCCGCCATCATGTCGTTCACTTACTCGATCATCGGACTTGCCCTCGGCATCGTAAAAATCGCAGGTTGGTTGCACGTTTTCACGAGATCAATTCTCTGTGTATGAACAAGTTATGTGATGATCAAATTAAACTAGAAAGATTGAGCAGAAGAAAGCCTGACGCTAGCCCTCGTATTTTTGTCTTCTGAATTCTCAACTAGGAAATGGCAAATTTAAAGGAAGCCTCACTGGGATAAGCATTGGCACCGTCACAGAGGCCGAGAAGATATGGCGAAGCTTCGAGGCTCTCGGTGTCATAGCTTTTGCATATTCATTCACCATCATCCTCATCGAGATTCAGGTAAAGTTACGCCATAACCCCCATACCTAGTTGTATTGCAAAAAACATCCCTGAACTTTCGAAAAACTACCCTTGGTTGTTGTAATTAACTTGTTAGTATGATGCATGCGCTGAAAACAGGACACGGTTAAATCCCCGCCACCAGAGTCCAAGACGATGAAGAAGGCCACGTTGGTCAGTTTGGCAGTCATGACTCTACTCTACTTGCTCTGTGGCTGCATGGTCTATGGCGCGTTCGGGGACATGTCACCGGGGCACCTCCTTGCGGGTTTTGGGTTCTTCAACCCTTATCATGTCATCGACATAGCAAATGCCGCCATTGTGATCTACCTCGTCAGTGCCTACCAAGTCTACTCCCAACCCCTCTTCGCCTTTATCGAGAAACAAGCCATGAGAAGGTTTGCAGACAGCCAATTCATCACCAAGGAGATCCAGATCCCGGTCCCAGGCTTCCGAACCTACAAGCTATGTGTCTTCCGGCTGATTTGGCGAACCATTTTCGTGATCATAACCACCATAATCTCGATGCTGCTTCCGTTCTTCAACGCAGTGATCGGATTGCTCGGTGCTCTCGGATACTGGTCTTTGACCGTTTATTTCCCGGTCCAGATGTACATTGCCCAAATGCATATCCCCAAGTGGAGTACCAAATGGCTATGCCTCCAAATCCTCAGTGTTGCTTGCCTTCTCATCTGTATCGCTGCTGCTGCGAGCTCCATCGCCCGGGTCGTGCTCCTTCTCAAGAACTACCAGCCTTTTACGACAAGCTACTAAAGTACCCGACCCAGTTTTGTTTCTGTCGTATATGTTCATCGGATGCTTAAGAGAAATTAGTCCATACGTTTGGACATGGTATATTTGTTAACTGTAACGCAAGGTTGAACTTTCTATGCTGCTTCTTTTTGCAGCATATATAAATAAGAGTCGCCTGCTTTCAGTAAAACAAGAGTCCCCCAAGCAAACATCTGCATTGTCAACGTTTGATGATGAGGCAAGCTCCATTCACATTCATGAATGCAAAACAAAATAATGAAATCACCTATATCATGTATATTTTGCATGACTTTTGTTTGATATTGTTGATATTACGTCTCGAGTTTGAATTCTATTAAGAAACAGACGCGGAAAAACAAATACAGAACGCAAGGATTTACGTGGTTCGATCACCAAGGTGATCTATGTCCATGGGCGAGGTAAGACAAGATTTCACTATAATCAAAAAGAGTACAGTTTTCAGAAGTCGAAACAACGACTAAATCTCACAGCTCACAAAACTCTCTGTAAACAAAATTCTCTCTGTACATCAATGAGAAAACCTAGACATAGTATAAATAGGGCTTCCAAAAATTTTCCCCGAGGGCATAGCCCCCGAACCCCCCAAGACATTGGTGCGCTTACTCCAGCTTGGGCGGTC
Organism: Syzygium syzygioides; assembly: GCA_031216285.1. Classification (NCBI taxonomy): domain Eukaryota; kingdom Viridiplantae; phylum Streptophyta; class Magnoliopsida; order Myrtales; family Myrtaceae; genus Syzygium; species Syzygium syzygioides. The sequence continues at coordinate 29,193,888 of CM062247.1, forward strand.
GACCATGGAGATTTATTCACTTGCTACGGGTTGGGCCAAATCGCAAACCAACTCTCAATTTTCTCTCCAATTTCGAATCGCACAAAAAAATATGTCGGGTCGGATCATGAACCGGACCAAGTACATAAAATTCGAGATATATTTAACAAATTCGTTTACAAATTTCGATATATATTGAAGTCTTGCTGATAGAGTTCAGCCAAGATAGGGGTTGTTAGTTTGCTTTATTTATTTTTCTTTGGAACGGTGGTAATTTCGTAAATGTCTAAGTTTTGCCAAGATGAAATGTGTAAAGCAAAGGCCTGTCGATTTGGCTTCTCAGCGTACAAGAGCAGGGAAGGGAGTGGGGGCCAAGAGGAAAGAAAATAAAAGTAAAAAAAAACAGAGGGCCCCACATATCCTACAATATATATTTTAGGTATGGTTTGAGGTGGCGTTGAAGAGAGGAAAGAAACATAAAGGCACCGCCGCAGAACGAGAATGACTTTCTCAGGGTTTCCTTCGGTTTTTGGAGCCGAGCCGCGACGAGAAGAGTTTCGAATTCTTTTCTCTCTCCGAATTTTCCGAGTGAGTTTTCCGTAAGAGATTGTGAAATAATACTTATAGATTTGCAAGGGCTTGATTTAGATACGGAAAATATTTGAGCGTGTAAGTAATTATACACTCTGTAATTCTCCGATTGATTAGTGAATTATTTACTGGTGGCTCTCTGTGTGAATATAAGTATCAACACTCGGACCAAGCCATGCGAAAATTTTGTATTTTTTTTTATTATTTCTCTAATGATTTTACATTGATTTCATTGTAAGATCTGATTAACTTCCGCGTTATATTTCAATAGATGTAATTAGGGAAGCAAATGAAATATCTCAACCCTATTACATGATGACCGGCGAGCCAAATTCTTGGATGGGGAAAACAACTCAATCGTCACCAATTATTTTTTATTTGGAGCTCTTCAATTTATTAACTCATCTATAGAGGAAAAGAACACGAATGCGGAAACGATTTGGGAACTCTTTAGCTAGGGAGAGCCTGCAAAGAGGAACGAAATCCGATAGACATGCTAACATAATACGACTCACACATACCTAGCTTCGAACTATGATGTTGGTTTAGCCACTCTTCTCATATGAGAATGAGGAGGTGAGGAATTCGAATCTCCACTATTGGGGGAGGAAATATTTAGTTTTGAGTGTGGGTTTGATATTCATGCTTTGCAAAGAGGTTGTGTCAAAGCTTTAAGATTACTTGAGGGGAAAACGCTCATCTGTAAACTTTGCATCCCATCCAAGTGTTTCAACACATATCCATTCGTATGTTTCCAAGAAATCGATCGTGATCGACATCGACGATTCCTCGATATCATCGAGAGCCTTCCATTGCAAGCTTCCTCATTAGAGAATATTTTTCCATGGAAGGATATCGGTGAGTTTGAAGTCGGCAACAATGACCAGTTCAAAGCTCCGAGACTGCTCCGGAGGGAGGGAGTGGCCGGTTTTGTTGACTCGCCTTCCGAATTCGTTCCACTTTTAGCGGCGAAATTTCAAAACCCTTTGTCCACCCCCACAAGCAAATTACCAAGCCGCCACGAGATTTAGAGACTAGAATTTCTTGCCACAAAAATTTGTATTTGGGTCGCTAAAAGATTTGCATTTTTGAATGGTTGGAGAACATTATGAACTTACCTCTGTAGTGTACATTAATTTTAGTTTTACTAATTATCAAAGAGATGCTAGATGTACCACCCGTCTGGGTGGCGCTGCTGGAACGCGCGCTCTTCCTCTCGCAAAAGGTTGAGTGTTCGAATCCCGGGCGCCGCAGGGTGACTTAACCGGTGGTATGTGTGTGGTGGCTAGCACGTGTCGCCCTCAGGGTTTACTCCCCGGCTATCGGCCGTGCGGGGGTTCCCTGGGTTACCAAAAAAAAAAAAGAGATGCTAGATGCTTTACCAAAAAAAAAAAGAGAGATGCTAGATGTATTAACATTATCCAGAATAACCACCCGAAAAACCTGATGCCATTATGGACCAAACGTACCGACGTGCGTGATCGGGACCACGTTTCATGGAAGCGTGTTTTTATTCCAGAAAGAGGGAATGCATGCACACCCCCGCGTATAAGACTATCTTTATAATTAAGCACCTTCACAACGTTCACACCCCCACGTATAATTATATCGGTTAAATGATTTGAGGGTAAAAAAAAAAAAGATAGGCTCAATGCGTATTGGCCAAGAAAAAGAAAAAAAGCATATCTAATTGTTGAAATAGATGTATCGAAATTATAAAATCTTCAACTAGTTTTTTGGGTTGATACTATGATAACCATTCTGTTTCTCTATTTTTCTATTTTTCTGTACTTGAAAACAAGTTTGGAACAGAAATCCATTTGGTAACGCAATTTCAATTTTTTTTTAATTTCTGGAACAAATTTAAAAATAGGTTTGGAACAGAAATGAGAAAAAAATAATTTTCTACATTTATATTTCTAGAACATAACTGAGAAATAAAAACTCTTCTCATCGTTCGCCGTCGCTACTAGCTACCCGCCCACCTGCCACCCGTCACTGTCCACCGGCCGCCTCCCTCCCCTTTCGCCCGCTAGTCGCCTCCCGCCACCGCCTCCGGCTATTGCCATCCGCCATCCTCTGCCATTTGCCGCTACCCAACATTGGCCGCTGTCCTTCGCCGCTTGCCCGCCATCCACCCATCGACCGCCCAGGAGGAAGAAATTTTGTGTCATCATTAAACGAATTTCTATTTCGGAAACAAAAATTTTGTGTCGTTGTCAAACACGTATTTTTGCTCACAAACTCGTTCAGAAAATAGAAATAAAAAAAATCTATTTTGACCATAAATTGATTTTCTGAAATAGAACGATTATCATTCGAGCCCTTAATTAGCCAACTCTCATAGGATGAAGTGAAATTTGAAGTGCCAGCTTTTTTTCAGATTTTTATTTTTGGCTGGCTGTTGATATAATGGGGCACTTATGACCAAAAAAAGAAAAAGAAATAAGGGGGCACATAAAGTTTTTGGGGTTCCCATGGTTGAGAACAAGGGGGGCTATGAGTGACGGGGATTCATTTGATTATAAATTATTTATGAAAGGAGATTTCAGATTCCATCGATGAATACGTGCAGACGTCACTCGCATCGACCGGACAAAGACCTAAAGACTAGTGCTTTCCCGTTACTTGTTGGATTACGTACTAATACGAAGTTGGTATAAAAAAAATTAGATGAAACCTTATTCAATACAGTATAAAATCACTACGAAATTTTGTATGAATCATGAATTCCCTCACGTCGGGCTGGCTAATCACTAGCACAAATTTACTAGCATCATCACCGTTGCTACGGTGGATGTTCCGATAGGACTCACGAGAGAACCGCGTTTCGATTTGCATTCCAGAAGCCATCAAATGAGGACGAATCAACTTGTTCTCCAAGGGGATAATCACGTCATATTTACAACAAATATGAATATATTATGACGCGAAAGAACACAATTCAGTTCAAAGTCGTTACTTCCACCCGAAGTACCAGAAGTAGGGTAGACATTGATTGTCGGAGACCGAAACCCAATGACCAATCGTACCTGGTTCTCCATTTTTGGACACGTCCACAACCGGCCGAAAATCAAGAAAGTCGTGCGCTCCTCTTTTCTTTCTTCGCGGCGCGACTTGCGTGTCACTCAGAAGTCAGAGCTAGGAGCGCGACCCAAGTCTCGAGTGCGGCTGCTTCCAGAAGAGAAACCCCCACTTTACCGGGCGGTCGTCTCTGGTGGCCGCACAGCGCACAGACGCTTCTCAAGGAATTCTATTGTGCGGCTAGGTCGACTTCAAGAAAAGAAACCCGTGCCTTTTATATACTTTCCCTGACCTAATTTCCTAAAAAATCGTAACTTTATGTCAAGTCTCAAATTTATTCAAACGTTTTTTATCTCTGAAAATGCTTCAGAATTTAGATTCAGTCCTAAATTTACTCCGAGCTTTTTTTTATCTCGAAAAAAATTTCAAACTTTGAGTCAACTCCCAAATCTATCCCGAATTTTATTTTGCATAAAAAAATCACCAAAATTTAATTTATTTTCAAAAATATACTTTCGTGATCCGGTTCCAACCGGATGTGGCACTTCCACGTCAATAACAAATCCATATAAACAAACTAATGAGACTTTTATTTAGACAAAGAAAATTTTAACTAAACCTAAAAATTAGGTTTTTTTAATTAAAATTTTTTTTGGGGTGGATTTATTATCGTCCGTAACTTTTGTATCGTATTATGATTTTATTTTCGAGAATTTCAATAATTTTTATTGGGTTGGATTTGTTATGGAAGTCGAAATACAACGTCGATTTGTACCTATCACCCCATTACTTTGCTGATGTGGATTTGTTATTAACATGAAAATGCCACGTCAAGTTGAGACTAGATCACGGAAGTATATTTTTAAAAAAAATTGAAATCTGCTTATTTTTTTTACACAAAACAAAATTCGGGACAGATTTGAGACTGAATTTAAAGTTTAGGGTTTTTTCTGAGACAAAAAAAATTCGGTATAAATTTGAAACTCAACCTAAAGTTTTGGATTTTTTTAGGAATTCACCCTTCTTTTTCTCTCTCTCATGACTTCTAGGGGCCACAAGTATACATATTATAAAATATAATAGGTGTGCCCATAATTTTGTTCATAGTGCCAGAGAACTTTCTTTTTCTTTTCTCACATTGTGCAGCTCATACTTGAATATTTATACAGCAGGATCGAGTTCCGTAAACAGTTCAAAATCCAAACATAATTTAACAGTTTCCATGGGGATCGATTTGGTTCCCATTGGAATCGGTGCATTTCGGTCCAGTTCCGATTCCAAGTGTCCTGTCCATCCGGACCGAACCAGTAAATACACACACATATATATTTTTATTTGTGAAAGAAGTTGCTATGGTTACTGATTTTGTTTATTTTTCTTTATCTTTAAATAATTCAGCGGGATGGGTAAAATTGTTCGGTGTAGTTTTGTCCAATAATTTTTTTTCCTTTCTGCAAAAGTAATCGTATTTTACTGAGATCTAACACAAATTTTTCCTATATACTAATTTAAAGTGCATCTTCTACAAAGTCTTAAATAATAACTGCACCTTTATTATGTTCACGAGAGTATGGTAGAGTTTTAGCATCATTAAAGTAAAGAATAAGAAATTCACCTGTAAGGGCCACTATACTTCTAGTTCTTAAGCCATCTACCGCATTAATTGCACCCCTGGCACGCCTCTGCTCCCGTCGACAACAGCAAACTCCCAGCCATATTAATTGCACCCCTGCGACTTTTTCAATGCTAAAGGCACGTCCGGTGGTTGAGTAAGAAACGTGACGATGGCGAGCATGATGAGGAAGATCGCCGTCTTTCGAAATTTGACCAGCCCACCACAGGTGGTCAAATTTCGAGATTGGGGACAGAAAGATCGCCATGACACCGATCGCAATCACGTATGGCTGCAACTCTTGTGGAATTCTATCGTGGTAGGGAATCATCTGAGAATAAGTTGGAAAAAAGGACGGCCAAAAAGAAATACAAGGAACCCACATTAAAGGGGGGGTCCAAAACCCTAGCTTGAAAACCACCAACAGCATTTTGCTATCTCTTCTTCTCAGACACAGCAGAACATAAGCAGTATTTTGCTGTTCTTTGTTGGTTTCTTTCTCCAAGACTCTGCAATTTCCATCAAGGTTCGCTTCACTATCCTGTAATTACTTTCTCTCCCTCTTCACAGCGTCTGACTCCCTTTTTTCTGAGCTACTTACTAATATGGGATTGGGTTCATTTGATCTTGTTGATAGGGAGATGACTATTTCCGAGGTTCCGCCTGATCTGCCTCGGGAAGGTGGTGGCCCCAACGGCTTCGACGACGATGGCCGTCACAGGCGAACTGGTAAGCAAGGCACAAGCACTTGAAGTCTTTTTATCTTTATGATCAAATTTTGTTCCACATGAATTGGCGTTTTCGCGCAACAAAGCCCCGTTCAAACAGCTTTACCCGATTCCTTTCCTTTTCCTTCCTCCACCCTAGTCGACGATTCTTCAACTCTATGGTAGCATCCTCTCGTCGATATCGCCACTGACCGCTCCTCCTCCATTGGCCCCGTTCCCTCGACGTTCTCCGATTCTCGACTCCGAACGTCGCCAACAGTCGCTGTTGCCGTTGTCGGCAAAAATGGCGAATCCTGAGGTGTTTTCCTGGATTGAGATTGGGGTCTTGAAAGAGGAAGATGGGATTGCGAGATTGTGGTGGGTGATTGCAAGAGGAGGCGATGGAATTCGTAGAATTGACGGACGGAAGCGAGACGCACAAGTCTCCTTCTTCTTCGTCTACTGCTTCTTTTGCTTTTTCTGGTCAATTCGACCTGGCTTGGCCCCGTTTGCCTTCGGGAGCTCCCAGCCTCGAACCTTGCAAGCGAGTTTTTCGGATTCATTTCCACAAAGGCAAAAAATACGGAGTTTTTACCAATTCTCCTTCCGTGTAACCTGTTTCTTGCCATGCTGCCTTTGAATTCTGCGTCTTGCCTTCTTCTGCTAATAAGCTGAAGCAAATGAAATCGAGTCACGTCTGTTTTGGTAGAAATCATCGAATAAACCAAAGCACCCCCAAAAGAAAGGACAAACCCTAAAACCCCGCCCGAACGGCGAACGGCGTCATGATACCCGACTTGAGCCATTGACACCCAACCTAATCGTTTGCATGCACTTGGTATCCAAAAGAAAAAAGTTCAATTGAATAAGCTTTCTTGGTATGATGTGTAATTGACCAAAGCCAGTCAACAGTCAGCCCAGCAGTGATAGGTAGAGCTGGGTTCGATCCCTCCAGAAAGTTCCCCAAAACAAAATATAACTGTTTTTTTTTGTCATAAAAATATAACTGTTCGCTCGCTTAAAAGAAACATGAGTTAATTTCCCGTGTCCTTGAGAAGAGAGGTAACTTTTTCTGCAACTTTCACTGATTCCAGAGTTGAGTTTCCTGTTTTGGGTTCAAATCAGGGACGTTGTGGACGGCCAGTGCTCACATAATCATAGCTGTGATCGGGGCCAGAATTCTGTTGCTGCCATGGGCCATGGCGCAACTCGGGTGGATCGCCGGGCCGGCAGTAATGTTCATGTTCGCCTTTGTCACTTACTACACATCGGCCCTCTTAGCCGTGTGCTACCGCTCTGGCGATCCTGTCATAGGCGAGCGAAACTACAGTTACATGGCAGCCGTCTGCTCCCATCTCGGTAAGAATAGATCATGAAAAAATCAAATTCAAGATCTTGGTCCACCCACCAAATCTCTTCGCCTACAGATGCTGCTTTTCATTTCATTGTATAAATTAAATTTTCTCATTTTCTTCTCCGTTTTTTAATATTGGCAGGTTGGCTACAAGAGAAGCGATGTGAAGTGGTTCGGTGCCTGTACGTTTTTGGGGTTGCCATTGGGTGCACCATTGCATCCTCCATGAGCATGATGTGAGTGATGAATTTGATTGTACTGGAAGACGAGTAAAATACCAAACAAAATGAAAAGAAAAATGGGATTGCAAAAGTTGTTAATTGGGGACACGATTACTCATGTTAATTTTGGTTTTACCGATTGTTTAATATAACAGGGCAATACCACCCACCTGGGTGGCGCTGCTGGAACGCGCACTCTTCCTCTCGCAAAAGGTTGAGTGTTCGAATCCCGGGCGCCGCAGGGTGACTTAACCGGTGGCACGTGTGTGGTGGCTAACACGTGTCGCCCCCAGGGTTTACTCTCCGGCTGTCGGCCGTGCGGAGATTCCCTGGGTTACCAAAAATAATAATAATAATAATAATATAACAGGGCAATTAGCGGACCAAACTGCTTTCACAAGAAGGTTGACAAAAGTCCTTGCCACACAAGTAGTTATCCGCACATGATCGTTTTCGGGGTCATCGAGATTGTTCTGTCCCAAATCCAGGACTTCGACAAGCTCTGGTGGGTCCCCATCATGGCCGCCATCATGTCGTTCACTTACTCGATCATCGGACTTGCCCTCGGCATCGCAAAAATCGCAGGTTGGTTGCATGTTTTCACGAGATCAATTCTTTGTGTATGAACAAGCTATGTGATGATTAAATTAAACTAGAAAGATTGAGCAGAAAAAAGCCTGACGCTGGCCCTCGTATTTTTGTCTTCTCTCAACTAGGAAATGGCAAATTTAAAGGAAGCCTCACTGGGATAAGCATTGGCACCGTCACAGAGGCCCAGAAGATATGGCGGAGCTTCGAGGCTCTCGGTGTCATAGCTTTTGTCTATTCATTCGCCATCATCCTCATCGACATTCAGGTAGAGTTACGCCATAACCCCCATACCTAGTTGTATTACAAAAAACAGCCCTAAGCTTTCAAAAAACTACCCTTGGTTGTTGTAATTAACTTGTTAGTATGATGCGGTGAAAACAGGACACGGTTAAATCCCCGCCACCAGAGTCCAAGACGATGAAGAAGGCCACGTTGGTCAGTTTGGCAGTCCTGACTCTATTCTACTTGCTCTGTGGCTGCATGGTCTATGGCGCGTTCGGGGACGTGTCACCTGGGTATCTCCTTCTGGGTTTCGGGTTCTTCAACCCTTATTGGCTCATTGACATAGCAAATACCGCCATCGTGATCTACCTCGTCGGTGCCTACCAAGTCTACTTCCAACCCATCTTCGCCGTCATCGAGAAACAAGCCCTAAGAAGGTTTGCAAACAGCCAATTCATCACCAAGGAGATCCAGATCCGGGTCCTGGGTTCACGAACCTACAATCTATATGTGTCTCGGTTGATTTTGCGAACCATTTTCGTGATTTTAACCACCATGATCTCGATGCTGTTTCCGTTCTTCAACGAAGTGATCGGATTGGTCGGCGCTGTAGGATTCTGGCCTTTGACAGTTTATTTTCCGGCCGAGATGTACATCGCCCAAATGAAGATCCCCAAGTGGAGCACCGAATGGCTATGCCTCCAAATCCTCAGTGTAGCTTGTCTTATCATCAGTATCGCCGCCGCTGTGGGCTCCATCGCCGGGGTCGTGGCCCATCTCAAGTCCTACAAGCCTTTTAAGACCATCTACTGATTCGCCCCAACATCAATAGTCTTCTCGGCGCAAGGAGTTGCACCATCATCATTGTAAATATGCTGGTACTGTGTACTTTGCTTCTTTTAGTAAGATACGAAAAGAGTCGGTGATGTCACCATCGCTTGGCCCGATAGCTACGACATCACTTTGCTTCTTTTAACCTTGTGCTAGTGACTTCATTGATTTTTACTTTTTATATTTTACTTAGTTAACATAAGTTTCACACGCTTTGTCTTTTGTTTAATCCGAAACACCTAAAGCTTTAGAGTATGTAAACCTTCACATGTAGATTAATAAACAGCGCGCCTGCAAGGTTGCCTTTTTTGCGCTTTTTTTTCAGTGGGTAGAAAATCAAAGACCCTCGACATACCGGTAAAAATGTTCAGAGTAAATATTGACATTTTCGCGTTTGGGTATTGCAAACTACCGCACATGAGATTTCTCGGCAAAAATATACTAAAAGTAAAAGTAAAACGATAATATGATAAATAGGAATACCAATAGCAAGAAAGTACTTTCAAATTCTTCTCGATAACTAGGTTAAAATGTTGAGATGAAGATGCTATGTGGTTGGTGTATCTTTTATTTTCCATTGCTACACCAATTTTCGTTATCATTGTTATACGCTCTTCAGTTGAGACAATTTGAAATTTCCCCTCGCATCCGCGAAAGATGACCCAACTCTTAATGGTCTTAATATACTTCCCACTGGGCATGTCGATCTATAGGCACGACACAATTGATTCTCACGAAAGTTAGTGAAATCCAGTCGAGCGTAGTCAACACAGGTTCAACACTCGAGCTAAGGCTCGACTCAAAATATTCAAGGCTCAATACTTCGATTCGGAGTTGATTTTTCAAGTTCGAGTCTAACTTGAAGTAGTTTTCGACAAACTTGAACTCAACTTGATTGTTCAATAAATGTTCAGTCAAAACTCGAATTAAACTCACACTCAAGCTCGAATTCTTAGAGCACGCTAAAATTGACAAAGCAATGATTTTTATCAGCCTATTTGTGTTTATAAATGTGCATAATCACACATCAAATACAATTACTCAATTACGATCGCGAGCTTTTCGAGTCAAGTATTTTTTAGTTTAAACTTAGACAAGTATTTTTTTTGCTTGAACTTAGACACAATTAAGTAAGTGCGCTACTAAACTTGAAAAAAAAAAGAATGAGAAAGAATCAATTCAAGTTTGAATAACTCCCGAGTAATTTGACTCACTTAGACCTCCATTTTATTGTGTTTCTTTTTTATCTTTTTTTCTTTTTCCATAATGGCTTATTTTCCCTCGATAGCACACCAGTTTCCGAAGCCTATGTGATTTTTTTGGGCGATTTGTTGCCGGTGAACAACCCTGCACGTTGCCGCGGTCATATCTCGCGAGTTTAAATTAGAAAGGATAGGGAAAAGATCGAATTAACATAAATTAATGGTAAACACGATTGTTTAAATCACGTATGTTGCAGCCAGTATTGATTATATACACTATGCTAGTTTTAGGTAGTTAAGTTATTTAAGATGGTCTAGAAAGCAAACTTAGAGTTCATGACATGCACTCCTTTTTATCTAGCTCGCGTGCCCATTCTTTCTCTAGTAGAAAAACTAAACTTTTAAATATCTCCATATTCTCGTCAAGCTAAATAAACTTCATCTTTTATTTGGCTCAAAGGTTTACTCAGTGATCGGGATCACAATAGGAGAAGATTGTTTTTGACTGCGACAATCAGAGTTCAATGCATTTGACCAAAAATTAGTCATACCGCGAGTAAATAAAACATATTGATGCCGGATACCATTTTACACGGGGTAGTATATCACAGGAAACTACATCCGTTGAGAATGTGTGCTTAATTAAGTCGTAGTACTATTTGGACTCGGTCAACTTCTGCAGCAAGTGAGGAGCCCAAAGGCGCTCGGGAGAGACGACGATCAGTGAAGATGAAGTTGGACTTCTTGCTGAGGTGGGGATTTGTTGATCATGGCTCGAAGATAAACCTGATTAATTTGAAATCCGACCCATGATTAAATTGTAATGAAACCTAGGCCACAGTACGAAAGTCCAAGCTGGACTCTTGCTAATGAGATTATGGGTGATGCAAAAAGGGATATTGTTGTTGAGTTTGGTCTGGCGTGCATAGGGAGTGCGCTTAATAGGTGCAAAAACTTGCGAGAGACAAAGGATCATCGAGAGCAACATCCAAGAGAGTTGAGAACGTGAGAAAATTCATTTGTTGTGATTGATTATTGTGTGTTGGGTTTAATCTATTATTGGGAAACACTTGTGAGTGTGATGAAGATATTGTGGTCTCATCTTTGCCGTTGTAGTAGAAACATCTTGTTGATATCCTCCCATGGAGTAGGCACATCCACGTGTTCACATTTTGTTCCTACAATTTTAATTTATTTCTTACTTAAATTGTCTCATTTATTCATGCTATCGAGTGATTTGTAACAGTAAAAAAATAGTTAGTAACCCTTGTCCTCATCAAGGACATATCGTATATGTTGTTCTCTTCATAAATTAAAGAGTTAATACCATAAAAAACCTCAAACCGGTACACCTGTACATTTACTAAACCTATTGTAATTATATCAATGTAGTTTTAAACCTTTTTTGGGGTCAATTCAATCCTAGATCTTTTGTATTTGTGCCAATTCAATCTATCTGGTCAATTTTGGCCGGCCGACGTTGACGTGGTAATTTATATATTTTTTATTTTTTTCGATTTTAGTTTTATTTTTTTTCCCTTTTCTTCTTCCCCTGGCCTATCCAGTGACCAGCTAGGGACTAGAGCCAGCGACCAGTGTCACCGGCCTCTAGTGAGGCTCATCCTCATCGTCGCAGGCGAGGCCGACCGAGTAGCGGCCATGGCGAGGCCACTCGGGCTCCCCCAAATTTGGGTGAGGTTGAGCAGCCTCACCTTGGTTGCCTGACCTCGCAGTCACCATAAATTTGGGCGATGGTGAGGCGAGTAGAGGCCAAGGCGAGGCCGCTTGGCCTCCCCCAGATTTGGGCGAGGTTGAGCAGCCTCACCATGGCTGCTCGACCTCGTTGTCACCACAGATCTCGGCGACGGTGAGGTCGAGCAGCCATGGTGAGGCCGCTGCTCGACCGACCTCGCCCTCGCCAATGTTGGCGAGGGCGAGCTTCAGTAGTGGCCGACAACCAATGTCGCCGGCCCTAGCCCCTGGCCGATCGCCTGTTACCGGTCGCTGGATCGACTAAGGAAAGAAGAAAAGGAAAAAAAATATAAAATTAAAAAATTGCCACATCAGCGTTGGCCAAAGGGTCGGCATCCACGTCAACGTTGGCAAGCCAAAATTAGCTGGATAGACTGAATTAGAAAAATACAAAAGATTTATAATTGAATTGGCACAATTGTAATAGATTTAGGACTATTTTGGTAATTTTCGCCAATGGAGTAGGCACATCCACGTGTTCACATTTTGTTCCTACAATTTTATTTCTTACTCAAATTGTCTCATTATTCACACTTTCTAGTGATTTGTAACAGTAAAAAAATAGTTACTAAGCCTAGTCCTCATCAACGACACATCGTATACGTTGTTCTCTTCATAAATTAAAGGGTTAATATCAAAAAAAATCTCAAACTAATACATTTATAACAAATTTACCATAAACTAACTTTTTGACTATCAAAAGCCCCAAACCGGTATACTTGTAACAAATTTACCCTCTGTTAGTTTCCGTTAAATTTTATCGTCAAATTACTAAGTTTGATGACATGCAGCAGTTAATGGATGTGCCTGTTTAGGGTTTTACCCCTCTGTTTGTAACAGATTTACCAGTTTGTAATTTTTCGTGATATTAATCCAATTTAACGTAGGGTAAATTTGTCACAAGTATACCAGTTTGGGATTTTTTATGGTAAAAAATTAAATTTGGAGTAAGTTTGTTATAGGTGTACCGGTTTGGAGTTTTAAGTGGTCAAAAAATTAATTTTGCGTAAATTTTTCGCTTGTATACCAATTTGGGGTTTTTTTAATGATATTAGCCCTTGATGGGCTTTGTGGATAATGGGCCGCCCATGTTGGGCTAACCCAGCCCATAAAAGGAAGTAACTGCACATGGCAGTTATTGTTTTGGAAAAACAAAAATGGTGGAAACACACATACGTGTGTGTGTGTGGGAAGTTGCATTTTTCACAATCAGAAAAACACTCTCAAAGGAAGACAAAAGCAAGAGGCTTTTTTGTTCAACAATCAAGGATTGTTTCACTCTCTCAAGGCTGCAATAAGGCATTTAATCTGTGGTTAAAGAGGTATGTTCGTTTACGTAATATACTTCGAACGGTCAGTGATTCAAGTGTAGAATGGGCACGTTTTTCCGCGATTTTCGTATTATGTTTAGGAATTTGTTTCCTTCATTGGTATCAGAGCATGTGTTCTTGTTTCCTGATCGTTTAATGTGTTTATAACACGGAGTTATGGCCGGAATTCGTGAAACGATGCCGACGAACGCTCGGGTACGAAAAACCGACACCCGACCGTACTGTGCGTGTTCGTTTCTCGATTTTCGTGCGTTAAAATTTTTTTTAAAGAGTGTAGGATCGTAGTGCTCGTCAAGACGAGCAAAATGGTGGGTGGCACGCCGCCGGGAGGCGCCGCACGCGCCTCCACGCGCCGCCGCAAGGGGAGGGCGCCGGCACGTGCGTGGCACGTGCATGGCGGTTTCCCCCCCGCGCGCGTGCACCGCACGCGCCACGAGGGCGTGTGCGGCGTGGCTGACGTCAGCGTGACGTCAGCCACGCGGGTACTAACCGTTCGACCCGACCCGACCCGTTTGACCAGATCCGACCCGTTGACCCGTGACCCGACCCGGACTCGGCCTGTGACCCGTTGACCTGACCCGGTCATCAGTTGACCGTTGACCGGCGTTGACCACCGTTGACCGGCGTTGACTTTCGTTGACCGGCAAAAAAAAAAAAAAAAAAAAAAGGCAGAAGGGGGCAGAATGTGTTTCTTGCAATATCGTATCATGATTTGAAATATAATCATTTGTTTTTTTTTTCTGCATTTGTTGCAGGAAAAATGGTACGAAGATATCGAACCCCTATTATACCTCGAACGGCGGCTCAAAAGGAGAAGCTTGAGAATCTAAGGATCGAGCTGGCTCTTTACCGGTGGGATGCTGATGATGACATGATGACACACATCATCAAGGTTAACAAAATGATACAGAATATCATTTGGAACGGCTTTGCAATGCCGACATACGTGATGGTCGGAGCCCTCAAATGCACCATTCCTAATGAGTTGGGAAGAATGATTGATAGGGTTTGGGACACCTTAGAGGGTCCAAGCTATAAGATGATTGTGGAGCAGTTCATGCAAGAGTACATACGGGTCGGGGCAAGAAGGACGTCAACCCTTGCATTGAATCGGTCTCGGCGCAATACGTTGCCCGAATCTAGGGGTTTTCCGGGTGCCTCCATTTGTTTGCCAAAGAAAATAAAATTTCCTAAGGAGTTTGAAGAATCTTTCCCTGTGTATAGGAAATTGATAGTCAGTTGATTTTATGTTACTATGGCTCGTTTTAAGATATTCTAAGTGGATATTTTCTGTTCACATTGATGTTCATATTTCTTTTCTATGCCAGTTTCATTCCTCATGTATATAGTGTTTAGTGAATGAAAGTTGATGGATATTTATTATTGTGAATAGTTTATGGTACTATTTTATTATGATATCTGTCTTATTAGAACAATATGGTTGAGTGGGAGTTCTAAAAGTTTTAGTAACTTTAAAGAACGTAATTTTACCTTAATGATTATATTAACGGTAATTTCACGTTAGGTTTTTTGATGATGATTGGGAACGTAGTGAACTTTCGAATCTAAAGCCTATGTGAAATTATTCATTAACATAATCAATTTGTGTAAAATTGATGCATAAATAAGTGGCATTAACAATTCGTGCTTGTCTGTCTGATATGTTCAGATTCAATGGCTTCAGCATCGAAGAATATAGTTGCTGAACTTAACAAAGGAGAGAAACTTAACGGTAACAATTATGAAATTTGGCATATGAAAATCCAATATGTGCTGGAAGAGCAAGAGGCTCTTGAAGCTCTTAACCTAGTTATGGAAGAGCCTGAAGACGGAAACACTGCACAACATAAGAGAGATAAGGATGCATTTGCTGTATGGAAGAGGAAAAACTCCCTAGCTCGCATCACGTTACTGAGTAGCATGGACAATGATGTCATGCGAGAGTTTAGGCGTTTTGAAAATGCTAAGGAAATGTGGGGAGCATTGGCAGCAAGGTTTGGTCATACATCTGTAACCAAGCTTAGGCAGCTCACCATAAGATTTGATTCTTATAAGAAGCCACATGGTCAGTCCATGAAACAACATTTGAGAAAAATGTCAAACATGATTAATGAGCTGAAGGATGCTGGCCATGTTCTGACCGATGAGCAGCAAGTGCAGGCAGTGATTCGTTCTTTACCTCAAAGTTGGGAGCATATGAAGTTGCACCTAACTCACAATGAGAACATCAAAACCTTTGAGGATGCAATGCGCCACTTAGAGCTGGAGGAGGACCGTCTCCTGGCAGATAAGCCGGTAGTTGACATTTACTATGCAGGCTCTAGCTCACAAGGGCCTTCGAGCTCTAAGCGCAAGCATCCTGATTCGTTCAGAAGGTGGAGAGGTAAGAGAGCGAGTTCTTCGGGGAAGAAACCAAGAGATGACCAACACCAGAGAGGAAAGCGTCCTCAAGTGAAGAATATGTCGAGGGTGAAATGCTACAACTGTAGCAAGAAGGGCCACTTTGCTCGCGATTGCGGCGAGCCAAAGAAGGTAAACTCCCCTTGCATTCTTGAGAACTTTGTCTATGTGTCAAGTTCTGTATTTTTAACTGAGTCTAATCCTTTGTGGACTGTAGATTCGGGAGCAACAGACCATGTAGCGAAGGATAGAGATGCCTTCGTGGAGTTCCGACGGGTTCCGACTGGAACGAAATGGATCTATGTAGGGAATAACTCTAAAGCAGAAGTTAAAGGAATTGGCACCTGCCAGTTAATGATGCGTGGTGGACGCACATTGTTCCTACATGATGTACTATATGCTCCGGAGATTCGTCGGAATTTGGTGTCTGTTTTAGTGTTGGTTAAACTTGGTTTCAATTTGAATTTTCATAACAATGGCGTTGATTTGTATTTGGGTACAAATTATTATGGTTGTGGATACTTTCTGGATGGTTTCATTGTTCTAGATGTTAACTGCAGTAATGTTAATGTTTGTTATTCCCTGTTTACATCTTCCAACTCTTATGAAAATGATGTGAATGTGTGGCATGCTAGACTTGGTCACATTGGCCAACAGCGAATGCAAAGATTAGCCAAAGAGGGCTTATTAGGCAATATTGAAAAAGTTGATTTGCCTATTTGCGAGCATTGCCTGGCTGGGAAAACAACAAGGAAACCATTTGGAAAGGGCACAAGAGCTGAGTTTCCTTTGCAACTAATCCATTCTGACATCTGTGGTCCAATGAATGTAAGAGCAAGGCATGGGGCTGTGTATTTCATCACATTCATAGATGATTGTACTCGATTTGGATATGTCTATTTGATTTCTCATAAATCAGAGGCATTGAGTTGCTTCAAGAAATTTATGAACTTAGTGGAAAATCAATTAGACAAGAAAATAAAAACGTTCAGATCCGATCGAGGTCGAGAATATTTATCTGATGAGTTCAGAAATTTATGTGATGAAAAAGGAATAGAAAGACAGTTGTCTATTCCATATACTCCTCAACAAAATGGTGTTGCCGAGAGGAGAAACAGAACCCTGTTAGAAATGGTTAGGTCTATGATGGCACAAGCTAACTTATCAATCTCTTTTTGGGGTGATGTTTTGTTAACTGCTGCCTATGTTCTTAACCGCGTGCCTTCTAAATCAGTTACTTCCACTCCGTATGAGTTATGGACAGGTAGAAAACCTGATTTAAGTTTTCTTAAACCTTGGGGTTGTGCTGCTTATACTCACGAGCCCTCTCATAAATATGGGAAACTAGGTCCCAGAGGCAAAAAGAGTATTTTCATAAGATACTCAGAGCACTCAAAAGGGTATGTGTTTATAGGTGCACAAGAAAGTGGGAGTATAACTGAGTTTGAATCACGAGATGTCACATTCTTAGAGAATGAGTTTCCTACTAAGGGCGAAATAGGTGAGGACTACTCACTATTTGAAACTTTGGATCCTGATAATGAAATTGATGAAGTTCATCCAAATGGGAGCAATGTGATAAATGAGGAATTAAATTCGACTCAATCTCAATTGCAACCGTTTGATGAGACGATACCGTCATTATCTAATCCAAGTGGGAGCATGATGGAGAATGATGTGCTACGTGTGCAATCTCCCGTACGGCGAACAAGTCGCAAAAGTATTCCCCGACGATGTTTCGACATTGAAGGGGAAACTTTCATCGTCGCTCCACAAGATGAAGATGAGCCAAGGAATGTAAATGAGGCTCTAAGTTGCCCTAATAAGGAAAAATGGATAGATGCAATGGAAGAAGAAATGGAGTCAATGAAGTTAAACTATGTTTGGGAACTGGTTGATCTTCCAAAAGGACGCAAAGCTATTGGGAACAAATGGGTTCTTAAAATAAAGCGAAAAGCTAATGGCTCAATAGAAAGATATAAAACTCGCCTCGTGGCGAAAGGGTATAATCAACAGGAAGGAATTGATTATGAGGAAACTTTTTCTCCTGTAGTGAGATTTACCTCAATTCGCCTTATTCTGGCAATAGTGGCAAGTATGGATCTTGAATTACATCAAATGGATGTAAAGACTGCTTTCCTAAATGGAGAATTAGAAGAAGAAATTTACATGGAGCAACCAGTTGGCTTCAATGTAAAAGGCCAAGAACAAAAAGTATGTCGACTTTTGAGATCGATATATGGCCTTAAGCAGTCTTCAAGACAATGGTATACGCGTTTTCATAAAGCCATAGTGGCCTATGATTTTACAATGATTGATGAAGATCATTGCGTGTATATCAAGAGATCCAAAGATCAATTTGTGATCTTATCGTTATATGTTGATGACATACTGATTGCCGGAAGCAATAAGGAGTTGATTGATACTATTAAGAGTTGGTTATCATCCAATTTTGAGATGAAAGATATGGGTGAAGCTGCATATATCCTTGGAGTTAAGATTTCAAGAGATCGTTCTAAGAGATTATTGTCTCTTTCGCAAGAGACTTATATCAACAAAGTTCTTGAACGATTTAGTATGCATGATTGTAAACCCATGGATACTCCTATTGCAAAAGGTGAAGGATTGAGCCGTAGGTTGTGTCCTAAGACTCCACAAGAGAAGGAACAAATGAAACGTGTTCCTTATGCCAGTGCTGTTGGGAGTTTAATGTACGCCATGATGTGTACGAGACCTGACATATGTTTTGCAGTTGGAATGGTAAGTAGATACCAATCCAATCCAGGTCAAGCACATTGGAAAGCCGTTAAAAGAATCATGAGGTATCTAAAGGGTACTGCTGATTATTCTCTGAGTTATCAAGGAAAGGATCTACGACTTGAAGGCTACTCAGATGCTGACTGGGGAGGAGATTTAGACGAAAGGAAATCTACCTCTGGGTTTGTATTCTTACTGAATAATGGCGTCATATCTTGGAGCAGTAAGAAACAAACATGTATAGCATTGTCCACCATGGAAGCAGAGTTCGTGGCATTGTCAGCAACAGTACAAGAGGGAGTTTGGCTTAAGAGATTTTTGGATCATTTAGGTGTTGTTGAGCATGCTGCAAGCTCATTGTTAGTCAATTGTGATAGCCAAGCAGCGATAGCATACACTAAAGATCCAAAATATCATGGCAAGACCAAACATATAGATACTAAGTACAATTTTATTAAAGACATGGTAGCACGAAAAGATGTGAACTTACAGTACATATCTACGCATAGTATGATAGCAGATCCTATGACAAAGCCAATTCCTAGAGATGTTTTTGTTGGTCATGTAAAATCTCTAGGACTGCGTAGATGCTGATGTACTGAATATTGTAATTTCCCTGAATGTTCACATATGAATGAAATTGTTATATCATTGTTAATGCCTACGATATTTTATTTATGCATATTAATACTTAGTGTATTATGTCGAGAAAGTATGTCGGACAGATAAGATTAACCCACTCACATGGGTAATCGCCTCTATTTACTACGTGATAAATAGAGATGAGACAATTTTTAGGCTTGTTATCTAGGTGATAATCGAGAGCTCAAGCTTAAAATATAAATGTTGCCTTAGCTAAGTGCTAAGATGAGGACATAAAATTTACAATGTCCGAAAGTAAAATAACCCACATATTTTACTTTTATCTGTCTTTGATGCCAGATGTGAGTTCTAATGGATTCTTTAGAGGAGTAGATACGTGAACTCGAGTTTAGACATTGGGTATGTCTAAACTATCATCTGTACGGTATTGAATGTAAAGACATACGCTCCACGGGAAAGGAGTTAATACCGTAATACGTATATCATACTACGTATGCATAAGACGACCGATAAGAGTGGCAAAAGTTTTTTGATCTCAACTTTATGCCATGTGAGACTCTTGAGGATATGAGTTCCTCATTTAGTGCCCTCACAACTCCAACTTATTCTCAAAGTTTCTATTCAGTGTTCGCTATCTTAGGATGTTGTCAATGGTCATGAATGATTCGATCTAATGGGACATTTCTAGAAAAGCGAGCTGGACTGAAATAGAGAGGTTTAAGGTAAGAGGAAGATCAATTTATTAAGATGTCACATTCTATTTTTGTATTCACAGGTCGACCAATTATGATTTTAAGTAAATCATAGTTGTGAATACAATATGCGAGATATTAAAAGAGATCAAAAGAGATATAAATGTGACTGATTGATCTAGGGTACTGCATACTATATCTACTCGGAAAACGTTGTACCCAATTTTGAGCTGCTATGTATTCCTAACAGATGCATTGCAACGAGCTCTCAAAGTATGCTGGTCGCACGGATTATTTGCTAGTATGAATATTGCAAAGAAGAGAGAGTTGATGTTTTAGCCCACCATGTGCGAGTGGGAGATGATGGGCTTTGTGGATAATGGGCCGCCCATGTTGGGCTAACCCAGCCCATAAAAGGAAGTAACTGCACATGGCAGTTATTGTTTTGGAAAAACAAAAATGGTGGAAACACACATACGTGTGTGTGTGTGGGAAGTTGCATTTTTCACAATCAGAAAAACACTCTCAAAGGAAGACAAAAGCAAGAGGCTTTTTTGTTCAACAATCAAGGATTGTTTCACTCTCTCAAGGCTGCAATAAGGCATTTAATCTGTGGTTAAAGAGGTATGTTCGTTTACGTAATATACTTCGAACGGTCAGTGATTCAAGTGTAGAATGGGCACGTTTTTCCGCGATTTTCGTATTATGTTTAGGAATTTGTTTCCTTCAGCCCTAAATTAAATGCGCTAAGACACTTGATCAATTATGCAAAGTCAATCTATTGGGCTTGTTACGAGCATATCGCATGACTTTTTAGTCTTCAAACTTCATATTTGCGATTAGAGATTATTCTCATGCTCGACTTATCCAAACTCAATCAATTTTATGCAAAAAATTCAGTGCTTTTTAATTGTGGGTGGCTTTGGCAAAGCATTTTAGGGTCGGTTCCAGACATATCTTGCCGTTTCAACAAGTCTTAATTATAATTGGGCATACAAACAAACAGATCATATTTTACATTTAGTTAAAAGTTTCTCATGTCACTTAATATATTACTCCTATAACATGTGTTGGTTAATATATAAGTAGCATTGTTCAACCTAAAACTATTATTTTACCACATTCAATTTAGATTACAACCACCGGGTTAGCTCAAGGGATTACAGTAAAGTTCAAAAACTTAATCAAAATTTTAATTATATACTTTCTAGTTTAGCTTAAGAAATATAATGAACCAAATTATTTCTTAGAGATCTCAAAGTAGAAAATATCAAATTCAGACACTATTTCTGTTCACTCAGCTATATTTGAAAAGTGTAAAGAGGATCACGCATAAAAAGTCATAACTTAAATTAACAAAGCGAAAGACTGTGATTCCAATTGGGCTAGTATGTTAATTTGCTAACGGGTAAACATATATATCAAGAATTCTTCCTATCATTTAAATAGAATATGACATAATCGAGATGATCTTGTTTCACTCATATTCAAAATAAGCATCTCGATCATTTGTGGTATTTATTTTACTTCCACATATAAATTTGAAGAAAATTAGATTCTAAATGATAATGGAAAAGGTTAAAATAAGTTGTATGTTAGATCTTAGTCTAGTCTTCTTGCCTAGTATTAAGTATGGAAATATTTCATTGGAATCTCCTATTTTGATACCATGTGAGATTTTGAGGGACAATTATTAACTGTTTTAAAAGTTTAAGCTGATAGATGGAAGGAGAATACATAAATATAAAGAGCATTTAGGACCCATTGTCAAGTAATGTGGGACGATACTTCAACACCCCTCTTATGTGCAATTCACGCACAAGCCGAATTTCAAATAGTACCGTGCAATCCACTCGCAAGTGCCGTACCAACCGAATTACGAATGGAACGTTATAGAGCGCTTTTTGACGTAGCGACAATGCTTAACTTTGGAGCTCTAAAGATAAATGTGCTCTTGTGGGAGCACTCATAGGATGAGTGATCTCCTGGGAAGGTGCCCACCTATACGCCGAAGGACAAAATCATGAGACTTGAGGCTACTGAGGTTTTACCTAATGATTTAATTCTTGTATGGTTCTTTCTTTTGGGTGCAAACCAGGGACTATGTGGACGGCCACTACTCACATAATCACAACGATGATCGGGCCGGGAGTGTTGCCTCTGGCATGGGGCATTGGTCAGCTCGGGTTGATCGCTGGCACGGCAGGGATGCTCTTGTTTAGTGGTGGCCACGGGCCGGTTTTGGCCCGGAACCGGCCCGGTCAAACCCGGGCCCGGCCCGTTGACCGGGCCCGCGGTTCGGAACCGGAACCGGCCCGTGGCATACGGGCCCGGTTCCGGTTCCAGAAAAATTTGAACCGGCCCGGAACCGCCGGTTCCGGGCCGGTTTTTAAAAAAAAAAGAAAAAAAGAAGATGATAAATAAGCTGCAGGCCTCCCCCCCTCCCCCCCTGCAGCGTAGCCTGCAGCAGCAGCAGCCTGCATTGCAGGCCTCCCCCCTCCCCCTCCCCCTCTGCAGCGTAGCCTGCAGCAGCAGCAGCCTGCATTGCAGGCCTCCCCCCTCCCCCCTCTCTCTCTCTCTCTCTCTCTCTCTCGCTCTGCATCAGTCCCCCTCTCTCTCTTTCTCCTTCTCCTTTCTCCTTTTCCTCCTCCTTCTTCAGATCTTCTCCTCCGCCCACCCCTTGGCCCCTGTCTTCCCAGCCCCCGCCCGCCTTCGTCGCCGTCGCCCCCGCCCATGGCCGCCGACGCCGACGCCCCCTTCTCCTCCCCTGCTCCCGACCCCGAAGGAGGAGGACCCCCGGGCCCCCGCTCCTCCTCCCCGTCCCCGTCCCCGTGTCCGTCCCCCTCCCGGCCCCCTCCTTCTCCCCCTCGCCGCCGCCCCCGTCTCCCACCTCATCTCCTCGCCACCTTGAAACCCGCCTCCGCCACCATGGCCAAGGCCGCGAAGCCCGAGCGACGAACAACGGAATCGGCCGGAACCGGCCGATTTTTAAATAAGGAACCGGCCGGAACCGGAACCGGCCCGGAACCGGCGGTTCCGAACCGGAACCGGAACCGCCCCCTTGCGGTCCGGTTCCGGTTCATTCGTGGCCACGAACCGGAACCGGCGGTTCCGAACCGGAACCGCCGGTTCTTGAACCGTGGCCATGTCTACTCTTGTTCTTCTTTGAGCAGTAGCGGTATCATCGCTAAACTTGACCAGAGATTACTTTTATCAACCGAGAAATCACTGTATCATGACCTTAACTACAGATGACTTGACGTATGATCATATAATGTTTGGCCTATCACTCGTGATTCATAAGGAATACTCACAAATCACACGTCGGATCGACGGGGGGAGAGATCCCCGCTATCACGGCGTGCGCCATGAATTGGTGGGCGTGCGAAGAGAGCAGAAGAGGAGGAGGGACCTCTGTGGGGACCCTTAACATCATTCATAACCACAAACAGTAATCCTTAAATTATTTATTACCGACATCCGAACGGAAGATATGAAGTGTCGGGAAAGCAGGTGAGCATGAGAAAGCAAAGTCACGTTCATTTCCCTGACATTTCTTTTTTAATGCATGATTGGATACTACTGTCTAATTTTCTGATTGGGTCCACGAAGAGGAGAACGATATTACGAAATGGATGGAATGTAAGTTCGACAGGGACTCCTCCTTGAACATGAGGCGTCTCTGGACGGCGTCCATGACAGTGATCAGCAATATGGCTCATGGTAAGGAGAGAAGTGCGGAGTGATGCTCGATGGCTCTCACGTACAAAAATAATGGTATTTTGGATCCTCGGTGCCTCCGCCATTGTTGAATCGCTTTATTTCTCTCTCTTCTTTTTTCTTGTTTTGTTTATTTTCTGTTTTCCTCTTTTCTGGCTGCTTTTTTCCACACCATCGTAATTAAAGATGCGCCTTCGCCTGAGGGGTTCGATTCACTTTGCCTCACTCCCGTAAACAAATTAATGTGCCTCCTTAACCCTAAGTCAAAAATAAAATAATAAATCGAATGTAAAAACGTCCAAATCAATAATTAAAATAGAACATAAAAAAATGG
Source organism: Syzygium syzygioides (assembly GCA_031216285.1). NCBI lineage: Eukaryota > Viridiplantae > Streptophyta > Magnoliopsida > Myrtales > Myrtaceae > Syzygium > Syzygium syzygioides. The sequence goes on from CM062247.1 coordinate 29,217,811, forward strand.
TGAAAAATCCTCGCCTTTGCCCTTGTAGTAGCGTTTACGGCAGAAGCAGGATGCTATTTCTTTCTTTCTACTAATAATTTTTTCACGCAAAATAAAAAGTGTTAGGCAAAAACTTGATGGCCAAGAATGTGTTCGGATAATCAAAAGGTTGGAAATCGTTCATTGTAAATTGGGCAAGGATGGTAGCAGATGACTCCATGGAACGTGTGCGTGGTGACGTGTGACAAACGTACAAAAATATTAAGAATATTCCATTCTTGATGCTTCTTTTTCTTGGGGGTGGGTGAAATGCATTAATGCATTTGTGTACAAAGTACAGTAGAGATCGCTAAACTCAAAAAAAATGGTAACATAATATTAGGATCTGACTAAACTTTCAAAAAGAACTTTTTAAAGAAAAAAAAATCTCTAAAAGAGAAAATTATGAACTTACCTGTATAATGTGCATTAGTTTTAGTACCACTAATTATAAAAGAGATGCTCAATGTACTGATGGTTTCCAGAATAACCACTCAAACAATTTGTCCAAAGTAGGCCAAGCAATAAAGCACTTAGCTAGCCTCAAACTACGATCGTAACAGATATCGCGGCGACTTCTGATCCAAAGAAAATTATGTAAAAGCTTTATCGAAATATGATAACACCTAGACATCGATTACCACTATTGAAGCTATATGCGTTTACCATAGGATTTATTCACTTTTGCAACTCTTACGGATGCTCTGCTACCAACGGAATACCAAATCCTATCTATTTGAGCGATACGGCATCGAGCATATCTTCATTTGACCAGGCGAAGACATCTTGATACTTGGCGAGGAATCCAATCAAATTCTTTTCAGATGAAGAGCATTCAGGAGGATTCTTCCTCCAACTAACAAAAAGATCCTGACGAAATTGCTCACTAGTCTTAAGCCAGTCTAGCTATTGTTCCCATTTTGCATTTCTCATTTGTTGACATTTAGGAAATGTAGAACCAATTACATGATTTCACTTTGAAGCAAAATCTCTTAAATATATAAACAAGATTGTGGATCCCGATGAAATGAAATTACTTTTTCGCATCTCCATATCACAACGAAAAACTAATGAATCAGATGGCCTCATTGATGAGTTAGCCCTAAGCTATCTACAACATACCTCTCTCTCCTCTTGGGACATCGAGCCACTTATAGCATAGTGTAGAGGCCTCTTAAGCCTTTTTACGAATCTTGAGTTGGTCCAATGCCCTCGAGAATCAAATAGACTAGCAGACTGGGTTGTAAAGATCTCCAAATATCATATCCTTCCACAAAATTGGGTTTCTAACCCTCTTCTCCTCTTTGGTAGCTCCTCTGCTTTGATGCCCTTTACTCTTGTATTCGGGCTCGGCTTTAATGAAATGAAAGTCTCTTTTCTGATGAAACAAAAAAACTACTCAAATTCAAATTGACAAGCACGATTTTAACACCAGTTCCCAGCAAAAAGTCATTGAACAATTTCTGAAACCTGCACGGGGGCGTCCAAAGGCAACCGTGGGCTGGGAGGTAGAGGTGGACCAATTAGAGAGGAGGGTAGATGCCTGGGTGGTTTCACCCATTTCATTGGTGCATGCTCTTCAGTTGAACCCAAACTTTGGGCCGTTCTAGCTTTGATTTGAAATGCAGAAAAAAGTCATCTTGGACCTTGATTGAGTTGCAAACTGCTGTTACGTCTCAAACTAGCTTTTCACCTTTCTCCACTCTCCACCTCCGGGTCCCCTTCCTTCTTTGTTTGGGGATGCTGTTGGATCTTTCAGACCTCGTAGACTCTGCAATATTCCTTACTTCGAATTAACGTAAATTGAGTGTAAATAGGATTGTCTGAATGGCGTACCTTGCAGCCAATATTGATTAGATATTTTGTGCTCAAAAGAAAACCTAAATTTCCATTCTTTCTCTAGCAAACAAATTTCCAACAAATTCAAATGTCACCATATTCTTATCACGACAATAAATCATAGTCACTATCTCAAACCCAATGAAATGGATAACACGAACGGATGATGTAATGCCGAATTTCAAGCTTGAGATAATAGTTAAATGTACCATTTAGCCTATTCTTTCTCTAGCAAACCGAAACTGGTGGTGTCTCTCAATGTTTCCGACATTTGATCCTCAACCATTCTGCGAAACCCTCCGCACTTGGACTGTTGCCCCATTGTTGGAAAGGGCTGGTGGGGCGTCGACAAACCTCGGCCGGATCTAAGTGACGGTTGACGGTTGACGAATCTCACCCAGATCTGGGAGAGACCCTCTCCAAGATCTGGTGGGGGACCAGCAGGCCCCCTGTGCTCGGCAACCCTTGTTAACCCTTCCCAAGACCCCGGCAACAATTCCTGTCATCGCTGACGCCTCGCCAGTCCTTTCCGATGATGGGGAGGCAGCCCCCACAAGCGAAGGGCCAAGCTCTCCTTCTACCGATATTTTTTTCTTTTTAACTTTTAACCTGTTTTTTTTGGAAAAAAGTTTTGCACTTTTTTTTAAACCAATTTAATTAAGATTTGATGAAAAAAATTAAAATTTAGACCAAAACAACATGCTTTAGTTAACCTTAACGCCACATCAGAGTAAAATAATTATAAAAAAAATCACGTTAACATTTTTCGTTTGCCAAACCAGATGAAGTTTACGAAAAGGCTTGACGGCACCAATTTAACAAATTTTAAGAGTTAATTGTACTTTTTGAAAGTTTTATGACTCAATTGTATTTTCATGCAAGTTTATAACTTTTGTTGCACTTATTCCAATATAAATAAATAAATAAACCGCTATAGGCAGTCCACTCGCAGACAAGGGTTCAGTAGCCCTCGCCAAAACAAAGGTAGGTCCTTCAAAGTATATAATGACCATCCCCTCAGCACCTTAATTCCAGCCTCCATCTGCAAATGGAAGATTTAAGATGATATAAAACTGTTTGGTCACTGTTCTGTTGATCTGGATGTCCATTACAAGGCCTCGCCATCGTCCCAAAAGGTGGTCTCATTTGTAAATCAGATCGAAACAAAAACTACAAAGCAAGATCACATCTTCATAGTCTATTCAAAAGCTGTGGCCACAGCCAAAATGGCTGAGGGAATAGCGCGTTTATTGTACAAATCATTGATAAAATGAACCAAAAGAAGGTCAAGCCAAGAAACAAGGTGTTGGCACCAAATCAGCGAAGTCACACATGCCAAAGACAAAACACTAGTCTGTAAGCACTTGTTTTGACATAACATGCGAAAAGCAAAAGAGCTATGGCTGATATACCAAAATAAATATATCTCAGGGAAGGAATGTAGCAGGCTAATTATCCACAAGAATGGTATGAGGTCAAGTATATTTGAGAGGCAAGTATGACAGAACCTTGCAAGACCCATGTCAACAAACAATGAATTTACACCATCGTCTACTGTACCTCCTTCCATACAGAACCTGTGGTATGAAGATCTTCCAAGCAGTATAGATATGGCAGGTGCAGCTCAGCTCGCAATTTTGAATGCCACAAAATGCTGACGTGCAATTTCCAATTTCAACCTCAATAAACTATCGGAGTTCTTCGGCTTCAAACTTTTTCCATGCTTCCTGTAAAAACATAATTCGCAGATTTTGAAAGGTGGAGAAGCCATGTCAACAGGCTAACATAATAATTTGCAATTGTAGAACATCCCGACACCTCCACTCTTTTCGAAGAAAAGGTTACTTCAAGATACAGGCCTATCCCTCGGTATATCAATTCTAATCAACAGTTCAGATTTTCATCAAAATGGAGAATACGCTTATTATTTCAAATTGGGCTTCTAGTTTTGGCCAAAAACAAAAATCTAGCCTCGATCCATCTGTGATTAAAAATTTTGCAGTCAAACTACACGTTTAACCACATCTAAACTACGAACCAAACACTTTGCTACTGTATATGAGTCTTTATGATCATGTAGATTTCTTGGTCGACCTGGTTGGCTGCATGCAAAAGAAGGTTGACCAAGTTTGTTAAAATACAACTGATACAGATCAAACTTAGAAATCCTACATGGCATGGGTTTCCTGCTACAACGCCCTAATTGCACACTTCTAGAAATTAGGCCATACTAACTGTAGGCGATGGCAAGCAGTCTGAAGAAGACAGATGGTAGACCAAGAGAGGCTTGAGAGGCAGGTGTCTAGACAGAAATAGCACTGAGCTATGTACGTCATTTAAAAATCTAATTTATGTAATCAGATTGACTGAGGTCCGCTGGGCAATCATTCTTCACTGGGGGCAAGCATAGTTGAGGTCTAGAGTTATTTCTGTACTTGAATATTAGCGTTAGATATTAAATTCAGTAAATTATATAAGCTTTCAAGCAAGAATCATGAGATACCATTCGTGATATTGACACATGGATCCTTTTCCAGGCATTTTCTCACCTGAAATCCAGCAAGTACAGGGTACTTCTACCAATCGACATAAGAGAGTCGCGAAGATGAGCTTCAACCTAAACAACATCGACAATATACTTAGAACAGTGGAGTACCTTTAGTATATCAAAAACCTTTTCAGCCGTGTATTTCTGCTGAAGACTGGCCCCTTTCTGTTGGACCTTGTCGGGATGGACACGTAATGTAGCCTTTCTGTATACTTGCTTGACTGAAGTAGAAGTTATCAAATCAGTTAGTGAAACTGGTTCCCACCCAGATTCAGGCCAAAGCACCTGCATCACTCCATGGGGAACAGAGATTAGATATGCCACAAGACAGCTGGTTCAAGTACAAAAGAAGAAACCACAGGACTACACAACGATTCTAAAATCATTCTAAATCAAATTACAGAAATTTTCCAAACAAAAAAAACCAATATTCATCTCATAACCAGTACTTCCACATTCAATCCAAATGTCCTGCAGACTTAATCTCCTTTCAGATGTATGACCTGAGTGTGAGAAAAATTCAGCCGTCTCATTTCCAACGATTCATTAATAATTTAATATTCTAAGACTAGAAATTTCAATGTTAAAAGTTGTCCTTGTACTGCAATCAGCAGTGACCAAATCCGCAACACCAACCTAGACCTGAGCATGAGCATACAACCCATACCACTAAGCAACTTAGTTTATTCATGTGCAGATTACATGTCGAATTTCAAGAAGTTGAATAACTACAGGCATAAAACTGTCCATCAGTTAACTTTCCTGCTTATAGTTTTGGACTTTCTAGATGATGATTACCCAAATTTTTGTGTTGGTTACTAAGCAAGTCTTGAATCATTGGTGAATCACTAAAAATGAAATCTTTGTGCAGCACTTCCAGTTAATCCGTAAAATGAAAAAAAAATAATATGGAGACTATGCAAAGCAGCAGCATAAAGGAGTAGAAAGTTTGTATGCATCTCAAAATGAATATGCCTCCTGAGCTTGCATTAAAATTGATAAGAATTACATGCAAATCTTCACGGAAATAACAAAGGAATTACACAACAAAAGTTCCACAATTTCCCTCTATTGCAGCAATGGAATCTCAGCTGACTTTGATTCAAGGTGACCAAGAGCCCTTTAAACCAATTATTCAAGCAAACATAATCAGGAATTTTTTCTAAAGTCCCAAAGGTCTTGGATACACTAACATGAATTAGACTCCTGGAAGTTTAATGCATCTTTCCCTGTAAGTAGGCAGTTGTGGATTACGAAATCTGTTTAAGCACGCCTACGGAAACTCCAGCTGTCAAGACTGTGTAGTTATAAAAAGCTATTCTCTTACCTAAATGAAATGTTTTATCAGTAAAGGAGTAATCTCTTCCCATTCAAATAAAAAGTCAATTCACATTTAGTCTTAAGAAACTTCAACTCCCCCTGGTTTCCTCTCAAACCTTGCCAATCTCTTGCTGCTAATGAGATTTTTCACAATTAGTCACGGATGGGCAGCATAATACAAAATAAGTTCCAAGTCGTTAAAAGATGGAATTATCAAGCCTTGTTAAAAGATGGAAGTGTGAAATGAAGTTGCACTCTGAAAATCATACCAGTAATCCAAAGTCCTGACAGAACTTCAACAGAGAGGTACCCATACTTCAGTACTCAACATAACTTGAAATGGACCATTTAGACATTAAAGAGATAATGCAATATTACTTCTTATTTCCCCACACAACTTGAAGATTCATGCTATTAAATGTGATTAGCATTTCTGTAATGCAATAAGCTAGCTGAAATGATGTATTTCAAACAAAATAAAAGTTGCTTCCCCCAAAGACAAGTCAATTGCAAAAAGGAGAAACAAAAGGAAGAAGCAAACAAATGAATTTCTACAAGAAGACCCACTTGCTGTAATGATGATAATAGTGCACGCACATTGCCTTCTTTCCCTCCAGCCCAGCGCTTTATCTCAATATCAAGATTCTCAGCAATTCTCTGTGCAAGTACATAACAGCTGAATTAAATCTAAGTCAAAAGATGTGCTGAAATACTTGTTTCTCGGGAGAAGCAGGAAAAGACTATAGAAAGAATAGAAAATGGAGAGAACAATTGAACAAAGAACAAATGGAAAAAGTAAGCATCAATTCTGATGTAAGTCCAAGTACTCACACGCCTCTCTTCTTGCTCCTGCTCAGTTTGAGAGTCCCGTTGGTTCATCTCAGCAACTGCTTTTGCCTGAGTTTATTCAAAAAAACAAAGTACAAAACCTTAGTACCATTCTTTCAGCTACAACGGAATTCTTTAATCTCATCACGATTTAAACATATCATAAGTCCAGAAATTCCAAGGCACACCCATAATCCAGAAGCAAAACAGTTTAAAACCAAAAGGGAACGTAAAATTGTTTGCTCATCTTTCATTCCTCAGTACTTTTCTATCATTTCTAGCTTTACCTTATAACCAGGATTTCCTTATTCAAGGATACAACAAAAGCAGGATATCTCTCGGTAGTAACTATTTTAAGCTTAGCCAGACGAAATTGCCACAATGATAAAGAGTAATACTGACCACTCGCTCCTGGGTTCTCTCATGACGACCCAGTCTTGCCCTTCTTCTTTCTTCGCTTTCCCCTTCAATTTCCTCAAATTCTCCAGAAAATGATGCAGCTGTTGGAAGAACAATAAAAACTTCAGGTTTTGAAAGATAGGCAGCAAAGGGAGATTCACAAAGAAATCTCCCACTACTTCGAAGGAAGTGAACTGTAGTATTAAACACCTCCAAACATTAAAGAAAAGTCATCCATGAAATTCGTTGCTGAGGAGGCCTTCTTTATGCTGGACCGGACCTCAAAAGTCGGCTTTGGTGGTGTTTTGGGAACGTCGTTGCTTTTTGTCTGCACATGAGAAGTATTGGAGACTAAAACAACAATTTAACTGTGTTAAGGATAAAGATAGAACTCCTGGTTCTTACCGAACTTGTTGGCCTAGATTTAGGTACACTGCTTGACCGCAAACCCACACCAAGGAAGGATTCTAGATCATCCGCAGCCTGGGGCTTATTTTCAAATGGATCCCTTGAACCCTCTTTATATCCACCAGCTTTTTTCTCAGGCCCAGAACGCTTTCCACTAGAAAGAAAATCTGACTGGATATCAGCATTTCTTCGCACCCTACCCATAGCAAAGTCCTCAAGCTCATCTATTGAAGACACACCAGGGCCTCTAGCCTTTTTCTCAGCCCCAGATCTCTTTCCAACAGAAAGGAAATCTGACTGTGTATCAGTACTTCCCCGTGCCCGGCCCATAGCAAAGTCCTCAAGTTCATCTAGCGATGACACACTAGGGCTCTTCCCTATATCACAGTAAATGCTTGACTATAAGTCATCCTAATGATCTGTCAAAAAGAACAATTGAAAAGCTTTTGTACGAATGAAGAGAAATCACTCACCTTTATCTCCAACTTCATTCGCCCTTTGGAAATTACCAAACTCACTGCTTTCTTCTAATGGATTAAAAAACATTTCCAAGGAAGCATGCACTGGCTTGGAAGTCGATTCTAATACTACAAAAGGGTCTTCTGACAAATTAGAGCCTGACTCAGCTGAATAAACATTGGTTTTTTGGGGCTGCCTTCTCTGACTGCCGAAATCGAAAATAGTTATTGCATTGCAAAACTACTTAAATTTTCGCAGTTAGAAATTACCATAGAAGAATTAATGAATTTTCAGAAGTTTCTAAGGAAGGAGAAGCGCGTGGCAATAGAACAGGATTAAAAATCCTACGAAGGAGATTTGGACGTATTATCTATCTGACAGGGTGCAATAAATCCTATGATAAATCAATGAGAATGTAGCTTATACTATAAAAGATACCCTTTGTTTCTAAGACAATCTATAACTGCTGTTGAGACAATACTCAAAATCTTTAAATAGCAGAAATGACAGATGGAGCTGCTTCCGAGATTAAGTGCTCTCAAAAGAGACACAACCTATAGTAGAAGACAAATAAGCCACTATGCTTTTAATAAATGAATAGAGGTGGAAAGCATATAATAGTGGGTAGATTATGCACATAGCCTTCTAAATTTAGTTGTGTGGAATTACAGGCTAAATGAATCACTGATGGGCATGAGAACCTGAGAAAAGGGGATCCTTTAAATATTGAAAAAGAAAGACAATGACACCATGGTGTCGCTAGGATCCTAGATATTATCATCAATGTTATCTGGACATGCATGGACATTACATGCAAACGGGAATAAATTGAAAAACTAGAGGCTCCACTTTTATTCTAAAAAAAAAATTGGGCGATCTCAAATGCAAGTCAATGCTCCGAAATGTATATTAACAGGGAAAGTATATCCGTCAAAAGCATATTATCTGCTTTATCATATGAGACAATGCATAAGGTACGGTACTCCCAACAATACCGAATAACAGAGTAGAAAATAAAAGTTGCTAACAAGATTAAGATCTAAAAAGCAATAGCAACAAGCCATGTCATGCAGATGAATTCGTCATCTTTGCACTTTCTTACAGCTAAGAATTACTCTTCTGGGCATCTTGACGATTAAAACAGATATCACACAGATAAAGTGATTCATGCACATGTACCATCCGGTGAAAAATGAAATTGCAGAATCTGTGTCTGCATTGAGAGTTGGTTTTAGCATACATTGGGATGCCTAATTTTCTTTCTAATTTTCTTTGTAGGATAATATCAGCAGAAATGAAGGGAAAATACATGCTTCAGCTCTACAGTGATAATCAACATGTGAAATCCCCTACAGCTCTGGCAGTACTTGTACACAACTATAGAGCTAGCCAGGCGATTTTGGGAAATGGGTTCCAACTGAGGGAGTAAAATAAACCTAAAAGAACATACTCTACACAGAAAGAGATGCTCCATCGTACTGGGAGAAAGTGAGAAACATGTTTGGTCAACTTCTCAATAAGCTCCGACCAAAAAAACAAGAAAAAATTTCTCAATAAGCAGGCATTCTTGAACTCAAGACAAAGCAAGGAATCACAATTAACTTAAAAAAACAAGTCTTAAAAGAAGCAACAAACAACTTAAAAAGTACTGAAAGTGTATTATGAACAAGAAGTACTATGTCATCCTTAGAGATGCCAAACCAACCGTCCGCAAACGTTACCGAATCCCTTTACACACTCGCAGACACACTAATCTTCTATGGTGTTCCACGACGCCTGCTGATATAAGAAGGTCCTAATAGAGACTTTTCAATGTTATGCAGAATAAGTCGCGTTTAGTGTATTTGGCGACTTTGCAAATCCGGTAACATCGAAGCACCACAGAACAAGATAATGGTCATTCGGTACGTAAAGAGAGCAGATGTTCTGAGTGAAATTCGCAAAATGCAGATACGCACCCGTCAGCTGGAGGACTACTTCCCCCAAACCCAGGTATCAGATCATCGGATTCCGCAGCACCACCGTGCCCAGCCTCGGATGCCTTACTACCAGTCTTCCCCGACTTCGTCGTGCCGATGCCGCCAAAGATATCGTCACGGCCATCATTTTGATACCCACCTAACAAATCGTCAACCGGAGAGCTCTGCCTCGGAGGAGAAGCGAACGAACCGAAAATGCCATCGCCGCCACCGACCGAAGCCGAGCTCTTCACGCCAGGCATCCCGCCGAATATATCGTCATTATCGTAGCTCGACGAAGGCCCCGCGCCGGAATTGAAAAGCGAGTCGTAATCGAACCCGCCGCCACCGGCCGGCGACTTCGAGGGCTTACTGGATCCGCCAAACAGATCGCCGAAGCCGTCCAAATTGCCGAAACCCTGAGCCTCGCCGCCGCCGTCGCCGCTCGACCGAAGGAACTCGCCGTAGCCGCCGGCGAAGGCGCCGTCGCCGTCGGCGCCCGAGTTCCAGGAGGACGCGGACGCGGGAGCGGGACCCTGACCGGAGCTCCTGCCCCGGGTGGGGGCGGCGCCGCCGCCGTCGCCGATCCCGTCGGGGCGCCTCGACGCGGCCATCGGGGCCGACTTCCCCTGGGGCTTCAGGCCGTACCGCTCCGTCAGGACACCGAACTCGTCCATTTCTCCTCCTCCTCCTCTCACACGCGGGGGGAAAACACCGAGATAGATTATACGGAGGAAAACCAGAGCAGTCTTTTTTTGACAGGATCAAAAGAGGCTAGGATCGTCGGAGCCGGCGATCGGAAAATCGAGAACCGCGACAATGGGGAGCCGGAACGCGATGAGGGGAGGGAGGGAGGGGGGTGGGGGGGATCGATGCGGGAGGCGATTTGACCGGGAACGGGAGGGGCGGTGGTGAAGATGAATTCGCGGAAGTTGCCCCAAATCGAGCGAGCTCGATCGCCGTCGATGAGGGGGTGGACTTCTTCTTCTTTCCTTGCTTGACGTGTGGGGGAGGAGGGGGGAGGGAAAGAAGGGGGCGGATCCGACGTGGAGCCTACCGAGTACCGTCAAGGAAGGAAGGTGCCCAGCTCAGCTCGTGATGGGATCTCGGTTTTGCTTAAGCTTGATTCAGGGAAAGGATTCGTTCGGTGCGGCGGCTTCATTCGTAATTCAGGCAATTTGGGGGGGCCTAGGTGGGTGGGGGGCCGGTTCTTCTTCCGTTTGAATCTTTCCAGCTTTGATTTTCTTCTTCTGTCGTTTTTTTTTTCCGGTCCTTCGCCTGTAGCATTCAAGAAAAGGGCGAGCAAGAGTTTCATGAAGTGGCTGCGCGGGAAGTCGACTGTACTAAATACTTAGGCTGTTAGATGAAGGCGTGGTTTAATATTTAATTACCCTATCACTCCTCCTCACTCTTAATCTGGTCTTTTTTTTATCTAATACTAAGCGTAAACATATTTAATTAGAGAGACAAATAGGATTCGAAAAGATTTGAATTCAGGATCACTAGCTCTGATACCATGTGAGATTTTGATAAGATCACTGTCAACTATTCTAAAAACTTAAATTGTCAGATGAAGATATAGTTTAATATTTAATTACTCTAACAATGTCGCTCTCTCTTTGTGTCTCTCACTCTCTCTTTCTTTGTCTTGTCCTTTTTTTTTTGTCGTTTCGTTAATTTGGACTTACCCAATGCGGTCGTACAATTCAATGGCCGTATTGGTGAACGTGCGTGCGTTACCGTATAATTGGATTGTCACATCAAATGCCATTTTGTATGGAGTTCCCAGAATCTATGGCTATTGGGTGGCTTTCAAAAGTCGTAATTACTTATAAGAAGGTCGAAAAAAAAAAAAGCCTAAACGAAGACTAGAGCTTCAATCAAAACAAAGATCGTATCTGGGTGCCACCCAACATCGGATATTGAGGATAACGATTGACGGTTCTTACCATTATGGGGAAAATGAAGGAGCCATAGCGTGCATGCGTTGCGACAGCTAGGGTCTTCTTGTTGGTGGCTTCGCACGCACGGTCAGGGTCAGGGCATCCCCTGCTGTGCAAATCAAAGTGCTCGCTTTGCTAGAAACAGTAGAATACTTTCGATCAAGATCAGAAACTACTTTCGAACGACGCTCGGATCAGAAGGTGTCTAACTAGCGCAGATCAGCTCGGACCACAAGGTGTCTAACTAGCGCAGATCAGCTCTTGTAGGAGGTAAGTCTACTTATCAAACCTAGGCCCAGTTGAGTCTCTTTTTAAATTTAAAAGTGATCCATTACAACGAATAAGCAAATAAGGTGGCGGATAGGTTTGTCAAAGCCCATCGCAAAAGGAGCCTTCTTTCCAATTAGATTTTACATTCCCCTCAAGCCCTTTGGGCTTTTTATGTTCTGAAATTGCACTTATGTACGGTCAAACAATTTCTTAAGGAATGGATATTATCTTTCTAACAAAAACTAAAGAAGCCATATTATGCCAATTTGAAAATAATCTATCGCCCATAAATCATGCTAGGGCTATATTTTATCTCCACCCTTGATAAGGAAAAACTACATACCTCTCATCAATGAGTTACAAGTTATAGACATCGCCTACATGCACACACTTAACTAAAATTAAAAGCGGGGGACATCGTATATGAAATCCCTACTTAAACGCATGGTCGGAGGAAATTCCTCCCACAATGTGATGAAGAAAAGCATAGTTATTTATAGTATTCATCGAACTTTTTTTTTGGCCAAAAACAATGTTGATAGCACTAAAAGAGGTTGGTAAATGACGAGAGAGAGAGAGAGGGAGACCGTCTCGCGAGGGAAAAAACAATTGTGAAAGAGAGTCCAATGGTTTCTATAACTTATGGTATTACTATTGAATTCACATCAATGCAAACAATACATATGGTGCAAACTGCAAAAGCATAGTCCAATGTAAAACGAGTGGCCAAATGTACAGTTAGGCCCATGCAAAATTGCACGGATATGAAGAACCAACTTTGCGGATTTAGGTCGCCCCTCCTGTCCAAATTACGAATCAATTTCTCCTCCGCACTATCTTTCATATTAAGCTAAAATTCATATATCATTACATATTAAGCTAAAATTCATGTATCATTTAGGTCATTATCACTTTCTCTTACGAAAAGGTAGGTTGGGCCACCGCTTTTTGAATTATTTGGTCAACTGTTAATCTCAACTATATTCAAGATTAAACACATGAAGCACGGAAGCCACCCTTTCCCTCCTCTCTTTCTCTCTCTTATTATGTTCTTTCTTTTCGTTATTTTGAACTTACCCAATATGTTTTGTACAATTCAATAATCGTATAGGTAAATGTGTATGCTTTACGTTATAGTTGAATTGTCACATCAAATACCAACTAAAATAAGGCCATTTTGTATGGAGTTCCAAGAAGCTATGGCCGTTGCGTGGCTTTCAAAGTTGTCTTAAAGGAAAAAAATAACTGCTCAGACTAACGAAGGTACAAATAAATAAGCCATATTATGTTTATAGTTTAAATAATTATGGTGGACATTACCTGAAACTTAAATAAAATTTTCTTTTTTGGTGGAAAAGTCATACTAACTTCTAAGAAGGTCGAAATAAATAAGGCCTAAACGAAGACCAGAGCTCCAATCAAACAAAGATCATACCTGGGTGCCACCAAGCAAGGGATTTGGAGGATAAATGTTGACTGTTCTTGCCTTGACGGGGAAAATGAAGGCCCCATAGCATGCATGTGTCACAATAGCTCGGGTCTTCTCATCGATGGTTTCGCACACGCAGTCAAGGCATTTCTACTGTGCAAACCGAAGTGCTTGCTTTGCTAGAAACCATAGAATACTTTCGATCAAGATCAAAAACTATTTTGGAACTACGCTTAGATTAACCTGATTTGACAAGGTGTCTAACTAGTGCATTTAAGCTCTTGTGGGAGTTAAGTCTACTTATAAGCCTAGGCCCATTCGAGTCTTTTTTAAGATTTGAGACTGATTCATTGCAACAGAGAAGCAAATAAGGTGGTGGGCTGGGTTGTCAAAGCGCATCGCAGAAAAAGCCTTCCTTCTAATTGGATTTTATATCCCCCTCAAGCCCTTTGGACTTTTTATGTTTTGAAGTTGCACCTATACGGCCAAACAATTTCTTAACTAATGAATATTATCTTTCTGACCAAAAAAAAGAAGCCATATAATGGCACTTTGAAAATAATCTATCACCCATAAATCATACTAGCGCTATATTTGTCTCCATCCCTGATTAGAGAAAATTCCATGCCTCTTATCAATGAGTTACAAGTTATAGATATCACTGTCATGTTCACTTCATTTAAATTAAAAGTGAGCGATGTCTTATTTGGAATCCCTACTTAAACGCATGGTCGGAGGAAATTCCTCTCACCATGTGATGAAGGAAAAGCATAATCTTCATAATATTTATTGAACCTTTTTTTTTGGTCAAAAACAACGTCACTACCACTAGCACTAAAAGAGGTTGGTGAATGACAAAAAAAAAAAAAAGAAGACTGTCACACGGGGAAAAAACCAATTGTGAAATAGAGAGTCCATTGGTTTCTATAACTTATGGTACTACTATTGAAATGGTTTCTATAACTTATGGTACTACTATTGAATTCACATCAATACAATTATATACACAATATATATGGTGCAAACTACAAAAACAAGCCCCTTCATCTCTTGAAAACGCTTCCCTCTTTTGAAGCTCTCTTATAAGCTCTCAGTTCAGTTTTTGAAGTTGAGAGCCTACTTAGCCCTTAATTTTCTTTTTCTTTGCTTTGATTGCCTTTTCTTGTCTATCCCGATATGTTTTGGGAGATTGTGTATGAATAAATTTCTGCGACTGATCTTGAGTGAAAATGGAGTCCAATTCGGCCATTCGTCTAGTCGATAGCTATCAAGGAAAATGTCCATGACGTGGCTCCACAACTTCTCTGAGATTAGGCCGATTTTCTCTCCTGATTTAGATTTAGATCTAGATATGGCGATTTTACTCTCCCTATTTAGATTTAGGTCCAGATCTAGGAGTTCCTTATGGGTATTTGATATGTGTTCTTTCAACATATTGATGTTGGTTTCTCTGCACGGCGATGGTGATGAGAAAGTTGAACCTAGATGCGCACCACAAGCCGTTACAAATGGAGTGGGAGATCTTAGCGTATACTCATCACTGAATCTGGTGATCAGCCGTCTAGCGTTTACTTAGACAGATCTGTTCTTGAGGGATGAGAGTGTGCTTTTAATTGCAAACTATGCTCTGTGCTTTGTTATTTGCATTATAGTATTTCCTTTGTTTTGCAGTTGTTTGGAATTTGCTAAGTTTGTAAGCCTTCTATGTACCTCTTGAGTATTATTCTGATGAATAGAATCTTTTTTTTACCAAAAAAAAAAAAGCAAAAGCATAGTTCAATGTAAATTGAGAGGCCGAGTGTGCACGGATGTGAAGAATTAAAGGGAAAAGTATCAAGAAAGTTCTAAACTTATCGCGTTTGTGCTAATTCAGTCTTAAACCTTTCAGTTGAACAATTTCAATCATAAACATTGTTCATATTTTATCAATTGAATTCATTTGACCGGAAATCATTGATGTGGACGCCAACCATCTTACTTGGCACGGTTGATGCTAATGTGAACAATTTTTAACGTCGACCGGTGAGGGCCGCGACCCTCGCTGCCAAAATGAAAGGCAAAAAAATAAAAAATAATATAATAATAAAAAATAAAAGAACAAAAAAATTATAAAAATCCAAAAAAATATTTTAAAATATCAATGTCCACGTCAATGTTGGCTGGCGCCGGCCATGTAACGTAGGATGACTAGCGTCCGAGTTAGCGATTTCTAGTCAGAATTCGCAAGATAACTCAATTGACAAAATATAAAAAATATAAAATTAAATTAATATAATTAAAAAATTTAAAGCTGAATTTATATCAATATAATATATTTAAAACTTTTTTAGTACTTTCCTCGAAGAACCAGCTTTGCGATTTAGGTCGCCCCTCGTGTCCGAATTACGAATCAATTTCTCCTACCCACTACCTTTTAAAGTCAAACCAACCTTCGAATTGGTTCGTGCACCTCGAGGTCCAACATGTACTTTGCTTTCTAATCCAACAGAAGGGTTTTCATTGTTTTCTTCCAATGAAAAAGTAGGGTTAGGCCGCCGCTTTTTGAATCATTTGGTCAACCGTTGACCACGACCATAGTCAAAATTTGACACACGAGGCACGGAAGCCACATAGAAATGGCCTCTGATTGGGCGGTCACATTGGATCAGCACAGACGACAACCTTTTTTTCCTAGATTTAACTCGTCACACGTCGGCTTTTGACTGGCTTTTAGATTTATAGTAAACTCCACGGATGCAAAACGTGCATGTTGACCACCAGCAGCCGCCTTTGACACTTCTTGCTGCTATCGGTTCTAAGATCAAATCTCTAAATTCAGAACACCTTTCGTTTTCTCACGCCATCACTGTGCTGAGCGGCCATGGACAGAACCATCTCCTTCTGTTCATTCGTCCTGCTCCTCCTCGCCATCCACGATGCCCTCGGCCCGGTTACATCGTCCTCGTCGCCGTCGCTGTGCCCCATCGACCTCGGCTATGTCGAGACCATCCCGTGGAACGCGTCCCTCTGCCAGTCCGGATCGAGGGACTGCTGCCAAACCCTGCTCAGCCTCATCGGCGTGGGGCTGTCTCAGTACCTCAAGGAGACCTCCATGTTTCGACTCCCCAATCTGACCGCTTCCTCTTCTTGCCTGTCCGAGTTAGGGACGAGGCTCGCCGCTCGGTCGGTCCAGGCTTCCTGGGTCCCGCTCTGCTTCAACAACTCGGCCCGGTTCGTGGTCAACGCTTCGAGCTGCGCCGGGATCACGTCCATCCAAGACTGGACTGCTAAGGTCGGCCCGATCAGTCCGCTCGATACTTCTTGCAAGGGGGACTTGACCGGAACGCCGTGTAGTCAATGCTTACAAGCCGGACTGCAGGTGTCTTCGCAGTTGACGAGTTTAGATCCTAACTCCACGGACTGCTTCTACTTCGCGATTTTGTATGCGGCGGGGATCGTGAATGAGCTCGGGCCAAGAGATGTGACCACGGCTAATTGCATCCTCGGTTTGCCCATAACCAGCTCAGCAACCAAAGATTCTGATCATTTGAGCAAAAAGAACGTATTGAAGTTGGTTGCGATATTCTTGGGTGCACTCATAGGTGTTCTTCTTGCATTTGGAATCATCGTCCTCCATAGAAACCGGGAGCGAGAAAAGAAGCGAAATGCCCCGCATGAAGAATTTATCAACGGCTTCAGGAGCAGCGTGTTGCCAAACAGCGGAGCAAAATGGTTTCGGTTATCGGAGCTGGAGCGAGCCACGAACGGGTTTTCGCAGGGAAACTTCATCGGCCAAGGCGCTTCTGGCTTGGTGTATAAAGGAACTCTCTCAGACGGAACTTTGGTTGCGGTGAAACAGATTCTTGATATCGACACCAAGGGCGACGAAGATTTCTCCAATGAGGTCGAGATCATAAGCAAGATCAGGCATCGGAATCTTCTCTCTCTCAGAGGCTGCTGTGTTACGAGCGATGACTTCCGTGGCAAAAGGAGGTATTTGGTTTATGACTACATGTCAAATGGAAGCCTGAGTGATAACTTGTCCAACTTTGGGTCATCGGACTCGAAAAGGAATGCACTAACTTGGCCACAGAGGAAGAATATCATCTTAGATGTGGCAAAAGGGCTTGCTTACTTGCACTATGGAATCAAGCCCTCTATCTATCACAGAGACATAAAGGCCACCAACATACTTCTTGATTCGGACATGAATGCCAGAGTGGCAGATTTCGGGCTAGCCAAGCAAAGCAGAGAAGGGCAATCTCATCTTACGACCCGGGTCGCCGGGACATACGGATATCTTGCACCGGAGTACGCTCTTTACGGGCAGTTGACTGAAAAGAGCGACGTTTACAGCTTTGGAGTTGTGATTCTCGAGATTATGAGTGGAAGGAAAGTGCTTGACACGTCAGAGTTGAACGCGGGACCTTTGTTGATCACGGACTGGGTATGGATGCAAGTGAAATCAGGAAACGTGATTAAAACTTTCGACGAGTCAATAAGGGAAGAAGGACCAAGAGGGGTTATGGAAAGGTTTGTTCATGTTGGGATTCTATGCGCTCATGTGATGGTGGCCTTCAGACCCACAATTGCTGAGGCTCTGAAGATGTTGGAAGGTGACACTGACATTCCTAGATTGCCAGATAGACCATTGCCACTGAGTCATGAATCGTTCCGATCTTTTTCAAGCGTTACTTCATCTGCACGGGATGGAACAAGGTCGAGCTCGAGCCATGGACTATTGAATGTTGGAATCAGAAGGTAATCCACAAGATGGTTCTTATCCTTAGAATTGCAATCTGAGGCTACTGACCTCATTCAGATGTACAGGACAACAAGAAATTGCAGTGAATGACACTGTCATTCCAATTCATTTCGGTTACATTTTTCCTTGATGACCTCCAATCATATTTTGGCTACTGAGAGTTTAGAGGAATTTTCTTGTCCCATAGCAAACTCTAGTGTTAATGTTTGTAAGTTTTATGCATCAAACTTATTTCAAGTTGTTCTTTACTGATTTGAGACTATAATTCGTCGGATCTCAGTTGATATTGCGTGAGTTGCTAAATACTATTCATGTCAGCAAAAGCTATGCAATTAGTTATTGCTTTGGCTAATGATCATTGCTTTCACCAAGGGGAAAACAAGGTAAGGAAAAGCTCCGGCTTATGACGTAGTTTTCAGGTTACAAACATGTCGATGCCATTACTACAACATCAGTTCTGAGCTAAACCGTAATTACACGCACTGTTTCCACCACGGATGTTATTCCAAGATAAAATCCAAAACAATCTAACCTAAACTGGGATCCAATGTGGGAATCCTTTTTCAGACACAATGTCAACGAATGAAAAACAATGCCAAAGAAATTTTAGCCCTATTCATTCGATTTTAAAAGTGAAATATCTTATAGGTCTCTGTGCTCTGTTCTACTGGAGTAGTTGGTTTTAGCATAAATTATTATTCTTGTGTACAGATTAACAAACCAACTCTTGACTTTGATTTTTCGTTCTGTAATCTCATGGTGATAGAAGTACTCTCCATTATTCCACAGCTGAACTGGATTGATGTGCCTCAAATTACTATGCCTGCTAATCAAAAACAAAAACCTTGGTGCAATTGTATATATATTTTGTTTAGTAGTTCTAAAGTGCTATTTATTTCTTTCTAGATTTTAAATTTCTGCCATAGCATACAGTTACTCAAGACTCCAGAGGAACAATAGCAAAATTGCAGAACAGAAAATTACACAGCCACAGAGGATGCATATGAAAGACAAGAATATGCAGATAGAAGCTCAAACGGGACTCCATGAATCTGGCAAAGGACATGGAATGCGCTCTCTAGCGTAGTTTATCACCAAAACAAGATTTAAGGAAGAGAACAATAGGAAATAGTTCCTGTCTAATGCCAATCATGTCCGCAATTATAGATATCTAATACATGTATTGGAAATCACTACACTAACAAAACTTAGAGAGCAGGAGTGATCATATAGTTGAGTTAATAATTCACTGCCTCTTCGTCTTGGATTCACTTTTGGAAAGGCAAAATGACACTATTGGTGCCATAACTTGTGTACAGAGATCACTTTGGTACCATAACTTTTTTTCGGATCACTTTGGTGCCAAAATCGGAGAAAAAAGATCACTTTAGTGACTCCAACCAAAATTCCGTCCAAAAAAAGAGCCACGCCAAATTTCCGGCGAGCCATGTCAAATTTCCGCGCGAGCCATGTCAGCATCGGAAATTAATAAAAAAATAGACACGTCAGATTTCCGGCGGCCATGTCAGCATTGGCACTAAAGTGATCGTTTTTCAAAAAAGTTGGCATCAAGGTGATCCAAAAAAAAGTTATGGCACCAAAGTGATCTCTGTACACAAATTATGGCACTTGTGGTGTACTTTTTCCCTTTTGGAAAACATCGACCATGAAATCGTGTTAACTTCATAAAGCACACCAGCTGCGAATAAGAAGCTGCAGTAAAGCACAAAGAGTTTTCTTCTTTCTGTTAGAAGTCTGCATGTAGTTGAAATCATAATTAGTGTTCGATACAAAACTTTAAATAGTTCTATACATGCTCAATAGCTTGACTAACTAATGATACAATACACTGGCCTTGAAAACAGGCTGGAAAAAAAACTTGGAAAACTCAATAGATTAAGCAGTACAATGCATGGGCATGGGAATGGTAGCACAAGGACTACTTACCTACATTGATTCTCTGAATATTAAACCAACGCTTTAAAGCATATAACCACAGATACACCCACGGTCTGGTTATGAACCTTAATCGGGACATGATGATACTTCAATTGTTAGTCGGTTCTCATTGGTGCATGGTATATACTTTGAAGCATTCTTTTGGGGTTATTTAATGATTTTCTTTATTGACAATAAAAAGGAAGAAAGGATAGGAAAAGATAAGACTTTAACCTGAAACACCCTGGATCTCGGGAAGGTTAGATCAATACCAAACAGTTCACTTCAATTTAATATGGTATACTTAATTTAGCGGTTTTATTTTTTTGAAAAATGCCAAATAAAGAGTAGAATACAACGTAATACTGAGCATTATTCTTTTTTTTTTCTGTGATGGCAATGTCCAAATTTTATGTTTTAGAGCTAACACAATTAGACTTACGTCGACTGTTTACTAATTAAGTAGGTCAAGTGTAACTACATCACCGTTAGCAAAGGGGTATGGTGATCCCAGAAGAACCTTAGCACACATTCGCTGTTAAAACTTGGATCCTAAAATAAACTGCACCACGAAAGGCACCTTACTTCATAACCGGCACGGTAGTTAAGTCATGCTTTTGGAAAAGCTTTGAAAATAGGACATAACACTAATGCTAAGAGCTTCTTATTAAACAAGTGCAAGCTTCTCAGTAATAGCTGCATTACCATGTGGTAATACAAACTCTGTGGACAGTGCTGGCAGATATGAGAGCTACTGCTTCAGCCAAAATAACTGCAAGTAGACTAGAATCAATACACTTTGTTCCACTTCCATGTGAATTATTTATTTTTGCAATATACGGAAAATAGGTGTAATTTGTATCAGGTGAGCATTGAGTGTGGCAATAACCAATGAGGAGAGCATCATTCTCACATGCCGGTTTGATAAGGATAAGCAGATGTCAACTTTCAGGGGAAGTTTTAACCAAAAAAAAAAACTTTCAGAGGAAGTGATAAGAAAGTTCGGTCAAAGAAGATGATATAGGAGCAACTTTGATCGTCTCAAGAAGCATTATTTTGCGTAAGAAAGGTGCTACAATTTAGTCTAACAGTTGCCCAGTGGGCACAAGTGTACCGCCAAAACATGTCCAGGGTGCAACAGATCCCCCTATATTTTTTCACCGAATAATATAGTAGACACGAGCTATTCAGGATGACAAGTTTTAAACTCCAGATAAACCATATCACTTTGATGGCGACATACTATTACCATGTTCGATGCATATATCATAAGATATCCAGAAGCTGATGACTGTTAAATTCCAACACATTCCCTCATCCAGCCCATAGGCAGAAAGTTGAATCTGCTAAATGTGTAAGGACCTAGACCACTACCATCATGTAATATTGTCCACTTTGGGCTCACTAACTTTCACAGTTTTAAAACGCATTATATAGAATAGAGAACCGCAAGCCTTATCAACCAGCCCAAGGCTTCTCCCTTGGCAATGTGGGACAAGAGAAATGCACTTAGCCTCGCCTCGCGCACGTCCAGGGTAGAGGTGCAGCCTCCCCTACCATCCCTCATCCTAAACCCGCCGCCTAGGGTCAGGGTCATCACAAAATGAATCCAGACAAGCATGCTATTCAAAGTTCATTTACAGGGAAAGAGAGAGATGCTAGGTAATATTTGCATCAAGAACTCGCATTGAAACCGGGTCTAATCTGACAGTTTCACAGCAGACCTTGTAAAGTAAAAAGCAAGCAAAAAGAACACATGAGAAACAAAACCACAGTACACTTACCAGCGCCCCAACCAGTTCTCATGCCGCACGATTCCTGGAAGTTTCCAATGAACTGCACGAATAACACTTGATCAATGCAGATAAAGAGATTTACTAACTACCACTACAATTCCAGCCCAGATGGACTCCAACAAAAGTACACATCACAATCACAACATTATTAGTGAACCATATATTCCCAGTAAGAAATAAAACATTATGATAAGCGCTGTGAAACAGAATATGGGGACTCACCATCAGCAGGACAAGGAATAGGATAGAACTAGTGAACCCTCTAAGTATTGTGAACAACTCCGATGACACCAACTTCGTCCTGTACATTTCTTGAAGGGAAAGAACGATGGTAAACAGCAGGAAGGGGTATACCATGGAACTCCCTGACCCTGCAATTGGACTGGATACAACCCTGCAAAAAACAAAAAAACAGAGAACTATTAGCATAGAGGGAGATGGTACCCACAGAAGCAGCATTCTCAATCACTATTAATTATAACAAGCGGCTGGATTGAGACAAGCCACACCAATCTTAGATTTAAAAAATCAAGAAACAAAGTTTTGTGCGCAATAGCAGGTGTCAGCAAGTCTGTTCAGTATGAAGAAGGTGAACCATTAGCATGCCACTGCAATTATAAAGAAGAACGTGAGCCCCCTCAAAACACACGAATGCTTGACACCCAAATAGTGAAGAAGGTTCACGAGAACAGGAAGAGCTGGTCCTAAATTTGCTCGGACAGATCCAATTCACTGAGAAATACAAACATCTCGTTGACTGGAAGTTGAACCGTTGCCATTACCTGAAAAGAGTGTCGACTAAAATGAATCACCGAAATACCAGTTGTCTCTAACCGTCTTTGTTTTTAGCGGAATAGCACGGCTAGCACTTGATCTGTTTAAAGAGACACACATGGTACGAAACAAAACACGAAATAGGCCCGACCTGACCCGATGTATGTATAGTGCATTTTGACCAAATGTCCTAAGTCAATCATTAGTTCTTTTGTCATTTTAGCTTTTAAAACAAAAGTTGAGATGCTTTTCATGTTCGACACGAATTACAAGCACGAATATAACACATCAACTCCATAAGTTGGAGAAAATATCAATACAGGAGTGATATTATTGTACGCCGGAAGGAAGAGTAAGCAAAAGAAACCAAAAGTCATACCCACCGCAGAGTCAGATGGATGATCATAGTTGGGTTTGAAATCAAGCCTGGAGATGGTTGTTTAGGTGGGTTTACCATAAAAAAAATATTTAAAAATGTGTTTGTTTGCGCGAAAGAATTATTGGCGTATTAGTTCTGTAACTATTCATGCATTTAGTTTGCTGAAATTGATCGATCAACACAAAACCATCTTGTGGTAAAAAAAAAACATGCATGCTTAAAGTTAGGAAATGAATTCCCTAACCTAAGAGAAACTATTTTTCTTTGTCATGAAGTTTTCCCAAAATAAGCGCACCCTAAATTTTCGTTTGAAACTGATTAGGCCCACGAGAACTTGGGCCGGCCCAGGGCAGGTGGGTCAAGAATAGGATTTTGGGCCCATGACGTGGTGGAGCCTTTTTATGGTCAATCATTCCAAAGTCGTAATACGAATTGCAGTACGGTGCGCCTGAGTTACTTCTATATTTGCTGTTCATCTTACCTATTCTTTTTTTTCTTTCTATGCTTTTTTAGCTAGATTTGTAATTCTTTTGTGGCCTCTTTGAAATGACCTTCACGATACGTTTTCTTGCCTTTCCATTTTTCTCATTACGTTTAGAATTTGATATCTATTGATACGGACTACTCGAAACTTTTCAAAACAATAATAAAGGCGAGTGTGCCGACACGTGGAAAAATCATTTAGATCTTTTAGCCTAGAAAAGTCATTGGCTTATCATCATTTATTAACACTAAAAACATGGCCTTTCATTTTCGAATTTTTCGAGGACAAAAAAAGAAATTAATTTTAAAGGGTTTGCTTCACGAGAAATTAATGATTTTGAATACATTGAAAATAATAGTTACGTCGCGTGAATAAAATTAATCAAAGTAGAAGATTTTCATCATCAGCAACAATATATGCCTAAACATTAATAGTTCTTGTTAATGATACAAATGATTATTTTTAAGAAAATATTTTCCACAACGTTAATAACTTAATATCCTGCGCAGCAACAATAGAGCCCTCAATAAAAATAAATGTATGTTAGCAAAAACTCAGGAAATCTTACTACTGACTAGTTCATATAATGAACCGTAGGAATTTTCACGTTACGAGCGTGACTTACTTGTATAAATTCTTCACTTGTATTTTCGTCATTTGACTACGTGGGATCCATTATTTATCGAATATGTCAAATCGATGGTTATGATTCACTTGATATCGAAATTAGGGGTAAAAAAAATAGAAAAAGAGAGAAGGAAAGAAAATCCCACGAAGGACAGTGGAAGAGCGAGGGAGGGATAGAAACTTAGAAAGGACTGTTGGTCATGAAAGAGCAGCAGCAACATCATCATCCCATCAGATATGATACAAATAGCAGCTTGGGTTGGCTTGGCTTGTCCCTTTCACAACTCCATAAACACCTTCCCTTCACTGTACTCTCCAAGAAAGTCCCTCATCTTCCTAGCTCGTAATAGAGGTCTTCTTTCTTCTTACCGCATCTTTCTCTTCTTCAACCCCTCCATATCGCTCTGGTTAAAGAAGAGAGAGGTGCGGTAGAAGAAAGGCAGATCTCTCTGTCTCCGTCTCGCTTCTTCAAGCCCTCTTCATCTCTCTCTCTCTCTCTCTCTCTCTCTCTCTCTCTCTCTCTCTTTCTACAAGAAGAGGAAGAAGGAAAGGGGGGAAGTTAGGACTTAGGATGGGGAGAGGGAAGATAGAGATCAAGAGGATAGAGAATGCGAACAACAGGCAAGTGACCTACTCCAAGAGAAAGAATGGGCTCATCAAGAAGGCCAAGGAGATCTCGGTATTGTGTAATGCTAAGGTGTCTGTGATCATCTTTGGTGGCTCTAAGAAGGTGCATGAATATTGCACCCCTTCCGCAAAGTACGTGATGCTCTCTCTCTCTCTCTCTCTCTCTCTCTCAACTGAGGTATGTAGGTATGAGAGTTCTTGTTTTGGTGCAGGATGACTGATATATTGGATGAGTATCACAGGCAGTGTGGGAAGAGGCTGTGGGATGCCAAGCATGAGGTGCTTTTGTTTCCTTTGTACTTACTTTTCCAAAGCTGTGTATGGCTTGTTTCTTCTTTGCCAGATTTGTGTTAAGAAAAAGGAATCTTGAATCTTGTGGGCAGATCTAAAAATAGGCATTTTTCTTCCATCTGCTCTTTTTCTTGTCAAGCACTATATTTGATTATGCTGAAGAAACAAGACTCTATTAGAAAAAAAAAACCAAATAACATATTTTCTTTTTGTTAAAAGGATGCTACCAAACATGGATCTACAGTTTCGTGAGAAAATTAAGGGGTGATGTTCGCCCTTCTCTGTCTCTCTTGTGTATATAGTTTTCTATTTTCCTCCTGCAGAAAGAGGACCAAGAAGATATGCCTAGAGGCAAGAACAGATCTTGCAATGAGCCTTTCGTTCCTATGCACTATTAATGTTTAGAAAGCATAACTATAAATTCAATATAATTCATGTGTTCCTAGGTTGGTTCTTTTCTTGTGTGTTTTCTATGTTCGTCTTTGATTCTTGTGTGGATAATAATAGGGGTCAATTCATATTCTTGTTTCTACTTTCTCAGTACGCTGTTCTCTCCTTTGGACTTGTACAAGTCCGTTAACATACTCAGAGTCAACTCTATCTCTGCCATATTTTTTTTTGTTTGGAAACTAACACACTAACGACTAGAGTTTCTTTTTGGCGAACTCTCAGAATCTCAACAGTGAAATTGACAGAATCAAGAAGGAGAACGACAATCTGCAGATCAAGCTCCGGTGGGTCTTTTCTCTTTCCTTTACTTTTCGCTTCTTTCAGTTTCTTTAGCCTTTAGACAATCTCAAAACCAGTCACTCGTGCGCATCTCGCAGGCATCTAAATGGACAAGACATAAACTCCTTGAACCATAAAGAGCTCATTGTTCTAGAGGATGTTCTCGAGAATGGCCTTGATTTCGTCCGAGACCACAAGGCAAAGTCTCTCATCTTTTATATATGGACCACTAAAAAAATTGGTCAAAAAGATGTGTTCTAACTCTCCCCAGCTATTTTGTTTCAGATGGAGTTCATCAACACACACAGGAGGAATGTACGTGCATTTATATATCCAACATGAACTTTTTCTTTTACCAATTGATCATTCTCTCGATTAAGTTTATATCGAGATGCTTGCTCATCCTGATGATGTTTTCACTAAACAATTTTTTGCATTTTACTTCTTCTTCTTTTGGCATTTTGGGTGAACTTCAAATCCACCAGCACAAGATGTTGGAGGAGGAGAACAAGGAGCTCAATTACTATGTGCAGGTAATTTATCAACTTCCTTATTATTTCAGCCCAAAATCACATAGATGGGAGAGGTCTGAGAAAGTATCTTGCTAATATGATACACGCAGAGTCAAGATTACCAATTAGAGTTTGAGAAACGTTATAATACATCAACATATATTGTTAGAATATTTAAATATTAAACAACGCATTTGTTAAGTTTTTAGAACAGTTGACAATAATCCCATAAAATTTAACATGGTATCAAAGCAAGAAGTCTTGAGTTTAAATCTCTTCAAGCCCTTTATTTGCCTTTCTTATTATATATTAATAGTTGGCAGTGATCCAACAAAATTTATTTAACATGTATACATAGGTTTTTTATTCTTCCCCTTTAACATTTAGAGGGATCTATAGAGGTTTGTCTACAAAATTTATTCCTCGTCAAACTCGAACTATCGGAATATGGGAGTTATATATTTAAGAACTCAACAAGAACCTATCACATCATTTTCTTAATTTGTGTTTATCTGTTCAGCATTACTCTTAACTTTCAATCTATATTATGAACAAATATATTTCTTGCATTTTAGACTATTGATCGTTTTTCCATCATACTCGAGCATAAGGATGGCGATGAGGCGGGAGCGGGGATTGCATCCTCCAACCCTACCCGCCGACAATTGATGAGACTTCGTATCCGCCTTGTCTAGCCCATCAGGGCAAGTTTATAGGACCCATCCCCACCCCCGGGAGGCATTCAAGTTTCCGCGCCCCATTTGTGTATCATCTACTCTTATTTTAAATTTAACCTCTATTCAAAAAATTTATTTAAATTTGGTATTTTACTGTTATTCTAATATTTGAAAAAGTGAGTAGTAAAAAAAAAACAAACAAAGACCTTTTTTTTATTATATATAAACCACATAATATAAAACAATAACTTAGTATTGTTAGGGCTCGGGGTACGTGCAGGCAGGGCGAGTCAGGAGTAATGAATGATTGCAGGGCAATTCGGATATTTGTTAGAGCGTGCTAAATTGCCTTATTTAGGCCCGTTGTTTAGAGGCTTTTTCTTTAAAAAAAAATTATATTTCTTTTATCAGTAAGGTTTCGTCCGGGCTAATTTTGAAGCACTTCGAATATTCCACCTCTTTGGACGATCTAAATGACACACTCGCCCACATTCGGGATTTTACTTTTGGAAACCACAAGGAGGGGAGGGGAGTAAACTCTCTTGCCATCTAAGTAAACACCTTGTTTAGAAGCTTTCATTCGAAAAAATTTCATACCCACAATCACTAAAGTATTATAACTAACATATATTGAGTAAACAAGACAATTATAAGCTTTGTAATAGTGGTCATTGGTTGGTATACAGTACCACGCACTATGTGTGAGTATATCTAATTAAGACGTTATAATAAGATAACTTCTTAGTATATAATTGCAAATATCGCTTTTTATAAAAATTGAAGTATGAAATGGTTTAATTGCTTTTCGAAATGATTCGTGGACCCTCGGTAATAAGGCCAGTCGCCGAAGTGAACTATCAATTTTATTCCCCTAAAAAGAAGAGCTCCTACTATATTATATCGAAAAGGTTCTTAATTTTATCTCGCTTATTCTGAATTTTTTCCTCGGTGATCAAAGAAAATACTGCATCAAGATAATTTTTGTTCCCATCAATTTAAGATATAAACTCTTGCTACACACATAACGCAAATAATTTCTTAGTTGGAATTGCGACGAATTAGAATGTAACTTAGCACGAGTGAATTAATCTAGACCTTTCTAAACGGGATATAGTGTAATAATGACTCTATCCAAATGTTTACCGCATATGTATATATAGATGCGTGTCTATGTAGATTGATTATTGATATCTAACTCGAATCCTTATAACCTTGAGGTTCGATCGATTCTGCCTAAGATTTTGTTTTATTTTTTTAAATTATGTTTTGTTGTCGCTATTTCTGGGAAATCTACAGCAACTCCTGGACTATAGTAAGTCTCATCATCAAATGCCTTTCACCTTTCGCGTGCAGCCTCTTCAGCTCAATTTACAGGAGAGGATTTAGAGAAGAATGTCGCCAAAATTGCATTTTGGCATGATTAGCCATGGACCTAATCGCTATATAATCATGTTAATCTGAAGACTGTTGCACTTGATTAGCTATGTATTGTTAAACTGTCACTATGTTACTAGGCCTGGACAGTTGTATCCTCTCTCTCTCTCTCTTCCTTGGATTTACTACTATGGATTTACTTTGTGTGTGTATGAGGATGATGGCCTTTGATTCGACGTGCATGATCGAACAACTCCTGTCTAGTCCCTTAATGATATTTGAAAGAATTATAATTAGTAGAGCTAATTGGTCAGAAGCGACAATGTAATTCTCTTTTAGATCTCCGTGCACCCTTCGATTTAAACTATAAAAAGAAAACGAAAAAACATGGAATTGTCTCATAAACATAGAAATGCAAACTAGAATGATGCAATGTAAGTATGCGACAATATAATTACTAAGGAAAAGGGAAAGAACATCAACACAAACATGCGGAGAACAAACCAAAAGTTATCCCTTAAAAACATTCATCCACATAACACATACCAAGAACCTGAAAGTTAACTGACAGAAAAAAGTTAGGCAGCTTAGAAGTATTAGGTGGGAGAAGCAGGGTAGGGTGGCTAAGTGATGCATGACATTAAACTTTAGTTTGGTACCTGACTCAGACTTAGGGTTTGAGGAGAGGTAGGCAGGGAGAGAGAGAGAGAGAGAGAGAGAGAGAGAGAGAGAGAGATTCCAAAGAGAAAGAGAAGATGAAGATGATGATAAGATATTTATCAGACCCATAACAGTATTAAAAGTCGATTTTAGCAATTATATATATAGTCATATTCCTTGCATTTAGTTAAGCCTGAAAAATTAGAAAGCATGCCTTTCTACCTTAGTGGAAATCCCAATATTTGTTTTTTGAATAATTGTGATGTTTTGGAGATTTTTGACGTCATAGTTGGCAATATTCATTAAGACATAAGGAGAGACACCTAATGTGTTGATAATGTAATATCCTCCACCACGAAATGCGTGCCTCGCATAATTAGTTCAGGGCGTTTTGGAAAATTCAAAGAAGAAGAGAATTACTCCTTTGGCCAAGAAGTTGAAAACATGAGAATTACTCACTGCAATGAATACAATCCTCTTCCACTCATAACCGGGCATGTGAACCCTAATTCATACTCTTATGACCCTTTTAATTTGTCTCTCACCTGATGGGGGAGAATTACCAAAAAAATCCTAAACCTTTTGTAATTTTTCCAATTCAAACCTAAACCTTTTGCAAATCAACCAATTTAGTTCTTTTGGCCAGCCGGCGCTAACGTGGCCACCCGGCGCTAACGTGGCCACCGGCCGGCGTCCACGTGGTAATATTTTAATATTTTTTTTATTTTCGATTTCTTTTTCTTTTTTTTCTCCCCTTGACCTGTCCGGCCAGGGGGGAGGTTCACCGGCGAGGGCCCAGCTCCGGCGAGTTGGGCCCTCGCTGTCGCTGGACGAGCTCGCCATGGCAGGGCGAACTCCGCCCTGGCCAGATCTGGGCTCACCTAGCTCCGGCGAGGCGGAGCTCGCCCAGCCATGGCGAGCTCCGCCTCGCTGGAGCTGGGCGAGCCTAGCTCTAGCTAGGGTGGAGCTCGCCCTGCCATGGCAAGCTGGGCGAGCTCCGCCCTTGCCCAGATCTGGCATGACGGAGCTTGCCATGGTAGGGTGAGCTCCGCCTCGCCAGATCTGGGTTCGCCCAGCTCCAGCGAGGCGAAGCTCGGCCAGCCAAGGCGAGCTCTGCCTCACCGAAGCTGGGCAAGCTCGCCATGGTTGGGCGAGGGTGAAGCTCGCCTTGCCATGGCCAGCTTGCCTAGCTCCGGCTCCGCCTCGCCGGCAAACCTCCCCCCTGGCCGGACAAGCCAGGGGGGAGAAGGAAAAAAAAAAAGAAAAAAAAATTCAAAAATAATAAAAAAAATATTGAAATATTGCCACGTGGACGCCGGCAGGTGCCGTGGATGTCAGCCGGCGACCACGTCAGCGCCGGCCGGCCAAAAGGACTAAATTGGCTGATTTGCAAAAGGTTTAGGACTGAATTGGCCAAAAAGAAAGGTTTATGACTGAATTGAAAAAATTGCAAAAGGTTTAGGACTTTTTTGGTAATTTTTCCCACCTGATGGCATGTGATGTTTATGCAACATAATCGCTAGCTCTCTTTATTCCATTGTGATAAAAGAACTCGATTGTAGTAGACCCTCTACCTTTGTATAGCAATATACTTTAAGGAGTACACACTCCAAGTTGATATAAGGTACAAGGTTGTGCTCTAAGATGCGTGTGACATCATTTAATGAGATTCACCATATCTTAACAGGTTCAAAGGGTACCCTACACTATATAGCCTACGAAACTATACGTTTTTACATAGACTAGGCATAAAGGAAAGCTCATCAAAGGGTCTGTATAATGTTTTCCCCCACCTAAGGAGCTACCAACATAAAGTATTCTTTCTTAACCTCTCCCATCTCTCTTATATTCAATAATAATCTGCACATTGGTTCTGATTTGATGGTCGATTGAATTTGACAATTGTTTTTTGGTTCCACCCACTCAAACCGAAAGCGAGAAGGCCAAGAATGTGCACACTCTTCTCATCAAGCCGGGTGCCACGTGTCCAGTAAGACGAACTAAATAAGGAGAAAATGCTGGTAAGGAAGTCCACTGTGTATGTTGCGTCCGAAGGACACCCAAGGATAGTCCGTGGTTTCGATAAGTTCAAACTTAATATTTGGAAAAAAGGACAATGTGATGGAGCTGCAGTTAGAACACAAGAACAACCCAACCCATATCCGTCGTTTAATATCAATCGCTCACGTCAGTGCAGGATGTCCGAAAATGACCGATGGTCACACAAGGGTGACATGGAAGAGAAGAACCAATAACCAGAAAGCCCTAATAATGAACAGTAGACTTTAGCATGAAACTTTTACCTTCTCTTCTGTGCCAAGAAAGTCGCAGTTCCCCTTAACCCTAAATGGAATGTTCTCTCTTTACTTCTGTACCACTCCTTTTTTCAGCTTCTCTCTCTCTCTCTCTCTCTCTCTCTCTCTCTCTCTCTCTCTCTCTCTCAGCTATTCAGCTATTTAGCTTTCATTTCCAAACAAGAGCAGATAAAGAAGATAACCAGAGAGAGAACAAGATAGAAAGAGAAGGCCCAAAAAGAGAAAGATGGGGAGAGGGAAGATAGAGATAAAGAGGATAGAGAACTCGAACAACAGGCAGGTGACCTACTCAAAGAGAAGGAATGGGCTGATCAAGAAGGCCAAGGAGATCTCTGTCCTGTGTGATGCTCAAGTGTCTTTAATCATCTTTGGTAGCTCTGGGAAGATGCACGAATACTGCAGCTCTAACACCTCGTATGCATTATTTGTGTTCTTATCCTTTTTTACTTCTTTTTTCTTTGAACAAGATCTACTTTGATTGTTTTGCTGGTTTATGGTTTTTCCTTTTTCACTTTTGTTTGGGGGTTTAGATTGGTTGATATATTGGACCAGTATCACACACAGTGTGGGAAGAGGCTTTGGGATGCTAAGCATGAGGTGGGTTTGATTTATCTTCAAATTATTGATCTGTCGGTTACTTTGCAACTTTCCAAAGCTAGCTAATTTTATAGTTTCCCAATAAAGGTTCAAAAATGAAAAACTTCTTATAGGAAATGACACTGTTTTTCAGATAGAAAATTTGCTCAGAAGCAAGAAGAATGAATCTTAATAGCAGATCTGACATTGGGATGTCGTCCCCTTCTTTTCTTTTTCCCTTAAATTATTATTGTGATTTAGTAACAGATCTGGCACTTAATGGTTATTATGTGCCTTTGTTTTCCATGCAAAACATGCATTCTCAAATCAGAAGAACATTTTCTCTCAAAAAAAAAATAAAATCAGAAGCACATTAAGCAGTATCTAGCTCAGCTTCTTGCATGGGCATAGAAGTGGCTCCTTTTCTTGATTACCTTATTTTCCTGAAAGAATCCTAATCAAGCTAGGGTTTTTCCAAAATCATATGAAATCTCTCAGAATCTGAGCAATGAACTGGATAGGATGAAAAAGGAGAACGATAACCTGCAGATTCAGCTCAGGTTCACCTCTCTCTCTCTCTCTCTCTCTCTCTCTCTCTCTCTCTCTCTCTCTCTCTCTCTCAGTTAAAAAATATTCAATCATGTATGAAGATGAATAAAGTTATATTATAAACAGGCACCTGAAAGGAGAAGACATAACATCACTGAACCATAGAGAGCTGATAATCCTAGAAGACACTCTTGAAAATGGGCTCTCATGTGTCCGAGACCAGAAGGCAAGTCTCTCAAGAAAAACTTTGATTATGCAAATATATTCACCAACAACATTGAGTTAATTTACTTCTAACATCTTTTCTGATCAGTCCTCCATTCGTGTCGCAGGACGAGGTTATCATGACGCACAGGAGAAACGTTAGTTCCAATCCAAACTTGTTACTGACTCTTTTCTTGGGGCTAACAATCAAAGAAGGTTTTTTTGCCAACTTTGTTTGATTTTTTTTTAAATTCTGTTTCAGCAAAAGCAGCTGGAGGAGGAGACTAAGGATCTCCATTTCTATGCGGTAATTCCATCAACTTATAATCAACTCGATGATTCATAAGCATATATAGGACACAAGCAAATTCCAAGAAAAGAAGAAAAAGGATAGAAGAGTGTTCTTATATGACAGCATTGAGGACACCTAACTCGTAGCTCGATTGAAATTAGGTCTTGAACAGAATTGAGTTTGGTGAAAGTAAGATTGCTATCAATTTGGTCAATATATGAGCCTCATTATCGTAATCCCCCAAACAGTGTTTTAGACTTTGGTGAAGAGTTTCTGCTTTATGATTCTTGTGATCCTGCCTACATATGTATGTGTGTATATAGGTGGTCCAATTCTCTATTTCTGTGTCATCTTTCCTACAAACTAGCTAGAAAAGGATTTCCTTTTTCATTACAGTTCATAGATATAAGGCAACAAACTAGTTTTTTTTCCCTTAGCACGTAACCAGGGATCTTCTCTTGTACAATATTTCTTTCTTATATATTCACAATTTCTATATGAAACGTGTTAATAACCATGAATACTAGCCAAAGGGCTAACAAAGGATCGATACTCAGTCACGGTAAACTATGGATTATATTCCATTGAAACTAAATTGAAATTTATGTGACAAGAAGGTAAATGAAACTACTTAAATCAAGAAAATTGGAGAGAGCAAGGTCATAGGGTAAACTTCATTTATACGGCAATTGTACATATAAAATGGTATTAAAAGCTGTATTCTGATTATGAACTTGAGAAAGTTTACCTTGTCTCTGAAGTACTATTGAAGCACAGATTTTGTTATTGGTTTCAAATATGCGGTGTTCGTCTGAAAGGTTTTGTACTACTACACTTTTCATTAGAATATCATAATTTCAAATTAGATTCATAACTATGTCATAATAAAGATTAATCCGCCGGTTTCATATTTTAACAAAAACAACTCGGAACAAAAGGCATTAAGTATGTCTTCGAACATCTCGTATCTACAGCATTAATGATATCTCCTCTATGGCCAGTTTGCAGGTTTATCAGTCTTATAAAACCAAATTTCAATTTCACTACACCCAGTTCAATTCAATGTTTATATATATTATGTATCCCATGTGGGGTTTTATTCATCTTATTTTCTCGTTCTTTAATTCTATATATCGTTCTTGGTCCAATTCATGCGTGAGGCGGCAGCATTAAAGTTATCATTCACTACATGTTTAAGTGTTAATAGTGTTAAGTTTCTCCTTGTATACTTGTCTGCCTTCTTCAACTGATGATACAATTTTAAATTGAAATAATACATAACATGCTACACAAGTCATGACTACTGATAGTATAAATAACCAATTCGACGAGACCATTTTATCAGGGATATTATAGAATTCTAGATTGCAGGTAAGTAAGTTCGTTATGACATCCACAGACACATCATCACAATGAACTACATCGAGAAATATAAGGTGAACCGGTTTTGCTTTACAAATCTGATCTGCTCGCAAATAAATCAAGGACCAGGTGACGATAGTACAAAGGAATGTTTATAATCGATTAATGCCACAACAAAGAGACCTTAGATGCGTCTTCCTTATTCATTGAGCTAGAAAATGGAAATAGACCCTTATTATAAGTATTAACTCATTTTACTCTAATCTCTTTCTTTTCATCTGTTTTTTTTCCTTTTTTTTTTTTGCTTTCAGCAACATAAAGACATGATGATGGCTGAAAATGCTAGGGCTGGGAATGACGAATACCATCAAAGAACCAAGGCCAGCTTCAGCTCTCCCGCCTACTGTGTGCAACCGATCCAGCCAAACTTACAACGAAGGTTCTAAAAACTCCTATCTTGAGACAATTGTTGACGTTCCTATGGGCTTGCTGTAGTACCACCGTGCATGGAGTCTCCTATAAAATCTCTATGCGAAACATAATAGCAGACATGGAATAAGATATATGTATGTATTGATGTAATTGAAGTGCCTTGGCTTGAACCAACTGTTCGTGCGCTTGAGTATTGGAACATGTCCTAGTGCTTCAGGTTTGCAGTCCCATGAACACGGATGAATTGTCAAACTTGTCCAACATATACTTCATGCAGTTCATTGCTGTCATACGTACTATCAGTTTCGTGTAACATGGGATTTTATTGGCATATAGAAGAAGTGAGTCTATATGTGACAATAAATTAGTACGAGACATCGGAACATTGAGTTAATATGCTATTGCAGTCGAACAGCTATACGTACGGAAGGAAACTCTAGCATACCGAAATGATCAGTTATAAAGTAAAAGAGAGTGAAAATTGTTAGTGATATTGGAAAAAGAGCAAGCAATTCTGCACACGGAATTATTTTTTAGGAAAAACTCAGTTACTAAATGATGCGGCTTCACGCATGACAATTTTTTGTTAATTAGTTACTTAAAGAGAGGGATAACGAGCACATATCCCATCATTTTAGTAAAAATAAAGAGTTGAGCTCATTTGGCAACCGAAATTTGGTGAAGGAAAATGAAAGGCCGTGAAAATGGTGCCTAAAGTGTGTTAAGAGATTTGAATTTGGTAACCGGAATTTGGCGCTGAGTCGGTTGCGGGGCCAACATTAATATACTCAAAATGTTAAAATTAGTAAAAAAAAATGCTAGAGTTGCAATGAATAACAAATTATTAGGTAAAACTTGCATGACTGCGCGCCATGCCATGCTGCCTTGCACGAGTTTTATTAACTCTCATCCAACGAGTCAGCAAGATCAGATTCTTAGGTTCAATCCAACAATGTTTCATGAAGTGTATTAGAGGTTTTACCAGACTAGTGATCGAGGAAGGATAGTGTTTCCTTAAGTCAGGGATCGATGTCGCTGCCGAATTATCAACTTCTGGGACCATATGATGTTTTCAGATTGGGGGATTGGAGTGATTTCAGAAGTACTCTGATGCATCATAGTGTTGGTCCAGTGTGGAAACTGAGGAAAGATGCACAAGATATTCCTGCTTTGTGTCTAGTGTTCTGGGAATCAATTCTCCAGCGCTAGCTAGCGAAGTCCCCCGAACACCAGGAACTTGTGCTATTCGTAGTCATCTTGGAGTAAGCTGCAAAATGATATGGAGAACCAGAACAAGGGTCAGACTTGCCGGTTTGAGAAAGAATCACAGATTTCTCCAAGGAATTGCTGTCAACTGGCCATGTCCATACAGAATGACCTTTCGTACATAGACACGGCTGTTTCTTGCTTCCCAATGCCGGAGCAGCTGATACGGACTGCTACCTCAAAAGCTTTCAGGAAGTAGAGCCACTTGATAGAGAAACCAGAGGAAGTGCTCTGTCTCTCCGATCCTCGCCTGTTTGTTCGACTGAGCTATTCGCAAGATGTGTAGCTTTGTTACTTATCTGGGGCTCAGATATGGGATTGTTGCAGTTTGCCAGGAGAGTGCTTCAATCAGCTCTTTTTTGCTGATAAATCTTGATATCTCAAAACAGTAGCATTACTCTGCCTTATGATATACTAACTTGTACCAGCTTTTACTAAAGATCAGGACACTTAAGATCTAGAATATGAACTGTGCTCTTAGACTGCAAACTCAATGAAGTTTACTACTGGCAATCAGAAAAAGTCGAACCTTTACAATTTCTTATATTCATAACATGCTCGTTTCTACATATATATTTCAACCTCAAAGGGAATTCAGAAGAGAAAGCAGTCCAGCCAATGAAAAATTTCAACTGCCTGCTCTTTCAACACAAAGAAAAAGGCCCCTTACAATTATACAGGGAAACAATACAGAACCTATTTGAAAGGTAAGTTTTGCCAAAAGATTATCCACAACTATAACTTTCCCCACCCCATTTACAGTTACAAGATCTTCCTACAGCGTCAAGAAGTTAATACTTCTTCAGTGTGCTACTGAGCCGTATGAAGCACCAAGTCTTAGCCAGGGTCTTGTACTTCCTCCAGCCACCAAAGTATCTTCCTATCACTTTTTTGTAGGAAGGCCTTTGCTGAACCCAACTCCAGTATTCTGCCATGTTTGGCCTGCTGTTTATATACTCGTCTTCCAAATTTAAGAGCGCCAAACGAGCTAGCACAGGCATGAACATCACGTCTGCCATGCTAAACTCTTCCCCTGCAATATAAGACGTCTCACTCAACTTGTCCTCGATTTCATTGAGAAGTTTGATTAGATGTTCCTTGCTCCGCCTTACAACATCTGGGTCTCTCAGCTTATCTTCGTTGTCATACGCCTCTTTTAGCTTGCGGTGGTAGGAACTTGCCAGGTCAGGCGACTCGGCCATCCGAGCAATCAAGACCCTCCTCAAAAACTTGGACACTGCTTGCAGATACTTCTCAGGGATGTGGGATAATGTGAAAAACTTTGGATTCCACTCCTGTATTTTATGCATCCACTGAATGACTTCGTCACTGCTGAAGGCAATGCTATTGCTACCAACAGAGACAACTGCAATTCTCTCTATATACCTGTAAATTTCTAAAGCGTTACAAACTTCCACAAGCTTCTACCAGATAATTTAAAGGAATCTTTGAAACAAAAGGACCATCAATGAGAATGACCCCATTCTTACTCCATGAAAGAATGATAACAGCTGTAAGTTTTTGGAGTGGTTTTTGCTTTTGGCCTCATGCTTTAACTTTAGCTGTTGCACTCCGAATATCATTTTTTTTTATTTATCCAACACGTCAAATCTTCACAAAAGAAAATTCTTGACATTTAGAGTCATTCAAAATTCCTTCAATTTTCAGAGATCAAAGTGATATTTTGTTTTGCAGAAAAGCAAAAGGATGGCAAAAAGTGCTTATTTAAAGCCCCAGAGAAAACGAAAACGCCAGCTATTACAGGATCCACAGTGAGAAACCTACAGCTATCAATTGCCAAAATTGTCAAGCAATAACCGTGGTTCTTTTGCCTATCAGTACGGCATTTAGAATGCTTCCATCAGAAGAGAAAATTCTACAAACGTTGCCCATGTAAAGATGTAATAGGAGCCATAAGACATACGCGAGAACTTGGCCAAAAGGAGAGAATGAAGAGACAGACAGACAGAAACAAAGAAACAAAGAAACAAAGAAAGAAGACTCCGAGTTAATAGATCTGCAAAGAATATGGTACATGACAGAGCACAATACCATCCTGTCAACAGACACATTCATTAACCCAGAAATACTTTTATCTGGCATACTTAGCTAGAGAAGCTTCCAAGTTCCGCATTGGATATTTTTCATCATCATGTGCCAAAACAGTTGAAAATCGCATCAAACAAACATTTGTCATTACCATTTCAAGAAAAAGAACAAGTCTGTGGTAAGTATAGGATGAGACTTACTGAATGATTTCAATAGTATCAAAGATGACATGCGAACCATTCTGGAAAACAGGGAGTTTTGCAGTCGGGTTCCTTCTGAAGAAGGAAGGCCTCAAATTTTTGCCTGTTACCGGATTCACATGGAAGGATGTGTAATCAATGCCTTTCTCTTCCAAAGCCAGCCTTACCTTTTGGCTGTCCATTGAATATGGGTGATGATACAGCTGCATGATTCTAATAGCATTCGCCTTTCCTTTTATTGACTTCAATTATGAAGCACAAGTTTCACACGAAATCAAGAGGTCCACTGCAAGTCAAACTGAAACAATTACATAACCAAAGAGTTAAGGTTTGATTAGAAGTTAGCACAATTCAAACGTACAACTTTTCTACCGATGCTAACACACGTCAACAGTTAGAGATCGCAAGTTTGACAACCCCCCCCCCCTGCCCTTCTCAATGAGACTCTAGGATTTTGCAAATCTAACAGGTCCGCTCTATACTGTAATGGAACATGGTCAAAATCAAAAGAGAAACCAGAGGCTTCGGAATAACTTCCCGCCATCCACAACAAATGAATACACGAGCGTTGAAGAACATTTATTGACATAGCTAATTTGAGTGAAAGAAGAATCCCTAGCATCTCTTAGTCTGTGACCATCAGCAATTACCTCCCAAGGTAAATAAACAAGACCGCAGTTCAGACAAACGTCAACAGTTAACCCATTCAACAATCCTACTTTCAGCGGCCAATCTCCAAAATAGTCAGGTTAGGCCTCACACAATGTCCGGTTCCACAAAAACCCGAAAAAAACAACTAAACTGGGACACCATCTTAAATCAAAGCTCCAATTGAAAAGATGCATCTTCCAGCGGAAAAGCATTTAAATTTTGCAGCTCGAATTCACAATTTTGAACAGTAAGATTAGAATAGAGGAAGTATTCCCAATTCAGGTAATAAATACACAGAATGAACTCACATCAACTCGCGTCGTGCTCAGAACACTATCGACGGTTCAAGAAAGGGGCAAAAAAGGTCCTAGCACTTCTAATTCGGCCATCAATTCAACAGGGACTTTCAATGAAGAACTTCATAAGGCGATCAAGAACTGTCTTAACCCAGATGGTGAAAGAGCTTCTACTGACCGGATGACATGCAGAATCAGAAACTGCCACGCCCACGGCCCAATACTCCCAAACGCAACTCAAGACACGCTAAAGTCAACGCGACCAAGCACAATCAAAGCTCATAACAAGAGCTCACAGCAAACCAAACTGACCAGGAAATCAAACGAAACGGGAACAGCACACGGCATGATGAAAGAACCAAAAGAAGAAGGACGGCAACTGTAAAGCACGATCGAGAAAGATGGGATTGAATGGAACCTTACCCAGAAAAGGCCGAAACTTCCGGAGACAACTTAAACTGTAAAGGTCAGGTCTTTTCTGGGATTTGTGTCGTGGGTGGCACGAGAGAGAGAGAGAGAGAATCTAACGCCAAAAACGAACGCCAAAAACGAGCGCCAAACAACTGCAAGTAACGTGCCAGACACTTTCCGAGGAAAGTGCAAGAACCGATGGAAAAGAAACTTCTCATTAGCATCCGTTACTTGTTCGTTGGGTTTTGTTGTCTTTTTGGATCATTATTGACCCATCAATCTCAAATCCAAAGATTAAATGCAATTTGAAAGATGTGAAGCTTGAGCGAAGTTTGCATCTTTTGACTATAAAAGAGCATTCGAAATTACAGCAATTTTTGTTTGGTAGATTAACTCGTGTCATAAATGCACTTCTAAATAAAATTCCGCAAAAAAGCACATCTCAACCGTTCTTGTAAACTTTTATGGCTTGATCGTGTCATGGTACTCTATATGTCGATTATACAGCAAATCGTTGGTCACTTACTAGCAAGAACGGTTCCTTGAGGACTCGTGGATATAATTTTCACCTTAAGTGAATATATCGCGTTTAAGTAATCGCATCATCAAATATTGATCTTAATTACCGAATGCAACAATTTTAATGCATTTATAATTGACGCACCACAGTCGTTTTCAATTCAATTTTCTGGCATAGCACTAATGTGCCTATTTGCACAGCAATTTAGGGCACTTCGATGGGCATGCTAGCTTAGTTGGAACAGGGTTAGGAAGGTGATGGCTTACCAAACCCTTGCCGAGTGAAGACAAAGGGGCGGCTAACAAAGTCCTCGCCAATGTAATGGCCAGAAGGCATCGATTGCACAAGCAGAAGGCAGTCAAATTCAAACCAAACACGAAAAATGGGATTGATAGTTGTAACTAATCTTCAGGTAATTTGAAATACTTCGCGAAAAATCCTAAAACACACATGCGAAACGGTCATAACTTGATTCCAATATCATATCAAAAAGTCTAATCCAAAAATATAAAATGACTACATGTATAAACCTTTTTTAAGTCCACACAAATCTATTTTGAATGTGCTCAAACGCCCTTGTCCTTGAGATGGTATAGAAAGTAATTTTATGCATGGGATGCACCATTAACATTGTAGAGAACCAGATCAAGTTGTTACGTGCGAGGGAGGAAAACCCACTTTTGTATTTGTATTTTGAGAAAGTTTTGGAGTTTAAGTATCTCGTTATATAACGGGCGAATGACATATTACACAACATGGGCATGAGATTCCTTGTCATTCACCATTGTTCTAGCTCATGGCTAAAGCTTCTTGCACGAAAGCCCTATGGCGATGCTTAGTTATATGCCCCGGAATTCACGAACCAATTGAATATGTGCGTTTGAGCTACGCTTGACTTTCATCGCCGGCTTCTCTTTAGCTTTTTGATTTTTATCTCCTAATTTCCTGTGTCCAAATCCTTAATGAGAAGGCAAAAGCTCTCCCAAAAGAACACTAATCGATGCAAAACCCACATTTGCAATTCCAAAAATGCCTTGTTACAAGAGATATTAAGTCATAATAATGCATCGGCGCAATTCGCACTTTCCAAATAACAATATATATTCCAAAAAAAACGAACAACCTCACTCGATTAGCGGCGCAAAAAGCAATCGTGCACGGGCGTAGAGTGCTGGTGTGCACCGATATGTGTAATTATAAATGCCTTATTAGAAGAGAGAGGAGATAATTAAGTCCTAATAATGCGTTCCTTTCTTAGGGTTTCCATTGACGACCTGGGCCTGCAATAGAAGGAAAGGGAAATTGTGGGCCGTATCCATGAAATCCTTTGAAAGCCTTATGGATTTTGATTCGCAAAGTAATATATCAAAGACATGGATGGAGGCTAGCAAAGGCTTTCTTTCTTCTTCGTTTTTTCCGGGGCATCCGGGTTAACAGAGGTTTGAAAAATCGGCTTTCAATAGAGCTTGTAACATATTAAGATATGAATGACCAATATTTTCAAGATATTTCGTTCTCTGCTGCAACTTTTCAGGTGAAAAAGAGAGAGAGAGAGAGGAAAAACATGGAGTAGTTACTCAATCAATCGTGCACCTATCGTACGGATGTCAATTCAGTCCTAAAATTTTTAATTTTACCAATATAATCCTAAATCTTATATGCGAGACTCTAAGTTAATATTTCCGATCAATTGCCGCCGAAAATCGCTATCTCACATAGGATGGCTTGTGAATCGCCACGTTAGTAATTTCCATCGAAAATGGACAAGGATAATTATATTGAAGTTTCATGCAAAAGTTTAGAATTATATTGGTAAAATTAAAAAATTTAAAATTGAATCACTATTCGTATTTGAAAAAGACAGCAAAAAGGAGCTAAAAGTGTCTGCTGCAATTGCCGCTTTTAATGCAGCAAAACTCAGTTCAAAAAACAGTATCTATAATTCACGGGCAGAGGGAAAGCGGTGCGCCGATATGTGTTGTCCATCGATTTAATGTTGATTTTTTAAAAACGTGACCCATAACTGTCCAATTAATGATCACATCTCGCAAGGTCCTTCACAACCACCTTTTTCCATGGGCAAAAAAAATATATTAAAAATTTCGAAAAAAAAAAAGATAAGCTCGTCATATCCTCTCCAGCCCAATTTGTTTATGTTTTCATTTCTTATGCACGGTGAATGGATCTCTCTCTTCTTTCGAACTACTTGGGCGGCGAAAATTGAGCAATATGAATTTCGAAATATAGAGGAGAAACGGAAATTGTTTGGAGACGTATGCACCAAGTTCTTGTTGATAGATGTAATAAATGCAAACGATGCTGGGTTGCAATGACCAATGGGGCACGCAATTCCGCACGATTTGTCCTTGAGATAAGGATTAAGGAAGCTTCCAGCTCTTGCCCAACTGCTGGAGTTTCTCACTTGCCAACACCATCCAAGAGTATCGTAAAAATTTTCAAGAAAAAGCATTCTAAAACTTGCATAGATTCAGAATAATACTATGTATTGATGTTTTCACATCTTATGAGATTTCGAGCTGACTAGACTCTAACGCTAAATATCGCTTAAAAGCAATGTCCCGACGGTTGAAATGCAAAACTACAAATGAGAACCGGCTCAGAATTCGTTATCATAGGCTATACTTTATATACACTTTCAGTTTCTAAGTAAGTTTATTGTTTCGTAAGGGTTTCGCTTGTTTGAGCATGCATCTAAAGTAGGGACATGATTAACATGTCATTAATTGATAATACTCACGGCGTGCTTTTATTATTGCGCGATTGATCTGTGTGCCCATTAGGACCATCCAGAAAGATGAAAATGAAAAAGGCACTCGGCATTACTCTTGAATAGCGGCAACCCAACCAAGCCAAATCATGAAGACGATAAGAGTAATAAATTCGAGAGCTAATCCAAGATTAAAAACGGGGAAAAGGACCCTTCGAGTTGAGATTGAAACAAGATCCAATGTTTTGAGACCATCAATAGACCTTAGGATGAGACTCCTTTTGTCCATACTTTTTTCCAGTCCTTACATCACCTGAGAGATATAATGACAGCTTTATCATCACGCGATTGATTACTATCTATACATATGTGATGGTGGTGGTGGTTCTTCTTCACCAAATTATTGAAAACCCTAGACTTAGGACTTGACTTTTTCGGAAGAGAGGTCAAAGTCAGGTTCCATCTTGAGGGAATGATTAGCAGCAAATGATTAATTACGGCAGAGAAAGGAAAAACCACCCTCAAACTAACTCGGATGGAGAAATGCCTTGCGAATGAAAACAAGCCCACCAACTGACAATTCACGTTTCCCTTTCTGTCAGTTAATTTAATACAGGATCATCATGCTCTCTTTCTTTCAAATTTGTTGAGTTAAGTGACACAAAAAGCGAGGAAATTAGGCGGGAAACATGGATTTTGGTTCGCCATTGCAGCTGCTGCTGCTGCTGCAGTTGTTATCTTTTCTGGTTAACGTGTCGTTTTTGGTCTCCCGCAAAGCAGCGCTTTTGACGCCCGTATTGGTCAGAGGATTCATACACCAGCAGCATAGATCATCATCATTGCTCTTGCTGGCTGGTAACGCTGGCTGCTCAGCTAAACCATCTGGTTACATACAGTTGTTTATGTGTAGATTAAAGGCGAATGCTGCATTGCAACTTGGTGATTTCTTTCCTTCAAAAGGGCGCAGAACGTTGCCCTCCTGAATGGCATATTTCCTCTGGTGTTTCCTCGTGGGTTCTCTGTACTATGCAAGACTTGACAAAATTTATACTTGGGATCGTAGTAATGAGTAGATCAACGCCACACCTATCTAAAAGAATATTTTATTGAGTATACACCAAGTTGGTTAACAACATAAGTACATTGAGTGACATGGCACTTCTAGTGGGGCATTAAAATACCACCTTGTTTATAAGTGCTCGGCAATCATAATCTTTATAGGTTTATCTAGATCGCAACATACAAAAGTTACGATTACTTGT
Organism: Syzygium syzygioides; assembly: GCA_031216285.1. Lineage (NCBI taxonomy): Eukaryota > Viridiplantae > Streptophyta > Magnoliopsida > Myrtales > Myrtaceae > Syzygium > Syzygium syzygioides. Next base: position 29,261,955 of record CM062247.1, read on the forward strand.
GTAGGAGGACGTTCAATTTGGATCATACAAAATCGATTTGTCATATTCTCTTTAAAGCAGAGCAGAGAAAGGCACCGGCGAAGCTCGGAGAGGACACGAAAGCCACTTCCCTCCCTCCCTACTCCACTGTCCTGCTCCTTTCGTTGGCGATAACTGTCCATCACGACGGCGATGCCTCATTGCTTCGTCTGACGAAAAAAAGGGTTAAAAGAACGCCATAAAAACGGATGGCTTGATGAATCTCGAGTCTTGAGAGGAGATGGGGGGGTGTGCTCTCCTCTGCTTTTGAAGCTCATGGTGGGTGGGACGCTCCATCGTGTGGTGACCACCCCCCAGCTTTATGAGAGCACGCGCCGTGGTTTGGTCTGGTCCAGCCTGGTCAATCGGATCCATCCGGATTGAATACTTTCCCGTGGCAGGATTGGGCCACATTTCTTGCTTTCTATGCCAGCGGGATTCGTAGTTTGAGGCGGGAAGATCTTTAAATATCTTCTATTTTTTCTTAGGGTGAATACCATGAAAAGCTCTAAAGTAGTATGCATGTGACAAATTTATCTCGAACTAATTTTTTAACCATAAAAAACTTCAGACTGGTACACTTGTAACAAATTTACCCTCCGTTAAATTCCGTTAAATTTTACAGTCAGATTTCTGAGTTTGATGATACGTGACGGTTGACGAGTGTACCAGTTTAGGGTTTTATCCATCCGTTTATCACAGCTTTACTAATTTGTAATTTTTCGTAGTATTAATTCAATTTAACAGAAGGTAAATTTATCACAAGTATATCGATTTGGGGTTTTTGATGATCAAAATATTAATTTAGGATAAATTTATTACAAGTGTACCGATTTAGGGTTTTTTGTAGTATTAACCCTTTTTTCTTATGGTAGATACACTTTAACCGGAATCTGATAAGCTTTTTTAAAAGAGACACGTGATCAAATGCGGTGTCATAATTTCCACACGGCCATGATATCAAAATTTTCGTCGAAACATCAGTGAAATTCCAATAAATGTCCATCGGTTTTATTATTTAAAAAAAAAGAAGTTTAACGGTCGGTTCATTGAAATAAAGACCTTCTTGATCTTATTGTACTAGTTATTTTAAGGTCATGACACCACAAGTACTCGACCTCTTGTCTGTTTTGCAACCAAGCATCCATACTTTCTATGTTCACAAACTGTCGAAATTTCAGTCAATGCGAGGGCCTTTCACGTGGGATTAGTGGCCGTGCCTCGCTTATTCAACAAAAGTTAAATCCTAATTACCGACGCGACCTGTTTTACACGATATAAGTATGAGTTATTGTCGTTTCAGAAAAGCGTCAAAATCAGTCGCCTATCTTTCCTCGATCTAGAAGAGGACGATGTAGACCTCCGCCTCTACTCTTTGTTCCCAGACTCTCACGAAAAGCATCACGATCCATATTATTTTTGGGGCCAGAAAGAGGAACATATGAATCATTTCGCTCGTTGATTGATTGCGTTCGTCGTTTTTCGGCTGTGCCCTCGTTTTGGAAGTGGGACGTGGCGAGCCCCATCGGCACGTGAAAGGAGCCACACAGTTGGATCCACCGACAGCAAAACTAGTGCGAGCACGTGAATTATTAATTGCGGGAATAAATGATTATTGTAATCCATCCTAAATCTATTGTACGATGAGGATTGAGTTGTAAACTTTTTGGTTATGTTAATTCAGTCCTAAACTTTTGCGTGTAACTTCAATGTGATCATTCCGATCAATTTTCGCTAAAAATTATTAACGTGACGGTCGAGCCATCGCTGGCTATCCTCCATATAGCACCACTATATCGACGATTTTAGGTTAAAATTGATCGGAATGACTATATTGAAATTTCATGCAAAGGTTTAAGGATGAATTGACAGAACTGAAAAGTTTATGGCTGAATTGGCATTCGCATAATAAGTTTAACAATTGTAGCATTTTCGCTTAATTAAATGTAGTCCGGAATCGGCTAGTGTAGAGGGTACACACTTCACACCGCTAACTTTAATAAGAAGTGGCAGCTGGTAGGTCCGAATGACCCATTTGTGTGGAACCTCTCACATGCAGTGCAAGGACTTTCTTTATGGAAATCGTTGCCTTGCTGGTACTACAACCATGTGATGAGATGGGCAGCTACAATTCCTTTCAATGATTTTCTACACCTTATATGAATAATATCGTACCTCCTTCAATTTCACTTCTCTTCACTACAAATTTGTACATATCGGTTGTCAAATCCGGTTTTCTCATGGCCAAAACATGTGACTTGTCCTATTGAGTACTCTCGGTAATAATTCTTCATGTGAAAAGAGATCATCAGAGGTGGTTTGATGCTTCCTGAGAAGATCGAGAGAAAAGAGTTATTGACGAAGTTGTGTTTTTAGTTGGGATTATGTATGGTTTCTCAATGATTTTTGCACTATCATCGGTAGCCGAAAGTATTTCCTCCATTTTGTTAAGGGTTAATACCACGAAAAACCCTAAACTGGTACACTTGTGACACATTTACCCCAAACTGTTTTTTTAACCATAAAAAACCCCAAACTGGTACACCTGTGACAATTTTACCTCAAACTATTTTTTTGACCATAAAAAACCCCAAACTGGTACACCTGTGACAATTTTGCCCTGAACTTACCACAAAAAACCCCAAACTGGTACATATGTGGCAATTTTACCCTGAATTAAAATTTTAATATTTTTTTTTATTTTTTTCGAATTTTTATTTATTTTTATTCTTTTCTTTTCTTTTTTTTTTTCATTTTCAAACTCTGGCCGGTCGCCGGTCGGGCGACCGGCCAGAGGCGGAAGCCGGCGAGGGCCACCCTCGTCGGCGTCGGGCGAGGGCCCCCCTCGCCGATGTCGGCAAGGGCGATCCTCACTGACTCGAGCGAGGGTGAGCCGGCGAGGGCGACCCTCGCCCGCGTCGGGCGAGGGCGAGCCAACGAGGGTGTCGGCGAGGGCGACCCTTGCCTGCGTCGGGCGAGGGCGGCTCTTGCCTGCGTCGGGCGAGGGCGGCTCTTGCCTGCGTCGGCCCTTGCCTGCGTCGGGCAAGGGCCCCCCTCGCCCGACGTGGGCGAGGGTCGCCCTCGCCCGACGTGGGCGAGGGTCGCCCTCGCCTGAGTCGGGCGAGGGTCGCACTTGCCCTGGGCAGGCGAGGACGGCCCTTGCCGGCTTCCGCCGGCGACCGGCCAGAGTTTGAAAATGAAAAAGAAAAGAAAAGAAAAAATAAAAAATTCAAAAAAATAAAAATAATAATATTAAAAATTAGTTCGGGGTAAAATTGTCACATGTGTACCAGTTTGGGGTTTTTCGTGATATGTTCAGGGTAAAATTGTCACTGGTGTACCAGTTTGGAGTTTTTTATGGTAAAAAAAATAGTTTGGGATAAATATGTCACAAGTGTACCAGTTTATGGTTTTTCGTGGTATTAGCCCTTTTGTTAACATTGGTATCGGTAAATTTGATACTGCTCAGTAGTTTTTTTTTTTGGGTAAAGTGATATTGCTCAATAGTTGGCGACTTCTTATTCTAATAATTGCTTAATTCGCGTGATTCAAAAAGTATCGTGATCTAGCGAGATGAACCAAAGTGATTTATGGTGAAAAGTAAAAATGTTTTCCCACGAGGAAATTTAGTCCCAAAATTATCGTCGGAAGTTGAAAATTTGTAAGCCCTTTTCGCATTAATTAATGGATAAATTCAATTACGATTTTATCAATTCATAGCATTTATAAATGGTTATTTTCCTTTTGTCGCTGGGTAAGATCTACAGATGTGTTCTCTCCCTCTCGGAGGAAGACTCCCTTCTCGGTCGACGCAGAAAGCCGCAGGGCCGTCAACTTGGCGCACGCGCGTGCGCGGACCAATGAAACCCAGAGGGAGCCGCCAGCTGGACCGTCGGGACCGAGGGGTAGGCCCTCGCATGCAGGGGAGCCACGTGTTGGGCGGACAATCACGTGACCGTCGTGATTCCCGCGAGCCACCTCGGGATGAGGAGGAGGAGGAGGAGATCGAGATCGCAGGTGCGGGGGCGCGGCGGTCGGTTAAGCGAATCACGAGCAGGAAAACTGTGGATCGCCGTCGTGTTGTTACCTTCTTCGCCGACCAAATGCACGCGGGCGCTTCTCTTCGCCCATCATCGTCGGCTTATCCCGAAGTAAAAGCTTCGCCCTCTGCGCTTTCTTCGGTTTTCGCGGATCTGTTCTTTCTTGCTGGAGAAAGTAGGTATGGTGACCCATGCAACTTATACGAGTAGGTTCTACACACTTCATAATATCGCGCGCGCGCCCGCATATATATATTGAAGTTAGGTGTAATAACACCATGCAAGTCATCAGCAACCCAAAGAAAAATATCCATGAAAATTCTCATGAAACGTGACAAGAAAAGAAGCGAGTCGAAATCTGAGAACGTGGCCAAACAAGAGATTATTTGAACTTGGTAGTTTGGAGAACAGGACTTATATTGCGCACCTCCAATCATACATACACGTTCGTACTTAATCTTTAAATTAATATCACGAGATTAAAACGTTTAACCTCGCTAGCTAGGCGCATATGGATGAGCAGATATCGAATCCTCCCGGGGCAATTAGCAAAAAAATACGTGTCGGGGGGGCTTCATAGGATTTTCAATCATCATCGATTACTCTTGATGGCTTTGGCTTCCTTAGTACACTAATACTCGTATAATTTAATTGAAAGTCCTTTTCAATTGATGTAATGCTATAGTTAAATGGTTGACTGAGGTTTATACGATGCTCGTCTTGCGCGTACCTAACACGATGGATCCTCGGAATTGAAAGGTAGATAGTGATTGGACGAAATAGGCTTTGTGGACTTTGCAACTAGAGGTCAACATATTCTTTTTTTCTTCCTTATACCTTATACACGCGTAGAATGACCCGGGTCTACAGTAGAGATTTTCGATTAATTTTGGCCAGAATGTTATATTGGTAAATCGTCAAATGTTTTCGTCAAAATGTTTAGTATTAAATTGATCAATTTGAAAAGTTTATGATTGAAATGACTACCGTACAATAAGTTTATGACTTTTTAGACAATGATCCCGCCAATAAATTGGCCGTCTTCTTGTCAAAGAGCATCAAACGAAATGGAAAAAAAAGAAGGGAATGCAAGTCTAGCATATTGAACCGTAGAAATCAAAGTTTAATGATCTGATTGCAAATAGCACCTAACTTTAGCGACATTCCAAGGGAATTGGTAAAATTATATGTATCTTATATGCAATTACTAAACGAAAGTTCGTTTAATACTCAGCTTTAGGATAATGACGTACGACTAGTGCTTACTAGATTTGACCAAACGATAACCATGAGTTTCACATTCTTGGCCCGTGCGTTGTCAAAAAAGATAAGCACACGAATAGAGAGTCAAATTTAGGCGCTATGACTAAGACTCTAAATAGCTTTATGCAATGTGATTTTCTATTCCACGTGGGCTGCCATAAAAAGGGGATCTCATACTTATCAAGAAACCTTATGGTAAAGCATATTGTAATTTTAATACTAGAAGGTCTTGGAAAAGTTGCCCTAAATAGTTTAGTTGTTGAATTGTGATACTACATGCATAACATGTCTATATAAATCCTCAATGCAAACTATATGAAATAGTCTCGAAACTTGACTATGTTATTTTATTAAAATACTTAATTCAATATGATTATATATATATGGGATCATTATAAATCACGTAAGTAAACGATGTGGAATGTTTTACCATCCAACTTCATTGATTAATAAGGCTATATGAGGAGGCAAAATAAGATTATGGATAATCTCTATGGTATTTACATTTTATTAAGATCTCTCTTTCTTTTAGTTTCTTTTTTTTTTACGCTCAATTAATTGGAAAATTAATTTAATTTGTTTTGTGAAGATTTTGTTGTTGTCAAAAATATTTTCGAAGCAAGTCATTATGAAGGATAATGATTTTACTTTCCCATGTTTGGATGAATTTTTAGACATAAATGGAAGATCATTTCATGCTGCCTATATTTATTAGAAAATTTCCACTTTTTTTTTATATGTTGGGGCGTCAGCTATCGGGGACTTGAATTCTGCTAGTTAAAAGGTATCCTCGTTTTCAAAAGTAATGAAAAATCAGATCTGATTTTAAGTTTTTATTATTTGTTTGATGTAGAGATATGAGGCATTGAAGTACCAAACACAAATTTAATCTCAATTTTTAAGGACTAAGGAGAAGCCACAAAAAGCCCTTTGATTATATCTTCACTTGATGACTTTATGAATGGAGTGACATTTATAATAACAGATGTACGTAAGTGATAATCGGACCAAAAGTGAGGCATGTTTTCGGTATTTTTTTTAATGAAAAGAAATTTAGGCGATGATGAATGTGGCACGACCTACCCCACTTCTTTGAATCCAAAGAAAATTACTCCCATTTATCTTTGTAAATTACACCTTAATTGATGATATTACTTAAATACTCGAGCATCTCACTTACATAATGAAAAAAAGTAGTGATCCGATAATCCCTAGACATGTGCCCAAGCACGACGCAACCTCCATAACGTTGCACGATAAACTAATTTTAATGCTAATTCAAAAATGGGTAAGACGCATTAATCAAAATGGCCCAATTCCAAATAAAACCCTCAACTTTATACTTTGTCCCAAATATACCCTAAACTTTTTTTTGTCTTAAGAAAAACCACCAACTTTTCTATAAATCCCAAATCTACCCTTCCGTCCAGAAAAAAAAAACAACAGAGACCCGGTAGCTGCGGCGGTGGCCAAGCCTTCGCCGGTGGCCACCGCCACAGCCGCCGGGAAGGAGCGGCGGCCCTCGCCTGGGCCTTCTCGAGGGCCGGCGAGGGTCGCCGGCCCCGGGCGAGCCGCCGGCGAGGCCGTGCAGGCCCCGATCTGGGGCGAGGGTCGCGCCCTCCCCCAGATCGGGGGCTGCACGCCCTCGCCGGCGGCTCGCCCGAGGCCGGCGACCCTCGCCGGCCCTCGAGAAGGCCCGGGCGAGGGTCGCCGGCCCCGGGCAAGCCGCCGGCGAGGCCGTGCAGGCCTCGATCTGGGGCGAGGGTCGCGTTCTCCCCCCAGATCGGGGGCTGCACGCCCTCGCCGGCGGCTCGCCCGGGGCCGGCGACCCTCGCCAGCCCTCGAGAAGGCCCAGGCGAGGGCCGTCGCTCCTTCCTGGCGGCTGTGGAGGCGGCCACTGGCGAAGGCTTGGCCGCCGCCGCAGCTACCGGGTCTCTGTTCTGTTTTTTTTTTCTGGACAGTAGGGTAGATTTGGGACTTAAAAAAAGTTGGTGGTTTTTCTTGAAACTAAAAAAAGTTCAAGGTATATTTGGTACAAAGTATAAAGTTGAGGGTTTTTTTTGGAATTGGGCCTCATCAAAATTAAGCGTGAAGTGACTTGTGGTTGCGTCCCACCGTACCGTCGGGACCAAGCCTATCATCCTCCGCGACCAATGACCATGTGCATGCTTCCGAGGTCTTCAATTACACGAAAGCCTTTAGTTAATTAATTACATAGCAAAAACATTGTCTTCACAAGAGATTAGGAAGACGATTGTAGTCGATTTCGCAACGCTTAAAAACGGAAAAGGGGGGAAGAATTCTCCTCAAACAAACGTAGCTTTCTTGGTTTTAGGGTTAACACGCATAACGATGTACTTAAAGGTTTTTTTAATTTTTTTTAAGGTACTTAAAGGTTCAAATTGAAGTATTTTGCGAGAGATATAAGTCGGATATCGATATTATACGGATAAAGTAATGCGTAGCTAATGAATGATATCACAATATTGATTTACAGAGTGATTTAAATTATCATATTTATCGAAGCAAATGAAGTTTATTAGTTGACTATTATAAAAAAAAATGTTTATCATTTGACGTTAGACAATATTTGAAGTTTAAAAAATAGTGATTTAGAGTTAAACCCTTTCACTTAAAGAGGAATTATCTCTAAAAGTATTATCTATTTAGTTCGATATAGTTAATTATGTAACCAAAACTAGAAATAGTTTATATTTTTATCAGGAAAATTCTAAATAAGGGCCCAAAGTGCTATCATTTTCTCAAATAAGGCCCTAAAGTAGATCTTGTATCAAATAAGGCCTGAAATGCCTTCATTTTACTAAATAAGAGTCTGAATTGAATTTTGTTTTAAATAAGGATCTAAAGTAGTCATTTCAGTCTCTAAAAAGGGCAAAACCTAAGAAGAGTCAAGGGTATTCTTGCCTTTTAAATTTTTTTGATTTTTTATGCTTTTATGTTTTTTTTCCATAAAAACAAACTAAAAAAAAAGCTAAAGGTAAAAAAAAAAAAGAGGGGGAGGGCTGGCCACCTATGGCTATCGCCCCACCGTTGGCAGGGTCGTTGACCATGCCCTTGCCAGAACTGGGAGATGGTCAGGCGACCCTCTCCCAGATCTAGCGATCGTCGCCGGCCCTGGCCCAGGTTTGTGGGAGGGTTGTCGACCTTTGCACAGGTCTGGCGGCCCTTTCCCAAACCTAGGCGAAAGAACCAAGAGAAGTTCGCTGCCCTCTCCTGGTTCTGGCGAGGGCTCGGCCCTCGCCAACCCTCACTAAGGCGTCGATGACCCTATCGACCATCGACGTTGCCCCACTGGCTATAGGGTGGCATCCATAGGCAAGGAAGGCTGGCAACTAGCTCTCATCCTTGTTTTTTTTCCTTTTTAATTTTTTTAAAATTTTAAATATAATTTAACTAAATTTTATTTTAAAATTATTTTTGGATAAAAATACCCTTGATTGGCCGAAAATTTGGCTAGCCAATGAGCTGGTGGGATGAGACCTTTATTTAAAACTGATATAATCACTTCAGACCCTTATTTGACACAAGGTCCACTTCGGGGTCTTATTTGAGAAAAATGAGGACACTTCATGTCATTAGTTGAATTTTTCCCTATTTTTATCATATTTTAAGCCACACCTAAATTGTCAAACCAAGGTTTATTTGAATGGACATATATCTCTTGTTGTTTGAATTTTTTTATATCGTCGGAAATTGACTTTCATTTAACATTGAACTCCAAAATCTATTGAAAGCATGTAAAGATGGAGATATATAGATTTTTCATAAATACATTACTTAAATTGAATATATATTTTTTCCTTATTAAAAAATGGAAGGGAAAAGTAAACCTTATGTTTATGTCTTAAACCGGAACAAACAATGCTAGGACATTGAAAATGATTATCGTCTAATGATTAACTTACTTGTGTGATAATCAAATAAAATTTGATGTCTATCAACTTATATCTATACGGGAAAACACCCAATTTGCCTCACTTTTGTCTTTTACATTTTTTTTTTTGATAACCCAGGGAACCCCCGCACGGCCGATAGCCGGGAAGTAAACCCTGGGGGCGACACGTGCTAGCCACCACACACGTGCACCAGTTAAGTCACCCTGCGTTTTGTCTTTTACATTAATGCCTTATAAACTTATTTTTCTTACTTATAAATCAAAGAGCAGTGAAGGTAAAATTGCTGGAAGAAAAAGGACAAAAAGGTCAAATAAAGGATTTAATTACCTACATCTACTAAGAAAGCGCACTTGATAAAATTACTTAATCGTGCGAATAATTTTATCCTTGCACATTATGTGAGTTTTAGACTACTTCTTTCATTTTCTGTAATTTTTAATTTTAAACAAATACTTATTTTGAGTTATGGAAAATACAGCAAAATGTTCGCATATGTTTTCTTTTTAGGAAAAAAAATTGTATAGGAATCAAAAGAAAAAAGAAAAGAAAATAATATCAATTTACTTAGATATCTTCATGCAGTTAAAGTTACGAATTTTATCAGAACTTTGTTGAAAAATGTCTCGGGGCATTTGATACACAACTTATTAAGAAAATATTCCAATATCCAAATCACCAACGGGCTCTACAACCAATGATTTGGATAATTGCAATCCTCATTCAAATATGTTTAATAATTTCACACGGAGTCATAAATAAAATCCATTGTATTATATGCTCATAGCGAGAAATGAAAACAAATGCTATACGCGCTAAAACTTGGTATTATTCAGCCTTCATTTGCTTTGTAGGAAACGAGTGATTGGAAAAAAAATATTTTCCCGAAAAATAATCACTTTCATTACTTATGATAATAAATAGACGAAAAATATTTTTATTTTTGACGAAATTATTTAAATATAAAAATATACTTCGTCGGCTAATTATTTTCAGGCGAACGAAAAATATTTTTCGAAGCTTAAGTCAAAATCACGGAAATAATGCGCGCAGATATTTAGGTCAACCGGGTAAAAAAGCAGGAGGAGGCAGCGGCAGCAGTTTCTTTCTACGAAAGCCACAACCACTCCACTGCATACATACATACGAAACTGAGCAGTGCCTGAGAAGACGCTCTCCATTCTCTCTCTCTCTCTCTCTCTCTCTCTCTCTCTCTAGTATGGTGGTCTGCGGCTCTGCGCCCGTGCGTTAGAGAGAGAGGAGCGCTTGAAAAGCAAGCCACCCGGCGGTTAAGCGATAGCTCAAACCAAGCAACAACTCTCTCTCTGTCTCTGTCTCTGTGGAACCATATATACCGAACAAGCTCTCGACGCCAGCCAGCCCCCATTTCACAGAGCGATGAGCTCGCCCCTTCTTCGGCCTCCACGAGCCCACCACGACGCCGCCGGACTCTGAACGTCGCGCGCGCCCCGCCCGCGATGAGAATGCAGCGGAGCGGAGCCGCCGCCGCCGCCGACGTGGCAGAGCTCCCTGCCGAAGTCCCCGGGGACCGCACGGTGGTGGTCGGGGTCAAGCTGGATCCGCAGAGCAGGGAGCTGCTGACGTGGGCTCTGGTCAAGGTCGCCGAGCCCGGGGATCGCGTCGTCGCGCTTCATGTCCTCGGGAACAACGGTGAGAGAGAGAGAGAGAGAGAGAGAGAGGGGAAGACTCGGGGTTGGAGTTTGTGTGAGCCAGAGGTGGTGTTGTGTTTTTCGAGATGGGGATGTCATTGATGACTCTGCCTTTCGTTTGCATTTGCAGAGATTGTGGACCGGGATGGGAGGTCGTCGTTGCTCTCGCTGGTCAAAGCCTTCGACTCCGTTCTTGCTGTTTACGAAGGCTTCTGCAACTTGAAGCAGGTTTTTTTGAGCTCTCGTTCTCCTTCTGTTTCATTGTTTCAACTGCCTCGAGATTTGTCCGCAGAGGAAACAGAGGACTGGACAACAAAATTCAATGACGCTTTGAGTTCGACTTACTTTGATTCCTAACGAACTGTAAAAGTTCGGGATTTTCGCTTGTGAAGTTGGGCCGTTAATTCGGTCATCTCGTTGTGCACGTCTTTGTTTGCGGCGCGTGTTCATGGAGCGCGAGCATTTCCTGCTTAAGTAGAAATTTACTTTAAAGTTTTGCCTTTTGGTGTATAGTTTCCATAACTGGATCATTATTTGGGTGATCAAACTTATATTGAGGTTTTGGTTTCGATTGTGAATTGTGCAGGTTGATCTTAAGCTCAAGATCTGCAGGGGCACATCTGTTCGGAAGATTCTGGTTCGCGAGGCTAAATCATATGGCGCGACCAGGGTCATCGTAGGAACCGCGAGGAATCACCACCCAATTCGGCCATCAACCTCTGTGGCCAAATACTGTGCCAAAAAACTGCCGAAAGACTGTTGGGTTCTTGCTGTCAATAATGGGAAAGTTATCTTCCAGAGAGAGGGCTCTCCTGCGACTTTCCATGTCTCACAAGGTAATTCAATGTCTGATATGTCAAATATTGATACTAGAGATACTAGCATTTTAAGGTGACTGAATGGATTGTAAAATGTCTAGTCGCAGGAAAATCTGATAATCTTCGGCCAAACAGCTTGCTTAATGTATTTCATCGATCAATAAGTAAGAACTCTAAAGTTCTCAATGATAGCGATTTCACAGTATCTCCAAAGTCCACGGGTAATGCGAGTGGAGCAGAAACGTTGGAGCAGGTTTTGCTGAAAGCCTCTGCTGATGTTAAAGAGACTATTGTGAAGCATGACTGCTCTATTTGTGCTTCCACCACACGACAGGCTGATAATTCTCGCGACAATGCTTCCGAGGAAACTTCCAGTAACCACGATGAAGAAAATTCTTTGGCTATCATACCATCACAGACAGACGAAGCAACATCAGGGTCAGTTTCTCCAGAGAGTATAGAAATGCCTGCACAGCAGCCGGGTTGGCCACTGCTTCGTTGTGCAATTTTAGCGGACAGGCAGACTCCTGACCATTCTTCAGGAAGGGAGATCTCTGTGGTTCAGTGGGTAATGCGATTACCTAGCAGGCATTTTCTATTTTCGTCCATTACGTCAGAGCAGAAACAAGGGAGTTCGACCAAGGGTGAAAAAGAAGCCTCGAGTTTAGATGAAGAAAGCAGAGCACTTGTTCTCGTAGGTAATGAGGCTCAGAGAACACATCCTCCTGACGAGAGTCCAAGTAGTTTGCCAAAAGAGTTGGAGGGTCTTCATGAAAAATACTCATCAACATGCAGATTGTTTACTTACGATGAACTGCAGGCAGCAACAACCTTTTTCTTGGCAGGTGCGTTCTGCTACTTAACCTCATTTTCTGGAGAAGCATAGATTTACATCCGTCCTTTTTAACTAAGAAGCTCTTAGTAAGTGGTTGTCTTTCTTAGTAAGGGGTTGTCTGTCTATTCTGTTTCAGAGAATCTGATAGGGAAAGGAGGCAGTAGTCAAGTTTACAAGGGTTGCCTTCCTGATGGAAAGGAGCTTGCCGTGAAGATCCTAAAGCAATCTGAAGATGCACTTAAGGAATTTATTCTGGAAATAGAGATTATTACGACATTGCATCACAAGAACATTGTTTCTCTTATTGGTTTCTGCTTCGAAGACAACCATCTTCTGTTGGTTTATGATTTCCTATCAAGAGGAAGTCTTGAAGACAACCTTTATGGTGCATGACTTCTACAATCTTCTGTTACTTATGATTTCACCAGAAGTTGAAGATGATTTTACAGTTATTCATCAGGTTTGGATTATTTATTCAATCTATATATTCATATATGGCAGGAATCAAGAAAAATCCAAATGCATTTGGTTGGAGAGAAAGATACAGGGTCGCTCTTGGAGTAGCTGAGGCCTTGGAGTACGTCCATGAAAGAAGTGCTCAACCCGTAATACATAGGGATGTCAAATCATCAAATATACTGTTATCTGAAGATTTCGAACCACAGGTGATGTATCGTGGAACTGTCTCACCTTGTTGGCTTTTTCTTATCTGTTTTGGATGGTATGTTGATAAATTGATCTACCTTATTTTCTCAGTTATGTGATTTTGGGCTTGCTGAATGGGCATCAACCTCCTCTACATATATAACATGCACAGATGTTGCAGGAACCTTTGGGTCGGTATTCTCAGCATTGTAGCTATTGTCTCCCAGCCATAATCATATATTTAAGTCAGAAACTCACATTGTCATGATTTTTGAGCTACTGCAGTTATCTGGCTCCTGAATATTTCATGTATGGCAAAGTCAATGACAAGGTTGATGTCTATGCATATGGTGTGGTACTGCTTGAGCTTCTTTCTGGTAGAAAGCCCATAAGCAATGACTTTCCAAACGGCCAAGAGAGCCTGGTTATGTGGGTATGTCTTCTGTCATTTGCTTTATGTAAATATCAACTTTGACTCTCATATTTTACATGTTAGATACTAAAAGACGATAGATGCGTTTTTCCAGGCAAGACCTATTCTTAATGGTGGGAAAATATCCGAACTATTAGACCCGAGCTTGGGTGAAAATTACGATCATCACCAGTTGGAGAGAATGGTTTTAGCTGCCACACTTTGTGTCAGACGTGCACCTCGAGCTAGGGCCCAAATGAACCATGTGAGTTGATTCTATATCTTTGATTTCTCCGCATGGCATTTATCTTTTTCTTCTTTGTAATTTGTCTCTGGTATTATGGTCTGGTGGTGTTTCAGGTTAGCTCTTGCGCCCATAATTACCTACTAATTTTCTCGAGTCTCTGCTTCAAGCATTAGAGATTTATAAAGAAATGATGTTTGTACACGTCTTTGTCTACTTGGATTTCCAAAAAAAAACTAAAGCTTTGGGAAAAGGCCGAAAAGACGTTCATAGATAGTTATTGCTTTAAATCAAGGTGATTATTCCAGTCACTAGTGGAGCAGCATACCATGTGTCGAAGTTATTGAAGCGATTGTGAATTTTTTGCTACATGTTATAGCTTCTCCTTATAATGGATTCTAGTTTTCGGTTTCGTTTTGGGAAATAAGTACAGGTGGTAAAGCTCCTCCATGGCGACGCTGATATAGTGAAGTGGGCACGGCTACAAGTCTCTTGTGACCAATCTGATGTGGTCGATGATGAAGCTTGTGCTCACCCTAACATCCAGTCCCACCTGAACCTTGCGCTGCACGACATGGAGGATGATTCATCGTCCATGAGCATCATCGACTCCAACATCTCACTGGAGGACTATTTGAAAGGCCGATGGAGCCGTTCATCGAGCTTTGACTAATCAATTATTTCACGCAGAACGCGAGCAAGCTCTGCATTTCTTCCTTCTCTCTTTGTATATGCTTTTGGATCCATGACCATATTCCCATTGGTTTTCAGTAGTCTTTCTCTGGGTTTTTTACTCATTAGGTGGGTGTTGGATGAGAGGTAGTTTTGTGGGTTAGTCCTCCTCCCTCCCCTTACATTAGGCATTAGTCATAACACATTTCCCCTGAATCAAGGGGGGGAATGTGGGGGAAGTGAGATAAGTTCACTGTACATCCATCTGTACCTGCCGGAAAGGCCAATAAAATCGATTTTTGAACTGTTGCATCTCACAATGTTACGGGCGACCTTCATTCGTCGAGCACCTGGTATTATTACAGTCCGTTGCTGAATTCAAATTGTTTGGTCTGGTGAATGATGAACTGCGAATGGTCAAATTCTGGCGGCATGGAACTAGTAATGAACTTTGAACTTTTCTTCCGTGTGAATTTTCTCATTCAGAGCCATGGATTGACTTGGCCTAACTTTTGAAGCCCCCATCAACATCATTGAAGGAAACAAATTCCTAAACATAATTCGAAAATCGCGGAAAAACGTGCCCATTCTACACTTGAATCACTGACCGTTCGAAGTATATTACGTAAACGAACATACCTCTTTAACCACAGATTAAATGCCTTATTGCAGCCTTGAGAGAGTGAAACAATCCTTGATTGTTGAACAAAAAGCCTCTTGCTTTTGTCTTCCTTTGAGAGTGTTTTTCTGATTGTGAAAAATGCAACTTCCCAGACACACACAAAACACACACTTACGTTTGTTCACTATTCTTGCTTTTGTTTTCAGAGAATAACTGCCATGTGCAGTTATTTTCTGACATGGGCTGGGGGGCTGGGTTAGCCCATCATGGGCGGCCCATTTAATACACATAACCCATCATCTCCCACTCGCACATGGTGGGCTAAACATCAACTCTCTCTTCTTTGCAATATTCATACTAGCAAATAATCCGTGCGACCAGCATACTTTGAGAGCTCGTTGCAATGCATCTGTTAGGAATACATAGCAGCTCAAAATTGGGTACAACGTTTTCCGAGTAGATATAGTATGCAGTACCCTAGATCAATCAGTCACATTTATATCTCTTTTGATCTCTTTTAATATCTCGTATATTGTATTCACAACTATGATTTACTTAAAATCATAATTGGTCGACTTGTGAATACAAAAATAGAATGTGACATCATAATAAATTGATCTTCCTCTTACCTTAAACCTCTCTATTTCAGTCCAACTCGCTTTTCTAGAAATGTTCCATTAGATCGAATCATTCATAACCATTGACAACATCCTAAGATAGCGAACACTGAATAGAAACTTTGAGAATAAGTTGGAGTCGTGAGGGCACTAAATGAGGAACTCATATCCTCAAGAGTCTCACATGGCATAAAGTTGAGATCAAAAAAAAAAAAACTTTTGCCACTCTTATCGGTCGTCTTATGCATACGTGGTATGATATACGTATTACGGTATTAACTCCTTTCCCGTGGAGCGTATGTCTTTACATTCAATACCGTACAGATGATAGTTTAGACATACCCAATGTCTAAACTCGAGTTCACGTATCTACTCCTCTAAAGAATCCATTAGAACTCACATCTGGCATTAAAAACAGATAAAAGTAAAATATGTGGGTTATTTTACTTTCGGACATTGTAAATTTTATGTCATCATCTTAGCACTTAGCTAAGGCAACATTTATATTTTAAGCTTGAGCTCTCAATTTTCACCTACATAATAAGCCTAAAAATTGTCTCATCTCTATTTATCACGTAGTAAATAGAGGCGATTACCCATGTGAGTGGGTTAATCTTATCTGTCCGACATACTTTCTCGACATAATACACTAAGTATTAATATGCATAAATAAAATTATCGTAGGCATTAACAATGATATAATAATTTCATTCAAATGTGAACATTCAGGGAAATTACAATATTCAGTACATCAGTATCTACGCAGTCCTAGAGATTTTACATGACCAACAAAAACATCTCTAGGAATTGGCTTTGTCATAGGATCTGCTATCATACTATGCGTAGATATGTACTGTAAGTTCACATCTTTTCGTGCTACCATGTCTTTAACAAAATTGTACTTGGTATCTATATGTTTGGTCTTGCCATGATATTTCGGATCTTTAGTATATGTTATCGCTGCTTGGCTATCACAATTGACTAACAATGAGCTTGCAGCATGTTCAACAACACCTAAATGATCCAAAAATCTCTTAAGCCAAACTCCCTCTTGTACTGCTGCTGACAATGCCACGAACTCTGCTTCCATGGTGGACAATGCTATACATGTTTGTTTCTTACTGCTCCAAGATATGACGCCATTATTCAGTAAGAATACAAACCCAGAGGTAGATTTCCTTTCGTCTAAATCTCCTCCCCAGTCAGCATCTGAGTAGCCTTCAAGTCGCAGATCCTTTCCTTGATAACTCAGAGAATAATCAGCAGTACCCTTTAGATACCTCATGATTCTTTTAACGGCTTTCCATTGTGCTTGACCTGGATTGGATTGGTATCTACTTACCATTCCAACTGCAAAACATATGTCAGGTCTCGTACACATCATAGCGTACATTAAACTCCCAACAGCACTGGCATAAGGAACACGTTTCATTTGTTCCTTCTCTTGTGGAGTCTTAAGACACAACCTACGGCTCAATCCTTCACCTTTTGCAATAGGAGTATCCATGGGTTTACAATCATGCATACTAAATCGTTCAAGAACTTTGTTGATATAAGTTTCTTGCGAAAGAGACAATAATCTCTTAGAACGATCTCTTGAAATCTTAACTCCAAGGATATATGCAGCTTCACCCATATCTTTCATCTCAAAATTGGATGATAACCAACTCTTAATAGTATCAACCAACTCCTTATTGCTTCCGGCAATCAGTATGTCATCAACATATAATGATAAGATCACAAATTGATCTTTGGATCTCTTGATATACACGCAATGATCTTCATCAATCATTGTAAAATCATAGGGCACTATGGCTTTATGAAAACGCGTATACCATTGTCTTGAAGACTGCTTCAGGCCATATATCGATCTCAAAAGTCGACATACTTTTTGTTCTTGGCCTTTTACATTGAAGCCAACTGGTTGCTCCATGTAAATTTCTTCTTCTAATTCTCCATTTAGGAAAGCAGTCTTTACATCCATTTGATGTAATTCAAGATCCATACTTGCTACTATTGCCAGAATAAGGCGAATTGAGGTAAATCTCACTACAGGAGAAAAAGTTTCCTCATAATCAATTCCTTCCTGTTGATTATACCCTTTCGCCACGAGGCGAGCTTTATATCTTTCTATTGAGCCATCAGCTTTTCGCTTTATTTTAAGAACCCATTTGTTCCCAATAGCTTTGCGTCCTTTTGGAAGATCAACCAGTTCCCAAACATGGTTTGACTTCATTGACTCCATTTCTTCTTCCATTGCATCTATCCATTTTTCCTTATTATGGCAACTTAGAGCCTCATTTACATTCCTTGGCTCATCTTCATCTTGTGGAGCGACGATGAAAGTTTCCCCTTCAATGTCGAAACGTCGTCGGGAAATACTTTTGCGACTTGTTCGCCGTACGGGAGATTGTACACGTAGCACATCATTCTCCATCATGCTCCCACTTGGATTAGATAATGACGGTATCGTCTCATCAAACGGTTGCAATTGAGATTGAGTCGAATTTAATTCCTCATTTCTCACATTGCTCCCATTTGGATGAATTTCATCAATTTCATTATCATGATCCAAAGTTTCAAATAGTGAGCGGTCCTCACCTATTTCGCCCTTAGTAGGAAACTCATTCTCTAAGAATGTGACATCTCGTAATTCAAACTCAGTTATACTCCCACTTTCTTGTGCACCTATAAACACATACCCTTTTGAGTGCTCTGAGTATCTTATGAAAATACTCTTTTTGCCTCTGGGACCTAGTTTCCCATATTTATGAGAGGGCTCATGAGTATAAGCAGCACAACCCCAAGATTTAAGAAAACTTAAATCAGGTTTTCTACCTGTCCATAACTTATACGGAGTGGAAGTAACTGATTTAGAAGGCACGCGGTTAAGAACATAGGCAGCATTTAACAAAACATCACCCCAAAAGGAGATTGATAAGTTAGCTTGTGCCATCATAGACCTAACCATTTCTAATAGGGTTCTGTTTCTCCTCTCGGCAACACCATTTTGTTGAGGAGTATATGGAATAGACAACTGTCTTTCTATTCCTTTTTCATCACAAAAATTTCTGAACTCATCAGATAAATATTCTCGACCTCGATCGGATCTGAACGTTTTTATTTTCTTGTCTAATTGATTTTCCACTAAGTTCATAAATTTCTTGAAGCAACTCAATGCCTCTGATTTATGAGAAATCAAATAGACATATCCAAATCGAGTACAATCATCTATGAAGGTGATGAAATACACAGCCCCATGCCTTGCTCTTACATTCATTGGACCACAGATGTCAGAATGGATTAGTTGCAAAGGAAACTCAGCTCTTGTGCCCTTTCCGAATGGTTTCCTTGTTGTTTTCCCAGCCAGGCAATGCTCGCAAATAGGCAAATCAACTTTTTCAATATTGCCTAATAAGCCCTCTTTGGCTAATCTTTGCATTTGTTGTTGGCCAATGTGACCAAGTCTAGCATGCCACACATTCACATCATTTTCATAAGAGTTGGAAGATGTAAACAGGGAATAACAAACATTAACATTACTGCAGTTAACATCTAGAACAATGAAACCATCCAGAAAGTATCCACAACCATAATAATTTGTACCCAAATACAAATCAACGCCATTGTTATGAAAATTCAAATTGAAACCAAGTTTAACCAACACTAAAACAGACACCAAATTCCGACGAATCTCCGGAGCATATAGTACATCATGTAGGAACAATGTGCGTCCACCACGCATCATCAACTGGCAGGTGCCAATTCCTTTAACTTCTGCTTTAGAGTTGTTCCCTACATAGATCTATTTCGTTCCAGTCGGAACCCGTCGGAACTCCACGAAGGCATCTCTGTCCTTCGCTACATGGTCTGTTGCTCCCGAATCTACAGTCCACAAAGGATTAGACTCAGTTAAAAATACAGAACTTGACACATAGACAAAGTTCTCAAGAATGCAAGGGGTGTTTACCTTCTTTGGCTCGCCGCAATCGCGAGCAAAGTGGCCCTTCTTGCTACAGTTGTAGCATTTCACCCTTGACATATTCTTCACATGAGGACGCTTTCCTCTCTGGTGTTGGTTATCTCTTGGTTTCTTCCCCGAAGAACTCGCTCTCTTACCTCTCCACCTTCTGAACGAATCAGGACGCTTGCGCTTAGAGCTTGAAGGCCCTTGTGAGCTAGAGCCTGCATAGTAAATGTCAACTACCGGCTTATCTGCCAGGAGACGGTCCTCCTCCAGCTCTAAGTGGCGCATTGCATCCTCAAAGGTTTTGATGTTCTCATTGTGAGTTAGGTGCAACTTCATATGCTCCCAACTTTGAGGTAAAGAACGAATCACTGCCTGCACTTGCTGCTCATCGGTCAGAACATGGCCAGCATCCTTCAGCTCATTAATCATGTTTGACATTTTCCTCAAATGTTGTTTCATGGACTGACCATGTGGCTTCTTATAAGAATCAAATCTTATAGTGAGCTGCCTAAGCTTGGTTACAGATGTATGACCAAACCTTGCTGCCAATGCTCCCCACATTTCCTTAGCATTTTCAAAATGCCTAAACTCTCGCATGACATCATTGTCCATGCTACTCAGCAACGTGATGCGAGCTAGGGAGTTTTTCCTCTTCCATACAGCAAATGCATCCTTATCTCTCTTATGTTGTGCAGTGTTTCCGTCTTCAGGCTCTTCCATAACTAGGTTAAGAGCTTCAAGAGCCTCTTGCTCTTCCAGCACATATTGGATTTTCATATGCCAAATTTCATAATTGTCACCGTTAAGTTTCTCTCCTTTGTTAAGTTCAGCAACTATATTCTTCGATGCTGAAGCCATTGAATCTGAACATATCAGACAGACAAGCACGAATTGTTAATGTCACTTATTTATGCATCAATTTTACACAAATTGATTATGTTAATGAATAATTTCACATAGGCTTTAGATTCGAAAGTTCACTACGTTCCCAATCATCATCAAAAATCCTAATGTGAAATTACCGTTAATATAATCATTAAGGTAAAATTACGTTCTTTAAAGTTACTAAAACTTTTAGAACTCCCACTCAACCATATTGTTCTAATAAGACAGATATCACAATAAAATAGTACCATAAACTATTCACAATAATAAATATCCATCAACTTTCATTCACTAAACACTATATACATGAGGAATGAAACTGGCATAGAAAAGAAATATGAACATCAATGTGAACAGAAAATATCCACCTAGAATATCTTAAAACGAGCTAAAGTAACATAAAATCAACTGACTATCAATTTCCTATACACAGGGAAAGATTCTTCAAACTCCTTAGGAAATTTTATTTTCTTTGGCAAACAAATGTAGGCACCCGGAAAACCCCTAGATTCGGGCAACGTATTGCGCCGAGACCGATTCAATGCAAGGGTTGACGTCCTTCTTGCCCCGACCCGTATGTACTCTTGCATGAACTGCTCCACAATCATCTTATAGCTTGGACCCTCTAAGGTGTCCCAAACCCTATTAATCATTCTTCCCAACTCATCAGGAATGGTGCATTTGAGGGCCCCGACCATCACATATGTTGGCATAACAAAGCCGTTCCAAATGATATCCTGTATCATTTTGTTGACCTTGATGATGTGTGTCATCATGTCATCATCAGCATCCCACCGGTAAAGAGCCAGCTCGATCCTTAGATTCTCAAGCTTCTCCTTTTGAGCCGCCGTTCTAGGTATAATAGGGGTTTGATATCTTCGTACCATTTTTCCTGCAACAAATGCAGAAAAATCAAATGATTATATTTCAAAT
Organism: Syzygium syzygioides; assembly: GCA_031216285.1. Lineage (NCBI taxonomy): Eukaryota > Viridiplantae > Streptophyta > Magnoliopsida > Myrtales > Myrtaceae > Syzygium > Syzygium syzygioides. The sequence continues at coordinate 29,283,513 of CM062247.1, forward strand.
CATGATACGATATTGCAAGAAACACATTCTGCCCCCCTTTTTTTTTTTTTTTCGCCGGTCAACGCCGGTCAACGGTCAACGGATGACCGGGTCAGGTCAACGGGTCACAGGCCCGGTCCGGGTCGGGTCACGGGTCAAACGGGTCGGATCTGGTCAAACGGGTCTGGTCGAACGGTTGAGAACCCGCGTGGCTGACGTCAGCCACGCGCACACGCCCTCGTGGCGCGTGCGGTGCACGCGCGCGGGGAGGAACTGCCACGCACGTGCCACGCACGTGCCGACGAGGCCGCCACTTGCGGCGGCGCGTGTAGGCGCGTGCGGCGCCTCCCGGCGGCGTGCCACCCATCAAAAAGCTCGTTTCGACGAGTACTACGACTCTACACTTTTCAAAAATAATTTTGACGCACGAAAATCGAGAAACGGACTCGAACAGTACGGTCGGGTGTCGGTTTTTTCGTACCCGAGCGTTCGTCGGTGCCGTTTCACGAATTCCGGCCAATACTCCATGTAAAAACATATTAAACGATCAGGAAACAAGAACACATGCTCTGATACCAATGAAGGAAACAAATTCCTAAACATAATTCGAAAATCGCGGAAAAACGTGCCCATTCTACACTTGAATCACTGACCGTTCGAAGTATATTACGTAAACGAACATACCTCTTTAACCACAGATTAAATGCCTTATTGCAGCCTTGAGAGAGTGAAACAATCCTTGATTGTTGAACAAAAAGCCTCTTGCTTTTGTCTTCCTTTGAGAGTGTTTTTTTGATTGTGAAAAATGCAACTTCCCAGACACACACAAAACACACACTTACGTTTGTTCACTATTCTTGCTTTTGTTTTCACAGAATAACTGCCATGTGCAGTTATTTTCTGACATGGGCTGGGGGCTGGGTTAGCCCATCATGGGCGGCCCATTTAATACACATAACCCATCAATCATCCCTCGGTTGGGTCCTCACTTTCTGTGCAAATCCCGTCATTTTCAAAGTCCGCAAGTGCCCACTTTTGAACCACAAAAGACTACAGTATGGCCGCCCCCCTTTTTGCTTTGCTTGTTAAAGAGTCCTTGTCTTGACAGATTCAACAACTCCACTGCCCACCGACGCTCAGGGGGATCTTCTTCTCTTCTTCTTCCCCTTTAGGGTGAATTATTGCTGCAATGCCGTGAATCTGGGTCGCAACTATGGCTACACATTTCCCTATTTCTGCATGTAAACGTCCGTTTTCTGTCAAATCACAAACTCTTCAGGAAATGGGTCAATTGATTTGAGCGAGATCACCAATGATCAAAGATAGGTTAGGCTCGTACATACATGAAACTAAATAGTTTGGTGTAGATAAACTCATAGGGAAACCGCAGGTGTCTCTAACGAGAGGCATCCATCTTACTCGGTAGCTAATCTCCGTCATATCTGCTACCCCCACACCGTTTCCTCATGAGGCCGTTGCCTCAATTGCCGCAATTGTCGCGCGGTGGTTATTATAGTTGCCTTGGGAGCTCACCTCGTGAGCTGCCTCTTCTCTTTCTCATAAATCTACAAACTTAGATCTAGAAGCGACCGCTATCACTCGGGGTCGCCCCTGAGTGACAATCGTGAGGTGGTCTCATGCTTTTAGCATTGTGACCTCCGTGTGGGGTGGCGGTGAGCGGTGGTGGCATAGCCCTCAAGTGTTGAAACAAAAATTATATTGCTTTTATGGCGCCTACTTGACATCACATAAGAAATTTAAAACGAATTACAATATGATATGTGTATCCTATTGTCAAACTCATTAATTAGACATTCATATTATTTAATGTTTTCGAAATATTGTGTGTACTTAAAATTAGGGCAAATTCCCAAAAGGGACTCGAAGTAGAGTCATTTTTTCAAATAAGGGCATGTAATGGTCAAATCGTTTCAAATAAAGGTATGAAGTAGCTAAATCGTCTCAAATAAGAACCTTTGGCCGGTCGGTGACTATTCCGTCACTGGAAAATAGGTATTTTAGTAAAAAGAAAATTATGAGTATATATTTTAAATTTTTTCACTTTAATTTTCTTTTCCTTTTTCCTTTTTTCTTCTTCCCTCCCTAGCAGTCATTGCACTTGGCCAGCGACCTCCACTGGCCTTAGATGAGGGTTGCCCTTGTCGACGATGGGTGAGGGTCACCTCGCTTGGGCTGGGCGAGCAAGGGCAGCCCTCGCCAGATCCGACGAGAGTAACCCTCGCCCTCGCCCTCGCCCTCGCCCTCGCCCGACGTTGGCGAGGGCGACCCTCTCTCGACGCCGATGAGGGCAACCCTTGCCCGCCCAGGCTAGGGTGATCGACGATGGCCAATGAAGGGAAGAGAGAAAATGAAAAGAAAAAAACAGGAAAAGGAAAAAAGAAAGAAAATTCAAAAAGTAAAAGACGAAAATACCTTTTGGCCGGTGAGATTAGGTTCTTATTTGAGATTGATATGGCCATTTTAGATTCTTATTTGAAACAAGATTCACTTCATGTTTTTATTTGAGATAAGGTTCACTTCGGGCCTCTTTTTAAAATTATTTAATAATATTATAAATTTATGCCTCGTGTTTCTTTTGATAAGAGAATAAACTTTATGATGATTTTAAATAAAGCTCTACATAAACTTTAGCCTACCACATAAGAACTTTAACTTTAATTGTAACTTTATTCTCCTCCTTTTCAATTGTGCATATCACTCTTCTCACTTTTTGCACGGTAAAGAAGTCACATTGTATCTATCATATAATATTTTGATATCTCGCTTTACTTAAGTTCAACCACTTATGATGTTTCATCATTTGGTATATTACCAAACAAAAAGTAATAATATGATTAATTACCGGGCGATTTTGCTTTTTAGCACTATCGTTACAAGAGATTTCGCGAATGACAATTTAAATAGTATTTTTATGATCAATTGATTTTCTATATGGATAGACATTTTTGTTGTTAATTTGGGTATGCTAAGATTATTAAGATAAAAATAATTACAAGGACATGTGTTTTGACTAATTGACTAATGCACACTTTCTTTTAATCAAACTAAATAAATAAATGTTAGATTTTTTATTTTTTATTTTTTTGGTGGAAATTAGATTTTTTATTTGATCAGGAATAAAAAAACGATTTAATTTTTTTATAACAATAAGATAATTGGGAGTTTCCTGTTACGCAATTAATGTTGATTGGCTCTCGATCTTACGACCTAAGCTTCATCGTTCCCTAAGAACATACGCCAGAGAGGATCGATGAATTCTCGTCCACCCATGGAGGCTCCTCCCTACGCCGACCACCACCGCCACCACCACCACCGCCGCCGCGAGCCGCCGAGGTACGCTGCCCCGCCTCCTCCTGCTCCTCCTCCTCCTCCTCACCGTCCTCACTTCCCCGAAGACCCCGGCGTTTACATCCCCCACCACCGCCACCACCATCACCACCACCACCACCTCCACGATCACCACAAGAGCCGCCAGCTGCTGCTCCCCCAACAACCGCTGCCGCCGCCGCCGCCGCCGCCGCCGCTGCAGCCACATCCGCCGTCGCAGTCCTATAACCCTCTTCCCGCTGCTCCTCCGCCTCCTCCAGCCCTACCTCCCCCGCCGCTGCAATCGCCGTTCACCTTTCGGACCTTCAACCCGATCGACGACGATCGCCGTCGACGATCGGTTTGTCCCCACAACAGCAATCGCCTCAGCGATGTCCGCCGCCCGGAATTGGCGATTGTGGCTGATAATCACGTTTCGAGTCCGTACGTGCAACTCGATTTGGATCGGGACTCTCGTTACCACGTTAAGCACAATGCGGATGCGATTCCTAGATTTAGGGACGATGGCGTGGATGGGTTTGAATCCCGTCGGCAAGATGATTTCTCGCAGATGCGGTCTGTCATTTATGATGGCTCTTTCAGGAGCTCTGTATCAAGTTCTGCTAACATTCGTGGACTGATTGAAAACGGCGAACTTTTTAGTAATGATAGGATGGATCTATTGAGTGACAAACACAGGAGGTATAGTCATAGGCAGGTTCCATCTGTAGGTTTGCATGACTTAGTTTTCGAGACTAGGGATCATGAGATTAGCGATGTCGATGGCATGCCATATGTTTCTGGAGAATCACAGGTTCATGAGTCTGATTGGGGAAGATATAGCAGTAGTACTAGAAGAAGCAGGGTAGGTTTTCATGAATATAGTGTCACGCCAAAGAAACAGGTGCAGAAAAAGAGTGCTTTTCTGAGGCTTCAATTGCCGAGAGCCAATCGAAGGAATGGGGACGATGAGAGGTTGCACAGTTTTAATCATCGTGATGAGAGCGGTTCTGGTTCCTTTAGAGGTAAAGGGCCGCTTGTGTTTCCTGATCATGTCATGAAAGAAAAGAGAGAAGGAAGATCAGTGGAGCTTGATGTTTCTTTCAAATCCAATTCCTTGGTAGCCAAAGCAGTTGTTGCACCAACAAGTTCATTGACTACTCCTGACAAAGATTTGACTCCAAGGACCAAGAGATTGAAGAGTATTGATGCATTGAATGGGGGTTTTACCAGTTCACTCATTAACAAACCTGACAAGAGCATGGTATATCTAACCAGACCTCCCGAGTTTGCCAATTGTACTTTGAAGGATTCAAAACCATCACAAGAGGGAGTTGTTGCAGCATCTGATACAGGAAGTAAGATCAACAATCAACCTTGTTCCAAGGGAACCTCTAGCTCAGTTGGTAAGGGTAAGGCGTATAAGTCTTACTACACTCCACTTCTAGATCAAGATAGTCTTGTCCTTCAATCTGGAATTATGGCAGTTTCTGGTGGAAAAGTTAATGAGACACATTCTGAGATGAATTTAGATTCCTATAAAGATACGAGTATGAGTTATGGCAAGGGAATTTCTTTCAAGACTGGTATAGCTTCTGGATCTGATAGTGGTAACATTCGAGGCATAGAAAACGATAACATTCTTGCCAATAAGTCACCTACTGTAAAGATTGAAAAGAAGAAAAAATTCACTAAGAAAGCAGTTAAGAGAGTCAGAGTAGTGAAAAAAATTAAACCTCATTCAGAGATGATGACTTCGAAGCATCTGCATGGAAATGATGATCATATGAGAACAGATAGTCCTGGTATGACAGGGTTTGACGAGGGTGCTAATCCTTCAAAAGAAGATACTACTTGTGCTGCAATGCAAATGTTTCATGATGTAGGAGCAAATGATGTTTCCAATGAAGTGTCTTATCTGCTCCAGACAAATGATGTGAAAGGAAATTTTCAAGGTGTTCCATTGCGGGAATGTGGCCGTGACCCTATTATTTTGGAAACATCTCTACCTCAAGATATTGGAGAGAATTGTGGCTCATCTTGTCCTATCCATTCCGCTGTGGTTGAAGAAATAAAGGCATGTCATACCAATTCTGACAGTTTTTTGGGGTGCCTGCATACCAATTCAAGTTCCTTTGAGAATATTTCTGCACCGCCATCTAAAAATACTTTTGAGACTGGCATAGAGAAGTTCAGTTCGATGCATGAGAATGATGCAGCCAGACTATCTTATATGCCGGGCAATGGCCTTCCTAGTTTGTCAACTTTAAAGGACATGAACATTCATGGGGTTTCTACAGGTAATACTGTCCCTTCCAGGAGGGAAATTACTGTCTCAAGTTCTGATAAATTCCTAGTTAGATCTCAAGATCCAAGTGCTGCTTCAGGTCTGAGAGTTCCTGATGCTTCTGACAGTAACTCTTATCATAATCAAGTTAGTGCATCAGATTTGCTAGTAGCTGGAGGCAATTCCTCAAAATTTGCAGGTAGCAGTACTGGCTGCAATCCTGCCACTTCTGCTAATTTAGATGAAAACATGACCTTCAAGGATAGCACCATTTTTCATGATTTGAGGCAATCATCTTCAGTAGATCTCCCTGCGTCACTTGATATTCATGACAGCAAAGGGAGTTTATCGATAGCTGAGTCTCCCATTGAAGTTTTAAAAAAACGTACCACAAATGTAATAGACATTAGACAAGATGGGGTCTCTCAACTAGACTTACCGAGTTCAAACACAGCAGAAACCCGCAGGGAGACTGTGGATATTTCATGCTGTAGCCCTTCAGATGCTTTAGACATCTGCATAAATCTGCCTGTCAAGGATTTTGGGCTCCTAATAGCTACAGCCTCTTGTGTTGGATGTCTGGACTCTGGCTTACCCTCTGGTTCACATAGGCATGATGTTTCACATGGAAATGAATCGATAGATGAACTTTCTGATTCAAAGGATTTAAGTAAGAAGGGGATTGGTGCTGATGAATATGGAAATCCATCTACTTATAAAAAGAGAGGAACTACTTCTTCTCATCCTGGTTTCTCTGATTTGGCGACATACCAGAGCAATGATATGGGTCTGCTGGCTGATAGCCATGCATCTTGCTCAGAGATGCAATTAACTGCTTGCAACAGTCTCAAACAACCTGACGTAGAGGTTGCAACACCTCCTATGAATACTCTGCATGGTACTAATTCATCACCGAGTTGGATAGCAAAGGATATTTCTTCGATGAAATCTGTGGATGCTGTCAGGTCTGCTGCAAATAGGTCCGTTGATGACCCACTCCAACTTCCGCAATCAGTTTTTGATTCTGGATTGCTTGGTGTAGGGGCATCAAGCATCCGAAATGAGTTTTCACTCAGTCAATCGATAATGGAGGAAAACCAGAAAGATAACATTCCAGTTAAAGCCACAAGCGATCATCTTAATGGGGTTCTCGATATAGAAAAAAATAGGGCAAAGAAAGTGGATTTACATTCTGTAAAAGCGCAAGTGATGGGGTTGGGTGAGATGGCTGCCTGCAGATCTTCAGGAGCCCATGTTTTGACTCAGGAATCAGGATCACTCATTGCAGTCAGGAAAACTGATAGTGACATTCATGAAGTGGAAGAATCACCATCCGTGTCAACATATGTGCTGTCATCTGCCGATGGTGACGGAATCTACAATTCTAACTCAAATGATGAACGAATAGATTCTGTGCTTCATCCAATATCTGATATGAGTTCTCCAGAAAATATATCTAATTACTTAGTAACGCAGATTCCCAGGTGGAAATCATCTATAGACGAAATTCCTCCTGGAAGTTTAGGTGTTAAGGATGCTCAAGAAAAAGAGAACCTCATGGTTGGTCAAGGTTCAGAGATATCTGTCCTTACTTTGTCTTCGCATAGTACCAAAGTCAGTCGGATATCAGATCATAGAATGGAAACTGATTGCGTTAGCCCTGAGAAGGATGTAATTTTGTCATCAGAAGGTTTGAAAAAGACTGAATACAGTCTGAAGAATGCAGAACCATATGGTATGTGGAATCAACCAAATCGTGTTATGCAGAGATCATTCCCAGGTCGTTCGTCCTTTGCTTCCAAGACTTCAAAGATGATATCTTCTGCTAATGGTACCACAAAATCAAATACATGGTATCGGCCAAGCAATTCATCAGTTTCTCTCTCAGGAAAGAAGCCGGTTTCTAGCTTAGTAGCTGTCAAAAGGCAGTTTACAGTAGATACTGGGAAGCTTTATATCCGAAAAGGTAATAGTCTGGTCAGAAAACCAGGTGTAGATACTTGCCAATCCCAGATCCGTCATGTTACATGCTCAGCTGCAGACAGAATAAATTCATCTGGTGAAGATGACTTAAAGAGGAGCATAGGAACTGGAAAAGTTGATAATCTTAATCACAAGGTAGATCTGTTAGGAACGGGAGGAATGAGTGCTTCTCTTGAGAAGCCAAAGACATCTTTATTACCAAGTGGTCATAATCTGCCCAATCACACTGCCATGTCTTCAGAGGACTGCACATTTTTAAACTCAATTGGACCTTCACTTGATGGTTGCTTTGGTATTAGATTAGATTCTGTGGATTGTACATTAAGCAGTGATCAGCTAGACACCAGCAAGGATGCATTGAAGATTTCTGAAACTCGTGAAGACCAACTTTGTTTGGCAAATAAGTTGGAACAAATGAAAGAACTGCCCAATGAAAGTTTGACGACATCAGGTTTGAAGAAGATAACATACGTGAAGCGCAAATCAAATCAGTTGGTTGCAACAACAGAATCATGTGATCTGCCCGCCCAGATTGTTCATAAGACCCAAGTCTTATCCTCTGATGGCTACTTCAAACGGAATAAAAATCAGCTTATAAGGACTTCGATGGGCACTATAATGAAGCAGATGTCTGCCCTGCCTGTACACAATCGAAATTCAGAGGTGCAGGGGGCTCCGGCAGTTTCATGTGGAAGAAGACTTAACAGGGGACTATCTTCTAAAGGTATGTTTAGTGTGTTCTTATCTCAGTGTGCCTTGTTCATAGTATTGATGCTTCCCCAAATGTGCCACTTTTGATCTGCTTTAGGCCCTCGTTTTTTTTTCCTCAAAGGCATATCTATGGTAAAGTGCTAGCATTTTAGAGGCTTGAATCATTTCAGTAAGTGGGGCTTGTTCTCTTTTTGAAAATGTTAAGATCTTTAGTAATTCTTATTCTTTCATTAGGGCACTTAGGTACGGGTCCTACTAAATCCTATTAACAAGCTCTTGAGAGCATTCGGTTTACCTATTCGAAACGATGCATTGGTTGAAAGATTGGAGCATTCATAGATAAACTCCTTTGTTCTAAATGGAGTTGGCTATTAGGGCACACTATCATAATATTAATGTACCTACAGTTTAACTGTCTTAATTGTACATTACGCTTGTAAACTTCAGTATCATTTGAAAGAATTGCTGGATGATGTTGTGTCACAGTTGTCCCACATTTTCACTCATTACATGTCTTCTGGCTATCATTCATGTGGAAGATCTAAAATTGTATTTAGATGTGGGTGTTTCCCCCTGGATGCATGCTTTTGTTGCATTTTGCTTTTCTTCAACACTATTTTTCTAGCTTTCTCTTACTTTAATTCACTCCGTTTCTTAATCTTTTGTTTTCATTTTAATTAATGGAGCAGTTCTTTGAGCTTGACTTAGATTAACTGTCTTATATTATTTCAGATAATTGTCGGATATTTTCATCTAGTTATTATTTTGGCTTGGCCGATATTTATCAGGAATACTTGGCCTTAGCTATTAAAATTACCACAGAAGGTGCTTATGCTATGACTGGCTGTTCTAGCTACTATTGCAAAGTTTGTGGTGTTATTCAAGCTATCATCTACACATACATACATTTATATGGAGACGTAAATATAAAGTGCAGTTAGATTTAAGTCATTTGAACCTTCAAAATTTTTTCTAGTGTGGACTCTGCGGGGTTCAAAGCTGTCGAAAAGTTACAGAGATCCATTGCATCATCAAAAATGTTACCAAAAGGTCCTTCCACAGCTGTTCCCTTGGAAAAGAGCAACATACTGGCGTAGATATATGCAGACAACTTGCAGTCTGGATGATAAATCTTCATCTGCAATCAGGTTCACTGGCATTCATGTTTTGTTATACGTTTTTAGCTCAGTTTAATCATAACTACATTTACAACTGCACTCGTTGATTGTTCTTTCAGTAGAAGATTAATGCTTTTGAGGAAGAGGGATACTGTCTATGTTAGGTCAGCTCATGGATTATCACTTAGAAAATCTAAGGTGCTAAGTGTTGGTGGGGCAAGTTTAAAGTGGTCGAAGTCCATTGAAAGGCAATCAAAGAAAGCTAATGAGGTCAGTTATTCCTTCCATGTTGCAGTTTGGTCAATTTCCTCTAGAATTGTGAGGTTATAGCACAAAATCTCTCGTCTCTTAACACAGGATGCAACACGAGCTGTTGTTGCGGCTGAGAGAGAAAAAAAAGAACAGAATGGTAGTTTACCAGTGTCCTCCAGAACAAAAAGCAAATTTCGTTCATCACGTAAGTCAGATTACAATATGGAATTGATTAGCACAATTTGTAATCCTTATGCAAAGATGATTCCCTGGTTCCAGATACAATTATGGATGTTTGTTGGCCGAAATTTCCTTATTTCTGGTCTGATGTAGAATAGATGATATTGCAGGAGCGGGAGAGCGTGTATTCCGGATTGGTTCTGTTCGATACAAAATGGATGCTTCAAAAAGGACGCTACAGAGAATTTCAGGTTCCCATTTTTTGCTTTATGTTAATGATCTGTTCTCGGTACCTGTTGAACATGTTTCTTTTCATAACTTGGAAATGTGACGATAAGTTCCTTGTTCTTTTGGGTAAGTTAAGTGAGAACCTTTTCTGATGAAATAGACATCAGTAGGGAAACCAAGCCTAAGTCCGTTTCACAGAGAATGAATCCACTTTTATATCCATTATGGCAAATGTGCTTTTGGAAAGAGGTTTGACTGAAAGTGTCTTGAATTTTGATATCTCTGGCTCATATGGTATATCTTTTGACTTTCTTGGTTTTGATTGTTCTGTTGATACTTTGCTGCCTCAGATTCCCAAATAATTGCTTTCTGCATTTAGAAATGCTATGGTAATGGCATCCCTCTCGATGGAAACAGTTGCTGCTAGCAGATTATGTATTTCTCCCCTGTAATATTAATACTCAAAGTTGGTCATGATGCAGTGCTTGGATGGTCAGAGACCTTAGCGTCCTTAATTTTTGAATGAGTGGGTTTTGCCTTTCTATTAGGAAAAACTATGTATAGTTCTTCTGGCTGGACTTCATTAGAAAAGAAATACATTGCAGGAGCATCTGCATTGAACGTTCAAATATAAGTCAGGACTTCCCCAATTACTTGCAGTAATGTTAACTATGTCAAATAGCGTTAGAGCTTATGTCAGTTGAGTTTATGAATTGTCTTTTTGATGTAATTTTTTTTTTGTATTGTGTCTGAGAATCCGTAACAGTGATATAGTGAAGCTAGCAAACTTTTTTTCTTGGATTCATATCTTAGGAAGGAGAGGACGAACTTTCTTAAAGCTGATCATGATATTATTATGTAGGCTTCAGTGCTCTATGTATCTCATCTGTCTGATGAAGCAGAGTAAAGATAACTATGGCTTGAGCTTATGTTTGAAAAGATGCAAAAAAACATAATTCTCTTGGGTCCTCATCTGCTTTTGGATAGCAGATCTTTTATCTTACTTCTATCTCTCAATTTAAGACATCAAGGTACTTCTATTGTGGCGGATAGATCATGTGAGTTTCTTCATGCCATTGATCCCTTTTGTCATGCTATCATGAAAAGATGATCAATCCCTAATGAAACGGATGTAGCAGTGGCTTGCTGGAAACACGGAGTCTTTATCCAGAATTTGTAGAATTATCGTTTCTTTCTTGTGGGAACTGTTTATTTTTAGTAATCTTTCATGTTATGGTTGCAACCTTGCTTGAGCATTCACCAAAGATAAAGATCTCGAGCCTTTTTAGTTCATTGCTTATTTCATTAATTCAAAGGTGGGTGCCAAGTTGAGTGACACATTAGGGGCGGCCTTATTTTGTTTTTCATTTGCCTTATTAATATCATTAAAGCGGGAGTTTGTTATCTATTTATGCATTGATTTCTCTTCTTATTACAGATGATGAATCGGCTTACTCTTCTGTTTCCCAAGCAAAAGATGATACTAGGAAATCATATGTTCCGCGGAGATTAGTGATTGGCAACGATGAGTATGTTACCCCTTCTTTTGGTTGCACAAATACCCTAATTGCTAAGTTGGTGATTTTAGTTGAATAGTTGTATTACAGTAGGTTTAACTTTCGCTGTAGTGCCAGAGGTATTTTTGTAGATGCTCATAATTGTTGGCAGGTATGTAAGGATTGGAAACGGGAACCAGCTTATTCGAGATCCGAAGAAACGAACTCGGCTTTTGGCAAGTGAGAAAGTGCGGTGGAGTTTGCATACTGCCAGATTGCGGTTGACTAAAAAGCGGAAATACTGTCAGTTTTTTACCAGATTCGGAAAATGCAACAAGGATGATGGAAAATGTCCCTATATTCATGATCCCTCCAAAATTGCAGTTTGCACAAAATTTATAAACGGGTCATGTTCAAATAAGGATTGCAAGTTGACTCATGAGGTTTACTACTATCCTGTTTGCTGAAATTTGGTGGTCCAACATCAGAGAGTCCCATGCTTGATTTGTCACTGATTTACCCTTTGTTTATGCAGGTCATTCCTGAAAGAATGCCAGATTGCTCTTATTTTCTGCAAGGTACTTCCATATTGTCTCCCTTTTTAAATTTAGCGGGTTGAGTATTTCTTGCTTATAGATTAAACAAACACTTTATGACAACTGGCAGGTTTGTGCACAAACAAAAATTGTCCCTATAGGCATGTGAATGTCAATCAGAATTACCCTACTTGCCAAGCATTTCTTAGGGGCTATTGTCCTGACGGGAATGAGGTACTGCTTTTCTTTCTTGAAGCTTCTATTCCCCAGTCTTATGATTGTGAAATTTTCACATATTTTCACTAGCACGCACTATGCACTTGCACCTTTCTGTGCATATGCCCATGCATGCATCATTTCCCTGTACAGTAGACTCTTCTTTTAAGCCAACAAAATTCTTCACTTGATAGTTGGACTCGCTACTTTTTGCTAGAGAAAAACATTCAAATTCTCTTCCAATGTTTGCTTGTCTGCAAAAGTTAGTAGAGATAATAGCACTTTCTGCATGCCATTTTTGAATATTTGCTTCATGTGATGGATATGTGATGAGATTTTATGGCAGAAAGTTAAACGAGTTTATTTGACTTATAAATTGGGCTTTGCAAATCAAACTGAAAGTTATGAGCTTTTTAGAGCCAATTCATGATTTCTGATTCTTGTTGGTTGCTTCAGTAGGCTTTGTGTTTTGTGATTACTTTCCCTTTCTTCTTTAAGTTCAAGAACAGCGTAATGGTATTGCATTAATCTTTAAGAACCACCACTTTTTATAAACTAGCCAAAATCTTCTTCCCTCCCGTCTGTTACACAAGGAGAGAAAAAAAGATGATAAAGAAATTTTCCCTTCCTCCAAACGTAAATTCTCAAAATGGTAGCATGAAGAAAATGAAATGCATCCATCTGCTCTTCCAGTGTCGGAAGAAGCACAGCTACATATGCCCAACTTTTGAAGCAACTGGCAGATGTCAGCAAGGATCCAAATGCAAGCTTCACCACCCGAAAGGCCGTATTAAGGGAAAGAAAAGAAAACGATCAGGTGAAAAGAGCAGTTTAGGTCGTTACTTTGGGTCCATGACAATCAGATTATCTAAGCAAGGAACAGCAGCTTCTGAAAGGGTCCGTGTGGAAGATAATGATAACAATACTGTCTTTTCTGATTATATCAGCCTTGATGTTAGTGACGACGAAGAGAGAGAAAGTGATGACCCCATGATATTTGATGAAATCGATCCTTTGGATGTACGATTGGATGATCTGGATGAGCAAATTAAGCCAATACGCATCATGGACAGGATGCCGGCAATGTAATCCCCTCCAGACTGGGTAGCTCTCTCTTACCCCTCATCCTTGGATCAAGTGTTTGAGCAAGTTTACTCATCTTCTGAACTTCTCACTTCGACTAATATTCATGGTGGCAAGGAATGACTTTTGAGACAATTTCTTGCTTGTGGTGAGACTTCTATGCTGATCCGGGAATTTCATCCGAGTGAGCGCAGATTTGATGATTAAGCAGAGGATGACTTCGACGACATTTTTTCTCCTCCTAGGATTTGAAGCTTTTGTTTTCTTCTTTTCGCCCCATTTCCCTTTTCCTATAGAAATTTTCTGGTTGCTTTCTGGGGTTATACAGTAGTGTACATGTGTCTATGCAAGAAAATAATATTATGTTAACAGAACAATGAAATTGTTATATAGCAAGTGGCCCATTTTTGGTGCTCAGTGATATAGAAGTTGGCGTTTTGGTTTTACCTTTTATGATTTCCCTATTACAATGAATTCTGCTTAGTCAGTCAGCTTTCCAGGAGCAGAGCAAAGTCAAAAATAGTTCGAGCAAAAAAATGCAAATCCCCACTGGTTAGAATTATCTTTTCAGTCCACGAATAGTTGGTTCCACAAGTACGCACTCCACTTGTTAATCTGTGTATTCTGCGTATCAGAAAAGTTTCTGAGGCATGGGTGTCTTGTAGTATAGATTAATGGTACTTAGAGGCAAAAAAGCGGTCCTTTTTGAAGCCTAAGAGAAGGACCGTGTTCTTGGAATAGCATACCTATCTCAGATTACCATTAGTCCGTACCATAATCCCTTAATGGTATCAGAGCCATCTCATCTCATCGATTAAGATGAGAATTCTACGCCTGATAATGCCTTGTGATTCATGAGCCACTTTTAAGATTTAGATGCGGGGGTCATGCTGTAAATTCTCACTAGTATTTTGTCACGTGACTTTGAGAGTCCAAGAAGTTAGAGCCTCTTAGGGAGGAGCAACCGACATCTACACGTTTCTAAGTTTCTAACAAAGCAAATTGCTCGTCCTTATCGATTTATAGCCTGTAATAACTCATCGGTTTTGTTAACAAATATTTTAGGGCCATTTAAGTAGTCAATCGACAAACCGAAAAAAAAAAGGTAATCAATCAACAAAATTGTGCAGCTCGCAATGCACTAATTGGGTTCGTCATTTTTGTGATTAATAGTTTAAAGTTGAATTATTCTAAATAAACAGGGAGAAATACCTTTAAGAGTTTCTATTAACATGATTCTTATATAATTCTCTTACTTTCGTATACGATACAATCACCTTCAATTACACGGGTGAAGAATGAGAAAAGAAGATGCTTTTGCGTGCGCGTGGAATAAAGATTTGACGAGCTGAAGGACATGATGACCGATCCTCCATTTCTCTGACTGAGAGGAGACAAAAAAATTTGGACAAACAAAAGATTTCACAGGACAACAAAGTTTGGTCCAAATCTAAGATTTCAAGTGCCCAACTTGCAAAACGACCTTATGGTGATTAAAACGAACTGAAACATGCGATTTGACAGATTGGTCATGTCCTGCTTATTGATGGCATGCCCTTCAATTTTGTATGTACTACACATTTCAGTCAAAAAGTGCATGACTTGCGTGGTTTCTTCAGATTGTTAAACCAAAGCCGAGCATGCAGGTGTTGCTTCGAACCCGCTTTCCAAGCAGAAAGAGGCATGCTTTCAATTTCCAATACTACTTTTCACTCACGCTTCATTGCGCTTGCCGCATGCTTGTCTTGCAAAATGTCGGAGTTCTTGGTAAAAGGATTAAAATATGCTAAGTAGACGAACTAAATTTCGTCTGGAATTCAAGCACAGAGAGCTGCACATTTCGATAAACATGATTTTCGCAGTACAAAAAGATCCGCTTGCATTTACAAGTGACTGAAATACAGAAAAGCATGTTCCTTGATGTAGTCCCCAAATTCCACCTTGGGGATGATGAATGACGCACAACCATCAGATTCACTATGTGTATTACCAAAATCTTGACAAGAACTAGGACATCAACATACTGAATAAACATTGCAGTAGCATTTCCAGGTTTTGCATGCTTTCTTGTCGGGGTCGGAGAAATATTCACGTTAGACCCTCCTAACTGCCTGTGTAGGTAACACTTTCAAACAAGTTGGATCCAACCAAGGCTTAAATGCTCCTTCCTTGGGTACGTTCTGTTAAGAAAGGAGACCAGAAGGATTTAGTTTAGGAATTATCATCTCAGCTAATTCCAAATAAGAGACTGCAAAACCAACGAAAATGAGTGGGCTAGGGTTCTGTGTAAAGCCACTATCAATGCGTCATCCTCTCCAAGCAACCATGACCAAATACGTATGTGTACCACAAACCGATCACAGATGGTCGATGCACAACTAAACAACTTGTAAGGAATAATGGACAATTGCAAAAATGGTATACCAAGTAATGTGGCGGCCTCATGATGCGCATCAAATGTGGCCTATATGCCTCCATGCAATCTACCTCACAACTTAGCACGCCAACTTTGTTGACCATTTCAAATATACCCAGTGAAAGTGTTTACTTATCTATGAATTACACCAGCCCTGCTTCTCGTCATGGGATCTTATCTTTTGCTAGTCAACTCATGATTCTCGGAAAACTATATTGTGCTCAAAGATTGATATTAACCTTTCTGATAGCCAAACAATCAGCTTCTCTCTCTCTCTCTCTCCCCCTCCCCGTCCTTCTCCCTCTCCCTCTCCCTCTCCCCCTATCTTTGAGAATAACTGTAAAGTGAATTAGAATTAGATTTAGAACAAATTGAACCAAAAAGGCCTATTCAACACATGAAACTCACCTCCAACCAAAAGAAAAATCCACGTAAGAGATTCAAATTCCGGTGACGATCACCTCGAACCGACTTGAGTTCCTTTGCAAAATCTGCAAAAAAGATGACAATAAAAATCAAGGCCTTGAGCTTTACCCAAAAAAAAAAAAATCAAGGCCTTGAGTATCAAATTATATTCAACTTTTCACCTCTCATTCTCATTTTGCTCTCTCACACACCATTAACAATAGAGAAAACATCCAACCTTCATAAGTCTTCTCTCACAAAATTAAACAGAAAGAACAAAAGGAGCATACCATTTCATATATGTCAAATGCATTAAAAAATAACCTCCAGTAAAACAACAGACCAAAGACTAAAGTTTTGTGGTAAGGAAACCTAAATAAACCTCCTAAGCAAATATGTGAGAAAAAAATTTGAAAAA
Organism: Syzygium syzygioides; assembly: GCA_031216285.1. Classification (NCBI taxonomy): domain Eukaryota; kingdom Viridiplantae; phylum Streptophyta; class Magnoliopsida; order Myrtales; family Myrtaceae; genus Syzygium; species Syzygium syzygioides. Next base: position 29,300,148 of record CM062247.1, read on the forward strand.
TACAGACACGAAGATTCCAGCCAGTCAATATGTATCCTTGAATTGGCAGTGGAGATAATGGGAAGAAAATCAAGACTGAATAAGGTGAACACAGCATCCGAATGCGAAGAATCACAGATGGTCTCATCCTCAGTGGCTATCTGAGTTTATTCACAACCTTTCCCAGTCCACAGACATTAAAAACAATAAGCAGTATCCCCCCGCTTTCAGTGTCTTCCCACTTCTACTGTTCAAGAATAAACGCCTTGTCTTGTCTGATTCTCTTAAATCCAAGGGCTAATTTTTCATCTCAGAAGAGATCCATTGAAAGAGAAAAAGAGAGACAACTTGATGGTTCTTATTCACCGGATTACAGCTATAGGACAACATAGTCATGTGGGAAAAGTGGTGCTAAATATCTCGTAAGATTCTCCAGTATGAATGATGGTATCAGCAGTCCCCACAAGAATTGCTCTTTTGGCTAATAGAAAGGTAATCATGATCGAAAAAGGAAAAAAAAGAAAATAGGTAACATGTGATGTTGATTATAAGATGTTTTGCTGCATAATGCCACCACTTCCCTGTACATGGTTCATGCATGTGATAGATACAGAATGCATTTTTTCAGTAACCTGTATCTTTCAGTTATTTTGGAGGGAGGAAATACATGGAGAACTTCTCAATGAAGAGAGTCAAGCTTTTCACTCCTTAGATGGTTCTGTACTTTGCAATAATGCAAAGATACAATACATATATGAAGTCCTAGATCTTGTTGATACCGTCATTAAATTTTGCACGGTTTGATACACCAACGATTCACTTAATTCTATATCTCTCAAAAGGCAGTGCATGGATTTGCGCATCTCTGCCAAATTCTTAACTAAAAAAGCATTTGGTCATAGGAAAATAAACAGTATTGAATAACAGTATCATGATAAAAAAAAAAAAGAGACTAATTGGGGAAGAGAGTAGCATATATGATCTTACCCTTGTACAGCTCAAGATATGATTTGCAGCGCTCCCCCAATGAAGAGGTGAAATCCCGTCCTTGACGCAGACTTTTTTCCACCGTCTTTTGCCTTTTATGTCTAACTCTTCGGGAAAGGTCTTCATGCTCCTTCATGTCATAGGGCATTTGAAGTACACCCATGAGTTTCTTCCTGAATATGGTACCGCTGCTGCTTCCAGGATCATCAGCAAAGTGCTTACTGTCAATGTTTATCTTTTTTTTTTTTTTTGTGGGGAGCAGAAAAATATTTCAGCAAATATCATTATTGAGATTTAGGAGCCATATGAAACTAATCACATAATAGCAGGAAAAGAGCTGGTACATACCGGATCTTCAGATAAATTCATAGTCACAAATTCTTCACATTTAGATATATCTTCTCCAGCAAGCATTTCCACTTCACATGAACTTTCCTCATCATCCTCCTCATATCTAATTAGTTTACCATTATCAGATCTAAATTCAAGAATGCTACCATCCTCTTTTGCACAATGCAGAAAGGCTAGGTAGCTTTCATCCCATGTCTCCTCCTCATGCTCGGGTGCTTGTCGAACCTCTGGATGCAATATCCTAGGGGACCGTCTAATGGCCCGAGTAGAACCAAGAATTGAGGGTCGGGCTTCTATATTTCTTTTATCCAAGTTGCAATTTCTTTTGCTCGTTGCAGCAGCTTTAGTAGTTTGTTTACCATCATCAGATGTAAATTCAAGAATGTTACCATCCTTGTTTACACCATTCAGAAGGGCTTGGTAGCTGTCATCACATGTCTCCCCCTCATGCTCGGGTGCTTGTCGAACCTCTGGAGGCAATACCCTAGGGGACCATCTAATGGCCCGATCAGAACCAAGATTTGTGGGTTGGGCTTCTCTCTTTCTTTTATCCAAGTTGCAATTTCCCTTCCTCGTTGCAGCAGCTTTGGTAGTTTGTTTACCACTATTAAATGTAAATTCAAGAATGTTACCATCATCTTTTGCACCATTCAGAAGGGCTAGGTAGCTTTCGTCGCATGTCTCCTCCTCATGCTCAGGTGCTTGTCGAACCTCAGGACTCAATACCCCAGGGGACTGTCTAGTTGCCTGATTAGAACCAAGATTTGCAGGTTGGGCTTCTATATCCAAGTTGCAAATTCCTTTGCTTGTTGCAGCAGCTTTGCTAATTTGCAGGCTCTCCTTCTCCCTTCTGGAAACATTTCTCGGGATTCTTCTTTCCTTCTCATTTTCTTTCCTCATCGGAGCAGCGACTTTGTCCTTTTCTCTTCCCACAGCATTCCTCAAGCCTCTCACCGTATCTGCAGTATTATTCAATGTTCGACTCTTCAAATCTTCAAAGATTAATCCTTCAGATGGCTGGTCTTCAATGTTATACTTGAGGAGTATACTGGTTCCAATGTCTACTTGCACCTCAAGCTCATATGACTTCCCGGTTACTCTCAGACTTTCAAAGAAAATCTTATACTGTGGATCCAATAAATCATCGCTACCACTACTGCTGCCACATCTATAAGCTTCTGAAGGCACGAAACCAGAATTGTCGTGATAACATTTCAAGAAATTCACATATTCCTCGTCTCCGAAGAAGTTGACCCTATCAGTTCTTTGTGGAGCTCTCTCAGGAGCACCATTCTGTAAAGAAGTTGGCATTACAATGGGGTCACGCAAGCACCGTCTCTTCCGTCGCCTTTCCAGTTGCTTTTCTCTATCAGTATCGACCTCCATGCACGTCACACCCATTTTAACTATCAAAAAACAGCTCCAAAATTTCTCACTCCACCACTACATGAAGAATCTCCTTCATAGAGGCACCCACTCCCGTACAGCCCATATGCAAACCCTGCTTGCAAGATGCCAACAAAGGAGAGGGAACTACATAAGAATGCGTATGGACGTGCTTATATGGCACATTAAGACCAAACAAGACTAGATTCCAAAAGATTAGGGATACTCTGGGCCAAAAAAATCAGCACTTTCTTAAACCAAAGACACCAAAACAACAGCATTGCAGATATTTCAACAATGCGGCACGAGAAATTTCTTCCATCTAATCATTCCGTTCAGTCCAAAATCAAAACTTGCGCAGAGCATCAACTAAAGACGAGAAAAAAGGCGACAAAAAAAAAAAACACATGTTCCGACTTGCGAGTCCCTAGAGGGTCAGACAAACCGAATTTAACAAGAAATTCAAGCAAGAGAAAACAGGGAACACAGCCCATCAGGAATCTCCAAGAACTCGGGCGCTTCCTTTAGTGGGTCTTAAACAGGAGAACGAAAAGGGAAGACGAACAGAAGGGACCCTTCTCACCCGACCGAAACCGGACGATCTCTTCTCTCGGTACAAGAGGAGTCCCGCGGCACGCGAGGAGACGAACGGGCGAACGCGAAGGCCAGGCCGTGTCCTCTACGGAACCGAAGGGCTCCGGGCGATGTCCGGCGAACGTGACGCGGCGGCGAGCCGGACGCGACAGTACGAGGTTCTACGCCGACCGACGAAGAGACGGCGGCGATCTAGCAAATCTCGACGGAGAGAGAGAGAGAGAGAGAGAGAGAGAGTCGAAAAGATAGGGAAAGCAACGTACAACCAAAACGACAGCCTTGCTCGCCGTTTCGGCTTCGTGATCGGAGTCGGTGTGGAAATTCGCCCCACAAATTATAGAGCCCCGTTTATACGAACTTACGTGGGCACCAATAATAAATGAAAATTCTCAAATCAATGATTATTGGCGTGACTAACAAAAGAAGTTAGCTCCTTGAAAAATGACCAGCTTCGGTATTTGATCTCTCAATAATTGCTATGGCTTGTTTCCTTAACATAACGAATATTGACTTAGAAAATTCAATCGACTCAAAAAAATCACTTGATAGGATAACCAAGGAAGGGTTTACCTTGGGCTCGTTTGATAAAACAGAAAAACAAGTGCTAAAAAATGTAAGTACTGAATATTAAAAAGTTGTAGTTTCTTTACCGAAAGTGCATAGGAAGTTTTTAACCTTATGTGCGCATTACAGTGAAGTCCTAAACTTTTCGGTTGGCTCAATTAATTACTAAACCTTTTTAAAAAAGTATAATCAAGTTTTTTCGACGAAGAATGCCTTAAATGGGCTAGGTGTAGCTTAGAAGTTGCTTGCGATGTCCCTAAATATGCACTTTTCAACATAAATTTTGAGCCTCAATTGAATTTTTCCAATAAATATTTAGGATTCAATTGAATCACTGAAAGTTTTAAAATTCGGTTCCATTTTTCTGTGAAAATATACAATTTGATTGAATCAATTAAAAGGGTTAGGACCTTTTACATTCAATACATAAAATTAGGACTTGCGATGCAATTTTTTCCATAGAGTTTGAATAATATGAAAATTGTTGGGCTTAAGAGAAAGGTTTATTAACTTCATCAGTCCAGCCACGAAAACATGAAAAATAACGATAATCATTACACCAAAAGTAGTAGATACTCTTTCACACACATGGAGAGAGAGAGAGAGGGAGAGGCTACACGTGATGTTAGCAGTATCATTATTTAAAGTGCAAAAGCTATATGAAATTCGATTAAGCATCGGTCATGGTCAAAGATTATTGCTTGCGGATGTTGAAATCACAAATTGATTGAAATCTCAACGCAACCAATCTCCCCCACACATATCGACCAAGAGCGATGCGTGCGAATCCCGTCTTCCCACGTCTCAAATACGTGTGCCATAAGTACAAAACAAAGAATACAAAGAGATTCCCAACATTCCCCGACCACATTTGTACGCAACAAGTCCGAAAGACCATTCATTCATTTCTCCATAATTTGATTCCTGCTTTGTCCTAAACCAACGTGCCGATCAACATTCCAATCCACTGAAAGAACGAACCCGGCAAAGACGCGAGCGCGACCGACGAAACCAATCAGAACAACAGGAAGGAGCACGTCAGAATTTACTTTGATTAGTTCTAGACCTTAGACCCGTGGCTCGGGTCACGTTTTTCAGGGTCAAAAGCGTGGCTACGAAGGACGAGTCTTCCTTCCAAGAATTGCCTCGGAAGATAGATGGCGTGATTGATCAAATTAGAGAACAATAATAGTATACACTAATAATAGCGGGCGAAGACCCAAGAAAGATAAAAGACCCAAAGACATGTTAACGTTACTATTATCTTCTCAAGCTAAAGTCAGGAACATTCCAACTCAAGAAAATATCAATTGGGCTTTCGTATGTCGTTCTTCCACGATGCTTCTTCCCGACTTCCACGAAACCCATACCACGCGCGTACGTAAAGCTCCGTACGACGCAATGCGTTATATAAGTAGAAGGAAGCTGCACCAAGCAGGCTTTGAATTCAAATTGTCCTCCTCCCACCGGCGCCATCGGCATCTGCACATATTTCTTCATTAGTTTCCCCGGTCTACGCGTACGTATCCACCATTGCATATGATGTGCCGCCTAGGAACCAGAGACTTGCATCGGATTTTCGAGAACCTCGACAGGAACGGCGATGGCCGGGTGAGCCTTGAGGAGCTCAATTGGCTGCTCGAGAAGATCTGTGTCCGTCACAGCGTGGACGAGCTCGAATCATCTATAGGGAAACCAAGCCTCGACTTTGATGAGTTCTTACACTTTTACGACTCTATATCGTTGGGAGGAACCACGAGGAGCGATGGATTAGAATCGCTGGAGGGCAATGAAGGAGACGGTGATCAAGAGACCGACCTTGCCGAGGCATTTAAAGTGTTCGATTTGAATGACGATGGCTTCATTTCTTGCGAGGAGCTCCAAAGCGTCCTCTCGAGACTAGGGTTATGGGATGAGAGAAGCGGGAGAGACTGCAACAGCATGATTCGTGCCTACGATACTAACAGCGATGGGAGGCTCGATTTTGAGGAATTCAAGAGCATGATGTTGATTACAATCTCTTGATGATATCTTCAAGAACGTGGTGCATCTCGAGTTGGATTTGCTCTCATACATCTTGCTGGTTCGATAAACATTTATAGCTCCATTCTTTTATGTAGCTTCTACCAGTACTCTCTCTTGCTAATTTAGCTCTCTCTCGTGCTATTCTTCTAGCCATTGTTATGGCCATCTGTCTATACCTATTGTCAATACAATTCCTAGTTTGAAATATGTGAAGCTAATGTTACATGCACCGGATGCGGACGAGTCCAACACATATTTTTCATTCGACAATATTAGCCTTCGCGCACACACGTGCTTAATATCACAGTCTACGCTATCAAACATTTCCGAGTGATATTCAAGAGATCGACACGGGTAAATTTGGAAAGAGAAAGTGAGATGAGAGTGACTTTTGTCTTAGATTAGACAAGCCTGTAGTACATGCGGTACGTTTGTGCCTGAGAATGAAGAGAATCCGATTATATTGTATGTGTTTTCGGGGAGTGATTTTAGAGAAAGTGACTGACCGGGGCCAATAAAACTAGCCACTCAAATGCATGGAATGACCAATCTAGTTTTTAGTATTATAAGTTCATTGACCAATTTAGATTTTAGTATTATAAGAATCATGAAATTTTTAGGATGTTTTAATGAAGAAAAATGCTGAGATGACCGTCATCCGTAAAATGACGGAGTGACGGCCAATTGTCAGCCACAAGCATTTTTTGAGGGAACCGGTAAACTTCCTCAACCGGTTCCAAATTTTGACTCCGCGTTTCCTTTTTTTATTTTTTTAAACTTCTATATTTCTTTATCGCAAGCTTAAATTGAGAAACAAAATCATAAGAAACAAATTGAATTCTTTGGAAATATATTTCATAGCGTCTACTAGTTAAATCAACGAATACAATCTGTCAGGATGAGAGTACAAAGAACTTCATTGATTTTCACTCGATTGGGAATTTGGATGAGATGAATCACTGTAACTATTCTTAAAATTTGACTTGCAATCAAAAAAGAATTGGGAATTTTCCATCATTACTGGTGCTTGTTATTATTTTGTTTTAAAATACATTACTATAAATTGACTTTTTATCCATATGAAATGATATGGGGTTAGGTGTCTCGTGGTCGTGTGAATCTTCTCAATGAACCTAATGTGGAAGACATATTTTATAATGTTTTAGGTCCCAACACATCTTCATCTACGAGATTTGGATCAATTGGGTAAATTTTTGCTCTACTAATTCATTATTCTTATTTTGATATTTTCTTTACTTCATTTGTTTTATGCATAATCAATTTCAATAGTCTTAATTCTAGGTCACCGGAGAGTCCTTCTAGAGCAATTTGATTTAAGTGAAAGGAATGCAAAGCCAATTCATTGCACAATGATTTTATTATTACTTGCAAAGAAAACATTTGAAGTATTTTTTCATCTTTTAAATTTAATAGATCTATATAATGACATTAACCATTTCTTTTAAGTAAGTGATTATATTTTTCTACTTATAATTATTTATATTTCGGTATCTAATTTATTTTTTCTTTCTTCATATTCAAGAAAATTGATTCCGTGGGCCCTCTCATGACTTTGTCTCTCAATATGAACTTGCAATAACGAAACATAGAAGTCATAAAAAAAGAAAAAAAAAACATAAAGTCAAAATGAAACCGGCTAAGGAAGCCTGCGGTTTCCTCAAAAAAGTCCTGTGGTTGACAATTGACCATCACTCCGTCATTTTATGGAGGACGGTCATGCTAGCCAAATCCTTTAATGAACTTGATGGTGGACGCCAAATCCAAAATTTCCCTATATATGGTGTGCATAAAGGTCCACGTGGGTATCAATTGATTCAATCGCTCGCACACCACAAATGAGCTCAAATTTATACGTTTGGTGCTAGCAATACTTGTTTGCTTTATTGGGGGAAAAAAGAGACAAAACATGTTTTGTACCGGTGGTATGTCTTTGTGCAATGAAATGTTGACGGAATGTTGGATGTGTCCAGTTGGGAAGAGAGTCAAAAAAGTCCTAAACATATTGCATTTGTGCAAATTAAGTCCCCAATCTTTTTTGGGTGCCAATTCAGCTCTTCCAACTAATTTTGGTCTGATTTTATTGACGTAGATGCCGACCGGCACTGACGTAAATAATTTTTAATAATATTTTAATATTTTTTCAATTTTTAATTATTTTTCTGATTTTTTTTCTTTCTTCCTCCCTTCCCCCTTTGCCGGTGACCGGCCACCAACCATAAGCGATGCCAGGGCAGGTTGCCCTCCCCTGGGCGAGGGTCACCGCCGCTCGGCCAGGTGAGGGTCGACATGACCTAGGTAAGGGCTGGCCTCGCCAAATTTGGCGAGGGGAACCCTCATTGGGACTTGCCCTTGCACAGGCAAGTGTCAGCCTCGCCTAGGCTAAATCTGGTGAGGCTGACCCTCACTAGGGCTCACCCAGGCCACATCAGGCCTTGCCTGGCCATCGACAGCAACCCTCGCCCAAGCGAGGGTAGTCCGCCTTACCATGGCTGGTCATCGACAAAGGGGGAAGGAAGGAAGAACGAAAAAAAAAAAGGGAAAAAAATCAGAAAAAATTATTAAAAATCAAAAAAATGTTAAAATATTATCAAAAATTGTCCACGTCAGTGCCAGTAGTGCCACGTAGGCCAGCTGGCATCCACATTAGCAAAATCCGGCTAAAATTAGCCAAAGGACTGAATTGACACTATGTCGAAAGATTTATGACTGAATTGGTACCAAAACAAAGTTTAGGACTCAATTGGTATAAATGCAATAGGTTTAGAACTTTTTGATACTTTTCCCGTCGTTAGTTATATGGACATCAAACTTCAATTAAAATTTCAGCTCAATCTGGCTCCAAGCAAGAATTATTGACGAGCTGCCATACATGCAAACAATCATTCACTTATTATCTTTTCACAAAGAAAGAAGAAAAAATTTCTGGGTAGACTCATTTAGTTTACACGCATTAAATATTGCGCGGTGAGAATCTGTCGGGTGACTTAATATATTAATTTTGTAAATCAGTCTTAGTACATCTTCACTTAACCCGCCCCAAGCTTTGAGAACCCTGGAGCAATGCCCCTTTAGCATTTCTAAAAAACAATAAGATTATCGCGGTTGAGGGTTTGCAAATGGACTTTTGGAATATGATTAACTCGATTGGCATCTTAAAGGGAGTCTAGAGAGCCAAATCATATAGACATTTGGAGGAAAAAAGAGGGAATAAGTTGCATCTCAATCTGCCGATGAATTAGAGAATGTGGGCACCCCGTTTTCAAATGTTTAAGCAAGTCAAACTTTGGTTAATGATTCGAGATGCGTCTGATGTATGAGATACTTTTTGATACGTGATAAATGATCTTACCTATCGATCCATTCAAAACATCATGTTCTTCGTGCAAATTGTTCACGAAATTATAAAAGATGGAAGGGACGTAAATTTTCTAGGAGACACCAATTAGTTGAAATATATTATTTGTCTTGACATTTTTTAATGTCTTCTGCACATAACTCACATGAAAGTTCACTAGCCAAAAAAATTTATGGGTTGGTTGGTTTTTGGCCGAAATATCTAAGGTCGAATAAACTGATTGAGAACGAAATCATAATTCAGTGATACATTTTGAAAAAATCAAATTGCAATATACCCTAGATGAAAATAAAAATAAAATTTGATAACCCAAACGTAAAATCCCTAAACTGAAATATAATCTCTCTCATCCGTAAAATCATAGTATAGATGAATATCATGACTGATTTCACCATAGAGAGTTCGTGCCTATAAAAAAGAGAGCATTTTGGAACCTGTAAAACCCATTTTTACATCCGTCAAACAATCATTGAGTAAGACCAAGCTGTTGTCATGACATTGCGCGCGCACTCTGCTTCAATAAAAGTCTACTATAGAATCTGAAAACTCTTCAAATTGCATCCTCATTAAGAGAAAGGCAATGAGATCTATCAACAAACCAAACATAAAAGTCATCTAAACAGACCAAAAAAAGAGCAAAAAAATCATCTAAAACTCATTATTCCATCAGGTGAGAACAGAAAATCGAAAACACATTCAACCACTGATTCGTCCTTACAAATTAAACCGCTTTGCAATAAATGCCTGGTATATCTCATTTGCAAGGCGCGATTCAACGAATTCTGGATATTTAGGATGTTTTGGGAATTTACCCATGTTATCGAAGATTAAGGACAAGGTGGCCTCAAGAAGAACCTTCGCCTTGTGCTGGTGTGCAAAGGCATAATTTTTTAACGAGTTGTCCCAGTTTAATTTGGATACCAAGAACTTCTCACAATAAGCTTTAAGGTGCTCCACCTGGTACTTTTCGGCCAATACTAGGAGCTCACAAACCATTTGCTCATCGAGCCCTGCTTCAGCATAAAGATAGTCAACAAATGCCCGGAGGGCATCATATGACATGTCACTTATCTTAATGCTCCCGCTTCGGCTTTCTTCCATCTCATTCTCGAGCATTGCTTTAAATACAGGGGACTGGCTAGCCTGATTGAAAATAGAACATTAAAGAGGATTCAAAAACGCAATTCTTGCGGTGTGAAAACTCAGTAGTTTGATAGGGGATGTTTATGCATCACATCTATATGAGTAAGAGTTTGCTAAATTGGAGGAAGTCCAGATATAAATATTATGAGCATGCAAGCAAAGCGTCTGAAACATGTCCTTGCTATCGTTATCAATTACAAAAATTATGAAAACTATGTATGCTCGTAAGTCCCCTATGCCAAGGGGAAGACCATAACTCAAGCTTGTGCAGTGTTTTCAGCTGATAACTCCAATGAAATGTACATAGAAGCAAGCCAAATGCATATCCGGTGGCTCAAGCATTGCTTAAATCAAATCTTGCGGAAGAGTCATAATGAATGAAGTATCCAGCAACTCAATTACTAAACATGTCACGTCAAATAGAAATTAACATTCCACTCAACACGACAAGCCTCATTCCAAGCAAATAAGAGAAATCAATTACCTGTAAAATAAAATTGAGAACCTGTCTGGTTTAGAAACCAGTCCAAGCAAACAAAGATATGTACTTCTAATGCCTGAATAGAAGAAAGCTAATAAAAAAACCTCCAGATCAACCTAAGAGAGAGTTTAACATCAGACTAGCAAGTAAAAGACATAATCTGTTAGTGGAAATATCTTATATAGGTGCATCCTTAGCAGCATGCAGTTCCAAAAGAAAATGCAACCCCCGTTACTATCATATATATCAGGCCACAAACATGTACAGTGGCAGAATTTTACAGCAAGTCTCTAGGTAAAGAGTCGCATAAATTCATATTGAGTTGATAATGCTGATTATATAAGCTCAATAACTATTTAATCCACCAAAACTTCGGCATAACATATTTTGAAAACTCAAGTAAACATAAGTTTAGGCTCAAGAAGAGAGAAGACCAAGACCACTCCAAGCAATTATTGAGGCCAGAAGCAAAAGAAAAAAGCAGTCTAACATCGTTTTTTTTTAGGCTGGATCACCAAAAGATTGATAATCGAATACATATGGTTAGAACTCTTGCTGATTAAATCAGGATTTGGCTGAGGAGGAAAGAAGAGATCTAACAGAACTTGTTTGGTAGCGGCCCACTCGATAAAATTAAAGTGGACAAAAAGGCATAAATCTGAGATGAATAATTGTTGTTTCTTTTTAATTGGTTAGCTTAGCTCCAGTACACAACAATTAGGATAGTGATTATGTAAATCATTTACACGACCCCACACTCTATCCAATCTTCTCTGAAGAGTACCTTGCGGCAAGCGTGGTCATTTATGACGGGAAGTTTGTAATATTTACATGGTTGCCAATTCTAGAGTGGCTTCCTTCTATTTGATATCCTCATGCACAAGAAATATGAAGGCTGGCTTGACCGGCGCAACCTGACGAGCAGGAGATGGCTAGGATTTTATTCAGCTATTAATAACACAAGTACTGTTCTTTAAGAATATGGCAGCATGAAAGTTCAATATGGGGAGCCAATTAAAGGGATCATGTAGGCCTCCTCGGAGGCATCAGAAGCATTTAATCATGCAAGCCCTAACTCAGAAGCATTAATCGGAGGCACCCTTTGATTTCAGACTGAAACTACCACCCTGTCACGGACTTCAAGTGGCAAGGGCAAAGAGTGATGGCTGTCAACTAGTAAGCCAAAAGAACCACTGTGATAGCACACCCAGGTCAATGTCGAGTACCGAATTCTCATGAACACGTAAAACTCATCTTAAAAATCCAAGTGCAAATTCTCCGTAGGTCTCCCTTCTTTAAATCTATCCGCACAAACTACCGTTACAACGGTCGTTTCTCTGTAGCAGTTGCTCAAAGGAATGCCCATAAGAGCCAAACGAACATAAAACTTCTATGGAAATACTCTATGAGCCTTACTTTTTTACTCTCTCATAACTCCTAGCTGCTGTGAGAGTAGAAACCTTAATAGCTCTCTTCTTTTGGGTATCAGTTAACAGTCAAGCGCCTCAACTTAACATAAATCAAGACTACTACAGCGGTTCTCCGCGCCCTTTGTCGTCCAATGACCAAAAGAAAACTCATAAGGGAAGTGTTCCCTTGGCGAAGAATTATTCCAGAATTTCTCCATGACGTAATTGACCACTTATTCGAGACACCACCCCATGAGACACGCCCACCATTAGAACTTGAAGCAGGAACAGAACATCTGAACACCCACAAATCAACTACAAACTAATTGAAGCTTAACCACTGTTGACTAAACCTCTCGCCCCTTCTGAAAATCTCAAATTTAATCGGAGAACGGAGAAAAAAATCAAATTTAATGGGTGAACAGAGAAAAAAAAAATAAAAATCTTAAATTTAAATGGATAACAGAGCAAAAACAAAGAAAAATCCACAAATTCAAATCGAAAAAAAACCAGCAACCAAATCAATACTCACCAGAACGGCCCTGCGAGCCCGCACCGGCATCGACGGGCCTCCGTTGCCGTCCTCGGCGGCGACCAAGACGACGTCGGCGGACCCGGGTCCGGAGAGGTGGTGGTGGCGGTCGGTCGTCGACCAGGACCTCAAGGAGGCGACCTTGGATTTCAAGTGCTCGATTTCTCGCTCGAGCTCTTCCACGGTCTCGCTCGCCTCTTCGTAGGACTCCTTGCTCGTGTCGTCGTCGGCGTCGGCGTGCTCCGCCGATACGCACCGCATGGGACTCGGTCTCCGCCGGGTGCTCCTGCCTCGCGCACAGTCGCTGCGGCATCTGCCGAGTGAGAGAGCTAACTTCGTCTGCGAAACCTCGTACTCGGATCGTATGCAAGTAAAACCGTGTATAAAGGAAGCTAAATATATAATCAATAACTTAGGAAATAATATTTCCCTAGCCAAAACGATTCTTTATTATTATTATTATTATTATTATTATTATTATTATTATTTTGTCGGTGGATTCTATATATTTTATTAGGTTAATTTAGCTTTGAATCTCATCGACGAGGCGAGCACGTAGTGATAAAGCAAGTGGCTTATGGCAATCCATGTAATTTAACAATAAATATATATGTAGGTTATAAGTAAATATCGAGTGCCTAACTAAATGGATATGTTTTACATAATTTGAATAAGGTCCATAAGTCTGATTATTAATTAATCATTGAAAAAATTAGAGATATTATCTCGCTAGAGTAAATTGAAAATAAAACAAATTTAAAACTTATCTTATTACTAAAACGTCTATTCATAGCTTTAGGTGTGGCTTATTTGACTAATGAGCAAATCATACTTAATAAATTTATTCTTATCAACGAAGAATGCACAGTTAAAAATAAATATAAGACTGTTAAAATGACTAATTTTTTTCCATTTAAATGAAAAAAAATGGAAAAACCAAGTATATATTACTCACAAAACTCATTGCTTATAAGTCGAAAAATAGGTCATTTTAAGTAATAAATATCAAGTAATAAAGATATTCGATTGATTCTACAAATAAATTGAGTAGAACATATAAATGGCCGTAATGGTTACTAGTTGATTGGACTGAATTGTCCTTTAAAATTAGGGGTGAGCGAAATAGGTTCCTAATTTTTTTATATCGAGAACCTACTATAAATATTTTGAAATCTAGAATGTATCCTGTCACTAATTCAAGGTCGGTTATAGGGTTTACCCTGATTCTACCTGTGCTATAAATTATAAGTAACGTGTTTTGTGAGCAATATATATTTATTTATTTCAGTTCTCCGTTTAAATTATATAGATAACTCTTTTCAACTATCTTATATTTATTAATAATTGCGCTTTCTTTGCTGATGAGATAAATTTATTTTGTAAAATTTGTTCAATTAGTCAAAATAAGGCATACTTAAAATTATATATAAACGTCGTAGCAATAAGATAAGTCTTTCATTTGCTTTATCTTCACTTTTAATTTAGCAAGATACGCATTTCTAATTTGCTTCGACGACTAAAATTTTCTTATAATAATTAAACTAATGTGAAATTTATTTACATAAGCGATACTCCTTACTGGACAATATATTTATAACCTATGTGTATTTTATTATTTACATTTTCATTTCAAATTATCACATGGTCGAGTGCAAAAAAGCACACAAAAAAGACAATTGTGTTAAGTAGGGATGAACATGGTTCGGGTGAACAGTTTCCATCATGAAACCAGAAATTGCCCATTGGTTCTATGGATCCACCCAAAAATTGAACTGTCCGTCTAATCTGATTCCCAAGTGCGTCCATAGAACCAGTCCCACCAAACTTCATGCAAATAGAGGTGGTCGAGAGTGAGAGAAGGGAGGCGATGAATGGTCGGAAATACAGTTGTGATTTGATGGGTGTTGAGAGTTGAAATCGTGAGTCGATGGGCGATGAGTTTAAGAGTCGAGACCATGAATGAGAGATAGAGAGACGATTCAAACAAAGTGAGAGTGAGACAAGACTATCATTTAGTTGATGAACGTTGAGTTCTAGTTTATGGATTTTAGGGATTTCATTTTTCTTAAAATGTTTTTTTTTTGGTTGGAAATCTTTATTCGAAATTATATATATTACCGGTTCGGTCTGAATGGTGCGTAGTTCACACCTAGGATCGGAAACCGAATTGTTAGTCACTTGTTCGGGTAAATTGGAACCGAGAATCTGATCGGTCCCCATGGAAATTGCCGGTTCCAGTCAGGTCCGATCCGATCCGATCCAGTCTGATCCGATTTCGGTTCCGGTTCCGGGCGGTTTCCGGTTTTTTTACACACCCCTAATGTCAAGAAACGAAGATACTTGGAATGAAAAAGGAAAATAGGGAAGAAACGAGGAAACAAAAGTAAGATTGTAGTATTTTTTATGACATACTCAATTTGGTAGGGGGTGCTTTTTTCTTTATAGCTGTTAAGATACTCCACGGAAATTAATTGTGGATGAATTATGAGGGAAAACTAATCAAATCCAATCATTAGAGATTTAGAAGAAGTTTTAGTTTTGAGTCAATGAAAATATCAACTGCCATAATTACTATGTTATTTTTGGTCATTTTGCATAGGCACTTAGGCAGGAAGAAAAAGAAGTCAAGACGTTCGCGCGGGCTATCAAAAAAGATGGATATTCCGAATAATACAAGAACTTAACATGAAAAAACGAAGCAAATAAGAGGATCAAAATTGAATAATTCTCTTTTCTTTAATTTTTGATTTCAATTAACTTTTCTATTTATCTAATTTTCTTTACATTATTTTTCTTTTTTTGTAAAATTTAAACAGTTTTTTATTACTTAGGTTTACTTAAGCTATTCTCAATTGTGATAATCAACCACGTTAGTCACCATGTCATCAATTTGACTAACATATGTGACATATTTATTACTCTGTATTTGCGTTCCGATTATAACCTAATTTTGTTATGGCCATACCTTTCATTTGCGCATAAAAACACAATTGTACACCTTCTCCGATCGTAAACTTCTTCTACACTAACGTCTATGAGTAAAGCTCAAAATAGGTTTTTAATTTACAGAAGATCAATAAAACTATCTTGCTCGGCAAACTTTGATCATGGATACGAAATTTTATTCATTGCCAATCATGTCATTTAAAATTAATTTTAGCCTCTTGATCAATGAAACTTTTTATTTTCTTTGACACTCCTCCGTATATACTATTCGGGACTTAGCTTGGGTCGGGTTGGTTCGGACTTGTTGTGTGATTCTGTGGTTTGCTCTCTCGATCGGCGGCGACAACTTCGGATTGTTTCCTTTTCATCCCTCTTTTCCATTTCTTTGGGTTCCGTAGCAGTTTCTTGCAAGGTACGTTTTGTTTTAGTTAGCTCTCTAATGGTCTGTGGTTTCAGTCTCTCTCTCTCGGCATCCGAAGATGAAGAGCCGTGGCCTTGTGTCGTTCGAGGTTTTTGTTTCTTCCTATTTGTTCTTTTTGTGGGGCTTTCTTTTATCTTTTAGCATTATAGGGTCAATTTTGTAGAATGTTGTTCGCTGCATGTTACGTACGCTGTTTGTTCTTTCTGTGCGGCGTTCTTATATTCTCCGTTTCGTCTTTCTTTGGTGCAGGATATTGTGAAGATTCGGCTTTCAGCTTCAGCTTTTCACGAATAGTGAGGTAATATTTTCTTTAATGTGGCTTATCTTGGCTTTAGTGGACTGATCTAGTGGCCGATAAGGCATATTTTCATTTAACTCTTACCCATGTATATATTGTTGGAGTAATCGTCGGTAAGTTGGTTTTGTCATCTTTCTTATTTGGTCGCCCAGGTTCCTGCTATGTAACTGGCAAATGCTAATTCAGCAGGTAGGCTTACGGTGGTGTGGTAAGCTTTTGTATGACTATGATTCACATTACACCGTAGCCGCCTTTGAGTTTGGTTTAGTCGAACCACTGATGCAACTCATCTTAATTTTATAAACCTTCCACATCCATCTGGCTGTGCTTGAGAACGTCTGACAACGTAATTTAGGCGGTTGAATTAAAATATACATGCTGTTGATGAAGTTAGTTGAACTATATGCGATTGAGGAAGGGGTTTTTGAAGGCTTGATTTCCCGTCCGCTTTCTTTTGGGTTTTCGAAATGCTGCTCTAGTTTTGTTCTAGTTCGGACCTGTTTCGTGATTTTTTGGTTTGCTCTCTCGGTCGGTGGCAACAACTTCGGATTGTTTCCTTTTTTTTTTTTTTCCGTTCTTTGCCATATTTTTGGGTTCCTCAGTACTTTCTTTCAAGCTCCTTTTTGTTTTTGTCAGTTCGCTAATGGTATGTAGTTTCACTCTCTCTTGACAACCGAAGATGGAGAGCGGTGTCCTTTCGTTGTTAGAGATTTTCTTTTTCCTGTTTGTTCTTTTTTGTGGGGCTTTGTTTTATCCTTTGGCATTGTTAGGTCGATTTTGTAGAATGTTGTTCGCTGCATGCTACGTACGCTGTTTGTTCTTTTTGTGCGGCTTTCTTATATTCTCTGTTTCGTCTTTCTTTGTTGTCGGATATTGCGAGGATTTGACCTTCAGCTTCAGCTTTTCTCGAATGGTTAGGTAATATTTTCTTTAATGTGGTTTATCTCCGCTCTCCCTTTGTCGACACCCGAATTTTCGTCGGCCATCCAGCCATCCCTGTCTTTTGCAAAATTATAAAAATAGGAACTTTCGAAAAAAAAAAACCGTCGATTTAATTCGGCCCATTTGGGCCTGATTCATTCTTTGGCCCATTCTTTTTTCAATTTTACTCCACAGCCCAGCCTTTCCTTTACTTTACTTAATTTCAGCCCATTTATCTTACGGAAGCCCAGCCCATTGGCTCTTTTCCCATCTCTTCCTTACGCTCCCGTTGCGAGCAAAGGAACAAGAAGGTGGCGGGAGAGGGTCAGTGACGGATGCCCTTCGTCCGCGAGCGAACTGGAGGTGATCAAAGCAAATCCGATGGATGTTCTAGAAGAAGAGATCAGCTGGCATGATAACAAACCAAAGAGAAAACGGTTTGGGAGAGGGCGGCGCAGGATAAGAAGGCAGTGTAGTTTTGTGGGGCGACGCAAGCAAAGAGAGCAGGGATCGGTTCTTCATTTCTGTAGCATATAAACAAAGGAGGGGGGGCTTCAATGGCGCAGGTGGAGGGGGAGCAAAAACAGAATCGGTTTCTAGGTTCCCGGAGGGCATAACAAATCCGGTGGAGGAGGTAGACACAGAGAAGGGAGCTGAATCTTTGGCCATCTCATCTCTCTCGATCTCTCCAGAAATCTCTCTCGGAAGACAATCAAGTCACTATTCCTTCACCACCGTTCGCCGCCCTACTCCGGCGGTCGACGGAATGACCGGAAACCAGCCGGACTCATAACCAGCGTTCTTGGACTCTATTCTCGGCCAAGATGAGTCGAAGAAAACAGATTGCCTTTGAAAGTCATTCGCGAAGCCGAGGTTCCGTTCGTGGATGAATCGTAAAGGATCTGGTTGCTAGTTCGAGTGTTCGTCGTAATACGACTTCGCAGATCAAAGTCAGTCGGAAGCTGCTGTTGGTTTCTGATCAACGACCGCCGCTTGTCCTGGTTCTAACAGAACGAGAGATTCTGCTCTGTGTTAATCAGCTTCGTGACCAAAGTTCTCAAATCGTCAGAGATCCTGCGTTAGCTTCATACGTTTGCTGTGATTCTGGCCATAGTTAAAATCTTCGTCCTCAATCTAGTTGCCGATTACCCCTCCTCCATAGCTCACGGACAGGTAATGTTCTTCCCTCTTTCAAATAAGGTGCGACGCTGAGATGTACAGATGCTGTTCGTGTATAGATAATCAGGAAATAGAGTGTATTTGGGAGGATTCGTAATAATATGAAGGTTCTGCTGCTGATTTTGAAAAATAGAGAGCCTTGATTTCATTGCTAGGTTTGACATTTACAGTGCACGTAACCTGTTTGATAAAAGGTCTAACCGAGAGTTTGTTACCGAAGTTGATAGACCAGTAGACGAATAGATGCAAATCGTTCGTTAACAATTGATTCATGAACATTTAGAGTTGATTCCGAGTTATATTCCGTTATTATTGAACTTGCTCTGAGCACGTGTTTTTCTCTTGTTGTCGTTCCTTTGAGTTTGGTTTTAGTGGAACCACTGAATTAGCATCTTGCTGAAGTTTCGTAATAATATGAAGGTTCTGCTACTGATTTTGAAAACTAGAGAGCCTTGATTTCATTGTTAGGTTTGACATTTACAGTGCACGTAACCTGTTTGATAAAAGGTCTAACCGAGAGTTTGTTCCCGAAGTTGATAGACCAGTAGACGAATAGATGCAAATCGTTCGTTAACAATTGATTCATGAACATTTAGAGTTGATTCCGAGTTATATTCCGTTATTATTGAACTTGCTCTGAGCACGTGCTTTTCTCTTGTTGTTGTTCCTTTGAGTTTGGTTTTAGTGGAACCACTGAATTAGCATCTTGCCGAAGTTCCTGCTTTGTAACTGGCAAGATGCTAATTCAGTAGATTGGCTTATGGCGGTAAGCTTTTGTACGGCTATGATTGACATTACACTGCAGCTTCCTTTGAGTTTGGTTTTAGTTGAATCACTGATACAACTCATCTTAAATTTATGAACCTTCGAACAATGTGATTTAGGCGGTTGAATTTAAATATACATGCTGTTGAGGAAGTTAATTCAACTCTATGTGATTGAGGAAGTTGGTTTATTTTACATGCCTATTATTGTAAATTATCAAATATTCAATGTGGGGGTACTAATGGGTTTTATGTTTGCAATCAGCCGCCACCTTCTTCATCTACGCATTTTAACAAAATGCTGCAGCTGCCGGGACTTGGCGGGGCGCAGTTCCTCCGGGACACTGATTATTTGTGTTGCCGGTCATGCAATGTGGAGCACTTCGTGCAAGACGCCTGGTTTTGCAAGGAATGTTACGACAAGTTCTGCCAGGCTGAGCAAGGGCTCAAGCGAGGGATGGAGAACTTGGAGGCCAAGAACTCCTTCCTGAGTTCTTGGATGGTGTTTGACCACCATGACCCTCCCAGTGCTCGCTCGGCTGGCGCTCGTACTATTGGTCGCCGTCGAGGATGATCGCGATGGAGTCTCGTCGACGCCAGTCCCGGCTCATAGGTTCATTCTGGTGAGAATTGCGTTGCTGATTTTGATCAAATTTGAACTTTGGGTTTTGCTTTGCTTTTGTTGTGGTCTCCATTTGAATTTGCATTTCTGAGTCCTCTTCAACTTTCTATTTACAGGCTAGCCGGTCTCGAGTGTTCAAGGCAATGCTCGAGACCGAGATGAAAGAAAGCCAAAGTGGCATTATTAAAATCAGCGACGTGTCGTCTGATGTGCTGCAAGCATTTGTGAAGTATATTTACACTGCAGAGGCTTGCCTTAATGAACAAGTGGCTGGGAAGCTTTTAGCTTTGGCTGAAATGTACGAGGTGATGCCCCTCAAAGAGTATTGTGAAAAATTTTTGGTGTCCACATTAAACTGGGACAATTCACTTTCGAACTATGCCATTGCGCATAAGCAAGACGCGAAGATTCTCCTGGAGGCCGCCTTGTCAATCATCTTAGACAACGTGGGTAAATTCCCCAAACATCCTATGTATCGAAAACTCGATGAATTGCAGCTTGTGTCGAAGATATATGAAGCATATCTTGTGAAGCAGGGAGTCATTCCAGCCCTGAGGATCAGGCGGATGAATGAGTTTTCGATTTTATGTTCATGAGATTTTCGAGTTTGAAGGATGATGGGTCGGATAACTTTTCCTATATGGATGTTGATAGATCTCATTACCCTTTTCTGGATAGTCGTTGATTCTTAGCTTTGTGGAGCATTTTTTCATTTACTAGCGAAAGCCATTCTTTAGGTTCGGTACATTGGTTGATGTATGATAGGGACCAAACTTTGAAACTTTGCTATCTGAGTTGGCAGTTCATTTCTCTCTTTTATTGTGGTTCTTTTGTTAGTGAAAAAAGAAGTTTCCAAGCCTGAAAATCCTGCCTTCTACTTCTTTGAGGAGGCAATTATGCTAGTGAAGTGATCCTCTAATGGACGGCTAAAAGTTATGTTGGAAGCGTGATATAGGCTCTTTATTTCACAGATCAAGGAGAACTAGTAAAAATTTCTTCGTCTCTTTATTTTTGTATTTTCGAATGAGACAACTGAGGACTCTTCCCATTGCCTTTCCGACTTAGGGCTGCCCCTTCTTATTTGTACCTTTCCTTTCCTTTCATTTAAAGTTACTAACTCTTTGTTGACTCTGCGACAGTGCAGACACTTTTTAAGTAGTACTAGGAATCCTGATCCGTGGGATGGTATTATCATTATGTGATATGAAGCATTGGTTGAGATGAATGTTTTCTAAATGTTTCTGCATATATATGTCTGTACAACCTATACCATTGAGTAATGCAATTTCATGAAGTTAGTTCTGGTCTTATTAATCAATAGAAAAAGATAACTTGAATAACTTTTACAAAGGTTCTCATTAGTTAAGCATCTACATGTCACGGATTCACAGCTAAATGGACAAGTTCCCCTGCCCATAGCTCAGTCCGTAGGACCTCTTTGCACAGTGCCTGGAAACACGGAATTAGTCCAGAGGGTAAAAAGGTGTTGCCTAATGTTGTCATTTTGAATTTTGCTTCTGGACATACTTTTCTCCTGGTCTCATCTGCGCAGAAGTGTGAGGAAATAGTTCATGCGACTCGGTATTTAAGTGTGGTTAAAAGATCTGTGGCTTTGCCCGATTAGAGACTGATACATGGAAAGCACTTGAAGCTGTAATAAGCGATATTTACTCTCCCATCGTATCATGGTGCTTATAGTCTCCTCTCAGATGCTTATATGCTTTATTGCAGATGTTAAGAGAACCTATAGTTGGAGCTTCAGATTTTTATGTGTCTGAGCGGCTTCATGTTCCTTCTGTGGTTCATCATGCTTTTGAAAATGGTCGCAATGAGCACTCACAGAGCCATTGCAGTAGCTTCATGGTGGAGCACGTCCTCCCAGTCATTGAGTGATGAAGGTGTTCTAGGACAGTGCATCCAATATGCCCCGACACTTCATGCTAGGGATATTGATAATACGAAAGTTAAGGTTTTGGTGCCACAAATCTAGTCTTTACGTATTGTGGCTTTACATCTCATCCTACCTTGCTTATCATTTTAACCGGCGGAACCATGTTTTCAAACGTTTAAACAAGTTTAACTGTAATTAATGATATGTGATGTATCCAATGCAAAAGATATACTCTGACCAGTGATAGATGATTCTAATCTATTGATTCATTAAAAACACAAAGTAAGCATGCATGTGCGAAATCTCAAGACTTGCATGCCAGCATCGCGTTGAAAAATTACATAGATGATCCAGTTGCCGGATCGTATTGCCAGTTATATGCATCGGTGATGATCCGGAGGGGAGCAAATAAAATTCATCTAGTTAAACATCATGTTCTTCGACCAAATGTTCAAGGAATTACAAAAGATGAAAGGAGCGTTGATTTTCTGGGTGATCACCAAACAGTAATTTGCCCAATTAATTGAGTCTTAAACGTGTGAGATGCATTATCTCTTTTGACTGTTTTTTAATGTCTTATAAACGTTACTCACATCAAAGTTGAATGACCGGACAGAGTTTTTTGGGTTGGTTGGCGGCCGAAATATCTAAAGGTCAAACAAACTAATTGAAAGCGAAGTCAAAATTTAGCGATACGATTGAAAAAGATTTAAATTGCAACATACCTAATTATAATAAGAACAAAGTTTGATAACCCCAAATGTAACTACTCTAAATTGAAATACAATCTCTTATCTGCAAGCATTTGGCTATGCTAAAATTTCCCAGACTTTGCTCAAATTTCACCTAAATCATAGCATAGATGATCTATTTCAGCAAAAAAAAGAAAGCATATTGGAACCTGTAGAAAGTCGTTCTTACATCCGTCATGCATTCATTAGTCATGACAACGCGTGTGCACTTCACTACAATAATCGATACTCTTTGGTTTTACGTATATCGTTTTTACATTTGTGAAATTTATTTACGGAAGCGATTCTTTTAACTAAACGGTATATTTATATAACACATATGTAAAGAGATTGCCATAAGCTTTTTGCTGTAATCACTTCGTGCATGCCTCATACCAATAGAGAACAAAAAAAAAATCATGTTAAAGAAAGAGGTATTTTGTCTTCACAATTGTTCAAGAATTTTCAGGGAAATTAATCAAATCAAAATAGAGATTTCAGAGCTGTTGTGGCCCTTGTGGGGGAATACTTTCCATAATCATACTCATTATTTTTTGTTTGTCGTTTTGCACGTTTTCATGAAGAGACCGTGTGCTCTGCAAAAGATTTCGGACTTAGATTTTATGGGGATAAGTGATTGGAAGTACTAAAACTTATTATGAAAGTACAATTTAATTTCAAAATTATTAAAAAATATAATAAAATCTTAAAATTTGTTATAAAAATGTCATTAAGTCCTAAAATTTTCAAATCTTAAAACTTGTCGCGAAAGTATAATCGAATATTAAAATTTTCAAAAATGTAATAAAAAAGATTTTATTGAATAAATTTGACAAGTTTTATGCTTTAATTATACTTTTTGAAAGTTTTGGATTTCATGGCACTTTCGTATTAAGGTTTAACACTTAATTATACCTTTTGAAAATTTTAGGAGATATTCTAAGAGAAGGATTATCAACAAATCCTACTGACATGGGTGAGACATGTGGTCCTTCCCTCAAAAGTCTTGCAACTGGATTTGTTTAAGTAGATCTGATTAATAGGTAACTCTAAAATGGAGGCATGAACAGTTACTACATTCTGGTGGATACTTGGAAGTCAGGTTTGGGGCCAATGACTACTGATCTGATATCTCTAGGAAGTAGAAAATGGCAACTTGTTATCTCTAATACCACCTCAATTGTTTTGATAAAAAAATTTGTAGACAGCATTGTTTGCTTTGGCAGGAGATACAGAAATCTCATGCCATTGTTTAAGGCCGTAGCCTAACAAGCTAATCGATAGGTGTTAAAGTTTGGAGGATCTACATACGTAAATGAGAGATTTCACGGCTTTGCCCCTCTTTCCTTTCTTTTTTCTTTTTGTTATATGTTATTGAGTGATAATTTTGAGAAATTTGGAGTTGAGATCCATTGATTTATCTCGACAATTCAAGATGCCTTAAATTATCATCTCTTTGGTACCACACCTTTTTAATTGTTTCCATCTTTGTTATTATTAATAAAGAGTACATCAGCTATGTGAAGTCCATGTTCAATAGCAAAATCAACAGATAATTTGAGCGTGATATGTGACTGCTAGGCCACAGATTGATGTACCCTTCACTTTGTCTGCTAATTTTCAGGCTCGAATGATTTGGGATCTTTCTATTTGTTATTGTTTTCCTTTTTCATTCGTGCAAATGAGGCCACCCTGTGGTATCAATGTCTTGCATACTCATTTGGATTTAAATTTATCATATTTGTCCGTCTTAATCTCTTCCTTATCAATTTAATCTTTGGTTTGAATGATCTGGAACTCTATTGATATTAGAGAATGAACCAGCGACTAACCTTTTTGAATCCTCCATTGGTTCACCTCACTAGATCGTTTTCTCTTGTGACACCGTATCTAGAAGTAAGAGAGAAGCAATATGATCAGAAAGCTTATCTCGACTTTTTTTTTCCGAATGTTCTGAACAGTCTTATTTTTCCTTTTTCTTTTGTACTAACTGAAATCGAGGACACCGATAGTTAATTTCATCAGGCCCGCTGAATTCATTTTCAGGACCCAGCTGCCATAATTCCAGTTGTATCTGGAGTAATGGTGAGAGTGGGAAAATTTGAAGAGACTCCCTTCCTTATGTTACCTCTTTTTATGCAAAATCCTTAATGTGAACCCACGGAAAAGTTATATTATGTCTAAACTTGTTATCTTTCAAATGCATTGGTTCTCCAGATAAGAAAATCAACCAGAATTGTTTGGGCCCTGCACCTCTTGAAGACATTGCCATTTACGCATCTCTCTTATTCTCTCTGTCTGAGTATGTGAACTGTGAAGAAATTCAATGTCCGTCCTAAATCGTCACTACTTTTTCAGTGGATGTCTCCTTTTTCTAAATGTCTTCTATTAGAATTTAGATTAAATTTATCTGTCGACTCCTTATCTTAATGATGATCTCGCTGGAACTCAGTTTTTGAAGTCTTGACTCGCATTTGATCTTAGGCTAAGACGCAAATCTCTGATAAATTGCATTGGATTGCAGACAGATAGTGCTTGCTGAAGGACCCTCAGGACCAAATAAGGATTATCTTTTCCAATGAGAGAACGCTCTTCTTCAAATAGATGAAGCTTCTGAGGGAAAACTTGGATTATTGATGGCTGGGCCGGTATTCAAATTTGTGTCTTTTGTTTCTTTGAAAGGGTGTGAAGATAATCATGTAAAGGATCTCGCAGATAAAGTGAGACGTCTCCTGTTAGAGAGGAAACTGAAAGGTGAAGAAGTATGAAGCATATTAGTTAATCTTCCAAACCACAGGGCAAGCCTTAAACAAATTTATAATGCCAAAGTTCCTAGTCACACAATCAAAATGTTTTCATCAGCCATTGATTAGGCTTGATTGTGTTGATTTCATCTATTTCTTTTACTCAATCTGACATTATAAAACTTAAATTAGTTGTCTTCTGAGTTCTTGCCTGGTCGGAGCATCGTCGCGAGTTTCGCATCGAGAAGCAACCGAGAAGAGCTTATGAGCAACTATATATTGGGTTTATTTGTGACTATAATAGGAGAACCATAGAAAGAATTGACATTGACAACTCTCTAACATGCGAACTGCTTGGATCAGATACAATCATAGTGCAATCCAAAAAAAGTGCCATGTCACGGTGAGAGGCAGCTTAGGGTTCATATTGCTATGGCCAAAAAAAGGCACGAGAGAGAGAGAGAGAGAGAGAGAGAGAGAGAGAGAGAGAGAGAGAGAGAGAGAGAGAGAGAGAGAGAGAGAGAGAGAGAGAGAGAGAGAGAGAGAGAGAGGATGGGTGTGACTTTTCTTTAACTTTTATTCCATAGATCCAATCTAAGCTGCTAATACAACTTCGTGTATTTCGGTCATTATAGTGGGGATTAAGGTTGGACTATCTGATGCCGAGGAAGAACAAACTGATTTTCCTTTATCAATGAAAACTACGTTGATGATCATGGACTCGCAGTACAATGCACAGAAATGACCACGAAGGCTCGAACTCACAAAAATCTCATGACCAACTCTGCCACCATTGGGTTCTCTCGATATTTTTAGTGCATTTGCCATCCTCATTAAGCACCAATAATTGTCGGTAGGAGGGAGGGTCGCATTTGCTTCCAACAAATGCGACGGACAGCGCTAGGGGCAGAAGCAAATTCCCGAGTTTGAATTCTTTGTTAACCACCTGGAAATACACAGTTATGTACACCGACTGAGAAGGAGCTGATGTGAAAATGTCAAAAAACTTTTTATACCTCAGTGGGTACCCGAACAAGAGAAGAATCTAGCCATCCTAGAGTGCCAGCAGTCTGAATAATATTCAAGGACATCTCAATACAATACACAGCCTTATCTAGATACTCGAGATAAAGTTTATAACCTTTATATAAAAAGAAGGTTAGGACGAAGGCATCAAACCCAAAAATACACCCCATCTACAGCAAAATTTGTAGTCAAACCAACTGGTCTTAATGAGGAACCCCATAAGCTTGTAGATGACAGGCATGGCATAATAAGTTGCCAAAAAGGAGGTACAAATTGGGGTTGCCGGGCAATGAAAAAGAGCTACACTATACCAAGACATGTAAACAACTAGCATCAAGGAAAATGTGTGTTCTTTTTGGTGATTTCTTTTGCTCTCTCTCTTCTTCTTCTTTTTTCCATTTGTAATTGGGTTTTGTTGTTGTTGTCGGGGGTATTTGTAGTACGATGAAATCAAATTTAAGAAACTTCCATGCACGAGCAATGGACTATAATGTACCGAAACTGAGGATCTAACCAACAAGGAAAATGCTTGAGAAAAGCTCAAATTGGAAGAGAAGTGATTAATGAAGGTTTCCACAATTACCAAACGAGCAAACGCACTTAAGTTATACGAAAAGGCCCTTAGCAATTTCTGTTTTGTTGGTTCATAGACACCAACTGATATTGCAGAAGCCCCAAACAGATCATCGGTTATTCCACAATCCCTGATTTCAAAGACAGCCAGATAGAAAAACTTAAAGCTGCCAATATACTGTCAAAGAAGATGGAAATCTCTCAAGCAGTAAACTGATGTGCCCAAACCAGAACAACTTCTGCTGTACATGCCTGTTTTGCAGCCTAAAGATGGCACAATAAAAATGCCCTTTCATCCATAACACAAGCAGAGAAGTAAAAAAGGAAGCATTCTGTCACTCATCATATTAATGGGACATTGATCAGTCATATAAGCACCTCCCGCAATGTGGTCGGCAAACAAGCAAAGCCACATAACAAGCTCATCTTTTGACCAACTTCTCTTCAATAAGCGACGCTCTTTCGTTTTACGTAAGCAGTACTTTTAACTAAAGAACATCTTTATAACCCATATGTATTATATCGCTTGCCTTTTCATTATTGTATTATAAATCAAATAGATTGGCATAAACTTTACGGAAAATTCTGATTAAGGAACCCAAGTGGGATCTTTTTCTCAAAAGAGGACTCTAAGTGAACATAGTGTCAAATAAGGGTTTGAAGTACTCAATCAGTCTCAAATAGTGGCTTGAAGTGCCCAATTAGTCTCAAGTAAGGGCCTGGGTTCGCCGGCCGATCAAATGCTCCCTGGCTGGCGAGCACGATTACTGTTCCGGCGATCGAAAAAAGACAGTTTAGTCTTTTTTTTGTTTGTTTTTTTTTCCTTTTCCTTTTATGTTTTTATTCTTCTCTTCCCCAATGGCCGGCGACCTCCATCGACCATAGCCGAGGCTGTGGAGGTCGCCGGCCTCAGGCAGAGCCCACCCTCGCCGGCGTCGGGTGAGGGCCGCCTTCACCTGGGCTAGGTGGGCGAGGGCAACCCTCGCCAAATCCGCCAGTCCTCGACTGGGCTGGGCGGGCAAGGGTCGCCCTTGCCCGCCCAAACCAGTTGAGGGCCGTCCTTGCCGGCGAGGGCGAGGGTGACCTTCGCCCTTGTCGGATCTGGCGAGAGTCTCCCTCGCTCGCCTAGCCCAGGCGAGGGCGGCCCTCGCCTGACGCTGGCGAGGGCGGCCCTCGCCTGACGCTGGCGAGGGCGACCCTCGCCTGACGCTGGCGAGGGCGGGCTTCGCTTGAGGCTAACGACCTCCGCCAGGCCCGACTATGGCCGGCGGCCATTGGAGAAGAGAAGAAAAAAAACAAAAAAGGAAAAGGAAAGGAAAAAAACAGAAAAAAAGAAAAAAAAGAAAAAGTCGAAATTTCCCTTTTCTGGTCCCCGGAACAATAACTATGCTCGCCGGCCAGCGAGCAGTTGACTGGCCGGTAAATCCAAGCCCTTATTTGAGACTAATTGGATGTTTTGGGCCCCTATTTGAGACTGATTGGGCACTTTAGTTTCTTATTTGACAATATGTTCACTCGGGGTCCTCTTTTGATAAAAAGACCTCACTTGAGGCCCTTAATCAGAATTTTCCCTAAACTTTATGCTGTAATCACTTCGTGCTTGCCTCATCCTATCGCATGGTTGAGTTCAAAAAGACACACGGAATAGAACAAAAACAAAATTATGTTAAGAGAAGAAGATACTTGAAATTGAAAATTAAAAAAATATATATGTGGGAGAGGCAAGAAAACAAATCCAAATTACCAATAATCTTCACGGAAATCAATAGGGGATGAGTCATAAGGAAAAATTAATGAAATCCAAATACAGATTTCAGAGTTGCTGTGAGAGATTACTTTCCATAATTATAATTTAATGGGAAAAAACCACCAAAAATCCTAAACTTTGCCACCTGTGACACATTTACCCTGAACTTTTTTTTGTGACACCAAAAATCTCAAACCATGCTATTTGTAACACATTTACCCCAATGTACTTTAGTGCATGGGCATTTTCGTCTTTTTTGCTTTTTTTTTTTCCTTTTCGGCGAGGGGAGCCCTTGCCGGCATTGGGCGAGGGTCGCCTTGCTTGGGCGAGCAAGGGCAGCCCTCGCTCGACTCAGGTGAGGTTGACCCTCGTCGGCGTTGGGTGAGGGTCGCCCTCGCCAGAGTTGGGCGAGGGCCGCCCTCGCTCGCCCAGGCGAGGCGACCCTTGCCGGCGTTGGGCGAGGGCCGCCCTCGCCTAGGCGAGTGAGGGCTGCCCTCGCTCGACTCAGGCGAGGTCGACCCTCACTCGACGCTGGCAAGGCTTTGCCAGATCTGGATGAGCCTCGCCATCGCCGGACAAGGTCAACCTCGCCATGGCCAGGGCAAGGTTGAGCTTGCCTGGCAAAGGCAAGGTTGAGCTTGCCTGGCAAAGGCGAGGTCTCGCCAAATCTGGGCAAGACCTCACCGTCACCAGGCGAGCTCAACCTCGCCCGGCCATGACGAGGTCGACCTCACCCCGCGACGGCAAGGTCTCACTAGATCTGGGTGGCCTCGCCGTTGACAGGCTAGTTCGACCTTGCCATGGCCGGGCAAGTTCGACCTCGCCATGGCTGGGCGAGGTTGAGCTCACCCGGTGACGGCGAGGTCTCGCCAGATCTGGGCGGCCTCGCCGTCGCCGGGCGAGCTTAACCTCGCCCTGGCCATGGCGAGGTCGAACTCGTCCGGCGACGACGAGGCTCACCTCTCTTTGGTCGTTGGACCGGCGACCGGGGAAGAAGATAGGGAAAAAAAAGATAAAAAAAGTCAAAAAAATAAATAAATAAATTTGAAAAAAATAAAAATAATTAAAATATTGCCATGTCAGCCAGTCGATGTCCACGTCAGCGCTAGCCGGCCAAAAGTGGTCTGATGG
Organism: Syzygium syzygioides; assembly: GCA_031216285.1. Lineage (NCBI taxonomy): Eukaryota > Viridiplantae > Streptophyta > Magnoliopsida > Myrtales > Myrtaceae > Syzygium > Syzygium syzygioides. The sequence goes on from CM062247.1 coordinate 29,329,969, forward strand.
ACTGAATTGGAACAATTGCAAAAGGTTTAGGACTGAATTGGAAAAAAAAGTTTAGGACTGAATTTGCACAATTGCAAAAGGTTTAGGACTTTTTTGGGTAATTTTCCCCTTGCAAATGTATGGCGGCTATTTTATACCACTGCTTGTTTTGGTAGTAAGCTACTGATCAATTTGGCTGGTTGGACGTTTTTTTGAGTTGTAGTGTCAATAAGTAGTAACAGCAAAGAGATTGTGCTAACTATTTTTCATATATCATCTTATATGGAAATGTTAAGGAAAATTTTTAATAGATTTTGAAGTTGACAAAACTATTCATGAGAATTTTTGTAAGTCCGATACGTGCTCTGAAGCATTTTGACCCAGGTAAATATATTCTGGAAGTGGCAACTTTGATACTTCAGGCGAGCTTTCTGGACGCTCAGACTTTACGAGGTTCAGAAAGAAAACTTCAGACTCTACGGGTTTCAGAACGAGAAGTTCAAACTCTACTGAAATAATCACTCTGACTTTATCTTAAGCTGTCAAAGAACTTCAGACTCTACTTTTGAAAGACTCAGGCTTTACTGAAGACCTACGTTGACTTTATTTCTGAATGTGAAGCAAGAACCAAAAATTCTTCATACTCATAATTTATTCAGAACGAAACACAACGGCTAGTGATCTGGTGTGAATTTTACAAAAAAAAATTTTGATTGACTCAATCTAAGGCTATATTTGATCGACAATCAAATATTATTGTAAGTATATATCACAATGGATAAAGCTCTACTTATGAAAATCAAGATTTTGGTTGTATGAGCGACCAGATTTAGTGGAATTCAGATTTTGTCAACCAACGGCTACTCAATCCATTTTATACAAATATGTCCAATGTGAAGATTGGAAGATGATTCTCTGAATACTGTCCAACGGCTAGTTTAGAAATGGAGGAGTATAAAAGGAGATTAACGAGGAGCAAAAGGTGAAGAACGAAATCAAGAATCAACAAGTCCGAAGTCTGAGCATATTCTGATTCTACTACTTGTCTTTCTTGAGCTAAATACTGAGATTTTGAGAGACATTTTGTAAGAGTGATTGCGTGAAATAGAGAGTTCTATCATTCATTGAATGATATCATTTAGAACTTGTAATCTCTTTTGATCATATAGTGAAATTCAGCCGGTAGACTATGAGCATATAAGAGTCGACGTATGCTTGATCTAAGCTAAACCACTATAGCTTCTTGTGTGCAATTTTCTCTATCCCTAATCTCTCATTATATTGTTCATACTGCACATTAGCACATTTAGAATCTGAACAATGTTAAGATTTTATTGATTATAAATCGTTTTTGCTTTAAATTCTTCAAAATTACTCAAATAACCTATTCACTTCCCTCTGGGTGATCCTTGCTAGCCACGTCAATTGGTATCAGAGCAGGTTACTCGTTCATTAAAGTGTTTTACTTATGAGCTAACAGTCTTTATGGCTAGCATGAGTGCTCTAGGTCTCATTGAAGGACAAAACAATTCCAGACCACCATATTTCGATGGCAAAGAATATAATGTTCGGAAGAACAAGATGAAGACTTTCATCAAATCAATTGATCACATGCAATGGGATATTGTCATTAGAGGAGTCAATCCAAAACCTTCTACATCTGCTTCAAAAGAGAAGCTAGATGAAAGCAAATCAGCAAATCCTCCATTATCTCAAACTGTGATAACAAAAAGAGAAATTTTAGATTCAAAAACAATTTATTCATTTTATTGTGCTTTAGCACTTATTGAATATAAGAAAATTGCTTCTTGTGAATCAGCGAAGGATATCCGAGACACCCTCTACACCACATATGAAGGAACAGATCGAGCAAAGGAAACATAGATCAACCTATTGCTTGGGGAACATGAATCTTTCAGAATGAAGACAGGAGACTCAGTTGCAAATATGTATGATAGATTTACTGATATAGTAAATGGTTTTGTATATCAAGGACAATCAGTCTCAGATACGATGAAAGTAAACAAACTTCTCAGGGGACTATCAAAGGAGTGGGACAATATTAAAACCTCACTTTGAGAAACTCAAAGGATCATGCCACTATTAGTAAATGAATTGATTAGAACTCTTCAGTCATATGAAACTGAACAACTAAATGAGGAGAATGAATCCAAAGGTAAGAAGTTAATTACCTTAAAATCGAACATTGATTTTGATGAGACAGATTTTGAAGGAGATGAAGAAGACAACGATGAGGAGATGAAGTTGTTGATCAAAATATTTCAACACCTTGTGAGAAAGAGAAGAAACTCCAAAGAGAAGAAGCTAACAAAGAAATCCGGAGAAAGAAAATATGTTAAGAACAGAGACGACAATGAAGGTAAGGATATAATATGTTTTGAGTACAGGAAAATGGGTCACATAAAACCCAATTGTCCTTTATTCAAGAAAAGGAAAGGGAAATTCGAAAAGAAGGAGAAAGATCTAAAGGTCGAAACGTGGAGCGACACAGAGTCTGAATCCAACGATAATGAAATCTATGAGCAGGGAAATCTATGCTTAATGGTGGACATTGAATCCGAAGAAGATGAGGTGATTTGTTCAAATCCTATTCTCGATAATGATGATCTTTTTGAAGAGTTATGCGTAGAACATGAGAATGCGTTGAAGAAGATCTCCGAGTTGAAAAAGGAAGTTTCTAAATTGAAGCAACAAAATATTACGAATGAGAAAAGGATCATTGAGCTTGAAAAAGAGAATTCCTCTGTCAAGAAAGAGAAGGATAATCTGCAAAAAGAAGTTGATTTCTATAAGGAAGAAATTTCGAAGATTTGCAAAAACTTTGCTCTTGGCTCAAAGACATTAGAGCATGTTCTATCCATTCAAGTCCCCTATTATAGCAAATCTGGCCTCGGTTTAGAAAATGAAAGTGAGATCAAGAATGATTTTCCGAAGGTCAAGGAGAGATTAATGCATAGGCCTCCAATCCAGCATTATAGAAATCATTTTGGTAAGCAATTTGTCAAGCCTATTGGATCTCAATATTATAATTACTGGAACTCGAGTGATTCTAATCACTATAAGCAACAATGTACAACTGATTGCAAGAAATCCAAGACAATCAATTGGAGATTTGATGCTTCCTCTAGGTAAAAAGGAACCAAACAAATCTGGGTACCAAAGAATAGATGAGATTGCTCTTCTTGCAGGGAATAGGAAAAGAGAAAGAAAAATGGGTAAGTAAAGGTATGTTGTTTTATTTTGTTGCATACTTTACATATTGACAAGTTCCCACTGTATTAGATATTCTTTTGGCATGTTCTGTAATTGGTTGAAATATCTTTTAAGAAAGAATGGTGTGATGCATTTTCTGTGATTCGAAATCAGTAATATACATGTGATTGATTGATATATTGCTTTCAATTTAGAGATAATTCGGTCGGTTGGATAGCTACTCAATGATATTATTCTCTCTGATCTTATCTTGTTTTGCTAAGTGAAAATTTCTTTTACGAGATACTATTGTGTATAATATTCTTTCCTTAAATGGTTTGTTGATATGAATTTGGAAAGAATATTTAGTGATGAAGTTTTCCTATTTTACGTCTAACAAAAGGAAAGGATTCACATACGTAGATACCAAAAAGAAAATGAGTTTATTGCAGACAATTATACAAATGAAGCATGATTGCAAATCGACGCAAATCATTATGCAATCAAAGAAGGATCTCAAGTGATGAATTCTTTCTAAAAAGGAAAGGTATATTCTGAACATGCATGTTGGGATAAGATTTGGTAATATTTGTTGCCATTGAAATATCTACATTCCTTTTGCGAAATTCGTTAATGTCATATTATCTTTATGCATATGAGATTCATGCTTCAGGAAAATTCCTACAATCTTGAATGATATTATTGCATACTTTTATGTACTTGGATACACTTGCTATATTGTTAGAAGATATATTTTAATTGGCAAGTTTGATCTACAAATCGGAGGAAGGTATGTACGTGATATACTCCTTATTTTTTTGCAAAGATTATTGTCTCTTTTACAAGAATATGCAGGTCATAAAGGAATCTTTCCATGTGAAATTTGGAAAGCTTGATCCCAAAATCATGGAGATTCTGCACCAATTTCGAAGGATAAAGAAAAATCCATTTTGCGCAATATTCTGACAAATTATTGGAGGCATGTCAAAATACTATGAGCAAACGCTTAATGCGTCGTACGTAAGGATAAGTAACTTTGGGTTAGAATATTTGATATTCTATTCAATTTATTCGAAAGAAAGGCATTACGTATTATGTGAGATATTATATCTTTAACTGCAAATTTGTCCAAAAGTTTGTTGAGTTTATGCAGATTGAATTCGAGAAGAGCGTGATTGAAGAAAACAAATTTCTTTCTCGAATTTATTGCAAACAAATGTGGTAGATGTTGCTGCTACACAGAAAATAGAGGAACAACATTCTCTTCAATGTGCACAAGCCGCAATTAAAGTTATTTGCAAAAGCTATCTTGATGACAGGGGGAGAAAAACAAAAAGGCGAAAAGCAAAAAGTGGAAAAATGCAAAAGAAAGGGGGAGAATCATCTCAAAATGGTATCAAATTGAGGGGAGCGCAAATCAAGTATGAAAGTCAATTTAACTTTTGCCCACTCTTGATTACTATGAAAGAAAATGTAATGTATGTTAGAACTTGCTAAGTTCTACACAATCCGGGTTAGTATTTCTTATGTTTCCCTTACTTTTTGTCATTAACAAATCTCTTATTTATAGTATCATTTTATTATGACAAAAAGGTGGTGAAATTTTCAAAATACATCTGTGTTCCATGATAAACATTTACTGATATATTTGATATTTGATTCTTCAGAACATGAGCTATATTGAATATATGTTATGTTCGCGAGAGATGATGTTTATGGAGATTGTGTTTCATGCCAAATATATTTTGAAGATAGTATGTGAAGATGAGTTTAGTCTATATTCTCTACGTGATACCCTTTCCATTATTATCGCTTCTTGATTATGACAAAAAGGGGGAGAGAATGCAAATATGCATATGTGCTTAGTGGTTAATTCTACTTAATTGATGCATAATGTTGAGTTGTGATTATACTTCCATCTATTGTCATGATCATTATGGAATTTTTATGCATATATCTTTTTGTGATGCTAATAAAAAAGGGGAGAAATATGCTGATATGATCTAACATGCAGGATATTATATCAACACATATATGCATATATGATTTGGTTTGATATGCAGATTATTGGATTCAAAGAAAAGGAGACAGACTGTGATTTAGATTTTTTTTACGGTTCAGATTTTGTCATACTCCTTGTCTTATTCAAAAACAGAGTATAAAAAATCTCATATCAAATTACTCTGATCATATATGATATCTTGAATATCTGCTACATGATATGTTTGATCATATTTTTCAAAATTATCTCAAAATCTATCTATCTACATGGAAGTTTTGTCACCATAAAATTTGGGAGATTGTTAAGGAAAATTCATAATAGATTTTGAAGTTGACAAAACTGTCCATGAGAATTTTTGTAAGTCTGATACGTACTCTGAAGTATTTTGATCCAGGTAAATATATTCTGGAAGTGGCGACTTTGATACTTCAAGAGAACTTAACTTTCTAGACGCTCAGACTTTACGAGGTTCAAAAAGAAAACTTCAGACTCTACAGGTTTCGGAACAAGAAGTTCAAACTCTACTGAAAGAATCACTCTGACTTTATCTTAAGCTGTCAAAGAACTTTAGACTCTACTTTTGAGAGGCTCAGATTTTACTGAAGACTTATGCTAACTTTATTTCTGAATGTGAAGCAAGAACCAGAAATTCTTCATATTCATAATTTATTCAGAACGAAATATAACGGCTAGTGATCTGGTGTGAATTTCATAAAAGGAAAATTTTGATTGACTCAATCTAAGGCTGTAATTGATTGACAATCAAACATTATGGCAAATATATATCACAATGGATAAAACTCTATTAATAGAAACTAAGATTTTAATTGTATGGGCGATTAGATTTAGTGGGATCCAGATTTTGTCAATTAACGGCTACTTAATCCATTTTATACAAATCTGTCTAAGGTGAAGATTGGAAGATGATTCTTTGAAGACTGTCCAACGGCTAGTTTGGAAGTGAAGAAGTATAAAAAGAGATTAATGAGGAGCAGAAGGTGAAGAATGAAATCGAGAATCAACAAGTCCAAAGTCTGAGTATATTCTGATTTTACTACTTGTCTTTCTTGAGCTAAATACTGAAATTTTGAGGGACATTTTGTAAGAGTGATTGTGTGAGATAGAGAGTTCTATTATTCACCGAGTGATATCACTCAGAACTTGTAATCCCTTTTGATCATATAGTGGAATTCAGCCGGTAGGCTATCAGCGTGGGAGAGTAAACGTGGGCCTGATTTAAGCCGAACCACTATAACTTCTTGTGTGCAGTTTTCTCTATCCCTAATCTCTCATTATATTGTTCATACTGTACACTAGCACATTTAGAATATGAACATTGTTTAGACTTTACTGATTATAAATCATTTCTGCTTTAAATTCTTCAAAATCACTCAAATCATCTATTCACCCCCCTAGGTGATCCTTGCTAGCCAGGTCAGGGAAAACATGTGATTTTTTGCCTTGTGCAAGAGAAGATTAATCGAAATCCAGGACATTTGATGCACCTAATGATCTCTTGCAGGAAAACCAATCAAGCAGTAATTATGTTCTGGACTTCAGTCATTGTGCATCGAGCAATGCCATTTGAAAACTTTCATGGCTCTCTCTCTTTATCTATACATATATATTTGTAGATTCACTTAGTGCTCAGTGAATTTTGAACAGTTCCTCATTCGTTGTAAGCCAGCTTTCCTTCTCCTTTAATCGTAGTCAATATATACTGGCAAATAGCTTTGATTTTTTGTTCTTTCTTATGATGCATTCAGAAGGGTAAAAGTACACCACAAGTGCCATAACTTATGTATAGCGATCACTTTGGTGTCATAACTTTTTTTCGGATCACTTTGGTGCCAAGTCGGAGGAAAATAAATCACTTTAGTGACTCCGGCCAAAAAGCTGACCTGGCATTTATATTAAAAAAAAATGGTCTGACTTGTACACTTGGAAATTACATGGCTTTTTTTTCGAATTTTTTTAATTTTTAGAAAAATAATAATAATTAAAAAAAAGGGTTGCAGCAGCAATCGCGACGGCAAGGCGCGGCCTCGCCTTCGCTGGGCGAGGCAAGACCTTGCCATCGCGACCTAGGTGACGGGGAGGTCTCGCCTCGTTGGATCCGGCCCTCGTCGGGCCCCGGCCAGGGACCGGCGACCCTCGCCGACCACTGCGCCCACCGTCGCCGGCCCTTCCCGGCGGTGGTGGCTTGGCGGCACTCCCTCGCCGCTGTTGCAGGGGCTTTTTTTTATTTAATATAATATAATTTTTTTAAAAAAGTACACGTCAGCGGGCTAAACGGCGTCGTTTTTGGTTTTTAATGTTGACTGGACCTCTCCGGCAAGCCGTGTCAGCGCCACATTGGATTTCCGACGAGCCACGTCAGTTTTGGCACTAAAATGATCGTTTTTCAAAAAAGTTGACACCAAAGTGATCCGAAAAAAAGTTATGGCATCAAAGTGATCGCCGTATACAAGTTATGGCACTTGTGGTATACTTTTGCCCATTCAGAAGACGTACTGTTGTAGAAGTTAAAATGAAATCGACTCTTACAGTCTTAACTATTCTTCGGATGAAAAAATGGAAACCGTGTCGTTTTCCATGTTGACTATAGAAATAGGGTTTATATTTCAGTAGAAGTGCAGATTCACAATCTGACTCTGGGGCCTGATACTATAATGAAAGAGTCCCGGAATTACCATTTCTTCATCATCTGTCCGGTGATTTGATTTGGCAAGTTATGGTTATAGATCTAATTGCACTGATTGAGAGGTGGCCATGCAAAAGTTGCAAGGCGTGTTGATTGGCGCATAACATGCACTTTTCTACATATAAATCACACATAAATATCCTTAATTAATTATCATTAAAACTTTCAAAAAGGACAAAACATCTGAACAATCGTTAACGGGGTGTAAAACGATCCATAAGCAAACAGAGAGGGTCCTGGGACGAGGTGGGCTCTCTCTGGACGACTTTGCCTTCTTCCTGTCTTTCTTCTCTTCAACTTTACCTCCTTCATCGGCGACTTCCCGTTCATGCTTTGATTTGTGCAAGATTAACTTCCTGAACGAAGCCTTCTCTCTCAGCTTTCCCAGCTAATTCTCCCACAACTCCACCGATTCAGACATTTTAACAAAGAAACACTTGTTGATTGGAAACAGCACGAGTTCTTGATCGATGGGATCGAAAGTTTGGATGTTTACTGATTTTGGTGCATGGATATCAGAAGAGAAAGCAAATGACTGCTAATGAAAGAAGAGAGAATGATGGGTTGGTTGTAGAAGACCATAAAATGGAACAATGACTGGTGTGCTTCGGAGACCAGGAATAGTGTCGAAATGTAAGGGACAAGGTGAAGGATATAATTCGAGAATATTCTACAATAAAGGCTTCGTTCATCTTGGGGCCACATTGCATGTTTACTTCGGGTTTTTAATGAATCACTAGGTTACGATCATTTATCATGTGTTAGTGTGTATCTTATGCATTTGATACATCATTAATTACTGTAAAACTTGTTTAAACATTTGAAAACATGGTACCGCCGGTTAAAATGATAAGCGACGTAGGATTAGGTGTAAAGCAACTATACGTAAAGACTAGATTTGATGGCACCAGAACCTGAACTTTCGTATTATCAGTGTCTCTAGCATGGCATTTTGGATGCAATGTCCTTCATCGCTCAATGACCGGAAGACGTGCTCCAAGACGAAGCTATTAAGTATTAACCAATACGAACATCTATATTTTGTACTTGATTTATTTGTAAATTCAATCAAATATCTTTGTTACTTGATGTTTATTACTTAAAATGACCAATTCTTCAAATTATAAGCAATGCGTTTCGTGAGTAATATATACTTAGTTTTTCCAATTTTTTCATATAAATTGAAAAAAAACGAGTCATTTTAACAGTTTTATATTTATTTTTTACTGTGCATTCTTCATTGATAAGAATAATTTTATTAAGTACATTTGTTCAATAGTCAAATAAGCCATACCTAAAACTATGAATAAACGTTTTAGTAATAAGATAAGTTTTAAATTTGTTTTATTTTCAATTTACTCTAGTGAGATACAAATCTCTAATTTTTTCAATCATTTATTAATAATTAGACTTATGGAAATTTATTTAAATTAAGGTAAAAAATATCCATTTAGTTGGTTACGCGATACATACTTATAACCTATTTCTATCATATTGCAACTTAAATAGATTGCCATAAGCCACTTGCTTAATCACTCCGTGCTTGCCTTTTTGCACTGTTTTACTTGCAGACGATCCGAGTACGAGGTTTCGCTGACGAAGTAGCGCTCTCACTCGGCAAATGCCGCAGCGACTGTGCGCGAGGCAGGAGCACCCGGAGGAGACTGAGTCCATGCGGTGCATGCATATCGACGGAGCACGCCACCCGCAACGTCGGCACACGCAAGTAGTGCTACGAAGATGCGAGCAAGACCGTGGAAGAGCTCAAGCGAAAGATCGACCACTTGAAGGCCAAAGTCGCCTTCTTGACGTCCTGGTCTCCGACCGACCACCACCGCTCCCGTGGCCTTGGGTACACCGACGTGGCGTTGGTCGCCGCCGAGGACGGTCCCAACGGAGTCCCATCGATGCCGGTGCCAGCTCACAGGGCTATTCTGGTGTGCATTGCTCGGTTCATTGATTTGGTTGCTGGTTTTTTAATTTTTATTTGAATCTTGGGTTTTTCTCTGTTTTTTCTCTGTTCTCTGATTGAATTTGAGATTTTCATTTGTTTTTTTCTCTGTTCTCCGATTAAATTTGAGATTTTTCTTTGTTTTTTCTTAGTTCTCCAATTAAATTTGAGATTTTTCTTTGTTTTTTTATCTGTTCTCCCCTTAAATTTGAGATTTTCAGAAGGGACGAGAGGGTTTAGTGGTTATTGGTTAATGTTCTGTTCCTTGCTCCAAGTTCTAACAGTGGGCGTGTCTCATAGGGTGGTGATAACTTGTGTCTCAAATAAGTGGTCAATTACGTTATGGAATAATTCTCCGCGAAGGGGTAGATTAGATACGGGAACACTTCCTTTATGAGCTTTCTTTCAATTATTGGTCGATGAAGGTGCGGAGAACCACTGTATGCCCAAGGGGTAGATTAGATACGGTCGTCTTGATTTATGTTAAGTTGAGGCGCTTGACCGTGAACTGATGCCCAAATGAAGGGAGAAATGGAAGGAAAGATACTCTTTTGGGAGCGCTTATATAGCGTATATGATTGATCTGAAAACGGGGTTCGTCAGAGTGTTATGAAATTCAGTTGTCTGGATGGAGCTATTAAGGTTTCTCAGATCTTTCATTTTAGTTGAGGCAGATAGGAGTTAAGAGAGTGAAAGAGTAATGCTCTGGAAGTTTTATCTTCGTTTGGCCCTTATGGGCATTACTTTGAACAACTGCTACAGAGAAAGGACCATTGTAACGGTAGTTTGTGCAGAAAGATTTAAGGAACGGGGACCTACGGAGAATTTGCACTTGGATTTTTGAGATGAGTTTTATGTGTTCATGAGAATTCGGTAACTCGACATTGACATGGGCGTGCTATCACAGTGGTTCTTGTGGCTTACTGGTTGACAGCCTTCACTCTTTGCCCTTGCCACTTGAAGTCCGCGACAGGGTGGTAGTTTCAGTCTGAAAGCAAAGGGTGCCTCCGATTAATGCTTCTGAGTTAGGGCTTGCATGATTAAATGCTTCTGATGCCTCCGAGGAGGCCTACATGACCCCTTTAATTGGCTCCCCATCTTGAACTTTCATGCTGCCATATTCTTAAAGAACAGTACTCATGTTATTAATAGCTGAACACAATCCTAGCCATCTCCTGCTCGTCAGGTTTCGTCAGTTAAGCCAGCCTTCATATTTCTTGTGCATGAGGATATCAAATAGAAGGCAGCCACTCTATAATTGGCAACCATGTAAATATTACAAACTTCCCATCATAAATGACCACGCTTGCCGCAAGATACTCTTCAGAGATGATTGGATAGAGTGTGGGGTCGTGTAAATGATTCACATAATCACTATCCTAATTGTTGTGTACTGGAGCTAAGCTAACCAATTAAAAAGAAACAACAATTATTCATCTCAGATTTATACCTTTTTGTACATTTTAATTTTATTGAGCGGGCCGCTACCAAACAAGTTCTGTTAGATCTCTTCTTTCCTCCTCAGCCAAGTCCTGAATAAATCACCAGGAGTTCTAACCATATGTATTCGATTATCAATCTTTCGGTGATCCAGCCTAAAAAAAAGATGTTAGCCCGCTTTTTTCTTTCGCTTCTGGCCTCTATAATTGCTTGGAGTGGTCTTGGTCTTCTCTCTTCTTGAGCCTAAACTTATGCTTACTTGAGTTTTCAAGATGTAATGCGGAAGTTTAGGTGGATTACATAGTTGTTGAGCGAATATAATCAGCCTAATCAATTCAATATGAAGTTTTGTGACTCTTTACCGAGAGACTTGCTGTAAAATTCTGCCACTGTACATGTTTGTGGCCGGATATATATGATAATAATGGGGGTTGCATTTTCTTTTGGAACTGCATGCTGCTAAGGATGCACCTATATAAGACATTTCCACTTACAGATTATGTCTTTTACTTCCTAGTCTGATGTTAAACTCTCCTAGGTTGATCTGGAGGTTTTTTTATTAGCTTTCTTCTATTCAGGCATTAGAAGTACAGATCTTTGTTTGCTTGGACTGGATTTCTAAACCAGACAGATTCTCAATTTTATTTTACAGGTAATTGATTTCTCTTATTTGCTTGGAATGAGGTTTGTTGTGTTCAGTGGAATGTTAATCTCTATTTGGCGTGACATGTTTAGTAATTGAGTTGCTGGATACTTCATTCATTATGACTCTTTCACAAGATTTGATTTAAGCAATGCTTGAGCCACCGGATATGCATTTGGCCTAATGCTATGTAAATTTCATTGGAGTTTTTTTTTTACCAAAAAAAAAATTTCATTGGAGTTGTCAACTCAAAACATTGCACAAGCTTGAGTTATGGTCTTCCCCTTGGCATAGGAGACTTCTGAGCATACATAGTTTTCATATTTTTGGTAATTGATAACGATAGCAAGGACATGTTTCAGACACTTTGCTTGCTTGCTCATAATATTCATCTCTGCACTTCCTCCAATTTAGCAAACTCTTACTCATATAGATGTGATGCATAAACATCTCCTATCAAACTACTGAGTATTCACACTGCAAGAATTGCGTTTTTGAGTCATCTTCAATGTTCTATTTTCAATCTGGCTAGCTGGTCCCCTGTATTTAAAGCAATGCTCGAGAATGAGATGGAAGAAAGCCGAAGCGGGACCATTAAGATAAGTGACATGTCATATGATGCCCTCCGGGCATTTATCAACTATCTTTATGCTGAAGCATGGCTTGATGAGCAAATGGCTTGTGAGCTTCTAGTATTGGCCGAAAAGTACCAGGTGGAGCACCTCAATGGTATCCAAATTAAACTGGGACAACTCGATAAAAAATTATGCCTTTGCGCACCAACAAAAGGCGAAGGTTCTTATTGAGGCCGCCTTGTCCTTAATCTTGGACAGCATGTATAAACTCGAGGAACATCGAGAATACTGGGAATTAATTAACAAGGACCCATGCGTTGTGATGAAGATATACCAAGCATTTGTTGCAAAGCTGTTTAATCGAAAACGGCACATCAGTTGGTGAGTTTTCAAATTTCTGATCCCACTTGATGGAATTTTGAGTTTCAGATAACTTTTCTGCCTGGTTTGTGATAGATCTTATTGTCCTTTTCTTGTTCAGGGATGCAATTTGAAGTGTTGTCCGATTCGACAGCGAACTTTTGTTGAAGCAAAGTGCGCAGTTGAAGCAAAGTGCGCAGGCAATGTCATGACAGCAGCTTGGTCTTACATAATGAATACTTGATGGATGTAATAACGGCTTTTACAAGTTCCAATACACTTCTTTTTATTTGTAGGAGCAAACAATCAATGCTAAAATCTGTCATGATATTTATCTATTTTATGATTTAGATGAAATTTGAGCATTGTTAAAAAATTTTAGACAAGCCAATTCCAATTGTTTGCGGATAAGAGAGACTATATTTCAGTGTAGGGTTTACATTTGGGCTGCATTTGGTTGTTCGGATTTCTAGCTAGGATAGGATATAAAATTTAGGAATTTCTCTATATCTTATCTATTATTTGGTGAATCAAATTTCTCTATATTTTATCTATTATTTGGTGAATCGCAGTAATAAAATCGGATATTTTCACATCCTATTATGTCCATGATGAACCTAAAATTGCTCAAACGGAGAAATCTCTTGACACTCTTACGTACTTCATTTTTTTTACTTGTTTTTTCATTATTTTTCCCTCTCTTTTCTATTTTTTCTATTTTTTTTATTTTTTCCCTTCCATCATTCTCTAATAAAATTGTGTTAAATAGCAAACAGTGCTAATATACCTAAAATATGTAATAAATAAAAATGCTAAATATATATGTATATATATTCAATTTATATTATAATATAGAAATAAATTCTAATATATGAATAAAAATTGGAATAAATAAATTGTTGTGATTTTGAAATTTTTATATTAGAATTCAAATATTATTTTAACTTTATTAGTTTAAAAAGTTTGTTATTCGAGAAAAATAAAATTTATATTATGTACATTAGAAACTCTATTTATCTTTATTCCACCTTTCTTATGAAATAATTTTATTCGGGTTATATCACTCTTATATCCAATTTTATTATGTTTTGGAAGGAACCAAACACATAATCATATTTTGAATTTTATCATGACTACTAAATGTAGCCTTGAAGTTATCAAACTTTATTCCTATTTTCATCTAGGGTATATTGTATTTTGATTTTTTTTTTCAAACGTATCACTAAATTTTGACTTTGCTCTCAATCAGTTTATTGGATGGCCAAGAAGCAACTAACCCAATAATTTATTTAGTCATTTAACTTTGATGTGAGTAACGTGCCGAAGACAATCAAAAAAAGTTAAGACAGATAATACATTTCAACTGTTTGGGAGTCTCCTAGAAACTTGCCCCCTTCATCTTTTATAATTTCTTGAACAATTTGTGCGGACAGCATGATGTTTGACGAGGCCAATTTTATTTGCTCCGGCCCGAGCCATCACCGTCGTACATAATTGGCTTTCCATTTGAAATACAATTTGGCAATTGGCCCATCTTTGTAAGTTTTTAAAGTGAGAGTGACATGCAACTCTTGAGAGACCGGACATCCATGCTTAGTTTGTGTTTGAATGGATCGATAGGTTAAGATCATCTATCGCATATCAAAAAGTATTTCATGCATCATTAACCTAAGTTTAACTTGTTTAATCATTTGAAAACACGGTATCCACATTTTCTATTTCATAGACAGAATGACATGCAACTTCTTCCCCCTTTTTTCCTCCAAATGTCTATATGATTTGGCTCTCCAGACTCCATTTGAGATGCTAATTAAGTTAATATATTCCAAAAGTCCATTTGCAAACCCTCAACCACGATAATCTTGTTTTTTTAAGACATGCTAAAGGGGGGGAAAAAAGCCAAAAAAAGTCATAAACCTTTTGCATTAGTGCCAATTTAGTCCTAAACCTTTTTTTGGTGCCAATTCAGTCCTAAACCTTTTAAATTAGTGCCAATTTAGTTCTAAACCTTTTTTTGGTACCAATTAAGTCCTAAACCTTTTAAATTGATGCCAACTTAGTCCTAAACCTTTTATTTTTGTGCCAATTTAGTTATTTCAGTCAATTTTGACCGGAATTTGCCGACGTGGATGCCTGCCGGCCGGCGACCGATCACCGGTGCCGACGTGGACAACTTAAATAATATTTTAATATTTTTTTGAATTTTTATTTTTTTCCTTTTTTTTCACTTTTTTTTTGGGTTTCTCCTTCCTCTGGCCAGTCGCCAGTCTGGGGACCGGCCAAAGGCCAGAGGCCGGCGAGCTTGACCTCACCGGCCACTAGCGAGGGCAGCCTCGCCTTGGTCGAGCGAAGCCCGACCTCGCCAGATTTGGCGAGGTCGGGCCTCCCCCGACCATGGCGAGGCTCGAGCCCTCGTCGGAGGCAGCGGCGAGGGCTCGAGCCTCGCCATGGTCGGGTGAGGCCCAACCTCGCTCTATCTGTCGAGGTCAGGCCTCGCCCGACCATGGCGAGGCTCGCCCTCGCCGCGGCCTCCGGCGAGGGCTCGAGCCTCGCCATGGTCGAGGGAGACCCAACCTCGCCAGATTTGTCGAGGTCGAGCCTCGCCCAGCCGCCGGCGATGCCTAACCTCGACAGATCGGGTGAGGTCAGGCCTCGCCCGACCATGGCGAGGCTCGCCCTCGCCGGGTGAGGCCGCCCTCGCCAATGGCCGGCGAGGTCGAGCTTGCCGGCCTTTAGCCTCTGGCCGGTCGCCATATTGGCAACCGACCAAAGGAACGAGAGGCAAAAAAAAAAGTGAAAAAAAAAGAAAAAAAAAGGAAAAAAAATAAAAATTCAAAAAATATTAAAATATTATTTAAGTTGTCCACGTCAGCGCCACGTCGGCGCCGGTAACTGGTTGGTAGGTGTTCACGTCGGAAAATTCCGATCAAAATTGATCGGGAGGACTAAATTAGCACAAAAATAAAAATTTTAGGACTGAATTGGCATCAATTTAAAAGGTTTAGGACTTAATTGGCACCAAAAAAAAGTTTATGACTAAATTAGCACAAATGCAAAAGGTTTAGGATAGAATTGACATAAAACAAGATTTAGGACTAAATTGGCACTAATGCAAAAGGTTTATAATTTTTTTGACACTTTTCCTTGCTAAAGGGCACACTACAAAAAAACTAGGATTTTGCGACGAAAAATTTTCGTCGGAAATTTGCGACGACTTTTGCAACGAAAACTAAAATCGTCAGAAATTAGCGACGAAAAATTTTTCGTTGCAAATTTCCGACGAAATTAGCGACGAAACACTTTTCGTTGCAAAATTTCCGACGATTTTTGCTACGAAAAATTTTTCGTCGCTAATTTCCGACGAATTTTGGCACAAAAATTTATTCGTGGCAAAATTCGTTGGAAATTTCCGACGAATTTTGCCACGAAATTTTAAAATGCTGTATGTGGGAGTCTTTTTTAAATTCGTGACAAAATTCGTTGGAAATTTCTAACGAATTTTGCCACGAATTTAAAGTTTCCAGGAAATTATTGCACTATGTACTATTTTCGTGGAAAAATTCATGAGAAATTTTGCACGAATTTTCCAAAGAAATTAAAACACCCGTTATGTGAAGCATTGGGAGAGGAACAGGAGACGCTCCAGTTCCTCTCCCAGTGCTTCCTCCACACTCTCTCCCCCTCCCCCGCCCCTCGCCGCCAGGCCTAGTCCTACCTCGCCGACGCCGCCGACTGCCCCAGCTACACCCTCGCCGTTTTCCGCCTCGTCGCCGAGCCCTCCATCGACAAGCAGATCCGCCAGGCTGCTGCCGTCAACTTCAAGAACCACCTCCGCGCCCGCTGGGCCTCCTCGCCTACCCCCCACGATGTCGCCGCCGCCGCCGCAGACGCCGAGGCCGCCCCTGCTGCCTCCTTAGGCCCGATCCCTGACGCCGAGAAGGAGCAAATCAAGGCCCTCATTGTCCCCCTCATGCTGTCCTCGTCGGCCCGTATCCAGACCACCCATGGTGCGATTTCGCCCGGGGGGGTCGCGGCCGCGATTCTGACAGGGCGGTCACGGCCGCGATTCCGGCAGGGGGGTTGCGGCTGTGATTCCGGAGAAAATTCAAATTTATCAATGAAAATTCAAATTTTCATTGCCAAAATTTGCGAAAAAAAAATTTCCGACAAACTTTTTTGTTCATGGCAAAATACCGGGTTTTTCAATTTCGTGGCAAAATTCATGGGAAATTTCCCACGAATTTTGCCACAACTTTGTTTCTGTCGCAAATTACGAACGAAAAATTAAAATTTTTTGTCGCAAAAAATTTCCGACGCCGAATTAGCGGCGAATTTTTTTTCGTCGCTAATTCGTCAGAAATTTGTTTTGCCACGAATTTTACCATGAAAAATTACTGACGAATTTTGCCATGATTTTTGCAACGAATAATTAGCGACGAATTTTCCAACGACTTTTCCAACAAACTTTCTAATGAATTTTCCCACGAATTTTCTCACAAATTTTGCGATGAAAAAATTTCGTCGCAAATTACCAATGCAAATTTAAATTTTTTGTCGCAAAAATTTACGACGATGAATTACCAACGAATTTTTGTTCGTCGCTAATTTCGTTGGAAATTCGTTTTCCAACGAATTTTGCCAAATTTTTTGTTGGAAAATTCATGGCAAAACCCTTGTTTTTTTGTAGTGGCATTGCTTGAGAGTTCTCGAGCTTGGGACGAGTAAAGTAAAGATGTACTAAGATTGACTTACAAAATTGATATTTTAAGTCATCCAAAAGACTTTTATCGCGAAATATCTAATGCATGTAAGTTGAATGAGTCTACCCTGAATTTTTTCCTTCTTTCTTGGTGAAAAGATAATAAGTAAATGATTGTTGGCATGTGTGGCAGCTCGTCAATAATTCTTGCTTGGAGCCGGATTGAGTTGAAATTTAATTGAAGGTCGATGTCCATAAAACTAACGACACAGCCAACATTCTGTCCACAGTTCATTGGACATTTACATAACAGCAGTACAAGACATGTTTTGTCTATAAAGCAAACAATTATTGCTGGCACCAATCGTATGCATTTGAGCTCATTTGTTGGATGTGAGAGATTGAATCAATTGGTAGTCCCGTGGAGCTTTATGTACAATATATATAGGGAACTTTTGGATTTGGCGTCCACCATCAAATTCATTAGATCACCCTTAAAATTTTATGATTCTTATAATACTAAAGTCTAAATCGCTCATTCTATGCATTTATTTGACTTGGTAGTTTTATTGGTAACGCCAGAAGTAAAATTCGTAAGGATAACATTAGGCAACATATTTTTTGCCCTCCGGACTAATTCCCTGTCGTTCAAGGCACAGCTGTCCCATCTCAGCATGATAAAAACCAATACAGGACACCTGCATTCCTAAAGATTGAGCCATGGGCATGGGGGAACTTGTTCATTTAGCTGCGAATCAGGGGCGCGTAGATGCTTACCTAATCTAAGAACCTTTGGTAAAAGTCATTCAAGTTATCATTTTCTATTGATTAACAAGGCCAGAACTAACTTCATAAAATTGCTTTACTCAATGGTAGAGGTTGTAGAGACATATATCAAGTTTATATGCAGAAACATTCAGATAACTTCAATCTCAACCAATGCTTCAGATCACAAAATGATGATACCATCAAACAGATCAAGATCCAAAGTACTGCTAGAAAACAAATGTCTGCACTAGAAGTCGCAGAATTATCAAAGGGTAAGTTACTTTAAATGAAAGGAAAGCAGGAGTAAAAAAAAAAAAGTTGCAACCCTAAGCCGGAAAGGCAATGGGAAGAGTCATAAGTTATCTCAATTGAAAATACAAGATTGAAGAGAATTTTTACTAGTTCTCTTTGATCTATGAAATAAAAAACACTTGCATGATTGCCTTCTCAAAGAAGTAGAAGGCCGGATTTTCAGGCTTAGAAACTTTTTTTTCAATAACAAAAAAACCAAAAGAAAAGGGACAACCTAACCAAAAAAAAGAAAAGGGACAAGCGAACTCCGAGATCAGATAGCAAAGATGGCTTTCACTAGTAAATCAAAAAATGCTCCCCAGAGCCAAACCGGTCAATAATCATATGACAATCTGCTATTGCTGTAGGAAAAACATTATAAAACTAAGAAAGCCCCCTTTCCTTGTGGATACGAAATTCCTTTCTCCAGACAAGACTATAACTCCGCAGAAGTGTCCTTAGGTGCTGCATCATTTCCCTGCTTTGCAACACATGCTTCATATAACTCCACCACAAGGCGTGGGTTCTTTTCAACGAGTATCGAGTATTCTTGACATTTTCTGAGTTTATCCAAGTTGTCCTTGATTAAGGACAAGGCGGCCTCAAGGAGAAGCTTCGCGTTGTGCTGGTGCGCAAAGACATAGTTTATGATCGAGTTGTCCCAGTTTAATTTGGACACCAAGAACTTCTCACAATAATCTTTGAGGGGCTTCACCTGGTACTGTTCGGCCAATACCAGAAGCTCAGAAGCCATTTGCTCATCGAGGCATGCTTCGGCATATAGATAGCCGACAAATGCTCGGAGGGCAACATGCGACATGCCACTTATCTCGATGGTGCCGCTTCGGCTTTCATCCATCTCATCCTCGAGCATTGCTTTAAATATTGGGGACCGGCTAGCCTGAGAATCAATAGAAAATTGAAAAGCACTTAGAAAGGCAATGCTTGTAGTGTCAAAACTCATTAGTTTGATAGGAGATGTTTATGCATCTTATCTATAAGAGTCAGAGTTTGCTAAATTGAAGAAAATGACTATTATGAGCATGCAAGCAAAGCTTACGAATATGGCCTTGCTATCATTATCTATTACAAAAATTATGAAAACTATACTGTGCTTATAAGTGCCCTATGCCAAGCGAAAGACCATAACTCAAGCTTTTGTGATGTTTGAATTCGTAAAGCCAATGAAATGTACATAGCAGCAGGCAAAATGCATATCCGGTGGCTCGCTTAAATCAAATCTTGTGAAAGAGTCATAATGAATGAAGTATCGAGCAACTCAATTACTAAACATGTCACTTCAAATAGAGATTACTATTCCACTCAACTTAACTAAGCCTCATTGCAAGCAAATAAAAGGAAACAATTCCCTGCAAAAGAAAAAAATTGAGAATCTCTCTGATTTAGAAATCCAGTCCAAGCAAACAAATATGTACTTCTAATGCCTGAATAGATGAAGCCAATATAAAAACTTCTATATCAACCTAAGAGAGAATTTAACAACTGACTAGTAAGTAAAGGACATAATCTGTCAGTGGAAATGTCTTACGTAGGAGCATCTTTAGCAGCATGCAGTTTTCACCATATATATCCAGCCACAAGCATGTGCAGTGGCAGAATTTTATGGCGAATCTCTAGATAAAGCATTGCAGAAATTCATATTGAGTTGATAATGCTGATTATACATGTTTAACAACTATTTACTCCGCTAACTTTGGCATTACATCTTGAAAACTCAAGTAAGCATAAGAAAGTTAAGTTTAGGCTCGAGAAGAGAGAAGACCAAGACCACTCCAAGCAATTATCGAGGCCAGAAACAAAAGAAGGAAGAGGTCCAACATCCTTTTTTGAGACCGGATCACCATAAAAATTGATCATTGAATACATATGTTTAGAACTCTCGGTGATTTAGTCAAGACTTGTCTGACGAGGAAAGAAGCCATCTGACAGAACTTGTTTGGTAGGTACCTGCTTGATAAAATTTAAAGTGAACAAAAAGGTATAAATCTATGATGAATAATTTCAGTTTCTTTTTAATTGGTTAGTTTTGCTCCGGTACACAACAATTAAGGTAGTAATTATGTGAATCATTTACGCGACCCTAGACTCTATCCAAGCAGCTCTAAAGACTATCTTGTGGCAAGCATAGTCATTGACAAAAGGAAGTCTATTACATTACAAGGTTGCCAATTCTAGAGTGGCTGCCTTCTAATTGATATCCTCATGCACAAGAAAATATGAAGGATGGCTTGACTGACACAACCCAACGAGCAGGAGATAGCTAGAGGATCTCATTTGGCAATTAATAATATAAGTACTGTTCTTGAAGAATATGACAGCATGAAAGTTCAAGATGGCAAGCTAGTTAAAGGGGTCGTGCAGGCCTCCTCTGGGGCCTAATCTAGGCATTGAATCATGCAAGCCCTAACTCATTATCCTCAACTAATATCACTCTTGGGGGCACTCTTTGCTTTCAGACTGAAACTACCACCCTTTCATGGACTTCAAGTGGCGAGGGCAAAGAGGGATTGCTGTAGACTTCAAGCCCTTTCATGGACTTCAAGCTAGTTAAAGGGGTCGTGCAGGCCTCCTCTGGGGCCTAATGTAGGCATTGAATCATGCAAGCCCTAACTCATTATCCTCAACTAATATCACTCTTGGGGGCACTCTTTGCTTTCAGACTGAAACTACCACCCTTTCATGGACTTCAAGTGGCGAGGGCAAAGAGGGATTGCTGTCGACTAGTAAGCCATAATTACCACTGCGTTAGCACATCCCATGTCCAAATGTCGCATTACAAATTTTCATGAACACATAAAAAAAGAATCTTAAAATCCAACTGCAAATTCACTGTAGATTTCCCTTACTTAAATCTATCAGCACAAACTATCATTGCAGTGGCCTTTTCTCAATAACAATTGTTCGTAGGAATGCCCACGATGGCCAAAGGTAGATAAAAGTTCTAAAGAAATCCTCTACGAGCATTTTTGTTTCCCTCTCTTACAACACTTTGACCA
This sequence comes from Syzygium syzygioides, assembly GCA_031216285.1. Taxonomy (NCBI): domain Eukaryota; kingdom Viridiplantae; phylum Streptophyta; class Magnoliopsida; order Myrtales; family Myrtaceae; genus Syzygium; species Syzygium syzygioides. The sequence goes on from CM062247.1 coordinate 29,351,611, forward strand.
ACCCCGTTTTCAGACCAATCATATATCCACCACAAGCCCTCCAATAGAGTATCTTGTCTTCCCTCCCCAGCATTATTTCACAGTCAAGCACGTTAATTTTGCAAGAACAAAGATTCAGCATACGATGGTTTGCCGACAGACAGAACTCATAAAGACCGTGTTCCCGCATCTTATCTTCCCCACTTTCACCAAGAATTAGTCTAAAATTTGTTCATGACTGTAATCGACCACTTATTAACCATTGATCACACAATTTATCACCACCCTTATAGACACACCCGCTATTGGAACTTGGAGCAAGGAACAGCGCTTACGAACCCTCCCAAAAAGAAAAATTAACTACAAAATCGATGCTTAACCGCTCTGCACTAAACCCTCTCGCCTCTCCTGGAAATCCCCAAATTCAAAGGGAGAAAATTTAAATAAAATCAAAACAAAAGGCTATGCAGCTCACCAGAATGGCCATGTGAGCCGGGACCGGCATAGAGGGGCCTCCGTTGGGGCCGTCCTCGGCGGCGAGCAAGACTACGTCGGTGCCGGCGAACTCGGGGCCATGGGGGTGGTCGAGGCCGGTCGGAGACCAGATGCTCAGGAAGGCGACTTGGGCCTTTAAGCGCTCGATCTGTCGCTTGAGCTCTTCCTTGGTCTGTTTGGCCTCCTCGGAGCACTCCTCGGACGTGCCGGCATCGAGCGTGACGCACTCCTCCTTGCAGGAGGTGCAGTCGGTCTCCTCCTCCTCGCAGGATCGCTGCATCATCGGCTGAGGGAGGAGCTACTTCGCTTTGGGAAACCTCTCGACTCCTGACAGAAAGAGATTATCTTTTGCAGCGCATGGTCAAGTAAAAACGTGCAAAAAACGACGAAGAATATAATTAAATTATAATTATGGAAAGTAATCTCTCACAACAACTCTGAAATCTGTATTTGGATGTCATTAATTTATCCTTATAACTCATCCCCTATTGATTTCCGTGAAGACCCTTAACAATTTGGATTTGTTTTCTTGCCTCTCCCACATATATATTTTTTAATTTTCAATTTCAAGTATCTTCTTCTCTTAACATAATTTAACTTTCTTCTTCTTTTTTTGTTCTATTCCGTGTGCTTTTTTGAACTCAACCATGTGATAGAACGAGGCAAGCACGAATTGATTATAGCATAAAGTTTATGGCAATCTATTTGATTTATAATACAATAATGAAAAGGCAAGCGAAAAAATACATATAGGTTATAAAAATGTTCTTTAGTTAAAAGTACCGCTTACGTAAAACGAAAGAGCATCGCTTATTGAAGAGAAGTTGGTCAAAAGATGAGCTTGTTATGTGGCTTTGCTTGCTTGCCGACTTCATCGCAGGAGGTACTTATATGACTCATCAATGTCCTATTAATATGATGAGTGACAGAATACTTCCTTTTTTACTTCTCTGCTTGTATGATGGATGAAAGGGAGCATTTTTATTGTGCCATCCTTATGCTGCAAAACAGGCATGTACATAATAGAAGCAGAAGTTGTTCTGGTTTATTTAACTTCAGTTTACTGCTTAAGAAATTTCCATCTTCTTTGACAATATATTGGCAGCTTTAAGTTTTTCTATCTGGCTGTCTTTGAAATCAGGTATTGTGGAATGACGGATGATCTGTTTGGGGCTTCTGCAATAGCAGTCGGTGTCTATGAACCAACAAAACAGAAATTGCTAAGGACCTTTTCATATAACTTAAGTGCGCTTGCTCATTTGGTAATTGTGGAAACCCTTCATTAATCGCTTCTCTTCCAATTTGGGCTTTTCTCAAGCATTTTCCTTGTTGGTTAGGTTCCTCAGTTTCGGTACAATATAGTTCATTGCTCGTGCATGGAAGTTTCTTATATTTGCTTTCATCGTACCGCAAATACCCCCAACAACAACAACAAAACGCAATTACAAATGGAAAAAAGAAGAAGAAGAGAGAGAGCGAAAGAAATCACTAAAAAGAACACACATTTTCCTTGATGCTAGTTGTTTACATGTCTTGGTATGCTGTAGTACTTTTTCATTGCCCAGCAACCCCAATTTGTACCTCCTTTTTGGCAAGTTATATATGCCGTGCCCGTCATCTACAAGCTTGTGGGGTTCCTCATTAGACCAGTTGGTTTGACTACAAATTTTGCTGTAGATGGGGTATATTTTTGGGTTTGATGCCTTCGTCCTAACCTTCTTTTTATATAAAGGTTATAAACTTTATCTCGAGTATCTAGATAAGGCTGTATATTGTATTGAGATGTCCTTGAATATTATTCAGACTGCTGGTATTCTTGGATGGCTAGATTCTTCTCTTGTTCGGGTACCCACTGAGGTATAAAAAGTTTTTCGACATTTTCATGTCAGCTCCTTCTGAGGCAGGGTGTATATAACTGTGTATTTCCAGGTGGTTAAACAAAGAATTCAAACTCGGGAATTTGCTTCTGCCCCTAGCGCTGTCCGTCGCATTTGTTGGAAGCAAATGCGACCTTCCCTCCTCCCGACAATTATTGGTGCTTAATGAGGATGACTGAGGATGACAAATGCACTAAAAATATGGAAAGAACCCAAAGGTGGCACAGTTGGTCATGAGATTTTTGCGAGTTCGGGCCTTTGAGGTCATTTCTGAGCATTGCATTGCGAGTCCATGATCATCAACGTAGTTTTCATTGATAAAGGAAAATCAGTTTGTTCTTCCTCGGCATCAGATAGTCCAACCTTAATCCCCACTATAATGACCGAAATACACGAAGTTGTATTAGCAGTTTAGATTGGATCTATGGAATAAAAGTTAAAGAAAAGTCACACCCTTCCTCTCTCTCTCTCTCTCTCTCTCTCTCTCTCTCTCTCTCTCTCTCTCTCACGTGCCTTTTTTTGGCCATAGCAATATGAACCTTAAGCTGCCTCTCACCGTGCCATGGCACTTTTTTTGGCTTGCACTATGATTGTATCTGATCCAAGCAGTTCGCATGTTAGAGAGTTGTCAATGCCAATTCTTTCTATGGTTCTCCTATTATAGTCACAAATACACCCAATATATACTTGCTCATAAGCTCTTCTCGATTGCTTCTCGATGCGAAACTCGCAATGATGCTCCGACCAGGCAAGAACTCAGAAGACAACTAATTGAAGTTTTACAATGTCAGATCTAGTAAAAGAATAGATGAAATCAACACAATCAAGCCTGATCAATGGTTGATGAAAATATTTCGATTGTGTGACTAAGAACTTTGGAATTGTAAATGCCTTACCAAAAAAAAACTTTGGCATTGTAAATGTGTTTTAAGGCTTGCCCTGTGGTTTGGAAGATTAACTAATATGCTTCATACTTCTTCACCTTTCAGTTTCCTCTCTAACAGGAGATGTCTCACTTCATCTGCGAGATCCTTTACATGATTATCTTCACACCCTTTCAAAGAAACAAAAGAAACAAATTTGAATACCAGCCCAGCCTTCAAGAATTCAAGTTTTCCCTCATAAGCTTCACCTATTTGAAGAAGAGCGATCTCTTATTGGAAAAGATAATCCTTACTTGGTCCTGAGGGTTCTTGAGCAAGCACTATTTGTCTGCAATCCAATGCAATTTATCAGAGATTTGCATCTGAGCTTGAGATCAAATGCGAGTTAAGACTTCAAAAACTAAGTTATAGCGAAGATCATCATTAAGATAAGAAGTTGTCAGATAAATTTAATCTAAATTCTAATAGAAGACATTTAGAAAAAGGAGACATTCACTGAATAAGTAGTGACTAGTTAAGACAGACATTAAATTTCTTCACAGTTCCCATACTCAAGACTGAGAGAATAAGAGAGATGCGTACCTAGCAATGTCTTTAAGAGGTGCAGGGCCCAAATAATTCTGGTTGATTTTCTTATCTGGAGAACAAATGTATCTGAAAGATAACAAGTTTAGACATAATATAACTTTTCCGTGGGTTCACATTAAGGATTTTGCATAAAAAGAAGTAACATAAGGAAGGGAGTCTCTTCAAAGTTTCCTACTCACACCATTGCACCAGATACAGCCGGAGTTACAGCAGCTGGGTCCTGAAAATGAATTCAGCGGGCCTGATGAAATTAACTATTGATGTCTTGGGTTTCAGTTCTTAAAAAAGAAAAAGAAAAAAAAACAGACAATTCAGAAACATTCGGAAAAAAAAATCGAGATAAGCTTTCTGATCATATTGCTTCTCTCTTACTAGATACTCTGTCACAAGAGAAAATGATCTAGTGAGGTGAACCAATGGAGGATTCAAAAACGTTAGTCGCTGGTTCATTCTCTAATACCAAGAGAGTTCCAGATCATTAAAAGCAAAGATTAAACTGATAAGGAAGAGATTAGGAAGGACAAATATGATAAATATAAATCCAAATGAGTATGCAAAACAGGGTAGCCTCATTTGCACGAATGGAAAACGAAAACAATAACAAATAGAAAGATCCCAAATCATTCATGCCTGAGAATTAGCAGACAAAGTGAAGGGTACATCAATCTGTGGCCTAGCGGTCACATACCACACTCAAATCATCTGTTGATTATGCTATTGAACATGGACTTCACATAGCTGATGTAATCTTTATTAATAACAACAAAGATGAAAACAATAAAAAAAGGTGTGGTACCAAAGAGATGATAGTTCAAGGCATCTTGAATTATCTAGATAAATATATAGATCTCAACTCCTAATTTCTCAAAATTAGCACTCCATAACATAGAACAAAAGAAAAAGGAAAAAAGGAAAGAGGGGCAAAGCGGTGAAATCTCTCATTTAGGTATGTAGATCCCCCGAACTTATACGCCTAACGATTAGCTTGTTAGCCTACAGCCTTAAAGAATGGCATGAGATTTCTGGGCCTAATATCCAAAAAAATCTCAATCTTTAGCTTTTATCTCATTTCTACCTTTTGTTTTATAAAAAACCTCTAACTTTAGGTCATGTCCCAATTCTACCCGAAACCGTTTTTTGTCCCATAAAAAAACCTTCAATTTTAGGTCTTGTCCCAATTTTAACCAAAGCTTTTTTTTGCCCCATGAAAAACCTCAAATTTTTTGTCTTGTCCCAATTTTACCTTCCAGTCTCAATTTTATTGTAAAATTTTTATAATCTCATAAAAAAATCACAAAATTTTACTTGAGTCACAAATTTGACTTCATTAAGCCTTTGTCCAAAATTTCTCGTTGACAACCAAGAGATAGAAATCTCTCAAGCAAGAGTTGTTTGAGTGTCCCAAGCACTCTTCGGCAGCGAGAGATGGAACATTCCCAAGCATGAGAGATCAATAAGTACAAAATTCTGAGGGCAATTTTGACGGAGGGTTAATAGAGATCTTTATGAAACAAAAAAAATTAGAGTGAAATTGAAACTTGACCCAAAGTTGGAATTTTTTTATGAGATAAAAAAAAGTTTAGGGTAAAATTAGTACTGAATTTAAAGTTGAGGGTTTTTTATGAGACAAAAAAAGGTTTAGGGTAGAATTGGGACATGACTTAAAGTTGAAGGCTTTTTATAAGACAAAAGATATAAATGGGACAAAAGCTAAAGTTTGAGGTTTTTTTTAGTATTAGGCTGAGATTTCTATATCTCCTGCCAAAGCAAACAATGCTGTCCACAAAATTTGTTTTCAAAACAATTGAGGTGGTATTAGAGATAAAAAGTCGCCATTTTCTCCTTCCCAGAGAAATCAGATCAGTAGTTATCGGCCCCAAACCTGACTTCCAAGAATCCACCAGAATTTAGTAACTGTTCATGCCTCCATTTTAGAGTTACCTATTAATCAAATCTACTTAACAAATCCAGCCGCAAGACTCTTGAGGGAAGGACCACATGTCTCACCCTTATCAGTAGGATCCGTTGACAATCCTTCTCTTGAGAGTATCTCCTTGAGCTCCTTCATTAGAAAAGCCTCGTGTTTATCCTCAGAGACTTGCTCGACTTTTTCATAAATTGAGGGCGGGACACTGCAAAGAATTGTATTTCTTGTCACATCTACTTTCATAAATGACCAAGCCCTTTAACTTTCTAACAATCCGTTACCTCATCCCACAGGACTTGACAATTGATTTAAGACGATCCATGCGTCAACATCACCTTTGTGCGTCGCTCTGCAGATGAATGAGATTCATCATCCTCAGAATCATGTCCACGGTCTTCTCAGTCACCATTGCTATCGGACGCAGCTTCCTCTGGCTTTATTCAGTTAGACACCTTATTCTCCTTTGTTGGGGGTGCTTTACGTTTTTTCAGCCCTTCTGCTTTCTGCATTTTTCCTCTAGAAACTGCTTTTTTTCTAGGTTTCACTTCATCCTCTGCATCTTCTTCCACCGTCTGAAGAGTCAGAACTTCAATAGGGCTGACTCTTTTAGGGGTTTTCTTCTTTGGACTCTCCTTAGCACCTTTTTTCTTAATGTATTTGCAGATTTAGAAACTTCAGGAGATTGCAGTACCTAAGGAATAATCAGAAATGGTGGTAAAATAAATCAGGTCCTTCGTGTTCAAAAGTAAAATTACTCCTAAAGTAACTACTTAATGAGAACAACATAATGTTGTAATCATTTTTGCTCAGCTCTTCTTGGTGCTCACTAATAAACTTCTCGTGGGGATCCAATGCATGCTTTTCAAGCTCAAGATCTTTCTCTAGACAACAACGGTCACATGACAAGAAAAGCCACCATGACATTCCACATCATTAGGCAGACCACACATAAGCACTTACACAAGAAGCTAAGAACAGGAGATATAAATAGACAAACTCTGAATTTGCTCGAAAATAGGCAGCTCTCTTCATAATGGCTTTATTTATCATGCTCTCAGTTGTATTGGCTTTACTTCCGTTGCCTTGAGTTTTTTCAGCCTCTGAATGAAGAGCTTTTCGTGCACTCAAGAGACCCATGACTGGGGAGTCTTCCATTTTTTCTTCACTTCCAGAGTAACATTTCTTAACTCCATTCTTTGACTGAGGACCCTCAGACAATTCCTCCGTCTCTCCTTTAATAGTAGACACATTATTTTGCAGAGACTCCCCAGAACTCTGAGAGGCATTATCATAACCTCCATCCAGGCACTGATATGCATCACGATAAAAGGTATTTGAACCAGATTAGATACCCATATTCAGAAGAGTGATATAGCCAACAATTAAGAATCAAAAGAAAGACAGTTGAAAGATTCCTGAGAAAAGTATCTGCACCTAATATCTGATGACCATCATTAGAAAATCCCAGGTTTGTCGTTTTTAAGCAGAACTCGTACTCTTCAGCAACCAAAACGAGAGAAGGCACAGTTCTCAATCAATCAAAACCAGGAATTCTTTTCTCAATATAGTCCAGTTTGTCGAACTTCCTTGGATAGCTACAAGGACTACAGAAAGAGCATTAATTTTATTTCCCAAAAGAATAAAGCCCAAGCAACTTGACCTCCTCATGCCATCCTAGTGATCCTGATTAAGAAACTTAATCAACTGAGATATTTTCAGTGGCAGGAATTTAACATGTATGTCACAATCTAGAAGGATACGATCTGACAATCAATGCCATCCCAGCAGTCCTGATTTCAAATCTAACCGCTTTGGTACTGTCCTAAGAGAGTATGTTGTAAGACTAAAACTGAAGGATTCTTTTGTGCATTGAAGAACAAAATTCATGCACAATTAGAATCAAATGCGGAAAACAGGATCGAAAATAAACTGACCTCCAGCCATTGTTCTACTTTACGTTCGTCAGAAACCCACGTTAGTTCGACATCAATTTGATGCGATTACGGGCGCATTCTACTAACCCAATCCCCTCGCGTACTGATGGTGTATTCCCGAAATGAGAGGGTTTGTGTTAGACCTTGTGTCTGCCCTTATGGTATGAACGTTCACTTTTATAAACCGCTTCCCATCAAGGCGGTTACTGAAGAGGGCAGTTATCACCGAAGGGGTATGAAGCGTGGAAAAACCGAATGTGGATAACCGTCAATTAAAAGAGAAAACGTGGGTCAAACTTAAATGTGGGATCACATTATAAATATAACATATGTATCAGCTATCACTTTTCTGACACTAACAAACAATTCTCGACAGATTCCACAAAATTCCATTCAATCTTCACTTTCAAGATTTAAGAAAGAAAAACCCCTGGTGATGATGGACCAATATTTCAGGCTAATATTGTACAAACACGAGTTTGTGAGGTCGAACCCACTTAGTAGGGAAGGCATGTGTACATCGGTTCTAGATCTCTAGCAATTCAAGGGGTTACATCGATTGGGCTTGCGTACTTGGAACAAAGGGGCTGCCAGTGTAAGTGAGTAATGATCTCACCGAAATCTTACATTTGATGATAAATCATAGCGAGTTCATTCTATCGCGAATGTCAGACCTTCATGGTGACGCCTAGAGAGAGTAGCAAAGCTAGTTGCCCCTTTCCGCCCTTATCTTCTAACGAGAAAATATAGAAAAAGAAAAAAACAAAATCGATGAGAATAGAAGAAGAGAAAAACATCAAGGGAATAGCTATGTACAATTAGGTTCATAGAATACAAATATCTGTTTTATGTTGGATTTACTAGAGTTGCATACGGAACTATCCCAACAAAAAATCAATGTGGTCAATATGCCCTTGTGCCAGTTTTAACCCATCTAACGATAAAACCTAATCCCTTGGCATTCTATAATGTCTAATCATCTTTTTTACAAGGTTAAAAAGAACCAGACAATGTCATAGTTCTTATATAGGAGCAAGCAGGAGGATAAAACGACTTCCCATTTTACTTTACTTGAGGGTTTTAATGTGCGATCCAATTAGTGTAAAGACTAAAGGTGCTTTGAGTGGGCACTAAATCAAGTAATATTTTCTTTTTCATATCCATTTCGTGAAGACCATTAGTAAAAGATCGGGGCTTTATATGGGTCCAATCTATGCGGGCCTCATGAATGTGGAACAACGTACAATATATAACTTTATCACGATACTATTTCTCGTATAATTCAAGCCACCTCTCTTTACTACCCTATCGAGACCAACACCACCCCCAAATTAGACATTCCTTAGTTTCAAATCCTCTAGATGCGCCGAGATTAGTCCCTAGAAAAGTATTGTCACTCTCGCACACTTGGAGGTAAAACTGCCAAAAACTCAAAACGAAGTTCCATCTGGATGACATTGGAAGCATGTGAATCGTGGAAGGAAAAAGTAAAATAAGGACATCAAATTCACCGGTATATACTAGTAAGTCAGATGTGTGATGCCCACCCATAAGCACGATATCCAGTCATATGTGATGAATTACATCGTATCCATCTTTCAACAGCAAATTCTGACTGACCTAAAGGTAGCTTACTAGTGGCTTCAGCATTCTTGAATGATGAGTCTAGCAGGATCTCCACCAGCGACAGGCAGGTTCCACAGTAATCTTGGTGGAGATCTCACCATCGCACCACTTGCAACCTTAGGAGGCATTTCACATCAGGAGAATAGCTAAGTTGGGAACTTCCACAAATTTTACTCATACATTTATTTTGATAACTATATCATCGTTAGGTCTGGAAATTTTTGATCAATTTCTTGAAAAAGATATATTCATCGTTGTGTATAAGCTTTGCAACTTTCTTTAGTCTTAATTTAGAGTTTGAATTACTCACTTGAAGCTGGCTTCAAACACTATGCCAAAGAGCGTGACCAATAAATCATTGCAAATCTCATAATTGGGTGGCACAACGGGAGCAAGAAAGTCAAATTTCAAAAGTTAGCTCCGGTAAACATTGCTTCATAAAATCTCTTATGAACATCCAACGCATGCGTACTCGGACAAAGCAGCTAGTTTGTTCATAGAACACATCCAACCAATAAGTTCCTAATTCAAAGCACAATTACACAATTCCTATTTAGGGAACCGATGGTTGGAGTTTCAGATTTCATGTGTCTGAGCGCCTTCATGTTCCTTCTGTGTTTCATCTTGTTCTTGAAAATGGTCGCAATGACCACTCGCAGAATCAATGCAGTGGCATTGTGTCGGAGCACATCTTCCGGTCATTGAGTGATGAAGGTGGTACGGGACAGTGCACCCAAAATGCCCTGGCACTTCGTTCTTTGATAGATTGACTATATGAAAGTCAATGTTCTGGTGCCATTACAGTTACTCTTTACGCATTGTCGCTTTAAACCTAATCTGACGTGGCTTATCTCATTTTGACTGGGGGCACCCTGTTTTCAAGGTTTAAACAAGTTTAACTGTAATTAAAATGATATGTGATGCATTTGATGTATCGAATACTTTCTGAAACGTGACAGGTGATCTTAACCTATAGATTTCATTAAAGGCGCGTACTAAGCATACATGAGTGGATTATTATCGAGACTTGCACATCATCCTTGCTTTGAAAAAAATACAAAGATTTGCAAATTGCCAAATTGTGCTTCAAATGGAAAAGTCGACTCTATGCGACGGTGATGACCTGTAGCAAGTCAAATTCATCTCATCAAACTTCAAGAAATTTCAAAAGGCTTTTGAAAGAGGGCGTCAATTTCCTAAGAAACCTCCAAACAGTTTTTTATTTTTTTGGTAAGGTAAGATGTATATATACTTTTTTAACACACCAATTACAATGAGGGGAAGTCGTACTAAAAAACCTCGTACCCGAGGGAACAAAGAAGGTGTTCCAACGGGTACAAGGTGTACGACTAAACAAGGCTAGAAAGCCACAAGAGCGAAATTAACAAGCCAAACCACGACGGCCAAAAGAAAGCTATACAACAGTTAAGCAAACTAAGAATCAAAGATTGAGGCAGAGATGCCCTAGTTGGCTTGGATTCTACGGTTACGGGGACTATCTTCGACAGGTTTAAAGGATAAACCTCTATTTCTCATCACCTTAAATAGATGGTTGCGAATAGCCGGCAAAAAGAATGTCTTGGTCCTAAAAAGGATATCATTTCGTTCCGTCCAAATGATATGGCATAATGCACTGAGGGAGAAACGAGCAATGCGTTGATGGAAACTATGGCCTCCAATGACCCGAATGGCCCATCGGAGGTTGTCATGCCACGATCCATTACGCTAGGAAAGATTACACTTGGAAGCCCAAAAATTGGTAGGGATGCTCGTGATGTTACAGCTGAAGAAAAGATGATTAGCGGAATCTAGTCTATGACGGCAGAAGACACAAGCCCCTTCCGCAATCCTATTGTGCCTCAATAGACACACCTGCGTAGGAAGCCTATTGATAGTGATGAGCCATATCAAAAACCCGTACTTGAGGATAATGAAAGGATCCCAGATGAATGAGCTCCAGTTTACTTTCTGGTCCTTGATCCTTATGAATTCCCATGCCTTGGATGAAGAGAACTCGCCCGAGGGGTGACCGTGCCAAGTGAGGCAATCACTAGCTCCCGGTTTAAGAGAAACAGTGAGCGGCCAGGAGCGAAATATGTCCAGGACTGAGGATTGAGGCCATTCGGAGGAGAAAAACTCACTCATCGCGGAATTCCTCAGAATATCGGAGCGGTATATATCCATATCCGCAAAAAATTTGTAAAGAAGACCCTTAGCATGCCAATGGTCGAACCAAAATGAGGTGTTTACTCCGTTGCCGATGCTCTAGAAGAATTGAAGGTGGAATTCATGGCGGAGGTCTAAGATTTTTTTCCAAGCCCAGTAACACACCGTTGGCTTGGGCGCAATCCAAAAGTTCTTATTCTTCAAGAAATGGAGTGGATTCATTTGCACCAAAGTGATTCTTTATCTGTGAAGAGAATCCATATGTGCTTCAGTAAAGCCGCCCGATTGTAATCAAGGAGTATGCAAATTCCCAATCCACCCTCATCCTTAGGAAGGCAGACTTCATTCCAAGGCACTTCGGCCCCCCCCAACACCCAAATCCGGGCCTTTTCCATAGAAATTGCCTAAGTATCAATTCAATGCTGGAAAGCACAGATCGAGGCAAGGGGAATACAGAAGCCCAATAGACATGGGTAGCATGAAGAACTGATCTGATAAGCTGGAGCCGACCCGCAAATGAAAGGAACCGATGCGACCATGAACGAGTACGAGCAGTAATAGAATTTATGAGGGAAATGCAGTCTGTCTTACTCAATCTAGACGCAATGATAGGGACGCTAAGGTATCTAAAGGGAAGGATAACTTCGTTGAAGCCAAACAAGAGTCGGATTTGGGTTCGTACTTCTTCGGAATCGCCAAAGAAAAACAATTCACTTTTGTTGGCATTTGGATTAGGCCCTGACCATGACAAAAATAATTGAAGGCCTTTCCTTCAATAGGGTTGCCGACGCAAGATTTGCCTCCACAAAAACGAGCACATCATCGGCAAAGAATAAGTGAGTAAGATGGGAAGGCTTGCAACATCAGTAGAACTTGAAGGCCGAGAGCCTAGCCTTAGAGTTAAGGATCCCGAAAAATACTTCCATTACCAATGTGAAGAGATAAGGGGATAGAGGGTCACCTTGACGGTTGCCCCTTCCACTTATAAAGTAACCATGAAGTTCTTCATTGATTGCAATAGAAAACTTAGGGGAAGTAACACACTCCATAATAAGCTTAATAAACATAGAAACCTCCAAACAGTTAATTGCCGAAAGAATGGCAATTGCAAGTCTCAAGCTAATGAGATGTATCCTCTGTCCTGGACGTTACTTGCATCAAAGCTCAATGACCAAAGAAAGTTTTGGGTTGGTTGTTGGCCGGAATATCCGAGGTCCAATGAACTGATTGAAAGCCGAGTCAAAGTTTAGTGATATAAATGAAAAGAAAGTTTAAAATATATATATACACACTAGATGAAAATAAGAACGAATTTGATGACCCTAATGTAAATAAAACCCTGAAGTGAAATGTAGTCTTTGTTATTGGCAAGCATTTCGTTCGTCCGAAATTTTCTAAACAAGTGTCACAGTCGAGAGGTTTTTTGACAGCGAAGACCGTGCACCATCAAAGAATGCTAGACCAAACCCTAGTGGAGCTTCCGGAACATTCCCATGGACGGGCAAGACAGCAATTGTGCTAGGACTCTAGAGAGTTCTCGGTATAAATGCCGATAGGTGGTAGACGGGATCAATGCGATCTCAGCCACTCGTCTAAAAATCGATCAATGATTATAATCCGAAGCCCTCTACTATATAAAGGGATGTCCTCCTCATTTGAATCGTCCAAACAATAAGAAATATTTCCCTTCTCTCCCAGAGTTTCTCTCTCTATGATCCAGGTGAGCAAGTGAGCGATCGAGAAAAAGGCTTAGCCTAGACATTCTAACAATCCAAGGAAGCCTAAGTCGACACACAAGTCGTTCCCAAACTATCAGCCTGTGACACAAGGATCAAATTTCCCTAGATCATAGTACAAATGGATACATACTTTGAATCAATAAAAGTTCACTATTGAAGCTGAAAACACTTCAATTGGGAAACGATACCAATGAGATGATGAGATGATGCCGGAGGTTTTACCCCTGATTATGACAAAGCAATGAAATCTATCAACAAACCATGCAGAAAAGTTATCACACTCCTGTTGCTTCAAATTCCAAATTACATAAAATGATTTTTCTCATCAACAGTTACCGCGTACAAGACGACTATATGACCAAATAAAAAAACAAGACAAGACTATGTCTTTACAGAAGTATCCTTAGGTGCTGCAGTGTTTTCCTGCTTTGCAAGACATTTTTCATATATCTCCACCACCAGGGTAGGGTGCTTTTCAACGAATACCGAATATTCTTGACGTTTTCTGAGTTTATCCATATTGTCCAAGATTAACGACAAGGCAGCCTCAAGGAGAAGTTTCGCATTGTGCTGGTGCGCAAAGGCATAGTTTACAATTGAGTTGTCCCAGTTCAATTTGGATACCAAAAACCTCTCACAATAAGCTTTGAGGTGCTCCACTTGGTACTTTTCGGCCAATACTAAAAGCTCACAAGCCATTTGCTCATCGAGGCATGCTTCGGCAGAGCAAAGATAGTTGACAAATGCTTGAAGGGCATCATATGACACATCACTTATCTTAATGGTGCCGCTTCGGCTTTCTTCCATCTCATTCTCAAGCATTGCTTTAAACACTGGGGACCGGTTAGCCTGATTGTAAAAACAAAATCGAAGAGGACTCAAAAACTTGCAGTGTGAGAAAATTCAATAGTTTGATAGGAGATGTTTGTGCATCTGATCAATTTTAGTCCAAGTTTTCTAAATTGAAGAAACACCCGATATGAATTTTACAGAGCTTGTGAGCAAAGCTTCTTAATCATGTCCTTGCTAACGTTATCAATTACAAAACTTATGAAGACTATGTTGTGCTCATAAGTCCCCTATGCCAAGCGAAAAAACTTCATAACTCAAGCTTGTGCAATTTTCAAGTCGATAACTCCAATGAAATTACATTGCAGCAGGCAAAATGCATATCTGGTGGGCCAAGAATTGATTTAATGAAATCTTGTCAAAAAAAGTCATAATCATTGAAGTATCCAGCGACTCAATTACCAATTATCCCACTGAGCTCAACTAAGCCTAATTCCAAGTAAATAAAAAGAATCAATCATGATCCGCATAGAAAAATTGAGAATCTCTTTGACTTAGATATCTAGTCCAACCACACAAATATGGTAGTTCTAATACCTGAATTGATAAAAGCTAATTCAAAAACTTCAAGATCAACCTAAGAGAGAGTTCAATAACAGACTAAAAAGTAAAAGAAATAATCTGTTAGTGGAATGTCTTATGTGGGTGCAACTTTACCAGCATGCAGTTCCAAAAGCAGAGGTAACCCCCGTTATCACCAGATATAATCTAGTCAGAAGCATGTACAGTGGCAGAATTTTACAGCAAGTCTCTAAATAAAGAGTGGCAGAAATTCATATTGATTTGACAATGCACAACTATTTAATCTGCCTAAACTTTGGCATTACATCTTGAAAACTAGAGTAAACATAAGAAGGTTAAGTTTAGGCTAAAGAAGAGAGAAGACCAAGACCAATCCAAGAAATCATTGAGGCCAGAAACAAAAGAAGAAGGCGGCCCGACATACATTTTCAAGGCCAGATCACCGAATAGATTTGCTGAATGCATGTGTTTAATAAACTCATGGCGATTTAGTCAGGAATTGTCTATGGAGGAAGGAAGCGATCTAACAGAACTCATTTGGTTAGCTTTTCTCCAGTACCCGACAATTGGGATTGTAATTGTTCGAATCATTTATTTGATCCCACACTCTATCCAAGCATCTCTGAAGAGTATTTTGCAGCAAAGCATAGTCATTAACTACAGGATGTTTGTTACATTACATGATTGCCACCTTGCTGAGTCTAGACTGGCTGCCTTCTACTTGATATTCTCAAGCACAAGAAGATATGAAGGCTGCCTTTTGGTGATTATATGATTGACTCAATCTCATGAGCAGGAGATAGCAAGAGGACTTTATTCAGCTATAAATAATACAAGTACTGTTCTTAAGGAAGATGACAGCATGATGGTTTAGGATAGGATGGTGGGCTAGTGGTATAGGTGTCCTCGAGCCATCAGAAGCATTTAATCAATCAAGCTAACTCATTATCCTCAAGTGATATCACTTTTGGGGCACTCTTTGTTTCCAGACTGAAACTACCACCATATCACGGACTTCAAGTGGCAAGGGCAAAGAGTTTTCGCTGTCAACTAGTAAGCCACAGGCACTGCTGTGTTAGCACACTCATGGAGCTACCAAATTATCACACATAAAAGTCATCTTAAAGTCCAACTCCAAATTCTTTGTAGGTGTCCCCTCCTTAAATCTATTTGCACAAATTTCTCAATAACAATTGTTCAAAGGAATGCCCATAAGGGCCAAACGAAGATAAAACTTCTAAAGACACCCACTATGAGCATTACTCTTTCACTCTCTTATAACTCCTCTCTGCCTCAACTAAAATGAAATATCTGAGAAACCTTAATAGCTACACTCTGACCAATCCCTTTTTTAGACCATCCATATCAAATATAAGCTCTCCCAAAAGAGTATCTTTCCTTCCATTTATCACTTCATTCGGGTATCATTTCACAGTCGAGTGCCTCCACTTTCCATAAATCAAGACTACCGAACAAAGGTTCAGCATACAGTGGTTCTCCGCACCTTCGTCGTCCAATGACTGAATGAAAACTCTTAAAGGAAGCGTTCCCGAATCTAATCTACCACTTCGCGGAGAAGTATTGCAAAATTTCTCCATGCCGTAATTGACCCCTCATTTACCATCGAGGCAAAATTTATCACCACCATATGAGACATGCCCACAATTAGATCTTGGAGCAAGGAGCAGAACATTTAGACCCACCCGCAAATTAGCTACAGAATAATCGAAGCTTAACCACTGTGCACTAAACACTCTCGTCCTTTCTGAAATTCCCAAAATTAATCGGAGATCAGAGCAAAAACAAAGAAACACCCAAAATTCAAATCAAAGAAAAAACCAGCAACCAAATCAATTCACCGAGCAAAAGGCCATGCTCACCAGAATGGCCCTGTGAGCCGGCACCGGCATGGACGGGCCGCCGTCGGGACCGTCCTCGGCGGCGACCAAGACGATGTCGGTGAACCCAGATCCATCGGAGCGGCCACCGAGCTGCTGGTGGTGGTGGTCGGTCGGAGAACACAACTTCAAGAAGGCGACCTTGGCCTCCAAGTCCCTGATCTCTCGCTTGAGCTCTTCCTTGGTCTCGCTGGCCTCCTCGTAGCACTCCTTGCACGTGCCGGCGTCGCGCGTGACGTACTCCACCTTGCAGGATATGCACCGCATGGACTCGGGCTCCGAATCGGTCTCCGACTCGGTCTCCTCCTCCTCCTCCATGTGATGCTGCCTCGCGCACGGTCGCTGCATTTGCTGGGCGAGACAGCCAATTCTTCTGCGAAACCCCTCCACTTTTTCTCGTACTCATGTCATTTGCAGCGAACGTTCGTCAATGTCTGTGCAAGTAAATGAAAAAAGAAAAAATGTTTAATTTGCATAACTGAAAGGATTCTCTCACAACTTTTTTTTTTTCGAAATCTCTATTTTGATTTGATTAATTTCTCCCTTAAAATTCAGCCTCGATTAATTTGCATAAATATTATTAATGATTATAAAGACAGAGATACCCTCTACCAAATTGATTATGTAACCATAGAAGTACAAACTTACTCTTGTTTTCTTTCCCTTTCCATTCGAAGCAATTAAAGCAAATGGCTTATGGCAATCTAATTAATTTATAATACAGCAGAATGGAAAAGGTAAACAGTAACATATTTATAGGTTATAAGAATATTGTTTAGTTAAAAGTATCGATTCCTTAATTAAATGGATACATTTTTTCGACCAAAAAAAATTAAATGGGTATATTTCACATGACGTGAATAAATTTCCCCCAAGTAAAATGGCAATGACTAAAATTTTGTAACCATGATTAAATTTTTCCTAGCAAGATAATTTTTATTGATCTTTTAAGGATTAAAACCTATTTTGAGCTTTATTCATAGACGTTAGTGTAGAAGAAGTTAGGATTGGAAAAGGCGTACAATTGTGTTTTTATTAGAATAAAAGATATAGCCATAACAAAGTTAGGTGATAATCGGAAAGCAAATAATGAGTAATTGACATGTCACACATGTTTAGTCAAATTGATGACATAGTGACTGATGTGGTTAATTATCACAATTGAGAATCGCTTAAGTAAACCTAAGTATTAAAAAACCGTTTAAATTTTTAAAGAAAGAAAAATAATGTGAAGAAAAATAGATAAATTGGAAAATTTAACTGAAATGAAAATTAATGAAAAGGAAATTATTCAATTTTGATCTTCTTATTTGCTTTGCATTTTCATTTTTCTTTTAAGTTCTTGTACATAATAGAGTCGTCACATGATTCCGGGTTTTGACGAATTTTTTTTTATAATGACTTGCATTCACTAATTTCATTAAATTGATTATTGGCATTGCCTATCTAATTTCACTTTTAGAAGGAAAAATAGGGAATTTAATATATAAGTATATAAGACAATTTATCGGTACCAATATATACAAAATTAAATAACAACGATTTGATTTGGACATTCTGGGCAAATGCAATTATTGATCACTAAAGTTTGGTAACAGAATGTTGTAAATTGCTGACGTAGTTAGAAAACATCAGATTAGGAAGGAACGAGTTGAACTACTTCATAGATCGTCTTCAAGATTAAACATTTACGACGGTGCAATTTAAAATAACGACGATTCAATTTATACATTATGGGGAAATGTAATTATTGATCACTAAAGTTCAGTAGAGCACCACTGTAAACCGTTACACATTACGGAAAAAAATTACGTAATTAGAGAACATCATATTAGGAAGGAACGAGTTGAACTACTTCATGGATCGTCTTCAAGATTAAACATTTACGACGGCACGGTTTAAGAAATAGAAAGCTTCTAATCATAGCGTCGTATTATTCCAAATTCGCGATGCACTCACTTCGCTAGGTTAATCCGCATATTCTTACTTAATATAAAATTATGTATACTTAACTCATATATTGAAGTTATCATGTGGCTTGGCTGATAATAACATTATAACACACACAAAAATAAAACCTATGCAGGCTTCCCCAAGGGTCCCAAATCAATCAACAGAATTCATGAATCATACATGATCTGTCTCTCTTACAATTCTGGCCTTTGACCACTCCCTATTGGTGACCAGGAGCGCCACGTGGCGGTGGTGTTTAACCGGGAAGTTCAAACCAATTTCACCCCCAAGATCCAAGCACAGCGCAATAAGATGGGCAAAATAATAACTGAACTACCGAAAAGAGGAAATGGGCATTTACAAGAAAAGAGAATCGTTTAGAGAAATAGATTACAGCACAGATCCACCACCACCTCCCTTCTTTCCCTTATGGCCGAAAACCGGGAAACGAAAAGGAGGAAACCAAAAAGCGGTTTCCATTTTCCATATATTCTTTTTATTTCCGAAAAAAAAACAATATCGGCTGAAGCGAAGCGGGGATAAAAACGGAAGAAGGAGAGAGGAAAATGCAGTTGAAGTTGCAGAGAGAGAGAGAGAGAGAGAGAGGCCCAGGAACTGAAAAGCGAAGTACCGGTTGCAAAACTTTCACCTCCCCAAGATTCAACCCACGCTCTCCGAGGACGCGAAGGTGAGAAAGTTCTCTCCTTTCTTCCGTGTTACTGTGCTCGTCAAACTGCCCCTGTTCGTCTCGGTTCATGGGTGGAGTTTGTGGTTGCTGGGACGAATTGTGGTTCATCTGGGTTTTGTCAATACATCATGCATTGGTTCCCGCATCGCTTTCTGCCAAGTTTTTGCGAGTTTCTAACTCAAATTAACGCGTTTCGTGAATTGGGTCTTCGTTTGAATTGAATGAGAAGACGTGGTTGCGGCGAACTTGGCATGGTACTGCGAAATGTGAATTTTTGTTCTCTGCTTGAAGTGTTCTTTTTTGTTGCTGGGAAGAGCAATAGGATGAATTGACCGGCTGTATTTTCTGGATATTGATGGAATTAGGTATTTTTTTCATTGGAAACGTGTGAATGTATTGACTTTTGCTTTGGAAATTTGAAGTTTGAGGTTTTCCCTTGAGCCCTGATCTGACGCTTAGGGTTAGGAGTTCTGGATTCAGGTTTCCAATGGGTGATGATGACAATGGCATAGAGGGAGGGAAACCTGTCTTGGTCAGCAACCGCGATGCCGAGAGTTCTTGTTTGAGGGGTGGGAAAATGAGTAATGGTTTTGCCAATGGCCACGATAGTGATGTGGCCGAAGGGAGTTCAGGCGGTAGTGAGTGTGTTCGGACTTACAAGAGGCGAAAACAAGTGAAATTGGAAAGTAAAAGTGGAGAGGATGAGAGAGCTACCTCGGGAGCTTCAACTATTTCGGCAAACCAGGTTTGTCCTGTACCTTTATTCTATCTGTTGTCACAGATTTATTGTCTGTGCTGCACATGGAATGTCTCAACCTAATTTTGCCAGTACCTGTACTTACATTTTTTTCTTCTTATCAAGTAAAAATGATGCACATACTATGATAGTTTGAAAATTGTTTGCCGGGGTAGAGAGTTGGAATTCAGTTGGTGCATTATAGATGAAATCTATATGAAAATTTGTTACATTTGTTGTTCTGATGAATGATCATTGCATGTCATTATTCTCCAAAGGGTTTATTTATCAGGTCATATAAGTGGGTTTTGGGAGCTCATTGGGATTGGTTGGGCTATCTTAGTTCTGATTGTGATGGAATGATTTTGAGGAGAATTTCTTGAAGCTGCATATGCTAATGGTGCTACTAGTTAGTATTTTAGTTTTGAAGATCTTACTATGGTTTAAGGTACAGTGGTAGAGAAGAATTTCATATCAATGAGGAAGGAGGGGTTTCTTAGTCTTAATAATCTTTTTCCTACAACAATTGGAGATATTCAGATGATTATTGATCACTTTGGCTTTGGGGAGTAATTTTCATTTTACTAGCGAAAGCCGTTTCAGAGGTTTGGTACCATCCATTTGAGTATTTTTGGTTGCTCTATTATAGGGACCAAACTCAAAACTTTGCTATCTGACCTCAGAGTTCCCTGGTATATTTTCTTTTGATTGTTTTGTTAGTAAAAGAAATTTTTAAGCATGAAAATACTGCCTTCTACGTGTTTGAGAAGGCACTTTTGCTGGTGAAAAATCCTCTAATAGACAGTTAGAAGTTATATGGGAAGCGTAACATAGGCTGACAGAAATTTATTTTCTTGCTCTTGACGAAGTGTTTTTATTTTTAAAGATCAAAGAGGAAAAATAATTTTATTTTCATCTCTTCGTTCTTGAATTTTTGATTGAGAGTTAATTTATGACTTACAAGTCTTCAGTGCCTTTCCATCTCAGGGTTGCAGCTCCTTTTTGTACTCCCTGCTTTCCTTTCATTTGAAGTAACTTACCCTTTGATGATTCCATGACTTCTAGTGCAGACATTTACTTTTTAGTAACAATTTAAATTTTGATCTTTGTAATGGTCTTCTCATTAGGTGATTTGAAGCATTGGTTGAGATGGATGTTATCTAAATGTTTCTGCATATAAAACTTTTTCTATGTCTCTACAACTTATACTATTGAGTAAAGCTATTTTATTAGTTAGTTGTGGCTTTGTTAACCAATAGAAAAAGATAGATAACTATAGCTTGAATAACTTTTTCCAAAGCTTCTCAGATTAGGTTAGCATGTAACAGATTCACAGCTAAATGAATAAGTTTTCCTGGCCCATGGCCCAGTCTGCAGACTTGCAGGGTGTCCTGGATTGATTTTTGTCATGCTTAGGTGGGACAGCTGTCTTGAACGAGTGGTGGTTTTTATTGCTTTCTGCATACTATTAAGACACTTCCCAGAAGTTTGATGAAATAATACATGCAAGTCATTTGGTTTGAATGTAATTGAAAGAACCGTGACTTTGCCTGGTTAGATTTTGATTTATGGTGCTTATAGTCTTCTCTCGGATGCTTATTTGGTTTATTGTAGATTTTAAGGGAACCAATAGCTGGAGCTTCAGAGTTTCACATATCTGAGCAGCTTCATGTTCCTTCTGCGGTCCATCATGCTGTTGAAAATGATCGCAATGAGCACTCACAGAGCCAGTGCAGTAGCATTGTGTTGGAGCACATATTCCAGTCGTTGAGTGATGAAGGTGGTATAGGACGGTGCATCCAAAATGCCCTGGTGCGTCATGCTACAGAAATTGATAATATGAAAGTCAAGGTTCTGTTGCCATCGAAACTACTATTTACGTATCTTCCCTTACATCTAATCCTACATTGCTTATCTCATTTTAAATGGTGGCCGCTTTTTTGGTTTCTAAGCAGGATACTCAGTTGAAAGATCAGTATAGGCTGGGCACCTCTACCCAAGCTACAGGGATGCAGAATGGGATTGCTGCCAAGGGTGCCGACCTTACATCTAAGGCCTCTATGAATGGATCTAATCATGCGATGATCACCGAACTGAGTCAATGTGCATTTTACAACATAATAATTTCGGGAAAGTTCAGCCAATTATGCAAGCTTCTCTGTGAAAACTTTCCAGAAACAAAGATTGACAGGGTGTTGGATTTTCGCCTCATTAACTCACGGATGAAGGAGGGAGCTTATGAACAGTCCCAAGTGCTTTTCTCTTCGGACATGTTACAGGTATCATACCATTGGTAGAACAGATGTATTGCTAATTGCAGCAAAGTATCTTGACATGAACGTGTTGACGCATTTCATGTGAGACTGTTCAATATATATGTTGGCAAATCGATATGTGGTCTCATGCTATACACTAAGAAATCCTTCAATTGTTTAAAATTGCAGTCCTTCTGCTATATCTTTTGGTTATTCGATGTACTGAAAGAATTTCCTCTTCGTATGCTCTGTCACACTGACTTTAGCTGACCAGTAACTGCTTTGGATGTAGTTGATTGAATATCAAATTTGGAGAGGAATTTGCGCTTCTTTTGGTTGTCTTCCTCTTCTGTGAGCAGTGCTCAGAGCTGATCTAGTATGGATTCTTTCTGCTGGTCAACAGCTGAGAAGCTTAGATAGCTATTTGTCATTATCACATACATCCACTCCTTTTGTTTTCTAAAACTAAATGAACTTTTGACCATTCATTATTTAGCTTAAATTCTGATTGATTTTAGTGCTTGATATTGGGAGAATTCTCTATTTGCTTAAGATTTTTTTGGATAGAAACAATATTTTGTTTTCTCCTTCCCTTCTTACTAGATAGAATATTCAATGTTTTTCACCAGGCAGAATAACAGTAAAATCCAGATATGCCTTATAAAGATCGGTTGCATTCTAAAGAATCGTTTCTCCAATTCTCTGGGGCCTTTGTAACTGTGGTGCCAACATGCAACAGCTGGGATATGCATTACTGGTGTTTTTTTCCGTGATGAAACCCTTCTTTGCGATCTTCCTTCCAATGTGTCACTACCATCTTTTTTCCTCTGATGTCCTAAGTGAGTTATATCTAGATTAAGTAAATTGTCAAGCTTCTATTTAAGGTTTTTACATTCTTAAATCTCTGTCTCCAAGTAGCGGCTCAAGTTTCGAACTTAAGGTTCAATTTATATAGGTCAACATAAATGTAGTCTTTGTCAGAACCAGCTACAGTTTTCTGCTATGCGTTGCACCTTCTGTGCTGTAGAATTGGAGGGGGTCTTACATTGAACCCAATGGATTGCATTTTTCCATGTCTTTTTAAAAAATTCGAAGCATATTTTCAATCTCTTTATATTCTTGTAAACTTAAGTTGTGGTTCTATAATGCAAAATGAAGGTCCCGTGTTGGTATAGATGAATGTCCAGTGTAAAACAATTGATGATTTTGTTTACAAACGCAACTTTTTTTTGTACAACTTTCAGAGAGAATCTAGTCATGAAATATAAATTGTTACATTTTGACTGCGTCATGACTTCAGATTATTATAGTACTTTCTTTATTGCTGTAAGATTAGATTTAAATTAAGTCTTTGAGAAGATATTCGAAGGAAATGCCTTGGTATAGTAGCTTTAGTGGATTTGCTGGGATGTATAAGAGAATGGAAGGTAATTTTAGTGAGCTGTGATGATCTAAAGGGTGGGAAAGCTGCCAGTTGAAAATGTACTACTCATGCAGGAGCTATGTTGAAGAGTCCACTGGAAGTCGAACTTTTACGACACGTTATAGTCCCATTCATGTAATTTTTCTGTAGAGTCAGATTAATAAGGATCTGCTCTATGTTAGAGACAGTGTAAACAGAGTTCATTGCAGTTGATTTTATTGAAGCTCAAACTCTTTTTTCTGAGTTACATTTTGTAAATCCTTTGCCTAATAGTGTCTGAACTCCAAAGGGTGGTTCTGTTGAATGTATGCTTCAGGAAGGATTTTCAGTTTTATCCTTTATTTTAATCTTGGCTACTTTCCTGTCCCTTTCCTGTCAGTGGCTTGTGAAATTTCTTTAATGCCATTACCACTGACATTTGAACAATGTCAGATAGATATACCACTGCACTATACTTGGAAAATTTGGTTGTCTGCCGAAAGTTTTACTTGGAAGTAGCTCCAATATGTGATTTAAATAAATTATTAGGGTAATTCACTTAATATGTTTGCTGCAATGAAGGTACTAAGCCGATTCCAAAATTGAACACTTGCGAAGAATAGTTGGGTCCTAAGTGCAGTTACTACTGCATGCTCTTCTAAGGTTTCTCCATTGGATACAACGACATTTTATGTCCGTGGTGCTTTGTTCTTCCCTAGATTCTTTTGAGTTACTTCATTCTTTGTGACTTCTGATGTTTGTTCTTGAGCATCTTGATTTGGATGTGTGATCTCTGCCAGTTCTTCGAATATCTGTTGCAGTTTTTGATTCATAGTAGCGGACTTCTAAACTTCCTATTATCTAACTTGTATGCTAAAAGTTACCCTGTTGTATAAGCTGCATGGCATATCTTAAACCTGGTAAAACTTTGCAGGTTTGGAGGAAGCTTGAAGAGATTGGCACCGAATTAGCTTCTTTGGCAAAGAGTCTCACTGACATATCTAAGGAGTATTGCAAATATGTGAGATTGTCGTAGTATTTTGAAATATGTATTTCAACAGTCTTTGCTGTAATTTTTTCTTCCAAGGTAAGTCTGAAGTTCTCTTTTTCTCCCAGGGGGCAAATGCAGACAAAAGCTCTTCTGATGGTGGAAAATTTGAGGTAACTTTTCCTGAATTGCCGTGTAAATTTTTTGGGTGCATTTTGCTGGTGCAGGTGCATAAATATATTGGACTAAGTTTTTCAAATAATTGTCTTTGTAGATTAGATTTTTCCATTTCTGTACACAAACAGACTGACAGAAGATGCTTAAAGCACGATGAATCACTTCCTCAATTTCCATGTTTGCTAAGAAATGGCATTTATGTGGATTCGTTATATGGGAGTCTTTTGTGCATGCTGTAATTCTGTATAATTGTAGGCCATGGATTTGTTATATGGAAGCCTTTCGTGCATGTTGTAATTCTGTATGATTGGAGGCCATTAAATTTTTTTCATTCTTTGATCTGGACCAGTGAATACGTCCTTTTCTAACTGTTTTCAACTTTGCTTTGTTGTTTTACACAAAACATTAGTGTTTGCGGGTTAGGGTGGTGTATTGATGTTGCTATCTGACTTTTTTCTGTCACTGTTTGCTTTTTATTTTCTTTTGTACTTTCACTGCTATTGTATTCCCTCTGTAATCTTTGATGCCTCTATCTAGGAGATTAGCTTGTGTAGTTTGTGAATTAGAAACTTATTGATGAATCTAATAGTTTGTTCACCTTGATGTTTTATGGTATTTGCACTACGTGATTAGTATATCTAGAGCTTTAGCAGAAGCTATTATCAGGATCTTATTGAATCTTCTCGGACCTGAGTTCTTGAAATGATGATTTGTCAATCCTGATTATGACTTGACAAGTCGTTTATATTGAATAGGTCTCTGGTAGGAATACTCTCGTTGATGCTAAATTGGAGCAAACAGAGGAATGTGGTGCGTATAATGTTAGCATCTGTCGGCATTGTGAACTGAAGGCAGATGGAATGGAATGTTTAGTTTGTGATTCATGCGAGGAAATATACCATGTCTCTTGCATTGAGCCTGCAGTGAAAGAGATTCCACCTAGAAGTTGGTACTGTGCTAGTTGCACGGAAAGTGGAATCACGTCTCCTCATGAGAACTGTGTTGTCTGCGAGAGATTGAATGCTTCCAGGAGTGCCGTCAATGGGTTTGCTGATGAAGAAACTCTTACCACGATGGAAGATGCAAATTGCAGCTCAGATTTGGGGATTAACCCATTTGAAGAGACCCAAATCTCTAGTACCTGCAAAATATGCGGGAACGAGATTGAAAATGGGGATAAGTTCAGGATGTGTGAGCATCCTTTTTGTCCCAGTAAGTATTATCATAGGAGGTGCTTGACAACTAAGCAGTTGAAGTCTTACAGTTCCCGTTGGTACTGTCCTTCTTGTTTGTGTAGAGCCTGCCTCACAGATCAAGATGATGATAAGATTGTTTTGTGTGATGGTTGTGATCAAGCTTATCATATCTACTGCATGAAACCGCCACGTGCCTCAATTCCAAGGGGAAAATGGTTTTGTAGGAAATGTGATGCTGGGATTCAAGCAATACGCAGGGCGAAGAAGGCATATGAGAATATTGAAAATAAACAGAGGAGGAAAGTTGTAGAGAACGGGGAATGCCGGACACCGGACAAGAAGCCAAACGAGAAAGGTGAAGAGGATACGGACAAAGGTAGAGGTGGAATGGACATGCTTTTAATTGCGGCCAACACTCTAAATTACGAGGAGAAATTGGCTGGTGTAGAGATGAATTGTTGAGAACTTGATATGGTTGACTTTGTCTCGGGAGGAGCAGTATCATTGATTGAGTCGTAATTTGGTAACTCTAGCAACCAATTTTCTGAAAATGTGCATTTAGGATGATCAGTGATATTCAGGAGTTTTTGTGGGGTCTTGCTGACTTCTGGTTGCGCAACATTGGGTGGCATATCATTGTGAAAGCTGTGCATTATCTGACAGTAGCTCTCAATTCAATGACAGCGGAATATCAAGGTGATGAGGAAATAGTGCTAACTCTTTTGTTGTTTTTGTTCTAGCAACAGCTGTTGTAGTTTCCGAAGCTTGTACCCTGTTGTGCATTTAGTTGTACCATGATAGCATCAAAAAGCTGATTACTCTCTGAGATATGTTGTAACAGAATAACTGTCCAGCTACATTTTTTCCTTCAACATCAAGAAGAGTAAGCTCTTTTTTTCCCCCCTTGAGACATCAACCTGTGAATTTACATTTCTGATCTTGGTGGAGACACTGCTTTGTTGCTCACCCCCGTGATACAGAATTCTTGTAGCGTGGAAGTTCTACTCTACGCGTGGTACTTAAACATCATGGACCCAGTCTCTCAATAAAATGCAACAATGTCCATTTTATGCGTGCTCTCTTTGTTACTCTCTTTGATATTCATGATAGTGAGGCTAAGTTCATGTTGCAGTGAAGCCATGTTGTGAGGGTGGTCAACTGCAATTAATTTCAAGAGTTGCTTGCTTTGGATCCTGCCAGTTTATGCAAATCTGACATTTTTCTGCTGTAGGGTCTGCGCTCTTTTTGCCTTATTGATTCATGGCTCAGGTATTCAAAAGTGAAACAGTGCATATTCTTTTGTCTGGTGAATTGTTCTCAATTGAGATCTTGTAGCGGTGCTTGTGCTTGTGGTAGCAGGGTTTTAGCCCCTCCTGCTTTCCTTCTCCGTTGTGTCATGTCGATATAAGTACGTAGCGTCCAAGGAAGACTAAGCTCACTTTTAAGGAACTACATTCATAATTACCCATGTCTGTGAAGAGTATAATATAAAATACTTTCTCTAATTAATCTTTTTTTTTTCAAGTTTTAACTTGACAAAAGACAGAATACGGATATTCTTTTGGAAGTATCCTTTCTAATTTATCCTTTTTTCAAGCATAATCTCAACAGCACATAAATTTTTCATATACCTTTCTTTTTATCTGTTTTAGTTATGGGTCATGTGTGAACATTCCGTCATCTCCGGTTTCTTTATATATAGAATAGGTTAGTTATTACTTCTCTATCATGGGTCCCTAAATGTTTTAAAGAAAATTATTTTGTGATGAGTATCTGATAATGGATAATTGATACCTATTATAATCAACAAATTTTTTGATGGGTCTTTTAGAGTGAACCCGGCCAAAGTACGGGCGTGCTAACTAGCTTTGTATTAAATCTAAGGATGAGAAATTGTGGATGAGGCCGCCGGGAATCAGTATTCAGCAATGTCCCTTTCAAAATGTCAACCCAACTTCAGTTAATTCTGCTTGCGCCATCCTCGTTGGCTTGACCGACTCGTTCCAAGTCCCACTTGATCAGCTTCAGCCCTGGCCTTTGCTATGTCCTGACCTTTTCTTCACTCGTTATGCTACGATCTTTGACACAATCGGGTTTTGTTTACACTGCCAATTGCTGGCCCTCCTCGCGTCATCAGCTGCCTGTAGCTTCAGCTTTTGTCACCACTGCACTGCCTGCGGGTTTCTTTGTTAGCTGGTCTTATAAAATCCGTTTGCTAAGTCAATTCTGGTACTTCAACAATCTGTCTGTAACATCGGCTGTGGGCTTAAAGCCCTGCAACTTTGCCGTGCTCAAATCTTACGGTCGATGATTACAAGTTTTAGATCGAACGGCCAACGACATGCACGACCCCACAGCTGACAAAGAAAATGCTTGGATCCATTGTCGGACAAGGCCATTCGCAGTTTTGATATGCACGAGCTCACGGTAGGGGGATTTGTGGTTCGTATGTGATTTACTTGTTTATATATCCACTTAATACCGTATGATTAGTTAGTAATGATGTAATCACCGCAAAGTCAATCTATATACTATTTAGCTTTTTAAAGCTTCTTCATCACTTATAAAGGTTGTTATCAAGCTACGAAGCTCATCATCTTGTTGCAAAACATCATCTCATTTCAGGAAGAATATGGGTGACTCCATGTTGCTCCATAGACTTCCCTCGAGAGTTGTACTGTTGTTGTGCACATTGGTGGCTCTATTCTCAATAGTTTCGGCAGATGTAGTTCAAACAACAAAGCCCGGATGTATGAGTAGATGTGGCAATCTCACCTTCTCGTATCCTTTCGGAATGAACGACACCGGCAACGACTGCTACTTCGAAGTAAAACCAAATTCTTTCCTCATTTTTTGTGATAACTCGACTGATCCCCCCACTCCTTATATGTTCGATAAAAGTTCTAATTTCCAAGTACTCAATATATCTATTGAGAATCATGAGATTAGTGTAACGACGTTTGTGGCCAAAGATTGTTATAATTCGTCCGGTGGAAGCATATACAACAATGATCCTTGGCTCACTCTTGCCATATTCCCCATATCTCCTGCCAAGAACAAATTTACTGCCGTGGGATGCGACACGTACGCAACTTTTACAGGAAGCACGTATGCGACTGGGTGCTTGTCCTCATGCGAGAGGATCTCGGACGTGATTAACGGGTCATGCTCGGGCATTGGTTGCTGCGAGACTAGCATACCGCGAGACGCCTACCGATACAGCATCTTTGTCACTAGCAAGCACAATCATACCGGCATCTGGGGATTCAATCCATGCGGGTACGCTTTCGTTGCTGAGGACGGCTTCTTTAACTTCTCTACTGCCGATCTGTACCACCCGCCATTTGATATGGTCCCTATAGTTCTTGATTGGTTAATTCCATATCAAACATGCGATGAGGCAAAGAAGAATACAACGACCTACATGTGCCAAGAGAACTCCAATTGTACAGATGCTGAGAATGGAAGTGGGTACCAGTGCAACTGCTTGGAGGGTTATCAAGGGAACCCCTATCTCCAAAATGGCTGTCAAGGTACCTTCTCTAGTCTTTTCATTAGACCTACCTCACTTTCGAACGAGTGTTCATGTATAGAATCGTGGATCATTATCTCAATAAGGGTGAGCATGTTAAATGGACCCAATTGCATAAGAAACCTAGATAAAGAAACTGTTGGAAACTTAAAGTCAGACGACCAAATTTTGACTTGATATATTGTACATGTTTTCAACGATTCATCGTGTAAAATATATAATCTTAAAAATTTTAACAATCTAGGCCGTAGAACGCAATCATTTTTTTTTTGGATGCACAAATATTCGTTGCTTGTAATTTAATATGACCTATGAAGCACTTAGCAATAATCTGTAAATTTTCACAGTAATCTTTCCTCATGTAGCTAAACATTCTTCTCTCTTCAGTTTAGTACGTACGATTGTTTTACAAACTAAAATGGTCAACTGCAATTGAGTTTTTAAACAAATGATCCATACTGAACACTTAATATGAGTCGGTCAAAATAGTTTGCAAATCAATTTCATGTACCAATGTTAATACATCCAGCATTATTCTGTATTTTATAGACAATTCTTTCTGAATTGCTTTCTATGTAATGTTGTTGTTCTCGGTGGTCATGGAACGAATTTGTTGGATATTTCGTAAGTCTTGTATTCTAAACTAAGATCAAGTCCTTGACTAAGTTCAGGCTCTCGGGATAACGACCCAGCACCCAAAAATTGTGGTGATGTTTCGCGATCTCAGTAAAAGCAATTTGACTCAATATTTCCTCTCAAAATTGAAAGTATTGCCAAATCATTGATCTTTAACTTTTTCAAGCTTCTTCCAATTGAAATGGCGTCTGATTTGCTTCTTCTATTTTGAATATATTCTTTCAGATATCAATGAGTGCGTGGTTTCACAGCCCTGCAGTGGAATATGTACGAACTTACCGGGAACGTATAATTGTTCATGTCTAGCGGGATACCAAGGAGATGGAAGAAAAGATGGCAAGGGTTGTACTCTTATCCCCCAGGATAAGAGGTTTCGCTCAACCAATGTCGTACTAGGTTAGTAAATTGTACACATTGCTCTATCTTTTTCATCATAAAAACTTATTTTATCTTATAAATTATTCACATTTCTTCAATGTTGTTCTTATGTCATTGTTCTATTTTTTGCTCTTAGCTATCGAGATTTTTTATTGATGTAAATCTTTCTCTTTGAATTAATTGTGTCCATGAATTAAATCGATATTATATACATGTATTGTCATATCAAGTTATTCAATTTGATATTAGTAAAATTAACCACTTGTTCTTTTGTTGCCAAAAAATAATCAAGCACGTTTTATCCTCTTGATAATTACATTATTCTTATTATCATAAGATACTCTTAGCATAATTATATATTTATTTATCAATGTTTGTCTTAATGAAAAGCTTCAAGTTGATGGAGAAAAAAAGTAAATAGGACAGAGAAGTTAATTAACACAAGATTGTTTGAGTAATGAAAAAGAAAGAGTTAAGCATATATATCTATTACAAAAAAAATTATTATTTTTTTCTTTTCTTGGTTTTGTGAACCATATGTAGTGTGATGGACAACTGATTTGTTTGTTCACCGAATGTAATGTCTTTTCCTAGGTGTGAGCATAAGCTTCCTACTGATTCTTTTGGGTGTTTCCTGGTTATATTGGGGGCTTAGAGAAAAAAGAATCAGCAGACAGAGAGAGAAGTTCTTCCTAGAAAATGGAGGCCGCCTCATGTTGCAGAGGCTCCTTTCTGCGCACGAAGGCACTGTTGAATCGGCGAGAATATTCACCGATGAAGAGCTCAAGAAGGCCACGGACCATTACCATGAAAGTCGAATCCTAGGCCAGGGAGGCCAGGGAACTGTGTACCGGGGGATCTTACAGGACAACACGGTTGTCGCCGTCAAGAAGGCCAAGATTTTGGACCGAAGTCAGGTCGAAGATTTCATCAACGAGCTGATCATCCTCTCCCAAATCAATCACCGCAACGTGGTTAAACTAATTGGGTGTTGCTTCGAGACGGAGGTCCCGTTATTAGTCTATGAATTCGTGAACAATGGCACCCTTGCCAAACACATACACAAGCGCGGCCATGAGTCCACGTTATCATGGAAGGCTCGTCTGCGAATTGCAGGGGAGACCGCAGGCGCCCTCTCGTACTTGCACTACGATGCATCCACTCAGATTTTGCACAGAGACATAAAGAGCACAAACATATTGTTGGATGAAAACTACACCGCAAAGGTCTCCGATTTTGGAGCATCCAGGCTAGTCCCCCTCGACCGGACGCAGCTGACTACGCTGGTGCAAGGCACACTCGGGTATTTGGACCCCGAGTACTTCCACTCGAGTGTATTGACTGAGAAGAGCGATGTCTATAGCTTCGGGGTTGTGTTGGCTGAGTTGCTGACTGGACTGAGGGCTTTGTCCTTCGAGCGCGTTGAGAACGAGAGAAACTTGTCCATGTATTTTGCTTCTGCAATAATGGGTGAGCGGCTGTTCGAAATCATCGACCCAACGGTGCTGAACGAGGGGAACCCTGAAGAGATTAAGGAAGTTGGAATGCTAGCGAACCGATGCCTGAGGGTGAAAGGCGAGGATCGGCCAACCATGAAGGAAGTGGCAATGGAATTGGAAGGATTGATGAGGATGATGGACAGGCATCCATGGGTGAATCAGAGCAGGGACCTTGAAGAAGCCGAGCACTTGCTTGGTGAGATATCAAGCAAATGTGATGACATCCCCAAAAGCACTGCATCAGGAAATGATGATAGCATAAGTACCCAAGCGCCCTTCGAACTTGAAAGTGGAAGATGAAACTTCATGGCAATGTTGGCCACTGTACTCTAATTCGTTTTCTTTTTTGTATTTCCTTGTCTTTTTTTGTTTATGTTTTTTTAGTTGCTTGTTCTATGTCCTCAAAGTTCAGATGCTACGTCCAAATAGAGTACCTGGCCTTTATTTTTGTGTAACATAACACGTGCACGATTTTCAAACAAAAAAATAAGGAAAATGAAAATGCCAAATACATACCTAATTCTTATCCCATTAAGCGAGCTAGGAACTGGCCAACTTTCTATTGCCTCCATCTTGCCGGGATCTACTCGGATCTACTCTAATACCATCCTTGGAGACAATACAGCCTAAGAAAACCAGGCTACTTTGTGCAAAAGTGACTTCTTCAAGTTAGCATACAAGCGTTGCTCCCATAGCACTTGGAGAATTTGTTGTGTATGTTCCAAATGATCCGCTTGCGTCTTGCTATAAATTAAGACGTCATCAAAGTACACGACAATAAACTTGCCAACAAACGAGTTAAAAGCATGATTCATAAGATGCATAAAAGTACTTGGACATCAGAAAGGCCAAAGGGCATCACCATCCTTTCATAAAGACTGCTTTTAGTTCCGAAAGTGGTCTAACATTCATCTCCCAATGTCATCCGGATTTGATGATAGCTACTTCTAAGGTCGATCGGGGAAAACACATAAGCTTCATGATTCATGAGATATCAATCAAAATCACGAATGATTCATGGAAATACTAGAATTAAGTGATTGACAACTCTTGTAATATAACGATATTTTCATTTATTATTTTCCATTGTTTTATAGTTTCCTTACGAAGTGTAACATTTGTAATATCTATATATAATGGAAATCATCTCAACAATGATACATTGAGATCAAAAATCAAACTCCTTTGTTCTTTTATGGTATAGGAGACATATCTTCAAAAGAAATCGATCCTTAACCATGGCTTCCCCAAATCCTAAGTATCCACACCCCTCATCTTTGAACATTAGCAATTTTATCTCACTGAAACTGACAGAAACAAACTATTCTTATTGGAGAGCCCATATGCTTGCACTAATTGAAAGTCAAGATCTAGTAGGATTCATTGATGGCGAGTACCAGATGCCGAGTCCAACAAGAACCACCCCCTTTGATTATGCAAAAGAAGGTAGAGTCTTAGAGGAAGTAGCAAATCGAGAGTTTTTACAATGGAGAAGGTCAGATCGCCTTTTGCGGAGATGGATCATTGCGACGCTCTCCTAAGAAGTTTTTGCTTCAGTAGTAGACTTGAAGACATCTATTGAGGTGTGGTTAGCTTTACAAAATAATTTTGTCAAGGTATCTACGGAACGTGAATTTTCAATTTTTCGACAAATTAAAAAATGTCATAGAGATAATTTTTCATCTTTTCACGAGTATCTTCGTGCTTTTCAAAAATATTTTAATGAGTTATCTGTTATCGGATGTCCCCATAGGACAAAAAGAAGGGTCTCTTTGTTTTGAATGACTTAGGTGATCAATATGATTCATTTACAACCTCCATATTGAAGCCTCCAATGCCGATATTCCCTAACCTGATTTCACAACTGCAAAGTTTTGAGAGTCGGCTCACAAATAAAAGTTCCCTTGCAATTCAACACGGGACGGCTTTCTTTGGTCAAAGAAGAAATTTTAAGAGCATCAAGAAGGGCAAACAATTCCAACATATCAAGAACAATTATTTTTCTTCGCATGGAAGAGGGTTTTCTCACAATGGTCCAAGAATGAAAAATTCTCGGACTGATTTTATGCATTCGCAGGGTCGCAAGCCCCAATTTAATCAAAGCAAGATTGAGAAGCTTGTGAAAGGAATAGACAAAGTCGTTTCTTGTCAAATATGTAACAAGGAGGGACATGTTGCTTTAAATTGCTTTAATTGATTTAATCAATCTTTCCTCCCATCGGATGTGCCAAAAGCATTTGCTGTGCTTACTGTTGGAGATATAGTCAAGATTCATAATGGTTCACTGATACTGAAGCTTCAAATCACATGGTATTAGAGCAGAATATCCTGAGTTTGAATCTTTCCATGCCCCATTTGTCTTTCCAATTAAATATTTTCATGCTTAGTACTAGGCAAAAAGACCAGACTAAGCGTGAAGGGGAGTGTTAGAATAATTAAATATTAAACCATATCCTCATCTAACAGCTTAAGCTCTTAGAACAGTCGGCAGTGGTCCCACTAAAATCTCACAGTTTGAATAAAAATTATCTTATTCGGTGTTTGGTGTATCACAAATTTCAGACACGACCGGATGTAGTTTGGATATAGCCCGAATGAAAAAGTCTGACCATAGACCTGGATAAGATATGTGAAATCCGAGAAAAATTAAGAAAAAGTAAAAATACGAAGCTTTAGAACTCTGGGCCTTTCCCATCGTCACCCTCCCCTTCTTCTTTGACCTGTTCTTCCTCTATTACATTCCCGAATTTTCTGAATCTGTAAGACTCTAATCATGCTCCGTCGACTCTTCACATGGAGGCACCAGATCTGCTCCTCTATCGACCTCCCTACTGGAATTGCCTTAAACCGCTGCTTTCGGCTTCTTCAAGGGTGAGAAAATTGTGGATCTATTACGGTGAACCCGGCCAAAGTACGGGCATGCTAACCAGAGTTCGTATTAAATCTAAGGGTGAGAAATTGTGGATGAGGGCACCGGGAATCAGTATTCAGCAATGTCCCTCTCAAAATGTGAACCCAACTTCAGATATTTCTGCTTGCCATCCTCGTTGACTTGACCGACTCATTCCAAGTCCCACCGGATCAGCTTCTGTTGTGGTCTACGCTACGTCCTATCCTTTCCTTCACTCGTTCTACTTCGAATTTTGACACAAATAACGTCTTGTTTACACTGCCAATTGCAGGCCTCCTCGCGTCACCGTCTGTAACATCACCTTTTGTCACTACCGCACTGCCAGCGAGTTTCTTTGTTAGCTGGTCCTAAAGAAAAAGAATGATAGAAATATTAAAGTACCAGAATTGATTTGGCAAACGGATTTTATAAAAGATTGGGCCGAGTCCATGCTGCCGTGGGCTAAAGTGCTGCAAATTTGCTGTGCTCAAATCTTATGGTTGATGATTATAAGTTTTGGATCGAACGGCTATCAATACGAACGACCCTACAGCTGACAAAGAAAATGCTTGGATCTGTTGGCGGTCAAGGCCGCCTGCAAGTTTCCTGTGCATGAGCGCACGTTAGGGGGATTTGTGGTTTGTATGCGATTTCTTTTGACGGTGTGCGATTTACTATGTACTCACTTAAAACTACATGATTAACTACTAATGATGTAATCACCGCAAAGTCAATTAATATAGTCGGGACGATGAATATTGCATATACTATTTAGCTTTTTAGAAGCTCCATCATCACTTATAAAGGTTGTCATCAAGCTACGAAGCTCATCATCTTGTCGCAAAACATCATCTAAATGCATATACTATTTACAAGACTTTAGCAGACTTTTATTAAACACGAAGTTCTTAAAATGTTCTCAAATATATAATATTAATATAGGATTGGGAATTTAAAATTCAATTTAATTTTATTAGAAAATTAATAAGCGACCTTTTGTTTTATTATAAGAAATCAAAACCCAAGGGCCCTGATCAAAAAAGTTGGGATGCACATCGTATATGAGGAGATCTAAGATTATTATAAGGAGAAATTTCCAAGGTTATTATTAACTGATGGAATTTGTCAACAAGTTGGCTTTTTTCATCAGTCAGTGCCGAGGCGCGACCAGCACCTGAGGTCCAATATTATGTTTTGGAAATGCTCAAATATAGAAAGCGTATGATCTTGTCCTTTCCCTATCATCTTTTAGTTTTTCCATTAACATGAACGCTCCAAAAGAAAAAAAAATTGCCATGCACAGAAGCGACGTCCCCAATATACATTGTATCAAAAATCGCTAGGGAAAGGAGAAGATCAGATATTTTCTTTTTCCGGCGGAGGGAAAGACGTTTACTTAAACTCTAGAATCCTAGATTAAACTTTTGGAGAATATTCGAAAAGTAAGAGCTGTTAATTTTGTCACAAGTAGTCCAGTCTCTGGCTCAGAATAGCTGGTCTTCTCGATGAGCCGTGAAGAAAGATTAAAGAAAAATTTGTCAAATTTACATTACCAACTTTCATAAATAAGTTTTGGAACATTTCCTTATATAAAATGATGGACTCTCAAATGAATAATGCATTTGGTAAACGGAACCAGCACTGCACTGCACAAGACTACGTCACACGGGGAATTATCATTGGATCGTCTCGCGCAAGTGGTTAGGACCAGCTGGTGTCAACTCCACAACTTGAACTTAGCCTATGACATTTGACCCAAAAAAAAAAAAACCCGAAAACGAAATGACCCATCTTACTTCTCCTTATATACGCCCAACCCATCAAATTAAATCATCAAGAAAATTACATGTACATGAAGAGAGTTGAAGGAAGAGCCATGGTCATCCATGAACTTCTCTTGAAAGTTGTGGTGCTTGGGCTTTATTGGTTCCCCACCACAATCACATAGCAGAAGCTGGTGATTTAATGACCAAGCCGGGATGCCGAAGTTCGTGTGTACACCTTGTGATTCCATATCCCTTTGGATCGAGCGGCAGTCAAGTAGTTTTGACTGCCGTTTCGATCACCCATCTTTTATTGTCTATTGTGACAACTCTACAAAACCCCTTGTACCTTACATGGTCGTAGAAGTAGTAACTTGAAAATACGTAACATTTCCATCGAGGGCCATGAGATGCGATTAACCGTTTGGACCGGTCAAGAATGCTATAACTCTTCCGGGTACGATAGATCTTCGAGCAATTATCCATGGATCATCCTATCTGAATTCCCTTTATCCAGCACCAAGAACAAGTTCACATCTATTGGTCGCGACACGTTAGCCGTCTTTCGAGACCGCCATGGGAAGTTCTCTTTCAGGTGTATGTCTTTGTGTAGCAGCGTTTTGGACGTTAGCAATGGGTCGTGTACCGGTATCGGTTGCTTTGAGACGAGCATCCCAAGGAACACCTTCAACAACGACATCTCGTTTTGGAGCTTTCCAATCATTCCAGGGTCCTGGGTTTCAATCCGTGTAGCTAGGCCTTTGTCGTAGAAATTGGATCCGACAACTTTTCGACTGGCGACCTTGAGCAGCTTAAATTTAAAGATCCCCCTCTAGCTCTTGACAGGGCATTAGGAATCAAACATGTGAGGAGGCCAAGAAGAATAGCACGAGCTACATGTGCACCAAGAACACCAATTGCACCAAAGCCGAAAACGTATCTGGGTGCAAGTGCAGCTGTTCAGAAGGTTACCGAGGCAATCCGTTCCTCGAGAATGGTTGTCATGGTACGTTGATAACATTGATGTTCTCTAACTTGTCCTTTGTATTGATATGATCTCAGAAGATAGATACATTTGATGGTAGGTATGTTTAATTTATGTAGATATTGATGAATGTGCGGA
This sequence comes from Syzygium syzygioides, assembly GCA_031216285.1. Taxonomy (NCBI): domain Eukaryota; kingdom Viridiplantae; phylum Streptophyta; class Magnoliopsida; order Myrtales; family Myrtaceae; genus Syzygium; species Syzygium syzygioides. Next base: position 29,389,311 of record CM062247.1, read on the forward strand.
TCCAACGTTGAACCAGTGTGAGGGAAAGTGCCATAATATTGAGGGGAGTTATACATGTTCATGCCCAAAGGGTTATCATGGTGATGGCAAGAAGGGCGGTGGAGATGGACAAGGATGCATTGCTAATCCATCACATTTGATGAAGATTTTGGTTGGTAAGTTACTTTCATTTTTTGACAATTTTTGTAGTATGTTGCACTCACCTATGACAAAACGTGGTCAATGCTTATGCAACATTTCAATATCTAAAAATAAAATGCATTTTAGGACATTCTTTGTACTTAATTACGATCAAGCGTTATAAGTCTTTATAGAATATCGTAAAATAAAGAAAAACATATCTTGTGTTGTTTTAACTTTCGTTTTACAAGCTCATTTCGTCAAAGTTACGTGGAAAATCTCCTAACAATTTCTTTTCGTTAGTTGGTGTACTGGTGACCAACTAAAATCACCAGATCTTAAACGGAATAAGAGGCTCTACATGAAAAAGAGAAAAGGCGCTTAGTAAAAAGAAATTAAAAAAAAAAGGAATAGAAAGCTATGAAAAAAGGAAGATGAAAATAGGTATGTGCTCTCGTGCTGACTAAATCTTTCCTCAGGTTGGCTAAACAAAACTTAAGATGGAGAGAGAGCCATCATCCTTGACAGTATGACGGTCCTATCACATAAGCATTGTTGAGAATGGCAAAACATAGCTAGAACTAAATGATGAAAAATACTTCATCATTGACCAATTAAACAATAATAGGTTCATATTAGGCCACATCATGAAAATATGATCTTATCTTAATACATACGTTTTGTGAATAATCACACACACTAGATTATAATCTCAATTTCTCTATTATCTCTCCATCACTGTCCACAAGCTCCATCCATCACCGCCTCTGTTGCGTAGCCACCACTTCCGGAGAAGTTAACATCGACCGCAGCCGAAACGACCAACACCACCTCAAGTCTCTCTCTCTCTCTCTCTCTCTATCCGCTCGTGCCCGAATATATTTTCAATTGCTTTCACTCCTTTCCTCTTTAAGGCGGACGTTGCCCCTACCCTCGCCCCACCGCAACTCACTGCCATTGCCAAGTATACTTTCGATTGCTTCTCCCTCGAATCCTCTTTTCCAAAATGCAGCAACAGGTAAAATGAAGGTGACTGACTGAAATGTGGGTTTGAATGTATTTTTAATCTAATTAGAGTCCCAATCCTTCTTTTTTCCCTCCTAAAAGTCAAACTTGTTCCTTTCTCTCTTAAGTTCTCATCAGCATAGAAGAACCGATAGAATTGGTTCAATGGCCGTTTTGAGGAAACCTTACGATATAATTCTATAGAAAGTTTGAATACGTGGCCAATTTTACATGGCGCAATGATACGCTGTGCAGTTAATCACGTGATTAATTATTCTGAAAACTGGTGTTGTATACAGGTGTTGCTGTGGGCGTAATAGTGCTGCCTTTCAGCATAGGCTTTCTGTATTTCGGATACAAACAAAGGAAGCTCATCAGGCTCAAAGAACAATACTTCAAGCAAAATGGTGGCTTGCTTTTGCAGCAACAATTACAAGAACGTGACAGAACCACAAAAGTTGGAAAACTGTTCAGCGCTGAAGAGCTAGAAAAGGCCACCAACAATTACGATGAGAGAAGAATAGTTGGCCAAGGAGGATACGGTACCGTTTACAAAGGGTCGTTGCCAAATAATATGGTCGTTGCGATTAAGAAGTCCAAGCTTGTGGACCAGAGCCAAATCAAACAGTTCATCAATGAAGTCATTGTGCTTTCTCAAATTAATTCTATAGAAAGTTGCTGACTGGACTGAGGGCCTTGTCCTTTGAGCGGGTTGAGAACGAGAGGAACTTGTCCATGTATTTCGCTTCTGCAATTAAGGGGGAGAGGCTTTCGGAAATTATCGAACCAAGGGTGCTGAACGAGGGGAACCCTGAAGAGATTAAGGAAGTTGTGATGCTAGCAAACCGATGCCTGAGGGTGAAAGGCGATGATCGGCCAACCATGAAGGAAGTGGCAATGGAATTGGAGGCACTGATGAGGGTGATGGACAGGCATCCTTTGGTGAATCAGAGCAGTGACCTTGAAGAAGCCGAGCACTTGCTGGATGAGATATCAAGCAAATGTGATGGCATCCTCAAAAGCACTGCATCAGGAAATGATGATTGCATAAGTACCCAAGCGCCCTTCGAACTTGAAAGTGGAAGATGAGACTATATGGCAATGTTGACCACTGTGCTATAATTCGTTTTTCTTTTGTATTTCCTTGTCTTTTTTTGTTTTTTTATTAGTTGCTTGTTCTAAGTCCTCAAAGTTCAGATGCTACATCCAAATAGAGTGCCCGTCCTTTATTTTTGTGTAACATAACATGTGGACGATATTTAAACAAAAAAAAACGAAGGAAAATGCCAACTATATACCTAATACTTTTCCCATTAAGCGAGCTAGGAACTGGCCAACTTTCTCTTGCCTCCATCTTGCCGGGATCTATTCTAATACCATCCTTGGAAACAATATAGCTTAAGAAAACCAGGCTACTTGTGCAAAAGTGACAGTTCTTCAAGTTAGCATACAAGCGTTGCTCCCGTATCACCTAGAGAATTAGTCATAGATGTTCCAAATGCTCTGCTTGCGTCTTGCTATAGATCAAGATATTATCAAAGTACGCGAGAATAAACTTGCCAATGAAAGGTTTAAAAGTGTTGGCTCTCCCCTCCTGGCGGATGTAGTACCAATATATCGGACCGAATCACGTAAATCTTATGTCCTTTATCGTTCCTATTTTGTTTATCTGGTAAATTTGTTTCGGGCTTAATTTACAAGATCTCTGTAAGCTTCAACATTTATTAATATTACAACAAAAAGCATGATTCTCAAGATGCATAAATGTACTTGGAGCATCAAAAAGGCCAAAGGGCATTACTATCCATGTATAAAGACCATTCTTAGTTTTGAAAGCGGTCTGCCATTCATCTCCCAATTTCATCCGCATTTGATGGTAGCCACTTCCAAGGTCGATCTTGGAAAACACGTAAGCTCCATGAAGTTGATCAAGCAAATATCAAGGCGAGGAGTAGGAAGCCGAAGCTTGATGGTTATCTCGATCGACGATCTATTATCCATACACATTTTTCAAGAACCATTTTTCTTTGGAACCAGAAGCGACAGGACAGCAGAAGGACTCCAGCATTCTTGCATGAATCTCTCAGCCAAAAGCCGATCGACTTGCCTTTGGAGTTCTTCATACTCCTCAGAACTCATTTGATCTAATAGAAGCACCGGGCACAAAATTGATGCAGTGTTGAATCTCTCTCATAGGAGGAAGGTTGGATGGAATTTCATCGGCATGACATCACAGAAATCGTCAAACAACGGCTGCAAAATACTTGAGATCTCCTCTTTTGCTTGTGAGTCACAAGCATCCTCCAATGCTCAGGAAAAGTGAGACTTAAAAAGAAGATTGCTTCCTGTCCCTTGAGTAGGCTTCGAAACTCTTTCAATGTTACAAGGCCCAATGTAATCTCAACGCCATCTTTTACAAAGGAATAGGTGTTACATCACCCATAATCTCATCTTTATAACTTTTGCCAATAGAGAATTAAATCAAGCACCGCTTATTTACTTTTACCTCACTTCCTTTCTTGAGCCAAGAAAGCTTGCAAGGATGTGGACGTCCCTCTGCCTTGAGATGCAACTTGTCTACCATGGTGGTTGACACAACGTTCTCACAAATTCCGCTGTCAATGAGGACATCACGTACTTTACCATGAGAAGTACACGCGTGTATAGAGTATGTTATTGCCAAGCCAATTATCATCCTCAAGATGATTAGCATGCAAGCTCCTTCGAATAAAAAGAGCTTTGCTTTGATCTCCGTAAATGATTTTTTCTTCGCTCTTTGAGTCTTCTTGGAGCAAAGAGTTGTGTTGTGACTATCCTTGATGCACCTAGGGGACCAGCGGACCTGTTATGCGACTGGACGAATCGACGGGCTTGAAGTCAACGATGTCGGATTGAGCTCAAATTTGGTCGGCTGAAGCAAAACGGCGTGCTGATCAATACTCGTAGCTTTTGGCTACGAGTAATGATGAATTTTCGCGATTCGAGATCGTTTAGATAGGTTTTATTTTTAGTATTTTTATGGGTTAATTTAGTAAATGGCAGTTTCGTAATTTTACGTTTTGATGTTTACTAATCCTAGTAGGGTTAGGTTTGGGGTATATAAGCTTGTTTTAGGATTTCGTTTGAGGCGACTTTGGATATTTTGATTTGATAATCATACTTGGAGGACGAATTGTTCTTCTGTCGAATTTTCTTATTTAGTCAATCTTTCTATCACGTTTCGGCATCAATCCCTATTGCTTATCCTCTACCAGAGAAATGATCTTTTTATTAGGACACTCCGAGGCGACGTGACCAAATCCATGACATTTAAAATACTGTCTTGATTTATTTTTAGACGTGAATGGTTAATTTGGGATTTTCCTCCTTTGTTCAATGGCTTAGAGGACGATGCCAGCCAAGATTTTAAAGTCGAACTCCCTCAATTAAAGGATCCTTCTTTGGTTGATGGCTTCAGACTTCTCTCTTTTCTCCTTGAGTTGCTTTTCTACCTTTATGGATAATTTGAAGACCCGATCAAAAGTCCAATAAGGTTTGGACGACATTGGCAATTTTCGAATGAAGACAGTCAAAATACTGAGCTATAGTTCGCTCCTTGGCCTCCACCACATCACTGTTAGAAATTAAACCAAATTTGTTAGTACTTGTTTCCTTTTTTGAGTCTGTTCGTATTTCCATATTTTGATTTTTCATAGATATTGTAAGATATTGTTTCTAGTTATATTTTAGGAAAGTTTCCTAAGCCAAGTAGGTTTCCTAATTAGAATATGTTTCCTAGAAAGAGGTTTCCTATTTCGAATCAAACTATGGCCTATATATAGTCTATTTCTCTTGTAATTAAGACATGCAATAGAAAGACGCAAATTGCGATTGTTTCACCTTCAAAAATTTCTTTCATCAAATCAATATTGTTGCCACGCTTCTGACGCTCAACAATCACATCATAGCATGATATGCACAAATTTGGTGGCGTATTCTTCCGCGGACAACCCCTCTTGCTTCAAATTGTGGAATTTAAAGAAAGTATTGATCAGTTTATGGGAGAAGCTTCTTTTTTAGCTCCTTCATTATATCCCATGTTTCGGTTCTCCGCTTTCGTTCAGGAGTTTGTTTTCCCACCAAATCGAAGCATGCTTTTTAAGCTTGATGACCACAAGCTTCACCTTTTGATGCTTTGCAATATTTTTATGTTTGAAAACTCGCTCGATTGTGTTGAGCCAATTAACGAAGTCTTCCGAATGCATAGTGCCTTCAAAATTTGAAATCTCAACTTTAAAATCGAAATCATAAGAATCTCGATTCCAATGCTAGTATGTAAAGGAGCCTCTTCACCAAATGCATCAAAATGAACATCATGGAAGGGGTTAATCTCGTTTTCATCTTCTTCCTCTTCATGGTCATGAGAGGGATCGTCACGCTTCAATAATTAAGATTGCTCCAAATGTTTTGGGAGTTGTTGCACTTGTCTTCTCAAATAGGCTATTTTGACTTCACTGTGGTCATGCACACGGGCCACGGGTGCATTGACATTCAGTCCAAGATGATGAAGACCAGCCATAACCTAGGTTCCATTACTAACTGATACTAGAGTGGTCGGAGATCAAGAAGGAAACTTAAATGCGAAAATGGATATGCGCCCACTTAAGGAATCCACTCAAGGGTACATGGCACATTTCATTAAATACTCTGAAGATGCACGTTAATTTTTTTCAGAATGCAACAGAAAATTTCACGCTCAGGAGTAAAAACCCAATCACCATGTAACACATTTCATGCACACAATCACCAGCTCAAACCAGTCTGCTCTTGTTGATTTTCCTTTTTTTGCATTCTCCTATTTTAGGGCTGTGATCTTGCAAGGGATGCGCTTAGTACTTGCTTGATTTTTTTTGTTTGATCTGTCTTGCTTATACTCTCATCTCACTCTTAGATTTTTGCTCTGCCTCTTTACAGAGCATGAGAGTCAAACACATTTTATGCAGAGCGTGGAACAGTATCAGTGAGTCGTAGTTTTTGTAACTCTAGCAACCGATTTTCAGAAAATGTGCTTTTAGGGTGATCAGTGATATTCAGAGGAGTTTTTGTGGGGTCTTGCTGACTTTTGGTTGCGCGACATTGGGTGGCATATCATTGTGAAAGCTGTGCATTATATGAAAGTAGCTCTCGATTCAACGACAACGGTGTGTGAAGGTGACGAGGAAATATTGCTAACACTTTTGTTGTTTTTGTTCTAGTAACAGCTGTTGTAGTTTCCAGAGCTTCCACCCTGTTGTGCATTTAGTTGTACCATGATAGCATAAAAAAGCTGATCACTCTCCGAGATATGTTGTAACAGAATAACTGTACAGCTGCATTTTTTCCTTCAACAACAAGAAGAGTAATCCCTTTTTTTTCCCCTTGAGACATCAACCTGTGATTTTACTTTTCTGATCTTGGTGGAGACACTGCTTTGTTGCTCACTCCCGTGATACAGAATTCTTGGAGCGTTCGCGTGGTACTTCAATATCATGGACCCAGTCTCTCAATAAATTGCATCAATGTCCATTTTATGCATGCTCTCTTTGGTACTCTCTTTGATATTCATGATAGTGAGGGTAAGTTCATGTCGCATGTTGTGAGGGTGGTCAACTGGAATGAATTTCAGGAGTTGCTTACTTTGGATCCTTCCAGTTTATGCAAATCCGACATTTTTCTGTTGTTGCGTACGCTCTATTTTTGTTCCACTGACTCAAGGCTCAGGCGTTCAAAAGTGAAACAGTGTATATTCTTTTGTCAGGTGAATTTTTCTCAATTGAGATCTTGTAGCGGTGCTTGTGCTTGTGGTAGCAGGGTTTTAGCCACTCCTGCTTTCCATCGCTTTGTGTCATGTTGATATAAGTACGTTGCGTCCAAGGAAACTAGGCTCACTTGACTTAAGGAAACTACATTTATAATAACCCATGTCAGTGAAGGATGCAACATAAAATACTCTCTCTAATTAATTTTTTCTTTTTCAAGTTTTAACTTAACAAAATGACACAAATGGTCCATAAACTTAGACTCAATGTACAATGTGGTTCCTAAAATTTATATCAATGTGCAATGTAGTCCCTAAATTTTTAAATTGCTCAATGTAGTTTATGGACTTTTGGTATATGTTCAATTTAGTAATTGGATTATATAAAATATTTAATATTATCCCTGAATTTGAATTAATGAAATGATGACATTGAATATTTTTGTATAATTCATAGACTAAATTGAATATGTAGCAAAAGTTCATGTATCACATTGAATAAATTAAAAGTTCATGAACCATATTGCATATTGGGGTGAAGTTCATAGGCCACATTAAACTAATTAAAAGTTCATGGAGCACATTGCACATTAAGCCAGAGTTTTGAGACTATTTATGTTATTATCCGTACTAATTACTTCTGTATCATGGGTCCCTAAAATGTTTTAACAAAATTATTTTGTGATAAGTATCTAATAATAGATAATTGATACCTATTATAATTAAGCAAATTTTTAATGGATCTTTTACAGTGAACCCGGCCAAAGTACGGGCATGCTAACTAGCGTTCGTATTAACTCTACGGATGAGAAATTGTGGATGAGGCCACCGGGAATCAGTACTGTCCCGTTCAAAATGTCAACCCAACTTCAGTTAATTCCGCTTGTGCTATCCTCGTTGACTCGACCGACTCGTTCCAAGTCCCCCTTGATCAGCTTCTGCCCTGGTCTACGTTATGTCCTGTCCTTTTCTTCACTCGGTTCTGCTTCGACTTTTGACCCGATTAGGTTTTGTTTACACTGCCAATTACAGGCCCTCCTCGCGTCACCAACTGTCTGTAACATCACCTTTTGTCACCGCTGCACTGAAAGCGAGTTTCTTTGTTAGCTGGTCCTAAAGAACAAGAACGATAGAATGTTGAGGCATCAGAATTGATTTAGCAAACGGATTTTGTGAAAGTTTGGGCCGAGTCCACGCCGCCCGCAGGCTAAAGAGGCTGCAAATTTGCCGTGCTCAAATCTTACGGTAGATGATTATAAGTTTTGGATCGAGCGGCTGACAACACACACGACTCCACAGCTGACAAAGGAAATGCTTGGAATGGTTGGCGGACAGGGCCGTCCGCAAGAATTCCTATGCACGAGCTCACGGTAGGGGATTTGTGGTTTATATGCGATTTACTTGTTCATATACTCGCTTAGAACTGTATGAATAATTATTAATGATGTAATACGGCAAAGTCAATCTATATACCATTTGGCTTTTTAAAAGCTTCATCATCACTTATAAAGGTTGTCATCAAGCTATGAAGCTCATCATCTTGTTGCAAAACATCATCTCATTTCCGGAAGAATATGGGTGACTCCATATTGCTCCATAGACTTCCCTCGAGAGTTGTATTGTTGTTGTGCACATTGGTGGCTCTATTCTCACTAGTTACGGCAGATGTAGGGCCCGGATGCACGACTAGATGTGGCAACCTCACCTTCTCGTACCCTTTCAAGATGAACAACACAGGCAACGATTGCTATTTCAAAGAAAAATCAGATTCTTTCCTCATCTTTTGTGATAAATCGACTGATCCTCTCACTCCTTATATGTCCGGTAAAAGTTCTAATTTCCAAATACTCAATATATCTATTGAGAATCACGAGACTAGTGTAACGACGTTTGTGGCTGAAGATTGTTATAATTCGTCCGGCAGAACCTCACACAAGAATAATCCTTGGCTCACTCTTGCCATGTTCCCCATATCTCCTGCCAAGAACAAATTTATGGCCGTGGGATGCGACACGTACGCGACTTTTACAGGCTGACAAGGTAGCACGTACGCGACGGGGTGCTTGTCCTCATGCGACAGCATCTCAGACGTGATTAACGGGTCATGCGCAGGCATTGGTTGCTGTGAGACTAGCATACCTCTAAACTCCTACAGATACAATATCACTGTATCGTGAGTGTGTTGTTGCAAAACCAATTATCATCCTCAATATGATTAGCATGCAAGCTCCTATGATGAAAAGAGCTTCTCTTTGATCTCCGTAAACGATTTCTTCTTTGCTCTTCAAATCTTCTTGGAGCAAAGAGTGTAACGTTTTTCTAATGTGGGTTATATTAATTGAGATTGTTATTACCCGCTTGCGGGTTTGGTCTAACAAGTTTGGATATAAAGTTTCTTAATTAGTCGGATATGGGCCCGGCTTGTGTGGGCCGAGTTCGGCCCGGCCCGTTATGAGAGGGCCTGGTTAGAAACTCTATAAATAGAGCTGCAGGTCCCTCCTCTGCGCCTAACTCTCCAAAATCACTCTCAAACGCTCTCAAACTCACATACGGCTTCCGTGAGTTGGCTGAGGCGGTCTCATAGCGCCGGGGGCTTCGGGGGCGACAGGGGAGAAGATCTACGGCACCGGTTCATCGTCGTTTCCGCGTTCAGGATGATGGAATCCAAATCAGGTGCACAAATCCTGTCCATCTTTTTACCGTACCGTTAAAATCTCGCTATGGTGATCCTAGGGTGCTCGGCCGAGCCATACGGGCCGGCCAACATGTGGTATCAGAGCCGCTATAGTCGAGAAACGGGCCGGTACTGTGCGTATGGGTATGTGATTTTTTCATCCGTTAAAAGTTGGAATAAATCACATAGATGGATAGATCGTCGCGAGGCGAGAAAAATGAGTGGTCGCCGGCCACCGGGGGCCGCCGGAAACGGCCGCATGCGCCGCCACGCGCCGGGGCGTCGGAGAGCCCCAGCGGCACACGCGCGGCCACGCGCAGGTGTGCCCAGGCGCGTGCGTTGCACGCGCTAGGGTTTCCGCGAGCCGGGTCGATCCGGCTGACCCGACCCGACTCCGGACCCGACGTTGACCCGACCCGGGCTCCGACCCGTTGACCCGACCCGGGGTCCGACCCGTTGACCCGACCCGGGGTCCGACCCGTTGACCCAATCGGTCAAACCGGTCGGACCGGAAAGTGGTCGAACCAGTAGGCGGTCGGACCGGTTGGCGGTTAGACCGGTCGGACCGGCTTTCTGGCCGGTTTAGGCGGCGTGTGAAGCCCACGCGCCGCACCTTCAGGAGGCGCGTGAGGGCGCGTCCGGTCTCCGATTGGAACGTGCAAGGTACCGGCGTGCTCGTATTGAGATTCTCTACACTTTGGTATATTTATTTTACATGTTTGATACTTTTAAGGATGTGAAAATATATACGGAACCCTATATACGCGTATTTTTAGGGTATATTTTCGTATTTTCCTGTATTTCTCTATGGTTTAAGAGATACAGATTAAATCTTACATGTATATGATGCCATAAGGATGTGTAGATCCTGTTTCATTGATAGTATGTATAAGGTTCAACATATATCAATGTATAAAGCAATGTAATTAGCATGGTATGTAATTTTAGAGACATTGCCCAAGTCTTCCAGTCTAGAATTGCATCTATATATTATATGTGAGACATAAAGTTTATATCCTCAGTATGAGAGAGTTTCAATGATTCAATTTGGTAGTGACCGCCAAAGTGGCACACTTGATTGAGTTTGAGAAATATCAGTCTCGTATTGTTAGGATGTCTCCTGTTCTAATGCATTATTATACTCCCAAAGGAGGTGATTATGTATTGGTTCATGGAGGGGTGCATATACAACATGCGTGAGGAATGACTGATCCTAGTGGTTCATACACCCAAAGGTGGTGAATTCATAAAAGATTGGAATATATTCTCATGGCCGTTGTAATGTAGAGGGTATACAATTGCATATCATGTATTCTGCCCAAAGGTGATTATATGATGATGTGTGTAACTCTCAGAAAAGTACTCACATGATGCTGATTATAGACATTGCTTGTTTTTTACAGTCACCTTTTCCCTGAACGGCAACTCCATAAGTATTGAGGTTCTTACTGGTTCAAACTTTAAAAAATGGAAAGAGGATTTTCTGTTTGGTATGGAGCTGGCAGATGTTCATATTGCTCTTACTGAGGATAAGCCAGCAGATGTCACTGCTGAAAGTACGGACATAGAAAAGGCACTGAGTGCTGCCTGGGAAAAGAGCAATAGGATTTGCTTGTTACTGATGAAGCGATCCATTAAGGACCACTTAAAGAGTAGTTTGCCAGCTGACTGCACTGCTAAAGAAATGATGGAAACCCTAGAAGCAAGGAACCGTGTCTCTTCTAATGCCGAGGCTGGGACATACATGCAGTTACTCAATAATATGAGGTATGATGGTTCAAGTGGGGTTAGGGATTACGTCCTTAGGATGGTGGACCTCCAGACAAAACTAAAAGTTCATGACATTATCCTTTCTGATGCTTACATTGTGCATCAAGCCCTGAACACCCTTCCTACTGAATTTGGAATTATAAAGACTAACTATAATTCTCAAGATGAAAAGTGGTCGGTCAATGACCTGATAGTTAGGGTAGTGGCAGAGGAAGAGAAACTAAAGAAAGATAAAGGGAATCTTGCTTTCTATGCCTCTAGTTCCAGTAGCAGGAAGAGTAGTAAGTTCAAGAATCGTACACAGAAAGGAACTCCTGAAAGCACCGGTCATGTGGACTATTTGGGTCCTGAGAAAACACCCTTGAAGAAGAATGGTGTTCACTGTTATTTTTGTAGGAATAAGGGTCATATGAAGAAAGACTGCAATAGATATAAAGCTTGGTTGTCCAAGCGTCAGCAGTCAGGTATTGATTCTTTGGCATTTGTTAGTGAATCCAACCTATCAGAAGCTCCATCCAGTTCTTGGTGGCTAGATAGCGGTGCAACTAATCATGTTGCTTATACCATACAGGGATTCACAAACAGAAGGAAGCCAAATCAGGATGAATCAAAGCTTACTGTAGGAAACAACAAGAGAGTCGACGTCGAGTTCGTGGGAGATGTCATATTAATTTTGGATTCTGGTTTTAATATGATGTTAAGAAACACCTTTTATGTACCTTCCTTCAGACGGAACTTAGTTTCTGTATCAAGTTTGGATGTTTGTGGCTACTCTTTTGAAATTAAGAACAGTATGGTTTCTATGTTCTTTAATTCAAATAAAGTTGGGTGCTGCAACATATCGAATGGATTGTACAGATTGTGTTTATCTCCCAATGATATATACGTCGCTTGTATAGTTGAAAGGGTTGTTTCCAAAAGACCTCTACCTAAGGAACAGTCTTATGCATTGTGGCATAAACGACTTGGTCACATTTCTAAAGAAAGAGCGGAAAGGCTAATAAAGACAAACATCCTGCCTACTCTTGAAAGTGACCTAGATACTTGCGTAGACTGTTGTAGGGGTAAGATGACCAAGATAAAGAAGAAAACCGCAGTCCGTAGTTCTGACCTGTTGGAGGTCATTCACACCGACATCAGTGGACCCTATACGGCAACATTGTGTAGAAATTTCTATTTCATCACATTTACAGACGACTATTCCCGATATGGTTATCTGTTCTTGATTAAGGAGAAGTCTGAGTCTCTTGACAAGTTCAAGATTTTTCGGACTGAAGTCGAGAAACAGCTGGGAAAAGTCATAAAGGTTGTCAGGTCTGATCGAGGTGGTGAGTATTATGGCAGGCATGGCGATGCTGGACAGCTGAAAGGGCCATTTGCCAAATACTTGGAAGATTCTGGAATAGTGGCTCAATTTACTATGCCCGGGAGTCCTGAGCAACACGGTGTGGCAGAAAGACGGAATCGCACCCTCATGGACATGATGAGGAGTATGATTAGCAGGACGAACTTACCTGATTGTCTATGGGGTGAAGCCTTGAGGACAGCTCTTTACATACTAAACCGTGTTCCTACTAAGGCTTTTCCAAAGACTCCATTTGAATTATGGACCGGACGAAAACCTAGCCTAAATCATCTTAAAGTTTGGGGGTGTACTGCAGAAGTAAGGTTATATAATCCCACATTAAGCAAGGTTATATAATCCCACATTAAGCAAGTTAGAATCCAGAACCACTCGATGTTACTTCATATCTTATCCAGATCATTCGAAGGGGTATCGGTTTTACAATCCCCATGGAGGTACAAGAATTGTCGAATCACAGACAGCGAAATTTCTGGAATTTGATGTAGCCGAGAAGGGTAGTTGCTCGCAGACCATTGAGGATAATAATATGGTAGGTACTACAGTGTCGATTTCTCTACCTGTACAGACAATTATGGAGCTCCCTACACCACAGACTGAGCCTGTTGTGGTCCAGGATCCTGTTATTGAAACAACTCCCGATGAAGAACTTCAAACCCCTCAGGTGCAGGATGAGGAAGTAGTAGCTCCACTCAGGAGATCTATCAGGCAGAGACGATCGGCTATACCACCGGACTATATGGTCTATCTGGGAGAGCATGACTATGATATAGGCTGTGTAGTTGATCCAGTGACTTATTCAGATGCAATTTCTTGTCCTCAATCAGATATGTGGGTGGATGCAATGAAAGACGAGATTCAGTCTATGAAATATAATGGTGTTTGGGAGCTTGTTGAATTGCCTAAAGGTTACAAGCCCATTGGTTGCAAATGGGTATACAAGACTAAAAGGGACTCCAAAGGAAAGATTGAGAAATTCAAAGCCAGACTGGTAGCCAAGGGTTTCACTCAAAGAGAAGGAATAGATTATGAGGCAACTTTTTCGCCAGTATCTTCTAAGGATTCTTTTAGAGTGATCATGGCATTGGTAGCTCATTTTGATATGGAATTACACCAAATGGATGTTAAGACTGCCTTTCTAAATGGAGACCTTGATGAGGAAGTCTATATGATGCAACCCGAAGGTTTTGCAGCTGATGATTCAGGTGAGCTTGTGTGTAGATTGAAGAAATCTATTTATGGACTTAAGCAAGCTTCTAGACAATGGTATTTGAAGTTTCATAGTGTTGTCACTTCATTAGGTTTTGTTGAGAACAAGTTGGATCAGTGTATATACAGCAAGGTCAGTGGGAGGAAATTTATTTTTCTCATACTCTATGTAGATGATATCTTACTTGCGAGTAGTGATATTGGATTACTACATGAGACAAAACGAATGTTGTCAAAGGATTTTGACATGAAGGACCTTGATAAGGCGTCTTTTGTCCTAGGCATTGAGATCCATAGGGATCGTTCTCGTCGAGTATTGGGTTTGTCTCAGAGAACATATGTTAATCGTATTCTGGAAAGATTCAGTATGCATGACTGCAAGCCAGGAATTGCTCCTGTCATAAAGGGTGATAAACTGAGTCTGTCACAGTGTTCTCATACGGATGTTGAGAAAACCCAAATGAAGGATGTACCTTATGCTAGTGCACTTGGAAGTATCATGTATGCTCAAGTTTGCACTAGGCCAGACTTTGCTTTTGCAACAGGACTTCTAGGCAGATATCAGTCAAATCCAGGACATGATCACTGGGTTGCTGCCAAGAAGGTCATGAGGTACCTAAAGAGGACAAAAGACTATATGCTGATCTACAGACATGTTCAGAACCTACAGCTGGTAGGGTATTCGGATTCAGACTTTGCTGGCTGTCAGGATGAAAGGAAGTCGACAACGGGTTATATCTTTAAATTAGCAGGAGGTGCAGTATCATGGAAAAGTGAGAAACAGAAATCAATGACATTCTCTACCATGCAAGCGGAGTTTGTAGCATGCTTTTCGGCCGCTACTCAGGCAATTTGGCTCCGGAACCTCATTAGGGAGTTGACCGTATTTGATTTTGTGGATCGACCCATACAGTTGTATTGTGACAATAACTCTGCAGTGTTGTTTGTTAACAACAATAGAGGTCTCAAGGGGTCTAAGCATATGGAGGTCAAGTACTTGACCTTAAAGGAAAAAGTCAGGGATGGTGACATTACAGTAGAGCACATTTCCACAGATGATATGGTAGCAGATCCACTAACTAAAGGCCTTCGGCCTTGTATTTTTTGAACGACATGTCGTTAGCATGGGCTTAGGAGTATCATGGATACTGTTGTTTAGTGGGAGCTGTTTTTAATTTGTGCTCTAATAAAGCTTACATCTGTGTTCTGTTACTCTTTGTAACATTTTGGATGTGTATCAACTCATTTGCATTCAATAAAGTGTTTCTGAATGCATTTTTGTTAAGTTAAATACACATATAAGGTGAAAATCTTAAGGTACTGTGTAAACCTTGAGTAAAGGCTATGGGCATTCAGTTATTAGCCTTAAGAATATGTCTTATTACACATAAAGTAATGTTAACAATAAGGATAAGACATATGTAGGTTCATTGGAACCATAAAGATATTCTCTAGTGACACATCAGGTTTTTTGTGACACTTAAGGAAAGAGAATGAGGACTGACAAAGGGGATGACATATGAGGTATCACTCTTTATGAGGTGTCATCCGTTTGCCACACAACCATATCGAATCCATATCAGTAAAGTCTAAGGCACTTGTGACCATGGAAGGCTCTGCGTGATTACATGCAGTTACCGCCATGATTCGGTGTTTGAAACTTTATGGGATCGGATTGACTATTAAGAATTATCCATAGACCAAATAAAGGTGCACATAAGGTACAATTTCAATTAATATAGCCCAAGTGGGAGAATGTAACGTTTTTCTAATGTGGGTTATATTAATTGAGATTGTTATTACCCGCTTGCGGGTTTGGTCTAACAAGTTTGGATATAAAGTTTCTTAATTAGTCGGATATGGGCCCGGCTTGTGTGGGCCGAGTTCGGCCCGGCCCGTTATGAGAGGGCCTGGTTAGAAACTCTATAAATAGAGCTGCAGGTCCCTCCTCTGCGCCTAACTCTCCAAAATCACTCTCAAACGCTCTCAAACTCACATACGGCTTCCGTGAGTTGGCTGAGGCGGTCTCATAGCGCCGGGGGCTTCGGGGGCGACAGGGGAGAAGATCTACGGCACCGGTTCATCGTCGTTTCCGCGTTCAGGACGATGGAATCCAAATCAGGTGCACAAATCCTGTCCATCTTTTTACCGTACCGTTAAAATCTCGCTATGGTGATCCTAGGGCGCTCGGCCGAGCCATACGGGTCGGCCAACAAAGAGTAGTGTTGTGACTCTCCCTGTTGCTCATCCTCTACAAGAGAAATGATTTTTTTATGAGGTCACTCCGAGGCGATGTGACCAAATCCATGACATTTATTATTTGACGTGTTTGGATAGTTGGTTTGAGATGCTCTTCCTTTGTACAATGGCTTAGAGGAGGCTGCCTTGGATGCCGACCAAGGTTTTAAAGTCGAACTCCCTCAATTTAAGGATCCCTCTTCGGTTGATGGCTTCTGCTTTCTCTCTCTTTTCTCCTCGTGTTGCTTCTCCACCTTCATTAATTATATTAAGATCCGATTAAACGTCCAATAAAGGTTGTAATTGGACGGCATCGGCTATTTTCCAATGAGGACCACCAAAATACCGAAATATTTTCCGCCATTTGGTATAGAATAGATTTTCCTCCGTGCCCTACTTTTAAATATTTTTTACTTAAAATCTATTTTTAATTAATTTCTAAAAAAAGATTTTTAATTATTTTTTTAATTTTATTTTTTTACCTTCTTCTCCGGCCGGTCGCTAGTCACGGCGAAGGCCGGCGATGCTTGAGCTCGCTAGATCGGCGACATTTGAGCATAGCCAAAGGTCGGTGACACTCGAGCCTCACAAATCGATGACGCTTGAGCATTGCTAGATGGCGGCGAGCCACCTCACGAGTCAGGGCGAGCTCGCCAAATTTGACAAGGCTCGAGGCCTCACGAGTGGCAAACTCACCGCGACTCGCGGATCGACAGTGAGCGAGCTCGCTAGATCTGATTAGGCTCGAGGCCTCGCAAGCGGCGAGCCCGCCATACCGTGACTCGCGAGGCCTCGAGCTCTCGATGCGGTGGTGAGCTCGCTCGCTGATCTCTAGCAAGGCTCGAGCCTTGTTGCCCCGTGATGAGGCTCGAGCGTTGCCGATCTATGAGGTTCGATCCTCACTGACCTGTGGCGAGGCTTGAGCTTGCCCGTGGCCGATCACCAGCCTTCACCGTGGCTGATCGCCGGCCTTCGCCATGGCCGGCGACCGGCAACCGGCCGGAGAAGAAGGTTAAAGAAAGGAAAGAAAAGAAAGAAATAAAAAAATACTTAAAATTTAGAATTTTAATAAAAAGAAAAAAATTAAATTTAAAAACTTAAAATGAATGGTGGAAAAAGAATGAGGGAAAATGATTTCCTCTCTTAAAAAAAAGGCAACATTTTCCTCACTTTTTGAAGGTGTTTTTTCCATTGAGGGAAAATATTTTCGTTGAGTAGTTTATTTTCCGTGAACCGAATGCCCGAAAATCAGGAAAACATTCTCCTAAAAGTTGTTTTCCGCGAATCAAACAAAGCCTTAATATTAGACCGTAACTCATCGGTCTTTAAACGACAAGTCCTTCGTTTTTTCAATGAATTTTATCGGTTGAATGACAAGAACTAATGATAACTTTATAAATTTCTCTCCACGATATCCTTAAATTTCTTTATAGACCCATTGAATATCCCAAATTGCCTACGTTATCAAACGACACATTGATAAATAAGGTGTGTCCCAACTCGTTAACTTATTAATTAGGGCTCCCAATCTCACCACCACAAGCATCTACAAGCTTTTTAATTAGGGCCCTTGGGTTTTGATTTCGTAAAATAGAACAAAACTTCACTTATTATCTTTTCTAATAAACTTAAAGTAATTGTCCAATTTTGAAAATATTATGAAATATTACATATGATCCTGTATTATATTGATCTATTTCAAATTTTTCAAATAATTTTTCCTCTGATAAAATTTGGCAAAATTTTAAAAAACTGAAACAGTAAATAGTTAAAATCATGGGCAAAAGCTATCAAAAGACTCAAATTATGTCCATTGTAACACGTTTATTACGAACTTTTTTTTATGACACCAAAAATCCCCAAACTTATACCCGTGTGAGACATTTACCATCTATCAAGGTTTCATTAATGAGCACCATTTAAAATTTGCCTACATGAACGACAAAAGGCAAACGGTATTGACATAGCGCTCACGTGGTTTAAGTGAAATAAAAACAAGGTTGTTTTGAATGGAAAATCATATAATGAAACCTTGACAGAGGGTAAGAGTGCGTATGGTGTCACGCCCTAAACCCCCTTGAGCTCACGACATCCCTCTCTCAGGTTGTATTAGTGAGATGTCCCAGGAAACGTCGCCGACCTCATAATTCCATCAGAGTTCGATCACGGCGGAAACCAATGAAATAAAGCCGGACAATAAAATTAGAGAACACTAGGAAGAAATAAATCACCAAACCACCAAACAGAAAACTATACCTCGATATATAAATATACAACATCCAATTCTTTACAACCAAACACTTCCAACACCCATCAGATTCACATCAACTGATAGTACACACTCGAATGGATTTCCTCATTACACCACCAATTATTCAAATTAAGCACTCCCTAATTTAATAGCAAACTTATAATACACGCACACCAACTGGCCTCTACGGATCGCATCCTCGACCTAAAAAGGGATTAGCAGCCAAGGTATATTCTACTCCTGAATGCTCGGTGTGCATCGGGATCCCAAAATGCTGCGATGGTAGCGACGGAAGATTCAAGGCTCGGGCGGGTGCTCTGAAAAGGTTTGGTTGAACCAACCATGAGACACTTCTCAATAAGTCACAACCTAAACCCTACCTAGGCTACCACGTATTCTAGACAAGTTTAGACACATAATCGAGCAACACGAACAAACATTATCCACGCAATCACACTTACCTGGACTCTTGACATA
This sequence comes from Syzygium syzygioides, assembly GCA_031216285.1. Classification (NCBI taxonomy): domain Eukaryota; kingdom Viridiplantae; phylum Streptophyta; class Magnoliopsida; order Myrtales; family Myrtaceae; genus Syzygium; species Syzygium syzygioides. The sequence goes on from CM062247.1 coordinate 29,408,194, forward strand.
ATCAGCCTGCATGTTAGTTCATAATCACAACATTCAAAACTCGCACGCATTTCAAGCTTCGCGCAACCCAAACCCCACACATTTCCATGCCAAAAACACACATCGATCACGCACTATCACATCAATTTCATTTACTTTCCTCGTCGCACCCCACTAGCTCAATCACCTTCTCGGCCCGCGTAAACACGCCTCAGGCCCACACGATCGCGCCCTGAGCATCACATGCCTCGGTCCGATCCCATTCACACGTTCTTTCCTCAGCCCGTGCCAAATATGACAGGCCTACATGATCGAAACCTTAGCTTATAATGCCTTGGTCCGATCTCGGTCTCACCCGAGCTGATCGTGCCTTGAACCGATTTCATTCTCACTTTCTTTTCTCAGCCCGCGCCAAATGCGACAGGCCTACGTGATTGAAACCCGAGCTTATAATGCCTCAGTCCGATCCCATAATCATATCATAACTCACGTCAACACGCCTTCGGGCATTTTTGTGATCACACGCACATCGTACGCCATAAATTTCATGCGTGTGCATACTCAGGCATTAAATACGCGCACTCAAAGGTGTCCAAATCAATCAAATCAATTCAGCCACATCACAACGTACAATCAACACGCAATTTGCCCTTTTTCGACACCAAAACTACAATATCTCACTCCCAGCCCTTCATAGTACTTTCACGAAATTCTGAACCGGATCTAATGGCACCAACCACACACCAAACAGCACATCACAGCACTTAAAATAGCAATTTCCAGCCATCGATCGGCCTCTAAAAATCCACAAAAATCTTCCGATTTCAATCCTAAGGCCCGCCAATTGAATCAATCCCTAAACTGCACCATATCACGTCCAAATGGGTCCGATAATACTCGATATACTAGGCGGGGTTTAGATTGCAACTTACCGGACTCTAGACTAACTCGGCTAAAGAGGGAAAACGGGCGGTGATTAGCGGTCCGTGCAGTGGCGGTGATCGGCGCGGCGGCTTGGTGTTTCAGCGGACGTCGTCCACAGCCGGCAAAGAGAGAGAACCGGAGGAGAGGGAGGAGAGAAAATGAGAGGGAAGTGGCCGAAGGTGCTGGTGGCGTGAAGTGAGGAGAGAGAGAGATATTGGTCTTAAAAAGAGTTTGACCAACTGTCACGCATCGTACCCCGCGAAGCACAAGCATCCCACAAAGAGGTTGAATTTGTTGCGACGTCCCAGGACGCGTCGCCGACCCAACGCCCAAAGCACACAGATTAAAGCACATGCGGAAGCGAAGTATATAAACATATATACACCCGTACAAAAATTAGACAACCAAGGATAGCATAATAGTCAAAACCAATAAGACTGGAAACGTACACAATACATTTTTAGTAAAATATTTACAATATCCGTTTTACACCAAAAACACTTATAAAAGCCAAAACGGGTCAATAACCACCCACATCAAAAGAGGGTATATGGTTATGCGGTCAAACACCATATCTATCCAAAGCTCCTCCCAATATGTGTCGGCTCACCTGCCATCCTCAGGGCTGGGGGTCTGAAAAGAGTGTGTTTATACAACAATGAGACAAGCTCAGTGAGTAAAAACCCCTAAATCAAAATTAGGCTAACACGTACCTTCTGACAGGAAAAACCAAGCACACATTGCATAACAATTTCAATCAATTGACCTAGGCCCAGATCGAATATATAATCGACCCTGCAGGTTAGGCATTTTATATAAGCCACGACACATACGCAACACACTGGTCACACGTACGCCATACGCATGCTCATGCCTCAAGTGCCTGACTTACATATGAATCACCGGCTCGCACATAAGTCACATACTCTGGCATACATTTTTCATGCTTATCAATCTCCTCAAATCATGCACTCTAGCACACGTCTCATTTTAGCAATTTATAAATCGATCCGAAGGCCACGGCCCAAAGGCTCACAACACTCCGCGACCCGCACCAAAGCGCATCTGGCCCAGTATCTCTAGCCTGCTCCAAAATGCATGAATCGCAACACTGATCTCCTTACGGACCAACGCCGTCTTCCGGACAAACCGGGCATCGTCCTGCTTCAAAGTGCATGAGGAAAGCACGACCCGAAGGCCAAATAAGTGATCACACGGCACATTGCCAAATTTTATTTGAGCCCCGCGTAAACGCATATGAGCATTTAGAGTGATCACACATACTCATGTCAGGTACGCAAACTCGCACACTTTTCTTCTCATGCCCATTCTATGCACACGAAATGCGTGGTCATGCAATTTCGGTATTCGGGCATTCACATGATGTACATTGAATGTTCAACATCACCTAGACACATATTCCAAACATGTCAAGATATGTTCACAACCAACCACAATATGCCCAATCAACATATTAACATGCTTAAATGCCCTATTAAATTCAATTTGGCCTCGGCCTATAAATGAGCACATCACAATAGGCCATAATTAGCACACGACTTGACATCACAAAATTCAAACCCAAATCAACACAATTCCACCACAAATTGCACAATGGGAAGCATTAATCACCATAATACCATTAATCGCCAATTAAACCAACTTGAACCAAATTCGGTTCTAGTAATGGCAGCCACTATTCCGACCCTTCAATGGCGGCAAACGACTTCATTAGGCTCCTCAAATCGTCACATTACTAATCCATAAACCATAGGCCATTAATCTAGCCTAATCAAGCCTAAATAAGTCTAATTAACCACTAATTACCTACTAATCCTATCTAGAAACACTTGATTATCCTAATTAAAGGATTAGGGACTGATACTCACTTAATCCTAAGCTGATTCGGCGGGGAGAGCAGGCGGCCAATCGCCAGCGAGCAGCAGTCGGTGGCGGCGTTCCTGCGGCGGTCTGGCGAATGGCGGCTCAAGGCGGTCACGGCTAGGGCGACGGTGATGGTGATGGTCGGCTATGGGAGGAGAGAAAGTGGCTGTTGGGTGGTGGTGAGGTTGGTCGGTGGCGCGGCGGCGCTCGGCGGCGCTCCGGCGAGTGGCGGCGCTCCGGCGAGCGGCGGCGCACGGTGGCTTCCGGCGATCGTCCACGGCCAAGCAAGGGAGGGAGAGAGAGGAAAGGGGCTAATCGTGGGAAATGGTGGGGGAACCGGCGGTGAGGGCTAGAAATGAGGAGAGAGAGAGAAAGTTGACTAATTGGACCAATATTTCCAAAATGCCCAAAACGCCCTTGAACACTTGGCCCACATTAATCCTTATCTAATAATTGAGAGGTATTTTGGTAATTCACTAGGCTGCATTATTGGGCTGATATTAACCATAATGTATCCCCAAAATAATTTTTCAAAAATTCGGAATCCCCAAAATTAGGCCTAGGGGCAAAATGGTCATTTTCTGATCCCGGGTCAAAATTCCATTTTTCGACCGTACCAACCCCAAATGTGTGTGGCCAACATAATATGGCGTCAGAATCGCAAAACTAGCCTCTTAAGACCTCGAAAATCGACTGCCGAGTTCTGAAAATAAAATAATATTATTTTTCACTTCCAAGCCAAAATTTCAATTTTTGACCAAAACAACTCTAAATGTGCGTGGCCACCCCAAAATGAGATCGGCTTCAAAAAATAACCTCACACAGCCTCAAAATCCAAGTCGGTGTCTCGAGAGGCAAAATCGTAATTTTTCACTCCTGGATCGAAATTCCAATTTTCAGCTGTACTAACTCAAAATATGTGTGGCCGGCCTAATCTGACGTCGGATTCCCAAAAATAGTTGCTTAAGCCAACGAAAATTAATATCGAAATCCAAGCCCAATTTCGTGATGAAAACTCGCTCGATTTCAAATTTCAGGGTCTCTCACTAATGGGCGGCTGTTTAGGGGTCACGCGTATCGACCTAAAGTTATCCGAGTCATGACGGTTCCGATCGTAGAGAGAGACGAATCATCACTAAATGTGGATGACCATCGGGATTGTCTTATTCCGATCGAAAACAGATAAATGTGGATGACAGGGTGTTTTCGATCCTGACTGGCCTCTCCACGTATGACACCCTGTCATCCACATTTATCTCTTCATACCTTAGAACGTGGGTCGGATCTGGTTCATACTTTTTCAACATTGACACGTGAAAAATATTATGTACTTGGGACAAATTAGGCGGCAAAGCAAGTCGGTAAGCCATATCGCCAATCTTTTCCAAAATTTCAAACGGTCCTACAATTTGTCCCAATTTCAAACGGTCCTACAAAATTTCAAACGGTCCTACAATTTGGCAAAGACGATCGTTGCCAATTCTAAATCATGCGTCGGATAATTCATCTCATGTGGCCTCAACTGGCGTGATGCATAAGCGACTACTTTTCCATGCTACATTAGGATGCAACCAAGTCCTCTTAGCGAAGCATCACTATAAACCTCGAATCCTCTCGGTCCAGACAGAATGGTTAAAATTGGGGCAGTTGTAAGCCTATGTTTCAACTCCTAGAAACTCTTCTCACATTGATCGTCCCATACGAACTTCGATTCCTTCTTGAGCAATCGTGTTAATGGCATAGCTATCGACGAGAATCTTTCTACAAAACGTCGATAATAGCCGGCTAATCCCAAGAAACTTCGGATTTCTATTACAGAGGTCGGTCTTGGCCACTTCATCATTGCCTCAATTTTCATCGGGTCCACAGAAATTTTATCTCCCGAGACTATATGACCAAGAAACATTACTCTACTTAGCCAAAACTCACACTTACTGAACTTGGCAAAGAGCGCGTGTTCTCTCAAAGTCCATAATACTTCCGTCAAATGTACCTCATGTTCCTCTGGGCTTTTCGAATACACTAATATGTCGTCAATAAACACTATGATGAATCTATTTAAGAATTCCTTGAACACTTTGTTCATTAAGTCCATGAAAGCTGCAGGGGCATTGGTCAATCCGAAGGGCATCACTGTAAACTTGTAGTGCCCATACCACGTCCTAAAAGCGATCTTAGGAATGTCCTCCTTCCGGATTCTCAACTGATGGTACCCGGTTCGCAAAATCAATCTTAGAAAATACGAACGCCCCTTGCAACTGGTCAAATAAGTCATTGATCCTCGGCAGTGGATACTTATTCTTGATCATCACCTGATTCAACTGCCGATAATCAATGCACAACCTCAATGTCTCATCCTTCTTTCTTACAAATAGAACCGGTGCTCCCCATGGAGACACGCTAGGACGAATGAAACCTTTGTCCAACAACTCCTACATCTGAACTTTCAACTCCTTTAATTCTGATAACGACATCCGATATAGTGCCTTTGAAATTGGCTCTGTGCTCGGTGGCAATTCTATCACAAATTCTACTTCCCGCTTTGGCGGCAAACCAGGTAATTCCTGAGGAAATACTTCGGAAAAATTACACACTACCGGTATCTCTTCCAATTTGGGTTCTGCCACAGTCGGATCTTCCATGTTCACTAAATATCCCTTGCATCTTTCATCCAATAACTTAGTTGTCTCAAGCGATGAAATCCAAGGGATCGAGGTTCCTCGCCGATTTCCTTGAAATTCAAACCTAGGATATCCAACCGGATTAAACTGGATCACTCTACTGCTGCAATCCACTACGGCATTTTGCTTAGACAGCCAATCCATATCAATTATCATGTCAAAATCGAACATGGCCAACACTGCCAAGTCGATGCTTTCTCCTCTATCCCCAATCACTATTTTACAATTAGGACACCTCAATGACACTAACACTTTATCATTTAATGGGGTTGTCACACAAAGCATGGTCTCAAGCACAACAGGTTTAATTCCAACCAATTTAACAAACTACTCTAAAATAAATGAATGGGTCGCTCTCGGATCAAACAATGCATAGGCAGCATGATTACATAAAGAAATCGTACCTGTGACCATGCCCGGTGTATCCTCTGCCTCTCTACGCGCCATAGCATAAACTCATCCTTGTGCTGGCGGCTTGCCTTGATTAGCCGGTGAGGGATTCCCGGCTTGATTCCCTATTCTGTTTTGTTGCGGTTGTCCTGGGAGTACTGAAGGGCGCTGTTGGGGACAATCTTTGATCTGATGCTCCAAACTCCCACACTTAAAATACGCCCCAAATCGGCTCGGGGGAGGGTTCGGTTTCCCAACGTTCCTCCTAATTGGCGGGACAAAGCACCTATTCCCTATCATCGGTCTCTTCCCCAAACGGCGGTTGTCTCTGTTCTGGGCAAACCGCGACCTAGATGCGACTGCCCTATCCACCTGGTCCCGCTCAAGAGCCTGAGCTCTATCATAGATGTCTTCATAGGTCCTCAGATTGGACGGTATTGACAGGGTACGAATATCAAGTCTTAATCCTTCTTGAAATTTTCGCGCCTTGTCCTCGGGATGTTCCACCATCCTCGGCGCAAACATAGACAATCTAGCGAATTCCGCCTCATACTGATCGACAGCCATCTAACCCTGGCGGAGTCGCACAAATTCTGCTATCTTCTTTTCCCTAGCACTATCCGAGAAGTATTTCCCATAAAAATTTTCAGTAAACACGGCCCAAGTTTGGGCAATACCGTCCGGAAACACTCGACTTCTGGTGGCTTTCCACCAATCATTAGCGTTTTCCTGCAACTGATAAATGGCTAGGGTCACTTTCTCCTGCTTGGTGCAGCCTAACACCTCAAACGCCTTTTCCAGCTCCTCTACCCATTTCGGTGCAACCTCGGGGTCACCTTTTTCCCGTAAACTTAGGCGGTTTTAACTTTAAGAATTGCTCTACAAGCTGATGCATTTACTTAATTCCAGCAGCCTAAGCCTGCTCAGCATTAGCTTGATTCTCATTCACAGCAGCAGCTGCTATAGCCTCAGTAGCTTGGGCAGTCAAATTATCTCGCTCTTGAGCTTGCCTATCCATCACATTCCCAATCCTTTCTAATACCCTAAAAACTCTTTCTATACGCAGATCTTCCACAGGTCGAATATCAACTCTGAGGTCCACTGCAGCTCCAGCATTAACTCCAGGGTTTTCTATCGCTTTAGCACCTATCTCGAGGTCCGCTACAGCTCTAGCTCGAGCACGACCTCTATCTCTGGTTCCTCTTCCTGCGCCCCTTCTTGGGACTCTTCCTACACCTCTTCCTTCACTGTTCATTATTTCATCTTTCTACCACTCTCCTACCTGCTGTAATTCTACTAGGAATTAGAGACCTAAACCAAACTAGACCGGTCTAAGGCCCTAGGTAGGTATCTAGCACAACAACAATCAACCACCCAGCATGCGGCTAAACATAAACAACACAAGACTGCAAATAAGGAGGTACACATACTCACCTCAGGTCCTACCGCACCTGCATCTTACGGATTAATTTATATATGCACTCAATCAATCACAAATAGTCAGGAGGTACACTTAGCACACGAGATCACCCTACTAGCTACCCAAGGTTATCGCTCCTGATCACTCCAAACTTTGACTTAATTGGACCGAGCTAACCTTGCTCTAATACCAAATCAAACGGGGATATCACGCCCTGTACCCCGTGAAGCGTGAACATCCCATAAAGAGGTCGAATTTGTCGCGACGTCCCAGGACGTGTCGCCGACCCAATGCTCAAAGCACACAGATCAAAGCACATGCGGAAGCGACGTATATAAATATATATATACACCCGTACAAAAATCAGACAACCAAGGATAGAATAATAGCCAAAACCAATGAGACTGGAAACGTACACAATACATTTTTAGTAAAATATTTACAATATCCGTTTTACACCAAAAACACTTAAAAAAGCCAAAACGGGTCAATAACCACCCACATCAAAAGACGGTACATGGTTCTGCGGTCAAACACCATATCTATCCAGAGCTCGTCCCAATATGTGTCAGCCCACCTACCATCCTCAGGGCTGGGGGTCTGAAAAGAGTGGATTTATACAACAATGAGACAAGCTCAGCGAGTAAAAACCCTAAACCAAAACTAGGCTAATACGCATCTCCTGATAAGAAAAACCAAGCACACATTGCGTAACAATTTCAATCAATTGACCTAGGCCCTCAGGCCCAGATCGAATATACAATCAACCTTGCAGGTTAGGTGTTTTATGTAAACCACGGCACATACGCGACACACTGGTCATACGTACGCCATATGCATGCTCATGCCTCAAGTGCCTGACTTACATACGAATCACCGGCTCGCACATTAGTCACATACTCTGGCACACATTTTTCATGCTTATCAATCTCCTCAAATCATGCACTCTAACACACGTCTCATTTTAGCTATTTATAAACCGACCCGAAGGCCATGGCCCGAAGGCTCACAACACTCAGCGGCCCGCGCCAAAGCGCATCTGGCCCAGTGTCTCTAGCCTGCTCCAACGTGCATGATGCGCAACACTAATCTCCTTACGGACTAACGCCGTCTTCTGGACAAACTAGGCATCGTCATGCTTCAAAGTGCATGAGGACGGCACGACCCGAAGGCCAAATAAGTGATCACACGGCACATTGCCAAATTTTATCTGAGCACTGCGTAAACGCATTTGGGTATTTAGGGTGATCACACATGCTCATGTCAGGCACGTAAACTAGTACACTTTTCTTCTAATTCCCATTCTATGCACATGAAATGTGTGGTCATGCAATTTCGGCACTCGGGCATTCACATGATGTACATTGAGCGTTCAATATCACCTAGACACATATTCCAAACATGTCAAGATATGTTCACAACCAACCACAATATGCCCAATCAACATATTAACATGCTTAAATGCCCTATTAAATTCAATTTGGCCTCGGCCTACAAATGAGCACATCACAATAGGCCATAATTAGCACACGACCTGGCATCACAAAATTCAAACCCAAATCAACACAATTCCACCACAAATTGCACAATGGGAAGCATTAATCACCATAATACCATTAATCGCCAATTAAACCAACTTGAACCAAATTCGGTTCTAGTAATGGCAGCCACTATTCCGACCCTTCAATGGCGGCAAACGACTTCATTAGGCTCCTCAAATAGTCACATTACTAATCCATAAATCATAATCCATTAATCTAGCCTAAATAAGTCTAATTAACCACTAATTACCCACTAATCCTATTTAGAAATGCTTAATTATCCTAATTAAGGATTAGGGACTAATACTCACTTAATCCTAAGCTGATTCGGCGGGGAGAACAGGCAGCCAATCGCCGGCGAGCGGCAGTAGGCGACGGCATTCCGGCGACGGTCCGGCGAACGGCGACTCAAGGCGGTCACGGCTAGGGCGACGGTGATGGTGATGGTCGGCTGTGGGAGGATAGAAAGTGGCTGTCGGGTGGTGGTGAGGTTGGTCGGTGGCGTCGCGGCACTCGGCGGCACTCCTGCGAGCGGCGGCGCATGGTGGCTTCCGGCGATCGTCCACGGCCGAGCAAGGAAGGGAGAGAGAGGAAAGGGGCTGATCGTAGGAAATGGTGGGAGAACCGGCGGTGAGGGGTGGAAATGAGGAGAGAGAGAGAGAGAGAAAGTTGACTAATTGGATCAACATTTCCAAAATGCCCAAAATGCCCTTGAACACTTGGCCCACATTAATCCTTATCCAATAATTGAGGGGTATTTTGGTAATTCACTAGGCTGCATTATTGGGCTGATATTATCCATAAAATATCCCCAAAATAATTTTTCAAAAATTCGGAATCCCCAAAATTAAGCCTAGGGGCAAAATGGTCATTTTTTGGTTCCGGGTCGAAATTCCATTTTTTGACCGTACCAATCCAAAATGTGTGTGGCCAACATAATATGTCATTAGAATTGCGAAAATAGCCTCTTAAGCCATCGAAAATCGACTGTTGAGTTCTGGAAATAAAATAATATTATTTTTCACTTCCGAGCCAAAATTCCAATTTTTGATCGAAACAACTCTAAATGTGCGTGGCCACCCCAAAATGACATCGGGTTCGAAAAATAACCTTATACGGCCTCAAAATCCAAGTCTGTGTCTCGAGGGGCAAAATCGTAATTTTTCACCCCCGGACCGAAATTCCAATTTTCAGCCGTACAAACTCAAAATATGCATGGCGAGCCTAATCTGACGCTAGATTCCCAAAAATAGTCTCTTAAGCTATTGAAAATCAACATCGAAATTCGGGCCCAATTTCGTGATCAAAACTCGCTCGATTTTAAATTTCAAGGTCTCTCACTAACGGGTGGCTGTTTAGGGGTTACGCGTATCAACCTAGGGTTATCCAAGTCATGACGGTTCCGATCGTGGAGAGAGAGGAATTATCACTAGTTCCAGAGGTCACGATCGTTCGGGTTAAGTTCGGGACTGGTTGGCCACGTGTACTTTCGGTCGTGCGGAATCACCCGCGATCTGATCATACATCATTGGCCAAATTAAATCCTTCACCTTTCTAGGATCACCCCACATTGGCCCAAAATATTTCCTCGTTATTTCTCGGAATTGGTGTCCGAATCGTGATCGGGTCCTTGGTCTACGTACCGTGTTTCCTAATTAGCCATTCTCTATCGGTTAGTATCCCGAGAGAGCTCAATTTTGGGTGAGACTTACTAAAATTAAATGAGGAATAATATCAATATTATTGATCCCGGATACAAGTCGAAATTCGGGATGTTACACAAACTTTTTCCAAAATGCCCATTTCACCCCTCTTTACTTGGCCAAGATTAATCCAAACCAAAATATCCAAGGGCATTTTGGTCCAATCTTTTTGGGCTGATATTTATCCACAATTATTCCCCAAATTAAATCTCCAAATCCCCAAAATTCGGAATGCCCAAAATAGGCCTAGGGGCAAAACCGTAATTTTTGCGGTTCCGGGTCGAATTTCCATTTTTCGACCGTACCAACCCTAAATATAATTGGCCACTAAAAAATGACGTCGTCCTCGTAAAATAATCGCACACGTTCATAAAAATCGACATTCAAGTTCGGATCAGATTTAGCGATCAAAATCGCTCAATTACAATTTTAGGGTCTCTCACTAATGGGCAGTTATTTAGGGGTTACGCGTATCGACCTATAGTTACTCGAGTCGTGACTGTCTCGATTACCGGGAAAACGCGAGGAATTATCGTTAGTTCCAGAGGTCACGATCGTTCGGGATTTGTTCGTTACGTATACTCTCAGTCGTGCGGAATCACCGGCCATCCGATCGTACGTCGTTGGCCAAATCAAATCCGTCACCCTCCTAGGATCGGCTCACATTGGCCCTAAATATTTCCTCGTCGTTTCTCGGAATTGGTGCTCGATTCACGATCGGGTTCCTGGTCCACGTACCGTTTTCCTAGTTGGCCATTCCCTACTGGTCAGTATCCCGTGAAGGATCCGTTCTGAGCAAAACTTACTAAAATTAATTGAGGAATAATGTCAATATCATTGATCCCGAAAAATGGGTCGAAATTCATGATGTTACATATGGTAACATTTCTATTCCCGAGAACAATTTATGAGTAAAAAAACGCATTTAGTAACTGCACAAAATTGATATTCAGAATAAAAAAAGAACGTAAATGCGTTTGGTACTACTCTAAAATTTTCTATTTTCAAAATTTTTATTTAAGTATAAAAATGTCAATGAAGACTAAACAATTCATGTTTGGATAAAACTGAAATTTTGTAAAACTTTAACTTATCAAGATATTCTAAGATGGCCTCAAATATCCAATATAATATTTAGTTGAAGATGGATGGCTAGATATGACATTAGAGAGTTTCATTAGTTTATAACTCATAATATGAGGAGGTTGATAGTAAATCTTTGGGCATTACGATAAATAGGTGCATAAACCTCATGACCTTTAGGGTGGAGAGTATAACGTTTAAGTCTAGGGTATAAAGTATAGGGTGTATGGTATAGGTCTGGGGTCTAGGGTGTAGGGTTTAGGTTATAGGGTCTAGTATTTAGGTTGTAGGGTTTAGGTTACGCTTAGTTTGTTTCTTTAAAATGACTTTATTTCTCTTTTTGTTCTCAACAACAGAAGAGTAAATTTTCTTTACTTTTTGTTTTTCTATTCAAAATCTACTTCCTAGTCACCGATATATTCCAAGGAATAGAAAAATTAACTGACGTACATGATAGGTTTCTGTTCTTTTTCAATTCCGGGGAACAAAAGAACATAAAATTTGGAGCGTTACCAAACATGCCCTAATTTTATGAATTTTGGCCAAAAAAATGACAATAAAAAATCTTGGGTATTCAAAGTGGTGGTGATTATGCAATGTTCCTAACATTTGACCATAACTTCTTCGATATATACAATTTATCTTTAGTATATATAAATATATATTTAGTATTTATATTTATTACATATCTTAGGTATTTTAGTATTTTAGGTATATTAGTATAGTTTACTATTTAATAAAATTTTATTAGGGAATGATGGAAGGGGAAACAAGAAATAAAAAAAAGAGAGAAAATAATTAAAAAAAATAAGCAAACAAAAATGTAGGCAAGAGTATCATGAGATTCTTATCATCTCCATTTCTGCAATTTTTAGATTCATTTAGACTGATATGCCGTTCATACCAAACAATAAAGATGATAGGATGTGAAAATATCTAGCTTTATTACTGAGATTTACCAAACAGTGGATAGGATATAGTAAAATTCTTGAATTTCATATCCTATCCTATCCAATATTATCATAGCTAAAAATCTAAACGACCAATTGCAACCCTAGAGAAGTTGTGTTTTATTGTTTTTTTGCAATCAACCTTTTAGTTCTTGTTACATTTTGCATTTAGAAAATTCATACATGTTATATTTTGCACTAAAAAATTCATACATATCTGTGTAGAGACCTAATATGAAACTATAGTTCGAAACTTTTTTAATAGCTCTTAATGAACACAATCTGCCCATGACGAGCCTAATGTGGATAACAATAGATCTGTTGTAATGCGATGTCTAGTTATTTGCACTTAAATATTTTGTACATTTCTATTGTTGAGACCTAATTTGAAACTTAGATAGTTAAAAAATTTTGAAAAACTTATAATGAATACAATATGTCCATGTTGAGTCCAACATGGATATTGGAACGCAAGGCACGGGTACAATATGTCTCTTGAACTTATAAATAGTTCCCAATCTAATATAATTTTGGATAAGAAATGATGAGGCCATCACTTATAAACTCGATTCGCATTTATGTATATGATCTATTATGCTTACCCGATAAATATATGAGAATCATCGTAAAAGTAAAAGAAATATACATGTCAATTTTGTGTCTGCTATAATCTAAGCCAATCATTATGGATGCATTAAAATGAGTGAATCTACTCATAAATTTAATGGCGGACATGCACTAAGGAACTTAAGCTCGTTGATGGAGCAGGTAAAAAGCACATGTAAATTGCTTTCAATGTATAATAAGTTCTTTTTATCAGAAACAAACTTAGCTATTAATAAGAAGAACATAATACATATGACATGACCGATGGAATTGAGTTGGGGAGCCGCGAAAAACAACAAGTAGACGAAAGAAATCAGTTGAAGTAGTATGAAGTACAAATGTGGAAATAATCAAATCAACATTTTCCTTGTTATTATCTTTTCAATTCTTGTGCAGTGCACGGTTACATTTTCCTAATGCATGATGTATTCAACATATTTTTCTTGAATCTTTCGTCGCTACTCATCGAAAAGAACAAGCCATTGTGAGTCCGAGACTGGATTACTCCTGTAAAAAAAGAGCTGCTCTTACTATTCAAACAATCTCTGAAAGGAATCTTAGGATTCTAGAGTTTAAGGAAATGTCTCTCCCTCCGTGGGAAAACAAACGTCCTGGTCTTCTCCTTTTCCGATCGATTTTTGATAGTTGGTGGGCAAAACTTAAAAGTTGATAGGGAAAGGAGGAGGCCTGACCCTTCGTTTTTTACGAAGAAAGGGACTCCTTGTAAAACTCTATAATACAACAACTCCAAAACATAATATTGGACCATAACCCTCGGTCTTTAAACGACAAGTCCTTCGTTTTTTTAACGAATTTCATCGGTTGAATGACAAGAACTAATGATAACCTTATAAATTTCTCTCCACAGTATCCTTAAATTTCTTTATAGACCTTTGAAAATCTCAAACTGCCTACTTTATCGGATGACGGATTGGTAAATGATGTGTGCCCCAACTCATTAACTTATTATTTAGGGCTCCCACTCTCACCACCGCAAGCATCTACAAGCTTTTTATTAGGGCCCTTGGGTTTTGATTTCTTAAAATAGGACAAAACTTCACTTATTATCTTTTATAATAAACTTAAAGTAATTATCAAATTTTGAAAAAGTTATGAAAAATTACATACGAACCTGTATTAAATTGATATATTTCAGATTTTTCTAAGAATTTCGCGTTTGATAAAAGTTTGGCAAAACTAAAAAAAACTGAAGAAGTAAATATTTAAAATCATAGACAAAAGCATCATAAACCCCACAATATGCCAACTGTGACACATTTACTATAAAATATATTTTGGTGACACCAAAGATCCCAAATTTATATCCGTGTGACACATTTACCCTCCATCAAAGTTTCGTCAATGAGCACTATTGAAAATCTGGCTATATGAATGACGAAAGGCAAAAGATGTTGATATGGAAATTGAATTAAAATGACATTATTTTGGTTAGAAAATTATTTGACGGAAAAATTGATGCAGAGTAAATGACTCAATTGGGTACAAGTTTGGGGTTTTTGATGTAACAAAAAAAATTCGGGTATATCTGTCACAACGTACATAGTTTGGAGTTTTTGATGTCACAAAAAAGTTTAGGATAAATATGTCACAGTGAGCATAAATTAGGATTTTTGGTGGCTTTTTTTTGCCTAAAATCATCCAAAACGTTGTGCAGAATCTTACTTACATCTCCCAAGAGACTTTGATTTAGATTTGTCATTTTCTACTAGAGTTAAGGCGCCAAATTCCTTAAAATGGCTTACTTGCCGAAAACAGCTTTAAACTCAATGAATAGCACAGCCCCCAACTATTGACTGAACTAGTAAGATGTTGGCGCGTTACATGGGTTTAAGGCTATATCTGTTATATTATTCTAAATATTGATGTTGACACATGAATTTTCACAAAACATTTTAACATAATATCATAACCAAGTTATCCTCAGTGAATTGGGACCATGTCAAGGCCTCTCCTTTCGTGAAAAGAAAAAGGTATGCTCTGCAACTCTTCTTAGTAGATTTTAGCAATTTTACTTATTGGCACGGGCAATCACGTGCAATGCATGGCTTTCAAAATATGTTGATTCAGAACTTTGTTTCGTTGCATATATGTTGCATTGCTATACGCACAAATAAATTACAACATCGCATGCAAGACTTCTATTTAAGCAATAACGCACGTTTATCGTTCAAATTATCTGATGGGAAATTGAATAGTAGTATTGTGTTGCCGATTGGAGAGCTTACATTGTACTTAGAATTATAGCGCACACAAATAGATAGTGTTTCTTTTCGATAAATTAATTCTAGAATAGATAGAATTAATGAATGTAATATCTTTTAATACACTGTCATAGGGGTAGTGTGGTAGAACTTCAATTAGATATAACAAACGTGATTGTCCATTGACAGATTAACCTGACTCGAACAGGTCGACCGACCCACCCTAGCAAGAAATTGTTAATTCAGGTCGGTTCGGATTTTGATTCAAAATTCGAAAAGAACAAAGACTAATTAAACTATATATTGAATAAGAATGAAATTTGCGGTTTCTGAATCTGCAAAATAGAAAACATAATCCTCAAAACCAAATTACATGTTCCAGTTCAGAGTAGAACCACATATATGGTCCAAGATCTGATCATTGCTAAGTAAAAGGACTTTGGGAGTCTGAAATTGATTTTCAGAAATTTTTGACGGTAGACTGTAAAGCAGGTAAATGCCAAGTCAATGGGTCGGTTTCCTCGACTTTCTCATGTACGACAATGTCTCATCAGGATTTGTAATTGCTCGCCAACTTTGACTGCATCATTGATAGAGAGTATCAATGAGCCAGGGTGCTTTCATTACAATGCCAAGACTTGAGAAGTC
Organism: Syzygium syzygioides; assembly: GCA_031216285.1. Classification (NCBI taxonomy): domain Eukaryota; kingdom Viridiplantae; phylum Streptophyta; class Magnoliopsida; order Myrtales; family Myrtaceae; genus Syzygium; species Syzygium syzygioides. The sequence goes on from CM062247.1 coordinate 29,424,225, forward strand.
AAGCAAAACATTTGTAAGAGTATGCAGTGGGGGAGACCACAACCACAAAACAGGAGAATAAGAAAGAAGAAAAATCGACAAGATACAGGCTGGTTTGAGCTGGTGATTGTGTATGCATAGAATGTGTTTCAAGGTGGATGGGTTTATACTCGAAAAATTGTATTTTTCTGTTTTTAGACTACATATATGCATTCTGAAAAAGAATAACATGCAGCTTTATAATAATTAATCAACTATATTCAAAGAGGTAAAATATACACTTCTTCAACTGTCGTGTTACAGAACTAAGATTTCTAAATAAGATTCCATTCCATACTTTTAAATTAAGACAAGATACACTGCACATGGATTGTTTTTCCCTTTTCTAGGCTAGAATTTCCTATGCATATGGATTGTGGTTGATGCGTATTTGCGGGAGAATTATCATCGCAAAGAATTTAATTTTGCCTTTAATCTAGTACCTGTGTTGTAAATATTTTGTTACATTTTCATAGATTTGAGGAACATCCTGTCTTGCTACCATCGCATTAACAAAAAAACGCAATCACAATTACCAAAAGTCATAATGTAATAATATTTTCATTTTTCGCACGGAAACAATGGGGGTTTGGGCGACCACTTGCATGTGTCTTGCATCGACCCAGCTTTAGATATCCCGTAAGTCCAATTCTCTGACCACGGTGCTGTCCATCACCGTCCTTGCAATTGCAAGTATGCAGATTTAACTATTATTTTATCCCGCCACACAGTAATATCAAGTCTTAAAAATTAATAACCCTAATTAATGATTGTAAGAAGATAGAAAGGACGTAAAGACTAAAGAGGAAAGGAGTAAAAGAATTGTCGTGGGTAATAAGGAGAAAACATCGGCGTGCTAGGATTTTGTAAATATTTCAAGCTAATGGCTTGCCAGATTCGAGATAACTGTCAAAGTTAGTTTATTTTCCAAAATTTTTCATTATTTCTTATAATTTTCTTGGAAAAAGAGACTCGGGCCTAGTCCGAATTCGATCATATGGATACGGTAGTTCAAATTCTTCGTTACTTGAAGTTTGCTCCAGGGAAAGGATCTCAAAGAATAATCATCTTAATATTGAGGGTTATACAAACGCAGATTGGGCAAGGAGTATTTTTGACAGGAAGTCTACATCAGGCTACGTCACCTTCCTGGTGGGCAATCTTGTCACGTGGAGGAGCAAGAAGCAGAAGGTAGTGGCATTATCCAATGCTGAGGCTGAGTTCAGAGGAATGGCCAAAGGACTTTGTGAACTTCTTTGGCTTAAGAGGTTACTGATTGAGATTGGTTTTACTCCCAATTCCGTGATAAGTTTATTTTGTGATGATAAGGTGGCCATCGATATTACTCATAATCCAGTCAAGCATGACCATACTAAACACATCAAGGTAGATCGATATTTCATCGAACAAAACCTAGATGCCAAGATAGTTCGATTCCCATTTGTTAAATCTGAAAACCAACTGGCGGATATACTCACGAACATCGTCTCTAGCAAGATCTTCTACAACTCACTTGACAAGTTAGGCATCAGTAATATCTATGCACCAATATGACCCAAAAAAACAAAGATATCTATGCACCAACTTGAGGGGAAGTGTTGGTGTGAATTGTCAATTAAGATTAATTGGAGAAATTGTAGGGCTGATTTGTTGCTAAATTTGTATTGTATAATGTCCTATCTCCGAATGATTAATCTAGGATTCCAGAGTTTAAGGAAATATCACTCCCTTCGTGGGGAAGAAAAAGTCTAGTGTTCTCCTTTCCCTAAGGGATGTTACTTCTGTGCATGGTAAAAAAATTTTTTGTCAAAAGAAAATTGTATTCATTGCTCAAAATGATTCATGAGAATTATATAGACTTTAATGGCAAAGTAAATCTAAGCATAACAAAGGCCAGAATACTACAAAACAAAGCCAAATCCAGAAAATAAGGGGAGAGCACCGGCATGGTTAAGCACACACTCGTTCCATAAGAACGGATCTATCAAACAAAATAATTGGTGGCCGATCACTGGATCTCATATCATTGTCAGTAATGAGCACACACCGGAAATTCCTTTCTTCAACAACTACAACGTTGTCAGTTGACGATACGCGCTTAAGCTTGGCTTACACTACACCATTGCCGTACATAAACAACCAAAATAGGTTGAATAAACATATATCTAACTTTTGGAAGAGCAAATTTTCATAGTTTAGAGAGATGCTAGAGCTCTTAGGAGGCAAAGGACCAGTATATGGACACAGCACAAGGATATTGAATCCCAAAAGCATTATTAAACTTCCATATTTAAATTAGGAGAGAAAAGCTCCTAGATTTAGAATTAGATTAGGAGAGTTCAAACTCTTAGATTTAGAACTAGACCGGGAGAAAAAAAACTCCTAGATCTAGATCGGGAGAGAAGAAAAAATAAGAAAAGAACAAAAAAACTCAAACAAAATCAACAAAAGAGAGAAGGGAGATTGGCAATTTTTTCTTCTGGAGTGTTCATATTAATGCAAAAACTAAAAGTCGATAGGTAAAGAACAAGACCAGACGCTTTCTATAATTGAGCATTCCGAAACATAATATTGGACCGTAACTGCTGGTCGTTACACGGCAATGACTGATCATAAAAGCCAACTTGTTGATAAATTTCATGAGTTAATAACCGTAGAAATTTCTCTTTATAATATTCTTGGATTTCTTTTGATAGACTGTTTGAAAATTCAAACTGCTGACTTAATTGGATGACGCGTTGATATATGATGTGCGTCCCAACTCATTAACTTATTAACTACAGCTTTGACTCTCACCGTCACAAGCATCTATCAACTTTTTAATTAGGGCCCTTGGGTTTTGATTTCTTATAATAAAACAAAAGTCGCTTATTAACTTTTATAATAAAATTAGAAAAAATTAAATTTTCAATCCTATATTAATTCTATATATTTGAGAACATTTTAAGAATTTTGTGTTTAATAAAAGTCTGGTAAATTTTAAAAAGCTGATAAAGTAAATAATAAAAATCATTAGAAACATTGTGCAGAATTCCACTTTCCTCTCCGAAGAGACTTTAATATGGATTTGTCATTTTCTAGGGGTGATCGGTTTCAGGGTGGGTTGGTTCCAAATCTGGAATTTGAAACCGATCCTGTTTTAACAGGTTCCTAGTTTTTGAAACCTGAAATTTACCCTATTTGTCTTGGACCCTGTTTTGGAACCTACCTTGTTTTTTCGGTCTGGGTAGAGGGTCTACCCGAGAACCCTTTTTTTTGTTCCTTTTTTTTGGTTTTCCGGGTAGCAAATAGAAAAACTTATAATTCAAATCAAATGTTATAAGTTTGACTATGCAAACAATCTTAAATATTCATACAAGAGCATATTATCTTAGTCCCAATAATTTAATGGACGTGATAAAATAACATAGGTTCCAGTTGGATATGTAGTTTCTTCGTTACAGAATAAAAATTTTAAGAAAAAGGAAATTGCTCCTTATAATGCTTATAAGCCCTTGAGTTAGACTATCCGCAAATAATGATCACCTCCTTCATCGTTTATGATAGAATGCTGTGAATTCTGGTCATATAAAATTACAAGTGGACCTCCATATAAAACTAATTCTAAAACAGGTCCGGGTGGATTTTCACTTGGAACCGAAAACTGGACCGGTTTTAACTGGTTCCCAAAAAATGGAACCGGTTCCCGAACTAGTTCAAATGGGAACCGGTTCCCAAACCTATTTTTCGGGTGGGCCGGTCCGGTTTCCGGGTAAATCCGGTCCGGTTGCACACCCCTATCATTTTCTACTAAAGTTAAGACCCCAAATTCCTTGAACTGGCTTGCTTGCGCAAAACAGCTTTAAAAAAATGAAACGCATAGCTCCCAACTATTAACTAAACTAGCAAGATGGCGGTTGCACGGGTCTAAGACTATATTTGTTATATTACTCTAAATGTCATTGTCGACATGAATTTCTACAAAAGTAATTATTTGAGAAAAATCATGACAAGCTTCACATCAATCAAATTTTCCGATAGAGTTTACGTGGAATTTTATTAAAGAGAAACCAAACCCCATCATGCAGGAGTATCTTTTGATTAAAAGAAAACATGAATCATATTGCAATAATTAATGAATTATAATATAAGTACACGCAACATTATCGGCAAGTAAAACTAATATGAGCCAATACAAACATAAAAATATCAACTATGATTCGAAAGCTTTCCTCCATTTGTCAGAATCTTCACCTGTTGATTTGGTGTCCAAAAGGCCAGCAAGCTGTTTGTGTAGAATCTGCGATGAGAGTAGAATGGTTCTCTCTTCGCCATTTGCTGATCTTTATTTATGGAGAGCTAGAGATAAAAAATTACTCAAAATCATATTCCAATTCAATCTATTTCAGTTTCCTTTTTTAATTCCTAATCTTTTTTGTAATCATTTGATGCCTATCCTTTTGTTTTCACAAGAGTTGATGGATATCTCTTCATCCATGTCAATGTACCATGAAGAGAATTATTGGACATGTTGCGGAAATATGCAATATTCGGTTTATATATTTAAAGATATCCTCCATATTACTTTCCGTAAAAGTGCATATCTAAAATTTCATTGGTTTATATTATGATAAGAAAGCCGACATTCCCTTCTCTTGTGAGAATTTTGTCCCCGACTCGCGATTGTCAATATATCTTACGATATGACGGTCCCAAGCAACATGACTTTCAAAAGAAGCTCATGGATGACCATGGTTCTTCCTTCGACTCTCTCCATATATTTTTTCTTTTCGATGAATTAATCTGATGGATTCGGGGGAATAGAAGGAGAAGTAAGATGGGTTTTTTCTTTTGGGTCAAGTAGCTGTAGTTATCGGCTTAGTTCAAGCTGTGGAGTTAACATCAGCTGGTCCTAGACACTTGCATGAGACGATTCCATGATAATTCGGCGTGTGACGAAGTCTGGTGCAGTGCGTACGCTGCACGGTTACATTTTCCAAATGCACGATTTATTCGACATATTCTTCTTGAATCTTTTGTCGCTTCGAGAAGAACAAGCCATTGGGAGACAGAGACGGGAGTACTCTTGTCAAAAAAGAGCTGCTCTTTACTTTTCAAATAATCTCTGAAAGGATTCTCAGGATTCTAAAGTTTAAGGCAACTCTCTCCCTCCGTGGGAAAACAAAAGTCTTGGTCTTCTTATTTCCCAAAAGTCATGGTCTTCTCCTTTCCCAATCGATTTTTGATAGTTGGAATATTGGGGATGTTACTTCTGTGCACGGCAACCTTTTCTTTTAAGTTGATAGGGAAAGGAGGAGACCTGACCCTTCATTTTTTACGAAGAAAGAGACTCCTTGGTAAACTCTATAATAAAACAATTCCAAAACATAAGGATGCTCCGATAGTTTCGTGAAAAATATGATGATTCTAGAAAGTTAATTTTCAGAAAAATAAAATAATTTTTCAATATTTGGCTGAAACCTGAAAAAACTTTGCTCCTTGGCCTCCACCACATCACATCATAGCACGATATGCCCAAATTTGGTGGTGTATTCTTCCGCGGACAACTCCTCTTGCTTCAAATTGTGGAATTTAAAGAAAGCATCTTGCCGATAAGTTACTGGGAGAAGCTTCTTTTTGATCTCCTTCATTTTATTCGATGTTTTGATTCTCCGCTTTCCTTCACGAGTTCTTTGATGCTTTAGATTTTCCCATCAAATCGGAGTATGCTTTTCAAGTTTGATGGTCACAACCTTCACCTTTTGATGCTCTGCAATATTCTTATGGTCGAAAACTCGCTCAATTGTGTTGAGCCAATCAACGAAGTCTTCCGGTTGCATATGGCTTTCGAAGTTTGCAATGTCAACCTTAAAATTAAGTCATAAGAATCACGATTCCAGCAATAGTGATGCAAAGGAACCTCTTCACTAGATGACGTTTAGAATTCTATCTGCATAGCTGAACTTATCCTCTACCAAGTTTGCAGTAAGTGTTGGATAAAACTCAATTCTCTTGAGGTGTGTTGGGAGTGCGAAATAGAAATCCAATACTTTCATTAGGGAGACCATCAAAAGGGAGTCTAAGTTGGAGTCCGTCAACATATTCAGTTAGATCCACCTCTATTCAAAAGTTTAAGTCAATGAGTTATGTGCCAACTAGAATATGCTACCTCATAATTCAGGTGTCCTTCAGCATCAATATGATGGGCTGCGTTGTTACACCACAATGCCACCCCCCCTCACTCTAGGGTAGCATAATTCTGGTATCCTTCAGCATCATTATGATGGGCTGCATTGTTACACCACAATGCCCCCCTCCCCTCCCCCCAGGTCTTTTCCGCTAGATCAAATCTTGAAGGTTGCTTGGAAACCGCATTGGTCGAGATTTCTTCGCTCGATATATCTTCAATTAATGGTAATGTACCCAGTTGCTTGCCAAAGCGTTGAAACCTCATGAGAAATGGTTACATGAGAAATTGTGAAGAACAGACTACCACAATGACTCTGCGTTGACCTGAGCAAGGTCTTCTTTTGAATAAGCCATCTTACCTACAGTCTTTTTCTGGGGTCAAAATCTTACCTACAATTCAAAAGCCTTATGATTTGAAGGTTCATACGTGGAGCGCTCATCAATATATCGAGGCTTCTACAAAAATAAACCTAGAGCTGAAGAATTCATATTGTCTTCCATAGTGAAAGAGCAACAAGTCATGAACCGATTATGTTGAACTAGATTCATCGGTGAGGAGGTTGAGATGGTTTGCAGTCTCGGTGTTAGTATAGTTTTTCTGTTATTCATTATTGGCGTTAAAAGATTTTATACAGGTAGTGTTGGAAAGAAAAGATCCACCTATTAATGGAAGACATACAATGAATTGAAAAACACATGCACCTCTCACCTAAACCGCCCATCTTTTATGATCGAAATGAAAATACGATCAAATTATGTACGCCACCTAAAATGATCGTTAGGTTTTCCTGGTATTCTCGGCATTTTCTTTTAAAATGAATCTTGGTGAAGTCCTACCTAGACCAGCTTCTAAGCACTTAATTATTTGCATGGAACATAATCTTCCTTGTCATTGTCATGTATGATTATGAAAGTTTAGTCTGACAAAGGGAATATACATTGGTCAGATATATTTTCACATGTCGAATAGAATTAATTAGGGTGTATAATACATGCGTGGTGTGCCACATTTGCCCTAAGGCCCAATAAGAGACACTATTATGCTCCTAATTCGACTAGCCTGGTTTGTTCAAAATGACCTTTGGTAATAATGATTGCGATTCTTTTTTACCACAATGGTAGCGAGATATGATTTATCTCAAAAATATGAAAATGCAACAGAAAATTTAGATACTAGATGAAAGGAACAATAAATTCCTTGGGATGATAATTCTGCACAAATACGTATCAACCACAATCCATATTTGAAATTAGAAATCCTAGCCTAGTAACAAAAAAAAATTATGTGCCACGTATCTTGTCTTAATTTAAAAGAATGTAATGGAATCTTATCTAGAAATGGAAAATTGTTATTATTTACCTCTTTGAAACTAGCTGATTGATAACTCTGAAGATACACGTTATTTTCTTCCAGAATGCAATAGATATTTCACGCTTAGGAGCATAAACCCAATCACCATGAAACACATTTCGTGCTCACAACCACCAGCTCAAACTAGCCTGCTCTTGTTGATTTTTTCTTCTTTCCCACTCTCCGGTTGTGGGGTTGTGATCTCCCACCGCGTCCGCTTCGTACTTGCTTGACTTTTTCAAGCCTTGGCAGGATAATGAAAGGACTCCCGCCTCATTTATACTCTCTACCAATGATGCAGTCAAAGTTGGCGGGCAATAACAAATCGTGATGAGACATATTGTCGTACATGAGAAATTGCCGAGGACACCGACCGCGTCGACTTGGCATTTACCTGAAACTTTACAGGCGAGTCTGAGAAGATTCTCAAAATCAATTTCGGACTCCCGAAGTCCTTTGTACATAGCAATGATCAGATCTGAACACCGCAGATTTCGTTGTAATTCATCTTCTATATAAGGGTTGGTTGGTGCTGTTTCGATTTTCAAATCCAAAGCCGAAATGAACCGAATCAACAATCTCTTGCTTGGGTGGGCCGGCCGGTTCGGGTTGTCCACAACGCCACGTTAGCCATATGATAGAGACTCTTACGAGGTGAGGAAGTGTCGCATTATTTGAGAAGGGGAGACACCTTCTCAATAAAATTTTCGAGCACATTGTTCTCCATCCATGTTGGGTGGAATGATCGTTCTTATCCTAAGTACTCTCAAATCATCAAGGAAAGCGACCTATCTTAATCTAGTCAATACTCAACACTTAATGCAACGTGAACTAGGTGTTTGGACTTCTTATTTGGACAACCACAACCACAATTACCTTTTCTTATTTAAAAAACTAAAATGGGGGAGCTTAATTCGAAATTCGGAGGCAAATCGGTCAAGATATATACATATCATACGAGCAATGTGATTGGTCCATAACATCACGTTAGTCGTGTATGATGTATATACTATTTAGCTTTTTAAAAGCTTCATCATCACTTATAAAGGTTGTCATCAAGCTATGAGGCTCATCATCTTGTTGCAAAACATCATCTCATTTCAGGAAGAATATGGGTGGATCCATGTTGCCCCATGGACTTCCCTTGAGAGCTGTACCGTTGTTGTGCACATTGATGGTTCTATTCTCAATAGTTTCGGCAGATGTAGTTCAAACAACAAAGCCCGGATGCGCGAGTAGATGTGGCAACCTCAGCTTCTCGTACCCTTTCGGGATGAACAACACTGGCGACGATTGCTACTTCAAAGAAGAATCAGATTCTTTCCTCATCTTTTGTGATAACTCGACTGATCCTCCCACTCCTTATAAGTCCAATAAAAGTCTTGATTTCCAAATACTCAATATATCTATTGAGAATCACGAGTTTGGTATAACGATGTTCGTGGCCAAGGATTGTTATAATTCGTCTGGCGGAACCGTATACAACAATGATCCTTCGCTCACTCTTGCCATATTCCCCATATCTCCTGCCAAGAACAAACTTATCGCCGTGGGATGTGACACGTACGCGACTTTTACGGGAAGCACGTATGCGACGGGGTGCTTGTCCTCATGCGAGAGCATCTCGGATGTGATTAACGGGTCGTGCTCGGGCATTGGTTGCTGTGAGACTAGCATACCTCGAGACGCCTACCAATACAGCATCTCTGTCACTAGCAAGCACAATCATACCGGCATCTGGGGATTCAATCCGTGCGGGTACGCTTTCGTTGCCGAAGATGGCTTCTTTAGCTTCTCCGCCGACGACCTATACACACCACCCGATGATGAGGTCCCTATAGTTCTTGATTGGTTAATTCCATATGAAACATGCGATGAGGCAAAGAAGAATACAACGACCTACATGTGCCAAGAGAACTCCAATTGTACAGATGCTGAGAATGGAAGAGGGTACCAGTGCAACTGCTTAAAGGGTTATCAAGGGAACCCCTATCTCCAAAATGGTTGTCAAGGTACCTTCTCTAGTCTTTTCATTAGACCTACCTCACTTTCGAACAAGTGTTCATCTATAGAATCGTGGATCATTATTTCAATAAGGGCGAGCATGTTGAAGGGATCCGATTGCATAAAAAACCTAGAGAAAGAAATTGCTAAAAACTTTAAGTCAGAGGACCAAGTTTTGACTTGATGAATGGGACATGTTTTAAACGTAAAATCTATAATCATAAAAATCATAACAATCTAGGCCGTAGAACGCGATCATTTTTTTTTTTTTTTTGGATTCACAAATTTTCCGTACTTGAAATATAATATGACCTATCAAGCGTTCAGAAATAATCTGGAAATTTTCACAGTAATCATTCCTCATATATCTAGACATTCTTCTCTCTTGAGTTTAATACGTAAAATTGTTTTACAAACTAATGTGGTCAACTGTGTTTGAGTTTTTTAAACAAATGATCCATACTGAACCCTCAAAATGGGTCGGTCAAATTAGTTTGTAAATCAATTTCATGTATCGATGTTAATACATCTAGCATTATTCTCTATTTTATAGACAATTCATTCGGAATTGCTTTCCATCAAATGTGTTGTTCCCGGTGCTCATGGCACGAATTTGTTGAATATTTCATAAGTCTTGTATTCTAAACTAACATTAAGTGCTTGAATAAAGTCAGGTTCTCGGGATAATGACCCATCGCCCAAAAATTGTGGCGATGTATCATGATCTCAGAAAAAGCAATTTGATTCAATATTTCCTCTCAAAATTGAAAGTATCGCCAAATCATGGATATTTAACTTTTTCAAGCTTCTTCCAATTGAAATGACGTCTGATTTGCTTCTTCTATTTTGAATATATTTTTTCAGATATCAATGAGTGCGTGGTTTCGCAACCCTGCAATGGAATATGTACGAACTTGCCGGGAATGTATAATTGTTCATGTCCAGTGGGATACCAAGGAGATGGAAGAAAAGATGGCAAGGGTTGTACTCTTATCACCCAGCATAAGAGGTTTCGCTCAACCAATGTTGTACTAGGTTAGTAAGTTGTACACATTGCTCGATCTTTTTCATCACAAAAACTTCTTTTATCTTATAAATTATTCACATTTCTGGAATGTTGTTTTTATGTCGTTGTTCCATCTTCAGCTGTTAGTTATCGACATTTTTTGGATGTAAATCTGTCTCTTTGAATTAATAGTGTCCGTGAATTAAATCGATATTATCTACATGTATTGTCATCTCAAGTTATTCAATTTGATATAAATAAAATCAACCACTTGTTCTTTTGTTGCTGAAAAAGAATCAAGTACGTTTTATCCACTTGATACATTGAATCATTCCTATTATTATAAGATACTCTCAGCATAATTATATACTTAGGTATAATTCGCTATTATCAAGGTTTGTCTTAATGAAAAAGCTTCGGCTCGATGGAGAAAAAAAGAAAATAGGAAAGAGAAGTTAATTAACACAAGATTGTTTGAGTAATGAAAAAGAAAGAGTTAAGCATATTTCTATTACCAAAAAAATTTAATTTTTTTTCTTTTCATGGTTGTGCGAAACATATGTAGTGTGATGGACAACAGATTTGTTTGTTCACCGAATGTAATGTCTTTTCCTAGGTGTGAGTATAAGCTTCCTGCTGATTCTTTTGGGCGTTTCCTGGTTATATTGGGGGCTTAGAGAAAGAAGAATCAGCAGACAGAGAGAGAAGTTTTTCCTAGATAATGGGGGCCGCCTCATGTTGCAAAGACTTCTTTCTGAGCACGAAGGCTCTGTTGCATCGGCGAAAATATTCACCGACGAAGAGCTCAAAAAGGCCACGGACCACTACCATGAAAGCCGAATCGTAGGCCAGGGAGGCCAGGGAACCGTATACCGGGGGATCTTACCGGACAACACCGTTGTCGCCATCAAGAAGGCCAAGATTTTGGACCGAAGTCAGGTCGAAGATTTCATCAACGAGCTGATCATCCTCTCCCAAATCAATCACCGCAACGTGGTTAAGCTAATTGGGTGTTGCTTCGAGACGGAGGTCCCGTTATTAGTCTATGAGTTCGTGAGCAATGGCACCCTTGCCAACCACATACACAAGCGCGGCCACGAGTCCACCTTATCATGGAGGGCTCGTCTGCGAATTGCAGGGGAGACCGCAGGCGCCTTCTCGTACTTGCACTACGATGCATCCACTCAGATTTTGCACAGAGACATAAAGAGCACAAACATATTGTTGGACGAAAATTACACCGCAAAGGTCTCCGATTTTGGAGCCTCCAGGCTAGTCCCCCTCGACCAGACGCAGCTGACCACGCTGGTGCAAGGCACGCTTGGGTATTTGGATCCCGAGTACTTGCACTCGAGCCAATTGACTGAGAAGAGTGATGTTTATAGCTTTGGGGTTGTGTTGGCTGAGTTGCTGACTGGACTGAGGGCCTTGTCCTTCGAGCGGGTTGAGAACGAGAGGAACTTGTCCATGTATTTCGCTTCTGCAATAAAGGGGGAGAGGCTTTCTGAAATCATCGACCCAAGGGTGCTGAACGAGGGGAACCCTGAAGAGATTAAGGAAGTCACGATGCTGGCGAACCAATGCCTGAGGGTGAAAGGCGATGATCGGCCGACCATGAAGGAAGTGGCAATGGAATTGGAGGGACTGATGAAGGTGATGGACAGGCATCCATGGGTGAATCAGAGCAGTGACCTTGAAGAAGCCGAGCACTTGCTTGGTGAGATATCAAGCAAACGTGATGGCATCCTCAAAAGCACTGCATCGGGAAATGATGATAGCATAAGTAACCAAGCGCCCTTGGAACTTGAAAGTGGACGATGAGATTTCATGGCAATGTTGGCCACTGTACTATAATTCGTTTTCCTTTTTGTATTTCCTTGTAATTTTTTTTTTGTTTTTTTTTCTAGTTGCTTGTTCTATGTCCTCAAAGTTCGGATGCTACATCTAAATAGAGTACCTGGCCTTTATTTTTGTATAACATAACATGGGGACGATTTTCAAACAAAAAAAAAAGGAAAATGAAAATGCCAAATATATTCCTAATCCTTATCCCATTAAGCGAGCTAGGAACTGGCCAACTTTCTATTGCCTCCATTTTGCCGGGATCTAATCTAATACCATCCTTGGAAACAATACAGCCTAAGAAAACTGGCTACTTCTGCAAAAGTGACACTTCTTCAAGTTAGCTTACAAGTGTTGCTCCCGTAGCACTTGGAGAATCTGTCGTCGGTGTTCCAAATGCTCTGCTTGCGTCTTGCTGTAGATGAAGATGTCATCAAAGTACCCGACAATAAACTTGCCAATGCAAGGTTTAAAAGTGTTGGCTCTCCCCTCCCCGGGGATGTAGGTACCGATATATCGGACCGAACCATGTAAATCTTGTATGTCCTTTATCATTCATTGTTTATTTCTTTAGTAATTTTGCATTGGGCTTAATTTGCAAGATCTCGATTAGCTTCCGCGTTCGTTAATATTACAAGAAAAAGCATAATTCATAAGATGCATAAATGTACTTGGAGCATCAGAAAGGCCAAAGGGCATCACCATCCATGTATAAAGACCATTCCTAGTTTAGAAAGCGGTGTTACATTCATATCCCAATTTCATCCGCATTTGATGGTAGCCACTTCCAAGGTCGATCTTGGAAAACACATAAGCTCCATGAAGTTGATCAAGTAAATATCAAGGCGAGGAGTCAGAAACTGAAACTTGATGGTTATCTTGTTCGATGATCTATTATCATTACACATTCGCCAAGAGCCATTTTTCTTTAGGAAGCATCGGGACAGCAAAAGAACCATTTTTCCTCGCCTTTGAAGTTCTTCATACTCCTTAGAACTCATTTGATCGAATAGAAGCACCGGGCACAAAATTGTCACAATGTTGAATCTATCTCATAGAAGGAAGGTTGGATGGAATTTCATCGACATGACATCACAGAATTCGTCAAACAACGGCTGCGAAATACTTGGGATCTCCCCTTTTGATTGTGAGTCACAAGCATCCTCCAATGCTAAGGAAAAGTCATTCTTGGAAAGAAGATTGCTTCATGTCCCTTGAGTAGGCTTCGAAACCCTTTCTCTGTCACACAGCTGTTGACACCTAATTTTTAGCCGATGCGTCATTAAAATTAGAAAATTCGAGATTATGGTTTCCGATCTCGACGGAACCCGTTTCTTGAACAAAAAGTGTTGTTTTTTAATTCTGTTTGTTGGCCAAGCTTCTATAGACAATTTTCTATTCATTTCATACAAAAACCTGAAAAGTCAAAATGTTGACTTTCGAGTTGACTTTTTGGTCATCCCGTTGATCAAAAGTCAACCCTGGTCAAATTGGGGCTTTTAGCATAAAAAGATTCCTTTCAAGTCCAATTTTATTTTAGAAGTGGAAATTTTAGAAAAATTCAAAGATTTGATCATAAAATCAAACTCCTAGTGAAAAGTCAACTAGGGTTTGACTTTTGGTCAAACCTTTGACCAAAAAATTGAAAAATACAAAAATCCAAAAATAATCTTATTTTACAGTCATTTTGCCCTTGGCATTCGAAATTTTACAAAAATCTATTTAGAATCAACTTTTTTCCAATTTGCGGAATTTGATTCAAATCGGCCAAAAATGAAATTACTTCATTTCTAGTCATTTTTTAGGTTAGTTTTCTTCACGACATTTGATCTAGAGGTCATCTTATATTCAATTTTGGAATCAATTTTGTGATTCCAAGCCAAACACAAAAACCCCCAATTTTGGCTCTAATCACTGATTTGGATCGATTTTTCATGATTTGCGTAATTGAGGTACGAATGAGTCTAATTTCTTATATCAAATCCAAATTCAAAATCAATCTTGGAAGATTCATATGAATTTGAGTCAATTTGATTAATTTAGTGATCCAATGATTAAGAAGTCTAAAGGTAATTGGTCTAATAAGTGTAATTTAACTTGACCCACTCTAGACTAATATTCAATTTGATGAAGACTAATATTCAATTTGATGAATTGAGACTCAATTTGGTTAATTGGACTTCAATTAAATTTGTTAGTCTATCTTGGCCATGCAATTACCCAAATTCAAGAGCAATTGAGACAAACAAATTAAATTGGATCAATTTATGCATGAATTTCAAATCGGTTCAATCCAATTTGATTGAATTCGATATTAATGGGGTCAATTAATCATGATAGAGATCAAATTGTACCAAATTGGAACAAAAGGAATCAAGGATTGAATCAGTTCAATCAGGCCAAATTCGGGACAAATCGATTCAACCCGGTTTGATTCGAATTGAATCGGTCTAATCGAACTGGCCATTTTCCGGTCGAAAATCCGGCGATCGAAAGTCCATTCCGACCAGCCAAGGCCGGCCACATCCCTTTAATCCCAAAAATGACAAAAATGCCCTTAATTGAAAATTACGAAAATGCCCCTAAGTGAAATTACTAAAATACCCTTCCTTAAAGATTAAGCAAATTAATTAGGGGATAAGCAAATCAATCATGGCCATTCATTTAAAATTGATCATGTCCATCCATAATGCCATGTCACCAATCCTTAGCCCTTAAGGAATATTGTTAATCATTAAGGATGCATTTTAGGCCATTGGATCAATCTAAGGGCTAGGATTCAAAGTTGAGGGGAGTATATAGTTTTTTTTTCCTCCAAAATTGGGGGGACATTCATTTTCAGATCTGAATTCTCTCTCCTCACTCACTCTCTCTCTCTCTCTCTCTCTCTCTCTCTCTCTCTCTCTCTCTCTCGTTCTCTCTTGGCCGCCGGTCATCCCGCCTCCTCGCTGGCCATTTTTCGGCGAATCACCGCCTCACCGTCGTCCCCCACGGTAAGACAAAGCTTGTTGCAAGTTCAGCCAACCTTGCTGGTGGCCGGAGCTCCTCATTCCAGCGAGATTCTTTCTACGGCAGCATCACCGGCATTGCTGCCGGTGATTTGATCAGTCGGTTCAAGCGGCTGAACCGGACGATTGGCATTCCCACTGGCGATCCCGAACCTCCAGCAGCATTCCTCGGCGTCTTTATGTGGCTGTGGTGGCCAGCTTCTCGTTGAACAACCACCGGATTGTTTATTTTGACTTGATTTTCCGTTACTAGTTCACTAGTGCGAGATCGAATCGATTCTCACTATAGCTTGTGCAATCTCTTCTCATAGGTTGTCGAGCTTTCCGAGATTTCTCCGTGCTGTTCTTGATCTGAATTCGGAGGCCGGATCGCTCGATTTCGCATCGGAGCATCGTTAAACAAGGTAAGTAAACTTGGATGTTGTTCTGCAAATTCGTGTACAGAGAAACTTGCATGTTTGAGATGCTGATTTCAGCTCGTTAATGTTGAAATCTTGCGAAGTGATGAACTAGAGAATCGTAAAACACGTCTTAAGCTTCGATTTGATATATTGCATGACTCAATCGGATTTAGTTTGCTATGTCAAAACTCTTTTGAAAGTTAGGATCAGAATCTGGAATGTGATGTCCAAGTCTGTTCTGATGTATTCCTGATTGACGTTGTACTGTTTGATGATTTTTTTGATTTTCTATGATCTTTTTTTAAAACAAACTTTCTTCATGAAAGTCGTAAAGCACATCTTAATCTGTTCATCATAAAATTTTCATAAAATTCCAAGCATGTTAGCATGGTACTATCTGCAACGTCATCTACGCATGAATCTGGTGATAGGCTGGGTTTTGACTGACCTTGGTATGTTCTTCGATTTTCAAAAATTCGTGTGTTCAAAATATGAAAAAAATTTCTTCACAAAAGTTCACAAAGATCGAGATCTTTCCATTGATACTAATTTCATCAAAATCGGAGTTCATTCGAATTTTCAAAAGGAATTTTTACGATCAAATCAGTATCTATGTTCAGATCTGATTTTCATTCCTTTGAAATTCAAAAGATGTTTCTCCGAATTTGATAAAATTAGAGTCCTCCTTTGCAAAAAAAACAAAATTAAAAAGTTATTCATTGAGGTCTCATTATGTTGACTGAAAATTTTGAGTGCCTAATAGCAAGTTTTGGAGGATCAATTTGCTTAAAATTTCATAAAAGGTCTTCTCGGGTAAAAATTTGATTTGCAGTTGAGTCTTTTGTGAAAACCGAATTTTATAAAAATTTGGAGGACTTTTTAGCAAAAACTCAAAACATCAAATTTGTTGCACACGGAGAATCCTAACTTCCTAAATTTTTCACATGATTTTGATAAGGTTTGTTATTTTTCCCGCCATTATTTTGAAATCCATAACAGAACCGGGTCCAACCTGTCACCGAGGGTAAATTTGTCATTTTCGGGAAAATCAGTGAGGATTTAGAAAAAAATGGTCTGCTTGACTTTTGATCCTCATGTCATAAGCTTTCTAATGACACATGAATCACTTCATTTGGACGTTATTAGGTTAGTTAATGACATCTAAACAGAAGCAATCCGAATTAGATAATAACTGAATAAGTGGTCTCATTACGAAACCCACTTCTCATTGTTTGATTGGTTTTGGAATAAGACCCATGGACTTGAATACATACTTATTTCATTGCTATGTATGTTTTTATTAGATGAATGTTAGGCCCGATGCATGCTCGGCGGGTAATCCATTGTGGTCACTTAGAACCCGACTTTATGGGTTAATTGATATGAGTTGCCATTTTGTGAATGCAAATGGTAGCCCGTTATCGTTAACCATTAATCAAATAATGTTGGATGATTAGGTGGGTGGTGAATCGAAATACATGAAAAACAAAAGCCGATCCCGAGGCCCGTGCTTGATTAGTGATTTGTTTGCACTACTGATTTTCTTTGGTTATTCTTTTGGATATTGTTTGTCATGAATGTACGTCACGAATATAAATGCCGACACCCGAGAGACGGTCCATGGGAGGATAATCCAAAGTTGTAAAAGACCAAGATGATTGACCGATGTCCAATCCGGTCTCAATTTGTATTCATTTAATGATGGCGATAGACCGATGTCCGATCCTATTTTAATTCGTATTCAATTCATTCATCCCCGATCATGTCTCGGGTTTTCAATTTGCGTTGTAATAAACACCCGACGAGTTGCAGGTTTTTACTTTCTCGTACTTAGAATTAGTTCGTCTTTTCAATATTTCGAGTGTTTACTTTACGTAAGGCCTTTCAATACAATCGTTTCTTTCTTTCTTTTCTAGACTAAGATAGTATTAGTTTAGAATCTTAAATAAAAACGCAAAAAACAATATGCATGATCACATTGTAGACTAAAACTTTGACATAAAAATGGTAAAGAATAAATGCATGACAACTTAGATAACAACCACGTTAAGTTTAACGGTACCGAAAGGGCGTTAATAGAAATATTAACGTAAGCTAGTCTCCGAACCTTTGATCTCTGGTTTTCGTAGAAACCAATACGAAATTCCCACGTATTGGTTAGGTATTCTAGCCGACCTCCGACCTAGGCTAGTGGCGACTCCTAAATAAGATAAAATTAATCCGCTGTCACGCGAGGTATGAATTAGGAAAGATTCACGTTCATGAATAATGGACTGTACGGATGAACCATCTTTTATGATGTATCGTATGGACCATTTCATGAACACTTACCTTTAAACCCGTCTTATCGAGTTTGGCCCTCGAGGGGTAGGTCGCGACAAAGGCCCATTGTAATCTTGACGCCGTCTTTTACAAAGGAATAGGTGTTACATCACCCATAATCTCATCTTTATAACTTTTGCTTAATAGAGAATGAAATCAAGCACTGCTTATTTCCACAACCGATGTAGGACAACCTCAATAATCTTCTCCTCACGCATCGGGCCTAGGTCGGAGCTACACAACCCATAACTCTCCCGTGTGACTGTTGTATTCAGACTTGTTGGTAACTTGGGCTCTGATATCAGTGTTGGGTGGTCTTGGGCCTCTCTCGCCCTAAAAGCTAGCTCAAAGGGTAAGACTTTTCCTCACACTTATAAACTGACCACCAGCCTTTTCCACAACTGATGTGGGACAACCTCAACATTATTTACTTTTACCTCACTTCCTTTCTTGATCTAAGAAAGCTTGCAAGGATGTGGATGATCCTCTGCCTTGAGATGCAACTTGTCTACCATGGTGGCCGACACAATGTTCTCACAACTTCCACTATCAATGAGGACATCACGTACTTTACCATGAGAAATACACGCATGTATAGATTATGTTGTTGCCAAGCCAATTATCATCCTCAAGATGATTAGCATGCAAGCTCCTTTGAATGAAAAGAGCTTCTCTTTGATCTCCGTAAACGATTTCTTTCTTCGCTCTTTGAATCTTCTTGGAGCAAAGAGTTGTGTTGCGACTCTTCCTGTTGCTCATTCTCTACAAGAGAAATGATCTTCTTATTAGGACACTTCCAGGCGATGTGACCAAATCCCATGACATTTAAATTACTGTCTTGATTTATTGTTAGACGTGTTTCGTGGGTTCGGGATTCTCCTTCTTTTGTTCAATGGTTTAATGGAGGCTGCCTTGATGCCGACCAAGGTTTTAAAGTCGAACTCCCTCAATTAAAGGATCGTTCTTTGGTTGATGGCTTCTGACTTCTCTCTCTTTTCTCCTCGAGTTGCTTTTCCACCTGCACGGATAATTTGAAGACCCGAGCAAAAGTCCAATAAGTTTGGACGACATCGGCAATTTTTGAATGGAGGCCGCCAAAATGCTTAGCTACAGTCTGCTCCTTGGCCTCCACCACATCTCATCATAGCACAATATGCACAAATTTGGTGGCGTATTCTTCCACGGACAACTCCTCTTGCTTCAAATTGTGGAATTTAAGGAAAGCATCATCCTGATAAGTTTCTGGGAGAAGCTTCTTTTGAGCTCCTTCATTATATCCCATGTTTCGATTCTCCGCTTTCCTTCACGAGTTTGTTTTCCCACCAAATCGAAGCATGCTTTTTAAGCTTGATGACCACAAGCTTCACCTTTTGATGCCTAGCAATATTTTTATGTTTGAAAACTCACTCAATTGTGTTGAGCCAATTAACAAAGTCTTCCGAATGGATAGTGCTTTCAAGGTTACAATGTCAACTTTAAAATTGAAATCACAAGAATCCCGATTCCAATGCCAATGATGTAAAGGAGCCTCCTCACCAAATGTGTCAAAATGAACATCATGGAAGGGGTTAATCTCCTCTTCATCTTCTTCCTCTTCACAGTTGTTGACGAAAATCCTTAATTAGTTTTGAAGAAAGACAAAACAATCCTTTTCTAATAACAATTACACTTCAGTTATTTGATGTAGGTAAATTCTGAGTCATCAAACTTGATCAATGAAAGGACTTTGTTATCAGACTCAAAATTTTTTATCAGATTCAATAAGTGTTATTTTTGGAAAGTTTATGCGGGATAATCAAATTGATATCTCAAGACATCCTAATTCACAATCACAAGATCGTTCCTTAAACACGAAGAACTACACTTATGGAAATCTTGATTTGATTGTATGGGAGATCAAATTACCTGGAGATAATGGTTTTTCTTCTAACGGCTATGCATCTTCTTTTGAGAAGATTCTCCAACGGGTTGATTTAGATATCAATTCTCTGAAAACTGTCCAACGGATATATTGGAAATAGAGGAGTATAAAAGGAGTGTAAATGCTGTACAAGAAAAAAAAACTAGAATCGAGAATTCCAAAGTCTGAATAGAGCTTCGATCTTACACACTTGTGATTATTGTGTTCCACATTGTTACTTTAGAAAGAAAATTACTTGAGTGAAGAGCGTACATGATAGTGCAATCTATCATCTGACAAGCACTGCTCTTGTAATCTCTTGGTGATTCAATAGTGAAACACAACCAATAGGCTGCCAGTGTGGAGAGTGGATGTAGGCTTGATAAAACCAAACCACTATAAAAATCTATATATAGTATTCTCTATCCCTAAAATTTCATTTATTATTGTTGACATTATACTGTATACATATCTGTTAAACGAGTTCGTTAAAACATCATCATAGTCATCAGATACAATCATCTTACGACAACTTATATACAAGTTTGTCATACGCATCCATCTGATATTTGATCATACGAGTTGTTGACCTCGACTATATTTATTCCGCACGTTTAAATCATCCAATTTGGTTAAACCACCTATTCACCCCCTCTAGATGATAATACTAGCCGTAACAATTGGTATCAGAGCCTAGTGCTCATTTCTCTTTGAAGTGTTATTTTACTTCTGAGCTAACGATTCTTGATGGCTAGTAATGCTAAATCAGGTCACAACAACAGACCGCTTTATTTCAATGGAACTGAGTACAGTGTCTGGGAAAACAAGACGAAGACATTCATCTTGGGAATAGATTAGGATATACGGTACATCGTTGAATATGGAATCATTCCAAACGTTTCAACCGAAACAAAACCTCCAGAAACTTCAAAAGGGAAAAATGAGACACCTTTGTTGCAACCTTCTTGGAGGTGAACTACCAAGGGATGGCTAACGGATTTACTAAACGGGAACGAAGGTTTCTCTCATGAGGCAATCGCTCACGTTTAGTGCGGACTCTCCTAAGCCCATCCAACCGCAACTTGATACTCGATTTAATCATGACATTTATCTTACCTTTTGGAGTCGCTACTAATCGGTTATGGGTTGATTAAACACCCAAGTAAAATATGGGAGCGTATTTTACTTCCACAAACCAAAGATTCAAGGGATTCGGGGACTCGGTACATTTTCTCTTTAATTCAAAAAAAATGTTTTTACGGATCAAAGAATTACGTCCATATAATATTAAGGTTTGACCTTAGAGTCTAAAGGTCCAAACGCCCTAATATATCTTGGTTAATTCAAAGAAAATACATAACTAGATAAGCTAAGGTTTTATTGACTAAATGACATGCAGTTAAAATCATGTATTGACAATCCACAAATTTAAATCGATCTCGTCCTTACCTTGGCTTGAGCTAACCGCAAGAAATTGATAGTGAACCGCGGAAAGCAACCGAAGATATGCAACAACAATGAATAGCAACGAATGGCAACAAACAATAGCAGGCAACAGAAGTAAACAACAGCAAACAGCGGCAACAATGGCGCAACAGCAATTGTGAACGACGAACGGCAATGATGAATAGCAAACAATGACGAGCAGTAGCAATGCAGCAAACGGTAGTGAACAGCGACGATGAGTAGCAGCAACAATAATGGCAAATAGCGACAATGAGGATGCAGCAGCAGCGAACAACAGCAAACAACGACGAAACAGCGACGACACAGTAGCGAACAATGACGAACAACAGTAGACAACAACGAGCAGCAGCGACAAGCAACAGCTAGCAGCAGTGACGCAGCAGCGAGCAGCAACGACGCAGTAGTAAATAGCAGCGATACTGCAGTAAATGACAGCGACACAGGACCAAGAATAGCAAGAGCGACGAAACTAGGCTCGCTAGAATAAAGGAATTTGCTGCAAATTATCGAGAAAAAGGATGCGGTGGAACCATAGCCACATATAATAACTCTCTTATTTCTCTCGTATTTTTGAACTCTCTATTTTGAGCTCCACTTCATCTTCTACAATGGCTCAACCAACCCCCTTTTTATAGCAAAAGACCTTCATTTATCATTGGAAAGTCTAAACCTGTGATCCTATGATCGTGGGGATTGCCGAATTTTAGATTTGATTTGTCGCCGTGAATTAGTGCTCCAAATCTCGCTTCTCCTTGAAATCTTCAGGTTGCCTTTTTCACTCCTATTCACATTGCCTTGAACGTGTCCACATTCACTCGCCATCGGCTAGCCCATTCCATCAATCTCTTACAGATATTCCATTGACTCCCAGCTTCTTAT
The DNA here is from genome assembly GCA_031216285.1 of Syzygium syzygioides. Taxonomy (NCBI): domain Eukaryota; kingdom Viridiplantae; phylum Streptophyta; class Magnoliopsida; order Myrtales; family Myrtaceae; genus Syzygium; species Syzygium syzygioides. Next base: position 29,446,591 of record CM062247.1, read on the forward strand.
TCTTTCCTCTTCAACTTTGATTGGCCAGCCCATTCCATCAATCTCTTACAGATTTTCCATTGACTCCCAGCTTCTTATTCTTTCCTCTTCAACTTTGATTGGTGGCCCTGATCAATCTTTGCAATCCTTCCATTTTGATTCTCATCACTTAGTTGGCCTTCCTTATTTCTTTTTCCATCCTCACGGTCTGACCTGCATCTTTTCCATAATCAGATTCGGATTATCTCGGAAACCCTTACTCAGATGGCTAAGTTTGTTACTTCCTTATGCGCCAAATCTCGAGTCCACATCACCTCAATTCCGACCTTGTGGAGAGATGATCCGATGTATGCATGTCCGTGGAGGCATCGTACGATAAGGATGATCTTACATGCAATGACTTAAGTAAGAATGCGAATGCAAGTGATTTTTTTTAGTCGAATTTGATCCCTAAATTTTCAAATGACTAGGTGAAATAATCAAAATTTAGGTGTCAATAACCTTCTGACGAAGGAATTAGAGAGCAAATCAAATCTCAAGCTCTACCTCTCTGGGCCAAGGAAATTTTCAAAAGGATCTATCTGGATGCAAAGATCAGAACGACCATATACAATAGTCTAGCACGTGTTAAATATAAATGAATTGCAAATCTCAAAATTGCAAAAGAAATTTGGGATCGTCTCAAGCTTATTTATGAAGGAACAGAGAGAGTCAAGAAGACAAATCTCAACATTCTCCTTGGGCAGCATGACTCCTTCACTCAGAAATCAAATGAAACAATCTCCAAGATGCAGAGCAAATTCACTGAGATCGTAAATGGGCTTGAATTCCAAAACAATCTCATCTCATAACCTATGAAGATGAACAAGTTGCTGAGAGCTCTCTCAAAAGAGTGGAACAACATCAAAGTTTCTTTTTAAGAAACTCAGGGGATCAGACCACTCACAGTGGACGAACTTATCGGAATTCTTCAATCCTATAAAACTGAAAAGTTCTTAGAAACTGAAGAACCCAAAGGTAAAAAATCCATAACTTTAAAAACTAACATTGATTCTAATGACATAGATTCAGATGAAGATGAAGAGTTGGCTCTAATAGTCAAGAAACTGAGAAAGATGGCAAAGAAGGTGAAGATAAATAAGTCAAAGAAGAATTCAAGAATTCTTAGCCATCAAAAGCCAATAACCTAAACCTTCAAAAGAAATCAAGTGCCGAAGATGAAGAAAACAAGGATGTGATATGTTTCCACTGCAAAAAGAACGAACACATAAAACCCAATTGTCCTCTTCTAAAAAAGAACAAGGGAAAGTATAAACGATATAAGAAGGCTTTTAAAGCTGAAACGTGGAGTGACTCAGACAATGATGAATGCGAACAAGAGTATGCCAATATCTGCTTGATGGCAAATTCAGACTTAGAATCAAGTTTTGATGAAGAAGACGAAGCAAGTCATTCCAAAATTCCTGAAGCAGTTGTAAATTCTATTGATGAGCTAGTCTCTGTTAATAAAACTACTTTAAAAAAGATTTCTATATTAAAGAAGGAGATTTTGACTTTAAAAAATGCGACTTAAAACAAGGAAATTGATGAGTCAATTGCATATGCAAATGAATGTTTAAAAAAGGAAAAAAATCTCTTAAAACAGCAAGATATTTCGCAAAAGAATAAGATTGGATTTTTGCAAAAAGAATTTAATCTTATCAAGGAGAATACAGAATTCCTTGAAAAGAAAAATGATTTATTGAAAAAGAAAATTTCTGATCTGAAAAATATTTCTAAGGAAAGTTTTGATCATATCTCTAAAGAAAAAGAACATCTGAAAAATGAAATTTCAAATATAACCAAGAAATTCTCAATGGGTTCGAAAAATCTTCAACATATTTTATCAATTCAAGTTCCCTATTATAATAAATCAGGTTTGGGTTTTGAGAAAAATACTGAATTGAAAAATGCTTTTCCCAATGTCAAAAAAAGACTAAAGAAAAGACCCCCCAGATTTGTGTATCAAAATCACTTTCAAAAGTAGTTTGTGAAATTTGATGGTTAAACTTCTTTTAAGTGCTCAAATTGCGGTGATACAAATCACTTTAAGAATGATTGTCCTAAGGTTTTGAGACCTGTTCAGAGAGACATTCCAAGAATGATTGATCCTAACCAAAATGGACCCAAGAAAACATGGGTATCAAAGAAAAGATGAGATTACTTTTCTTGCAAGGAATAAAGGAAAGAGAATTTGAAAAGAAAAGGCATATTTTTCAAATTCTAAATTTGTTTTGGGAACATACTTTACATATCTACAAATTCCCATTGTATTCGATATTCTTTGGCATGTTCTATAATTGCGTTGGAAATGTCTTTTTGAAATAAAAGTCAATTTTATTTTGAAGGATCTTGAGATGAAATTTTATAAAAGAGATTGATTAATATCTTATTTTGTTTTGGGAAAGAAATAATTCAGATTTATGGACTCGTTGCGTGCTCTCTGATCTTGTCATGCCTTGCAAAGAAAGAATTTGTTTTTCACAAGATATTGTTTTACTATGCATGATATATTTCCCTTAAATATTCTACTAAGATTGTTGGGAAAGTATCCTTGAGCTTCTACGAAAGTTTCCTATTTTGCGCCTAACAAAAGGAAAGGATCCAAATGCATGGATACTAGAAAGGAAGTGAGTTTATTGCAGAAAATTCTACAAAGGAAGAATGATTGCAAATCTACACAAATCATGGTGCAATCAGTGGATTATCTCAAGCGAAAATTGAGAAGGATCATCTTTAAATCAACGGTATATTTCAAACATATACCTTGGGTAAGAGAATAAAAAATTCATATTTATCATCTTGCCTTGCAAATTTCTACACGAATCATGATGATTGCTTATGACTTACATATGATTTATATTGCAAACATCTCTTGTCGTAAGGCATGGTGCATATTTATTACACAACTTTGCACGTGGTAGAAATATATATTATTCTTTTGTGAAATTAGTTAATGTCATATTGTCTTTATGCATCTGAGATTCGTGCTTAAGGAAAATTCCTACAATATTGAAAGATATTATTACATACTTGGATACACTTGCTACATTCTTGGAAGTATTATTATAATTAGCAAGTTTGATCCATAAATCGAAGGAAGGTATGTACGTAATATACTCCTTATTTTTGCAAAGATTATTGTCTCTTCCAAAACAATCTGCAGGTCGTAAAGGAATCTTTCCATATGAAGTTTGAAAAGCTTGATCCCAAAATCGTGGAAATTTTGCATTATTTCTGGAGGATCAAAAATTTCTCCTTTGCGCAATATTCTGACAAATTATGGGAGGCATGTCAAAATACTCTGAGTAAATGCTTCATGCATCGTATGAAAGGTTTGTAGAGTTTATGCAGATTGAATTTGAAACGAGCTTGATTGAAGAAAATAAATTTCTTTCTCGAAATTCAAAGAGCTATGTTGCGGATGTTGCTGCTACAAAGAAAATAAAGGAAATATTCTTTTTAACGTGCACAAGCCGTAATGAAAGCTATTCGCAAAAGCTGTCTTGACGACAGGGGGAGAAAAAAAAGTTATGAAGAGCAAAAAGTGACAAATGGAAAAGAAATGGAAATCATCTCAAAATGGCATCAAATTGAGGGGAAGCATAGATCAAGTATGGGAAAACCCTAATAAAGTTGATTTAATTTCTACCGCTCTTGATTTCTATGCAAGAAAAGGTAATATATGTTAGAACTTGCTAAGTTCTGCATAATCAATGTTAGTATTTCTTATATTTCCCTTATTTTTTGTCATATACAAATCTCTTATTTACATTATCGTTTTATCATGACAAAAAGATTGTGAAATTTATTATGTGCATTCGTGTTCGTTGATATATATGATATTTGATTCTACATAACATGAGCTATATTGAATATATGTGAAAGATGATGAATATATGCCAAATATATTTTGAAGATAGTATGTGAATATGAGCTTATTATATATTCTCTACGTGAAACCCTTCATTATTATCGCTTCTTGATTATGACAAAAAGGGGGAGAGAATGTAAATATGCATACGTGCTTATTGGTTAATTATATTTACTTGATGCATAATATTGAGCTGTGATTATATCTTTTTGTGATGTTGACCAAAAGGGGGAGAAATATGCAGATATGATATGCTTTGATATGCTCAACTATGCAGATATGATATGTTTTGATATGCAGACTATTGGATGCAAAGGAAAAGAGACAGACTGTGATTCAGATTTTTATGATTCAGATTTTGCACTACGCTTATATGCAAATCATATTCTGTGTCGTATCTTATTCATGAACAGAGTTTAAAAATCTCATATCTGCTCATTTAGAATATCTTGAATATCTGCTACATTATATGTTAGATCATATTTCTCAAAATTATCTCAAAATCTATATATCCGCATGGAAAGTTTTGTCACTAGTAAAAAGGGGGAGATAATCTCTCTGAGATAATCTGAGAAAAGTTCCCGCATTTGATACTTGTTTTTGATGTGTTGTGACTTGATGTGCACTTTGATATTTGAATATTGAACTGTGATTCGAAACTGGATGAACTCTTATATTGAACTCTTATTGATTATGCTATTATATGATACTAATCCTTTTTACTGATGTCAGAAAGGGGAGAAGTATTATATAGATTATGAATGAAAATGTTGGCGTGAGCAGCAGAATGAATTGTTATGCTGAAATATTATGCTAGTTTCAGAAATTAACACTGTTTTATATGCTTTGAATGTCATATCCTCTAAATAAAGTATTTTGTTCATATAAATATTTTTAAAGCATATGGATAGTTTTGTCATCATAAAAAAGGGGGAGAATGTTGAGAAAAATCCCTAATTAGTTTTGAAGTGTGACATCCCGAATTTCGGCCCATTTTTGAAATTTATAAAACGCGTAATTTGTCAGTGTGCTTATAGTAAAATCTCGCCCGAGAACTGATCCCTTCCGGTTATCATTTTAAATTAGAGATTTCGCTAGAATCGCATTCGATCGAATTTTTGCCGTTATTTAGACCCTGAACTTGGCAGTCGATTTTCGAGAGTATCAGGACGAAATAAATTGGATGGTGTCAATATTAGTGTGGCCAACATCGAGATTTTTAAGAATAGTAAGAAAGTGAATTTTAGACCGGGTACGAATTTGGACTAGTAGACCTCTCTCGTAGTGTGTTATCGAGTTATTTTATTTGGCCCGTTGTCCTATATTATTATAGAGATTTTTCGTGGATTAGTAGATCTTTTTCCGGATTTAAATCGTGACTGTTCGTTCGATTTTAAGTTCGAACCGTGTCTTTTAGATCGCGCTCTAGTGCGCGTTAACTTTTCGTTCTCCCTCCTCTCTCTCCTCTGCCCACGCACGCACTCCCCCCTCCCCATCATCACGTCTGTCCTTCTCTCTCTCTCTCCCATCCGCGCACGTTTCCTTCCCCTCTCTCTCTCTCTCTCTCTCTCTCTCTCTCTCTCTCTCTCTCTCTCTCTCTCCTTCTCTCTCGCCGGTCACGCACGTTTTCCCCCCATGCAACTGTCCTCTCATGCACGTCCACCCCCCATCTGTCAGACTCTCTCTCTTCTCCCCTTTCTTTCTTTTTCTTTTCTTCTTATTTCTTGCTTCTTCTTCTTCTTCCTCTCTCCCCCGATCCCCGACTGGTTCTACTCGTCCGCCACTCAGCTGCCCTCCGCCTCCGCCTGGCCGTTGCGTGTCGCGCCGTCATCGGCCAGCTCGACCACGCGTCGCGCCGACCACCAGCGGCTGCCCCGACAGTTCCCTTCCTCTCCCTCACGCGCGCGCGATAACGGGCTATCGCCGCTACCCTCCGCGCTCGACGTGGCCCAACCGTGCCTGGCCGCCGCCGCCGTCGTCCCCGCCGCTCCGACCGCTGCCGTCGCCGCCGCGAGCGAGCCCAGCCACTGCTCGAGGTCGCTGCGCCCGGCCGCCACAATCTGCGAGCTTGCCACGCCTGGCTGCCGCTGCCCGCTAGCTCGTCGCGCCACCCCCTTGCCATCGCGAGGTCGCCAGTGCCGTCGCCGAGGGCCGCTGTCCCTCTCACCTCAGCCGGCAGCCCTTCCTCCCCCTCACTCTCTTTCTCCTGATCTCTCTCTCCCTCCCTCACGCCCTCACCGCCGCTCGCCGAAAGAGCTTCGCCATCGCCGGAGCTGTTCCGCCGTCACACCATCTCACCCAGCCTCGCCCAGCCGTCCCACACTCTCTGGCCATGTTCCTTCCCACTCCCTAAGCCGTGGAATCGCCTAGTTCGTCGCCTAAGCTCTCGCCGTTCGCTGGAGCCGCCGCCGCCGTTACTGTTCCGGCGAAGGACCGCTGCTGTCCAGCCGCCATCGCCACGTGTTCGGCTCGGTTTGAAGCTTAGGACACCCGATGAGTACAACCCTAAACCCTAATTAGGTTAATTTACATTTCTAGACGGGTTTAGGGGTTAATTAGGGTAATCTAGGGGTTAAATTGTGAAAGTGATTAGGAATGGTGATTGTGGTCGATTTGGTGGATTAGTATGATGAATTAATGGAGAATTAGTGGCTCGAGAGGCGCGATAAATGGGCTGGACAGTTTTGGATTAAATCGGCCCGAGTTCGGGAAAGTTCGGGTTTGATATGTGGATCATAGTGCGCGCCGTATTTGGTCTTGTGGTGGCTGATTAGAATAATATTTGGGGAGTATAATGGAACATTTTGGCGATAATTATTAGCCTAGAAATTGCGGTATAGTGGTTGCCCACGACGGGATTAAATTTAAGCGCGACGCGATTAATTTAAGGTCTAACCGTACAATTACCGGGAATGATCGATTTGTGTAATTGACTAGCTAATTAAGCCTTGATTGTGGTTAATTTGATGATGCCATGTCGTATGTCTAGCGGGATTAGGAATGGATTAGCTTGGCAGGCCTCGAGTGCATAAATTTCATACTAATCCAATTGGGTGATTTATATGTATAAATTATGTGTCGAATTTGTGCCATGACTGTGCTGGATGATTTGGTTAATTGGGCTCGTGATTAATTGAATTGAATGCTCATTGTGAAATTTGTGAGTGCCCAAGTGTGAACCTTATGGCCATGAGTGTACATCTCAAGCATTGGCACGGCATTTGCATTTACAAGTGTGCCCGAGTGACATGTGCATTGTGATCACCTAAAATGCCCTGATGCGTTTTACGCGAGGTTTAGATAAAATTGAGGTTTGTGAATGTGTGATCACAATAAACCCTGATGCATTTTACGTGGGGTAGTGAACCCGTCTTGAGGCGTGTTACGCGGGATGATGCCCGGTTTACCGGAAGATGACCAACTTGATGCGTTTTACGTGGGTAATGTGTCATGAGTCTGATGCGTTTTACGCGGGCCAGAGATCGATCTTGAAGTGATAGACCTGATGCTTTTTACGCAGGTCGGACCTGATGCGTTTAACGCGGGTCGAAGGAGAAATTGATTAATGGCTGAATGCTAGTATGCAAGTGTGCGATAATGCATGGATGAGGCATGAGCATGAGTGCGAGCATTAGCATATGCATAAAATGCGTTGTGACATAGAAATGCGCGTATATGTGCTGGGATTAAATTCTGTTGCGTGACTACTATTGCTTTAAATGCCTAACCTGCAGAGTCAAGTAAGATTAGATTTAGGCCTGAGGGCCTGAGTCAGTTATGTGTGTATTATGTGTTGTTAGCGCTTGTCAGGAGGTACACGTTAGCCTAGTTTAGGTTTAGGGAATTACTCGCTGAGATTTATTCTTACTGTTGTTTAAAACTACATTTTCAGACCCCCAGCATTAAGATGTCCGAGATTTCGATTCGTTTTGGTATTCCGCTTCTGGTAGAGCGGACGAGGGCGATACACCCTGTAGGGAACGGGGAATCGTATGTTAGGTATTCTTTTATTATTTGGGTAGAGGTGGGGGCTACGCATTACCAGACCCATGAGTATGTGGCATGGTGTTTCCGGGACAGCTTCGGAGAGCATGGTCCTCTCCGGACTTTTGATGTTCCGTTCACCGGGATGGGCACGAGATATCCCCGATGCCCCGATGTTGAGGTGACGGATCCTGATTCCTCATCTGAGGAGGGTATGAGTTCTGATGGAGTCCCAGTGGAGTACGAGATGGACGAGTTCGGGCTAGTAGATATGGACGTGGATGACGAAGAGCCAGAGCCGATCGAGGAGGATCCTGTTCCGGAGGCCGAGTTGGAGGATATGGATTTAGAGGAGGAGGCTGCTGAGGTCGAGCCAGAGTCGGATTCATCAGGGTCTGAAGAGGAGATGCCTGACAGCTCTTCATCTTCGGAGTCTTCTGATTCTGACCCGGACTGGGCACCTTAGGGCTTAGTATTCACCTTAGAAGGGATAGGGCCAGTACCTTTTTGACCAGCGCCCCACCATCAGTAATAGACTGAACCCCGAGCCACTTAGCCCCTTTTTATCAGTAGTGGCCTTGATCCGCTTTTGATTTTGAGGTTCATGCTGTATATGAATATTGTAAAGGTTCTTCCTGGCCATGCAAGTATGTATTTGTTTTTATTGATGGTTGTGCGGCTATCCTTGGTTATGTGAATTATTGTTCGGGTGTTTGTTATTTTCGCTGTGCTTTGTTCTCTGTCGTTTGGTTATTAGGTCAGCGACGCGTCCTGCGGCGTCGTACACGAATCGACCTTTGCGAGGGGTGTGGCGCGCCGAGGAGTGCGGGGCGTGACATGAAGAAAGACAAAATAATCCTGTTCTGACCACAATTACACTTAAGTTATTTGATGCAGGTAAATTCTGAGTCATTAGACTTAGTCGATGAAAGGACTTTGTTATCAGACTCAAAATTCTTTATCATATTTAATAAGTGTTATTTTTGGCAAGTTTATGCAGGACAATCAAATTGATATCTCAAGATATCCTAATTGGCAATGACAATATCATTCTTTAAACATGAAGAACTATACTTACAAAAGCCTTGATTTGATCGTATGGGAGATCAAATTACTTGGAGATAATGGTTCTTTTTCTAACGGCTATACATCTTCTTTTGGAAAGATTCTCCAATGGGTTGATCTGGAGATCAATTCTTTGAAGACTGTCTAACGGATAGATTGGAAATAGAGGAGTATAAAGGAGTGCAAACGTTGTATTACAAAAAAAACTAGAATCGAGAATTTCAAAGTCTGAATAGAGTTTCGATCTTACACACTTATGATTATTATATTCCACGTTGTTACTTTATAAAGAAAATTACTTGAGTGAAGAGTGTACGTGATAGTGCAATCTATCATTTTAGAAGCACTGCTCTTGTAATCTCTTAGTGATTCAATAGTGAAACACAGCCAACAGGCTGCCAGCGTGGAGAGTGGACGTAACTTTGATAAAGCCGGACCACTATAAAGATCTGTGTGCAGTATTTTCTATCCATAAACTTTCATTTATTATTATTGACATTATGCTGCATACATATCTATCAAACGAGTTCGTTAAAGCATCATCATAGTCATCAGACGCAATCATCTAACGACAGCTTATATACAAGTTTGTCATACACATCCATCTGATATTGATCATACGAGTTATTGACCTTGATTATATTCATTCCGCACGTTTAAATCATCCAATTTAGTAAAATCATCAATTCACCCCCCTCTAGGTGATAGCACTAGCCGTAACAACGGTCATGACGGATTGTCACGCTTTAATAATTTTGGTTAAGGTGCGTAAAATTGTAAGAAGTAGAGCATCACTCTACCAAAAAATTAGACCTTCCTTAACAAATGTTGTATTGGCTACTATATAGAGACTTACTTCCTCCATCTTTTTGAATTATTAGGTTTATTTGTAATGCTAGGGAATGCCCCTAATCTATTGCACTTAATTTGCATTATAATACTTAAAGTTTTACACCAAAAAAAAAAGAAAAGATTACTCCATATTTTTTTGGAGTTGTTGTACTTGTCTTCTCAAATAGGCTATTTTGACATCACTGTGGTCATGCACACGGGCCACGGTTGCATTGACATTCAATCCAAGATGATGAAGACCAGCCACAACCTAGGTTCCGCTACTAATTGATACTAGAGTGGTCGGAGATCAAGAAGGAAACTTAAATGCGAAAATGGATATGCTCCCACGCAAGGAATCCACTCAAGGGTACATGGCATATAAGTAATTTCCTTAACCAAAACACTAACCCTCTAGGAGGCCTTAGAGGAGTTTATATAAACCCAACTTGGAACAACTCTCCCGGGAATTGGCAAATTTAAAGACTCCTAACCTTTAATTTTTCAAGACAAAGACTAACAATTAGGTCATAAATAAGAATGTTGACTTTTGACTCAAATGATTGTAGACATAAAATACAATGCTTTGCACTCAACAAGAATATATAAATTGTAGAGATTCGAATTATTGTCAAACACTCATACCCTTGGGATGATTTTTAATTATTGGATAAGGTTAAATCTTTTTGAGATGATCCTTCGTCACTCTGATATCAAGTGATATCGGAGTGGGCAGAGATTCAAAATGTGACACAAATGCGACAAGGGAAATGCTTATCACTTAAGAAATCCACTTTTGGATACAAGAGATTTGATAGGATAGATACTCATCATGTAAAGAATTCACCTTAGGATACTGCGTAAATAACTCAAGAACTCAAGGGAATTCACCTTGGGATAAGTGGTAAAAGTTAAATTCTAACATAACTGGAAAGAACTCTCGAAGCTATGCAAATCCTAATACACTAACAATTTATTTTCCAAGATAAAGACCAACAATCCCTAGATAACATAAAAGCTAACACTGATTCTAGAAATTCTGGACCAACATTGACTATTGGGGGCATAACTTCCTCTTTAAAACTCCAAATTGCATAAAGTGTGATTCATTTGAAACTAGACACATAGGGATTTCCAATTATTTATTATAAAACAAGAAGTCCTACCTAGACCAGCTTCTAAGTACTAAATTGTTTGCATGGAACAGAATCTTCCTTGTCATGTATGATTATGAAAGTATAGCCTAAGAAAGGGGAATTATATTGGTTCGATTTGTTTTCATATGATAAGTAGAGTTACTTAAGGTGTATAATACACGTGTGGTATGCCGCATTTGCACTAAGGTCCAATATGAGTCACCCTATTGTGCTCGTAATTCGATTAGCTTGGCCTCCCCCAAATGACTTTTGGTAACCATGATTACATTTCTTTGTTACTGCGATGGTAGCAAGATAGGATTTTCCTCGAAATTATGAAAAAGCAACAAAAAATTTACAACACGGATAACAGACGAAAGGAAAAATAAATTCCTTGGGATGATAATTCTCCACAAATACGAATTGATCGCAATCGCTATTTTTAATTAGAAATCCTAGCCTAGAAACCCAAAAACAAACAAACAAACCTATGTTCGACGTATCTTGTTTTAATTTAAAAGTATATAATGGTATCTTATCTCGAAATCTTAATTTTCGTAGCACGACAATGGAAAATGTTTATTCATTACCTCTTTGAAATTAGTTGATTAATTACTCTGGAGATGCCCGTTAATTTTTTTCAGAATGCAACAGAAAATTTCACACTTAGGAGTATAAACCCAATCACCATGAAACACATTTCATGCACACATTCACTAGCTCAAACCAATTTGCTCTCGTTGATTTTCCTTTGTTTTCATTCTCCTGTTTTAGAATTGTGATCTCGCATTGGACGTGCTTAGTACTTGCTTGACTTTTTTTTTTGTTTGATATGTTCTACTCTAACTTTCATCTCACTCTCAGACTTTTACTCTGTCTTTTTGCAGAACATGGGAGTCAAACACATTTTATGCATAGCATGGAACAGTATCATTGAGTCGTAGTTTTTGCAACTCTAGCAACCACTTTTCGGAAACAATGTGCATTTAGGGTGATCGGTGATATTCAGAGGAGTTTTTATGGGGTCTTACTGACTTCTGGTTGCGCAACATTGGGTGCCATATCTCATTGTGAAAGCTGTGCATTATTTGACAGTAGCTCTCGATTCAGCGACAACGGTATATGAAGGTGACGAGGAAATATTGCTAACACTTTTGTGGTTTTTGTTCTTGTTGTCGGCTAAGTTTGTATACCAAAAATTGAAATCAAACGTAAGGAAAACTAACCCGAAAGCAATACAAATAAATAAACAGAATGTTGATCCGAGCCCAACGAAGTAACGTCATGTCCTTAAGACAAATTTGGCCCCTCAATCAGTACCCGAGGATATTGGACAATCGTTTCTCGGGATAGAACGGATCTCGTTCCTCTGAAGTGGTACGTATTCAAAGGACTCCTTCGAACGCAATTTTTCATAATAATCGCACAAAATGACAATGATGATGAAACAGAAAAAATGAAATGTCCTAGAGTGCGTCGGGAAAATGCCTCGAAGTGTCACTAGCCCAAACTAAACTGTTCAGTTATATATAAATGGCGAAAATGAAGAGTTGCGAGTAATGAGCGCGCTTGAACCGGTTCGACTTGTGAACAGTCGCGAAGGCTACCGAAGCGGTTTGTCTGTTCGCGAAGGCTCATGAACAGACATGTTTGTTTGTCCAAAAACAAAAAATTAATTAATTTCTAACAAAACGTGTCTGTTCAGAAAAAATAAAAAAATCGATAGAGAAGGGACCCGGAACCGAGCCGGCTGGACGGGTGGCGGTAATGGCATGGGGGGGGATTGGAGTAGGTCCTTTCTCTTCCACAAAAGTGGGGTACCCCTTAGGGCCTAAACCCATTTAAGAGGCTCCTCAAAATAAACCATCTCTCATCACCTCTTCTATCTTATGTGTGACACTTTTATCCATACACTTCTCATTCAATTCTATGGGATTTAGATGCCAAAATCCCAACAATCCCTCACATGAATGAGAAGTTCAGATATCATGACTCTTCATGTATGCATGAGATGTAATGTGCGATTATTCCCATGAGAAAACGTTGCATCGGGATAAGTAGTATGAGACTCTGAACTTTCCTTAGTGAAACCTATCGGACTTACTCAGTCAATCAATAGACTTGATGTCTTTAAACTGTCGACCTTTGGTGTAAGCCTAGACAATAGAAATTACATAACTGTTTCTCGTACAAAATTGGTTATCACTGTTGTGTTCGTTTTGGCCATGAACACCACCTAGTCTCATGAGTGTTTTAGAGAATTTGACCTTTTTTTCAATTCTCACAGAAGCGGCCCTCACTTCACACTTATATAGGTGATTTCTAAACATATAGTATATCACATATTCAATTCAGAATCATTAAAAGCTTTTGCTTAACCTTCACATATTAGTACTGTCTTCATCTGGGAATGAGTCAAAAATTTGACAGTACTCTATACTATCTTCATAACTTAGTTGTCCTTTTGAACCTAGATCTTGGGATCTCCAGTCAACTAGATTAGGTTTCCTCTATAATGACTTGTTTATAGGCCTTAAACCCATTCCCCTTGATGTTTTCGTAACCATCTTTCTAGTTAGACCTTTTGTCAATGGATCCGCAACATTATCTTTTGACTTCACATAGTCAATGGTGATAATTCCACTAGAAAGAAGTTATCTTACTATGTCATGTCTTCGATGTATGTGTCAAGATTTACCGTTATACATAATATTCCTTGCCGTTCCTATTGCCACTTGACTGTTACAATGGATACAAACAGTGGGCACTGGTTTAGGCCAATTCGGAATATATTTCCAAAAATTTCGAAGCCACTCTACTTCTTCATCGGCTTTATCCAAAGCAATAAATTCTGATTCCATGGTGGATCTAGCAATACAAGTTTGTTTGGATGATTTTCAAGACACTGCCGCCCCACCAAGTGTGAATACATATCCACTTGTCGATTTTGTATCTTTAGTGCCGATTATCCAATTTGCATCACAGTATCCTTCAAGTAGCGCTGGATATTCTGTGTAATGCAAAGCATAATCTTGAGTATGCTTTAAGTAGCCCAATAAACATTTCATAACTTTCCAATGATTTTCATTTGGACTAACTGTAAATTGACTTAGCTTGCTCACAGCGCAAGCTATGTTTGGCCTAGTACAGTTCATGACATACATTAGACTGCCTAGTATACTAGCATACTCAATTTGAGCTTTGCTTTCACCAGTATTCTTTGAAAGATGTAAATTAAGATCTACTGGAGTCTTTACTGGTACAATATCTAGATTCTTGCACTTTCCAAGAATCGTCTCAATATAATAGGACTGTGATAGTGTAACATCCTGAATTTCGACCTATTTCCGGAATCAATGAAATAGATATTATTTCCCATTTTATTTTAGTAAGTCTCGCCCATAACTGATCATTCTCGGGATACTAACCTTTAGGGAATAGCTACCTAGGGAAATATACGTGGACCTAAGAACACGATCATGAGTCGATCTTTGGTGACGATCGAGGTCGCCATGACTCGAATAACCATAGGTCGATACGCGTAATCCCTAAACAGCCGCCTGTTAGTGAGAGAACCTAAAATTGAGATTGGGCGATTTTAATCGCGAAATTGGATCCGGACTTGGATGTCGATTTTCGGGGTCGTGCGCGACTATTTTTACGAGGACGATGTCGTTTTAGTGTGGCCAATGATATTTAGGGTTGGTATGGTCGAAAAATGGAAATTCGGCCCGGGACTGGAAAGTTACGACTTTGCCCCTAGGCCTATTATTGGGTATTCCGAATTTTGAGGATTTTGGAAATTAAATTTGGGGATTTATTTGTGGATAAATATCAGCCAATTGAAAGACCAAAATGCCCTTGGATATTTTTGCTTAAGTGGATGTGGACCAAGTAAATGAGGGGCAATTTGGGAATTTGTAAAAAATTGGTCAAATTTCACTATTTAGTCCAAGACCTCTCTCTCTCTCCTCATTCTCTCTCCCCCATTTTTCATTTCAGCCGTGTAATCCCCCCCCCTCTCCTTCTACGCCACTCCTCTTCTTCTTCTTCTTCATTTTCTTTTTTTTTCCTTTGGCCATGAGAAGCCAAGCTAAGCCGGAGAGTCGCCGCTCGCCGTTGCCACCGCCGTGTGTCGCCGTGAGCCGCCGCCCAGCCATTCCACCTTCCCGCTCTAGCCGAGTTAGCCTAGAGTCCGGTAAGTTGCGATCTAATCCTTATTTAGGACGTCGGGTATTTTCGGACTCATTCGGGTGTGGTTTAGGGGATTTAAAGGTTGATTAAGGTGTCGATAATGGTTTTTGGTGGTTGATCGTGGTTATTGGTGGTTGATTGTGGTTGTTGATGGCTGATCATGACTGTTTGTAGCTGTTGCGGGTTGGATTAGATGTCGGGATTGAGTTTTGGTTGAATCTGTGAAGTTCGGTTTGAATTTCTGATTTGCGGTTACTGTACCCGCCTGATTTTCTATTTTTGTAGAGAATTTTGTGGGCCGAATTTGAGGAAGGTTTCTTCATGAAATTTGTTCCTGACATCTTGATGCATAACATAATTTAATTTAGGAATTTTTGGAAATCATTTGAGGCCATTCGGAAGTCCATCTTTGGACCGAAATAAAACTGCCCGATTTACTGTTCACCCGACCTTCGGGTCTGTTCGAATTTTTATAAATTTTTCCAGACCTATTTTCAAAATACTTCCTTCACAAAAGTTGTTGGGGACACTCGTGGCTATAATATATAAAACTTTCAAGTCTTTTCAAGGTTATTTGGGTATTGAAAGAAATATATTTTGAGGACAAAACGGTCTGTTGGAGCGAGTTGATTTTCGTCTGACTTCAAGTGACCAAAAGAGGTGTTTCGATTCGGAACTGAGTTTCGAGTTCTTCACGGAAAATGTTCAACAAGATGTTTTAAGCAACGTGTCCAAATTTCATAATTTTCGGAGTTCATTTACTATTTATTTTGATGGGATTTCGGTCACTGTGTAAACTGCCAGATTTTACCCGGATGTTATGAATTGAATTGTGTACGTGATTGTGCGATTTGTGGTTGTTGGCTGATTTGGGAATGTGTTTCGGGTTGTGTACGTGTGGTTGTATATGTCACGTGCGTGGCCGTGTGTGCCCGTGTGTGTGGCTGTGAATGTGGTGGTGTGATAGTGCATTCGCGTATTGAATTCGCGTGCCAAGCATGTGT
Source organism: Syzygium syzygioides (assembly GCA_031216285.1). Lineage (NCBI taxonomy): Eukaryota > Viridiplantae > Streptophyta > Magnoliopsida > Myrtales > Myrtaceae > Syzygium > Syzygium syzygioides. The sequence goes on from CM062247.1 coordinate 29,462,697, forward strand.
GGCCGTGTGACTTGATTGTGCAATGGTAATGTGTGCTGGCGTAAGGCATGTGTGGCGTGGGATTGTGTATGGTCGTGTGGTACGTGTGGTACGAGTGGAACAAAGGTACGTGAATGTAGGATTGGTTTGAAAAGTGAGACCCTGAGGCGTGTTCGTTTACGCGGGGTAAGGTCTGTCCTGAGGCGTGTTCGTTTACGCGGGACGATGCCGTCCCTGACGAGGTGACGATGCCCGGCCTGACTAGGTGTCGATGCCTGACGTGGTCAGAAGACCGTTGGCCTGATGCGTTTTACGCGGGCACGGTAGAAGGAAAGTGTGTGTAGGATTCCGTCCTGAGGCGTGTACGTTTACGGGGGACGATGCCGTCCCTGACGAGGTGACGATGCCCGGCCCGACGGGGTGATGATGCCTGACGAGGTCAGAAGACCGTTGGCCTGATGCGTTTTACGCGGGCACGGTAGTAGTGGAAAGGTTGAGAACGAGTGGAATTTGGCTTGACATGTGAGGATTGTGAAAGTGATGCATGGTGTGAGTTAGTGTGCGAATGTGTTTGTACCGCGTGATACAGTGCACGATTATGGGGTAAAATCTACTAGGCATGGTATGGGACGTGCCCAAGTGGGTTTTGCTTTATAATCGAGGCACGCGCGCAGCTGTGATATATTGATGTGGTATGATTGGCGTGTGTATTGATATGTGGAACTCGTGTGATGGCATGTGCGCAAGAATTGTATGTTGGGATTATGGGCTAACGTGCATGGTGCGTATGGAGAGTCCAGGTATGTGTGAATGTTCGATTGCGGGTTGTGCGGTTGTTTGGTTGCGCATTTGGATGTGTCTGGAATTACGTGATAGCCTAGGTGGGGCTTAGGTTGTGACTTATTGAGATGTGATCTCATGGTTGTTTCAACCAAACCATTTCAGAGCCCCCGCCTGAATGTCGAGATTGAGGTCGACTCGGAGTCGTCAGGTGAGCAGACAGCTACGGAGGATTCAGGTAGTGATGCCGAGGACAGTGGGTCAGAGTGGACGCCTTCGAGAGGGCGTAGGGGATAGTTCTGGGAGGAGGATGTGCCCCATTTTTTATAGTGCTGACCTAGAGTGCTGATCGTGATATTTTGGTAGTTTGGAGTTTATAGTTCGGTGTGCTTATAAATTATTTTGTGGTTTGTATTGGCGGATGATGTAAATATTTGAAAGTGTAATATATGATTGGTGGTTTGGCGATTTGTTCCTTCCTGGTGTTCTCCAAATTTATTGTCCGGGATTTTTGATTGCTTCCGTCGCGATTTAACTCTGATGGATCATTTGGTCGGCGACGTTATTCCTGGGACGTCGCACTCTTCCGACCTAGGAGAGGGATGTCGCGGGCTCGATAGGGGTTCGGGACGTGACAGATAGAGCTAATCCTCCAGATGTCTTATAGATTTTAACTCCTAAAATAACATCTGCAACCCCCATATCTTTCATATCAAATTTACTTGTGAGCATGCGTTTTGTCACCTTAACAACCTCACTATCGCTACCCATTATAAGCATGTCGTCTACATATAAGCATAAAATGGCAAAACCATTATGAGTGTTCTTAACATATATACATTTATCACACTCATTAATCTTAAAACCATTCGACAACATGACTTGGTCGAATTTAGCATGCCATTGTTTTGGTGCTTATTTCAATCCATAGAGTGACTTGATAAGCCAACACATTTTCTTCTCTTGTCCTGGAACAACGAACCCTTTGGGTTATTCGAAATATATTTCTTCTTCCAAATTCTTGTTTAAGAAAGCCGTTTTCACATCCATTTGATGGATTTCAAGCTTATACACCACTGCTATGACAATTAGCATCCTTATAAATGTAATTCTAGTAACAGGTGAATAAGTATCAAAATAATCAAGACCTTCTCGTTGCTTGTATCCTTTTACTATAAGCCTAGCCTTATATTTATCAATAGTACTATCCGCTTTCATTTTTCTCTTGAAAATCTACTTACATTGTAGTGGTTTATTATCAGGAGGAAGGTCAACCAATTCTCATGTATGGTTTGACAAGATGGATTCAATTTCACTATTGATGGATTCAATTTCACTATTGATAGCTTCTTTCTAGAACGGGGCTTCTGGCGATGTCACAGCTTCTTTGAATGTCCAACACTCATTCTTTAATAGATACGTTAAGAAATCAGGTCCAAAAGACGTGGAGGTCCTTTGTCTTTTATTACGTCTAGGTTCATCCTCCATTGGATCACTTCTAGATATAGTATCTCGAGGCCTCTTATTATTATTAATTGGCTCATATACTATGTTATATGGAAATATATTTTCAAAGAACGAAGCATCCCTTGATTCAATGATCGTATTAACATGTATATTTGGGATCTCTGACTTGTGAATAAGAAAACGATATGTATTGCTATTCTAAGCATATCCGATAAAAACATAGTTAACAGTCTTTGGTCCTATCTTAACCTTTTTAGACTTAAGAACTGCAACTTTAGCCAAACACTCCCACACTTTGAGATAATTCAAGTTAGGCATTCGGCCTTTCCATTTCTCATAGGGAGTTTGTTGTGTCTTTTTGTGGGGTACTCTATTTAAAATAAAATTTGATGTTAAGATAGCTTCCCCCCACAAATTCTGCGGTAAACCAGAACTGTTCAACAATACATTCATTGTTTCCTTTAGGGACCGATTTTTCCTTTCCGCCACACCATTTGATTGTGGTGTATAAGGAGTAGTTATTTGGTGAACGATACCAAACTCAGTACAAATTTCCTCAAAAGGAAATTCATATTCACCTCCTCTATCACTTCTTATTATTTTAATTTTCTTATTTAACTGAGTTTCAACTTCAGATTTATACGTTCTAAAAGCATTCACAGCCTCATCTTTGCTACTAAGCAAATAAACATAACAATACCTTGAACAGTCATCTATAAATGTGATAAAATATTTATTACCACCTCTTGACGGTATTAATTTCATATCGCATATATCTGTGTGTCTTAAATCTAAAGGTTTTGTAACTCTATTATCTATAGAATGGAAAGAAGGATTAAAAAATTTAGATTCAACACACACTTGGCATTTCTCACTTGGACAGTCAAACTTCGGCAACAGTCCCATATTCATTAATTTCTTTGTTGACTTATAGTTAACGTGTCCTAGTCTAGCATGCCAAATATTAGAAGACTCAAGCACATAAGTAGAAGCAACTTTATCTAAATCATCCTTGGTTACAACAGTCATTACATTCAGCTTGAACAAACCATCACTCAGATAACCTTTTCTGTCACGCCCCGCACTTCTCGGCGCGCCACATCCCTCGCAGAGGTCGACTTGTGTGCTACGTCCCAGGACGCGTCGCCGACCCAACACCCAAACGATAGAGAACAAAGCACAGCGGAAATAACAAACACCCGAACAATAATTCAAATAACCAAGGATAGCCACACAACCATCAATAAAAACAAATACACACTTGCATTGCCAGGGAAAACCTTTACAATATTCATATACATCATGAACCCAAAAACAAAAGCGGGTCAAGGCCACTAGTGACAAAAAGGGGCTAAGTGGCTCGAGGTTCAGTCTATTACTAATAGTGGGGTGCTGGTCAAAAAGGTACTGGCCCTATCCATTCTAAGGCGAATACTAAGCCCTAAGGTGTCCAGTCCCGGTCGGAATCAGAAGACTCCGAAGATGAAGAGCTGTCAGGCATCTCCTCTTCGGACCCTGATGAGTCCGACTCTGACTCGACCTCAGCAGCCTCCTCCTCTAAGTCCATATCCTCCGGCTCGGCCTCCGGAACAGGATCCTCCTCGATCAGCTCCGGCTCTTCGTCATCCACGTCCATATCCACCGGCTCGAACTCGTCCATTTCGTACTCTACTGGGACTCCATCAGAACTCATACCCTCCTCAGATGAGGAACCAGGATCCGTCACCTCACCATCGGGGCATTGAGGATATCTCGTGCCCATCCCGGTGAATGGAACATCAAAAGTCCGGAGAGGACCATGCTCTCCGAAGCTGTCCCGGAAACACCATGCCACATACTCATGGGTCTGGTAATGCGTCGCCCCCACCTCTACCCAAATAATAGAAGAATACCTAACATACGATTCCCCGTTCCCTACGGGATGTATTGCTCTCGTCCGCTCTACTAGAAGCGGAATCCCAAAACGAACCGGAACCTCGGACATCTTAACGCTGGGGGTCTGAAAATGTGGTTTTAAACAACAGTGAGAATAAATCTCAGCAAGTAATTCCCTAAACCTAAACTAGGCTAACGTGCACCTCCTGACAAGTACTAAACAACACATGATTCAAAACATAACTGACTTGGGCCCTCGGGCCTAAATCTAAATTAACTTGACCCCTGCAGGTTAGGCATTCTATATAAACCATGATTGTACCATAACATTCGGATCGCAGTACAAATACACATACAACTTAATTCCGATGTATGTAATGCACGTGCTCATGATCGCACTCATGTCATGCATCAATAATGCAGTAACGCACACTCGCATGCTAGCACTCAGCCATTTCTCAATTTCTCCTCCGACCCGCGTTAAACGCATCAAGTCCGACCCGCGTAAAACGCATGAGGTCTATCACTTCGAGATCGATCTCTAGTTCGCATAAAACGCATCAGGCTCATGACACATTACCCGCGTAAAACGCATCAGGTTGGTCATCTTCCGGTAAACCGGGCATCGTCCCGCGTAACACGCCTCAGGACGGGTTCACTACCCCGCGTAACACGCATCAGGGTTTATTGTGATCACACATTCACAAGCACCAATTTTTATCTGAACCCCGCGTAATACTCATCAGGGCATTTTAGGTGATCACAATGCACATGTCACTCGGGCATACTTGTAAATGCACATGCCGTGCCAATGCTCATAATATACATCCATGGCCACATGGTTCACACTTGGGCACTCACAAATTTCGCAATTGGCATTCAATTCAATTAATCATGAGCCCAATAAAACAAGTCATCCAGCATCGTCATGGCACAAATTCAACACGTAATTTATGCATATAAATCACCCAATTGGATCAATATGAAACTTATACACTCGAAGCCCGCCAAGCTAATCCATTCTTAGTCCCGCTAGACATACGACATGGCATCATCAATTTAACTACAGCCAAGGTTCAATTAGCCAGTCATTTACACGAAGCGATCATTCTCAATAATTGCCCAATTAAACCCCAAATTGATCGCGCTTCACCTAAATCAAATCCATCATGGCTAGTCACTATACCACCAATTCTAGGCCAATGGTTGTCATCAAGATGCTCAATTATACTCCTCAGATATCATTCTAATTGATCACCATAAAATCAAAATACGGCGCGCACTATAATCCACGTATTAAACCCGAACATTCCCGAACTCGGGCCAATTTAATCCACACTGTCCAGCCCACTTATCGCGCCCCTCGGGCTACTAATCCTCCATTAATTCATCATAATAATCCACCAAATCGACCACAATCAAAATCCCTAATCACATTCACAATTTAACCCCTAAAATACCCTAATTAACTCCTAAACCCGTCTAGAAATGTAAATTAGCCTAATTAGGGTTTAGGGTCAAACTCACCGGGTGTCCTACGCTTAAAATGGGCCGGATGAATAGTGACGGGCCCGGGTGAACAGTGCTTGCCGGATGAACAGTGACCGGCCGGAAATGAACAGTGCTCGCCCGATGAACAGTGACGGCCGGACTGAACAGGAGCGGGAACGGTGGGGCAGGCGGCCGGTGGCAGCAGCGACGCGGCGGCGAGGCTGGACAGCTGACCGGCGGGCAGCGGGGTGAGCTGGAAAGAGGGAGAGAGAGAGTCGGGGGTGAGAGAGAGAGAGAGAGAGAGAGAGAGAGAGACGGGGAGGCTGAGGGGGAGTGGTGGCTGACCGGACGAGCCGGTGACGGCGGCTGGCCGGCGGCGGTGACGGCGAGCTGACGGGCGGCGGCGAAGGGCGGCTGGCCGAACTTGAGCGGGACCGGACCGAGAGGAAGCCGGGAAAGAGAGAGATGAGGGTTGGTCTCACAGCGGCGCCAATGACAGTCAACCGGCGAGGGCGACGGCAGCAACGGTCCGGCGCGGCTTGGACAGCGACGGGCGCGGCGAGCAGCAGCGACAAGCTTGCTGCGCGCGCGCGAGGGAGGAGGAAGGAGCGGCTGGCTGGTGGCGACGGCGGCGGAGCTCGCTAGCGGCGTCGGCAGGCCGGCACGGCGCGGCGGCGAGCTCAGGCAGCGGTCGGCGAGACGGACGGGCGAAGCCGAGCGAAGCAGAGTCAGGCGCGGGAGTAGTCGGGCCGGCGAAGAAGGAAGGAAGAGGGAAGAGAGAGAAGAAGAGAAAAGGAAAAGAGAGAAGGGAAGAGAGGAGGGAGAAGAGAGAAGGACGGGAGTGGGTCTACATGGGGAGTGGGCTGAGAGGACGGGCGCATGGGGAAGGGGCGCGCGACAGAGGGGAAAAGAGGAGAGAAGGAGAGAGAGAGAAGAAGAAGAAGAAGAGGAGAGAGAGAGAAGAGAGGTAACGTGCGCGGAAGAAAGGGAGGGGGTTTGCCGAGAGAGAGGAGAGAGAAAGAGAGGAGCAGTTTAAATTTTAAACTTCAAGCGCGAACCAATGGACACGGTCCAAACTAAAAGTCGGTCTAACGGTCACGAATCCAAATTTGGAAAATGATCAACGATCCACTAAAATCCCAACAATAACATAGGACAACGGGCCAAATAAAATAACTCGATAACACGCTACGATGGAGGTCTACCAGTCCAATTTCGCACCCGGCTCAAAAATACACTTTTCCACTATTCCTGACAATCTCGATACTGGCCACATTAATGTCGACACCATCCAATTTATTTCGTTCCGAAACTCCCGGAAATCGACTGCCAAGTTCGGGGTTTAAATGACTGCCAACTTCGATCGAGTGCGATTCTAGCAAAATTTCTAATTTTAAAAATAAGAACCCGAGAGTGATCAGTTCCCGGGCGAAATTCCATTATAAGCGCACTGACGAATTACACGTTTTATAAATCCCAAAAATGGGCCAAAATCCGGAATGTTACACTTTCTTACATATATCTCATTTTTGGAGAGTACAAACTTATCAAATACAAAAACCAACTTGAAGCCATTCTTGCTAAGGAGAGATCTAGACACTAAATTCTTGCGAACATCTGGCACATGCAGAATATTATTTAGTGTCACAATCTTTCCAGATGCCATCTTCAGAGCAATCTTTCTGACACCTTCAACCTTAGAGGTTGATGAATTACCCATAGAAAATTTTTCATCACCCCCCATAGTTGTGTAGGACGAGAACATCGATATGTTTGCACAGATATGATGAGTTGCTCTAGTTTCAATCCATCACTCCTTGGAGTTTTTCACCATATTATACTCGAATATCATAACAGTCAGATTGATATCATCAACACCATTAGAAATCTCTTCCACCACATTAGCTTGAGTTTTCTATCTTTTCTTGGCTCTGCAGTATTTGGCTCGGTGTCTAGACTTGCCACAGTTAAAGCACTTGCCAACGAACTTCTTTAGGCCTTGGGTGAATCCCTCTCCAGACTTGCTAGGCATTTTCCTCTTCTTGTTGGATTTCGATCATTCTTCAACAACATTGGCCTTTGAAACCTCTAGGTTCTTCCCAACTTTCTTCTTAGAGAGCCTATTGTCTTCCTCAATCCTCAATTGAACAATCAAGTCTTCAAGTGACAACTCCTTTCTCTTGTGTTTGAGATAATTTTTGAAATCTCTTCAGGATGGTGGCAGTTTTTCAATGAAAGCAGCCACTTGAAATGACTCACTTAGAGTCATTCCTTCAGCATGAATATCATGCACAATCACTTGAATCTCTTGAACCTAACTTAAGACGGTCTTTGAATCAACTATCTTGAAGTCCAGAAATTTACCGACAATGAATTTCTTCAATCTGGCATCTTCGATTTTGTATTTCTTGTCTAGACTATCCCATAACTCCTTAGCTGTTTTCAACGGACTATAGACGTTATAGCAAGTATTGTCCAAACCGTTGAGGACATAGTTGCGACACAGGAAGTCAGAATGCTTCAATACATCCACAGCAGCAACCTTTTCTTTATTTGTCTCTCCAACTTCCAATTTAGGACCATTCTCATTGAGAAATCTAGCCAAGTTCGAGGTCATGAGATAGAACAACATCTTTTATTGCCATCTCTTGAAATCCGTACCATTGAACTTTTCTGGCTTTTCTCCTTGATTCGAAATAGGGTTGACCGGAGTCGAAGTCGAAACCATTTCTGAAATACAAAAACAAAATATATTCACGAACAGAATCGGAAATATATGACTACGAACATAATCATTTGTTCATGAATAGAATTGAAAATTTTATTATGAACAGAAACGAAAAATTTGTTCACGAACAGAATTGAAAAATTGTAACAGGAGCAGAATGTATGTATGAACAAAATCGTATTCTAAATACGAAATTTCCGAATATTGTAATAGAATTTCGACACACGCAGAATTGAACGATGTGATAGAAATTCGTCAAAAACTAAGCGAACTACATAACAAAATAATCCCAACAAAAATAGTATACGACTATGACAAGGAACATACGAACTATACAGAATACTTGTATTAACTTAGAAGTATATGAACAACAAAGGTTCGACTTAAAGGAATGCCAATCTAGATATTTGATAGAAAAACTCAATGAACAACGCATAAGAATACGCAGACCAGGCAAATCATTATACGAATAGAACTGAAGATAATTGAAAACAGAATAACATTTCAATGCAAATTCGTCTTAAGATTGTTGTCGGCTAAGTTCGTATACCAGAAATTGAAATCAAACGTCATGAAAACTAACCTGAAAGTAGTACAAATAAATAAATAGAATGTTTATCCGAGCCCAACGAAGTAACGTCATGTCCTTAAGACGAATTTGGCCCTTCAATCAGTACCCAAGGATATTGGACAATCATCTCCTAGGATAGGACGGATTTCGTTCCTCTGAAGTGGTATGTGTTCAGAGGACTCCTTTGAACGCAATATTTCATAATAATCGCACAAAATGACAATGATGATGAAACAGAAAAAATGAAATGTCCTAGAGTGTATCGGGAAAATGCCTCGAAGTGTCACCGGCCCGAACTAAACTGTTCGGTTATATATAAATGGCGAAAATGAAGAGTTAAGAGTAATGAAGACTCGTTTATGGTTCCCATTCATTTTGTGAACAGTAGCAAAGGTGCACTTGAACCGGTTCGGTTCGTGAACAGCTGTGAAGGCTACCGAAGCGGTTTGTCTGTTCGCAAAGGCTCACGAACAGACATGTTTGTTTGTCCAAAAACAAAAAAATTAATTAATTTCTAACAAAACGTGTCTGTTCGGAAAAAATAAAAAAACTGATAAAGAAGGGACTCGAACGGGCGGCGGCGACGCGCGGGGGGGGGGGGGGAGGAATTGGCGTAGGTCCTCTCTCTTCCACAAAAGTGGGGTACCCCTTGGGTCTCAAATCCATTTGAGAAGCTTCTCAAAATAAATCATCTCCCATCACCTCTTCTATCCTATGTGGGATACTTTCATCCACACACTTCTCATTCAATTCTATGGGATTTGGATGCCAAAATCCCAACAATTCTAGCAACAGCTGTCGTAGTTTCCGAAGCTTGTACCTTGTTGTGCATTTAGTTGTACCATGATAGCATCAAAAAGCCGATTACTCACCTTACCAGAAAAAAAAAAAGCTGATTACTCTCCGAGATATGTCGTAACATAATAACTGTCCAGCTGCATCTTTTCCTTCAACATCAAGAAGAGTAAGCTCTTTTTTTCCCCTTGAGCCACCAACCTGTGATTTTACTTTTGTGACCTTGGTGGAGACACTGCTTTGTTGCTCACCCCCGTGATACAGAATCCTTGTGGCATGGAAGTTCTACTGTACGTGTGATACTTCAATATCATGGACCAAGTCTCTCAATAAAATACAACAATGCCCAATTTATGCGTGCTCTCTTTGTTACTCTCTTCGATATTCATGATAGTGAGGGTAAGTCATGTTGCAGTGAAGCCATTTTCCATGTTGTGAGGATGGTCAACTGGAATGAACTTCAAGAGTTGCTTACTTTGCGATCCTTCCAGTTTATTCAAATCCGACATTTTTCTGTTGTTGGGTCCGCGCTATTTTTGTTCCAATGACTCGGGGCTCAGGTATTCAAAAGTGAAACAGTACACATTCTTATGTCTGGTGAATTGTTCTCAATTGAGATCTTATAGCGGTAATTGTGCTTGTGGTAGCGGGGTTTTAGCCTCTCCTGCTTTCCTTCGCTTTGTGTCATGTTGATACAAGTACGTTGCGTCCAAGGAAACTAAACTCACATGACTTAAGGAGACATAACGATATTCTTTTGAAAATACTCTCTCTAATTAGTCTTTTATTTTTCAAGTTTGAACTTACCGAAAAGATAACATAACGATATTCTTTTGACAATACTCTCTCTAATGGATCCTTTTTACCAAGTATAAACTCAATAAGAGATAAATTTTTTCGTATACCTTCTTTTTGATTATTTTAGTTGTGGGTTAATTGGCAATACCATGCCAAGCGTCATACCATAATAGATTAGTAATTAATGAAATATCATGTGGTGAGCACATGCACGAACACTCCGTCAGCTCTGGTTTCTTACTATGAACATAATAGATTAGTAATTAGGGAAAATGACACAAGTGATCCCTAAACTTAAGTACGATGTGTAATGTGGTCCTTGAACTTTTAATTTGTTCAATGTGGTCCCTGAAATTTACCTCAATGTGTAATGTGGTCTCTATACTTTTAAATTATTCAATGTGGTCCATTGACTTTTGGTATATGTCCAATTTAGCCTTGGATTATATGAAAATGTTGAATGTAGTCAATGATATTAAATTAATGGAATGATAGCATTTTCATATAGTTCAATGATTAAATTAAATATATACTAAAAGTTCAGTGACCACATTAAATAAATTAAAAGTTCATGGACCACATTACACATTAGGATGAAGTTTATAGACTGCATTAAAATAATTAAAAGTTCATGGAGCACATTGCACATTGAGCTCGAGTTTAGAGACTATTTATGTCATTATCCCTAGTAATTACTTCTCTATCACGAGTCCCTGAAATGTTTTGACAAGATTATTTTGTGATGAGTATCTAATAATAGATAATCGATACCTATTATAATTAAACATAAATTTTTAATGGATCTTTTACGGTGATCCCGGCCAAAGTACGGGCATGCTAACTAGCGTTCGTATTAACTCTATGGATGAGAAATTGTGGATGAGGCCACCGGGAATCAGTACTGTCCCTTTCAAAATGTCCAGCCAACTTCAGTTAATTCTGCTTGCGCCATCCTCTTTGACTTGACCGACTCGTTCCAAGTCCCACTTGATCAGCTTCTGCCCTGGTCTACGCTATGTCCTGACCTTTTCTTCACTCGTTCTGCTTCGATCTTTGACACAACTAGGGTTTTGTTTACCTCGCCAGTGGTCTGTAACATCACCTTTTGTCACCACTGCACCGCCAGCGGGTTTCTTTGTTAGCTGGTCCTAAAGAACAAGAATGATAGAATGTTGAAAGTACCAGAATTGATTTAGCAAACGGATTTTATAAAAGTTTGGGCCGAGTCCACGCTGCCCGCGGGCTTAAAAGGCTGCAAATTTGCCGTGCTCAAATCTTACGGTAGATGATGACAAATTTTGGATCGAATGGCTGACAACACGCGTGACCCCACAACTGACAAAGAAAATGCTTGGATCCGTTGGCGGACAAGGCCGTCCACAATTTTCATATGCACGAGCTCACGGTATGGGATTTGTGGTTTGTATGTGATTTACTTGTTTATATACTCACTTAATACCGTATGATTAATTACTAATGATGGAATCACCGCAAAGTTAATCTATATACTATTTAGCTTTTTAAAAGCTTCATCAGCACTTATAAAGGTCGTCATCAAGCTATAAAGCTCATCGTCTTGCTGCAAAACATCATCTCATTTCGGGAAGAATATGGGTGACTACATGTTGCTCCATAGACTTCCCTTGAGAGTTGTACTGTTGTTGTGCACATTGGTGGCTCTATTCTCAATAGTTTCGGCAGATGCAGTTCAAACAAAAAAACCCAGATGCACGAGTAGATGTGGCAACCTCACTTTCTCGTACTCTTTCGGGATGAAAAACACCGGCAAAGACTGCCACTTCAAATAAGGATTGGATTCTTTCCTCATCTTTTGTGATAACTCAATTGATCCTCTCACTCCTTATATATCCGGTAAAAGTTTTAATATCCAATTACTCAATATATTTATTGAGAATCACGAGATTAGTGTAATGACGTTTGTGGCCAAAGAATGTTATAATTCGTCTGGCGGAACCTCACACAAGATTGATCCTTGGCTCACTCTTGCCATATTCCCCATATCTCCTGCCAAGAACAAATTTATCACCATGGGATGCGACACGTACGTGACTTTTACAGGCGGACAAGGAAGCAGGCCGACAAGGAAGCACGTACGCAACGGGGTGCTTGTCCTCGTGCGACAGCATCTCAGACGTGATTAACGGGTCGTGCTCGGGCATTGGTTGCTGCCAGACTAGCATACCTCTAAACTCCTACCTATACAACATCTCTGTCACTAGCAAGCACAATCATACCGGCATCTGGGGATTCAGTCCGTGCGGGTACGCTTTCGTTGCTAAAGACGGCTTCTTTAGCTTCTCTACCGCCTATCTCTACCACCCGCCATTCAATACGGTCCCTATAGTTCTTGATTGGTTAATTCCTCGTGAAACATGCGATGAGGCAAAGGAGAATACAACGACCTACATGTGCCAAGAGAACTCCAATTGTACAGATGCTGAGAATGGAAATGCGCACCAGTGCAACTGCTTAGAGGTTTATCAAGGGAACCCCTATCTCCAAAATGGTTGTCAAGTGTACCTTCTCTAGTCTTTTCTTCAGACCTACCTCAAATTCGAACAAGTGTTCATGTATAGAACCGTGGATCATTATTTCAATGAAGGCGAGCATGTTAAATGGATCCAATTTTATAAAATACCTAGAAAAAGAAACTGCTAGAAACTTTAAGTCAGAGGACCAAATTTTGACTTGATGAAAGATACATGTTTTAAACAATTCTCATAGTGATCACCTAAAATCTATAATCTTAAAAATCATAACAATCTAGTATGTAGAACGCGATCATTTTTTTTTCCGGATGCATGAATTTTCGTTGCTTGAAATATAATATGACCTATAAAGTGCTTAGCAATAATCTGTTAATTTTTGCAGTAATCATTTGTCATATAGCTAGACATTCTTCTCTCGTAGGTTTAGTATGTATAATTGTTTTACGAACTAAAGTGTTCAACTGTAATCGAGTTTTTTAAACATATGATTCATACTCAACACTCAATATGAGTCGGGAAAATTAGTTTGTACATCAATTTCATGTACCAATGTTAATACACCCAGCATTATTCTGTATTTTATAGACAATTCTTTTCGAATTGCTTTCCATCTAATGTGTTGTTCTCGGTGGTCAGGGTACGAATTTGTTGGATATTACATAAGTCTTGTATTCTAAACTAAGATCAAGTGCTTGACTAAATTCAGGCTCTCGGGATAACTACCCGTCGCCCAAAAATTGGGGTGATGTGTCGTGATCTCAGAAAAAGCAATTTGATTCAATATTTCCTCTAAAAATTGAAAATATGGCCAAATCATGGATTTTTTACGTTTTCAAGCTTCGAATTGAAATGGCGTCTGATTGCTTCCTCTATTTTGAATATATTTTTTCAGATATCAATGAGTTCGTGGTTTCACAAACCTGCGATGGAATATGTACAAACTTGCCGAGAACGTATAACTGTTCATGTCCAGTGGGATACCAAGGAGATGGAAGAAAAGATGGCAAGGGTTGTACTCTTATTATCCATGAGAAGAGGTTTAGCTCAACCAATGTCGTACTAGGTTAGTAAGTTGTACACATTGCTTGATCTTTTTCGTCATAAAAACTTCTTTTATCTTATAAATTAGGATTAATAACATGAAAAACCCCAAATTGATACATCTGTGGTAATTTTATTCAAAACTAATTTTTTTACCATAAAAACCCCAAACTGGTACACCTGTGACAAATTTACCCCGAACTATTTTTTTAACCACAAAAAACTTCACATTGGTACACTTGTAGCAATTTTATCAGGAATTATTTTTTTTACAGCAAAAAATTTCAAACTGGTACACCTGTGACAATTTTACCCCCAACTAATTTTTTAACCACTAAAAACTCCAAACTGATACATTTGTGACAAATTTACCATTTATTAGTATCTGTTAAATTGGATTAATATCACAAAAAATCACAAATTGGTAAACTTGTGACAAACAGAGGGGTAAAATCCAAACTGGTACACTCATCAACTACCACGTGTCATCAAACTAAGTAATTTGACGGTAAAATTTAACAGAAACTAACGGAAGGTAAATTTGTTACAGGAGTACCAGTTTGAAATTTTTTGTGATCAAAAAATTAGTTCGGAATAAAATTATCACAGGTATACCAGCGTGGGGTTTTTAGTGATCAAAAAAATAGTTCGGGGTAAAACTGTCATAGGTGCACTAATTTGGGTTTTTTGTGGTCAAAAAAATAGTTTTTTGTAAATTTATCAAAGGGATACCAGTTAGGGATTTTTTGTGGTATTAACCCTATAAATTTTTCACATTTCTTCAATGTTGTTCTTGTGTCATTGTTCTATTTTCTGCTGTTAGTTATCGAGATTTTTTTCGGATGTAAATCTTTCTCTTTGAATTAGTTGTGTCTGTGAATTAAATCGATATTATATATACGTATTGTCATATCAAGTTATTCAATTTGATATTAGTAAAATCAACAACATGTTCTTTTGTTGCCGAAAAAGAATCACGCACGTTTTATCCACTTGATAATTACATTATTTTTATTATCATAAGATACTCTCAGCCTAATTATATATTTCGGTTTAATTCACTATTATCAAGGTTGGTCTTAATGAAAAGGCTTCAAGTTGATGGAGAAAAAAAGAAAATAGGACAGAGAAGTTAATTAACGCAAGATTGTTTGAGTGACGAAAAAGAAAGAGTTAAGCATATTTCTATTACAAAAAAATTAATTTTCTTTTCTTTTCTTGGTTGTGTGAACCATATGTAGTGTGATGGACAACTGATTTGTTTGTTCGCCGAATGTAATGTCTTTTCCTAGGTGTGAGCATAATCATCCTGCTGATTCTCTTGGGTGTTTCCTGGTTTATTGGGGGCTTAGACAAACAAAAATCCGCAGACGGAGAGAGAAACTCTTCCTAGAAAATGGAGGCCGCCTCATGTTGCAGAGACTTCTTTCTGAGCACGAAGTTGCAGAGACCTCTTTCTGAGCACGAACGCTCGGTTGAATCAGCGAGAATATTCACCGACGAAGAGCTCAAGAAAGCCACGGACCACTACCATGAAAGCAGAATCCTAGACCAGGGAGGCCAGGGAACTGTATACCGGGGGATCTTACCGGACAACACGGTTGTCGCCATCAAGAAGGCCAAGATTTTGGACCGAAGTCAGGTCGAAGATTTCATCATTGAGCTGATCATCCTCTCCCGAATCAATCACCGCAACATGGTTAAGTTAATTGTGTCACGCCCCGAACCCAATCGAGCTCGTGAAATCCCGCTCCGGTCGAATAGTTGCAACGTCCCAGGAACATCGCCGACTCAACCCAAACATCAGAAACACATGCGAAAGCGAAAACCAAAACCCTTGACTATAAAGACGACGATGGGGTAGATCACTGATACAGTCAAATAACAACAACGATCATTTTTATACACTGCCATAACATCGAGCATACAAACATTATAATACAAACGTACTAGCAAACTAGCATCTGAAACTACCGACAAAACAAAAGGATCGGGTGGCTTGGTTAACTTAACTTCGCTATAGGTCGACCTATCTATCAAAAGGTTACGGGTCAGACCTATTCTACACAACCCCTAAAATACCCTAGGGAAGACCCACTGGTCACCCTCCTCCGCTCTGCTCCTGAGTCTTCTGGCTTCTGCTCCGGAGGATCACTTGTAGCTCCACTGGGCACCATGGCCAGCTCTTCATACTCCAAAAACGGGGAGGCGGGTCTCCTAGGTTTATGGCTGGGGGTCTGAAAGTGGTGGTTATACAATCATGAGACGAATTTCAATAAGTGTACAATCCCAAACCCCATATAGGCTCTCACGTACCGCTAGATGAAACATGCACAACACACGATAATTAACTATACTCACAACCACATGCGATCGTACTTGGAACCCATCATGCACGTTCCCGCAAGTTAGATAATAACATAGCCAATATGCCATAGCAACGCATCACAGTTGCGCGTACGCCCCGATTATAAGGCAGAACCTACTTGGGCACATCCCATACCATGCCTAGTAGATTTTACCCCATAATCGGCACTACAATACGCGATACAAATCACACTCGCACACGAACTGACACCATGCGTCAACTTTCGCAATCCTCACACGCTAAGCCACATCCAACTCATTTCCACTTTTCTACCACTACCGCGCTCGGGTAAAACGCATCAGGCCAACGATCTTATGACCTCGTCAGGCATCGTCACCCCGTCGGGCTGGGCATCGTCACCTCGTCAGGAACGGCATCATCCCGCGTAAACGAACACGCCGCAGGACGGATCCTACATTCTCACTTCCTTATCTACCGCGCCCGTGTAAAACGCATCAGGCCAACGGTCTTCTGACCTCGTCAAGCATCGTCACCTCGTCAGGGACGGCATCGTCCCGCGTAAACGAACACGCCTTAGGACGGAACCTTTCCAACCAATCCTACATTCCATACTTTCGTTCCACACATACTACACAACCACACATGCACGTAGTCACACACCATCTCACACTCCATACACACTTCACAACGCACATCCTCGTCACACAAACACACCACCCGATCACACATGCTTGGCACGAGAATTAATTACACAATCACACCACCACACCCACGGCACACATGGCCACACTTACATAGCACACAACCACGCCATATTCAGTCCAACAATCACATAGAATTCAGCCAGTAACCACTAGTCACACAACTCCATACACAAGTCCATTTGAGGCATACTTCTACCAATCAAACATACAATTCAATCCTACTCATTCCACACCATCACAACCCTTACCAAGCCCGCTAAACCACACATTTTCATCTCACAAATCAGTCCACAACAACCAAATATCCAGCCCTTATCTCAGTCCCAAAACAGCCATAATAATCACCTAAACCGAGCCCTAAACATGTCTCACAATATCCGAGGTCTTAGGCAACGTTTGGGGAAGTCACTTACCCCGAAAAGGCGTGACAAACAGGGCTGAACAGAGGCTGGGATGGCCGGAACAAAAGCAGCAGCTGAGCAGCAGCAGCGGCGCCGGCGGCTAGGCAAGCGAACGACGATGAGGCTGCGAACGGGTGGCTGGTGGGCGGCGATCAGGTGGTTGAGGGTGGCGATTTGGTCGTACAGGGTAGGTAAGGACGGCCAGGGGTGGCTCGGTGGTAGCCAGGCCGAACAGGACAGGGTGAGATGGCGAGAGAGGGGAGAGGCGGACGGTGGTGGCGCGGTCGAAAGGGAGAAGCGGCGGCACGGACGGTGGGGCTGGACGGCGACTAGGAGGCGGCGAGCTGGTGGCCGGCCAAGGAGGCTTCACGCACAGGGGAGAGGGGAGAGAGAGAGAGAGAGAGCCGATTGGTTTGGTGGGTGAGGAGAGAGAAAGACTGAGAGAATTATGAGAGAGAGAGAGAGAGAGAGAGAGAAATGGATATAAATATCTAACCCCAATAATTGCACCCGAAATTTACCAAAACACCCCTCTAACTACCCTCTGATCCAATTGCCAAGATTTGATCTTATCCACATCCAACGGCCCACGATCGATCTTATCCAATAATGCAAGGGGCAAAAGAGTAATTGCCCAAAAAGGGAGAGGGGCATTCTTGTCCTCTTATTTTCGGCCATACAGGGTAATTCTCAGTCCTCCAACTTAATCCAGTCCTAAAAATTCGTTCGCGGTCTCAGAGGCAAAACGGTCATTTTTCCGGTCCCGAACCGAAATCCAATTTTTGCATAAATGGGTGGCCCCAAGGTTAGCCAAGCCAAAAACGTCATCGGCCGCTCAAAATTGTTACTTTCAAAATTCTCGATTCCTGAACCCGAATTTCAAGAAATGACTAGAATTGAACAATCGCAACTTTAACTTATCTCTTACTAACGGGTGGCTCATTGGGATTACGCACCCTCGACCCGTAACCGACACTAAGTCAAATCACGTTTAAGTTTGCTCGAACCAAGGCGACCTCGATTGTCATGTAATTGCGAGGGTCTGTCGCTAATTCCCTTCGAACACGATCAATCAAATAGATCGCTCTTTGTTGGCCCAATACATTTCCTCGACAATCCTTATGGTCGAAGGCCGAAACAAGATCGAGTTCTTTGGTCGTGCGAACTCAATCCCGTAATGGCCTTACCCCTAAGGTTAGCATCCTGTGAATGCGCTGTTCCAGGTGAGATCTCACTATAAGTGCATTGGTCAAAATATTCATTTCATAAATCCCGAGAAAAGGATCCAAAGTTCGGACTGTTACAAATTGGGTGTTGCTACGAGACGGAGGTCCCGTTATTGGTCAATGAGTTCGTGAGCAATGGCACCCTTGCCAACCACATACACAAGCGCGGCCACGAGTCCATGTTATCATGGAGGGCTGTCTGCGAATTGCAGGGGAGACCGCAGGCGCCCTCTCATTCTTGCACTGCGATGCATCCACTCAGATTTTGCACAGAGACATAAAGAGCACAAACATATTGTTGGACGAGAACTACACCGCAAAGGTCTCCAATTTTGGAGCCTCCAGGCTAGTCCCCCTCGACTGGACGCTGCTGACCACGCTGGTGCAAGGCACTCTCGAGTATTTGGACCCCGAGTTCTTCCACTTGAGCCAATTGACCGAGAAGAGCGATGTCTATAGCTTCGGGGTTGTGTTGACCAAGTTGCCGACTGGACTGAGGGCCTTGTCCTTCGAGCGGGTTGAGAACGAGAGGAACTCGTCCATGTATTTCGCTTCTGCAATAAAGGGGGAGAGGCTTTCTGAAATCATCGACCCAAGGGTGCTGAACGAGGGGAACCCTGAAGAGATTAAGGAAGTCGCGATGCTGGCGAACCGATGCCTGAGGGTGAAAGGAGATGATCTGTCGACCATGAAGGAAGTGGCAACGGAATTGGAGGGACTGATGAGGGTGATGGACAAGCATCCTTGGGTGAATCACAGCAGTGACCTTGAAGAAGCCGAGCACTTGCATGGTGAGATATCAAGCAAACGTGATGGCATCCTCAAAAGCACTGCATCAGGACATGATGATAGCATAATTAACCAAGCGCCCTTCGAACTTGAAAGTGGAAGATGAGATTTCATGGCAATGTTGGCCACTGTACTATAATTCGTTTTCTTTTTTGTATTTCCTTGTATTTTTTTTTGTTTTTGTTTTTTTAGTTGCTTGTTCTATGTCCTCAAAGTTCGGATGGTACATCTAAATAGAGTACCTGGCCTTTATTTTTGTGTAACATAACATGTGGACGATTTCAAACAAAAAAAAAAGCAAAATGAAAATGCCAAATATATTCCTAATTCTTATCCCATTAAGCGAGCTAGGAACTGGCCAACTTTCTATTGCCTCCATTTTGCCGGGATCTACTCTAATACCATCCTTGGAGGCAATATAGCCTAAGAAAACCAGGATACTTGTGCACAAGTGACACTTCTTCAAGTTAGCATACAAGCGTTGCTCCCGTAGCATTTGGAGAATTTGTTGTAGATGTTCCAAATGCTCTGCTTGCGGCTTGCTGTAGATGAAGATGTCATCAAAGTATATGATGATAAACTTGCGAATGAAAAATTTAGAAGCATGATTCATTGGACGCACAGTTGTACCTGGAGCATCCGATAGGCCTAAGGGCATCACCATCCATTCATAAAGACCGTTCTTAGTTTTGAAAGCGGTCTTCCATTCATCTATCAATGTCATCTGGATTTGATGATAGCTGCATCTGAGGTCGATCTGGGAAAACACATAAGGTCCATGAAGTTGATCAAGCAAATATAAAGGCGAGGAGTAGGAAACCGAATCTTGATGGTTATCTTGTTCAACGATCTATTATTGATACACATTTGCCAAGAACCATTATACTTGGGAACCAGAAGCGCCGGGACAGCAAAAGGACTCGAGCATTCTTGTATCAATCCCTTAGCCAAAAGCTGGTCAACTTGCCTTTGAAGTTCTTCATACATCTTACAACTCATTTGATCAAAGAGAAGTCCCGGGCACAAAATCGATGCAATGTTGAATCGACTCTCTCATAGGAAGAAAGTTGATGGAATTTCATCGGCATGACATCACAGAAATGGTCAAACAACGGCTGCAAAATGGTTGGGATCTGCTCTTTTGCTTGTGAGTAACATGCATCTTCCAATGCTCAGGAAAAGTGAGACTTTTAAAGAAGATTGCTTCCTTTCCCTTGTGTAGGCTTGGAAACTCTCTCAATGTTACAAGGGCCCAAAATCTGAGCTATAGTTTGCTCCGGGGCCTCCGCCACATCACATCATAGCACGATATGCTCAAATTCAACTCCTCTTGCTTCAAATTGTGGATGTAAAGAAAGCTTCTTGCTGATAAGTGTCTGGGAGAAGCTTCTTTTTGAGCTCCTTCATTTTATTCCATATTTCGATTCTCCACTTTCCTTCACGAGTTCTTTGATGCTTTAGATTTTCCCATCAAATCGAAGCATGCTTTTCAAGCTTGATGGCCACAACCTTCACCTTTTGATGCTCTGCAATATTTTTATGATAAAACTCGCTCGATTGTGTCAAGCCAATCAACGAGGTCTTCCGGATGCATATTGCCTTCGAAGTTTGCAATTTCAACCTTAAAATCAAAATCGTAAAAATCACGATTCCAACACCAATGATGCAAAGGAGCCTCTTCGCTAGGTGCGTCAAAATGAACATCATGGAAGGGGTTAATCCCTCTTCGTCTTCTTCCTCTTTATAGTCCTGATTGGGATCATCACGCCTCAAAAATCGAGATTGCTCCAATTGTTATTGGAGCTGTTGCACTTGTCTTCTCAAATAGGCTATTTCGACATCATGGTGGTCATGCCCACAGGCTATGGGTGCATTGACATCCAGTCTAAGACGATGACGATTATCCATAATCTAAGCTCTGTTATCAATTGATACTAGAGTGGTTGGAGATTGAGAAGGAAACTCACATGCTACAAAGGATATGCTTGCGACTAAAGAATCGACTCAATGATACATG
The DNA here is from genome assembly GCA_031216285.1 of Syzygium syzygioides. Lineage (NCBI taxonomy): Eukaryota > Viridiplantae > Streptophyta > Magnoliopsida > Myrtales > Myrtaceae > Syzygium > Syzygium syzygioides. The sequence continues at coordinate 29,484,198 of CM062247.1, forward strand.
TCATATACCTCACCACTCAATGGAATCCACCAAAGGGATACAGAGTCAAAAAGATACTCTAATCTAAGAGTTCAAATTTGTAATTTCGTTAATCAAGACACTCTAACCCTCAGGGAGGCCCTAGAGGGGTTTATATAGACTCAACTTGGAACAACTCTCCAAACAATAGACAAATTCCAAGACTCCTAACCTTTAATTTTTGAAGACAACGTCTAGCAACCCCTAAGACAGGACATAAATAAGAACATTGACCTTGGACTCAATGACTGTAGAAGTAAAATATATTGCTTTGGACTAAACAAGAATATAGAAACTGTAAAAGACTTACTCTTGGTAAAAGGCTCATAGTATTGTAAAAGACTCGTACCCTTGAGATGATCCTTAATTATTGGATAAGGTTAAATCTTCTGGAAATGATCCTTCATCACTCTGATATCAACTGATATCGAAGTGGGTGCAAATTTAGAATGTAATACAAGTGTGACAAGGGAGATGCCCACCAGGTAATAAATCCACCTCACGATACAAGGCATTCGATAGGGTAGATGCTAACCATTTGAGGAATCCACCTTAGAATACTGGGAAAATAACTCAACAACTCCCACCTCAGGATATGGGGTTAAAGTGAACTTTTTTTCCAAGAGTCCACTCAAACAATTCGTTAAAGCAATCACTACCCTCAAGGAAGCCTTGGAGGGTTTTTTTTTTTTTTTTGGTAAGGAAGCCTTGGAGGGTTTTATGATGACATAACTTGAAATAACTCTCCAAGCTATGCAAATCCCAATACACCAACATTTTATTTTCCAAAATAAAGACCAACAATCCCTAGACAACATAAATACTAACTGACTGTTGACTATGATTGAATTTAGAAAGAAAAAATGCATTGCATTGGACTCAACAAGAACATAAAAGGAAAAGACTCATTCTGGGATTTCTTGACCAGCATCGACTATTTGGGGCATAACATCCTCTAGAAAACTCCAAACTACATAAATTGTGATTCATTTGCAAGCAGACACATATAGGGATTTCCAATTATATATTATAAAACAAGATTGAAGCACGAAAACCCACTCAAATATCTAGAGAAAATGACGTTTAGAATTTTGTCTGCATAGAGGAACTTATCCTCTACCAATTTTGCATTAAGTGTGGAATAAAACTCAATTCTCTTGAGGTGTGTTGGGAGTGCACAACAGAAATTTGATACTTTCACTGGAGAGATCATCAAGAGTGAGCCTAAGTTCAAGCCTGTCAACATATCTAATTGGATCCACCTTAACTCAAAAGCTTAAGTCAATGAATTATAGGCCAACTACAATATGCTACCTCATAATTCCGTATCCTTCAGCACCAATTTGATGGGATGCGTTGTTACACTACAATGCCCACCTTCACTCTAGGTCTTTTCCTTTGGATCAAACTTTGAAGGCTGCACAAAAACTGCTTTGATCGAGATTTCTTCACTCGATACCTAAATTTGGGGAGATCACCAAAAGGAAGCCAAAATTCGAGCTCGTCAATATATTCAGTTGGACTCACATTGACTCAAAATTTTAAGCCAATGAATTATGAACTAATTAGAATATATTAATTACTCCACACTACACCGATTCTTCAACATGGAACTATTTTAATACAACTTACATATGCATCTCAACTAGGTGATTCTTCATCATCTTCAATTAATGGCAAAGTACCCAATTTCTTGCCAAAGCGTTGAATCCTGATGAGACATTGTCACATGAGAAATTGTGAAGGACAGACTACCACATCGACTCCGCGTTGACCTAAGCCAAGGGTCTTCTTTGAATAAGCCATCTTACCTACAATTTTTTTTGGGGTCAAAATCGTACCTACAATTCAAAAGCCTTATTATTTGGATGTTTATGCGTGGAGCGCTCATCAATATATTGAGGTTTCTACAAAAATAAACCTAGAGCTGAAGAATTCATATTGTCTTCCATAATGAAGGAGCAACAAGTCGTGAACCAATTATATTGAACTACATTCATCGATGAGGAGGTTGAGTTGTTTTGCACTCTCGGTGTTAGCATAGTTTTTATATTATTCATTATTGGCGTTAAATGTTTTTATACAGGTATTGTTGGAAAGAAAAGATCCACCTATTAATGGAAGACATATAATCAATTGAAAAACACATGCATGTCTCACCTAAACCCCCATCGTTTATTAGCGAAATGAAAATGTGATTGATTATGTTTGCCACCTAACTGATTGATAGGTTTTCTTGGTATTCTCAGCATTTAAAAAAAAAAAGAATCTTGGTGAAGTCCTACCTAGACCAGCTTCCAAGTACTTAATTATCTGCATGGAACATTATCTTCCTTGTCATGTATGATTATGAAAGTTTAGCCCGACAAAGGGAATATACATTGGTCAGATTTATTTTCACATGTTAACTAGAGTTGATTAGGGTGTATGATACATGTGCAATATGTCACATTTACCCTAAGGTCCAATATGAGACACTATTATGCTCATAATTCGATTAGCCTAGTTTCTTCAAAATGGATTTTGGTAAGAATGATTGCGTTTCTTTGTTACCGCGATGGTAGCGAGATAGGATTTATCTCAAAAATATGATAATGCAACAAAAAATTTACAACTCGGATACTAGATGAAAGGAACAATAAATTCCTTGGGATGATAATTCTGCACAAATACGTATCGACCACAATCCATATTTTAAATTAGAAATCTTAGACCAGCAACCAAAAAAAAAACTATTTATACGTATTTTGTCTTAATTTAAAAGTATGTAATGGAATCTTATCTAGAAATGGAAAATGTTTATTATTTACCTCTTTGAAACTAAATGATTCATAACTCTGAAGATGCACGTTATTCTTTTCCAAGAATGCAATAGATATTTCACGCTTAGGAGCATAAACCCAATCACCATGAAACACAATTCGTGTGCACAACCACCAGCTCAAACCAGTCTGCTCTTGTTGATTTTTCTGCTTTCTCACTCTCCAGTTTTAGGGTTGTGATCTCCCGCTGCATACGATTCATACTTGCTTGACTTTGTCAAGTCTTGGTAGGATAATGAAAGGACCCTGCCTCGCTGGAAATTTTCAACGAAAAACAATTAGTTGGAAAATTCGTTGGAAATTTCCAACGAAAAAGTTTTCATTGGAAATTTCCAACGAATTTTGCGACTAATTTTTTTTCATTGGAAATTTCCAACGAATTTTCCAACTAATTAAAAAAAACCCGGTATTGTTCGGCTTTTTTATATTCGTGAGAAAATTCGTTGAAAATTTCCAACGAATTTCAATTTTCGGGCAATTATTTTAGCGTGTACAATTTTCGTTGGAAAATTCGTTGGAAATTTTCAACGAATTTCAATTTTCCGGGCAATTATTTTAGTGTGTACAATTTTCGTTGGAAATTTTGTTGGAATTTTCCAACGAAAAAAAATTCGTTGGAAATTTCCAACGAATTTCAATTTTTGGGCAATTATTTTAATGTGTACAATTTTTGTTGGAAAAATTCGTTGGAAATTTCCAACGAATTTTTTTTCGTTGGAAATTTTCAACGAATTTTCCAACGAATTAAAAAAAACCCGGTACTATTCAACATTTTTTTATATTCGTGGGAGAATTTGTTGGAAATTTCCAACGAATTTGAATTTTTGGGTAATTATTCGTTGGAAAATTCATTGGAAATTTCCAACGAATTTTCCAACAAATTTAATTTTCCGGGCAATTATTTTAGTATGTACAATTTTCGTTGCAAAATTCGTGGGAAATTTCCCACGAATTTTGCAACGAAAACCCAACTTCTGCCTTATTCAAATTTTCGCGCTCGTTATTCCCCCATTTCTCAAATTCTACATTTCTCTCTCTCTCTCTCTCTCTCTCTCTCTCTCTCTCTCTCTCTCTCTCTCTCTCCCCTTCGCCTTCACCTTCTCCCTCGCTCCGTCTCCCCCCTTCACCTTCTTCCCCACTGCCCCGCCTCCTCCCCCGCTGCCCCCCCTCCTCCTCCGGCTGCGGCTCCGGCTCCGGCGCCATGGACACCAAGATCGCCATGCCCCGACGTTGGCTCCCTCCCCAAAGGCGCCGCTGCGACCATCTAGGGTCGCCCCCGACGGCCCCGACGCCCCTCGATGCCCCCCGACGGCCCCGACGCCCCCGAGGCCACCATGGGCCGCCCCCGACGCCACCAAGCCTCGTCATCGACGAGGGGTGAGCTCGCCCAGATCTGGGCGAGCTCGGCCCTCGCCGGCGACGAGGCTGGCCCTCGCTGGCCATGGCGAGGGCCGAGCTCGCCATGGCCGGCAAGGGTGAGGTCGCCCAGATCTAGGCGAGCTCGCCCCTTGCCGGCGATGAGGCTGCCCTCGCCGGCGACGAGGCTGGCGAGGGCTATTTTTCGACCAAAAAAAAAATTTCAACCAAAAATTTTTTTTTTCTATGGAAAAAAATTTCCACAATTTTTCGATCAAAAAAAAATTTGTAGTTTTTAACGAAAAAAAATTCGTCGGAAAAAAAATTCGTTTCCAACGAATTTAGCCACGAGTTTTCCAACGAATTTTTCAACGAAAAAAAATTCATCGCAAATTTCCAACGAAAATTTAAATTTTTCGTTGGAAAAATTTGCGACGAATTATTACCAACGAATTTTTTTTCGTTATAAAATTCGTTGGAAATTCGTTTTCCAACGAATTTTTTCAAATTTTTCGTTGGAAATTTCGTCGGAAAAAGCATGTTTTTTTGTAGTGATTATGCTCATAGTTCGATTAGATTAGTTTCTTCAAAATGACTTTTGGTAACCGTGATTGCTTTTCTTTGTTATCACGATGGTAGCAAGATAGGACATTCCTCAAAATTATGAAAATGCAACAAAAATTTCACAACATGGGTACTGTAGATTAAAGGAAAAATAATCTTCTTTTTTATGATAATTCTTCGCAATACGTATCAACTGCAATCCATATTAATTAGAAAGTCTAGCCTAGAAAAAGGAAAAAAAAATCCATGTGCAACGTATCTTGTCTTAATTTAAAAGTACATAATGGAGTCTTATTTAGAAATCTTAATTTTGCAACGCAACAATTGAAAAATTTTATATTTCACCTTTTTGAAGCTAATCGATTAATTATTTGGGTCAAAATCTTACCTACAATTCAAAAGCCATATTATTTGGACGTTCATGCGTGGACCGCTCATCAATTTATTGAGGAATCTACAAAACTTGGATACCAGATGAAAGGAACAATAAATTCCTTGGGATGATAATTCTACACAAATACGTATAGACCACAATCCATATTTTAAATTAGAAATCCTAGCCCAACAACCAAAAAAAAAAAAGAACTATGTGCGACGTATCGTCTTAATTGAAAAGTATGTAATGGAATCTTATCTAGAAATGGAAAATGTTTATTATTTACCTCTTTGAAACTAGATGATTGATAACTGTGAAGATGCTCGTTATTCTTTTTCAAGAATGCAATAGATATTTCACTCTTAGGAGCATAAACCCAATCACCATGAAACACATTTCGTGCGCACAACCACCGGCTCAAACCAATCTGCCCTTGTTGATTTTTCTGCTTTCTCACTCTCCAGTTTTAGGGTTGTGATCTCCTGCTGCATACGCTTCGTACTTGCTTGACTTTTTCAAGTCTTGGCAGGATAATGAAAGGACCCCCGCCTCATTTATGCTCTCTACCAATGATGCAGTCAAAGTTGGCAGGCAATAACAAATCCTGATGAGACATATTGTCATACATGAGAAATTGCCGAGGACAGCGATCGCGTCGACTTGGCATTTACCAGAAACTTTACGGGCGAGTCTGAGAAGATTCTCAAAATCATTTCGGACTCCCGAAATTTTTTGTATTTAGCAATGATCATATCTGAACCCCGCAGATTTCGTTGTAATTCATCTTCTATATAAGGGTGGGTTGGTGCTATTTCGATTTTCAAATCCAAAGCTGAACTGACCCGAATCAACAGTTTCTTGCTTGGGTGGTCCGGCCTGTTCGGGTTGTCCACAATGCCACGTTAGCCATGTGACAGAGACTCTTATGAGGCGAGGAAGTGTCGCATGATTTGAGAAGGCGAGACACCTTCTCAATAAAATTTTCGAGCACATTTTTCTCCATCCATGTTGGGCGGAATGACTGTTCTTATTCTAAGTACTCTCAAATCATCAAGGAAAGCGACCTATCTTAGTCTAGTCAATACTCAACACTTAATGCAACGTGAACTAGGTGTTTGGACTTCTTATTTGGATAACCACAACCACAATTGCTTTTTCTTATTTAAAAAACTAAAATTGGGGAGTTTGTGATATCCTGAAAATTAGTCCATTTGGGATTTATAAAATACTTAATTTTATGAATGTATTCCTAGTTAGTTTTCACCCAGAACTGATCATTCCTGGGATACTAGCCATCAGGGAAAGGCTAATTAGGGATTCAATTTTGTGTGACTAAAGAAAATTCGATCGTGGATTGATTTTCGACCATGAAATCGTCGAGGTGATATTTTGAGCCACTATTGGCCGATCCAAGGATAGTCAGGGGTCAATTCGCCACTGTCATAGTAGTGGATTGCGGGTGATTTCGCCGGACCACGAAATGACTTGGCAAATGATCCTGAACTTATACCGAACGATCGTGCCCCTCGGATCTAGTAATTGATCCTTGCGATTTTAATGACAATTGAGGTTGTCACAAACCAAATGACTTGCACGTGACCTGAATAATTGTCAGTCACGGGTCAAATATGCGAATTTCCCCAACAAGCCGCCCGTTAGTTTGAGAAATGCTCGAGTTGCATTAAATAAAATTTGATTATTTAATTGAGCCCAAATTGGACATCGAAAAAATTTGGAAGTCATAACAGGACGTTAGGACGACGTTGCGGATGGAACGTGTAATTTTGGAATGTCCCGAATCCTTCAGAAAAATTCGATTTTGATGAGAAATGGGGAAAGTGACCATTTTACCCCTAAGGATTAACAAAGGGCATGCTTTATGGAATAAGGGCATTTTGGTCATTTTACCCTAACTTTTTGATTGGACAATTTTGCTCTTGGACTTTTTGAGAAATTACAAGATTACCCTTGGATATTTTTGGTAAGATTCGATCTGTGCCGTCGATTTCAAGATAGGATCGAATCTGGATCGTTGGATAAAAAATGTGAGAGAGGGGTATTTTGGTCATTTGCCACTTTTGGTCCAAATAACACTATTCAAGTCAAGACTCTCTCTCTCTCTCTCCTCATTCCTCTCTCTCTCTCTCCCTCACGGCAACAACCCCCCCACCGTGAGCTTCTCCTTCGGCCGCCTCTTCCCTCATTGATCGTCGTCGTTCGTACGCCCGCTGGACCGCTGCCGTGTCGCGCCGTCCTCGCCGACACACCACCGCCAGCCCACGCCACCGCCATCCCTCTTCTTCTCTCCCTCTCGTTTGCGTGGCCATAGGTCATGGGCAAAGGGGCCGCCGCCGCTCATCGCCGAGCCGCACCACCGCAAGACACCGTCGTCCTCGTCGATTGCCGCCGCTTTCCGTTCTAGCCACATTAGTCTAGAACTCGGTAAGTCGCGCCCCAAACCCGACTTAGGATATTGGGTATTGACGGGTAATTTTGGTTGAAATCGGGTTTAGTTGGGGTGAGAATTTGTATGGATTATGAGTAGAATCAATTGGCGGGCCTAGGATTGAATTCGAGAAAATTTTAATGGAGATTTTGAGGACAACAGTAGGCTGTGTATGACTGTTCAGTGGGCTGTGATAGGCCGATCAGGACGCAAATTAGATTTTTAGAACCAGCAATTAATTATGAGAAAGTGTCGCGAAGGGCCGGAATTGATTTGACGCCGTTTGGTCGGAGAAAAATGGCAGATTGTGTGTTTAATGTGTGTTGGAACGGCGACTGAGTTGTGGTGATAAAATTTAGTGCATGGTTGTGTAATGCATGATTGTACTATGCTTGTCGGGTGCACGCTTGGGCCAGATTGATTTAATTATTAAAATTGGCCATGTCAAATGCTGAGTAAGCACTGTTTTGTGTGTGAATTGATGCGTGCACGGGCCACGTGTAATTGGCCAGTTGAACGTGGTAAATGTTTGTTGAGCATTTGCATGAGTAAGAAAGAAATGTGGTACGACAAGTGATCGTGAAATTGTGCCGTCCTGAGGCGTGTACTTCAACGCAGGACGATGCCCGGTACTACCGGAGGACTGCCAGCATGAGGCGTGTACTTTAATGAGAGTTGCGCAGTGGGTGGTAGATGTTGAACCTGAGGCGTATACTTCAACACAGGTAAGAAACATGGCCTGAGGTGTATACGTTAACGCGGGCATTGAAGTGTTGTGATAAGAGGTCGTAGTATACCTGAGGCGTGTACTTCAACGCGGGTCACTGGCGAGGATCGTGGGAAAAGATATGATGAGAATGAAATGAATGCGTGAAATGAGAATTATACCTGCACGTGATTGCATGTATGTGATTATGTTTTTGTAATTGTCTGGAGGTACGTGATAGCCTAGGTGGGATATAGGGGTGTACTTACTGAGATGTAGTCTCATGATTATTTCAATCAATATTTTTCAGAATCCCGACTTAAGCCATGAATCCTCCACCATCACCACTAGAACGTTTTGGGGTGCTAGTGCACACCGAGAATGAGGTTGCAGAATTTCCTATGGGTGATGGAATGACCTGGATTAAGCATACTACGACTGTTTTTGTAGAAGTAGGACTACCTCTTTGGGAATCCCATGTTTATACCGCCTGGTTCTTTCGGGACGTAGTAGGGGATGAGTTCGGGTCCGTTAGGGGTTTTGATGTTCCGTTTGACTTGGTTGGAGACTGGGACCCATCTGCCATACCCCCTATAGATGGAGAGTTGACCAGTACGGAGACTAGTTTAGCTCAGTCTGGATTGCATCCAGCGCCCACTGCACAAGGAACTTCAGGAGCTGAGCATGAACCCGAGCCCAAAGCATTGCAATCTGAAGATGATCCAATGGACATAGATTTAGAACCGATCCCCTAGGAAGAACTAGAGGAAGTGGAGCCCGAGGTAGAATTCAAGAACGAACCTAAGGAGCCTGAGGAGCAACCGGAGTATGTACTCCCGTATGAGCTGTATATGGATCCCAATTTCGTGCCTGAGTACAATTTCTTTGATTTTCTAGCCGAGGAGCATTAGAATGAAGTTCCAGCTGAGTCAGGTGATATTAATCACCCGATCGAGATTGAGGCGGAGCCAGAGTCCTCAGAGGAGCAGTCGGTGCAAGGCAGCTCAGATTCAGTTAATGAGGAGTCAGACTCAAAGTGGACACCGAGTAAAGGTCGTAGGGGTTAGTGTAGGGGTGGAAAGATTAAGCTTTTAGCGAGTACCAATTTTTGAGTGTAGGATGCCAGGTCATCGGACTTTTTTGAAAATCTATGGTTGTATAGTTCGGTGTGCATATGTATAAAGGCAGTTTGTAAATTGTGAATATTATGGTGTAGGTTTGAATGAAGAAAAGTATATGTATTTTCTCCCTGTTTTTCCCCAATTTCATATTGTCCGGGTGATTTGTGGTTCCACTGTGGAATTAAATCTCTGACGATTTTAAGTGAGGCCGGCGATACCCTGGGATGTCGTATAAATTGACCAGTGGAGGATGTCACGAGCTCGGTGGGGTTCGAGGCGTGACATCCAAGTTTGAATTGGTATCAGAGTAAGGTTAACTCAATCTAAACTAGTCGAAGTTTGGAGTGACAAGGAGCAGAGACCCTGGGGTAGTATTTAGGGAGACTTTAGTGAGTTGTAAGGCGGAATGAGCTATACGTGCCTCCAGATTATTTGTTGTGAATGATTAAGTAAGTTAATTGTTGTGGTAATTGAAATGCAGATGCGTCTGGACCTAAGGTAAGTGTTCAGACTCTTGTGATTATGACTTCGTGATTAGTAGTGAAGGATTGTTTGCTGAGTGAACTCTTGTGTTAATTCACTGCTTAGAATTGGATTAATCTAGTGGGCCTAGATTGCTAATTCTTGAGTGGAATTATAGTAGGTAGGAGACTGGTAGAATTATGACGATGAGCAGCGAAGGAAGATGTGTAGAAAGAGTCCTAAGAAGGGGCGCAGATAGAGGAACAAGGGGTAGAGGTTGTGCTCGAGCTAGAGCCGTAGAGGACCTTGGAATGGGTGCAAGAGCGATAGAAAATCTTGAGGTTGATGCTGGAGCTGTAATGGACCCCCGAGTCGATATTAGACCTGCAGAGGATCCTAGAATGGAAGCGGTCATGAGGACCCTAGAGTAAATTGGTAATATACTAGAACAGCAGACTCAAGAACGAGCTACTACGATTGCCCAAGCTGCCGAGGCCGCTACTGTTCTTAATAATAATGGAAATCAAGGGCAGGGGCAAATGAATGTGAATAGGCCAATGCACCTACTGGTATAGCAGTTTATGAAGCTAAAACTGCCTAGGTTTTCTAGGAAAGGTGACTCTGAGGCTGCACCTCGATGGGTAGAGGAGCTTGAGAAAGCTTTTGAAGTATTAGAGTGCACTAATAATGAAAAAGTAACCCTGGCAGTATACTAGTTGCAGAATAACGCGAATGATTGATGGAAGGCCACTGGGATAGAATATTTCCAGAAGGTACTGCCCGAAATTGGGTTGCTTTTACTGAAAGTTTCTTTGAGAAGTATTTCTCGGCTAGCGCTAGGGAAAGGAAGTTAGCCGAATTTATGAGACTCCGCCAGGGCTAGATGATGGTAGATCAGTATAAGGCGGAATTTGCGAGATTATCTAAGTTTGCGTCGAGAATAGTTGAATATCCAGATGACAAGGCGCGGAGATTTCGGGACAGATTGAAGGCTAATATTCGCAGCCAGTTGTTACTAGTAAATCTGAAGACGTACGAGGAGATATTTGACCGGGCTCAAGTCTTTGAGTGTGATCAGGTGGATAGGGCCGCAGCTTCTAGGCCAAGGTTTACCTCAAGTAGGGATAATCGAAATCCTGGGAAGAGGCCGATGTTGGATGATAGACATTTTACTCCTTCCATTAGGAGAAATATTAGGAAGCCAGCCCAGAATCAGAATGGTCCCTGTAGGATATGTGAAGGTAGGCACGGAAATGGACCTTGTCCAACCTGGGGCGGAGCATGTTTTGGGTGTGGAGGTTTTGGTCACCACATAAGGAATTGCCCCAATCCCAGACAGAATAGGCCGCCCATATTGCCGCCACCTCGTAATGGGAATCAGGTTGGACCGGCCCAGACAAAAAATCAGAATAGGCCTCAAGCACAGGGACGAGTGTATGCTATGGCCAAACGAAAGGCTGAAAACTCACCAGGGGTTGTCATAGGTACGATTTCTTTGTGCAACCATGCTGCATATGCTTTATTTGACCCTAGGGCATCACATTCTTTCATATCGAAACAGTTTGTTGAGTTGATTGGATTAGAACCGCAATTGCTTGATGTTGTGTTATGCGTGACGACTCCCTTGAATGATAAAATGTTGGTTTCGTTGGATTGTACAAACTGTCAGATTGCATTTGGGAATAGGGAGGAAATGATTGATTTAGCGGTTCTAGACATGTTCAACTTTGATGTGATAGTGGGTATGGATTGGCTATCTAAGCAGAGGGTTGTTGTCACGCCTCGAACCCTTACGAGCTCGTGACATCCCTTTCTCCGGTCGAAATGATGCGACATCCCAGGAACATCGCCAACCCAACCCAAACATCAGAGCCACATGCGGAAGAGAATAACAAAACCCTAGACAAATAATGACGACAACAAGGTAGAACAACAGAACAATCCAACAACCACATATTCATACAACACCAAATATACAAACATCATATTACACACATATACAGCAAACCAATATCCAAAATCACCGTCATAACAAAAGATCAGGGTCTGATTAACTTAACTTCCCTATGGGTCAACCCGATTTACACAACTCCTAAAATACCTTAGGGAAAAATCTAAGGATCGCCCTCTTCCATTCTGCTTCTGAATATCTAGCTTGAACCTCCAGAACTCACCTGCAACTCCACTGGGCACCAAAGTCAGCTTCCCGGGTTTATAGCTGAGGGTCTGAAAGTGGCGGTTATACAATCGTGAGACGAATCTCAATAAGTGTACAACCCCAAACCCCATGTAGGCATTCACGTACCGCCAGACGAAAACACACATAACACACAATGATCAGCCAAGCTAATAGACACATACGAACCTACCTGGAACTCATCATACGCATTCCTGCACGTTAGGCAATAACACAATCAGTACATCACAGCCATACATCACAGACGTGCGCATACCTCGATTATAAGATAGAAACCACTTGGGCACGTCCCATACCGTGCCTAGTAGTTTTCTACCCCATAATTAAGCATCACATCACGCGATGCAACCACAGTCGAACACTAACTCACACCATGCGTCACTTTCACAAACCTCGCACCTCAAGCCAATTTCCGCTCATTCTCAACTCTTCCACCACTACCGCGTCCGCGTAAATTGCATTAGGGCAATGGTCTTCTGACCTCGTCAGGCATCGATACCTCGTCGGGCCGGGCATCATCACCTTGTCAAGGATGGCATCGTCCCGCGTAAACGTACACGCCTCAGGACGGAATCCTACACACACTTTCCTTCTACTGCGTCCGTGTAAAACGCATCAGGCCAACGATCTTTTGACCACGTCAGGCATTGTCACCCCGTCGGGCCGGGCATCATCACCTCGTCAGGGACGGCATCGTCCCGCATAAATGTACACGCCTCAGGACGGACCTTACCCCGCGTAAACGAACACGCCTCAAGGCACCACTTTTCCAACCAATCCTACATTCCCATACCTTCATTCCACTCATTCCATACATACTACACTTACACATGGCCACACCCAATTTCACGCCATACATACAAATAGCCACACACACACAATCTCACACTCCACACCCACTTCGCAAATGCACATCCTCGTCACACGAGCGCACCACACAACCACACACACTTAGCACGCCACCTCAATGCGCGATCACATCACCACACCTCACGGCCACACACCTGGCACACACGGTCACACATTTTCAGTCCAATGGACACTCAAAACCAACCAACAATCACTAATCACACAACTATATGTACAAGTCCATTCAAAGCGTAATTCTACCAATCATCAAACAATTCAGCCCCTAGTCGGTCCACCACACCTCACAACCATGCAATCACACATACGAGCTCATTCAAGCATCAAACTACCCGTCAAAATGCCACGATAACACCGAATAATTCTCGAGAGTGAGAAAAATCGAGAATATATAAAATCGGGTTCAAACTGGGCAGTTGTGCAGTGATAAAAATCCATTTGAAATAAATAGTAAACCAACTCCAACAATTATGAAATTTGAATATGTTGTACAAAACATCTCAATGAACATTTTCCATGAAGAACTAGAAACCCAGTTCAAACCGTAAACACCTCGTTTTGACACTCAAAGTCGGACAAAATCCGATTCACTCGGACAGCCCCTCAAGCCATCAAAATGCAACTCATTTAGTATCCAAATCATTTTGGAAAGCCTTAAAATTTTTATATGTTATAGTCACAAATGTACCCAACAATTTTCGTGAAGGAAGTATTTTGAAAATAGGCCCGGAAAAATTTATAAAAATTTGAACATACCAAAAGGTCGAGTGAACAGTAAATCGGGTAGTTTTATTTTGGTCCAAAGATGGACTTTCGAATGGCTTCAAATGATTTCGAAAAATTATCAAATTAAATTATGTTATACGTAAAGATGTTGGGAACAACTTTCATGAAGAACACTTCCTCAAATTCTGGCCACACAAGTCACAGTAAAAATAGTAAAATCTGCCGACGCAGCAGCCTAGCCAGAAATCAGTCAACGCACACCACCAAGCAAACCAGCCACTAAATTCACCCTAAACCGAGCCCTAAACAAGCCTAACAATACCCGAGGTCCTAAGCGGCATTTGGGGAGGTCACTTACTTTGAAAAGGTGGACAAACGGGCTGGACAAGGGGCTGGAACAGCCGGCCCAGTAGCTCCGGCGATGGTGAGCTCACGATCGGCGAAGGGCGAATTGGCAAAGAAGAAAAATTGTGGAGAGAGAGAGGAAGGGGAGTTCTGGTTGGGGGAGTGGCCGAATGAGGAGGTGAAGGGGAGAGAGAGAGAGAGAGAGTCAATATTGATCAAAAAAGTGGGCTGGTGGGGGACACGTGTCGCCGATCCGGGAGGTTTGACTAAAATGCCCTTAATCCAACAGTCTTGGTTGATCTTATCCAAATAATTGAGGGGTATTTTGGTCTTTGGCCCCAATAATTGAGCTGAATTATCCAAATAATTATCCCCAAAATTTTTTCAAAAATACGGAACTAAAAATGGCCTAAAGGCAAAATGGTCATTTTTCCAGTCCCGGGGCGAAATTTCAATTTTTATCCAAATCAACTCTAAATATGTATGGCCAACATAATATGACGTCGGAATCGTAAAAATAGCTTCTTAAGCCCTCAAAAATCGACTGCAAAGTCCTGAGAATAAAATAATATTATTTTTCACTCCCGAGCCAAAATTTTAATTTTTTACCGTAACGACTCTAAATGTGCGTGGCCATCCTAAAATGGCATCGGCCTCGAAAAATAATCTCATACTGCCTCAGAATCAACGTCGGGGTCCAGATGGGCAAAATCGTAATTTTTCCGATCCCAAACCGAAATCTATTTTTTTGCAGAAATGGGTGGCCCCAAGATTGGCCAAGCCAAAAACGTCATCGGCCGCTTAAAATTGTCACTTTCAAAATTCTCGATTCCCGGACTCGAATTCCAAGAAATGACTAAAATTGAACAATCGTGACTTTAGCTTATCTCTGGCTAACGGGTGGCTCATTGGGATTACACGCTCTCGACCCGTGATCGACACTAAGTCAAATCACGTTTAAGTTTACTTTACCCGGGACGACCTCGGTTGTCATATAATTGCGAGGGTCTATTGCTAGTTCCCTTCGGACACAATCAATCAAATAGATCGATCTCAGTTGGCTCAAAACATTCTCTCGTCAATCCATATGGTCGAAGATCGAACTCAGGTCGAGTTCTTTGATCGTGCGAATTCAATCTCGTAATAGCCCTGCCCATAAGGTTAGCATCCTGTGAATACGCTGTTCCGAGTGAGATCTCATTATAGTGCATTGGTCAATTTCATTCCTTAAATCCCGGGAAAAGGATCGAAAATTCAGTTTGTTACAGCCGTAATGGATTGCAATAGTAGGGTGATCCAATTTAATCCAGTTGGATATCCGGAATTCAAATTTGTGGGAAGTCGGGGAGGACCCTTGATTCCATGGATTTCGTCGTTGGAAATGACAAAGCTGTTGAGTGAAGGGTGTCAAGGATTTTTAGCTGCAGTAGTTGATTTAACGGCTGAGGAGCTGAGGCTTGAGGATATAGTTGTCGTGTGCGAGTATCCCGATGTGTTTCCTCAGGAATTGCCGAGATTACCGTCAGAAAGAGAAGTCGAGTTTGCAATAGAGTTGGCACCTAGAACTGAACCAATTTCGAAGGCACTTTATAGAATGTCGCTGTTGGAATTAAAGGAATTAAAGGTGCAAATGCAAGAATTATTAGACAAGGGATTTATTCGTCCCAATGCGTCTCCATAGGGAGCGCCGGTGTTATTTGTGAGAAAGAAAGATAAATCATTGAGGTTGTATATAGATTACAGACAGCTGAACCACGTGACGATTAAAAATAAATATCCCTTGTCGAGAATTGATGATTTATTCGATCAATTACAAGGGGTTTCGGTGTTCTCCAAAATTGATCTAAGAACGGGATACCATCAGTTGAGAATTAGGAAGGAAGATATACCGAAGATGGCATTTAGAATGAGATATGGATATTATGAATTTACGGTAATGCCGTTTGGATTGACGAACGCCCCTGCTGCCTTTATGGATCTAATGAATCGGGTGTTTAAGGAATTCTTATATCAGTTTGTGATCGTGTTTATAGACGATATATTGATGTACTCGAAGAGTCCAAATGATCATGAATTCCATTTGAGTAAAGTTTTACAAACTTTGAGAGAGAACGCGCTGTATCCTAAGTTTAGCAAATGTGAATTTTGGCTCCATCGGGTAGCATTTCTCGAGCATGTGATTTCATACTTGTTTTCTCAAAAGGAGTTAAACATGAGGCAGCGTCGATAGATAGAGTTGTTGAAGGATTACGATTGTGAAATTCTATATCATCCCGGGAAGGCTAACCAGGTAGCCGATGCTTTGAGTCGGAAGTCGAGCATAGCCCATTTGATGATTAAGGAATGGACACTGTTAAAAAAAGTGTGAGACTCGGAATTTAAATTTGAAGAAAGTCAAGTCTCGAGCTTGCTAGCTACGCTTAAAATTGAACCGGAAATTCAGGCAAAAATTAAGGTATTAGAGTCTACGGACCCAGAGTTTCAAAGAATTTTAGAGATGGAGGAGGCCAGAAGAAAACCAGATTTCCAGGTATCCGAAAATGGGACATTGAGGTTTCGAGGACGATTATGCGTGCCTGACAATGCGGAGTTGAGGGAAGAAATTTTATCAGAAGCACATCATAGCAGTTATGATATCTACCCAGGCAGTACTAAGATGTACCGAAATTTGAGGCAATATTACTGGTGGAATGGTATAAAGGCGGATATCGCTAAACACGTAGCTAAGTGCCTGACGTGCCAGCAGATAAAGGCACAACATTGTAAGATTAGATGATTATTACGACCCTTGGAAATCCCAAAATGGAAATGGGAACATATAACTATGGATTTTGTGACAGGATTACCAAGGAGCCAAAGAGGCCATGATACTATTTGGATGATTGTCGACAGATTGACTAAGTCGGCACACTTTTGGCTGTACAAAAAGATTTCGCATTGGAACGGTATGCTGAGTTGTATATAGAGTAGATAGTTTGTCTACATGGGGTACCAGTGTCGATAACCTCTGACCGTGATCCTAGATTTATTGCCAGTTTTTGGAAAAGTTTACAGATGGCGTTAGGATCCAAGTTACAGTTTAATACAGCTTACCATCCTCAGACAAATGGCCAGTCTGAACGGACGATTCAGACTCTAGAGGATATGCTCTGGGCATGTGTGCTAGATTTTCAGGGTAAGTGGGAAGAGCAACTACCCTTAGTAGAGTTTGTTCATAATAATATTTTCCAGCAAAGTATCGGAATGGTGCTCTTTGAAGCGCTATATGGCAGGGCCTATAGGACGCCCGTATGCTGGGACGAGGTAAAAAAAAAATTAACCGGGCCAGAGCTAGTTGAGCAATCGATTGAGGTGGTTAAGATTATACGCGAAAGACTGAAGACAGCGCAGAGCCGTCAAAAGAGTTATGCAGACAGAAGGCAAAGGCCTTTAGAGTTTCAAGTAGGGGATTGCGTGTTTCTTAAGGTATCGCCCATGAGAAGGCTATCCAAGTTCGGTAAGAAGGGCAAGTTGAGTCCAAGGTACGTGGGACCTTTTGAGGTTTTGGAAAGGATTGGAGATTTAGCATATCGTCTTGCACTTCCATCGAATTTATCGCAAGTGCATAATGTGTTTTACGTATCGATGTTGAGAAAATATGAACCGGACCCGACTCATGTGCTGAATTATGAAAAGATAACAATTGACAATAAGGTGTCTTATGTCGAGAGTCCAATAAGGATTGAAGATCGGAAAGAGCGGGTTCTCAAGAACAAGACAATCTCGACGGTCAAGGTTATTTAGGAATACCACGGGACAGAAGGCGTGACATAGGAAAGTGAAGAGATGATGCAACGTCAGCACCCCCAGTTATTTGAACAGTAGTAGGATTTGAAATTTCAGGCAGTGGTGAGATTTGTAAATTTCGAGGATGAAATTTTTGTAAAGGGGAAAGAGTTGTGACATCTTGAAAATTAATCCATTTGGGATTTATAAAATACTGAATTTTATGAATGTACTCGTAGTTAGTTCTCACCCGGAACTGATCATTTCTTGGGATACGAACCATTAAAGAAAGGTTAATTAGGGATTCAAATTCGTGCGACTAAAAAAAATTCGATCGTGGGTTGACTTTCGACTATGAAATTGTCGAGGTGATATTTTGAGCCACTGTTGGCCGATCCAAGGATAGTCAGAGGTCAGTTCGCCACTGTCATAGTAGTAGATTGCGAGTGATTCCGCCGGACCGCGAAATGACTTGATGAATGATCCTGAACTTATACCAAACGATCGTACCCCTCGGATCTAGTAATTGATCCTCGTGATTTTAATGACAACTGAGGTCGTCACAAACCGAATGAACTTGCACGTAACCTGAATAATTGTCAGTCAAGGGTCGAATATGCGAATTTCCCCAACAAGCCGCCCGTTAGTTTGAGAAATGCTCGAGTTGCGTTAAATAAAATTTGATTATTTAATTGAGTCCAAATTGGACATCGCAAAAATTTGGAAGTCACAACGAGACGTTAAGATGACGTTGCGGATGGAACGTGTAATTTTGGAATGTTCCAAATCCTTGAGAAAAATTCGATTTCGATGAGAAATGGGGAAAGTGACCATTTTACCCCTAAGGATTAACAAAGGGCATGCTTTATGGAAGAAGGGCATTTTGGTCATTTTACCATAACTTTTTGATTGGACAATTTTGCTCTTGGACTTTTTGAGAAATTACAATATTACCCTTGGATAATTTTGGTAAGATTCGATCTGGGCCGTCGATTTTAAGATAGGATCAAATCTGGACCGTTGGATAAAAAATGTGAGAGAGGGGTATTTTGGTCATTTGCCACTTTTGGTCCAAATAACACTATTCAATTCAACACTCTCTCTCTCTCTCTCTCTCTCTCTCTCTCTCTCTCTCTCTCTCTCTCTCTCTCTCTCTCTCACGGTAACAACCTCCCCTACCGTGAGCTTCTCCTTCGGCCGCCTCTTCCCTCGCCGATCGCCGCCGTTCGTGCGCCCGCCGGACCGCCGCTGTGCCGCGCCGTCCTCGCCGACGCACCACCGCCAACCCACGCCACCGCCGTCCCTCTCCTTCTCTCCCTCTTGTTTGCGTGGTCGTGGGTCACGGCCAAAGGGGCCGCCGCCGCACGCCGTCGCCGTCGTCGCCGCTCATTGCCGAGCCACGCCACCACAAGACACCGCCATCCTCGCAATTGCCGCCGCTTTCCGTTCTAGCCGCGTTAGTCTAGAACTCGGTAAGTCGCGCCCTAAACTCGACTTAGGATATTGGGTATCAACGGGTAATTTTGGTTGAAATCGGGTTTAGTTGGGGTGAGAATTTGTATGGATTATGAGTAGAATCAATTGGCGGGCCTAGGATTGAATTCGAAAAAATTTTAATGGAGATTTTGAGGACAACAGTGGGTTGTGTATGACTGTTCAGTGGGCTGTGATAGGCCGATCGGGACGCAAATTGGATTTTTAGAACAGGCAATTAATTGTGAGAAAGTGCTGTGAAGGGTCGGAATTGATTTGACGCCGTTTGGTCGGAGAAAAATGGCAAATTGTGTGTTTAATGTGTGTTGGAACGGTGACTGAGTTGTGGTGATAAAATTTAGTGCATGGTTGTGTAATGACATGATTGTACTATGCTTGTCGGGTGCACACTTGGGCCTGATTGATTTAATTATTAAAATTGGCCATGTCAAATGCTGAGTGAGCACTGTTTTGTGTGTGAATTGATGCATGCACGGGCCATGTGTGATTGGCCAGTTGAACGTGGTAAGTGCTTGTTGAGCATGTGCATGAGTAAGAAAGAAATGTGGTATGACATGTGATCGTGAAATTGTGCCGTCCTGAGGCGTGTACTTCAATGTGGAACGATGCCTGATACTACCGGAGGACTGCTAGCCTGAGGCGTGTACTTTAACGAGGGTTGCGCAGTGGATGGTAGATGTTGAGCCTGAGGCGTGTACTTCAACGAGGACAAGAAACATGGCCTGAGGCGTGTACGTTAACGCGGGCCTTAAAGTGTTGTGATAAGAGATCGCAGTGTACCTGAGACGTGTACTTCAACGCGGATCAATGGCGAGGATCGTGGGAAAAGATATGATGAGAATGAAATGAATGCGTGAAATGAGAATTGTACGTGCACATGATTGCATGTATGTGATTGTGTTTTTGTAATTTTCTGGAGATACGTGATAGCCTAGGTGGGGTATAGGGGTGTACTTACTGAGATGTAGTCTTATGGTTGTTTCAATCAATATTTTTCATAATCCCGACCTGAGCCATGAATCCATCGCCACCGCCACCAGAGTGTTTTGGGATGCCAGTGCACACCGAGAATGAGGTTGCAGAATTTCCTACGGGTGATGGAATGTCCTGGATTAAGCATACTACAATTAGTTTTGTAGAAGTAGGACTATCTCTTTGGGAATCCCATGTTTATACCGCCTGGTTCTTTCGGGACGTAGCAGGGGATGAGTTCGGGCCCGTTAGGGGTTTTGATATTCCGTTTGATTTGGTTGGAGACTGGGATCCATCTGCCATACCCCCTATAGATGGGGAGTTGACCAGTGCGAAGACTAGTTTAGCTCAGTCTGGATTGCATCCAGCGCCCGCTTCACAAGGAACTTCAAGGCTGAGCATGAACCCGAGCCCAAAGCATCGCAAGCTGAAGATGATCCAATAGACATAGATTTAGAACCGATCCCCGAGGAAGAACTAGAGGAAGTGGAGCCCGAGGTAGAACCCGACGATGAACCTGAGGAGCCCGAGGAACAACCGGAGTATGTACTCCCGTATGAGCAGTATATGGATCCCAATTTCGTGCCTGAGTACAATTTCTTTGATTTTCTAGCCGAGGAGGATCAGAATGAAGTTCCAGCTGAGTCGGGTGACATTAATCACCCGATCGAGATTGAGGCAGAGCCAGAGTCCTCAGAGGGGCAGTCGGTGCAAGGCAGCTCAGATTCAGTTAATGAGGAATCAGACTCGAAGTGGACGTCGAGTAAGGGTCATAGGGGTTAGTGTAGGGGTGGAAAGATTAAGCTTTTAGCGAGTATCATTTTTGAGTGTAGGATGCCAGGTCATCGGACCTTTTTGAAAATCAATGGTTGTATGGTTCGGTGTGCATATGTATAAAGGCGGTTTGTAAATTGTGAATATTATGGTGTAGGTTTGAATGAAGAAAAGTATATGTATTTTCTCCCTGTTTTTCCCCGGTTTCATATTGTCCGGGTGATTTGTGGTTCCGCTATGGAATTAAATCTCTGACGATTTTAAGTGAGGTCGGCGATACCCTAGGATGTCGCATAAATTGACCAGTGAAGGATGTCGCGAGCTCGATGGGGTTCGGGGCGTGACAAAGTTTAGTTCAAAATTCAGACACAAATCGGTCAATATATATATATATATATATATATATATATATATATCATATGGGCAATGTGATTGGTCCATAATATCACGTTAGTCGTGTATGATGTATATACTATTTAGCTTTTTAAAAGCTTCATCATCACTTATAAAGGTTGTCATCAAGCTATGAAGCTCATCATCGTGTTGCAAAACATCATCTCATTTCAGGAAGAATATGGGTGAATCCATGTTGCTCCATAGACTTCCCTTGAGAGTTGTACTGTTTTTGTGCACCTTGGTGGCTCTATTCTCAATAGTTTCGGCAGATGTAGTTAAAACAACAAAGCCCGGATGCGTGAATAGATGTGGCGACCTCACCTTCTCGTACCCTTTCGGGATGAACAACACTGGCAACGACTGCTACTTCAAAGTAAAATCAAATTCTTTCCTCATCTTTTGTGATAACTTGACTAATCCTCCCACTCCTTATATGTCCGATAAAAGTTCTAATTTCCAAATACTCAATATATCTATTGAGAATCATGAGATTAGTGTAACGACTTTTGTGGCCAAAGATTGTTATAATTCGTCCGGTGGAAGCACAGACAACAATGATCCTTCGCTCACTCTTGCCATATTCCCTATATCTCCTGCCAAGAACAAATTTACCGCCGTGGGATGCAACACGGACGCAAGATTTACAGGAAGCACGTACGTGACTGGTTGCTTGTCCTCATGCGAGAGCATCTCGGACGTGATTAACGGGTCGTGCTCGGGCATTGGTTGCTGCGAGACTCGCATACCGCGAGACGCCTACCGATACAGCATCTCTGTCACTAGCAGCGACAATCATGTCGGCGTCTGGGGATTCAATCCGTGCGGGTACGCTTTCGTTGCCAAAGATGGCTTCTTTAGCTTCTCCACCGATGATCTATACAAGCCACCCGACGACGTGGTCCCTACAGTTCTTGATTGGTTAATTCCACACGAAACATGCGATGAGGCAAAGAAGAATACAGCGACCTACATGTGCCAAGAGAACTCCAATTGTACAGATGCTGAGAATGGAAGTGGGTACCAGTGTAAGTGCTTAGAGGGTTAGATGGTTGTCAAGGTACCTTCTCTAGTCTTTTCATTAGACCTACCTCACTTTCGAACGAGTGTTCACTGTTCATGTATAGAATCGTGGATCATTATTTCAATAAGGGCGTGCATGTTGAATGGATCCGATTGCATAAAAAACCTAGAGAAAGAAATTGTTAAAAACTTACAGTCAGAGGACCAAGTTTGACTTGATGAATGGGACATGTTTTAAACGATTCTCAAAGTGATCCCGTAAAATTTATTATCTTAAAAATCATAACAATCTAGGCCGTAGAATGCGATCATTTTTTTTTTCGGATTCACAAACTTTTGATACTTGAAATATAATATGACCTATCAAGCGTTTAGAAATAATCTGTAAATTTTCACAGTAATCATTTCTCATAAAGCTAGACATTCTTCTCTCTTAAGTTTAGTACGTAAAATTGTTTTACAAACTAATGTGGTCAACTCTATTTGAGTTTTTTAAACAAATGATCCATACTGAGCCCTCAATATGACTCGGTCAAATTAGTTTGCAAATCAATTTCATGTACCGATGCTAATACATCCAGCATTATTCTGTATTTTATAGACAATTCTTTTTTAATTGCTTTCCATCGAATTGTTGTTCTCAGTGGTCAAGGCACGAATTTGTTGAATATTTCATAAGTCTTGTATTCTAAACTAAGATCAAGTGCTTGACTAAAGTCAGGCTCTCGGGATGACGACCCATCGCCCAAAAATTGTGGTGATGTATCGTGATCTCAGAAAAAGCAATTTGATTCAATATTTCCTCTCAAAATTGAAAGTATTGCCAAATCATGGATATTTAACGTTTTCAAGCTTCTTCCAATTGAAATGACGTCTGATTTGCTTCTTCTATTTTGAATATATTTTTTCAGATATCAATGAGTGCGTGGTTTCACAACCTTGCAATGGAATATGTACGAACTTGCCGGGAACGTATAATTGTTCATGTCACGTGGGATACCAAGGAGATGGAAGAAAAGATGGCAATGGTTGTACTCTTATCACCCAGGATAAGAGGTTTCACTCAACCAATGTTGTACTAGGTTAGTAAGTTGTACACATTGCTCGATCTTTTTCATCATAAAAACTTTTTTTATCCTATAAATTATTCACATTTGTTGAATGTTGTTCTTATGTCACCGTTCCATCTTTTGCTGTTAGTTATCGAGATTTTTGGAATGTAAATCCGTCTCTTTGAATTAGTAGAGTCCGTGAATTAAATCGATATTATCTACATGTATTGTCATCTCAAGTTATTCAATTTGATATAAATAAAATCAACCACTTGTTCTTTTGTTGCTGAAAAAGAATCAAGCACGTTTTATCCACTTGATACATTGAATCATTCCTATTATTATAAGATACTCTCAGCATAATTATATATTTAGATATAATTCGCTATTATCAAG
The DNA here is from genome assembly GCA_031216285.1 of Syzygium syzygioides. NCBI lineage: Eukaryota > Viridiplantae > Streptophyta > Magnoliopsida > Myrtales > Myrtaceae > Syzygium > Syzygium syzygioides. The sequence goes on from CM062247.1 coordinate 29,508,073, forward strand.
GTTTGTCTTAATGAAAAAGCTTCAAGTTGATGGAGAAAAAAAGGAAATAGGACAGAGAAGTTAATTAACACAAGATTGTTTGAGTAATGAAAAAGAAAGTGTTAAGCATATTTCTATTACAAAAAAAAAAATTCTTTTCCTGGTTGTGTGAAACATATGTAGTGTGATGGACAACTGATTTGTTTGTTCACCGAATGTAATGTCTTTTCCTAGGTGTGAGCATAAGCTTCCTGCTGACTCTTTTGGGCGTTTCCTGGTTATATTGGGGGCTTAGAGAAAGAAGGATCAGCAGACACAGAGAGAAGTTTTTCCTAGATAGTGGGGCCCGCCTCATGTTGCAAAGACTTCTTTCGGAGCACGAAGGCTCCGTTGAATCGGCGAAAATATTTACCGACGAGGAGCTCAAGAAGGCCACGGACCACTACCATGAAAGCCGAATCTTAGGCCAAGGAGGCCAGGGAACGGTATACCGGGGGATCTTACCGGACAACACAGTTGTCGCCATCAAGAAGGCCAAGATTTTGGACCGAAGTCAGGTCGAAGATTTCATCAACGAGCTGATCGTCCTCTCCCAAATCAATCGCAACGTGGTTAAGCTAATTGGGTGTTGCTTCGAGACGGAGGTCCCGCTATTAGTCTATGAGTTCGTGAACAATGGCACACTTGCCAATCACATACACAAGCGCGGCCACGAGTCCACCTTATCATGGAGGGCTCGTCAGCGAATTGCAGGGGAGACCGCAGGCGCCCTCTCGTACTTGCACTACGATGCATCCACTCAGATTTTGCACAGAGACATAAAGAGCACAAACATATTGTTGGACGAAAACTACACCGCAAAGGTCTCCGATTTTGGAGCCTCCAGGCTAGTCCCCCTCGACCGGGCGCAGCTGACCACGCTGGTGCAAGGCACGCTCGGGTATTTGGACCCCTAGTACTTCTACTCGAGCCTATTGACTGAGAAGAGCGATGTCTATAGCTTCGGGGTTGTATTGGCCGAGTTGCTGACTGGACTGAGGGCCTTGTCGTTCAAGCGGGTTGAGAACGAGAGGAATTTGTCCATGTATTTTTCTTCAGCAATAGAGGGGGAGAGGTTTTCGGAAATCATTGACCGAAGGGTGCTGAACGAGGGGAACCCTGAAGAGATTAAGGAAGTCGCGATGCTGGCGAACCGATGCCTGAGGGTGAAAGGCGATGATTGGCCGACCATGAAGGAAGTGGCAATGGAATTGGAGGGACTGATGAGGGTGATGGACAGGCATCCATGGGTGAATCAGAGCAGCGACCTTGAAGAAGCCGAGCACTTGCTTGGTGAGATATCAAGCAAATGTGATGGCATCCTCAAAAGCACTGCATCAGGAAATGATGATAGCATAAGTAACCAAGCGCCCTTCGAACTTGAAAGTGGAAGATGAGATTTCATGGCAATGTTGGCCCTTGTTTTATAATTGGTTTTCTTTTTTATATTTCCTTGTCTTCTTTTGTTTTTTGTTTTCTTTTCAGTTGCTTGTTCTATGTCCTCAAAGTTCAGATGCTACATATAAATAGATTGCCTGGCCTTTATTTTTGTGTAACATAACATGTGGACAATTTTCAAACAAAAAGAAAATAGAAAAATGCCAAATAAATACCTAAATTTAGCCCAGTGAGCGAGCTAGGAACTAGCCAACTTTCTATCGCCTCCATCTTGCCGGTATCTACTCTAATACCATCCTTGGAGACAATAGAGCCTAAGAAAACCAGGCTACTTTTCGACCAAAAAAAAAACCAGGCTACTTGTGCACAAGTGACACTTCTTCAAGTTAGCATACAAGCGTTGTTCACGTAGCACTTTGAGAATTTGTTGTGGATGTTCCAAATGCTCCACTTGCGTCTTGCTATAGATCAAGATGTCATCAAAGTACACGACAATAAGCTTGCCAATGAAAGATTTAAAAGCATGATTCATAAGATGCATAAAAGTACTTGGATCATCAGAAAGGCCTAAGGGCATTCATTCATAAAGACCGTTTTTAGTTTTGAAAGCGGTCTGCCATTCATCTATTAATGTCATCCGGATTTGATGATAGCTGCTTCTAAGGTCGATCTGGGAAAACACAAGCTCCATGAAGTTAATCAAGCAAATATCAAGGAGAGGAGAAGGAAACCGAAACTTGACAGTATCTTGTTCAACGATCTATTATTGATACGCATTTGCCAAGAACCATTTTACTTTGGAACCAGAAGCGCTGGGACAGCAAAAGGACTCAAGCATTCTTGTATCAATCCCTTAGCCAAAAGCTGATCAACTTGCCTTTGAAGTTCTTCAAACTCCTTAGAACTCATTTGATCGAATAGAAGCACCGGGCACGAAATCGATGCAATGTTGAATCTCTCATAGAAGGAAGGTTGGACGGAATTTCATCGCATGACATCACAGAAATTGTCAAACAATGGCGGCAAAATGGTTGGGATCTCCTCTTTTGCTTGTGAATCACAAGCATCCTCCAATGCTCAGGAAAAGTGAGACTTGGAAAGAAGTTTGCTTCATTTCCTTTGAGTAGGCTTGGAAACTCTCTCCATGTTACAAGGGTCCAATGTAATCTTGACGCCATCGTTGACAAAGGAGTAGGTGTTACGTCACCCATAATCTCATCTTTATAACATTTGCCAATAGAGAATGAAATCAAGCACGCTTATTTACTTTTACCTCACTCCCTTTCTTGAGCCATGAAGGCTTGTAAGGATGTGGATGATCCTCTGCCTTGAGATGCAACTTGTCTATGGTCGACACAATGTTCCCACAACTTCCGCTACCAATGATGACAGCACATACGCTACCCTTTGAACTACACACTTGTACGGGAGTATGTTGTTGCAAAGCCAATTATCATCCTCAATATGATAAGCATGCAAGCTCCTCTAAATGAAAAGAGCTTCTCTTTGATCTCCGTAAACGATTTCTTTCTTCGCTCTTTGAATCTTCTTGGAGCAAAGAGTTGTGTTGCGACTCTCCCTGTTGCTCATCCTCTACAAGAGCAATGATCTTTTTATTAGGACACTCCGAGACGATGTGACCATATCCATGACTTTTAATATACTGTCTTGATGTATTGTTAGACTTGCTTGGTTGGTTTGAGATTCTCCTCCTTTGTTCAATGGCTTAGAGGAGGCTCCCTTCGATGCCGACCAAAGTTTTAAAGTCGAACTCCCTCAATTAAAGGATCCCTCTTTGGTTGATGGCTTTTGCCTTCTCTCTCTTTTCTCCTTGAGTTGCTTTTCTACCTTCATGGATAATTTTAAGATCCGATTAAGCGTCCAATAAAGGTTGTAATTGGACGACATCAGCAATTTTCCAATGAAGACCGCCAACATACCGAGCTACAGTTTGCTCCTTGGCCTCCATCACATCACATCATAGCACGATATGCTCAAATTTGGTGGTGTATTCTTCCACGGACAACTCCTCTTGCTTCAAATTGTGGAATTTAAAGAAAGCACCTTGCCGATAAGTTTCTGGGAGATGCTGCTTTTTGAGCTCCTTCATTTTATTCGATGTTTCGATTCTCCGCTTTCCTTCACGAGTTCTTTGATGCTTTAGATTTTCCCATCAAATCGAAGAATGCTTTTCAAGCTTGATGGCCACAACCTTCACCTTTTGATGCTGTGCAATATTCTTATGATCGAAAACTCGCTCGATTGTGTTGAGCCAATCAACGAAGTCTTCCGGATGCTTATTGCCTTTGAAGTTTGCAATGCCAACCTTAAAATCGAAATCATAAGAATCACGATCCCAGCACCAGTGATGCAAAGGAGCCTCTTCGCTAGATGCGTCAAAATGAACATAATGGAAGGGGTTAATCCCTCTTCATCTTCTTCCTCTTTATGGTCATGATAGGGATCGTCACACCTAAAAAATCAAGATTGCTCCAATTGTTATTGTAGTTGTTGCACTTGTCTTCTCAAATAGGCTATTTCGACATCATGGTGGTCATGCCCACTGGCTATGGGTGCATTGACATTCAGTCTAAGACGATCATCCATAACCTAAGCTCTGTTATCAATTGATAGCAAAGTGGTCGGAGATTGAGAAGGAAACTCACATGCTACAAAGGATATGCTCGCGACTAAGGAATTGACTCAATAATATATGGCATATAACTCACCACTCAATGGAATCCACCAAAGGTGTGACATTCCGAATTTCGACCCATTTTTGGGATTTATAAAACGTGTATTTCGTCAGTGCGCTTATAATAAAATCTTACCTGGAACTGATCACTCTTGGGTTATTTTTAAATTAGAGATTTCGCTAGAATCGCACTCGATCGAATTTGACCGTTATTTAGAGCTCAAACTTTGGTGTCGAATTTCTCGGAGTTTCATGACGAATTTAATTAGATTGTGTCGATATTATTGTGGCTAGCGTCAATATTGCCCAGGATAAGTGAAAAATGAAATTTGGACCGGGTGCGGAATTAAACTAGTAAACCTCCCTCGTAATGTGTTTTATTTGGTGTCTTTTCTTTATTTTGAATTGGAATTTTTGGGACTGTTGGATCAAGCTCGCGAGATCGAATTGTGGCCATTGGATCGCACTCAAGGACAAAATTTGACTTTTGTCCATCTCTCTCTCTCTCTCTCTCTCTCTCTCTCTCCCAGGTCACCTCCCCCCTACGCCTGTCCCCTCTCTCTCTCCTCCCCATGCAACGTCCACTCCCTTCTCTCTCTTCCTTTTCTTTCTTTTCTTTTCTTCTTTCTTCTTCTTCTTCTTCTTCCTCTCTTCCGCCCCGATTGCCCCTGCTTCCTTCTTGCTGATCGCCGCCTGAGCTCGTCTCCCCACAGCCGCCGCACGTCGCCGCCGCCAGCCAACTCGACCGTGTGCCAGCTCGCCCAACCGTCGCGCCGCTCGCCCAGCCGCCACACCGCTTGTCCGGCCAACTCCCTCAGCTTAGCTGTCCTTCCCCCTCCTTTGCGCATAGCAGCAGCTCGTCGCCGTGTCCGCCATGGCCAGGCTCCGCTGAACTGCCGACCAGCTCGTCCGGCCACGCCCCGCCGCCTATGATGCTGCCATGCCACCTCGACCGCCTCCGGTTCACCTCTCAACCCCCAACTCCCCCTCTCTCTCGCCACCACCACCCCAGCCTTCCTCCCCCTCCCCTCCGCGTCGTCACTATCGCTGTCGCCGCCATCGCCGCCGCTGCTCGTCATGCCGTCCCAGCTCAGCCTTGGCCGAACTGTCTCGGTCGTGGCCAAGCTTCCGCAGCCCAACCGCTGCCTAGCCCGCGACCAAGTCGTCCAGCCGTCGCTCGTCCGCCCCAAGCCGTTGCCCCGCTCAAGGCCGAGCATCGTGGCTGGCCACTGTGTCCGCTGTGCTTGTGCCGCACCGAGCCCGTTACTATTCTCCCGGGCCATTTTGGGCCCGTATCGATTTTTCCCGGGCCAAACTTAGGTAAGCGACTCCCTAAATCCTACCTAGTACTTTGGGTATTTTTAAACTTATTTAGGGGCTAATTAGTACCAGTTTAGTGGTTAAGCTTGGATTAGGACCAATTTGTGAATGTGGTTAATTTGTAGGTTAAATTGTGGTGATTATGTGGCACATTTAGTGGCTAATTTGTGTGGGTGTGATGATCGGATTGTCGTGGTTTTTGTGGGTGAAATTGACGTTTGATTGGGCCGACTTGAGTGTCGAATTGGTGGGCTAGTGTGATGAGTTTGTGATTTGAATTGATTTTGTACAACGTGTGAAAATGGCGAATTGTGATGTGGTGTATGTGCATATGAAATGTCCAGTGAGGGATGGAACCCGGATTGATTGGAGGGCTGACCTGAGGCGTATTTACGCGGGTCGTGACAAAATGTGAAATGTCTAATGAGGAACGGAGCCCAGATTGATCAAAAGGCTGACCTGAGGCGTGTTTACGTGGGTCGTGAGAAAGTGTGAAATGTCCGGTGAGGGACGAAGCCCGGATTGATCGGAGGGCTGACTTGAGGCGTGTTTATGCGGGTCGTGAAAAGTTGCTTGGCCACGAATGCGAAATAAGTGTGATTGAATTGAGTGAATGTACGTGTGTATGGTGCCTAACTGATGGCAATGTGTTCATGAGTTATTATGATATTCATGTGATTTAACTAATATGCAGAGTTGGCATGTGAATTGGGGCGAGGTAAGTGTGTATTGGCAATTTTGTTATATCGGTGGTTAGATTGCATTTTAGACTCGTCTGGGTACACATTGATCTAATTGGGGTATAGATTATCTACTTATTGAGATTAATTCTTATTGTTGTAGTGCAAACCATTTCAGACCCCCGGCCCCAACAATGAGTGATCCGCCTGAACGTTTTGGGATTCTGAGGCAAACTGAGCACTCGGTAGTGGAGTACCCCGTAGGGAACGGGGAGGCCTATGTTAAGCATACCACGGTGGTGTGGGTAGATGTGGGCAAGCTGGAGTTACAGCCTAATACATACCGGGCATACTGTTTTCGAGATTTATACGGAGTCTATGGACCACTCCGGCATTTTGATATTCCGTTAAATGGGGTAAGCGAGCGGGACCCCTCAGCTGTTCTTGAACCTGATGGTGAGGTCCTGCAAACGAAAATTCCCCGGTAAACCCTAGTCCTGAGCCGGAGCCCGAACTTGAACCTGTGGCCCCTGTAGACCTCGAGCTTGAAGAGGAATTCGAGGAGTCTGAGCCCGAGCCCGAGGAGGAGCCTGTGGAACCCGAGATCGAGGAGGAATTAGAAGAACCGGAGCCCAAGTCCGAGCTTGAGAAGGAGCCTATGGTGTCCGAGCATGAGAAGAAGCTAATCGAGATCAACTCGGACACGGAGTCGAAGCATTTAGGGTTCGATTCAGATTGGGCACCGTAGGGGTGTTTAGGTGCTAGGCCTGGAAGCCCTTTTTGGTAGAGCCCTTTTTGTGTAAATAGTTAGCCTACCCTGCCACTTGTCTCTTTTTTATGACGAAGGTGGATACTAACCCTAGAAGCCTAATGTATGAATTTTTATGATCTCAAGCTAATGATATGGGTTTATTGATTTTGTGTAAGTGCTACCCTGTTGTCATTATTTATTGTCTAGGATATTTAATTTCTGCTTCCGCTTGCGTTTGTCTTCGCGTGTTTCTTTTGAGTCGGTGACGCGTCCTGGAACGTCGCATTCAATAAGGCTATCGAAGGGGTGTCGCGAGCCCGTCGGGATTTGGGGCTTGACAAAAGGGATACAAAGTTAAAAAGATAATCTAAATCAAATTGATCAAATTTGTAATTTTGTTAATCAAAACACTATAACCCTTAGGGAGACCCTTGAGGGGTCTATATAGACTCAACTTGGAAAAAATCTTCAATTGAGGAATCCACCTTAGAATACTGGTGAAATAACCCAACAACTCACACCTGAGGATATAGGGTTAAAGTGAAATTTTATACCAAGAGTCCACTCTAACAATTCGTTAAAGCACTCACTGCCCTCAAGGAAGCCTTAGAGGGTTTTCTAATGACATAACTTGAAATAACTCTCCAAGCTGTGCAAATCTCAAAACACCAACATTTTATTTTCCAAAATAAAGACCAACAATCCCTAGACAGCATAAATACTAACACTGACTGCTGACTATAATTGAATTTAGAAAGAAAAAATGCAATGCATTGGACTCAACAAGAACACAAAAGGAAAGGACTCATTCTCGGATTTCTTGACCAGCATTGACTATTTGGGGCATAACTTCCTCTAGAAAACTCCAAACTACATAAATTGTGATTCATTTGCAAGTAGACACATAGGGATTTCCAATTATATAATATAAAACAAGATTGGAGCACGAAAACCCACTCAAATATCTAGAGAAAATGACGTTTAGAGTTCTGTATGCATAGATGAACTTATCCTCTACCAATTTTGCAATAAGTGTTGGATAAAACTCAATTCCCTTAGGTGTGTTGGAAGTGCGCAATAGAATCCAATACTTTTATTGGGAAGATCATCAAAAGGGAGCCTAAGCTAGAGCCTATCAACATATTCAATTAGATCAACTTCCACTCAAAAGCTTAAACCAATGAGTAATGAGTCAACTAGAATATGTTACCTCATAATTTTGGTATCCTTCAGCACCAATATGATGGGCTGCGTTGTTATACCACAACGCTTACCTTCACTCCAGGTCTTTTCCGCTATATTGAACCTTGAGGGCTGCTTGGAAACCTCATGGGTCGAGATTTCTTCGCTCGATAGCTACACTTAGGGAGATCACCAAAAGGAAGCCAAAGTTCAAGCCCGTTAATATATATAGTTGGACCTACATCCACTCAAAATTTTAGGCCAATGAGTTATGGACCAATTAAAATATTTTAATTACTCCACACCACACCAATTTTCCAATGTGAAATTATTTTAATATAACTCACATATGCATCTCAACGAAGCGATTCTTCATCTTCTTCGATTAACGGCAATGTACCCGGTTGCTTGCCAAAGCGCTGATACCTCATGAGACATGGTCACATGAGAAATTGCGAAGGACGTGGTCACATTGACTCCGCGTTTACCTGAGCAAAGAGTCTTCTTTGACTAAGCCATCTTACCTACAATTTTTTTTTTTATTTTTGGTCGAAAATCTTACCGACAATTTAAAGGCCATATTATTTGGACGTTTATACGTGGTGCCCTCATCGATACCGAGGCTTCTACAAAAATAAACCTAGACCTAAAGAATTCATGTTGTCTTCCATAATGAAAGAGCAACAAGTCGTGAACCGATTATATTGAACTAGATTCATCGATGAGGAGGTTTAGTTGTTTTGCTCTCTCGGTGTTAGTATAGTTACTATGTTTATTCATTATTAGCGTTAAAAGATATTATACAGGTAGTGTTGGAAAGAAAAGATCCACCTATTAATGGAAGACATATACAGACCAAAAAAAAAATGGAAGACATATATTTAATTGAAAGAAAAAATCCATCGTTTGTGAGCGAAATGAAAATATGATTGAATTATGTCCGCCACCTAAAATAATTGTTAGGTTTTCTTGGCATTCTCGGCAATCTTTTTTTTATAAAAAAAATGAATCTCGGTGAAGTCCTACCTAGAACAGCTTCTAAGTACTTAATTATTTGCATGGGACATAATCTTCCTTGTCATGTATGATTATGGAAGTTTAGCCCGACAACGGGAATATACATTGGTCATTATTTTCACATGTTAAATAGAGTTAATTTGGGTGTATAACACGTGTGGTATGTCACATTTACCTTAAGGTCCAATAAGAGACCGTATTATGCTTGTAACTCGATTAGTCTGTTTTCTTCAAATTAACTTTTGGTAATAATGATTGCGCTTCTTTGTTATCGCGATGGTAGTAAGATAGGATTTATCTCAAAAATATGAAAACACAACAAAAATTTACAACTCGGATGCTAGATGAAAGGACAAATATATTTTTTGGGATGATAATTCTGCACAAGTACATATCGACCACAATCCATATTTTAAATTAGAAATCCTAGCCCAGCAACCAAAAAAGAAAAAAACTATGTGCGACGTATCTTGTCTTAATTTAAAAAGTATGTAATGGAATCTAATCTAAAACTCTTTGAAACTAGATGATTGATAACTTTGAAGATACACGTTATTCTTTTCCGGAATCCAACTTAGGAGCATAAACCCAATCACCATGCAACGCATTTCATGCTCACAGTCACTAGCTCAAACCAGTTTGCTCTCGTCGATTTTTCTTCTTTGACACTCTCCTATTTTAGGGTTGTGATCTTCCACTGCATACGATTTGTACTTGCTTGACTTTTTCAAGTCTTGGCAGGATAATGAAAGGACCCTCTGCCTCATTTATACTCTCTGCCGATGATGCACCTAAAGTCAGTGGGCAATAACTCCTGATGCGACATATTGTCATACATGAGAAATTACCGAGGAAACCGACCGCATTGACTTAGCATTTGCCTGAAACTTTACGGGCGAGTCTACGAAGATCACAAAATCAATTTCGGACTCCCAAAGTGCTTTTACATAGCAATGATCAGATCTAAACGTTGCAGATGTCACGCCTCGATTCAAATCTAATGCTTTCCACACCTCATTTTAATGAGTAGAACGATGCGACATCTCAAGAGTACGTCGCCGACTCAACATTTTCACATCAGAATCAATTGTAACGAAAACAAATAATTAAACCCAGACAAATAAATTGAAGAACACCAGAATTAAACTAGCACGCCCAACCGCCAATAATTACAAACCTTACATTACTACATAAATTTACAACATCCATGTGCAAGTACATCTAAACCCGTCCGTCATTCCTTGAGTCCATAAGATCTATATGTACACCCACTACAATTACCTTAAAAATCATACACCAAAAAAGTAGACGCCCTATCTATCAAAAACGGTACTACACGAACATTAACTCATCGCCTCCTCACTAGTCCTTGCATCCTCAACACGGCGTCCATTTAGAGTGTACTCCACGAAATTATCCTCGGTGCGCATGACTGTACCAAACGTTCTGGCGGTGGCGATGGCGACGGCGACTGATTCCTTGTTCAGGCGGGTTATCTGAAATGGTTTGGTTATACAACTATGAGACACTTCTCAATAAGTTGCAACCTAAACCCTACCTAGGCTATCACGTACCTTCAGACAATCGCACAAACACACACATTCACGCACATCAAATCATCACAACGCAGGTACATCAATTAATATGGTCAGGCTCAATCATGCACACACCTGCACTCAATCACAATTACATCAAATGCAAACACACGCATGTACAATTCTCATTTCGCACACATTCTTCCCGTTCTCAATTCCTCTTTCCCACATCACTTCCGTTCTCAATTCCTCTTTCCCACATCACTCGCCAGTGACCTGCGTAAACGTACACACCTCAGGTACACTGCGATCATTCACCACATCCGACCCGCGTACCCGTTCACGCCTCAGGCCCCAATCGCGACCTGAGCATCACACGCCTCAGGCCCGATCCCAACTCAGCCTGCGCCAAATGCGACAGGCCTACATAATTGGAATCCAAGCTTAGGATGCCTTGGTCTAATCCCGATCTCACCCGAGCTGATTGTGCCTCGGACCGATTCTCATTCTTGCTTTTTCAAGCCTCAGCCTGTGCTAAATGCAACAAATCTACGTGATCGCTGCCCGAGCTTTAGCATAGACGTGGCAAGATACAGAATCGTTTCCATCAGAGAGTGTTACCTTCACGTTTGATCAGCATACCATGATTAATCCACCAGCTAGCAACCTTTATCTTAAAGTGCATGTAGGTGAAAACCAAGAACTCACCTAAGATTTCTTCACCGGTGCTTGGCGATTGAAAGAGAGACTGAGGAGCTAAAAGGTGGCAAGCTGGCTTTTGTTCGGTTTAATTCGATATGGTGAGCTTCGAGCTGTATTTACTTCTTCTGAGGCAAATCTGCTTTAACACTCCACTGAACACAAATGGTCATGCACGATCAACCACAATCTCTCTCGGACTAGACTCTCTTTTTCAATTAATGCAGCACTCTCTCTCCTCTCCCTTTATCTCCTTTGTGTCTTGCACAATCGACCACTATCTCTCTCTCCACTTTCCTCTCTCTCTTCAGTTAATATGGCACTCTCTCTCCTCTTTCAGAAAAAAGTAGACCTTGAACGATCTCTTCTCTCTCTCTCTCTCTCTCTAAACAGAGCTACGTTCATGGCGGTTTCTTCATTCTCGCTGAGTTGGGTTCCAAGAACCTTCGAAGAAAAGGTCTTCTCCGTTCTTGGTTTCCGAATATACCTCACCGTTTGCGTCCATTATCTTGCACAGCCTCGTGGGAGTGAGTCAACCTCGAACCAATGTCCATTATCCTTCACTGTTTGCGTCCATTCTCTCTCTAGAGAGATGTAGATCTTTCTCTCCACCATCTTCACTCTGTCACTCGACACCTGATTTCGACCCTTTCGTAATACTCGCCTCTCGCTCCCGCTCTCTCCCCATCCTCCACTCCCGCTCCACCTCGTGGTCGCCATACACATCTCGCCTCTCGTCTCGCCCTCTTTCATCTCTGCTCCACCCCACTCGACGACCCGTGCCCGCTCTTCCCCTCCTCCTCCTCCGCCCCTCCCTACCCCTTCCTTAAGATGAGTCATTGAGCCTTCCGGATACGATGAGTCTTCGAACTGCGAGTCAGACCGGTTGAATTCCCCATATCAACCAGAAAGAACAAGTTTACTGCAGTTGGTTGCGACACACGGGCTATATGCCGAGGCCGCTTGCGGTGAACTAGTTCTTGGCAAATAGCCGACGGTCGGTCACGGCAAATAGTCAACGTGTCACAAACAACTGCAGTGAACTTGTTCTTTTTGGTTGAAATTGGGAATTCAGCTAGTCTGAGCCGCGCATAGCTGCTCGAAGACTCATCGTGCCCGGAAGTGTTACGATCGAAACGATGCCCACCTTGTCCTTGACAGAAATGCCGAGACTCATCGTGCCCCCGGAAGAGTTACGATCGAAATGATGAGCACCTCGCTGGAACGGAACGAGAAGATCGGGGGTAGCATAAAAGCCTGGGCGAAGATCAGAGCTTTGCTTTGGTCTGGTTGGCCATCAGAGGAAATGAATCAGTGAGATTGTTCGTTCGATTTGAAGACGATTTTGCTTCTGCTGGTTTGTTGCGGCAGAGAAATGCATTCAAGGGTTTTATGTAATGAATTCCTTTTTTTTTTGTTCAAAATATTTAGTGAATTTCGCTTGGTGAGATGTTGTACTTTATTTTGTTACGAGTTCCAATCAATCTCTGAAATGCTTAGCTTGGCTTCCCCTACCTCTCACCATCATCATCACCCCTAAGGCCACTGTTTAGTCTGCTACTACTAACTATTTAAATCAAGGACGAGTGGAATTATGTATGGATGGAGTAAATAGAAAATAGAAGTTATAAAAAAAAGGAGATATAATAAAACAGGTGTAATGGAGAGACTCGGCGGAAAGGAAGAACAGCGTTGATAAAAAGAGAAGAAAAAAGATATAAGAGAATGACAAATGGGTTTGAGGTTGGGCTTGTCTAGTTTTCTAGTCGGATTAGTAAGGTTTTCGATTTAATTTAGGCTTAATAAGAAGCTGTTGGGCTTTGAATAGGTTAGATAAATTTGGATTTGCTTCGGCTTTTAGAGAATTCAGGCTTGACTATGGTTAGGATTAAATTTGGACTTGAACAAATAAGCCCATTTCCGTTTATAAGGCCTCTCATGTTTCTGTGACCACGACTTGCGGGATCCAAGCTGGGTCCGAATTCGGACTAGGCCTAGGGGCCTAGCCCGAGTCTCTATTTCCAAGAAAATTATAAGAAATAATGAAAAAATTCGGAAAATAAACTAGCTTTGACAGTTATCCCGAATCTGGAGAGCCATTAGCTTGAAATATTTACAAAATCCTAGCACGCCGATATTGTCTCCTTATTACCCACGACAATTCTTTTACTCCCTTCCTCTTTAGTCTTTACGCCGTTTCTATCTTCTTATAATCATTAATTAGGCTTATTAATTTATAAAACTAGATATTACTGTGCGGCGTGATAAAATAATAGTTAAATCCGCATACTTGCAATTGCAAGGACGGTGATGGATAGCACCGTGGTCAGAGAATTGGACTTACGGGACATCTAAAGCTGGGTCAATGCAAGACAATGCATGTGGTCGCCCAAACCCACATTGTTTCCGTGTGAAAAATGAAAATATTGTTACATTATGACTTTTGGTAATTGTGATTGCGTTTTTTTGTTAATGCGATGGTAGCAAGATAGGATGTTCCTCAAATCTATGAAAATGTAACAAAATATTTACAATACAGGTACTGGATTAAAGGAAAAATTAAATTCTTTGCGGTGATAGTTCTCCCGCAAATACGCATCAACCACAATCCATATGCATTAGAAATTCTAGCCTAGAAAAGGGAAAAAAAATCCATGTGCGACGTATCTTGTCTTAATTTAAAAGTATATAATGAAATCTTATTTAGAAATCTTAGTTCTGTAACACGACAGTTGAAAAAGTTTATATTTTACCTCTTTGAATATAGTTGATCAATTATTATAAAGCTGCATGTTATTCTTTTTCAGAATGCATATATGTAGTCTAAAAATAGAAAAATAGAATTTTTCGAGTATAAATCCATCAACCTTGAAACACATTTCATGCATACACAATCACTAGCTCAAACCAGTCTGTATCTTGTAGATTTTTCTTCTTTCTCATTCTCCTGTTTTGTGGTTGTGGTCTCCCCCACTGCATACGCTTACAAATGTTTTGCTTGACTTCTCAAGTCTTGGCAATGTAATGAAAGCACCCTTGGCTCATTGATACTCTCTATCAACGATGTAGTTAAAGTTGGTGGGCAATTACAAATCCTGATGAGACATATTGTCGTTCACGAGAAAGTCAAGGAAATCGACCCGTTGACTTGGCATTCACCTGCTTTACAGTCTACCGTCAAAAATTTCTAAAAATCAATTTCGGACTCCCAAAGTCCTTTTACTTGGTAGTGATCAGATCTCAGACCATGTCTATGGTTCTACTCTGAACTGGAACATGTAATTTGATTTGGAGGATTATGTTTTCTATTTTGCAGATTCAGAAATCGCGCAGATTTCGTTCTTCTTCAATATATAGTTTAAATAGTCTTTGTTCTTTTCAGATTTTGAATCGAAATCCGAACCGACCTGAATCAACAATTTCTTGCTGGGGTGGGTCAACCGGTTCGGTTCAGATTAATCTGTCGAAGAACAATCACGTTTGTTATATATAATTGAAGTTTTGCCACACTACCTCAATGACAGTGTATTAAAAGATATTACATTAATTAATTCTATCTATTCTAGAATTAATTTATCTAAAAGAAACACTATCTATTAATGCGCGCTATAATTGTAAGTACGATGTAAGCTCTCCAATCGGCAACACAATACTGCTATTCAATTTCCCATCAAATAATTTGAATGAAAAACGTGCGTTATTGCTTAAATAGAAATCTTGCATGCCATGTTGCAATTTATTTGTGCATATACCAATGCAACATATATGCAACGAAACAAAGTTTTGAATCAACATATTTTGAAAGCCATGCATCGCACGTGATTGCCCGCGCCAATAATTAAAATTGCTAAAATCTACTAAGAAGAGTTGCACAGCATACCTTTTCTTTTCACGAAAGGAGAGGCCTTGACATAGTCCCCATTTACTAAGGAGAATTTGGTTATGAGATTATGTTAAAATGTTTTGTGAAAATTCAATTTAACATCTATATTTGGAATAATATAACAAATATAGTCTTAAACCCATGTGACGCACCAACATCTTACTAGTTCAGTCAATAGTTGGGGGCTGTACAATTCATTGAGTTTAAAGCTGTTTTCGGCAAGTAAGCCATTTTAAGGAATTTGGCGCCTTAACTCTAGTAGAAAATGACAAATCTAAATCAAAGTCTCTAGGGAGATGTAAGTAAGATTCTGCACAATGTTTTGGATGATTTTAGGAAAAAAAGCCACCAAAAATCCTAATTTATGCTCACTGTGACACATTTTTCTTAATTTTTTTTACATAAAAAACTCCAAACTATGTACATTGTGATAATATATCCGAATTTGTTTTTGTTACATAAAAAATCCCAAACTTGTACCCGTATAGACATTTACTCTCCGTCAATGTTCTAGTCAAATAATTTTCTAACCAAAATATCATCATTTTAATTCAATTTCCATGTCAACATCTTTTGCCTTTCGTCGTTCATGTAGCCAGATTTTTAATAGTGCTCATTGATGAAACTTTAATGGAGGCTAAATGTGTCACACGGATATAAATTTAGGATCTTTGGTGTCATCAAAAAATATTTTAGAGTAAATGTGTCACAGTGGGCATATTGTGGGGTTTTTGATGTTTTTTGCCTATGATTTTAAATATTTGCTTCTTTAGTTTTTTTTTTAAGTTTTACCAAACTTTTATCAAATGCGAAATTCTTAGAAAAATCTGAAATATATCAATTTAATACATGTTCGTACGTAATTTTCATAATGTTTTCAAAATTTGATAATTACTTTAAGTTTATTATAAAAGATAATAAGTGAAGTTTGTCCTATTTTAAGAAATCAAAACCCAACGGCCCTAATTTCCTTACCAAAAAAAAACCCAAGGGCCCTAATAAAAAGCTTGTAGATGCTTGTGGTGGTGAGAGTGGGAGCCCTAAATAATAAGTTAATGAGTTGGGGCACACATCATTTATGAATACGCCATCAGATAAAGTAGGTAGTTTAGGATTTTCAAAGGTCTATAAAGAAATTTAAGGACACTGTGGAGAGAAATTTATAAGGTTATCATTAGTTCTTGTCATTCAATTGATGAAATTCGTCAAAAAAACGAAGGACTTGTCATTTAAAGACCGAGAGTTATGGTCCAATATTATGTTTTGGAATTGTTGTATTATAGAGTTTTACAAGAAGTCCCTTTCTTTGTAAAAAACAAAGGGTCAGGTCTTCTCCTTTCCTTATCAACTTTTAAGTTTTGCCCACCAACTACGAGAAATCGATTGGGAAAGGAGAAGACCAAGACTTTTGGTTTCCCTGGAGGGAGAGACATTTCCTTAAACTCTAGAATCCTAAGAATCCTTTCAGAGATTGTTTGAAAAGTAAGAGCAGCTCTTTTTTGACAGGAGTACTCCAGTCTCTGGCTCACAAGTCACAATGGCTTGCTCTTCTCGATGAGCACTACAAAAAAAACAAGAAATTTACGACGGAAATTAGCGATGAACTTTTTTCCGTTGCAAATTTGCGATGGAATTTGCGACGGATTGTATTTTCCGTCGCAAATTTCCGACGGAAATAAACCGTTGCAAATTTGCGATGGAAAAAAAAACCGTCGCAAAATCCGTCGCAAATTTGTGATGAAAAAAAGTTCGTCACAAATTTGCAATGCAAAATAAATCCGTCGCAAAATCCATCACAAATTTGCGATGGAAAAAAGTTCGTCGCAAATTTGCAACGGAAAATAAATCCGTCGCAAAAAAGTTAGTCGCAAATTTCGGACGAAAAAAAAACCGTCGCCAAATCTATCGCAAATTTTGTGACAGAAAAAAAGTCGTCGCAAATTTGCGACGGCAAAGTAAGTCCGTCGCAAATTTGTGACGAAAATGAACGTCCGTCACAAATTTGCGACGAAAACGAACATCCGTCGCAAATTTGTAGTTTATCAGCCCGTGCTATTCCAACTCTATCTCTCTCTCACTCTCTCTCGCTTTTCTCCCTCTTTCATATGTATGAAATCAGCAAAATATGCGCATGCACATATTAATCTCGGTGAAGCTTTTGTACCGGTGAGTATCATAGCTAGCTTCGTGACTATTCGTCGTTGGATTGTAATTTTTATTTTTTTATATATGTTTATGTTTATTTTTTTTTCGTATATCCATTACCGGTTTAACGACTGGCGACCGGCGACACCTCGCCGGCCTTTGGAAGAGGCCGAACGGCCACGCCGTTTTGCGACGGATCCTTGATTCCGTCGCAAATTTGCGATGAATAAATGAAAATTCCGTCGCAAATTTATGACGAAATCAAAAATCCGTCGCAAATTTGCGATGGATTGAAGGATCCGTCGGAAATTTGCGACGGATTCAATGATCCGTTGCAAATTTGCGACGGACTTTGATTCCGTCGCAAATTCGCAACGGAATTAGTTTTCCGTCGCAAATTTGCGACGTAATTATTTTTCCATCGCAAATTTGCTACGGATCTTGATTCCGTCGCAAATTCGCGACGGAATTAGTTTTCCATCGCAAATTTGCCACGGAATTTTCATTTATTCGTCACAAATTTGCGAGGGATGAATTCCGTTTCCAGTGCACATTAAAAATTATTAAAAAATGATTCTGAAGTGATTATTCTTTTTGGGTATGTGTCTAATTGAAGGTCTCGCAATCCAAGTAGACGTTGCAATTCTCATCAAATTGATCACTTTCTTTTACCAATATTTCAGTCAAATATTTGGGTAAGTCTTCTTTACATGGTAATTTTTTCTATTTTTGCAATTTCATATTAATTGTTGCGTGAATAACAAAAATTATAATTTCCAAAATTTTATGATTTTAATTAAGAACAATATATATGATGTTTTAAATATTTTACCAGAATTTTTTATTTTAATACAGACATAATGCAAAGAGAAAGGGCTTGGATGTATAATAAGAACTTACCTGGACGTCAAGGATTGACAAATGAGTTTCGTACTGGGTTGAAACTATTTTTAGATTTTGCTAGTAGTAAATATGAGTTTATGAATGGAAATAAGTTAAGATGTCCGTGTAAAAAGTGCGATAATGGTAAATTTCTTGTGTGTGATCAAGTTAGAGAACACCTTACTAGATTTGGATTTACTCCAAACTATTATAATTGGACTTCCCAAGGTGAACTATTTATATCTGATGAAGGATATGGAAGAAGTGACCAATTTTCAGTTAGGGAAGAATGTGGCCATTATGAGCAATTGAACCCATATGAGAGGATGGTGACTGATGCAGCTAGTTATAATTTTGTCACAGAATCAAATCATGCAAGTACTAGTTTTACTCCTACACGTGAACAAGTGGGTACTAGTCATGCTTCACAATTGGAAGATATAGGAGTAACGAGTTTTGATGAGAATGTCTATAATGAAACTTTTTAATCTAATCAGTTTTAGGATGTGTTGAAAGCAGCAGATGAACCTTTATGGGCAGGTTGTGAGGACCACACTAAGTTATCGGTGACAACCCGACTATTAAATATCAAGGCAGAGCATAATGTGTCTACGGATTGCTTCAACTCTTTTGTTGAAGTAATGCGAGAATTATTGCCTCGTGATAACAATATGCCAAGTGATTTTTATGATATGAAAAAGCTAGTGGATAACTTAGGTCTTCCGTTTGTAAGGATTGACGTATGTAGTAGGGGTTGTATGATATATTGAGAGATGATGAAAATGCAGAATCTTGCAAATTCTGTAGCTAACCTAGGTACAAGATTAACAAGAGGCCGGGTCGTAATCAGAAGTGTAGACCATGCAAGCAAATGTTTTATCTGCCCTTAATCCCCAGATTGCAAAGGCTTTATGCGTCTAAAGCCATTGCTGAACACATGACTTGGCATACAAATCATGAAACAGAAGAGGGTCTAATGTGTCATCCTTCAAATGCGGAGGCATGGCAACATTTTGATAGAACATACCCTGAGTTTGCAATGGAGCCTCGAAACATCAGGTTAGGTCTCTGTGCCGATGGATTTGCTCCATTTGGGAAAACAGGAAAAAGTTATTCATACTGACCAGTTATCTTAACGCCGTACAATCTTCTACCTAGTATGTGCATGAAGACACTTTGTATGTTTTTGACATTGATCGTGACGGGGCCGCAAAATCCGAAAAAGTTATAGATGTTTGTATGCAACCATTGATTGAGGAGTTACAACTGCTATGGGTTGAAGGTGTCCCTACGTATGACGTTTCTACCGATCAAACATTTGTAATGAAGGCTGCCCTTCTTTGGACGATAAATGACTTTCCAGCTTACGGAATGTTATCTGGATGGAGTACAGCTGGGATCTTAGGATGTTCGATATGTTTGGAAAGGTCAAAGTCATTTAGATTAAAACATGGAAAGAAGCCTAGCTATTTTGACTGTCACAGACAATTTTTACCGCCAAGTCATCCTTTCAGAAGGAATAAGAAAGAGTTCATCAAGAATAGGACTGAAAGAATGCGTCCACCATTGAGATTGACCGGCGATCAAATTTGGGAGCGTGTGCAGGACTTTTCAACTGTTGTTAAGAACCCACACGGCACGACTTTTGCGTACGGAAGTACACATAAGTGGATAAAACGCAGTATATTTTGGGATTTACCATATTGGAAGGTCCATCTTATTCATCATAATCTTGACGTCATGCACATAGAAAAGAATGTTTTCGATAATATCATAAATACTGTGATGGATGTCGCCGAAAAAACAAAAGACAACTTGAACACAAGAAAAGATATGAGAGATATTTGCGATCGGCCAATACTAGCTGTGAATGCAAGCAGCAAAGAACCAAAACTAAAAGCAGTTTATACATTGGATAAGGAGCAGAGGCGAGTTGTTTGTCAATGGTTGAAATCTAAGCGGTTTCCTAATGGATATGCTTCGAACCTCGGGAGATATGTTGATTTGAATGAATGTAAGTTGACAGGTTTGAAGAGTCATGATTGTCACATACTGATGAAAAGACTAATTCCAATAGTTTTGAAGGAAGTTCTACCGAACTTTGTATGGGGCGCCATTACAGAATTAAATAATTTCCTCCATGATATTTGCTCAATAGTGTTAAAAGTATCGCACATGGAAAAACTAGAGAGAGATATTCCAATTATTCTTTGCAACTTAGAAAGGATATTTTCTCCAGCGTTTTTTGATTCAATGGAGCATCTCTTAGTTCACTTGCCTTATGAGGCCAAAGTTACAAGTCCCATTCAATTTTGATAGATATATCCATTTGAGAGGTAATGTTCTTTTTAAAATATAGTTCAAATTAGTTTATCATATAATATGTTCCGATAAGCTTCTTTCTATTTCAACTAGATTCTTATATCATTTGAAGAAAAAAGTAAAAATAAGGCACGTGTTGAAGTTTCAATTTGTAATACATATATTGTGGAAGAAGTGACAACATTTGCATCATACTATTTTGAGCTGCACGTTCAGTGCAAGAGGCGAAGAGCAGGCAAAAATGATGAGGGCCCCATTGATCCCAATTGCACTGCATTCTCTATTTTCAATTATCTGGGTCGACCAAACGGCGCATGTAAGTTTCGTTACTTATTAGGCGAAAAATTTCATGCAGCCCATACTTATATTTTACTGAACTGCCCAGAAGTCGAACCATACTTCAAGTAAGTGTAAATTTGCAAATATATATTTTGCGTGTCAAATATTTGCTAATAATGATATGGTTTTTAATATTAGGATTTTCCAAACTTCAATATTTGGACTACAACCAAATGAGTTTGACTGTTTGTGTGATGAACAATTTGCAACATAGTTCAAGACATATGTAAGTTGCCTATGGATCAAAACTAAGTTATTAAAATTATATACATCATTTAGTAAAATATATATTATTGACTTTGCATATGTAACCTTAGGTTCACACTAATTATGATGCAATTGGAGGGCAAGGATTGCTATATCATCTGTCATGGGGTCCATAGTTAAGAGTTCGAAGTTGGCCAGCATATTTCATAAATGGATATAATTTTCATACTCAAGAATATGGAATGGAAAAATCTACAATGAATAGTGGTGTGTCTGTTCGGTCATCCAATGGTGACAGTTCGAAAGATGATTTTTATGGCTTATTGAATGAAATCATAGAGATAGAGTGTCCTGGACCATTAATAATGGGGGTTGTGTTATTTAAGTGCACGTGGTTCGATCCCGTCAAAGGAATGAAGGTGCATTCGAAGTTCAATTTGGTTGAAATAAATCACAAGAAAAGGTATATGAAGTATGAACCATTTGTCTTGGCACAATAAGCAATTCAAGTATATTATGCATCATATCCTAGTTTGAAACGTGACAAAGCTGATTAGTGGGCTGTATGTAAAATCAAAGCACAGAGGAAAATCAAGGAACAATGGAAGGATAGAGCCTACCAACAAGAGGAAGTGTGTAACACGGTTGAAATTGAGGAATATAACATACCAAATTTACGAGATCCGTGTGGAGCAATGATAGATGTGGATTCAATTGAAATTTGCGAATTAAATGTACAAGAATGTTCAGAATCTGATTTTTAGACAGATGACGAAGATGAGGACGAAGACGAAGGCGAAGACAAAGACGAAGACGAAGACAAAGACAAAGATTAAAATTTTTGTCACAAAAAACTATAGATGTGTAATTATTAATGCTACAAGTGCTATTTTGGTTGTTATCATTATTGTTCTTGTTATTATTGTTATTGTGCTTTTTTATTATTGTTATTGTCGATTATTCTTTTTATTTTAATTGATCATCCGAAATTTTGTCCCTAAATGCTGACAAGTTAAATATTATTAACGTGCCCTAACATTTCCAATATTCTAATTTCCATTGCAAAATTTGAAATGCCAAAATTTTAGACTGAAAAAAAGATGTAGCAAATTTAGGACCCAAATAAATGAGACGCTAAATTTTTGACCGAAAAAAAGACGTCACAAATTTGCGATGGATAATTTAATCCGTCGCAAATTTGCGACGGACTCAAACTTGTCCGTTGCAAATTTGAGACGGAATAAAATTGTTCATCGCAAATTTGCGAGGGAATTTTTGCCATTTGAAATTTGCGACGGATTAAACCAATCCGTCGCAAATTTGCGACAGACTCTACCTATCCGTCGCAAATTTGCGACTGACTAAAATTGTCCGTCGCAAATTTGCGAGGGAATTTTTACTGTTTGAAATTTGCGACCGATAATTTCATCCGTCGCAAATTTGCGACGGATTTTTATTTCCGTCGGAAATTTTTTGTCTATCGAAAATTTGCGACGGACCTAGAATATCCATCGCAAATTTTTTGTCGGTGGAAAATTTGCGATGGACATTGGAGTTCCGTCGCAAATCTTCGACTTTTGTACTCGCCCATTCTCCTCCCCTTCCCCGACGCCCCCTTCCCCGATCTGGATTTGCGCAGCTCCCCCATTGTCGTCGCCGTCGCCGTCGCAGCCACCGCTGTCACCGCCCAGCCGCACAGCAGCTCCCCTGGCCGTTGCCACCCAGCCCCGCAGGCCCCCCCGCCCGTCGCCCGCCCCCCGCCGGTCGCGCCCTCGCCCCCGCCCTGCCCCCTGCCCGTCACCCACCCCGCAGCCCCCCGTCCGTCGCCCGCCCCTTGCCGGTAGCGCCCTCACCCTTGCCCTCGCCCCGCCCGTCGCCCTTGCCCCCGCCCTGCCCCTCGCCCATCGCCCATCGCCCGTTGCCCTCGCCCCCACTCCGCCCCCGCCCTCGCCCTCGCCCCGCCCCCCGCCCGTCGCCCGCCCCGCAGCGCAGCCCCCGCCGTCGCCCGCCCCTCCCAGATCTGACCCGCCACCGCCGTCGTTGTCGCCGCCGTCGCCATCGCCGCCCGCCCCCAGCCGTCGCCGTCGCCCACCCCCCGCCGTCGCCGCTACCGCCGCCACCCCCCGTCGTCGCCGCCCTCGCCGGAGTAGCCCCTGCCCGTTGCCACCCTCGCCGGAGCACAGCCATCGTTGCCGCCGACCAGCCGCCGTCGCCCACGCCCACGCCGGGACCGCCACTGTCCGATCCGCCAATTTTTGTTGTCCTTGAACCAAGTAAGCCAACTCCCTAAACCCTAGTTAGTATAATTAGGTAATTAGTTGAACTTGTTTAGGGATTATTTAGGATCACTTTTCGTTGGCTAAGTTACGGGTTGATTTCAGGATTGCATGTGGCTTTGATCGATGGTCGACTGGTTAATTTGTCTATTATGTGGATGATTAAGTGTTAAATGACGATAGGGTGATTGATTAAGCATTTTCTATGAAAATGCTTAAAAATTGAACAATTCTATTAAAAATCATGAAAAATTATGGAAAATTAAAAAAACGGTATATATTGACAACAAATATGAAATTTAACCGTAAAAGTTTTTTAAAATTTTTAAAAAACCAAAATTTCATAATATCACAAAATTGCAAAAATTAATAGTGACCACCCATTTTCAGTGAAATTTAGATTTTTTAACGTTTCGGGGAAAAAATATTAAAAAATTAAAAATTTTCATAACTTGATAAAATGGCTTAACATAAATGTGGTCACCCATTGTGAGGGAATTTTTATTTTTTTGGGTGAAAAAAAATTACAAAAATATAAAATTTCAAAACTGCACAGAGTTGACTAGAAAACATGTGGCCATCAACTTCTAGTGAAATTTAAATTTCTTTAGATGGTAAAAAAAATTAGAATTTAAAAATTTTCAAAACTTCACGGAATGGCTTATAATACCTATGGCCACCCACTTTTAGTTATATTTAATTTTTTTAACGTGCCCTAAAAATTTCCAAAATTTTTTTTTTCCCTTACCAAAAAATTTTTTTGGAAACTTTACCTAATAGCTTAGACTGCCTGTGACCACCCAATTTTGGCATGTAAAATTTTTTTTTATTTCACGGAAAAAATTTTATATTAAAAATTAATAATTTAAAAATTCTTAAAATTTTAAAATTTCAAAACTTTACAGAATGTCTTAGAATATCGGTGGCCACCAACTTTTAGTAAAATTTTTTTTTAGGTCCAAAAATTTTTTTTACAATAATAATAATTTTTTTCTTACAAAACTCTATAGAATGACTTAGAATACCTGTGATCACCCACTTTTAGTGAAATTTAAATTTTTGTACATGGTAAAAAAAAATTTAATCAAAATGAATGCGATTCATATAGTGATGTTTGATACTTGTGGCCACCCATATTGTGCTCATACATTGATGTTTCGTATCAAAATGAATGTGATTCATAGTATATTTGTTTGGAGGAAATTGAACGTCATAAACACTTGACATTGGCTCATTTCAAGGAAATATTTTCTCAGTCTTTCCATCAAAATGGTAAGTTTCGTCATGTACATCATTATGTATCCGTAATACGTGTCAATAGTTCTTTACATATTCGCATAACCTTCCTATTTATCAGTATAAACGTGGAGATCACATGCCTAGAAGACAAGCCTCTTCCTCATCTTCGTCTCCGTCCCTTTCCTCTTCCCCTATCCCGGCATCTAACCCTCAACCACAATATGGTCCGTCACAATATGGACATGTTGGCCCTT
The DNA here is from genome assembly GCA_031216285.1 of Syzygium syzygioides. Taxonomy (NCBI): domain Eukaryota; kingdom Viridiplantae; phylum Streptophyta; class Magnoliopsida; order Myrtales; family Myrtaceae; genus Syzygium; species Syzygium syzygioides. The sequence goes on from CM062247.1 coordinate 29,532,915, forward strand.
CCTCCAACACTCAACAACATGTTACGGGACTTGGCCACATGCGAACTGAACGTTCTCCAGTTCAATCTCCTTTAGCTCCCTCTCCTTCCGTTCCACCCCTTTATTCGGCGGAACAATCGAATATTGATAGAAACAGAGGTCAAGAAAATAACCGATTCTTCATATGCCCATTTGGAGATTCGTAAGTACTTCATTTTTATTTTAGTATATGTAATATGTAGGGCTTTAGATATTGATGTCAACTGAATTGTCCATGTTGCACAATATCCGTATGAATGCAGACACTACAAAAAAAAACGCATTTTTGCCATGAAAATTTGCAACGAAAAATTTGTCGCAAATTTGCAACAAATTTTCCAACGAAAATAAAAATTCGTTGGAAATTAGCGACGAAAAAATTTTCATCGCAAAATTCGTTGGAAATTAGCGACAAAAATATTTTCGTCGGAAAATTCGTTGGAAATTTTCGACGAAAACATTTTCCTCGAAAAATTCATTGGAAATTTGCGACGAAAATATTTTCGTCGGAATATTCGTTGGAAATTTGCGACGAAAATGTTTTCGTCAGAAAAGTTGTTGGAAATTAGTGACGAAAATATTTCGTTGGAAATTACCAACGAACTTTGCCACAAAACAGTTTTCCTCGCAATTCTCCAACAACTTTTCCGACGAAAATATTTTCGTCGCAAATTTCCAACGAATATTCCGACGAAAATATTTTCGTCGCAAATTTCCAATGAATTATGCAACGAATTCAAAACAAACACGGCATTGTTGGGCTTTTCTAAATTCGTGGCAAAATTCGTTGGAAATTTCCAACAAAATTTCCAACGAATTCATTTTAGGTGCTTTTATTTTTAAAATTCGTTGGAAAATTCGTCGGAAATTTCCCACGAATTTTCCAACAAAAATAACTTGGTGCAATTATTGGCCGGAACGCTCAAATTCGTTAGAAACTTTTACGTTGTTGCAAAGTTCATTGCAAAACATGTTTATATATTCGGCAATAATCATTTCGTGTGTACCGAGAATTTTTTACTCAACAAACTCTCTTTCTAGTCTTCCTCTTCGCCGTCCACCTCTCGGTCCTCCTCGCCGCCGCCGCCCTTGCCGTCCGCCTTACCAGCCACGGTAAGTATCTCAAGATCCGAGTAATCTCATCGAACTACGCAAATACTTGGTAATACTTTATTTGTCGATAATTTTTTTTAAGTTTAGTTTAGTTATGTTCAATTTACAGGGCATTAATTTAGTTGTGTTCTAATTTCGTTGCACAAATCATGGGAAATTTCCCATGATTTTTATAACAAATTTACATTAAATATTATTTTCCACATATTATCGAAATTCGTTGCAAGATTCGTTGGAAAATTTCCAACGAATTTTGCAACCAAATTAAATTTCGAGTTAATAAAGTTGTTCTAAGTAAATTCGTTGAAAAATTCGTGGAAAATTTCCCACGAATTTTTCAACATTTTTTAAAAAGTATTTTGGTTTTCCACAAAAAATATTTTGTTGAAAAATTCGTGGGAAATTTCCCTCGAATTTTCCAACGAATTTCGAAAATTTTTTTCGTTTTCCGCAAAAAAACATTCGTTGGAAAATTTGTGGGAAATTTCCCACGACATTTCTAACGAATTTAACTTTCCGCTTAAACTGTGAAGGTGAACTAATTTCGTTGGAAAATTCGTGGAAAAATTCCCACGAATTTTCCAACGAATTTCCAAAAGTTTTTCAGTTGTCAGCAAAAAATATTTCATTGGAAAATTCGTGGGAATTTTCCCACGAATTTCCAAAAGTTTTTCGGTTTTTCGCAAAAATATTTCGTTGGAAAATTCATGGGAAATTTCCCACGAATTTTCCAACCAATTTAATATTCCGGTTAAAAAGTAGATGTTTTGAAAATTTGTTGGAAAATTCGTGGGAAATTTCCCACGAATTTTCCAATGAAATTTCGAAAAGTTTTTTATTTTTCCGCAAAAAAAATTTCGTTGGAAAATTCGTGGGAAATTTCCCACGAAATTTCCAACGAATTTCTGAAAGTTTTTCGGTTTTCAGAAATAAATATTTCGTTGGAAAATTCGTGGGAAATTTCCCACGAATTTTTCAACGAATTTAATATTCCGGTTAAAAAGTAGATGTTTTGAAAATTTGTTGAAAAATTCGTGAGAAATTTTCTCACGAATTTTCCAACGAATTTAACTTTCTCTGTTTAAAATGTGAAGGTGAACTAATTTCGTTGGAAAATTCGTGGGAAATTTCCCACGAATTTTCCAACGAATTTCCAAAATTTTTTCGGTTTTCAAAAATAAATATTTCATTGGAAAATTCGTGGGAAATTTCCCACGAATTTTCCAACGAATTTAATATTCCGGTTAAAAAGTAGATGTTTTGAAAATTTGTTGGAAAATTCGTGGGAAATTTCCCACGAAATTTGCAACGAAATTTCGAAATGTTTTTTTTTATTTTTTCGCAAAAAAAAGTTTGTTGGAAAATTCGTGGGAAATTTTCCACGAATTTTTCAACGAATTTAACTTTCTGTTTAAAATGTGAAGGTGAACTAATTTCGTTGTAAAATTCGTGGGAAAATTCCCACGAATTTTCCAACGAATTTCCTAAAGTTTTTCGGTTTTTCGCAAAAAATATTTCGTTGGAAAATTCGTGGGAAATTTCCCATGAATTTTCCAACAAATTTAATACTCTGGTTAAAAAGTAGATGTTTTTAAAATTTGTTGGAAAATTCGTGGGAAATTTCCCATGAATTTTCCAACGAAATTTCGAAAAGTTTTTATCTTTCCGCAAAAAAAATTTCGTTGGAAAATTCGTGGGAAAATTCCAACGAATTTTCCAACGAATTTTCAAAACATCTACTTTTTAACCAGAATATTAAATTCGTTGGAAAATTCGTGGGAAAATTCCCACTAATTTTCCAACGAAACTTCGAAAAGTTTTTTGTTTTTCTGCAAAAAATCTTTCGTTGGAAAATTCGTGGGAAATTTCCCACGAATTTTCCAACGAATTTAAATTTCCGCTTAAAAAGTAGATGTTTTGAAAATTTGTTGAAAAATTCGTGGGAAATTTCCCACGAATTTTCCAATGAATTTGAATTTCCTTTTAAAATGTTCAGGTGAACTAATTTCGTTGGAAAATTCGTGGGAAATTTCCCACGAATTTTCCAACGAATTTGTGAAAGTTTTTCGGTTTTCCGCCAAAAATATTTCATTGGAAAATTGGTGGAAAATTTCTCATGAATTTTCCAACAAATTTAATATGCCTATTAAAAAGTAGATGTTTTGAAAATTCGTTGGAAAATTCGTGGGAAATTTCCCACGAATTTTCCAACGAATTTAAATTTCCGGTTATAAAGTTCATGTGATCTAATTTCGTTGGAAAATTCGTGGGAAATTTCCCACGAATTTTCCAACGAATTTATATCAAACCGTATTTTTCCACATATTGTCGAAATTCGTTGGAAATTTCGTTCGAAATTTCCACCGAATTTTCCAACGAATTCAGAGAACACATTATTTTTATTCATATTCGAAAATTCATTACAAAATTCGTTGGAAATTTCTAATGACTTTTGCAACGAATTTCGATATTTTGTACATTAATTTTGTTGTGTACTATTTTCGTTGCAAAATTCGTGAGAAATTTCCCTTCATTTTTTCAATTAAGTCAAAAAATACCTTCTTGTTCGGGTTAATATAAATTCGTTCCAAAATTCGTTCGAAAATTTACAACGAATTTTGCATCGTATTGAAAAAACCAATTCATTAATAGAAAATCGTTCCAAAATGGTTTGTACACATTTCGTAGGAAAAGTTTCCACCAATTTTAGAACAAATTGAACACCACATTATTGTTCGGCATAATAGAAAATTGTTGCAAAATTCGTTGGAAATTTGGTCATATCTATGAGATGCCCATAACCTCGTCGGTCGCCGGCTCGGCTAAGAAGAAAGGGAAAAAAAGGGAAAGAAAAAGAAAGGAAAAAGTAAAATGTATTTTATAGACGAATCTTATGTAATTATTTTTTTTTAGGTACGTGTCCATTGGAAGGTGTCGCAAATCAATTGAACGTTGCAATTCTCATCAAATTGTCCACTTTCTACTACAAAGATTTCAGCCAAATACTTGGTAAGTTTTCTTGACATGGTAAATTTTTCGAATTTTTCAAGTTTAAAGTAATTGTTTCGTAAACAACATAATTGTAATTTTTTGCATTTTATGGTTTTTATTAACAATATTAAACAATATATATGATATGTTGAATAATTTAGGATAATTTTTTTATACAGAGAAAATGCAAAGAGACAGGGGTTGGATGTATAATAAGAACTTACCCGAACGGCGAGGATTGACTGTTGAGTTTCGTATCGGGTTAGAACTATTTTTGAATTTTGCTAGTACAAAATATGAGTTTATGGATGGAAATAAATTAAGATGTCCATGTAAAAAGCGCAGTAATGGAAAATTTCAAGACATTGATAAAGTTAGAGAACATCTTTGTAGATTTGGGTTTACTTCGAATTATTATAATTGGACTAGCCATGGTGAACCATTTATATATGATGACGGATATCGAGGAAGCGACCAATTTTCAGTTAGGAAAGAATGTAGCTATTTCGAACAATTGAACTCATATCAGGGGATGGAGTTTCATGAAGCCGGTCATAATTTGTATTCAGAATTGAATCATGCAAATACTAGTTTTACTCATGCACCCAAACAAGTGGGAACTAGTTATGGAGCAGAATTGGAAGAGATATGAGTTACAGGTTGTGATGAGAATGTGTGTGACGGAACTTCTCAATCTAATCATTTCCAGGAAATATTGAAAACGGCAGATGAACCTTTATGGGCAGGTTGTGACAACCACACACAGGTATCAGTGACAGCAAGACTTTCAAATATCAAGGCAGAGCATAATGTGTCCGTGGATTGCTTCAACTCTTTTGTTGAAGTGATGCGAAAAACAATGCCTCGTGATAACATCATGCCAAATGACTTTTACGATATGAAAAAGTTGGTGGATAACTTAAGTCTTCCAGTTATACGAATTGATGTATGTGCTATGGGTTGTATGTTATATTGGAGAGATGATGAATATGTAGAATCTTGCAAATTCTGTGACCAACCCAGGTACAAGATTAACAGGAGGGAGGGTCGTAATCAGAAGTGTAGACTATGCAAGCAAATATTTTATTTGCCGTTAATCCCTAGGTTGCAAAGGCTTTATGCGTCGCAAGCCACTGCTGAACACATGACTTGACATGCAAATCATGAAACAGAAGAGGATCAAATGTGTCATCCTTCAGATGCAGAGGCATGGCAACATTTTGATAGAACATATCCCGAGTTTGCGCTAGAGCCTCGAAACATCAGGTTAGGTTTGTGTGCTGATGGATTTGCCTCATTTGGGAAATCAGGAAAAAGTTATTCATGTTGGCCAGTTATCTTAACTTCGTACAATCTTCCACTCGGTATGTGCATGAAGACACCTTATATGTTTCTGACATTGATTGTGCCTGGCCCGCAAAATCCGAAAAAGGCCATAGATATTTATATGCAACCTTTGATTAAAGAGTTACAACGGCTATGGTTTGAAGGTGTCCCTACGTATGACGTTTCTACTGACCAAACATTTGTAATGAAGGATGCGCTTCTTTGGACGATAAATGATTTCCCCGCTTATGGAATGTTATCTGGATGGAGTACAGTTGGGATCTTAGGATGTCTGATTTGTATGGAGAGATTGAAGGCTTTCAGATTAAAACATGGTAAAAAGGCCTGCTATTTTGATTGTCACAGGCAATTTTTGCCGCTTAATCATACATTCAGAAGGAATAAAAAAGAGTTCACCAAGAATAGGATCGAAAGAACACATCCACCATTGAGGTTAACCGGGCAGCAAATATGGGAATGCGTGCAAGAGTTTCCAACTGTTATTGAAAACTCGCACGACGTAACTTTTGCGTACGGAAGTACACATAAGTGGACTAAACGCAGTTTATTTTGAGATCTACCATAATGGAATGCCCATCTTATTCATCATAATCTTGACGTCATGCACATAGCGAAGAACGTTTTCGACAATGTCATAAATATTGTGATGGATGTCACTGGAAAAACAAAAGACAACTTGAATGCAAGCAAAGATATGAGGGATATTTGCGATCGATCAACACTAGATGTGGATGCAAGCAGCAAGGTATCGAAACCCAAAGCAGTTTATACATTGGACAAGGAGCAGAGACGGGTTATTTGTCAATGGTTGAAATCGGTGCGATTTCTTGATGGATATGCTTCCAATCTCGGCAGATGTGTTGATATGAATGAATGCAAATTGACAGGTATGAAGAGTCATGATTGTCACATATTTATGGAAAGATTAATTCCGATAGCCTTCAAAGAAGTTCTACCAAACTTTGTATGGGGCGCCATTACAAAGTTAAGTAATTTCCTGCATGATATTTGCTCAACAACATTGAAATCATCACAAATGGAGAAACTAGAGAGAGATATTCCAATTATTCTTTGCAACTTAAAAAGGATATTTCCTTCATCATTCTTTGATTCAATGGAGCATCTCTTAGTTCACTTGCCTTATGAGGCCAAAGTTACAGGTCCCGTCCAATTTCGATGGACGTATCCATTTGAGAGGTAAATTTTATTTTAATTAAATGTGAAATTACTTCATGATCATATTCTGTTACGATAAACTATTTGCTACTGCAACTAGGTTCTTATATCATTTGAAGAAAAAAGTGAAGAATAAGGCATGTGTCGAAGCTTCAATTTGTAATGCATATATTGTGGAAGAAGTGACAACATTTGCATAATACTATTTTGAGCCGCACGTACAGTGCAAGAGGCGGAGAGCTGGAAGAAATGATGAGGGTCCCATTGATCCCAATTGCAAATCATTCTCTATTTTCAATTATTTGGGTTGACCTAGCGGCACATGTAAGTTTCGTCACTTAACAGGTGAAGAAAAGCTCGCCGCCCATACATATATTTTATTGAACTGTCCAGAAGTTCAGCCATACTTCGAGTAAGTGTACATTTGCCTTGTTTACGTCAAATAATTGTGTCAAATCGTTGCTAATACATAAATGGTATTTGTTACTAGGAATTTCTGAAATTCAATGTATGGACTACCACCAAATGAGTTTGACCATTTGTGCCAGGAACAATTTGCAACATGGTTCAAAACATATGTAAGTTGAATATGGACGAAATCCTATTTATTCGAATTTTTTATACATCATATTTTGAAATATATATTATTGACATTGCGTGTGTGGCACCTTAGGTTCACACTATTGATGCTCAAGTTGGACAGCAAAGAATGCTATATCATCTGTCGTGGGGTCCAAAGTCAAGAGTACGAACTTGGCCAGCATATTTCATTAACGGGTATAATTTTCACACCCGCGAATATGGATGGGAAAGGCCACAATGAATAGCGGGGTGTGTGTTCAGTCATCTAATAGTGGCAATTCGCAAGGTGATTTTTATGGCTTGTTGGATGAAATCATAGAGATTGAGTACCATGGACTGTTAATGCGAGTTGTCTTATTTAAGTGCATGTGGTTCGACCCCGTGAAAGGAATGAATGTGCATACCAAATTTAATTTGGTTGAAATAAATCACAAGAAAAGATATATGAACTATGAACCATTTGTCTTGGCACAACAAGTAATTCAAGTCTATTATGCATTATATCCTAGTTTGAAGCGTGACAAAGCCGATTGGTGGGCTGTATGTAAAACCAAAGCAAGAAAACAAATCGAGGAACACTGGAAGGACACGGCATATCAACAAGAGGAAGTTCGTAACATGAACGAAATGGCTAAATATAACATTCCTACTTTACGAGATCCATGTGGTACGATGATCGATGTAGATCCAACTAAAATTCGGGAATCAAATTTTCAAGTTGGTACACAATGTGATTTGGAGACAGAATATGAAGATGAGGATTAGGAAGAAGACAAAGATGAAGAAGAAGACGAAGACGAAGACGAAGACGAAGATGAAGACGAAGAAGAAGAAGAAGAAGAAGAAGGTGAAGATGCAGATGAAGATGAAGATTATGATTTTTAAGACTTTTTACTAATTATGTCTAATTATTACTAGTAATGCGACATGTGTGTTTTGTTGTTGTAGTAATTTCTAATATTTCCGTTGTCGTAATTATTATTATTATTGTTCTCGTTGTTGTTAGCATGACAATATGTCGCTAATTCGCCTGATATTACAATAATTTCACAATTTGGTATATTAATTTTGTTTTGTAATAATTTCCTATTGGAAAACCTTATTTTCGGTTAATTTAAAAAACGCTGCAAAATTCATTCGAAATTTTCAACGAACTTTCCAACAAAATTCAATTTTCGTTTACCAAATTTAAGTTGTTGGAAAATTCGTTGTAATTTTACCATGAATTTTCCAACAAATTTTGCATAAGTTTTTGTATTTTTGCTAAAATTAAATTCGTGGGAAATTTTTCATGAATTTTACAACCAATTTGTATTATGTTTAACGATAATATGCTTTCTAATTCGTTGGAAAATTCGTCGGAAATTTTAAATAAATTTTTCGACGAATTTAAATGTTCGGTTAATTAAGTGGATGGTGAACTAATTTCCCACGAATTTTCCAATGAATTTGAATTTTGGTAAAATAAGTGGATGGTGAATTGATTTCGTTGGAAAATTCATGGGAAATTTCCCGCGAATTTTCCTAAGAATTTTCAAAAGTTTTTTGTTTTCCACGAAAATTAAATTCATTTGAAAATTCATGGGAAATTTCCCACGAATTTTCCAACCAATTTGAATTTTCGATAAAAAAAAGGATGCGAACTAAATTCGTTGGAAAATTCGTGGAAAATTTCCCACGTATTTTCCAACGAAAGTTTTTTGCGCAAAACCAAAAAACTTTTGAAAAATTCGTTGGAAAATTCGTGGGAAATTTCCCACGAATTTTCCAACGAATTTAAATTTCCTGTTAAAATGTAGATGTGATCCCAATTCGTTGGAAAATTCGTTGGAAATTTCCCACGAATTTTCCAACGAATTTAAATTTGAGGTTAAAAAGTAGATGTTTTGAAAATTCGTTGAAAAATTCGTGACAAATTTCCCACGAATTTTCCAACAAATGATTTTTTGCGTAAAACCAAAAATCTTTTCAATATTCGTTGGAAAATTCGTGGGAAATTAAAGCCAATTTCGAAAGAGCACTAGTTAAATGATTAGTGTGATCAAGTCCCCAATCCTTATGATTATTCCCCCTATTGGTTTGGGGAGGTCACAACGCACCCTTGCCAACCACATACAGAAGCGCGGCCATGAGTCCACGTTATCATAGAGGGCTCGTCTGCGAATTGCGGTGGAGACCGTAGGCGCACTCTCGTACTTGCACTGCGATGCATCCACTCAGATTTTCCAGAGAGACATAAAGAGCACGAACATATTGTTGGATGAAAACTACACCGCAAAGGTCTCTGATTATGGAGCCTCCAGGCTAGTCCCCCTTGACTGGACACAGCTGACCACGCTGGTGCAAGGCACGCTCGGGTATTTGGACCCCGAGTACTTCCACTCGAGCCAATTGACTGAAAAGAGCGATGTCTATAGTTTCAGGGTTGTGTTGGCCGAGTTGCTGACTGGACTGAGGAGCTTGTACTTCAAGCGGGCTGAGAACGAGAGGAACTTGTCCATGTATTTCGCTTCTGCAACATAGGGGGAGAGGTTTTCCGAAATCATTGAGCCGAGGGTGTTGAACGAGGGAAACCCGGAAGAGATTAAGCAAGTCGCGATGTTGGCAAACCAATGCCTGAGGGTGAAAGTCGATGATCGGCCGTCCATGAAGGAAGTGGCAATGGAATTGGAGGGACTGAGGAGGGTGATGGACAGGCATCCATGGGTGAATCAAAGCAGTGACCTTGAAGAAGCCGAGCACTTGCTTGGTAAGACACCAACCGAATGTGAGGGCATCCTCAAAAGCACCGCATCAGGAAATGATGATAGCATAAGTAACCAAGCGCCCTTCGAACTTGAAAGTGGAAGATGAGACTTCATGGTGATGTGGCCATTGTACTATAATTCTTTTTTTTATATGTATTTCCTTGTCTTTTTTTTTTAAATTTATTAGTTGCTTGTTCTATGTCCCCAAAGTTCAGATGCTACATCCAAATAGAGCACCTGGCCTTTATTTTTGTGTAACATAACATGTGGACGATTTTCAAAAAAAAGAAAAAGAAGGAAAATGCCAAATATATAACCTAATTCTTATCCATTAAGCGAGCTAGGTACTGGCTAACTTTCTATTGCCTCCATCTTGGCTGGATCTACTCTAATACAATCCTTGGAGACAATATAGCCTAAGAAAACCAGGCTACTTGTGCACAAGTGACACTTCTTCAAGTTAGCATACAAGCGTTGCTCCCTTAGCACTTGGAGAATTTGTCGTGGATGTTCCAAATTCTCCGCTTGTGTCTTGCGATCAAGATGTCATCAAAGTACACGACAATAAACTTGAAAATGAAAGATTTAAAAGCATGATTACTAAGACGCATAAAAGTGCTTGGAGCATCATAGAGGCCTAAAGGCATCGCTATTAACTCATAAAGACCATTCTTAGTTTTAAAAGCGGTCTGCCATTCATCTATCAATGTCATCCAGATGTGATGATAGCCGCTTCTAAGGTCGATCTTGGAAAAGACATAAGCTCCATGAAGTTGAGGCAAATATCTAGGCGAGGAGTAGGAAACCGAAACTTGATGGTTATCTCGTTCAACGATCTATTATCATTATACATTTGCCAAGAACCATTTTTCTTTGGAACCAGAAGCCCCGGGACAGCAAAAGGACTCGAGCATTCTTGTATCAATCCCTTAGCCAAAAGCTGATCAACTTGCCTTTGAAGTTCTTCATATTCCCTTGAACTCATTTGATTGAATAGAAGCACTGGGCACAAAATCAATGCAATGTTGAATCTCTCATAGGAGGAAGGTTGGATGGAATTTCATCGGCATGACATCACAGAAATCGTCAAACAACGGCTGTAAAATGGTTGGAATCTCCTTGTGAGTCACTAGCATCCTCCAATGCTCAAGAAGAGTGAGATTTGGAAAGAAGTTTGCTTCATTCCTTTGAGGAGGCTTGGAAACTCTCTCCATGTTACAAGGGCTCAATGTAATCTTGACGCGGTCTTTGACAAAGGAATAGGTGTTACATCACCCACAATCTCATCTTTATAACTTTTGCCAATAGAGAACAAAATCAAGCACCACTTATTTACTTTTACCTCACTCCCTTTCTTCAGCCAAGAATGCTTGCAAGGATGTGGTTTATCCTCTACCTTGAGATGCAACTTGTCTACCATGGGGGTCGACACGACGTTCCCACAACTTCTGCTATCAATGATGACATCAGAACTACACACTTGTACGAGAGTATGTTGTTGCAGAGCCAATTATCATCCTCAAGATGATTAGCATGCAAGCTCCTTTGAATGACAAGAACTTCTCCTCGATCTCTGCTTTCCTTCACGAGTTCTTTGACACTTTAGGTTTTCCCACCAGACCGAAGCATGCTTTTTAAGCTATGACCACAAGATTCACCCTTTGATGCTTTGCAATATTTTTATGATTGAAAACTCGCTTGATTGTGTTGAGCCAATTAACGAAGTTTTCCCAATGCATTGTGCCTTCAAAGTTTGAAATGTCAACTTTAAAATCGAAATCATAAGAATCCTGATTCCAATGCCAGTGATGTAAAGGGGCTCTTCACCAAATGTGTCAAAATAAACATCATGGAAGGGGTTAATCTCCTCTTCATGGTCATGACAGGGATCGTCACGCTTCAACAACTAAGATTGCTCTTGTCGACACCAATAATTAATTAGGTCGTCGACAGTAAAAAAAAAGGAATATATAGAATGACGGTACAAATACATAAGGATCGTCGATGAGAGGTGACGTAAGCAATAAAAGTTTGGTTGTTAAGATTACGGCAGCAGATAGCTGGCAATCACTAAAATGTCCTAGTGGGAAGTTTAAGAATTTGAAAATTGAAAGGACCAGAGTCATAAAAGGGATAGTTGCTGCCCGAGTTTTTGTACTATAGATCATCGACAAAAATTGTTATGCGAAGACTAGGCAATTGAAGCTATCGATAAGAAAAGGAACACGTGGTTTTTTGCACGATTAGTGGTGGTTTGATAGGAAAAGACAGATGTCAAGCCGGGAATAAGATCAATGACGATTACCACACATGGAGGGACAGATGTCAAAATAAAAATGAGATAGATGATAGTTATCTTGTGAAGAAGGACAGGTGTCAAGACAAAGAAGAGATCGTTGACGGTTATCATACACCAAAGGATAGGTGTCAAAGCAAAGATGAGGTTAAACAAGTGGTTGTTTAAGAAAATTAACAGATGCGAGAAAAATGAAGGAAAAGATAAGATCGATGGCAGTTAATTGACAGGTGTCATAAAAACAAACGGCAAAGATGAGATCAGCAGCGGTTATTGGATATAATAGGACAGATGGCACTAGAGAACGGTCATCATGCTCATAGTATAAATACCGTCTAGTAGCCAGAAAATCCACCCCGAACACACAATAATGCTATCTTTTAATTATCTTTACTTTTTTATGCTGTACTTTCAGTTCCCCTAGCTGTAGTCATCTATGTTTTCAGCGCAATAGCTCTGTAACATGGTATCGATGGAGTTCGAATATAATACTGCCAGTCAATAGCTGGTAAGATCTATTCGAATTGTTTATAAAGTTCGAAGTTCGTGTTGTTGGATCGAAATAAACAAGTCCTTTGTTCTCACTTGGATATCTTCTGTCCGGAGTCACCACAGAATCCAGTCCTTTGTCATTAAAAATCGGAGAATGACTTTCGGTGAATTATATTTTGTCACGGGATCAATTCTAGGAAGACAACTCCATATGTTTTTGGAGTTGTTGCATTTGTCTTCTCAAATAGGCTATTTTAATATCACGGTGGTCTTGCACCGACGGCCACGAGAGAATTGACATTCAGTCCAAGATGATGAATACCATCCATAACCTAGGTTCGGTTACCAACTTATACTAGGCTGGTCGGAGATCAAGAAGGAAACTCAAATGCGACAATGGATATGCTGCCACGCAAGGAATCCACTCAAGGGTACATGGCATATAACTCGTCACGCAATAGAATCCACGAAAGAGATACTCTAATCTAAGAGATTAAATGTGTAATTTCCTTAGCCAAAACACTCTTATCCCTCAGGGAGGCCGTAGAGGAGTTTATATAGGCTCAACTTGGAGCAACACTCCAAGCAGTAGGCAAATTTCAAGACTCCTAACCTTTAATTTTTCAAGACAAAGATTAACAATTAGGACATAAATAAGAACATTGACTTTTGACTCAAATGATTGTAGATATAAAATACAATGCTTTGGACTCAACAAGAATATAGAAATTGTAAAGATTCGTATTATTGTCAAACACTCATACCCTTGAGATAATTTTTAATTATTGGATAATATTAAATCTTCTCGAGATGATCCTTCGTCAATCTGATAGCAAGTGATATCGGAGTGCGCGGAGATTCATAATGTGACATAAGTGCGAAAAGGGAAATGCTCACCACTTAAGAAATCCGGCTTAGGATACAAGACATTTGATAGGATAAATACTAATCATCTAAAGAATCCACCTTAAGATACTGCGTAAATAACTCGAGAACTCAAAGGAATTCACCTTGGGATAAGTGTTAAAAGTGAAATTCTATCCCAAGAGTTCATTCCAAAAATTCGTTAAAGCACTCATTGCCCTCAAGTAAGCCTTAGAGAGTTTTATAATGACATAACTTGAAAGAACTCTCGAAGCTATGCAAATCCCAATACACTAACATTTTATTTTCCAAGATAAAGACCAACAATCCCTAGATAACATAAAAATAACACTGATGCTATAATTTCTTAACCAGCATTAACTATTTAGGGCATAACTTCCTCTTTAAAACTCCAAATTGCATAAATTGTGATTCATTTGAAACTAGACTCATAGGCCATTTCCAATTATATATTATAAAACAAGATTGGAGTACCAAAACCCACTCACATACCTAGAGAAAGTGACCATTAGAATTCTGTTAGCATAGATGAACTTATCCTCTAACCAGTTTTACACCAAATGTAGAATAAAGCTCAATTCTTGTAGGATGGGCTTTGACTTAGGCTTTATCACTTAATTTTATTTTAATCTCAAATGGATTGAATTAATTTGGGCTTTTCTCTAATTAAGCTTAATGGGCTGATTTAAGCTCAAATTAAGACAGCCAAAGCCTTTATGACTTGCGATTTTCGGCCCTTATCTCCTGAGTGAGTCGAGTTTTGTTCAATGTCTGAGCTTGGTGTACGTGATGAATCTTCAGCTTACTCGCCACCGCCGGTCCGATGTGGAATGCAATTAACCTATATTAACCTAACCTATATGCTATGCAATTTTAATATTTTTGTTTAGGGGTTGAAATTTAATCCCTAATTTTCTATGTAATTATTCACTAAATAGTTAGCTAAAATTTTGGTGTCAACAGGAGGAGCGTGAGGACACGTGGAGACTCCAATTGGAGCGTTCTTGGTATCTATGTTCTCGTATTGAGATGCTCTACACTGTAGTATATTTATTTTATGTGTTGGATGCTATTATGGATGTCAAAATAAATACGAAACCCTATATACGTGTATTTTTAGGGTATTTTTTGAGTATTTTCATGTGTTTCTGTATGGATTTGGACATACAGATGTTAGCTCACATGTATGTTATCACATAAATAATGTGTAGCATGTAATTCATTATCTATTAATGAATGTAACAATAAAATTGGCATGACAAGTGATTTTAGTGACAAGTTGCCCCTGTCTTCAAGTCTAAAATTGCATGTATATGGTGAATGCGAGACATAATGTTTATATCCTTGGTATGAAAGAGTTTAAGGATTCAATTGGGTTGTGATTGCCAAAGTGGCACACTTGATTGAGTTTCAGAAATATCGGTATCATATTATGGTGGGATGTTTCCTATTCTAATGTGTGATCATATTCCGAAAGAAGATGATTGTGTATTGGTTCATGGAGAGACATATTGTTGAGAAGTGATTGATCCTAATAGTTCATACCCTTGAAATGATTTTTAATTATTGAATAAGGTTAAATCTTCTTATGATGATCCATCGTCACTCTGATAGCAAGTGATATCCAAGTGATCAGAGATTCAGAATGTGACACAAGTGCGAAAAGGGCAATGCTCACCATTTAAGAAATCCACCTTAGGATACGAGACATTTGATAGGATAGATACTCTTCATCTAAAGAATTCACCTTAGGATACTACGTAAATAACTCAAGAACTCCAGGGAACTCACATTGGGACAAGTGGTAAAAGTTAAATTCTATCCCAAGAGTTCATTCCAAAAATTCGTTAAAACACTCATTGCCCTCGTGGAAGCCTTAGAGGGATTTATAATGACATAACTTGAAAGAACTCTCGCAGCTATGCAAATCTCAATATATTAATGCTGCATTTGGTCGTCCGGATTTGGATTGAGATAAGACATGATAAAGTAGGATTATAAATCCTCTCAATATCCTCTGGATTGTAAAATATCCTATCATATGTTTGGTGTAACCTGGATTAAATTTTTTTAAAAATCTTTCAAAATCCTCCAAATATCTCTCTTTGATCATCCTTGTATCTCCTCCACTCTTCACGCCTTCACTATTTCACTAACAACCGGAGGAAGCTCCTCTCTCCCAAGCCGTTACGTTGTTGTAGTCTTGCGTTCTTATCCCTGGTAACACTCATACACACGGTGGCAACCTCTCAGAATCGTCAAGTTAGTCTTGAACAAATTTGACCATGTGATGCTCTGTTTCGGCGCAACCCATCATTGCCAACACAATAGAGCGCAATGATTATGTATATATGCA
This sequence comes from Syzygium syzygioides, assembly GCA_031216285.1. Taxonomy (NCBI): domain Eukaryota; kingdom Viridiplantae; phylum Streptophyta; class Magnoliopsida; order Myrtales; family Myrtaceae; genus Syzygium; species Syzygium syzygioides. The sequence goes on from CM062247.1 coordinate 29,548,918, forward strand.
ATAAAGACCTGTACTCGTAGGCTTGAAAATCCAAACCAAAATTGAAACCTTAATGACTAGTCGGAGTAAAGTAGAGTGAATTTTGGGGATTTTTTAGAACATTCTTGTCTTTGTGTGGTGGTGGTTGAGTGGTGAATGTGAACAGAGCATAAACAAGTAGAAGAAGAAGAGCGAAAGAGATGATGGGAGAAGAATGTTGGGATTTTGGTATCCAAATCCCATAGAAGGTGAATGAGAAGTGTGGATAGAGATAGTCCCACATTGGATAGAAGAGATTATGGAAGATGGGTTTAATTAGAGGAGCCTCTCAAATGGATTTGGGCTTCAAGGGGCACTCCACTTTTGTGGAAGGGAGAGGACCTACGCAAAGTTGGTTCGGTCCCCACACGCGCGTCATTGCCCGCGGGCTTGGATCGGGCCGGACCTGTTCCTCTTCTTCAAACGGTTTTGTTTTCCATCGAACAGACATGTCTGTTCCGAATTTTATTCTTTATTTATTTTTTTTTGTGGACAGATATGTCTGTTCGTGTTTGCTTGCCCATTTATTTTCGGACAGAAATGTCTATTTGTGATTGCTCATTAGGCTATCGGCCCGGGTTCACCCATTTATAACCGAACGAAACTTTTCAGTTCTTCGTGACTCTTCGTTGTTTTTAAATAAAACTTTCTTCGCGTGGCATTTACTACTACTCTATTATTCTTCATCATTATCGTTCGTGCGATTTATCTGCAAAGTTGCGTTTAAAGATTTCCTTTGAAGAAGTACCTCTTCAATGTAAAGGCAATCTGTTCTATTCTGGGAGGCAATTATTCAAGTGTGACATTCTGAATTTCGATCTATTATCAGGATTTACGAAATGAATATTTCTCCAATGAGCTTTCAGTTAAATCTCGCTCAGAATTGATTACTCTCGAGTAGATTAACCGTTAGGGAATGCCTAGCTAGTAATCAAGTACTTGGACCTAAAAACTTGACCATGGATTGACACTCTGATCATAAGAATTGGCAAGAGAATATTTTGGGCCATTAAAGGCCGATCCAAGGATAGTTACGAAACGATTCGCAAATGTCGTGCAATTGGACTGCGGGTTATTCCGCTTGGCCATCGTATGAATTTCGAATGATCCTAAACCTAATCCAAACGATCGCGCCATTCGGAACTAGTGATTGACCCTCGCAATTACATGACAACCGAGGTCGCCATGGCTCGAGTAAATTTAGATGTGGCTCAATATTGAATCGGCCACGAGTTGATGCGCGTAATTCTTAAAAGCTGTCTGTTAGTTCAAGATACACTAAAGTTGCGTTCGATTAGATTTGGCCATTAATTATAATCCAAATCGGGTGTTGAAGTTTCAAGAATTCCACAACTAATTTTTCAAACGTCATCTCATTTAACGTGGCCAATCGTTGGGTTGATCGGAATTTCGAAAAAGGAAAAATTACGGACAAAATATTTGGGTGGATAATATTGAAAATCTCTATCTCTCCTCCTCCTTCCTCATAGAGCATCCCCACGTTTCTATTTCTACTTCTGTGTTGCTCATGTGCTTCTGCTTTCCTTCTGCCTTGCTGACTCCCAAGCTGCCCCCATGTTGTTGACTCCTCTGTCTCGCTGACTGCCTATGATGCTACCCTCACATTGCTTCTGCTTGCTACTGTTGAACCCACGTTGCTTCTGACTTCTGCCTTGCTGCTGCTAACTTCCTTTGCTGCCCCCACGTTCCTGCTTTTGTTTTACTACTGCTGCTGCTTTTGTTTTGCTATTGACTTCCTCTGCTTCCCCCAAACACTGCTGCTGACTTTTCCCCCTGCTGGCTGACACCCCAACCAACTTCACCCACTCCTCTCTCTCTTCTCTTCTTTCCCTTCTTCTTTTCTTCGGCTTCTGCTTCTACGCGCGTCTGCTTCTTCTGGCTTCTTCGCTACTACTCACCGACCGGACCATTTTTCGTCGAAAGCAGCCACCGCACTAGCGCCGTCCACCTTGTTGCTGCTTTGGCTGGGGCTTTTTGCTGCATCTCAACTTGATTTCTTGCTTAAGACTCCTAGTAAGTACTCTTTAAGCCTTCATTAGGATAATGGGTTACTAATAGAAATGTTAAAGATGGTTTAAGGACCGTTGATAGTTGGTTTAGCGACTGGTTGTGCTTAATTTGCTTGATGATGCTTGTTGGTTGATTTTCGGTAGGGTTGCTGCTGCGTCGCTGGACTTTGCTATTTTCTCTGACTTATGTGGGCCGAATTTGTGAAAGTGTTCTTCATGAAAGTTGTTCATAACATCTTGAAATATGACATATATTAAATCTAAAATTTTTGGAGATCATTTAGGGTCATTCGAAAGTCCATTTTCGAACCGTCTCAAAACTGCCAGAGTTACTGTTTACCCGATCTTCTAGTCTTTTCGATTTTCTATAAATTTTTCCAGACCTCGTTTTAACGAACTTCTTTCACAAAAATTGTTAAGAGTATTTGTGTCTATGACATATAAAAATTTTAGAACTTTTCAAATTAGGGTACTGAATGAATTGTATTTTGATGGTATGAGGGGCTGTCCGAGTGAACCGGGTTCTGTCCGAATTTGAGTGTCAAAACAAGGTGTTGACAGTCAGAATTGGATTTTGTGTTCATCATGAAAAATGTTTATCAAGATGTTTTGTACAATGTATGCAAATTTTAGAATTTTTGGAGTTGATTTACTATTTATTTCAAACGGATTTCGATAATTACACAACTGCTCGGTTTGGACCAGGTTTTGTACATTCTCGATTTTTCTCTCTTGAGAATTATTCGGTGTTATCGTGGCATTTTAACAGATTTAGTTGACATTGGGGCTAATTTAAAAAGATAAGAATTGGTAATGATTGCTGAGGTGTGCATGGTCACGACACGTTCCGTCTAGGCGGGAGTCCTAGATGATGTCCGGTGGGAGTTCGGATGCCGTCTGGTACTTGAGGTTGCCAAGGGGAGTTCGATCCCAGACGATGCCGATTGTGGTGAAGGCCAGATCGATGCTCCTAAGTGGAATGTTGTTGGGTACCCGGCTTACCGGGGGGTGTTCGATTCCCAACGTTGCCGTTGTCGACATAGCAGGACAATGCTTGGTTACACCAGAAGACCGGTGGGAGTTCGGTAGCCCAAGGGGTCGTTAATAATCCGGACTTAATGAGTGCGATTTGTATTGGGGAATGCATTGCATGAGTTAATTGATGAGCACGTCTAAATTATTAACCGTGTTATGCATTATTATGCCTTGAATTGCGTTGTACAAGCTTGATGAGCAATTGGCCATGTTATGGCGGGATTCTAACTTGAAGGGCTTGCGTATGTGCCGAGGTGAGGTAAAGGCACTTGTGATTGTTATAATATATTGGATGTCGGTATTGCATGATTAAGATTGTTCGGAGGTACGCTTTAGCCTAAGCGAGACTTAGGTAATTACTTATTGAGATTTATCTCATCCCCCATTATTAAATATTTTTAGGCTTGGAATGACGAGTAGTTGTCACGTGCGGTTCGGAGTTCTGGGGTGATGTTGGGCATTGGATGTATCATCCTTTTGGATGCCTTGTTGTAGAGGAGTTTAAGTCAACCTCCCTTTTGTATCCATGGCCTCATTAGGAAGTGGCTTCGTGTGAGACTTGTAATTGTGTAAACCTCCTTGAGTTATCTTTGTGAGCTTATAATGACTTGCTAGTTTTTATGGAAAGTGTTTTCCTTACTACCCCGTTTATTTGAATGTTGTATAGAGTGTTCGCATTTGCTTCCTTGTGCGTTTAATTGCTAATGTTTCAATTGGGTCGGCGACAAGTCTTGGGATGTCGCATACTTGATGACCTCAGAGGGATGTTGCATGCTCGATGGGGTTCGGGGCGTGACATCCCCATTGAATTGATATCAGAGCAAGATTAGCTCGATCCAAGTTGGTTGAGACCTGGAATAATAAGGAGCGATGACTTTGGGGTAGTCAGTTAGGAAGACCTGCTTGATCACAAGTTTAGAATGCTTAATGCATGCCCTGTGAATATGTGCTTATGATTGCTAGATGCTTGCTTGATGATATTCATGATTGCAGGCGCTGCAAGGAGTACGGTAAGATCAAGAATCCTACTAGTTATATGCTCTTCATGCTTATTTTGGTGGCTGCTTGTCTTATGCTCATTGTCGTGATTTACTGCCTAGAACTGCTAGACTTGAGTAGATGGCTTAAGTCTCTAATTCCTGGACAAAATTATAGCAGTCTAAGTGTTTAGTGAGAGAACCTTATGAGAATGAGCAGTCGAAGAAGGGAGAACAAGAGGCTAATCGGGTTCACGAGCTAGAGCTATGGAGGATCACAATGTGAATGGGATTTTGAGAGCACTTGCGGAGGTTGGAAACTTGATGGGTAGGCAGACTCAAGAACGAGTTACTACTGTTACTGCTACTGGTGAGTCCATTGTTGCCGCTGTCAATGGGGCTAATGGAAATAATAGGAATAATGGTAATCATGGAAATGGAAATCACTAGATACACCAACTGGTGGAGCAGTTCTTAAAGCTGAAATTGTCCAAGTTCGACGGGAAGGGAGATCTCAAGGCTGCTACTATCTGGGTTCAATAATTGCAGAAAGCCTTTGCACTGCTGGGGTGCACGGAGGAAGAAAAGGTGATCCTAGTGGTGTATCAACTTCAGGGTGTAACAAATGACTAGTGGGAGGCCACTTGAGGTAGGGTTTTCTCTATAGGCACGGTTCCAAACTGGATGGCCTTTGTTGAGACCTTTAATGGGAAATACTTCTTTGAGATTGCACAGGAACAGAAAATGGCAGAGTTTCTATAGCTCCGTCAGAACCAGATGATAGTGGATCAGTACGAGGCAAAACTCGCAAGATTATCTAAGTTCGCACTAAGGATGGTGGAAGACCCTGTGGACAGGGCGAGGAGGTTCCGAGATGGACTGAAATCGGATCTCCATAGTCAGTTGATACTCCTGAATCTAAGGAATTACAATGAACTTTACGAGAAGGCTCAAATGGTTGAGCGAGACATGACAGAAATGGCTACTACTTTTGGATCGTGGTACGCGCTAGCTAGGGACAATAGGAACTTTGGAAAAAGCCTATGACTGGGAATAGGCGATTTCTCCCTCTAGCGAGAAAGAACTTTGGAAAGCCGAACTACTACTCCCACGCCACATGTTGGTCTTGTGGAAGGAGGCACGAGAATGGCCCTCACCCAGGTGGACCTAGAGCGTGTTTTGGATGTGGCCAACATGGTCACCAAGTGAGAAACTACCCAAACTGACAAGCTAGGCCGCCAATGCAACAACATCAATCGCGGGTAGGACATCAAGCGGGAGCTGCCCTGCAAAATAACCAGGACCGATCGCAGGCACAAGGAAGGGTGTACGTTGTGGCTGGGAAGGAAGCGAAGGATTTGTCTTAGAGGTCCAAATGCGATGTGTGATGCTATTTGGTGTATTATAAGCAATTTTTGAAGTTATAGATTGAATAGTCATGCAAGACATATAGTTGCTCATGGTGAATAGACGCAATCAGTTTATGGATTTCTGAATTGGTGATGATATCCTTTGACAAGATTTGGATGAATAGGTTATCGCTTGGAAATTTCGAATTTTGTAAAGAACCGGGGTGACTTGCTCTGGGAGACCATGGGATTAAAAATTGATGGATTGGGCTTCGTCTTTAAAAGGTGAAAATATAATTATCTTGTGATTGACTAGTTGGTTGAGGAACCAAGGCTAGAGGACATAATCGAGGTATGTAATCTTCCCGATGTCTTTCCTCAGGAATTGCTAGGATTGCCACCTGAGAGAGAAGTTGGATCTGTGATTGAGTTGGCTCCTAGAACATAGCCGATATCTAGAGCACCCTACAGGATGGCATTGTTAGAGTTGAAAGAATTAAAGATTCAAATGCAAGAACTTCTAGATAGGGGTTTATTCATCCAAGTGTGTCGTTGTGGGGAGCATCGGTGTTGCTCATAAGGAAGAAAAATGGGTTATTGCGCTTGTGCATTGATTATCGGCAGTTGAACCAAGTAACTGTCAAGAACAAGTATCCATTACTAAGAATAGATGATTTGTTCAATCAATTGCAAGGGGTTTCGGTATTCTCCAAAATAGACTTAAGAACGGGCTATCATCAACTAAGGATTAAGAAGGAGGATATACTGAAAACGACCTGTCGGACGAGATATGGACATTACGAGTTACAGTGATGCTATTTGGACTGATTAATGCCCCAACTGCCTTTATGGATTTCATGAATTGGGTTTTTAAGGAATTTCTGGATCAGTTCATCATCGTTTTCATCAACGACATTTTGGGTATATTTGAAAAGCCCTAAGTAGCATGAGCAACATCTAAGGATGGTTCTACAGACCCTAAGAGAACACGCACTCTATGCCAAGTTTAGTGAGTGAGAGTTTTGGTTAAATCGGGTAGCATTTCTTAGACATGTGGTTTCTGGGAATGAAATTTCAGTGGACCCGACAAAGATTGAGGCAGTTACGAATTGGTCAAGACTGACAATAGTGACAAAGCTCCGGAGTTTCTTAGGTTTGGCAGGCTACTATAGATGGTTCGTGAAAAGGTTCTCTGTGATATCTACTCCTCTGACTCGCTTACTAAAGAAGAAAACAAGATTTAAATGGACAGGCAAGTGCGAGAGAAGTTTTTAGGAGCTTAAGCACAAGTTGACTATCACACCCGTGTTGATAATACCATCAGGTCTCGGAGAATATGAAATTTACAGTGATGCATCGCTAAAGGGATTAGGATGCGTGTTAATGCAGCATGGAAGAGTAGTTGCATACACATCGCGACAATTGAGGCCTCACGAGCTAAGTTACCCAACACACGATTTGGAACTTGCGGCTATCATATTCGCGCTCAAGATTTGGAGGCATTATTTATGTGGAGAAAAGTTTCAAATCTACACGGACTATCAAAGCCTAAAGTACTTATTTTCCCAAAAACAATTAAACATGAGACAACGTCGTTGGGTGGAGCTTCTGAAGGATTATGATTGCGATATTCTGTACCACCCCGGAAAAGCCAATAAAGTAGCGGATGCACTTAGTCGGAAGTCAAGCAATGCGCAAATGATGATTAAAGAGTGGACCTTACTCGAAGGGGTGCGAGATTCGGAATTCAAGTTAAGGTAAGTTGCCTCTTGAGTCTGTTAGCTACCTTGAGGATTGAACCGAAGATTCAAGTGAGGATTAAGGTATTACAATCTACAGACCACGAGATTCAAAAGATTTTGAGAATGGATGCAATTAAGAGCAAAACCGACTTTCAAGTGTTCGAGGATGGAATCTTGAAGTTTCGTGGATGTTTGTGCATGCCCGATGATGCGGATCTTAAAGAGGAAATCTTGGAAGAAGCTCACCATAGCAACTACAGCATTCAACTGGGTAGTACAAAAATGTATCAAAACTTACATCAGCACTACTGGTAGAATGGAATGAAAGTAAATGTAGCTAAGTAGGTGGCTAAGTATTTAACGTGCCAATAAGTGAAGGCGCAACATTGTAAGCCTAGTGGATTGTTGTGACCATTGGAAATCCCTGAATGGAAATAGGAATACATTACTATGGATTTCGTCATGGGATTACCAAGGAGCCAAAGGGTCCACGATTCAATTTGGATTATCGTCGACAGATTGACTAAGTCAGCATATTTTCTAGCAGTGAGAAAAGATTTCGCAATGGATAGGCACGCCGAGCTATATATGCGACAAATAGTCCGTCTTCATGGAGTGCTAGTTACAATTACGTCAAACAAAGATCTTAAGTTTACCGCAAATCTTTTGGAAAAGTCTTCATACGGCTATGGAGATGAAGCTGCAATATAGCACGACCTATCATCCATAGATGGATGGTCAATCTAAAGGACGATTTAGACACTTGAGGACATATTACAAGCTTGTGTAATAGACTTTAAAGGAGGATGGGAAGAACAGTTACACCTTATCGAGTTCGCCTACAATAACAGTTATCAGTAGAGTATTAGAATGACATTTTTTCAGACATTGTATGGCAAAGCTTGCAGAATACCGGTTTATTAGGTTGAAGTCGGGGAATGGAGTATAATGGGTCCAAAGTTGGTTCAACGATCCATTGAAGCAGTTAAGATCATCCGAGACAGGCTTAAGACCGCCCAGAGTCGTCAGAAGAGTTATGCGATCGGAGACGTAGGCCTTTGAAATTTCAAGTGGAGATCATATCTTCCTTAAGGTATCGCCAATGCGAGGAATGTCCCGATTTGGCAAGAAAGGAAAGTTTAGTCCAAGGTACGTAGGTCCGTTTGAGATATTAGAAAAGATTGGAACTCTAGCCTATCGACTAGCCTTGCCGCCGAATTTGTCTCAAGTTTACAATGTTTTTCACGTGTCTATGCTGAGGGAGTACGAACTGGATCCGACCCACGTGTTGAATTATGAAAAAAAATAAACGTGGATGACAGGATATCGTACGTGGAAAGACCTATCAGGATTAAAGACATAAAGGAACAGGTTTTGAGAAACAAGACGATTCCGTTAGTTAAAATCTTATGGCAGCATCGCGAAACGGAAGGAGCCACATGGGAAAGCAAAGAAATCATGATACGTCAGCATCCCCATTTATTTGAGTAGTATAGTTTGGTTGTAAATTTCGAAGACAAAATTTTTGTGAGGGAAGAAGAGTTGTGACATTCTGAATTTTAACCCATTTTTTAGATTTATGAAATGAATATTTCTTCAATGCATTTTTAGTTAAATTTCGCTTAAAATTGATCACTCTCGAGTAGACTAACCATTAGGGAATGGCTAGTTAGGAATCAAATACGTGGACTGAAGGACTTGGCCATGGATTGACACTCCAATCATAAGAATTGGCAAGGGAATATTTTGGGCCATTAAAGGCCGATCCAAGGATGGTTACGAAACGATTCGTAAATGTCGTGTAATTAGATCGCGGGTGATTTCGCTTAACCATTGTATGAATTTCGAACGATCCTAAACCTAATCTGAACGATCGCACCATTCGGAACTAGTGATTGACCCTTGTAATTACATAACAACCGAGGTCGCCATGGCTTGAGTAAACTTAAATGTGGCTCAATATCGAATCGGCCACAAGTCGATACATGTAATTCTTAAAAGCCGCCTCTTAATTTGAGATACACTAAAGTCGTGTTCGATCGCATTTGGCCATTAATTATAATCTGAATTGGGTATCGAAGTTTCAAGAATTCCACGGCTAATTTTTCGGACATCGTCTCATTAAATGTGGCCAATCGTCAGGTCGATCGGAATTTCGAAAAAGGAAAAATTACGGACAAAATATTTGGGTGGATAATGTTGAAAATCTCTATCTCTCCTCTCTCTCTCTCCTTCTCCTTCCCCACTGAGCATCCCTACGTTTCTATTGCTGCTTCTGTGTTGCTCACATGCTTTTGCTTTCCTTCTACCTTGCTGACTCCCAAGCTGCCCCCACGTTGTTGACTCCTCTGTCCCGCTGACTGCCTATGATGCTGCCCTTAGGTTGCTTCTACTTGCTGCTGCTAAACCCACATTGCTTCTGACTTCTGCCTTGCTACTGTTGACTTCCTCTATTGCCCCCACGTTTTTGCTTTTGTTTTGCTACTGCTGCTGCTTTTGTTCTGCTGCTGGCTTCCTCCGCTTCCCCTTACACACTGCTGCTGACTTTTCCCCTACTGGCTGACACCCCCACCAACTTCACCCACTCCCTTCTCTCTTCTCTTCTTCCCTTTCTTATTTTCTTCGGCTTCTGCTCCTACGCACATCTGCTTCTTCTAGCTTATTCGCTGCTGCCGTAACGTTCTGAATTTTTCGATCCTTTTCTCGGGATTTATGAAATGAATATATTAGCCAATGTACTTATAGTGAAATCTCACTTGGAATCGCGCATTCACGGGATGCTAACCTTAGGGGTAAGGCCATCACGGGATTGAGCTCGCACGACCAAAGAACTCGACCTTTGTTTGACCCTCGACCATAAGGATTAATGAGTGAATGTTTTGGGCCAACGGAAACCGATCTAATTGATCGATCGTGTCCGAAGGGAACTAGTGACAGACCCTCGTAATTACATGACAATCGGGGTCGCCTTGACGCGAGAGAACTTAAACATGACTCGACTTAGTGTCGGTCACGGGTCGAAAGCACATAATCCCAATGAGCCACCCATTAGCAAGAGATAAGCTAAAGTCGTAGTTATTCGATTTTAATCATTTATTTGAATTCGGGCTCGGGAATCGAGAATTTTGAAAGTGACAATTTTGAATTACCGATGATGTTTTTTGTGTGGTCAACCTTGGGGCCATCCATTTTTGTAAAAAAATGGATTTCGGTCCAGGACCGGAAAAATGACCATTGTGCCCCTAGGCCTAATTATGGGTATTTCAAATTTTGGAAAATAATTGAATATTGAGTGGATAATATTGGCCCAATAATTCAAGGATTGAAAGATCAAAATGCCCTTGGATATTTTTGTGAGGATTAATCTTGTCCATTGGATTAAGGGGTAAAATGGGGATTTTGGAAAAGTTGGTCAAATTAATAATTGAACCCCTTGACCATTCTCTCTCCTCACTCTCTCACCCCACCTCCGGCCATCTCTCTCTCTCTTCCTCTCCCTCTCGCCGCCGTCTTCCTCGTCGGCCATCGCCATTCGCTGAAGCGCCATGCCGCTGCACGCTGGTGCCGCGCCGCCACCGTCTCACCTCACCGCCACCACTCATCCCTACCACCATCTCTCTCCCTCCTTTGCGTGAGCCAGCTTGGCCAGCCACCAGACCGCCTGACCGCCGAAGCGCCGCTGGCCAGCCGTCCACTACCGCTTCTCCTTCCCGACCTCGCCTCACCACCGTCCGCCTATCTCTCTCCCTCTCTCGCCCGGTGTTGTTCGGTCTAGCCACCACCCGAGCCACCCCTAGCCGTTCTCCCCTGCCCTATACATCCCTATCGCCATCCCCAACAGACCGATCGCTGCCCCCCAACCACTCGTCCGTAGTGGTGCCGCCGTTTGCCCGCTTGGCCGTTGGCACCGCTGCTCAGCTGCTGCTGTTGCTGCTGCTAATCCGGCTGTTCCGACCACTTGTCCAGCCAATTTGTCACGTCTTTTTAAGGTAAGTGACTTTCCCAAATGTTACTTAGGACCTTGGGTATTATAGGATAGGTTTAGGACTTGGTTTGGGTAATTTAGGGGTTGTTTGAAGCATGTGAAGGGGGCTGGATAATATGGCTGTTGTGGACTGATTGGTGGGAGGACAAATGCGAGGTTTAGGAGGTTCGAATAGGGCTATGATGATGTGGAACGATCATGGTTGAATTGTGTGTTTGATTGGTAGTTTTATAGCTTGTATGGATTTAATTGAATGACTGTACGACTTGTGGTTGCTCGCTAATTTGGAATGGGTTTTGGGCTGAGTGTAGTGTGGCTGTGTGTGCCACATGTGTGACTGTGAGGTCATGTGCCAAGCATGGGTGATCGTGTGGTGTTCGTGTGACGAGGATGTGTATTTGTGAAGTGTATGTGTAACGGGAGATTGTGCATGACCGTGTGTATACGTGGCCGTGTGATACGTGTAGAATGTGTGGAACGAAGGTACGAGAATGTAGGATTGATTGAAAAAGTGGTACCCCGAGGCGTGTCATTTACGCTGGGTATGTTCCGTCCTGAGATGTGTTCGTTTACGCGGGATGATGCCGTCCCTGACGAGGCAACGATGCCCGGCTCGATAGAGTGACGATGCCTGATGAGGTCAAAAGACCGTTGGCCTGATGTATTTTTATGCGGACGCGATAATGATGGAAAGTTGGGAATGAGATGGATTTGACTTGACGTGTGAGAATTGTGCAAGTTGATGCATGCCGTGAGTTAGTGTGCGAGTGTGGTCTGCTACGCGTGATATAGTGTTTGATGAGCATGAATGTGAATGAGTTGGCTGTGTTATTATCTAATATGCAGGGATATGCATGATGGATCCCATGTAGGATCGCGTGTGAATGTTAGTGTGATTGATTGTTGTGTCTTGCATGTTTGTCTGACGGTACGTAAGAGCCTATGTAGGGTTTGTGGTTGTGCACTTATTGAGATTCGTCTCATAGTTGTATAACCACCATTTCAGACCCCCAGCCATGAAACCGGGAGGCTCGCCTCCTCTTTTTGGGACCCTATGGGAGGGCAAGATCATCGATCCCGAGGAGCCGCCCACAGTATCCTCAGTGAAGCCGTAGGCTGTACATCCATTGCAGGCGATTCCTTCGTGTTGCAGTCCAAGTGATTTTCCGGAGCACGAGCGAAAAGACTCAACAGAAGACTAGAAGGAGGGTGACCCTTAGGTTTGCCAGGGTATTTTAGGGGTTGTATTGAGTAAGTCTGACCAATCACCTTTTGATAGATAGGTCGACCTATAGTGAAGCTAAGTTAACCCCGCCACCCGATCCTTTTTGTTATGTCGGTGGTTTTGGGATGCTCGTTTGTTAGGTTTGTTTGTAATGCTGTTTGTATACTCAGTATGTTGGCATTGTATAAAATGAATGTTGTTAGTTTGTTAATTGCCTTGATGCTCTACCCCGTCGTCATCTTTGATAGTACGGGAGTTTATATATTCGTTTCCGTATGTGTCTTTGATGTTTAGGTTGGGTCGGTGATGTTCCTGAGACGTCGCATTATTTGACCGGAGTGGGATGTCGCGGGCTCAATGGGGTTCAGGGCATGACAGCTGTTCACCGACCAAACCATTTTCCGTCAAAAGTAGCCACCGCTGAGAGCCACTCCACGTCGCCACCGCACCAACGCCGTCCGTCTTGCTGCTGCTTTGGCTTGGACTTTTTGCTGCATCTCAACTTGATTTCTTACTTAAGACTCCTAGTAAGTACTCCCTAAGCCTTGGTTAGGATAATGGGTTATTAATGGATATGTTAAGGATAGTTTAAGCACTATGGATAGTTGGTTTAGTGGCTGGTTGTGCTTGGTTTGCTTGGTGGTGCTTGTTGGTTGATTTCCGGCAGGGTTGTTGCTGCGTCGCTAGACTTTGCTATTTTCTCTATGACTGTTGTGGGCTGAATTTGTGAAAGTGTTCTTCATGAAAGTTGTTCATCACATCTTGAAGTATGACATATATTAAATCTGGAATTCTTGGAGATCGTTTGGGATCATTCGAAAGTCCATTTTTGAACCATCTCAAAACTGCCAGAGTTACTATTTACCCGACCTTCTGGTCTTTCCGATTTTCTATAAATTTTTCTAGACTTTGTTTCAACAAACTTCCTTCACAAAAATTATTAAGAATATTCGTGTCTATGACATATAAAAATTTCAAAACTTTTCAATATGATTTGTATACTGAATGAGTTGTATTTTGATGGTGTGAGGGGCTGTCCAAGCGAACCAGGTTCTGTTCGGTTTTGAGTGTCAAAACGAGGCATTTACAATCAGAACTGGATTTTGTGTCCCTCATTAAAAATGTTTATCAAGATATTTTGTACAAAATATCCAAATTTCAGAATTTTTGGAGTTGATTTACTATTTATTTCAAACAGATTTTTTCACTGCACAACTGCGCAGTTTGGACCCGGTTTTGTACATTCTCGGTTTTTCTCTCTCTCGAGAATTATTCGGTGTTATCGTGGCATTTTGACGGATTTAGTTGACATTGGGCTAATTTAAAAAGATAAGAATTGTTAATGATTGCTGAGGTGTATGCATGGTCACGACACGTTTCGTTTAGGCGGGAGTCATAGATGATACTCGGTGGGAGTTCTGATACCGTCTGGTACCCAGGGTTGCCAGGGGGTGTTCGATCCTAGACAATGCCGATCGCGGTGGAGGCTGAATCGATGGTCCTAAGTGGAATGCCGTTGGATATCCGGCTTGCCGAGGGGAGTTCGATCCCTAACGTTGCCATCGCCGACGTAGCGGGGCGATGCCTGGTTATGCCAAAAGACCGACGGGAGTTTGGTGGCCAAATGGGTCATTAATAATTTGGACTTAATGATTGTGATGTCACGTCCCGAACCCCATGGTACGTAACATCCCTACCTTAGTTGGTTTGTACACGACGTCCTAGGAAGCGTCGCCGACCCAACACCCAAATAGAGAACAAGCACAAGCGGAAGTAATAATTAAATAAACCCTGACAATAACTATATGAGATAATGGATAGCACGACAACACACCACATGACTGAAAATATGTACATTTTATATTACTTATCAAAAGCTCTTTTATAACGCGTACATATACAAATCAACATATACAACCAACCCAAAACCAATAAACAGCCACTAACAAACAAAAAGAGTAGGTGGCTAGGGTGAGTCAGCTAGACCTACGAGGACCACAGACAAAAAGGGGTGGCCTCTACTGCTAAACTTTCAGCTTATCCTAAGGCTCCGGGTCTGAAGACTCTGCAGACTCCTCTGAAGACTCCTCCGAATCTGTGACCTGAGCAGCTGCCCACTCATCCTCCGAATCCATCTCCAACTCTAGGTTCAGGTACAGTCCTACCTCTTCATCTGATCCTAACTCAGCGATCTCTCCGTCCTCGCCCAGGTCGCGGTCCATAGGCTCCAGCTCCGGCTCAACCCCCTCATCCATTGGCTCGGGGTCATCATACCATACCCCTGGCTCCTGGTTCATAGCTACAGGCTCGTCTGCGGTCGGGAAATCCACAACCTCGCCATCAGCCATCTGAGGTATCATCACCCCATCTATATTTACCGGGACGTCGAATGTCCTGAGGGTTCACCCAATGTTCCCATCTACATCTTTTAGGCACCAAGCTATATACTCCTAAGTCTCGTAGAAATACTCACCCACGTTCACGAACACTATAGAACGGTATCTTGCATAAGCTTCCCCATTCCCTGATGGGTATACTCTCGTAGTCGACTGGATCTGCATAGGGATCCCAAAAAGAGGCGGTGGCTTCGACATGCTCAGGGCTGGGGGTCTGAAAAGGTGGGTTATTACAACCGTGAAATAAATCTCAGCGAGTGCAACCTCTAAACCTAGGCTAGGCTAACATGCATTCTCCCGACAGGTAACACACAATAATCACAGCAATGCAATTCACAATTAACCTTCGACCTAGGCCCTCGGGCCCAGATCACTCACCTGACTGACCTGTAGGTTAATCATTTCAATAATATAATCAAGTCACACACGCGAGCACCCTGTTCATATGTACGTCATACGCATGCTCACATTCATCAGTGTTCATTTCATAGGCCTTTCACCGAATTTCGCATACTCGCACACTGACTCATGCATTCTTATGTATGCAATTTCTATTATCATGCCATGGTTTCCATCAGTCTCAAATGGCACACTGCCTCAATGCTCAATTATTATTTAATATGACCCGCATAAAACGTATCAGATCCGACCCGCGTAAAACGCATCAGGTCTCTTTCTTAAATCACAACACTTCGTGGCCCACGTAAAACGCATTTCCGACCCAGTGTCTCTAGCCTACTACAAAGTGCATGAGGCACAACACCGATCTCCTCACGAGCCAGAGCCCGCGTGAAACGCATTTCCGGGC
Organism: Syzygium syzygioides; assembly: GCA_031216285.1. Classification (NCBI taxonomy): domain Eukaryota; kingdom Viridiplantae; phylum Streptophyta; class Magnoliopsida; order Myrtales; family Myrtaceae; genus Syzygium; species Syzygium syzygioides. Next base: position 29,564,483 of record CM062247.1, read on the forward strand.
CAGTGTCTCTAGCCTGCTACAAAGTGCATGAGGCGCAACACCGATCTCCTCACGAACCAGAGTCCACGTAAAACGCATCAGGTTGATCGTCATCCAGACGAATCGGGCATCATCCCGCGTAAAACGCATCAGGACGGCACACCCCGCATAACACGCATCAGGGTGAATTGTGATCACACATACACACAGCCAATTATTATCTGAACCGCGCGTAATACGCATCAGGGCAATTTAGTGATCACATGCTTATGGTAGGCACACATTCTCGCACAATTTCATCACACGCCTCATTCTCGGCATACACAATGCGTGATCATGTAATGCGGTACAATGCACCATGAGCATCAATATTACATAGGCACCCAATAAAATCTAGGTCACCACACAGTGCCCAATTTACGAACAGCATGCTCACTTGGCCAATTAATACCGTGCGGCCCAATTCGCAATATCCAATTAGGGGGAAAATTACCAAAAAAGTCCTAAACCTTTTGCAATTGTGCCAATTCAGTCCTAAACCTTTTTTTTTGCCAATTCAGTCCTAAACCTTTTACAAATAAGCCAATTCAGTCCATTTGGCCGGTCGGCGCTGACGTGGCCGCCGGCCAGGGGGGAGAAGGAAAAAAAAAGAAAAAAGGAAAAAAAATTCGAAAATATTAAAAAATATTAAAATATTGTCACGTGGTCGCCGGTCGGTGCCACGTCAGTCGGCCGGCGGCCACGTCAGCGCCGACCGGCCAAATGGACTGAATTGGCTTATTTGTAAAAGGTTTAGGGCTGAATTGGCCAAAAAAAAAGGTTTAGGACTGAATTGGCACAATTGTAAAAGGTTTATGACTTTTTTGGTAATTTCCCCTACAATTAGGCATTCAACCCAGCCATTAATTAGCCAGTCACATTCCGCACAATTCGGCCACACGAGCACGCGACATGGCAATTACAGTTTATCTCAATTCAATCAACAATTAGTCACCCCGGACAATTCCGGCAATTTAGCCAATCAATTCCCAATTTGCATAATCTAGTCCAAAGATCCTTCAATGGACAATCACCAAACCAGCCACTCCGCGGCCAATATTTGTCCTCACTTAAACCATATTAATCCAACAAATTATCTCGAGGACAACCTCCACCAATCGGTTCTCAAATTTCACTTAAATAACACTAACGATATCCAAACCAATCCAGAAAACACACTATCAGTCCTAATCCGAGTTTAGGAGGTACACTCGCCAAATCCTAAGTCACGACGACGAGGAACAATGGCCGATCACCGGTAAACGGTGAGATCGACGGGCGGCATTCCCAACGGCGGCGGCTCACGACAGCGCGACGGTATAGACGGCGGTCTTTGGCCGGACCGTACAGCGGCGAAGATGATGATGGCGAAGCGACGGAGGGGAAGTGGTTTGGTGAGGTTAGGTGATGGTGGCGTGGGCGACGTGGACGGCGGCGATGGCACCGGTGACGTGCGGTGCGGCTTCCCGACGGTGGTGGCTTGATTGACGTTCCTTGGCCGGGAGGGGAAGAGAACGAGAGAGGGGGAGAACAAATGCTATGGTGATGCTGGTGAGGTGGTAGTGAGGCACGACGGGAGTGACGGCTCGGCGCAGCGGCACGACGGTGGCGCTCCGGCGGCTGATCACGAACGGCGGAGGGGAGAGGAAATTTGAGAGAGAAAGAGAGAGAGGGTGGTGGCCGAATAGAGGGAGTGAGGAGAGAGAATGGGTCAAAGGGATCAAATATGGGGGCCTAGTGGAGGATAAGTGTCACTCATCTAAGGTAATTCCCAAATTACCCTTGATCCAATGGCCCTCCTTTGATCTTATCCAATAATTGAGGAGCAAGATTGTCTTTTGGTCCAATAATTGAGCTGAAAATCTTATTTTAATTATCCTAAAATATCTTCAAAATTCGGAACCCAAAATTAGGCTAGGGGCAAAACGGTCATTTTTCTGGTTCCGGATCGAAATTTCATTTTTTGACCGTACCAATCCCAAATGTATGTGTCCAACATAATATGGCATCGGATTCGCAAAAATAGTCGTACAAGCTCTTGAAAATCGACATCGAAGTCCGGGTCCAATTTCGTGAACAAAACTCGATCAATTTTCAATTTCAGGATCTCTCACTAACGGGTGGCTGTTTAGGGGTTACGGGTATCGACCTAGGGTTATCCGAGTCATGACTGTCTCAATCACCGAGAGAGAGAGAAATTATCGCTAGTTCCAGTGGTCGCGATCGTTCGGTTCAAGTTCGGGACTGGTTGGCCATAAGCACTTTCGATCATACAGAATCACCTGCGATCCGATTGTACATCATTGGCCTTGGCCAAATCAAATCCATTACTTTTCCTAAGATCGGCTCGCATCGGCCCAAAATATTCCCTTATCGTTTTTCGAGATCGGGGCTCGATTCGCCATCGAGTCCTTGGTCCATGTATCGTTTTCCTAGTTAGCCATACCTCATTGGTTAGTATCCCGAGAGTGATCAGTTTTGGACGAGACTTACTAAAATGGAATACGAAATAATGTCAATTTTATTGATCCCGGAATTACGTCGAAATTCATGTTGTTACATGTGATTTGCATTGAGGAATGCTTTGCCTGAGTTAATTGATGAGCACGTCTAGATTATTAACCGTGTTATGCATGATTATGCCTTGAATTGCGTTGTACAAGCTTGATGAGCAAGTTGCCATGTTATGGTGGGATTTTAACATGCAGGGCTTGCGTATGCGCCGAGGCGAGGTAAGGACGCCAGTGATTGTTATGACATGTTAGATGTCGATATTGCACGATTAGGATTGTTCGGAGGTACGCGTTAGCCTAAGCGAGACTTAGGTAATTACTTATTGAGATTTATCTCATCCCCCATTGTTAAATATTTTCAGGCTTGGAATGACGAGTAGTCGTCACATTCAGTTCGGAGTTCTGGGGTGATGTTGGGCATTGAATGTATCATCCTTTTGGATGCCCTATTGTAGAGGAGTTTAAGTCAACCTCCCTTTTGTATCCGTGGCCTCGTTAGGAAGTGGCTTCGTGTGAAGCTTGTAATTGTGTAAACCTCCTCGAGTTATCTTTGTGAGCTTATAATGACTTGCTAGTTTTTATGGGAAGTGTTTTCCTTGCTAACCCATTTATTTGAACATTGTATGAAGTGTTCGTATTCGCTTCCGCATGCATTTAATCGCTAGTGTTTCGATTAGGACGGCGACAAGTCTTGGGATGTCGCATACTTGATGACCTCGGAGGGATGTTGCGTGCTCGATGGGGTTCGAGACGTGACATCAAGAACCTTGGGTACCAGTGGAGAAGACAAATTGTCTTAGGGACACAACGTGAATTCGTTGGGCTAGGATCATTTATCAACATTCAGATTACTCATATGCATTTTCAGGTTTGTCGAACAACTTTGTTTTGTACATACGTACACTTAGGATCAACAATCTTAAGACAATTTGTTTTTGTTTATATAGTTGCCTTTTCAATAATTTCTATCTTCGTAACAGAAATGGCTACAATATCAATGACGCCTATTGCGTCTATTCCGACTCATGGAGAGAAGCCAGAAAAGTTCAATGAGGCTGATTTCAAGAGATGGCAATAGAAGATGTTGTTCTACTTCACCACTTTGAATTTGGCAAGGTTCTTTATTGAGGATGCTCCTAAGTTGGATGAAGGAGAGATAAGCAAGGAAAAGGTTGCTGCTATAGATGCATGGAAGCATTCGGACTTCCCGTGTCGCAGCTATATCCTTAATGGTCTGGACAATTCCCTCTACAATGTTTATAGTCCGCTGAAAACGGCTAAAGAGTTGTGGGAAAGTTTGGACAAGAAATACAAAATAGAAGATGTTGGGTTGAAGAAATTTATTATCGGCAAATTTCTAGACTTCAAGATGGTAGATTCTAAAACTGTCTTAAGTCAAGTTCAAGAACTTTAAGTGATGATGGATGACACTCATGCTGAAGGTATGATGATTAGTGATTAATTCAAGCGGCTGCTTTTATTGAAAAGTTACCACCGTCTTAGAAAGATTTCAAGAAATATCTTAAACACAAAAGAAAGGAGTTATCACTTGAAGATTTAATTATTCGATTGAGGATAAAGGAAGACAATAAGCTTTCTGAGAAGAAAGTTGGCAACAATTTGAAAGTCTCAAGGGTCAACGTTATTGAAGAAGGATCGAAAACTAACAAGAAGAGGAAAAAGTATGGAGAGGGATCCACCCAAGACCTGAAAAAGTTCATTGGCAATGCTACAATTGTGGAAAGTCTGGATATCATGCCAAAGACTGTAGAGTCAAGAAAAGAAAGAAGACTTAAGTGAATGTGGTGGAATAGATTTCCAGTGGTGTTAATGATATTAATCTTACTGCTATGATATCCAAGTGTAATATGGTGAGAAACCTCAAAGAATGATGGATTGATACTGGAGCAACTCGTCATATATGCACTAATAAATCGATGTTCTCATCTTACATGCTTGTGGAAGGTGATGAAAAATTTTACATAGGTAATTCATCAACCTCTAAGGTTGAAGGCGTTAGAAAGGTTGCTCTGAGGATGACATCTGGGAAATTTGTGACACTAAACAATGTGCTACATGTGACAGATATACGCAAGAATTTAGTGTCCGGATCTCTCCTTAGCAAGAATGGTTTCAAGTTGGTGTTTGTGTTTGATAAGTTTGTACTCTCCAAAAATGAGATGTATGTAGGAAAGTGTTATCTTAGTGATGGTCTGTTCAAGTTGAATGTAATGATTGTTGCATCCAATGATGTTATGAATAAAGTTTTTTCTACTTATGTGCATGAGTCTCCTGATATATGGCATACTAGATTAACACATGTTAATTATAAGTCAATAAAGAAATTAATGAACATAGAGTTATTGCCAAAATTTGGCTGTCCAAGTGAAAAATGCCAAGTGTGTGTTGAATTTAAGTTTTCTAAGCCTCTTTTTTATTTAATAGATAACAGAATCACAGAACCTTTAGATTTAATACATACAGACATATGTTATATGAAAACAATACCGTCAAGGGGTGGTAAGAAGTATTTTATCACTTTTATAGATGACTGTTCGAGGTATTGTTATGTTTATTTACTTAGTAGTAAAGATGAGGCTGTGAATACTTTTAGAACTTAGAAGTCTGAAGTTGAAACTTAGTTAAATAAGAAAATTAAAATAATAAAAAGTGATAGAGGAGGTGAATATGAATTTCCTTTTAAAGAAATTTGTTCTGAGTTTGGTATTATTCATCAAATTACTCCTCCTTATGTGCCACAAGCTAATGGAGTGGCAGAAAGGAAAAACCGGTCTTTAAAGAAAACAATGAATGCATTGTTGATTAGTTCTGGTTTACCACAGAATTTGTGGGGGGAAGCTATTTTGATGACGAATTTTATCTTAAGTAGAGTACTCTACAAAAAGACATAACAAACTCCCTATGAAAAGTGGAAAGAAAGAACGCCTAATTTGAAATATTTTAAGGTGTGGGGGTGCTTGGCTAAGGTTGCGATTCCTAAACCTAAAAAGGTTACATTAGGACCGAAAACTATTGATTGTGTTTTCATTGGATATGCTATTAATAGTAATATATATATCGATTTCTTGTTCATAAGTCTGAGGTCCTAGATATATATATGTTAATACGATCATTGAGTCAAGGGACGCTTCGTTCTTTGAGAATATATTTCTGTATAACATAGTATATGAGCCAATTAACAATATTAAGAGGCCTCGGGATATTACACTTAGAAGCGATCCTATGGAAGATGAACCTAGATGTAGTAAAAGATAAAAAAAAAACTTCTCAGTCTTTTGGACCTAATTTTCTAACATATTTGTTAGAGAACGAGCCTTGGACCTTTAAAGAGGTTGTGACACTCCTAGAAGCCCCGTTCTGGAAAGAAACTATCAATAGTGAAGTTAAATCTATCTTGTCAAATCATACTTGAAAATTGGTTAACCTTTCTCCTGGTAATAAACCACTAAAATGTAAATGGATTTTCAAGAGGAAAATGAAAGCGGATAGTACTATTGATGAATATAAGGCTAGGCTTGTGGTAAAAGGATACAAGCAATGAGAAGGTCTTGATTATTTTGACACTTATTCACCTGTTACTAAAATTACATCTACAAGGATGCAAATTGCCATAGCAACGGTGTACAGACTTGAAATCCATCAAATGGATATAAAAATGGATTTCTTAAACGGGGATTTGGAAGAAGAAATATATTTGGAACAACCTGAAGGGTTCATTGCTCCAAGACAAGAGAAGAAAGTATATCGACTGATCAAGTCACTCTATGGCTTGAAACAAGTACCGAAACAATGGTATGCTAAATTCGACCAAGTCATGTTGTCGAATGGTTTTAAAATTAATGAGTGTGATAAATGTGTATATGTTAAGAACACTCATAATGGTTTTGCCATTTTGTGCTTGTATGTAGACAACATTCTTATAATGGGCAGCGATAATGAGGTTGTTAACGCGACCAAACGCATGCTCACAAATAAATTTGACATGAAAGATAGGAGGATTGTAAATGTTATTTTAAGGATTAAAATCTATAAGACATATGGAGGATTAGCTCTATCACAGTCTCATTATGTTGAGAAGATTCTTGGAAAGTGCAAGAATCTAGACATTGTACCAGTAAAGACCCAGATAGATGTTAATTTACATATTTCAAAGAATATTGGTGAAAGCAAAGCTCAAAATGAATATGCTAGTATACTAGGCAGTATAATGTATGTCATGAACTGTACTAGGCCAGATATAGCTTATGCTGTGAGCAAGTTAAGTCGATTTATAATTAGTCCAAATAAAAAGCATTGAAGAGCTATGAAACGTGTATTGACCTATTTGAAGCATACTCAAAATTACACTTTGCACTATACAGAGTATCTAGCGGTACTTGAAGGATATTGTGATGCAAATTGGATAACTGGTATAAGAGACACAAAATCCACAAGTGGGTATGTGTTTATACTTGGTGGGGGAGCAGTGTCTTGGAAATCATCCAAACAAACTTGTATTGCGAGGTCTACTATGGAAGCAGAATTTATTGATTTGGATAAGGCCGGTGAAGAAACTAAGTGGCTTCAAAATTTCTTAGAAGACATTCATAATTGGCCTAAACTAGTGCCAACTGTGTGTGTTCATTGTGATAGTCAAGCGACAATAGGCAGGGCAAGGAATGTCATGTATAACGGGAAGTCCCGACATATACGTCGAAGACATGATACTGTAAGACAATTACTCTCTAGTGGAATTATCACGATTAATTTTGTGAAGCCAAAAGATAATGTTGCGGATCCATTAATAAAAGGCCTAACTAGAGAGATGGTTGTGAAAACATCAAGGAAAATGGGTTTAAGACCTATAAAATAAGTCATCATAGCCGAAACCCTATCTAATTGACTGGAGATCCCAAGATCTAGGTTCAAAGGAACAACAAAGTTATGTAGGCGTGTAGAGTACTGTCAACCCTTACTCATTCCCGTATAAAGATAGTACTAACATGTGAAGGTTAAATGTAAACTTTTAATGATTCTGTTTCGAGAATGTGCTATACCACACATTCAGAAATCACCTATGTGAATGTGAAGTGAGAGCTGCTTCTATGAAGAATTTGAAAGGCCAAATTCTCGAAAGTACTCATGAAACTAAGCGGTGTTCATGGTCAAAATGAACACAACAATGAGAACCAACTTTGTTTGAGAGATAGTTGTGTGATTCATATTGTCTTGACTTACACCGAAGGTTGACAGTTCAAAGACATCAAGTCTACTGATTGATCGAGTAAGTCCAATAGGTCTCACAAGGAAAAGTTCAAAGTCTCAGACTACTTATCCCAATGCAGCGTTCTCTTATGGAATAATCACACATTGCATCTCATGCATACACGAAGAGTCATGATATTTGAACTTCTCATTCATGTGGCGAATTATTAGGATTTTAGTATCCAAATCCCATAGAAGGTGAATGAGAAGTGTGGATGGAGATAGTCTTACATTAGATAGAAGAGATAATGGGAGATGAGTTTAATTAGAGAAGCCTCTCAAATGGGTTTGGGCCTCAAGGAGCACCCCACTTTTGTGGAAGTGAGAGGACCTATGCAAAACTGGTTCAGTCCCCACGCGCATGTTGCTGCTGTCGCCTACCCGCTGGTTCGGGCTGGGTCTATTCCTCTTCTTCAAATGGTTTTGTTTTCCATCGAACAGACATGTCTATTCCGAATTTTATTCTTTATTTTTTTTTGTGGATAGATATGTCTGTTCGTGTTTGCTCTCCCATTTATTTTCGAACAGACATGTCTGTTCGTGATTACTCATCAGGCCATCGGTTTGGGTTCGCCCATTTATAAACGAACGAAACTTTCCGGTTCTTTGTGACTCTTTGTTGTTTTTAAATAAAAATTTCTTCGCGCAGCATTTACTACTGCTATATTATTCTTCATCATTGTCGTTCGTGCGATTTATCTATAAAGTTGCGTTAAAGGTTTCCTTTGAAGAAGTACCGCTTCATAGGAAAGACAATCCGTTCTATCCTGATAGGCAATTGTTCAAGAATCTTGAGTACCAGTGAAAGGGATAAATTATCTTAAAGACACAACGTGAATTCGTTGGGCTCGAATCATTTGTTAACATTCAGATTACTCATATGCACTTTCAAGTTTGTCGAACAACTTTGTTTTGCACATACCCACACTTAGGATCAACAGAGAGGGAAAAAGTTGCTGGGATAGCAAAAGATTTTACAGATATTCTGAAATTTAGTTTTCTATTTTTTAATTTTTTTTTACATATTTACATATCCTATTTGGGTCTATCCCACCCCTTTAGGTGGGATTTTTTTTTATCCAGACTATATTCAGACTATATTCGATTATATCCGGATTTCGTGTCACTCCGAATACCGGATATGATAAAAGTTATCATATCCGGAATTTTATCCGATCCATCAAACGCAGCCTAACATTTTATTTTCCAAGATAAAGACCAACAATCCCTGGATAACATAAAAAGTAACACTGATTCTAGAATTTCTTGACCAGCATTGGCTATTTGGGGCATAACTTCCTCTTTAAAACTCCAAATTGCATAAATTGTGATTCATTTGAAATAGACACATAGAAATTTCCAATTATATATTTTAAAACAACATTGGAGCACGAAAACCCACTCACCTATCTAGAGAAAGTGACCTATAGAATTCTGTCAACATGGATGAACTTATCCTCGAACCAGTTTTACACCAAGCGTCGACAAAGCTCTATCCTTTTGAAATGATCCTTAATCATATGCAATTAATGACAATGTACCCAGTCACTTGCCAAAACGTTGAATCCTGACGAGACATTGTCAGATGAGAAATGGTCGTGGACAAACAACCGCATTGACTACGCGTGGACCCGAGGAAATGGTCTTTCTTTGAATGAGCCATCTAACCTACAGTTCAAAAGCCACGTATATTCTTACAGGTAGGGTTGAAAAGAAAAAAGATCCACCTATTAATGAAAGACATACAATAAATTGGAAAACACATGCGTGTCGTTACCTAAACCCCCATCGTTTATGTGCGAAATGCAAAAATGATTCAATTATGTCTACCACATTAAATTAATGATAGATTATCTTGGTATTCTCGGCATTTTTGTTGACAATAAATCTTTGTGAAGTCCTACCTTGACCAGCTTCTAAGTACTTAATTATTTGCATGAAACGTAATCTTCCTGTCTTGTATGATTATGAAATTATAGCCCGATAAAGGGGAATTATATTGGTTCGGTTTGTTTTCACATGATAAATAGAGTTAATTGTTGATACCTAAATTTGGATTACTCACTTAATATTAATGCATAGAAAATTATGGATTAATGTTTAATCTCTAAAAAAAATATTTTCATTAAATTGCATGGCATATAGACATTAGGTGCATTTGCATTAATAGGGTTTACTAGAATTATTATTATTAATTTAAGAAAAAAGAGACGCTGGGCCGAGGAAGACCCGGCCCGGCCTCCTTTTTTTCCCCTCTCCTCTCTCTCCCTCCTGGGCTTGGCCCATTTCCTCTTTTCTTTTCCCTGCGGCCCGGTCTCTTTCCCCTCTCTCCTCCCTCCACCCTCCTTCCTCACGCAACTTGGACTTGACAGAAGCAGGCGCTGAGCGACGGGCCGATAGCGCACGAGCAGGCGAAGGAGCAGAGGCACGCGACTAAGACGCGGGGAGGGGGGGGGGGGGGGGGGGGTGGAGAGAGGAGGAGAGAGAGTTAGGGTGGTTGGGTTCAGGGGACGGAAAGGAACAGAGAGGGAAAGACAGTGAGTGGTCCGTTGAAACAGAGCCGAGGGAGGGAGAGAGAGAGAGAACCGGGAGAGAGAGGGAGCTTCCGGCGGCCACCGCGCCTCAACCTCGGCCGCTAACCCTCGCTGACGCGTCCTTTTTCCCAAACGTTAGGCCTCGATACGTCTTTTTTTGGTTTCTCTTCGGGATTGGGTTAATTTTCCGAGGATCCCGCATCCCGGCTCCGAGGTGCGCGAGGCGACCGGACTGAGTCCGATATATCTCGAGTCTGGCCTCCATTCGTCGCCGCCAAGCAGGGTAGGGACCCGTGGCCGAGCTTCCTCTCTCACGGCCAGCATCCCCTGTTCTGTCGGGCCCTTTTTTGCCCTGTTCTCGGGCATCTCGGGCCAGAGCATGTGGCCGTCCGGCTTGCGCGAGCTCTGGCCATCGTCCCCCCTAGTTTGGCTGTCATGGTCCCGTATATTGTATGTCGATAGTCCCGGCTCGGATTCGAGCCTCCGTGGAGCCGAGAATGCTTCGTTTTTCAAGCTCCCGCCATGTTTGTTGAAATGCTCGAACCAGATGCGTATATGCTTTCTCTGAGTTTGGTTGGTTTCTGGGCATTGGTTGGTCGTTGTACACTCCTCAGTTGCTGATTGTGTTGTTTGTGGCGGCGCCTCGAGGTTGTGCCCTCAGTTGGTCGAATGGCAGTTCCTTGGTTAGCCGAAGCCGAGAGTCGCAGCTCTCAGTCGGTGCGCCTGTCGTGAGAGAAGGTGGGTGCCGTTCCGTGCGGTGTCGGCCATCGTGGAGGGGCGGGCGTCCATGAGGACGGAGTTGGTACCGGTTGTGGACGTTGCTACCCCCTTGGTCGCGGCCGACGCGAGCAAGCGTCGCCGCGGTCTGGATCTTGGCCAAGGAAGGGGAGTCGGGTCCACAGAGAGTGAGGATGCAGTGGTCAGTCGGGTCGGGCGTGGAGGTCCCATCCTGCTCTCTAGGGTTTTTGTCTGGTAGGCCGGGCTTGTTTTGTGGATGTGCGGGTTGGGCTACAAATAATATTAAATAGTTTTGGGCCGGGCTCTTTCTCTTTATTCTTTTGCTTTTTTAGATATATTCATTAGAAATCCAAAATTTGTCACAAAAGTGCAATTGAGTTCTAAAACTTGTAAAAAATGCAATTAAATCCTAAAACTTGTTAAATTGATTCAATTGAGTCCTAAAGTTAATACCGTCAAATTATTTAACGGAAAATACTGACATGACATATTTAAATCAATTTCTCTCTCCTACGTGGCATTTTAAAAAATTTCTCATTCAAATCTTATTTAAATTTAATAAAAAAACTAAAAAAAAGCTAAATTTTTATTTAAAAACAATGAAAAAAAAAAGAAAAAGAAAAAGAAAGGGGAGTCCTCGCTGTTGGGCACTGCCGCCCACTGTCAAAGTGCTCAATGAAGACTGGCCACGGGTGAGGGTGGGCGACGATCCTTGCTAGGCTCAAGCAAGGCTTGCCTAGATTTGGGCGAATTCGATTGTAGCTTGGACCTAGTGAGTGTTGCCAACCCTTGCCTATTGGCGAGGGTGGGTGGCACCTAAATCTAGGTGAGCCGTGCCAGCCCCATGTGAGGGATGTGAGGGCTGCTGGCGAGGTACTGCTTAGATCTAGGCGAGCCTCGCCGGCACCGATCGCTGCCACCATCCAGTGATGGGTGGTGGCAGCAGCGCCCTATTAGTGAGGCCTCCTCTTCTTTTTTTCCATTATTGTTTTTTAAATGAAATTTTAGCTTTCTTTACTTTTTAATCTAATTTAAATAATATTTAATGAAAAACAATAATAATAAATGCCATGTAGAAGAGAGAAATTGACTTAAAAATATCACGTCAGCATTTTTCTTTAGATAAATTGATGGTAGTAACGAAAGAACTCGATTAAACTAATTTGATAAGTTTTAGGACTTGATTGTACTTTTTACAACTTTTAAAACTCAATTGTACTTTCATGACAATTTTTATAACTACTTTTGCACATATCCCTTTTCTTTAGGGGTGGGCTCTTATTTTGAATCGGACTGTGCCCGACACGTCAAATCTAGTTCGGCTGAGGGCCTAAAGACCCGAGTCTTTTGACCCGAGTGGGTCCCGACCTAGGCCGGATCTGGCCATTTTATAATATAATATAATATTATATAATAATTATTTTAACATTAAAAATATTTAAAAAATTAAAATTTTTTGAAAATTAAAAAATGGCAATTGGGCTTTGGAATTGCCCTTTCTTACCTTTTTGTGTGATTAATGCCATGCCTAATTCGCACGTTTTTGAATTGTGTGTTTAATTCAACCTCTCGTATGGGCGATTGAAGGCACGTTATGACGTTTGCACACTTTCGATGTATTGATTGTTGTTTCCTCAACCTGGTTAGGATTAGAACCCTATGATTCACAATCAATCGAAAGACTGCACGAACACTTTAGGTGATGTTTGGACAAGATTAAATACCAAAAGTGCACTAGTTGTGTAACTAGTATAATTAAGTCCCCGAATTTGTTGAATCTCTGATTTATAAGAATAAGGCGATTCTATCGTTGCTTTACTTGGGTTTCTAATCGACCCACCCTAAATTGATAAGTGACACTTTTAGATAAAATTAATTTGCACGTTAATAACTTACACCTTAAGTTACGAGTTAGTATGGACTTGGGAAAACCTGAAGTAAGTCATAAGTTTAAACTTAGTAATCCATTAGCCTCAAATCCCTTGGCCTAGGCATCTTGGGGAGGTCACGACATTAATTAAGGGGTCTAATACACGTTTGGCATGTGGCATTTGCACGGTGGTCAAATATGAGTCACCCTATTATGCTCAGAACTCGATAAGCTTGGAGTCTCCAAATGACTTTTAGTAACCATGTTTGTGTTTCTTTGTTATCACGATGGTAGCAAGATAGGATTTTCCTCAAAATTATGAAAAGCAACAAAAATTTTACAACACGGATACTGGATGAAAGGAAAAATAAATTCCTTGGGATGATAATTTTCCACAAATACTATTGACCACAATCCATATTTTTTAATTAGAAATCCTAGCCCAACAACCCCCCCCCCCCAAATTTTTTTATGTTCAACTATCTCGTCTTAATTTAAAAGTATATAATGGAATCTTATCTAGAAAATTTAATTTTCGTAACAGGATAATGGAAAATGTTTATTCTTTACCTCTTTGAAAACAATTGATTAATGACTCTAAAGATGCACGTTATTTTTTTCCAGAATGCAACTGAAATTTCACATTTAGGAGTATAAACCCAATCACCATATATGCACACAATTACTAGCTCAAATCAGTCTGCTCTTGCTGATTTTTTCTTTTTTTTTTTTCATTCTCATGTTTTAGGGTTGTGATCTCACACCGGATGCGCTTAGTACTTGCTAGACTTTGTTTTTTTGGGTCTGTCCTCTCTCGTCTCACTCTTAAACTTTGGCTTTGCCTTTTTGCAGAATGTGAGAGTTAGACACATTTCATGCAAAGCATGGAACAATATCATTGAGTCGTAATTTTTGTAACTCTAGGAACCAATTTTCTGAAAATGTGCTTTTAGGATGATCAGTGATATTCAGAGGAGTTTTTGTGGGGTCTTGCTGACTTCTGGTTGCGCAACATGGGTGGCATATCATTGTGAAAGCTGTGCATTATCTGACAGTAGCTCTCGACTCAACGTCAACGGAATATGAAGGTGATGAGGAAATATTGCTAACTCTCTTGTTGTTTTTTTTAGCAACAGTGTTGACATTTGATTTTTAGGTTTTTTTTTTTTCATATTTTCAAAAATCTCAAAATTAGGATTAGGAATCTTGGCCAAGCCTATAAACCTATTTCTAAACCAAAAATAAATTTTTTATCATTTTCCTGAATTTTTCTTTAATTTCTTTTAGTCAAAATAAGTAATAAAATCAAGAAAAATAGCAAATGGAATCAGAAAATTCCATAGAAATAGTCATTAGTCTTCTTTTAAATCCAATTTCACTAATGCATCATCAAATTTGAAAAATTTCAATTGGGCATGTGTTTTTCCCAAAATTGGGCAAAATTAAACATGAATTGAACCAAAAATTCAATTAAATACTTTCTAGTCATTTTTAAGTCATAGTGTCTACACAACAAATGATTCTGGAATCTTGAATTACATAATGGTCAGTCCAATTGCACAATTTGTTAGAAAAATAAAAAAATCTCCAAAATCCAATTGAGAATTTGAAATTTTGAGCCCAAATTGGGAATCATGTCAAATTCAAAATTTTCCAACCATGAGACCATCATTTCTAGGGTTAATTTGATGTGGGTAATTCAATTTTGGCACTAATTTTGCCTAATCAGGTCATTAAGGCATTGAATTGAATAAAACCCTACTAATCCGAGTACAAAAATTTTAAAATTTTAGACATGATTATGATAAAAATTGAAGAAAATTACATATTTGGGTTCAAAATGTGATAAGGAATTCAATTTTGGGGTTTAATTTTGAAAATTGGGTCAAAATCGAGCTTAATTTGCTAATTTAGTCAAAACCAGGCTTTCCGGGTCGACCGGGTCGACCCGACTCGACCCGCAAATCCTCCTTTGCTGGACTCACCCAAAAGGCAATAAACCTAGAAATAAAAAGTTCAAACCCGCAACTTCGTGAACCTTCCCTGGTCGATTTAGCATGTGAAAATCGAGTTAGCCAGCTGGAGCATACCTAGCTGGCGCCAGGGAATCATACCAATCGATTCAAGGTTGGTAAATAACAAACTTTGGACGGGAAATTGAGCTATAAAAATGAAGTAAATATTGAACATTGAGGGGAAGGTGTTCGACAAACACCAAAGAGAGGAGAGAGAGAGATAGAGAGAGAGAAAGAGTGTAAAATCTAGAGAGAGAAGAAGGTAGAGGTCCCCTTCTGAGTGCTCGGTGCCGCCCTATATGGCTGAGCCCCGGCAAATCAGAGCTTGGCCGTGACCTCCCTCCCTAAGTTCAATAAGGTCGATCGTGCATGAAGGCCTGAAAGTGAAGCTTGGTTGGTGTGTCCAGAGGTTCCCAGGTGAAACCAAATCCGTCGACTTGAAGTTCAAGTGTTAAGGAACGATTCTACGGTCATCAATCGTCTCAAAAACGTCATCCGATTGACCATATTTTTCCAGAATTCCAGAAAACGAGATTGAACATGATATTGTTAAATCTATGATTTCTTTATTGATCTTGAGTGCATTGATGTCAAAAATGAGTTTCTAAACATGTTTTTCTTTGTTTGATTGCAAAATATGAATTGAATGTGTATAAAAATGTGTCGGCCACCATTGTTGGACTTCGTTGGAGGCTCTATGTGGCCTTAGGTCACTCAAGTTAGTCCGTTCTTACCTTGTGTTGATGTTCTGAAAGTCATTTTGATCAATGTAGACGGCTAGGGCAAATAAAATAGGGATTTAGAGCTTCTGATAATGCTAGGTTAGGATAATAGCATATTAGCATTTTCCGACTTGCTTTTCATTAGCCGGTGAAGGTCCAACGACGAATCAATGGGCAGAAAATGAAAGACGGTAATCTAAACTTGATATGGAACCTAAAATCCAACCTTAAACGTCAACGGAAGGTTGCCGGAAAAAGGTTTGAAGTGGCGGCCTCAAGAGCTTTTAAGCTAGGTTCATGCCCACCACTTGTTCGGGGAATTGCCCCAATGAACAAAAGGGTAAAACGACGCTGTTTGGCATCGTACCTACCGGAGAAGGTGATCGGCACCGGTGCCGGCGATTCTCGGTTCGGTTCGGCGGAACCGGGCCAGTCCAGTTCATTTTCCTGGCGGGAAAATTCAATAAAATAATAAAAAAAAATCTAAAAAATTCAAAAAAAGTTCAATAAAAAATCAGAAAATTCATAAAAAAATAAAAATCAGGAAAAATAATTTTTTATTTCAGAAATTCGAAATATAACAGAAAATTAGAAAATTTCAATAAAAATTCAAATAAAAAATTCAGAAAATTCGAAAAATACAAATAAAAAATGTGAAAAATTCAGAAAATCTAAAAAATTTTAAAAAAATCGAAATTTTATAAAAAAATTTCAGAAAATCATAAATATAAATTCTCAGTTAATGAAATTCTCAGAAATTCAATTTTCGAAAAACAAATCAAAAATTTCAAAAATTCACAGAATGGTTCAAAAACACTGTGGCCAACCTTGGAAAGTGAAATTTGAATTTTTTGAAGTGCCCAATTGGCATTTTTAGAAAATCCCAAATTCAGAGGTTATAACCCCTAAAAAACCCTAAAATCCTAAAAAAAGATATAAATCATGAAATGAACAAGCCTTTAGGGCTTCTTTAAGGTTTGGATGTTTTGGTTGATTTTGATTTTTAGAGATAATTTAGGATTGTTTGATTTGATTGACATTGATACCTATTATAATTAAACAGATTTTTAATGGATCTTTTACTACGAACCCGACCAAAGTACGAGCATGCTAACTAGAGTTCATATTAAATTTAAGTGTTGGGAACGCACAACGGAAGTCTGATATCTTCACATGGGGAGATCGCCAAAAGGGAGCTCAAGTCAAGCCCGCCAACATACAAGTTATAGGCCAACTAAGATATATATTAACTACTCTGCTCCCACTGCTAACTTATGAATGCATCACCCATGATCTTCATGGCAATTTCCACCCGAAATAAGCCCACCAATTAGCCATGAGTTCTAATACTATTTGTTGGGAATGCATAGCAAAAGCCCAATACCTTCACTTGGGGAGATCGCCAAGAGGGAGCTTAAGTCTAAACCCGTCAACATATATAGTTGGATCAACTTTCACTCAAAAGTTAAAGCCAATGAGTTATGGGCCAACGATGATAGATTAACTGCTCAACAGCACACCACTTATTCGATGTGAGATTTTTTTTTAACACAACTCACGCGTACACTTCAACACTAAGAATGAGATATTGTGGATGAGGCCACCGGGAATCAGTACTCAGTACTATCCCTTTCAAAATGTCAACCCAACTTCAGTTATTTCCGCTTGTGCCATCCTCATTTACTTGATCAACTCGTTCCAAGTCCCATTTGATCAGCTTCTGCTCTGGTCTACGCCATATCCTGTTCTTTTCTTCACTCGTTCTACTTCGACTTTCGACACAAGTTGGTTTTGTTTACACTGCCAATTGCAGGCCCTCCTCGCGTCACCAACTGTTACATCACCTTTGGTCACCGCTGCACTGCCAGCGAGTTTCTTTGTTAGTTGGCGCTAAAGAACAAGAATGATAGAATGTTGAAGCACCATAATCGATTTAGCAAAAGTATTTTATAAAAGATTGGGCCGAGTCCATGCTGCCGTGGGCTAAAGAGGCTGCAAATTTGCCATGCCCAATTCTTACGGTGGATGATTACAAGTTTTGGATCGCTGACAACACGCACGACCCCACAGCTGACAAACAAAATGCATGGATCTGTTGGTGGACAAGGCCGCTCGCAGTTTTCCGTGCACGAGCTCACGATAGGGGGATTTGTGGTTGGTATACGATTTACTTGTTTATATACTCACATTAAAACCGTATGATCAATTACTAATGATGTAATCACCGCAAAGTCAATCAATATAGTCGAGACTATGACTAATGTATATACCATTTGGCTTTTGCCATGCACAAAAGCAACGTCCCCACTATACATTGTATCAAAAATTGATAGGGAAAGGAAAAGACCAGACTTTTTTCTCTTTCCAAAGGAGGGAGAGACATTTTCTTAAACTCTAGAAATCCTAGATTAATTAATCTTTCGGGATTATTTGAAAAGTAAGAGCAGCTTATTTTGTCACAAGTAGTCCAGTCTCTGGCTCAGAATAGCTCGTCTTCTCGATGAGGAGGGAAGAAAGATTAAAGAAAACTTTGTCAAATTTACAGTACCAACTTTCATAAAGTAAGTTTTGGAATATTTCCTTAGATAAATGATGGACTCTCAAATGAATAATGCATTTGGAAAATGGACACAAGACTTGGTCACACGGGGAATTATCATTGCATCGTCTCATGCAAGTGGTTAGGACCAGCTGGTGTCAACTCCACAACTTGAACTTAACCCTTAACATTTGACGCGCCAACCCAACCCCCCACCCCCCCCCCCCCCCCCCCCCCCAAAAAAAAAAAAACCGAAAGCGAAAAGACCCATCTTATTTCTCCTTATATACCCCCAACCCATCAAATTAAATCTTCAAGAAAATTACATGTATATGAAGAGAGTTGAAGGAAAAATCATGCTCATCCATGAGCTTCTCTGGAAAGTTGTGGTGCTTGGGGCTTTATTGGGTCCATCCCTCAATCGCATGGCAGACGCTGATGATTTAATGACCAAGCCCGGATGCCGAAGTTCCTGCGGACACCTTGTGATTCCATATCCCTTTGGATCAAGCGACAACAGTTCTGCTTGCCGCATTGTGGTCCATCTTTTATTGTCTATTGTGACAACTCTACAGACCCTCCTGTACCTTACATGTATAATAGAAGTTCTAACTTGCCAATACTTGATATTTTTGTTGAGGCCCACAAGATGCGATTAACCGTTTGGACCGGTCGAGCCTACTATAATTCTTTTGGATTAGATAGGTCTTCGAGCTTTTCTCCATGGATCTTCCTACCTGAATTCCCTTTATCCAGCACCAAGAACAAGTTCACCATCGTTGGTTGCGACACGTTAGCTGCCATCCAAGACCGCAGTGGGAAGTTCTCTTTCGGGTGCATGTCTTCGTGTAGCAACGTTTTGGACGTCAGCAATGGGTCGTGTACCGGTATCGGTTGCTGTAAGACGAGCATCCCAAGGAACATCTTCAATTACAACATCTTGTTTTGGAGCTTTTCCAATCATTCCAAGGTCCTGGATTTCAATCCTTGCAGCTGTGCCTTCATCGCAGAAATTGGATCCTACAACTTCTCGGTTGGCAACCTTCAGCAACGTACATTTAAAAAGATCCTCTAGTTGTTGATTGGGCAATAGGGAATCAAACATGTGAGGAGGCCAGGAAGAACAACACGAGCTACATGTGCACCAAAAACACCAATTGCACTGATGCTGAAAATGGATATGGGTACAAGTGCACTTGTTCAGAAGGTTACCAAGGCAATCCTTACCTCGAGAATGGTTGTGATGGTACGTTGATAACATCGACATTCTCTGACTTGTACTTTGTATTGATATGTTCTGAGAAGATAGATACATTTAATGCGTCTGTGTTTAATTTATGTAGATATTGATGAATGTGCAGATCCAACGTTGAACCAGTGTGAGGAAAAGTGCCATAATACTGAGGGGGGTTATACATGTTCACGCCCAAAGGGTCATCACGGTGATGGCAAGAAGGGCGGTGCAGATGGGCAAGGATGCATTGCTAATCCATCACAATTGATGAAGATTTTGGTTTGCAAGTTAATTCTTTAATTTTTTCGACCAAAAAAAAAGTTCTTTCATTTTACTTGGACTTCCCTACTAAAAAATTATCCTAGCTGATTTCGAGAATATATAGTTTTATTTGTCTGTGGTTTAGGAGGATATAACTATTTACATCGCGATTGAGCTCTCTTAAAATTCAAAAGTTCATTAATTTCGCTCTTGTCAATGTCTGAACTCTTCGAGCATCTTTCAACTTGGTGACCTTGGGCTTTGGGTAATTGGTGAATGCATCATCCATCCATTGAGATTAAGTTGCGAAAGTTGATATTGGGACCGTATAACTTGTAGTTGCGTGATCTTCATTGCCCGCTTATAAAGCACTAACTTTCATAGATATTCCAAATCTAGCACGCCTTTAGCTTGAAATATTTATAAAATTCTAGCACGCCGAAATTATCTCTTTATTACCTACGTCACCTCTTTTTACTTTTTTACTCTTTTCTTGGTTTCTATCTTCTTACAATCATTAATTAGGCTTATTGAATTTTAAGACTTGGTACTATTGTGCGGTGGGATAAAATAATAGATAAATCCGCATACTTGCAAGGATGACGAGATAAAAAAAAATTTGCTACATATGAGGCATGAAGGTGGATATGGAACATCTTTTTAGCTTCTGGACAAGCCATGTTTATCACAATATTATTTAGATAGCTAGTTGATTACTAGGGACCTGACAACATCTATCTGCGGTGACGGACGATATAAGAAAGCGAGGAAGATGTAAGCAGCCTTCGGACCAAATTCTAATCCATTTTAAAAATTTCCTCAAAGGTACAAGTCCTTGCCAATGTAGGACCTCAATTGATATCAGTGTAGCTTCTGTAGGGCCAGTATAGAAGACAGAACACATTTATTCTTCTAGTGTGAGTGGACAGGTAGCTTATGGCGCAATATCTTTGCACAACAGGAGATTAGGTGTCCTTTGGAAGGATGTAATGATGAACTTCATTGGATGATTAGGGCAACAAAGAGCAAAGATTTGGTGGCTAGACTTCTTAAGGTATCCTTTCTAGCAACCATTTATGGCATATGGATAGAGCGCAATCGAAGACGGTTTTAAAACAACTCAACTAATATCTATATTATTTTGGCCAATGTGCGTAAAAATGTAAGAGGTAGAGCTTCACTTTATCAAAACATTAGACCTTCTCAGACAAATGTTATATTGGCTACTATGTGGAGACTTCCTACCTCCATCTTGTCGAACTATTAACACCATTTGTAATGCTGGGGGATACCCCTAAATTGCTGTACTTCATTCGCTCTATAATATTGACATTTTACACCAAAAAAAAAGGTGATCCAGGGAGATGGGACTTGCATTTGAGATATTTAAACTCATGCATAGTTCAACAAAAAAGTCCCAATAAATGTATGCTTTTAAATGACGAGTATTTGGTTGCGTTAGACCTAGAAAACTATAAGCAAGTATACTGTCGGACCATGGGAAAAGAAAAGTATTTTTGTAGTTAGTTTAAGTTTATACTTTTATGACTTCTTTCGTGTCGAATTAAACCTGTTAAACTGATGACCTTTTTTTAGACCGGGACAATAGTGCTTTTCTTTCTTTTTTTTAGATTAGCTTAACCAACTCCATTGTCCTAATTCATATTCAAATTGTATGGTTGTCCGGATTTTTAAATAGGATAGGACTGGATAGGATATGATAAGAAATTCTGGGATTTCTTTATATCCTGTCCACTGTTTGGTGGACTACGGATTTAAAGTCGGATAGGATAATTTTTTTTTTTTTTTTGCTATTCATGGGTTCAGAGGAGTCGGTGAAGGAAAAAAAGCCGAGAAATTTTTTTGGTGAAAGCTCACAAGGTGTGGGGATGAAGATGACGGCGAGTGGAGTGTAGGGTTTCTAAAAAAATAGGCATTAGAAATCCTATCCGGCTTTATCCCACCCCTCTCGATTTTTTTTATTCAGGCTATATCTAGGGATGAGCAACTTGGACCGCCCAAACCAAGACCGGACCGGACCGACGAGTTTGGTCTGGTTCTTGGGACTATTGTTTCGGTTCTTGGTTCCTAAAAGCGGAACCGGTTTCCGGGCGGTCCGGTTCCCCATTCCAAGGGGGAACCGGATCGGACAGGACCGACCGAATCGGACCGACTATTTAATATATATTTTTGTTATTTTTTTCTTTAAAAAAATTAATAAAATGTAAACTAAACTCTAAGTGAACTTCATTATCATAAATTCATTGATAACAATTAGTAAAATGTAAATTAAACCCTAAGTGAACTTCATTGACATAAATTCATTGAAAAAAATTAGTAAAATGTGAATCAAACTTTAAGTGTTTGACAAAAAAAAACCCCAAACTCTAAATAACCGGTTCCATTGGACCGGAATCGGAACTGGACCGGACCGACGGTTCGGTCCGGTTCCCGGTCCTAAAACCAACCGGTCCGGTCCGCGGTTCTCAAATTTGGAAATCGGTTCTCTCGGTCCGGTTCCCGGTTCCACCTTGGAACCGGACCGGACCCGGAACCGCTCACCCCTAGCTATATTCGGTCTATATCCGACCTTATTCTATCTTGGACTACCACCAAACACAGGATAGGATAAAACATATCTTATCCTGCCTTTTATTCGGTCGACCAAATGCAGCCTAAGTGTTTCGAGGAAACCTCACGATATAATTCTATAGAAAGTTTGAATGCATGGCCACTTTTACATGGTGCATTGATCCTCTGTGCAGTTAATTACGTGGTTAATTATTTTCAAAACCGGTGTTGTATACAGGTGTTGCTGTGGGCATAATAGTGCTGCTTTTTAGCATAGGCCTTTTGTATTTCGCATGCAAGAAAAGGAAGCTCATCAGGCTCAAAGAACAATACTTCAAGCAAAATGGCGGCTTGCTTTTGCAGCAACAATTACAAGAACGGGACAGAACCACAAAAGCTGTGAAATTGTTCAGCGCTGAAGAGCTAGAGAAGGCCACCAACAATTATGATGAGAGAAGAATAGTTGGCCAAGGAGGATTCGGTTCCGTTTACAAAGGGTCGTTGCCATATAATATGGTACTTGCGACTAAGAAGTCCAAGCTCATGGACCAGAGCCAAATTGAACGGTTCATTAATGAAGTTATTGTGCTTTCTCAAATTAATATTCATAACGTGGTCGAGCTTTTGGAATGTTGTTTGGAAACAGAGGTGCCTTTATTGGTGTATGAGTCCGTCAACAGTGGAACTCTCTTCGACCACATCCACAACCCAAACAAATCATTGAAGTTGTCTTGGGAGACCCGTTTGAGAATCGCTTCGGAAACTGCTAGAGTCCTCTCGTAGTTGCACTCCATGGCTTCCACTCCCATTATCCATCGAGATGTCAAGTCAGCAAATATCCTTTTGGATGCTGACTACACCGCGAAAGTCTCCAACTTTGGAGCTTCAAGATTAGTTCCAATTGATCAAAAGCAATTGTCCACCATGGTTCATGGAATATTGGGATACTTAGACCCTGAATACTTTCACACAAGCCAATTGACAAAAAAAGAGTGATGTTTATAGCTTTGGGGTTGTGCTAGTTGAGCTATTGACAGGAAAGAAGGCGCTTTCTTTTGACCGACCGGAAGAAGAGTGGAGCTTGGCAACGTACTTTCTTTCATCATTGAAAAATGACATTGTTTCAGATTGTTGAGGAAGTTATTGCAAACGAAGAAAACAATGAGCAGGTGAAGGAAGTTGCCAATCTTGCCAAGAGATGCTTGAAAATAAAAGGCGAGGAGAGGCCGACCATGAAGGAAGTAACAATGAAATTGGAGGGACTCAAAGCAATGGCTAACCTTCCATGGGTCAAAGGTATCGATGTGAATCCAGAAGAGACGGTTCATTTATTGGGAGAGAAGATCGACATGTACATGGATAGTATCGAGACCACGAACACTGGGTACATAGATAGCATGAAAAACCATGTCATGCCACTAGTTAGTAGTGGGAGATGACAATAATAAGGTTTTCGATATATGTCTGGGTATGTTGTGATGGATGTTATAGGTGCACTAGGTCTCCGAAGACTGCACTAGTCATTCGGTTCTTTCACTTTGAAACTAGTTCATCAAATGGTTTTCTATGCGTGGAAGAGAACTCTTGAAAAGTCTAGCCTTATGATAAAGTCAGCGTACTGATTCAATAGCTTTATAAAGCTTTGGATCCAACTCGGTGAGAAAAAGTAAATATGGTTTCCTCCTTCTACCGTTTCTTGGTGGTGCTTTTGAGATTTGGGAACTATGTTGTCTTTGAGTGTACCGAAGTTAAAATGATATGGAAGTGCAGATTTCTGTTTGATCGAGGATGTCGTACGTTCAACTTGAACGAATCTTTTTTCTAAGGCAATTCCATGTTCTTGCCTTACAGAAATACAATGAAACTTTCGTGTATCGATTTTTCCTTATTGGTCTGAAACTGTCGTGTATCGATTAGACGCATAATATATGTTCAATTCCATACATCACCATCCGATTTGAATTTCATGTTTGACTTTTGCTCGTGCGTTAATCGTCCACACAAATCAATGAGGTACAGTCTTGTTTGCCTTATTGAATTACAATTATGAACATCATTTATATCTATTTGTAGTCAAGTTTTTATGTAGTTAATGTCCATATTAATAATCATCCATTCAAAAACATTTCCTTCAATTAGTGAGGGAGGAAAATAAAGTCCAACAAAAGTATGTTTTTCACAGGTTCAGGATTCACTTACCTGAGACGGATCTTTTCACCAGATAAAAAAGGGGAATGCTTTTGCTTGAGCACAACAAAAGTCAACCGGTAAAAAGCTATTCAATTTATGATATGCATCAAATAGCATCGAATGCGACCATTTGCCATAAATAAAACCGAGAATTAGTGTTGGGATCCTTCTAACTCTTTGTAATTATGGTGGCCCAGCATATAAGTTAGAAAAAGCAAATTGACTCAGTATGTCCTCTCAAAACTGCAAGTGTTGCAAAAACATAGATCTCTATTTACCCTTTCAAGCTTATTCCGGTCGAAATGCTGTGGGATTTGCTTCTTCTCTCTCGACTATATTCCTTCAGATATCAATGAATGCGAGACATCACAACCTTGCAATGGAATATGTACGAACTTGCCAGGAATGTATAATTGTTCATGTCTAGCGGGATGCCAAGGGGATGGAGGAAAAGATGGCAAGGTTGTATTCTTATCATCCATGAAATGAGGTTTCGCGCGACAGATATTGTACTAGGTTAGTAAGTAGTACACATTGCTAATGCTTTTTCATCATAAAAACTTCTTTTGTCTTATAAATTATTCACATTTCTTATCTGTTGTCGTTATGTCATTGTTCCATCTTGCGCCGTTAGTCATCGAGATTTATCGGATGTGAATCTTTCTCTTTGAATTAGTTTTGTCCGTGATCTGAGCATCATCGTGCAAACTGATAGCCTGTCAGTTGTAGTCAACTTATCATATGTAGACCGAAGCCCATGGGCCCTTCGGCGGCTATTTATGAAGTGCAAGACTGTTTTAGCCCAGCAAAATGATTTGTCTCTAGCCCACTGCCCTCATGATGCTAATCATTTTGCAGATTGTGTGGCCAAAACTCACCGAAATGGGACTCTTCCCTCTAATTGGCTCTCCAAAGCCCCCCAACCTCTATGGGACCTTTTATTTTTTGAATCATGCTATTGTTGTTCACTACGTACTATCTTTGAATGAATGAAACGAATCTTCCTTAGACCAAAAAAAAAAAAAGTTTTGTCCGTGAATTAAATCTATATTATATACATGTGTTGTCATCTCAAGTTATTTAAGTCGCTGTACAAAGAGAATCAAAAGTTACCTATCGACAACATATGCACCAACACTGCCCTTTTTCTCTTTCTACAATGACATGTAGTTTTTGCTGTTTGTTCCCTGGGAAATGGGTGTAAATTGAGGTTTGTACTTGTACATAATGGACGAAGCGGGATTTCTGGCAAAGCCAAAGGTTTGCTCGGTGGCAATATGATAATGTGCAAGCTCCTCCTGATTCCCCGCCTCATCATATTGGAACGGGTTTTCATTAGGCTATGTTGTACTTCAAGATCCCCCTGAGACCAAGACAACTCTTTCCTATGTCGGCGCTGGTGTCCCCTCAAGTGGCCCATCCCAATTGACAATTCGCAACTAAATCTTTGTCACATATTTGTGCAAAATGGCCTTCTTACAGCCGTTGGCTTCAATCTTCAGTCGGAATGTCATCCAGGCACCATACATTCTTCTCCATAAGCTTGCGCCGTTATTTGCTCAAGGATCTTCAGGCATAGAGGTATTGTCCAGGGAAGCATCTTGGGTGGGACTAGCTTCTGACTTTGCCCCTGCAATCCCTCCCAATCGTTAGGTCATCATGTCTCGCCGTTGTCGAATTTAGCTTGCTGTGTGGGTGGATCCGGCACGTATACATTATTGTCATGGTATTTACTCAACGAGTCGTGCGACAATTGCAAGATCCAGATTGAGTTACATCAGACACGATTGCTATTCTTGTTTACCATTGTAATATTTGCAAAGCGATTAAATCGTTGTAAGGAGGAAAAAAACAAATGAAATTGATGGACGATTTGAGAGATTTAGTGCATGTGGAAGTAATATATGAGTAAAGATCAAGAAATGTAGAAGATAAGAGGCATGTGGTCAATTTATAGATGACGAATTTTCTTTACCTACCGGGTCACTTATTACTTTTTTTTTAAGTAGGACCCGATTATCAGCAGTTTGACAGAATCTCTCACTAGTTGCATCAGGCAATTTTCCCGCCTCAGTAGACGAATTCAGACTACTCCAAAAGAAAAGAAAGGGTCAAATCCAAGTCAATTCAGGTTTCCTTTCTTTTATAATGAATTGTGAAATCGCCACTCATATTGGATTAGAAAGTCAAATTGCTCCTTTGTACCCAAATTTGTGACAATTTGCTTAAATCGATGGAAATTGGTTCGGTTTACCGAAACTCGCCAACCATGATATAAACGAATGATTCCAGGCTGCTTTCACTTGCCTTAGCCAACAGAATAAAAAAACGAAGAACCACCCCACATCGCAGTCAAAGCTTCTCCTATTTGCTGCAGTAGTCAGATGATGCTGACGAATTTACCTTTTTAGACTGCATGAACGGAACAAATTTCAAGTTTGACGGTTTGATTTTAACTTCTTTTTTTTTCACGTAAGAGTAATTATGCAATTTATAAGAAATGATGCAAACACCACATATCCAAATTATAGTATTAGATATGTTACATAAGAATGGTAGGATCTAGCATACAAGTAGCAAAGTGACTAGAATAAAATTTTATAGACGCATCACGACATAGCTTTGTGCTCCCTATTCTTTACATTAACTAGAAAAAGGGGAACTTGTCCCCCTGATAGTAACACTAATTTATTAAGTGAACACTTAGATATTAATTTTTGTATAGTTTATTAACCCAGACATACTTTGCTGTAGCAGTTAATAAAACTAAAAAACTCCTTTGATTATTTTTTTTCTTCGTGTAGTAGCCATGCCTGATTTTAACCAAATAACTCTAGGAAAAATCAAAGCAGAAATTTCTATCACTATTGCTCTTGATTTGAAACTCCGCAAAGGAAAGCAGCTTTCTTTGCTCTTTTAGCTTGAAACGAAGATGCATTCAGTGCCATCCCTTGTCCAAAGCATCAGATGCAACCGACACGACAAGACCGTTGTGATGTCACAATCGATCGTAGGAATTTCCAAGCTGACTTGCAAATAATAAAAATCGTGAAGAGACAGATACTTCTTTTCAATCCTCTCTACCCAAGAGATAAATCCGTTTCGTTGGGTGGTGCCCACACACTATCTCATGCACATCTCTAACATATGTGTAAAACCTCAAGAAATTAATATCTTAAGGCAACAAGAGTTGCGGCTAAAGGCAGTCATATATTGTGTTTAATAATATTTTTGTACATAGCTAATGAAAGGTACATGTGCCTATTTATAGGCTTTAAAGGTTAATTATCTAAAGTAACAAATAACAAAATATCAATTACATCAAATTCATTGGCTGCAAATTAGACCTAGACATTAGTGTCTCCTCCTCCGAATTGTAAACCCATTGGCTGCAAATGGATCTTTCGGGTTAAGCTCCGTGCCGATGGTTCTCTTGAGCAGTATAATGCCTGATTGGTTGCAAAGGGATTCCATCAACAAGAAGGCATTGACTACAATGAGACTTTTAGCACTGTCGTCAAGCATGTGACAGTTCACACTGTCCTCTCTATTGCCTTTTCTCGTGGGTGGCAACTCTGATAGCTTAATGTGAAGAATGCCTTTCTTCATGATCACCTAATAGAAGAAATTTTCATGGAGCAGCCCCCTGGTTTTGTTGATTCTGCTCATCCCCGCTATGTCTACAAATTACAGCAGTCTCTTTATGGTCTCAAACAAGCTCCTCGAGCCTGGCATCAACGCCTTAGTGCTTTTCTGGTTCAGCTGGGCTTCATTCCTTCTGTTGCCAAATCCTCACTCTTTATTCTTCATACAGCTCCGCCTAGTATCTTCCTTATGGTTTATGTTGATGACATTATTGTCACTGGGTCACCTAATGGGCCATTGTCGGCTCTCATTAAATCTCTGCAGCAAGAATTTTCTATTAAAGATCCGGGAGAGCTTCATTACTTTCTTGGCATTGAAATAGAATGGACAGACCCAGGCATTATTCTCTATCAGGCTAAATATGTTGTAGATTTACTTATGCGAGCCAAAATGACCGAGGCTTGTCCTGTTTCCACACCATGTACCACTTCGGCTGGTGCTCCGTCTTCTCATCTTGGTGCACCCTTCTTCGATCCATAGCTATATTACTGCATTGTAGGGGCTCTACAATATCTCACACTCACTCGCCCGGATATTGCATATGCTATCAACACAGCTTGTCAGTTCATGCACTCTCCCACTAAGATCCACTGGCAATTTGTTAAAAGGATCCTTTGTTTCATCAAAGGCACTCAACATCATGGTATTCTCTTCACTCCCAGCTCTTCTTTTCAGCTGCATGCTTTTTCCGGTGCGGGATGGGCTAGTGTCCCATATACTCATCGCTCTGTTGGCGGGTTTAGCATCTTCTTGGGTTTAAATCTCATTTCGTGGAGCTCCCGCAAACAGTGGACCGTTGCCCGATCTAGTACCGAAGCTGAGTTTAAGTGTCTTGCTGACACCACTACAAAAGTTATTTGGACAAAAGCTCTACTATGTGATCTTCATGTTCGTTTGCCCGCTCCACCTGTCCTTTGGTGTGATAATCTTTCTGCTATCTATCTTACTGGCAATCCTATCTTCAATGCTCACACTAAACATGTAGAGATTGACTACCACTTTGTGCGTGAGCGTGTGGCCAAAGGACAGCTTCATGTTTAGTACATCTCCACTCATGATCAACCAGCCGACATCTTCACTAAAGGCCTCTCTACTCCTCGGTTCCGTCTTCTTTGGATCAAGCGTACTGTGACTCCTGCCTCATCAGCTAGCAGGGGGATGTTAGACAGCAAGGCTATAGCTCAGCAGAGATTTCCTCTTTGATTATTTTCCTATGTTAGAGATATAGATATATTTAGGAGATTTTGTCTTAATTTTGATTTGATGTAATTGATATTTTGGTACTGAGAGTTGCCTGGATTATTGAAGTTGGGCTTCTATCCATGAGGATTAAGATTCCTCTGCTGCCCCGTATTTGAGTTGGGGCTATTGAAATTGGAAGCAGGGCCACGTTGTGAATGGGAATTTTGGCCCAAGCTAGTGTTGTGCGCGACAAAGGCAACTGGTTGGGTGGTTTGTGGTTCTTGGAGCTCCAACAGCGCTTCATGAGCTAAGAGAAGGCCATGAAAAGACTCTCTGGTCATTTGTTGATGCCGAGTGTGAATCGAAATTGCAACATCCAAGCTTTGAAACTCAGCTCCTAGGCCTCGGAAGATATGTGTTCGGTACTCTTGTGGTGAGATGATCTCACCAATGGAGGCCAATTGATCAAATATTTAAGTAGCTTGTTGAAGAAATTCGGTCACTGTTTGATTACCTTTCTGCATCGTTTGAAGTTGTAGTCGCAATTGGGTAGCTCGCGCACTGTTTTGGGCAGCGAAAGATGCAAAGAAGAAATTCCATCCAACATGAGAGGTGCTCAAATTAGATAACTAACCCACAATTGAATCGGCTGTCGTGCTTAAGACCCACCCGAGAGCAATATGGTCCCGTGTATACCAGTTATCGTACTCGGGATTGGGCACAATATTGGAAGAACCATCTATATTGGTTTAAGTAATTTGTTGTGGAGGACATGGCAGCGTTCCATAGACAATCAAAATCAGTTTATTTGCTCGAAGGAAAGGGAGGATTCGACCTTTCCACACCACGTATTTGTCCCCGGTGAATTTCACCCCAAGATTTGGACAACCGGATGACCCCATGAAATTTCCAGATCATGGAATGATAAGGCTGGTGAGAGACAAGATTGTTGAACTAGATGGCATTGAGATGCTAACAGTAGCGGGAGTCGCGGGACTCGATTCTGTTAAGGAACTTAGATTGGAACTCATGGCTATGATACTTTCGCAATTGATAGCTCTCATATCATGTAAAACCTCAAGAAATTAATATCTTAAGGCAACAAGAGTTGCAGTTAAAGGCAACCGTATATTGTGTTTAATAATATTTTTGTACATAGCTAATGAAAGGTACATGTGCCTATTTATAGGCTTTAAAGGTTAACTATCTAAAGTAACAAATAACAAAATATCAATTACATCAAATCAAAATCAAGACAAAATCTCCTAAATATATCTATATCTCCAACATAGGAAAATAATCAAGGAGGAAATCTTTGTTGAGCTGTAGCCTTGCTGTCTAACAATATGAACTCCTTAACTAGTTGTACAGATATCAACATCCTATGTAGATCATTATGTGCAGATTAATATTTTGACTTTTTTTTTTGGTAAAGATTAATATTTTGACTTACGCTATGTACAATTAAAAAAAAAGGTAGATCGATGGTAAGCACTAATGATTCAATTTGAATGGCGTAACGTGGCTAACCCAACTCGAAGTGAAAGGAATAATAAAGTAAAAGTAGGATTTTCGATAAAGAAGATAGTGGTAGAGACACTGCTTTCGGCCGCCGCAACCCCCCACCCCACACCCCCCCCCTCTCTCTCTCTCTCTCTCTCTCTCGACATCAACCTGTGAATTTACTTCTCTGATCGCGGTAGAGACACTGCTTTGTTGCTCACCCCCGTGATACAGAATTCTTGTAGCGTCCAAGTTCTACTCTAAGTGTGGTACTTCAGTATCATGGACCAAGTCTCTCAATAAAATGCAACAATGTCCATTTTATGCGTGCTCTCTTTGTTACTTCTCTTTGATATTCATGATACTGAGGGTAAGTCATGTTGCAGTGAAGCTATTTTTAATGTTGTGAGGGTGGCCAACTGGAATGAATTTCAAGAGTTGCCATACTTTGGATCCTTCCTGTTTATGCAAATCCAACAATTTTCTGTTGTTGGGTCTGCGCTCTTTTTGGCCCATTGACTCATGGCTCAGGTGTTCAAATGTGAAACA
This sequence comes from Syzygium syzygioides, assembly GCA_031216285.1. Lineage (NCBI taxonomy): Eukaryota > Viridiplantae > Streptophyta > Magnoliopsida > Myrtales > Myrtaceae > Syzygium > Syzygium syzygioides. The sequence goes on from CM062247.1 coordinate 29,595,832, forward strand.
TTGCATATTCAAAGGAAACTAAGCTCACTTGACTTAAGGAAACTACATTCATAATAACCCATGTCAGTGAAGAGTACAATATTAATTAATCTTTTTTTTTCTAGTTTTAACTTAACGAAAGATAACGTAGTGATATTTTTTTTTTGAAAATGCTCTCTCTAATTTATCCTTTTTTCCAAGTATAAACTCAACAAAAGATAAATTTTTCATATACTTTCGTTTTGATTATTTTAGTTATGGATTAAATAGCAATACTATAATTTAGTTTTGGATTATATATAAATGTTCATTGTTATCCCTGAACTTGAATTAATGGAAGGACGATATTGAACAATTTCACACAGGTAGGAACTTAATTGAATATGTATCAAAAGTTCAGGGACTACATTAAACAAATTAAAGGTTCAGGGACTACATTGCATATTATGATAAAGTTCAGGGATCAAATTGAATAGATTAAAAGTTCATGGATTACATTACACATTGAGCCAAAGTTGATGGACTATTTGTTCTTTGCCCTCAAAGTTCAGATGCTACATCCAAATAGAGTACGTGGCCTTTATTTTTGTGTAACATAACAAGTGGACGATTTTCAAACAAAAAAAAAGAAAAGGAAAATGCCAAATATATACCTAATTCTTATCCCATTAAGCGAGCTAGGAATTGGCCAACTTTGTATTGCCTCCCTCTTGCCGGGATCTACTCTAATACCATCCTTGGAGACAATATAGCCTAAGGAAACTGTCACCTCTTGAACCCCAACGGGCTCGCAACACCCCTTTGATGGTCGTATTGAATGTGACATCCCAGGACATGTCGCCGACCCAAACAAAACACGCGAAGACAAACGCAAGCGGAAGAGGAATTTAAATAACCCAAATAATAAATAATGACAATAGGGTAGCACTCACACAAAATCAATAAACCCGCATCATTAGCTTGAGATCATAAAAATTCATGCATTAGGCTTCTAGGGTTAGTATCCACTTTCGTCAACAAAAAGGCGCAGTTGACCGGGTAGACTAACTAACTGCACAAAAATGGACTTTACCAAAAAGAGCTTCCAGGACCAACACCTAAACACCCCTACGGTGCCCAATTTGAATCGGACCCTGAAGGCTCTGACTCCATGTCCGAGTCGATCTTGATCAGCTCCTCCTCATGCTCAGACACCATAGGCTTCTCCTCAGGTTCGGACTCAGGCTCCGGTTCTTCTAATTCTTCCTCAATCTCGGGCTCTATGGGCTCCTCCTCGGGCTTGGGGTAGGGCTCGATCTCCTAGAATTCCTCTTAAAGCTCGAGGTTTGTAGGGTCCATAGGTTCGGGTTTAGGTAGGGGCTTAGGTCCTAGGCTAGGGTTCTCCAGTGGATTGTCAAGGTCCGTCACCTCACCATCGGGAGTATACTTGTCTTAAGGCTCCCAATTCACCGCATCTTTGTTAGCATGCTGCAGCCCCTAAAACCACGGATTGGCCTAGCGGTCTCTAACTCACGGGGCGGTGGCGCCAGGTGAGCGGTCAGATGAGCTAGCTGGTGGCTTGGCAAAGCTTGGCCTCTGCGGCAAGCTGCTACTCGCGTGCAGCGTGGGCAGGTCGGCGACAGGTGATCGCGGGCAACGAGCGATGGCGCGGGTCGGTCAAGGCGATGGCAGCGGTGGCTGGGCTGGTCTCCAGCGAGTGATGGTCGGCGTCGGGCAGCAAGGAGAAGAAGCAAAAGTAATAGCGGTGAAGGGGAAGGGAAAAAGAAGAAGAAGAGAAGAAGAAAAGGAAAAGAAAGAAGAAAGAGAGAAAAAGAAGAGAGAGAGGAGTGGATGTGCATGGGGAAGAGGAGGGGGCAGACGTGCACAGTGGGGAGGTGACCGGGAAGAGAGAGAGAGAAAAGTCAAATTTTTTCCTCGAGTGCGATCCGACGGTCCTCGTTCAAACTCAAAATCGATCTAACGGTCCATGAAAATCCTAATTAATAATTTAGGAAAAAGGCTAGAAGATACTAATTAAAACACACTACGAGAGAGGTTTACTAGTTCAAATCTGTACCCAGTCAAAATTTCACTTTTCATTTATTCCGGGCAATATTGACATTGGCTACAATAATATCGACACCGTCCAATTAAATTCATCATAAAACTTCGAAAAATTCGACACTAAAGTTTGGACTCTAAATAACGGCCAAATTCGTTCGAGTGCGATTCTAGCGAAATTTCTAATTTAAAAAAAATAACCCAAGAGTGATCAGTTCCGGGCAATATTTTATTATAAGCGCACTGACGAAATACACATTTTATAAATCCAAAAAATGGGCCAAAATTCAAAATGTCACAACTCTTCCCCCTTACAAAAATTTTGTCCTCGAAATTTATAATCTAACCTAACTATTTAAATAAATGGGGGTATTGATGTCACATAAACTTTTCACTTTCTCATGTCGCATCTTCAGTTCCATGATGCTCCCATATTACTTTAACTATCGAAATTGTCTTATTCCACAACACTCGATCCATTCTATCCTCGATTCTTATTGGCCTTTCCACGTACGACACTATGTCGTCTACGTCTATTTCTTTATAATTCAGCACGTAGGTTGGGTCCAGTTCATACTTCCTTAGCATAGACACGTGGAACACATTGTGAACTTGGGATAAATTAGGCAGTAGCACGAGACGATAGGCCAAGGTGTCAATTCTCTTTAAGATCTCAAATGGACCCACATACCTCAGGCTCAACTTCCCTTTCTTACTAAACCGTGACAATCCTCTCATCGACGACACTTTGAGGAAAACGTGGTCCCCCACTTGAAATTCCAAAGGCCTATGTCTCCTGTCTGCATAATTCTTTTGGTGGCTCTGAGCGATCTTAAAACTGTCTCGAATCGCCTTGACTATTTCGACTGATTGTTGAACCAACTCGAGACCTGTAATGCTCCTTTCACCAACTTCATCCCAACAAACCGGTGTTCTGTAAGCTCTGCCATACAGTGCCTCAAATAGTGCCATTCTGATACTCTGCTGGTAGCTATTGTTGTAGGTAAACTCAACCAAATGCAACTGTTCCTCCTAACTATCTTTAAAATCCATTACACATGCTCGCAGCATATCTTCCAAAGTCTGAATTATCCTTTCAGACTGGCCATCCGTTTAGGGATGATAGGCCGTGCTAAACTGTAACTTCGTTCCTAATGCTGTATGAAGACTTTTCCAAAAGACGGTAGTAACTTAGGATAACAGTCTGAAGTAATCGTTACTGGCACTCTATGAAGACGGACTATTTATTGCACGTAAATCTTGATATATCTTTCCAAGGTGAAGTCCTTTTGCACTGGTAGAAAATGTGCTGACTTTGTCAATCGGTTGACTACCATCCATATTAAATCATGACCTCTCTGACTCCTTGGTAATCCCATTACAAAGTCCATTGTGATGTGTTCCCACTTCCACTCGGGGATTTTCGATGGCTGCAACATTCCACCCGGCTTGTAATGTTGTATCTTCACTTGCTGACATGTTAAACACTTGACCGCGTACTTAGCTACATCCACTTTCACGTCGTTCCACCAATAATATTGTCGCAAGTTCTAATACATATTCGTACTACTCAGGTGAATACTATAATTACTCCGGTGTGCTTCAAACAAAATCTTCTCCTTAAGTTCTGCATCATTGGGCACACATAATCGTCCACGGAACTTCAGAATCCTGTCCTCGGGTACCTGGAAGTCCGATTTCCTTTTTGTGGCATTCATTTTCAGAATCTTTTGAATCTCCAAGTCCGTCGATTTTAAAGCCTTAATCTTAGTCTGGATTTTCGGTTCAATTCTCAATGTGACAAGCAGACTTGAGACATGACTCATTTCAAGCTTAAATTCCAAATTCTGAACTCCCTCCAACAAAGTCCATTCCTTGACCATCACATGTGCGATGCTCGATTTCCGGCTCAGTGCATCCACTACTTTGTTAGCTTTTCCAGGGTGATATATAATATCGCAATCATAATCCTTAAGGAGTTTCATCAAACGACGATGTCTCATGTTCAATTCTTTTTAGGAGAACAAGTACCTTAAACTTTGATGGTCCGTATAAATCTGAAATTTCTCCCCACACAAGTAGTGTCTCCAAATCTTAAGAGCGAAGATAATCGCGGCCAGTTCCAAGTCATGCATCGGATAATTTTGCTCATGCAGTCTCAATTGTCGTGATGCGTATGCTGCTACTCTTCCGTGTTACATTAGCACGCATCCCAATCCTCTTAGCGACGCGTCATTGTAGATCTCATATCCTCCTGGACTTGACGGGATTGTCAACATTGGCACAGTCGTTAACCTCTGTTTTAATTCTTGGAAGCTCCTTTTACACTTATCCATCCATTTAAATCTCATCTCCTTTTTTAGTAATCGCATCAACGGCGTAGCTAATGCCGAAAACCTTTCCATAAAGTATTTGTAATAACCTGCTAGACCCAAGAAGCTTCGAACCTCGGTCACTGTTGTTGGCCTTGGCCAATTCGTGACGGCTTCAATCTTTGTCGGATCTACCGTAATTCCTTCCCCGAATATCACATGTCCTAAGAACTCTACTCGATAAAGCCAGAATTTGCACTTGTTGAACTTAGTGTATAGTGCATATTCCCTTAAAGTTCGTATAACTCTTTCCAGGTGTAACTTATGCTCGGCGGAACTCTTCGAATATACTAGGATATCGTTTATGAACACGATTACAAAATGATTCAGAAATTTCTTGAATACCCGATTCATTAAATCCATAAAGGCTGTAGGGGCGTTAGTCCAAATGGCATCACCATAAACTGATAGTGCCCATACCTCGTCCTAAATGCTGACTTTGGCACGTCCTCCTTCTTGATCCTCAATTGGTGATAGCCAATCCTTAAATCGATCTTAGAAAATACTGACGTCCCTTGTAACTGATCAAACGGGTCATTAATCTTTGGCAATGGGTACTTATTCTTAATGGTCACTTGGTTCAGTTGTTTGTAGTCAATGCACAACCTCAATGATCTATCCTTTTTCCTTATGAACAATACTGACGCTTCCTATGGAGACGCACTCGGGTGAATGAAGCCTTTATCCAGTAACTCTTGTATTTAGACCTTCAATTCCTTCAATTTCGACAATGACGTCCTATAAGGTGCTTTCGAGATCGGTTTCGTCCCTAGGGCTAACTCAATCACAAACTCCACTTCTCTATCAGGAGGCAGTCTCGGCAATTCTTGAGGAAAGACATCAGGAAAATTGCGCACCATGGCTATGTCTTCTAGCCTCCGCTCTCCAGCCGTCGAATCAACTATATTTGCCAGAAATTCTTGGCACCCTTCATCCAGCAGCTTTGTATCCTCAAGCGACAAAATCCATGGAATCGAGGTTCCTCCTCGGTTTCCCACAAACTCAAATCTAGGATGTCCAATCAGATTGAATTGGATCACCCTGTTACTATAGTCCATTATGGCTTTCTGTTTGACTAGCCAGTTCATACCGACAATCACATCAAAGTCATGCATAGTTAAAACTGCCAAATCTATCTTCCTTCCCTATCGCCAATCACTATCTTACAATTAGGACATCCAAACACAGTCAGTACTTTGTCATTCAGTAGGGAAGTCACACACAGTATAATGTCAAGCGGTTTTAGCTCAATCCCAGATAATTTAACGAATTACTCATATATAAACGAACGCGACGCCCCCGGATCAAATAAAGCATACGTAATATGATCATAGAGAGAGACCGTACCTGTGATCACGCCAGGCGCGTCTTCAACTTCCCTTCTCGCCACTGCATACACTTGTCCTTAGGTCGACGGCCTATTCTGATTGGTTGGCTGAATAGCTACAAGTTGATTTCCATTCCGGGGCGGCGGTGGCAGTAGTGCAGGCGACCTAGCCTACTTATTGTTGGGGCAGTCCTTCATCTGATAGCCCCTTCCGTCACATCTGAAACACGATCTGCCCCTATTTGGGCAAAGTCCATTTCCATGTCTCCCCTGCATAACCTACATGTGGTGTGCTAAAAGCAGTTCAGCTTCCCAATATTTCTTTGGACTGGAAGGACAAAGTGATTATTCCCCGTCATAGGTCTCTTCCCAAAACGACGGTTGTCCTAAGCTGGGTCTATCGCGATCTAGAGGCAGTAGCCCTCTCCATCATATCACGCTCAATTGCCTAAGCTCGATCATATATCTCATGGTAACCCCTCAGGTTCAGCGATATCATTTGACTATGGAGGTCCGGCTTCAACCCATCTCGGAACCTCCTAGCCTTGTCCATTGGGCCCTCTACCATTTCTTGGGGCATATTTGGATAGCCTTGCAAACTCGGCTTCGTATTGATCCACCGATATTTAACCTTGGTGAAGTCTCATGAACTTAATCAATTTCTGCTCTTGGGCACTTTCCGAGAAATACTTGCTATTAAAGATTTCAGTAAAAATAGTCCAATTCGAGGCAGTACCAACGGGGAACACTTGACCTCTGGTGGCTCTCTACCAATCGATTGCATTTTCCTGAAGCTGGTAAACTACCGGGGTTACTTTCTCCTCTTCAATGCATCCTAACACCTCGAAAGTTTTCCCTAACTTCTCTACCCATCGAGGTGCAGCCTCAGTGTTACCTCTTCCATCAAACCTCGGAGGTTTCAGCTTTAAAAACTACCCAACTAGTTTAGATATCGGCCTGTTTGCCTATACTTGGCCCTGAGCGAGATGTCCACCATTCCCATCATTCCCATTGTTTCCTTGGTTTCCATTATTCCCATTGGCTCTGTTGGCGGCGGCAACAGAGACCTCAGTAGCGGTGACAATAGTAGCATTTCGCTCTTCAGTCTGTCTACCCATTAAAATTCTAACTTCTTGTAGTGCTCTCAAAATTCCATTCACCCGGGGATCCTCCATGATACCAGCTTGCGGGGCCACGCGACCTCGACCTCTACCTCTTCCTCGGCTACTCATCCTCTTGGGATCTCACACTCGCCTACCTGCTATAATTCCACGCAGGAATTAGAGACCTAGGCCAATATACCAGTCTAAAGCCCTAGGCAGTGAATCACAATAACAATTCACTAAGCAGGTGACAAATTACAAACAACAGTCAATCACAACCAATACAGTTCGTGCACTTACCTTTGGTCCTAACGCACCTAGACCTCACATATTATTGCATAAAATCACTCAGCAATCACAATTACGTAGTCTGGGGCATGCATGGCACACGAGTCTCCCTAACTGGCTACCCCAAAGTCATTGCTTTTTATTACTCAAGGCTTCGACCAACTTGGATCGAGTTGACCTTGCTCTGATACCAAATCAGCACGGGATGTCACGTCCCGAACCCCAACGGGCTCGCGACACCCCTTCGATGGCCGTATTGAATGCGACGTCCCAGGATGCGTCGCTGACCCAAACAAAACACGTGAAGACAAACGCAAATGGAAGAGGAAATTAAATAACCCAGACAATAATTAATGACAATAGGGTAGCACTCACACAAAATCAATAAACCCACATCATTAGCTTGAGATCAAAAAAATTCATACATTAGGCTTCTAGGGTTAGTATCCACTTTTGTCAACAAAATGGGACAGGTGACCGGATAGACTAACTAACTGCACAAAAAAGGACTCTACCAAAAAGGGCTTTTAGGCCCAGCACCTAAACACCCCTATGGTGCCAATCTGAATTGGATCCTGAAGGTTCTGACTCCGTGTCCGAGTCGATCTCGATCGGCTCCTCTTCGTGCTCAGACACTATAGGCTTCTCCTTAGGTTCGGACTCGGGCTCCGATTCTTCTAATTCTTCTTCAATCTCGGGCTCTATAGGCTCTTCCTCGGGCTCGAGGTAGGGCTCGGACTCCTCAAATTCCTCTTCAAACTTGAGGTTTGCAAGGTCCACAGGTTTGGGTTCGGGCTCCGGTACGGGCTCGGGTTCAGGTACAGGTTCAGGTCCTAGGCTAGGGTTCTCCGGTGGATTGTCGAGGTCCGTCACCTCACCATCGGGAGTATGCTTGTCTTAGGACTCCCAATTCACCGCATCTTTGTTAGCATGCTGCAGCCCCTCAAAACCACGGATTGGCCCAGCAGTCTCCAACTCGACACGATGAGACTAAGCCAAATAGGTATGGCGCTGCAGGTCCTCTAAACCCTCATCTACCCATATAGTGGTAAGGTGCCTAATGTACATCTAATCCGGGCCTACCGGATACTCGGTCTCCTCATGCACCATATGCATGGGGACCCCAAAATGTCGAGGCAGCGACATGCTCAAGGTTGGGGATCTGAAAAGGTTTGCACCACAGCAATGAGAATAAATCTCAATAAGCAGACAACTTATACCCTACCTAGGCTAATGCGTACCTAGACGAGTCTAACATACAATCTAACCATCGATATAACAAACTTGCCAATACACACTTACCTCATCTTGATTCACACGCTAGCTTTGCATAATAGTCAAATCACACGAGTATCATAATAACTCAAGAGCACATTGTCATCATTCGAGCGCCATACACATGTACATTCACTCAATTCAATCACACTCATTTTGCATTCGTGGCGGAGCAACTTTTCACGACCTGGGTTAATACCCCACAAGTCAGTCCTTCGATCAATCTGGGCTTTGTTCCTCACTGGACATTTCACACCTTCTCACGATTTGCGTCAACACACCTCATGTCAGCCCTCCGATCAATTCGGGCTCCGTCCCATCACTGGACATTTCACATTTTCTCACGACCTGTGTCTACACACGCCTCAGGTCAGCCCTCCGATCAATCCGGGCTCCGTCCTTCACTGGACATTTCGCATGTACATACATGACATCACAATTCGCCATTTTCACATGTCGTACAAATCCAATTCCAATCACAAACTCATCACACTAGCCCACCAATTCGACACTCAAGTCGACCCAATCAAACGTCAATTTCACCCACAAACGCCACAACAATCCGATCATCGCACCTACATAAATTAGCCACTAATCATGCCACATAATCATCACAACTTAATTTACCAATTGACCACATTCACATATCGACCCTAAGCTAAGCATAGCCACTAAACCGGTACTAATCACACCCTAAACAAGTCTAAAAATACTCATTATAGTAAGTAGGGTTTAGGAAGTCGCTTACCTAAATTTAGTCCGAGAAAACCCGCACGGGCCCAAAATGGCCCGAGTGAGGGCACGACGGGTATAGTGGCCGGTAGTCTCGGCATAGCCCTCGGCACGGTGCTTGGCTAGGCGTAGGGCAAGTGGTCATGTGAGCTCGGCACGAACGAGCGATGGGCCGGGCGAGGGGGCGATCGAGCGACATGGTTAGGCGAGTGGCTGGCTGGACGGGTAGGCAGCCGGCTGGGATAGGCGAGGTGCCGGGCACGAAGGTCAGCCTAGAAGGGCGAGGCACTAGACAACGGCCAGGCGAGCTATTGGCGATGGTGACGGGCTCGGCCGCGTGAGCTGCTAGGCGACGGCGATGGTGTAGAAGGGGAAGGGGAAGAAGCTGGGGCAGTGGTGGCGGGAGAGGGCAAGTTGGGGCTGAAGGGGTGAGTCGGCGGCGGTCAAGGCGGCATGGCGCGACGGCTGGTGGGGTGGTAGCGCCATGCGAGCGGTCGGACGAGCTGGCCGGTAGCTCAGCGGAGCCCAGTTGTGGCGGACGCGGCGACGAGCTGCTGCTCGCGTACAGCACGAGTAAGCCGACGAAAGGCGGTCGCGGCGACAAGCGACGGTGGGGCTCGGTCAGGGCGACGGTGGCGGTGGCTGGGCTGGTCTCCGGCAAGCAGTGGTCGACGTCGGGCAACAAGGAGAAGAAGCAAAAGCAGTAGTGGTGAAGGGGAAGGGAAGAAGTAGAAGAGAAGAAGAAAAGGAAAAGAAAGAAGAAAGAAAGAAAAAGAAGAGAGAGAGAGGAGTGGACGTGCATGGGGAAGAGGAGGGGACAAACGTGCGCAGTGGGGAGGTGACTAGGAAGAGAGAGAGAGAGAAAAAAAAGTCAAATTTTGTTCTCGAGTGCGATCTAACGGTCCTTGTTCAAACCCAAAATCAATCTAACGGTCTACGGAAATCCTAATTAATAATTTAGGAAAAAGGCCAGAAGATACTAATTAAAACACACTACAAGGAAGGTCTATTAGTCCAAATCCGCACCCGATCAAAATTTCACTTTTCACTTGTCTCGGGCAATATCGACGCTGGCCACAATAATATCGACACCATCCAATTAAATTCATCACGAAATTCTGAGAAATTTGACACTAAAGTTGGGGCTCTAAATAACGGCCAAATTCGATTGAATGCGATTCTAGCAAAATCGCTAATTTTATAAAAATAACCCAAGAGTGATCAGTTTTGAGCGAGATTTTATTATAAGCGCACTGATGAAATACACGTTTTATAAATTCCAAAAATGGGCCGAAATTCGGAATGTCATGGAAACCAGGCTACTGGTGCAGAAGTGACACTTCTTCAAGTTCGCATACAAGCGCTGCTCCAGTAGCACTTGGAGAATTTGTCGTAGATGTTCCAAATGGTTTGCTTGTGTCATGCTGTGGATGAAGATGTCATCAAAGCACATTACAATAAACTTGCCAATGAAAAATTTAAAAGCATGATTCATGAGATGTATAATTGTACTTGGAGCATCCGATAGGCCTAAGGGCATCACCATCCATTCATAAAGAGTGTTCTTAGTTTTGGAAGCGGTTTGCCATTCATCTATCAATGTCATTTGGATTTGATGATAGCCACTTTTGAGGTCGTTCTTGGAAAACATATAAGGTCCATGAAGTTGATCAAGCAAATATTGAGGTGAGGAGTAGGAAATCAAATCTTGATGGTTATCTCCGCTGCGGAAGCAAGCGATTGAACAGTAAAATTGATTGAACAAGAAAATAAGTCGGACACCAGATTTACGTGATTTAGTCGTAGTAACCTACGTTCACGGGGAGAGCAGCACGAAATTCCACTATAGATTAAGCGATACAACGGAGATTACAACTACATTCGTGTCACTCAAACACTCTAAGTGTTTCCCAAATCCCTAATTACACCCAATAACTCACGTAGTGTTTAGCTCACAATTCCTTACAAAATAATCTCTCAATCTCGTGAAGGAATATACAAAATCTTACACACAAGATATTCATGGCTTCAAACACTCTTAATCAATTCTCTCGAACGAAATCCCTCGAGAAAGAACTCCAATTGGGTGTAAAGCAAATTCACGAATACCCTCTGAACATACATCAACAGCGGCACCTGAAAACTCCCTCAAATAGTATAGGATTGTATTAATACAATCCTATACTTAACTACTAGAATTCTATAATTATTATAGATCTACCTTTAAACATAGAAGACACTATTAAAACCTTCTATCTCTTCTTTCCCATTTATAAGCTCCAAATCCTAGGCCACTTATGGTATCAAAGCCAAGGGGTTGATATAGATACTCTCGATAATCTCATTCAGCAGTAAGGACAATTTCCTATGTGGAGGTCTTTCTGCTAGATCTATGTGGTTGATGTGGTCTCGGCAGTAAAACCTAGTGAGGTAGTGAGATCGTTGGTCAGCATCATTCGAGATCTATCAGAAAGAAGAAATTAGTCTTTTGCAGAATGAACTTATTGAGAAGATCCTTGTCTTCTTCTAGTTCTATATCACAAATGTCCTCCGATCAAGGATCAATAAATAGAGAATAAATTAGTATAGATGATTTTAATAAGTCTATTAAAAACTAGATCATTCCAAAGGTAAAATTTAATCAGATTTATGAACATTCTAATTTCCAGATTTTTGGGAAAAATGATTATATAATTGTTACTAAAGAAAGAGATGTTCCTCTTTCTAATTCTTTTGCCTCAATACAAATTTAAAACAAAAATTCTATGAAAAAACGCACCCATAAATGGAATTATATATACCTAGGTTTAGTCCAAGTTGGAGCCAAACCTCTCACTAAAGGAGGACTAGATGCCTCTTTACTCCTTGTTTTAAGAGGCGCAAGACTTTTGAAATATGATTAATCCATCCTTGGAGCTATAGAGACCGGTCTATGTAGTGGACCAATTCATTTTAGGGTTAATACCACGAAAAACTCTAAACTGGTACACTTGTGACAATTTTACCTCGAACTATTTTTTTGACCACAAAAAACCCCAAACTGGTACATCTGTGACAAATTTATCCCGAACTATTTTTTTGACCACCAAAAACCCCAAACTGGTATACTTGTGACAATTTTACCTCGAGCTATTTCTTTGACTATCAAAAACCTTACACTGATATATTTGTGACAATTTTACCTCCAAAACTAATTTTTTGACCACTAAAAACCCCAAACTAGTACATTTGTGACAAATTTGCCCTTTGTTAGTGTTCGTTAAATTATATTAATACCACAAAAAATCACAAATTGGTAAACTTGAGACAAATAGAGGGGTAAAACCCAAAATCGTACACATGTCAATTACCACGTGTCATTAAACTTTGTAATTTGACAGTAAAATTTAACGGAACTAACAGAGGGTAAATTTGTCATAGGTGTACCAGCTTAAGGTTTTTGGTGGCCACAAAATTAGTTCGGGGGTAAAATTATCACAGGTATACCAATGTGGGGTTTTTGATGGTCAAAAAAATAGTTCGGGATAAAATTGTCACAGGTATACCAGTTTAGGATTTTTTGTAATAAAAAAAATAGTTTGGGGTAAATTTGTCACAAATGTACCAGTTTGAGGTTTTCCATGGAATTAACCCTTCATTTTAATAGTCACCCGGGATTCACAATTTCTCTTAAAGATAAAAATATTATGAAATCATTAACTCTTCAAATAAAAACTCATAATTATTTAATAGCTGAAGGATCAATTCCTAAAGCACTTGTATACAGAGTTTATTACAGAGTAATGAATTCTGCTTTTGGAACCAAAGCCTTCAAACTCAATTCAAATGGAGAAACTCTCCTATTACAAATAGATATTTCAAAAGCCAACGTCACTATTCCTAGGACAATCCCATGGAATCAAATAACCGTTCCTGAGCAATGGGAATTAGAAAATCAAATTCCTCAACAAATTGTCCAAAATTCAAATCCCACTAATATTATCCAACACCCAAAAGGGAGAGTCACTATACAGTTTTCCAGAAGATCATTTGATATTCCCAGAAGATCTTGCGATATTAGATCAATTCCTTCTTGCCATTCAACTTCTTCTCAAAAATCAAAAGGATCACATCCAATTATCCCTCTTGACAATACTCTTGAAGAAAGACAAGCAAGAGCTTCTTCTCATCACAATATTAGTGGCATAGATAATAGTTCATGAATATCTAGATCAGTTTATCAACAAAATCCACAATATCCTGAACCCACTCCTTCTGAGATGGAAGATCCTGAAATCAACGTCTTAGAATCAGAATTTGTGCCAAACGAAGAATTTTTAAATCAAGAATTTAATTCTATAAAGAACAAACAAATCAGAGAATGGTTCTTTAAAGATTTTAAATGGAAGATTTTTATAAATATATACTTAAAAATGAAGTTCAATTATTCTTTTTTGATTGGTTCGAGGAAGAATTTTTACAAGAAAAACAAATATACGTTTTAGATCAGCTTTATAAATGGAAATTAGATAATGGTCAAATCATTGAATCTAATCATCCTCCACTTAGAAAGATAAAAATACAACATCGAGAAACTGAAATCATTGCTTCTCCTTTCAAAACATCTTCAGAAATAGAAGGTATTGGTATAAAAAAGATTGTTGAGCAAAATAATTACTCTAATCAATACCTTTATACCATAGGAAAACAATTAGATAGGATAGAATCCCCAGTTCAAACCAACTCTTCAAAAGTCATTTCTGAGTCAAGAAATTTTAAACTACCTATTTTTAAAATTTTTGAACTTCCCAAAAATCCTAGCACAGAATTTGCCAAAGCTTTAGAAGATAGGAGAAGGAATTCCAAAGGAAAAACAGTTTCTAAAGAAGAATCTTTGATAACTTTAGATACCCTTAAGATAGGAAATTTTGTTAAGGATACACCTGATCAGATTAACCGTTTAGCAAAATTTGATGCAGAATCTATACCTGAGATAAATAAAATTACTTGGAAAGATCTTCAAAAATTATATTTCTCAAGAGCAACACCTCCGGACAATCTCATAGAAGAATCAACCTCAAAATTACGAAACAAATATTCTTCTGATGCTATTTATGAATGGAACATAGATGGCATTTTTGAACAAAACCTTATAAATGTCCTTACCCAAATGATTATGCTTGTCAATACTTACAAAATCATCCCAGATACCATAGATCATTTTGTAGCATACCTTTTAATAGCAGGTTTTACGGGACAACTTAAAAGATAGTGGGATACTTATCTAACAGATGAGCAAAGAAGTAATATTCTTAACGCTTACAAATTAGATGATTATGGCCAACCAATTATTGATGAGCAAGATCAACCCATCCAAGATGCTGTTAACACTATAATATTTTCTATATCACAACATTTTATAGGAGATCCATCACATATTCGTGATAAGAACCAAGATCTCTTATCCAATATGAAGTGTAGATCTTTAGGGGAATTTAGAGAATATAAAGAAATATTTTTGCAAAGAGTTCTGCAAAGAACATATTGTAACCAACCTTTTTGGAAAGAAAAATTCTTTGCTAGATTACCTAAGTTTATAGGAGAATAAGTTCGTAATAAGATAAGAGAAGAATATGGAGAAAACATTCCATATAACCATCTTTTTTATGGCAAATTAACCTCTTATGTTTTTAAAATAGGAACACAATTGTGTAACAATATATGTCTTAAAAAACAACTCAAAAAGGAACAACAAAACTCTAATAAAGAATTAGGAGATTTCTGTGCTCAATATAATCCCTCTTTTAAAATTGAAGAAAATTTCAAAAGGTCTAAATCCAAATGCTCAGGAGATTGTACACTTGAAAGTAAGAGAAAATTTAATAAGAAATTTTCAAAGAAATTTTTTTTAAGAAAAATTTTAATAAACTAAATCCCCGAAGAAATCTTTCAAAAATATAACATGCTATAATTGCGGAAAAAAAGGTCACACTTCTAGATATTGCAAACTTAGCAAAAAAGTAAACGAATTAGATTTAGATGAAGAAACTTTTAATCAACTTAGTCCAATTATGGCTGAATTGATAGTAGTTCTTACTATGAATCCATTGATGGTCTTCAAGTAAATGATATTGAAACCACTTCCTCTTCTAATAATGAAGAAACAACTTTTGAATTCAATGTCTTAACAAAAGAAGAAGAAATCCTTTTGCAAACCGTTGATCAAATTATTGATCTCGAGACCAAAATAAAATATTTAAGTAGTCTCCAACCTTAGAAACCTATTTCCTATTATGATGTTCGTTATAACATTTCTACCATCCTTAATAAGGGAAAGAAGATACTCTGTAAATATATTTCTATAAATGATTTTACCGAGAAATAAATCAACAAAAACAAGAAATTCAAAATCTCAAAATTGCCCAAGAGAAAATGCAAAAAGAGATTTCAGAAATTAAAATTAGTTTCACAAAGGGAAAATAAGAAGTCTCTAAACATATTTCTATAAATGATTTTACCAAGAAATAAATCAACAAAAACAAGAAATTCAGAATCTCAAAATTGCCCAAGAGAAAATGCAAAAAGAGATTTCAAAAATTAAAATTAGTTTCACAAAGGGAAAAGAAGAAGTTGAAGAGGATCCAGAAACTAGTCTATCTTATCCAAATTTTATTCTAATACTTTCTGAAATAACATCTAGAAAATGGATAATCAATATTACCATAAGAATTAATAATGAATTTATTTTGAAAACAACGGCACTTTTTGACATAGGAGTAGATCTCAATTGTATAAAAGAAGGTCTTATACCTACAAAATATATTGAGAAAACAAAACAATCCCTCAAATCAGCATCAGAAAATAAGCTAAATATTAGTTATAAGATTCCAGAAGCTGAGACCATAAAAGATGAAATTTCTTATAAAACTCATTTTCTTCTTGTTAAAGATATCAAACAAAATATTATTTACTAATTAAGGTATTGAAACCAAAGCTCTACAAAAGAAAATATGTTTTGAATTTATATCAAAACCCCAAACCAGAAATTTGAATATCCTTCAAGAACAATCCATTTAGGAAATAGATTGTATCATTCAAGAGAAAGAAATCCATCTTCAATATTTGAAAGAAGATCTCGAGCATAAAAAGGTTGAACAACATCTTTCTTAAACAAAACTTCAATAGAAAATTGCTCACCTTAAGACTCATATAGAAAATTCAATATGTTCAAATATCCCAAATGATTTCTAGTCAAGAAAATGTCACATAGTTGATTTACCTATTGAGCAGGAGTTTTCTGAGAAAAATATTCCTATTAAGGCTAGACCTTTCCAAATGAATCACGAAGTTCTAAGTTTCTATCAAAAAGAAATTCAAGAACTTCTTGATAAAAAAAAACTCATTAGGAAAAGTCAGTTACCATGGAGCTGCTTAGCTTTCTATGTTAACAAAAATGCTGAACTAGAAAGAGGAGTTCCAAGATTAGTCATTAACTATAAACCTTTGAATATAACTTTAAAATGGATAAGATATCCAATCCCTCACAAAAAAGATTTATTGAATACACTTTATAATGCAAAGATATTTTATAAATTTGATATGAAATCTGAATTTTGGCAAATACATATTAATGAAAAAGATAGATATAAAATTGCTTTTACTATTCCTTTTGGACAATATGAGTAGAATGTTATGTCTATTGGCCTAAAAAATCCTCATTCTGAATTTCAAAGAATTATGAGTGACATATTTAATGTCATGCCCCGGACTCCACCGAGTTCGCGACATCCCTCTGTAATCGTATTTTGAATGCGACGTCCCAGGACTCGTCGCCAACCCAAACAAAACTTCAACCATATAATGCACGCGGAAGCAATTATAATACCCAGACAAATTAAAGATCAAGGGTAGTAGGAGAACACTTGAACAAATTAACCACATACTTCATTCAACAGCACATATTTATAAAAGCCAACCTTACATACAAAAGGCCACTAGGGTTAAAAGCACCATCATAAAAAAAAGGACAAGGGGTCGGATAGGCTAGCCTAGCTATACAAAAAGAGTCCACCAATTTCATGGGCTCCTCTTCGGAGTCTTGCTCCATCAGTTCTTTTTCAAGATCCCAAAACGCTGTAACGGACCATTCATGATCGGGGTCGAGGGTCTGAAATGGATATATAATAATCATGAGAACGAGTCTCAACAAGCAAGTATCCTAAACCCTACCTAGGCTAACGCGTACCTCCAGAGAAACATAATAACACCCAACACATTCAATCAACATGCAATAAAATTCAAAGGCACTCTCTAGCCTTACCTCGATGCATATATAACCCTACACGTTAGTCGAATCACGGCAACATAACCAACTTCTCAATGCACATGCACTCCAAGATACAACCAATTTCCTACACATGTATCCATAATAACATTCCAACCTATTCCAATCTCAATCTCTACACATGCTTACTTCTTTCAACTTTCGACATGTTCTACCCTGGTCAAAACTGACCCACATAACACGCCTTAAGTTCACCTCATCGTACAGCTCACGTAACACGCATCAAGTCTACGGCACGACTCGCATAAAGACGCATTAAGTTGATGGTCCTCCGGTTTATCCAGGCATTGTCTTGCATAACACGCCTCAAGACAAATCCAATTCCTCGCGTAAACACGCCTCAAGGATTATAGGATCAAATGTACATCCTCATTTAATTTCATGCATTTCCTCGCGTGAACACGCCTCAGGACCTATCGATCATACGTGATACACATCTCATTCCCTTCACACAACATCCACATGCCCTAATCACACACAAACATGCGCAATTCCAAATCAACAACTTAGCCTAACCAATCCATTCACAAGGGCAGCAATGTAGCTCAACCATATCATCCAATTATTCCAACACCTTTCAAACCACATTCAAGCTATACACTCAATGGCATAAATCCACACATCACAACATTCAACTCAGCCACCAAGCATCACAACTCAGCCATAAGAGTCAAAGAAAACTGAATACACAGAATCGGAGCAAATTTAGGCCAATGCACAGTTTTGGAATTAATTTAAAAATAAATAGTAATTCAACTCCAAAAATTATGAATTTCGGATATGTCCTAGGAAACATTATGATGAACATTTTTCATGCAAAACATAAAATCCAGTTCTGCCTATAACCATCTCGTTTTGTTACCCAAAATCAGACATAAAATATTTCATTCAGACTGGCCATCCAACTTTCAAAATGTATTTCAAACAGTAACCAAATCTCCTTAGAAAGTTTTGAAATGTTTATATGTTATAGCCAAAAATGTTCCCAATAATTTTTATGAAGGAAGTGTTTTGAAAATAGGTCTGAAAAAATTTATAAAAATTCAAATAGACCCGAAGGTCGGAGGAACAGTGTTTCTGACAGACTAATTTTGGTCCAAAGATGGACTTTCGAATGGCCTCAAATGACTTTCAAAAATTCCAAAATTAAATTATGTTATATTCCAAGATTTTTTGAACAACTTTCATGAAGAATATTACCCCAGATTCAGCCCACACAAATCTCGAAAAAAATAACAAAACTCGGCAATACAACAGTAACGAAATCTGAGAACACAACCAACAAGCAAATCTACCTGTCTAGCCCTTAAACCAACTAACCACAGCAACTAATTAACCCCTAACAAGCCCATTAGTAACCCCTTAGCTTAGACAATGTTTAGAATGCCACTTACTAGGGAAAAACTTAAGCAAATCCAAGCTAAGCAAGCAGCAACTGCTCCGGCGGATCAGCAACAAGGGCGGACAGCAGTCCGGCGAAGACGGGCTGAGACAGTGGCTGGCTGAGGTGGAGCAAGCAACTGCTCGTGCAAGGGGGAGGAGGGGGAGTCGACCGAGAGAGATGAGGGAGAGAGAGAAAGAGCAAGAGGAGAATTTCTATCAAATGGCAAAGAGAGAGAGAGAGAGAAACAAGCCTTCTAACCCCACTATAAACCCTAATACCAACCCCACTATCTCATCAATGGCACACATTGCATCTTGTTGGGCAAGACAAGATCCTAGGGCCTCACAAAATTCCTCCTAACCAATTACCCAAAATAATAAATGGCAAGAAAAAGAAATATGCAAGGAGGGAGGGGCACAATGGTCTTCTAGCTTTGGCCATTGGAGGGAAAATGCCAATTTCCAAATTGCCCTTCAACCCTTCAAAGGAATTCAAATATCCCAAGGGTAAAATGGTCTTTGTCCAACTCCCGATCCAAATTTCACTTTTCGATAAATCCAATAAACCTTAAGGTTGGCCATGCTTATGTGACGTTGTCCAAATAAATTAGTCATAACACTTTGAGAAATTCGACATTCAAGTTCGGATTTAAATGACAGCCAATTTCACTCAAACGTGACTTTAGTGTATTTCTAGGGTAAGTACAGCGCAAATGCCATAACTTTTGTACGAAAGACACTTAAGTGCCATAACTTTTTTTTAGCTCACTTGAGTGCCATAACTTCAAAAAAAAAGATCACTTAAGTGCCACTTGTGAGCTGGCGTGAGGGCCCACAACCGCAGCTTTTCCGGTCGAACCATGACCTTCTCAACGAGGCGAGCACCACTAGTTTAAAGAGGGAGTGTCGGTGAATCATTCCATGCCCTCCGTTCATCTCGAAATTTCCGTTTTAGCCTCTGTTGACGAAGGTAAAAATATTTTGTAGTCACACAAATCGGCTCGATAAATGTGTGACTATGAAGCACTTTTACCTTCGTCAATGGAGGTTAAAACGGAAATTTTGAGACGAATGGAGGCCATGGAATGATTCACCGACACCCCTTTTTCAAGTTGGTGGTGCTCGCCTTGCCGGAAAGGTCACCGTTTGGCCGGAAAAGCCGCGGTTTCGGGCCTCACGACCAACCCCTCTGATAAGCTTGTCGTAAGGGCCTGAAACAGCGGCTTTTTCGGTCAAACGATGACCTTCCCAGTGAGGCGAGCACCACCAGCTTGAAGGAGGGGTGTCAGTGAATCATTCCATGGCCTCCGTTCATCTCGAAATTTCCGTTTTAACCTCCGTTAACGAAGGTAAAAATGCTTTGTAGTCATACAAATCGGCTCAATAAATTGTGTGACTACGAAGCATTTTTACCTTCGTCAACGGAGGCTAAAACGGAAATTTCGAGACGAGCGGAGGCCACGGAATGATTCATCGACACCCCCTTTTCAAGCTGGTGGTGCTCACCTCGCTGGAAAGATCACCATTCGACCGGAAAAGCCGTGGTTTTGAGCCTTCATGACCAGCTTGTAAGTGGCACTTAAGTGATCTTTTTTTTTGGAAGTTATGGCACTCAAGTGAGCCAAAAAAAATTATGGTACTTAAGTGTCCTTCGTACAAAAGTTATGGTGTGACATCATAATATTTGCCCATTTAGAATTTATGAAATATTTGGTTTTATGAATGTGCTCATAGTTAGTCTCGCTCGAAACTGATCATTCTTGGATACTAACCATTAGGGAAATGCTAATTAAGGATTTTAATTTGCATGACTAAAGGAAATTGGATCGTGAACTGACTTTTGAGCATAAAATCGTTGAGGTGATATTTTAAGCCAATGTAGGCCGATTGTCGGATCGTTAGGGGCCGATTCGTCATTGTCATATCAGTCGATTTCGGGTGATTCCGTTTGACCACAAAACGAATTGACGAACGATCCCGAAACCATACCAAAGGACCGTGCCAGATGGAACTAGCAATCGATCCTCACAATCATATGACAATCGAAGTCGTAACGAACCGAATGAACTTGCACGTGACTCAATTTATTATTGGTCACGGGTTTAATATGTGAATTTCCTCAAAAGCCACCCGTTAGTTTGAGAAATGCTCAAGTTACGTTATATATATAATTCAATTATTAATTAGAGACCGAATCGGGCATCGAAAAAATTTGGAAGTCACAACGGAACATTAGGACGATGTTGTGGTGTGAACGTGCACCTTTGGTTTATTCCGGATTCTTAAGAAAAATTCAAATTCAACAAGAAAATGGAAAAGTGACCATTTTACCCCTAAGACTTTACAAAGGGCTAATTTTGTTGGATAAGGGCATTTTGGTCATTTTGCCCTCAACTTTGGAAAAGACAAATTGCCCTTGGATATTTTAAGTAAAGATTCAATCCGGGCCGTCGATTTCAAGATTAGATCAAATCTCGACCGCCGGATAAAAAAGATTAGAGAGGGGCATTTTGGTCATTTACCAAAAAGTGGTCAAATCTTAGGCATAAAGGCTTGACCAAGCCTTCTTTCTCCTCTCTCCCTCTCCCCATTCGGTCATTCCCCCCTCCACCGTGAGCCTCCCCCTCCCGATCGCCCTCTCTCTCACCGCTACCGTGCCGCGCGTCGCCGCATCGCCCACCGCCGCGCCGCCGCTGATCCGCCGCCCCCACCCTCACGCCACCCTCACTGTCGTTCCTCTCTCTCTCTCTCTCTCTCTCTCTCTCTCTCTCTCTCTCTCTGTTTCTCTCTCTCCCCTCTCTCGGTTGTGAGCCAACTGGCCACCGTCCAAGCCGCCGCCGCTCGTCGATCGCCGCCGCGAGCCGCCATTAGATCTTCGACTTGCCGCCGCTTTTCACTTTAGCCGCGTTAGTCTAGAGTCGGTAAGTTGCGATCTAAACCCCGCCTAGTTTATCGGGTTATTTCGGGCCCGTTTAGATGCGGCTTGGTGGAAATTAGGAATTAATTGGATTAGCGGGCTGTAGGATTGAAATCGGGAATTTTTTGTGGATTTTTAGAGGCCGATTGACAGCTGTGAATTGCTGTTTGAGGTGCTGTGATGGGCTGTTCAGTACGCGGATAGTACCGTTAGGTCTAGCTCGGAATTTCATGAAAGTGTCGTGAAGGGCCGGGAGTGAGATATTGCCGTTTTGAGTGCGAAAAATGCTGAATTGTGCATTAATTGCGTGTTCCTAATGTGATTGAATTGTGATGAGGGAATTGGGTGCAATTGTGGGCACGTACTTTAATGTGAATGTGTGTAAGAATGAGATTGGGATCGGATCGAGGCATTCTAAGCTCGGGTCACGATCACGTAGGCCTGTCGCATTCGGCGCTAGCTGAGGAATGAGAAAATGGGAAATTGAGATTGGCCCGAGGCACGACTAGCTCGGGTGAGATTGGGATCGGGTCGAGGCATTCTAAGCTCGGGCTTTGATCATGTAGGCCTTTCACATTTGGCGAAGGCTGAGGAAAGTGTGAATGTGGGATCGGACTGAAGTGTGTGATGTTCGGCACGTGATCGAGTGTGCCTGAGGTGTGTTTACGCAGGCCGGGAAAGTGATGGAACGAGTGCGGATATGAGGAGGAAGAGAAATGGAAATGATGTGTTTGCGCATGATCGAGTGTGAATTATGGGGTTTGGTGCATTGCATGAACGATATATATTTGTTTGAGCGTGAGAATGGTTGGCATGTGCGTGAGAATTGTATGTTGTGATTATGGGATAATGTGCAGGTTGCGTATGCCAAGAGTCCGGGTTAGTATGATTGTTTGGTGGGTGTTTGTGTTGATTGCTTGATTGCGTGTTTGAATGTGTCTGGAATTACGTGACAGCCTAGGTAGGGTTTAGGTTGTAACTTATTGAGAAATGTCTCATGGTTGTCTCAACCAAACCTTTTCAGAGCCACCGCCTGAGCAATGAATTCGCCGCAGCCGCCAGAGCGTTTTGGGATAGTTATGCACATCGAGCACAATGTCGTAGAGTACCCTATAGATGAGAACCAAACCTGGATCAAGCACACCTCAATAGTGTGGGTAGACATAGGTCATCCCCCATGGCAAGCTCATATGTATACCACATGGATATTCAGAGACAGGATGGACGAGTTTGGTCTCGTCCGCGGTTTTGACGTTCCGTTTGATGGCGTGGGTGATTGGGACCCAGCAGCGATACCCCCTCCTGATGGGGAGTTGACCAGTGCTAAGGTTAGTATAGCCCACTCTGAACATCAACCGTCAGCGGCTGCACCTGATTCCTCAGTGGCCGAACTACACCCCGATCCGGAAGGATCCCAGGCGGGATACGAATCGATGGACATAGATCTCGAGGCTATTCCCAAGGAAGGACAGAAAGGAGGAGAGGATAATCTTGAGCCTAAACTGGAGGAGGTCCCCAAGGCAGAGGCTGAGGATGAGGAGGGGCACGTACCTATGTACGAGTATAATCCTTACTACCAGCTAGAGGATGAGTCTGCGGAGGAGCCAAAGGAGGACAGAGAGGATTCTGAGGAGGAAGAGCAGGCTGAGGGTCAGCCTGAGTCAAGTGACGAGGACCATCCTATCGAGATTGGGTCGGATTCAGAGTCATCCGTTGATCAGGGGGATGAAGAGGATGCAAGTGAGGATGAGGATGACAGTGAGTCGGAGTGGACGCCCTTCAAAGGGCGTAGAGGCTAGTAAGGGGAATGCAATGATAGTCTGAAAGTGACCCATTTTTGGATAGTGCTGATCTAGGGTATCGATCTTTTTGTGTTTTGGAAGTTTATAGTTACTGGTTTGGTGTGCCTGTAAATTATTGTGGATATTGTAAATATTTAGAAGTTTATGGTATGTATATGTTGGCGATTTGGCGATCTAGTTTTTCCTGATAGTCTCCAATTTTATTGTCCAGGTTTTAATAATGGTTTCCGCCGCGAATCAACTCTGATGGGATCGTTGGGTCGGTGATGTATTCCTGGTACGTCGCACTAATCCGACCGACCTAGAGGGATGGCGCGTGCTCGATGGGGTTCGGGGCGTGACATGTGGCACTTGCACTGTACTTACCCCGTGTATCTTTAACTAACAGACGGCTTTTTAGGGTTTACGCATATCGACCTGCGGTTAATCAAGTCATGGCGACCTCGATCGTCACTGAAGGTTGACTCATGGTCGAGTTCTTAGGTTTACGTACATTTCCCTAGGTAGCCATTCCCTAAAGGTTAGTATTCCAAGAATGATCAGTTTCTAACGAGATTTAACTACAAATGTATTGAAGAATATACAAATTTCATTTATTTCAAAAGTGGATCGAAATTCAGAATGTCATATTTAATATGTGCTAATATTCTCTACAAGTATAGATTAGCATTTTAAACATGCTAGTCATTTCATTAAAATTGTAAAAAAGAATGGACCAGTTGTATCACCTACTAAAATATCTCTTTTTAAAACAAGAGTAAGATTCCTTGAGCATTATATCCATCTAGGAATTATTATACCTATTGAAAGGTCAATAACTTTTACGGAAAAATTTCCTGATGAAATTCGAGATAAAAATCAATTACAAAGATTTCTCGAAAGTTTAAATTATGTCATAGATTTCTTCCCTTATATAAATATAATTTGCAAACCTCTTCACCAAAGACTCAAGGAGATCTTTTGAATAAAAAACTTCTTTTAAAGATCGACTACAAGTCTGCCATAGATATTTTGCAAAAAGATGTTTAAAATATTTCTTCAAAACAAATCTTTGTAAGATGGCAAGCTATATTATCTGCTTTTGATTTCAATATTGAATTCATAAATAGATCTTTAAATTTTTTACCAAATTTCCTTACCAGAGAATTTTTATAGGGAAAATGCCTCCCAAACGAGACAAAGGTAAAGAAAAAGCCGAGTCTCCAAAACCCAAAGGCTTAACCAATATCCGAAGTTGGTTATAAGTAGCCCAAAATCTTGAACTCTCTTTTAATACACCTTCAAAAAATTTTGACTCCATAATACCTTTAAAAAAGGAACCGTAATCATCTTCAGGTCCCTCTTTTGATATATCCTCGCTATCTCTCAATGATGCTCTACAACTCCTTAAAATGGCCTTCAATAATCAACCTCCCACTCAAGTAGAGGTAAGTATAAATCCTAATCCCATAGCATCTGTTGACACCTATTTTTAATTTACCCAAAATTAATTGTACAAAATTTAGGAGTTAATTTTCTTTAATTCCTAAAACAAAAAAATATTTCTATATAAATGCATTGCATATAGAAATTAGGCACATTTTGCGTTAATAAGGCCTATTAGAGTTTAAAAAAATTTCAAAATTAAAAAAAAAATCGAGCTAGGTCGGGTCGGGGCCAGGCCGACCCAGCCTTTTTTATTTTCTTTTATTCTTTCCCCCCTCGAGCCTCGGCCCTTTTCTTGTTTTTGTTTTTTTTTCTTCTTCCCTTCCTCGTGGGCCCATCCCACTTCATTTTTCTTTCTTCTTTCCCCCTTGCGCGGTTGGGCCTAGCCCGGCCCAGCTCTTCTTTTCCTTCTCCCCCTCGTCGCCCATCGCTCTCGCGCCCCATGTTCGCCCCTGCTCTCGGCAGCAGACGACGAGCGGTTAAGCGCCTCCGCGTTGTCCCCATCCGGTCAGAGGAAGCTGAAGAAGCATGCCAATGGGATTGGCCATTAAGGCCAGTCCCGTCTTCCCCATTTCCCGGTCTCTCTCTCTCTCTCTCTCTCTCTCTCCTTCTTCCTCTATCGTTCCTCACTGAACCGGCCCCCCTGCTTTGCTCTGTACTGGCCTAAATGGCCACGAAAGTCACGGGCCAAATAGGCCGGTGCAGGCCGTCGTCATGCAGACGCTAGAGCAGGTGAGACGAGTCGTCACCGCCTATAAAAGCCGATGAGAGAGAGAGAGGCCTAGTCGGCAAGTTTAAAAGAGAAACAAAGAGAGAAAAGCAAAGAGAGAAAGAGAGAAAATAGAGAGGAAAGAGAAAGCAGACTGAGAGAGAGAGAACAGAGGTCCGCCAGGTAAGAACAAAGCCAGCAGCGTCGCCGTTGCCCCCTTAGATCAGCCGGAAGTCCCCCAGACGCGCCATCGATGGTGAGAGTTCCCCCTGGGTCCCGATGCCCTGTTTTGCCCTGTTTTTCTACTCGGTTTGGCCGGGACTCGCGCCGGCCATTTCGCGCAAGTCCCGGCCCATACCGCCATCCCCCACCGTCTGTGTGTCGTCACCGAAGGTTGGTCGGGTCGCCTGAATCCACCGGTTCGTCGGAACAGGTCGGAATCTCTCGTTTTTGGTCACAGCCCCCACCTATTTGACGAAATGTCCAAGTGAGGCCGGGGGGGTTGTGCTCGTCGGCCGACGAGTTGGTGGCCGAACGACGAGCTCGGGAGTCGGCGAAGCTTGGAGGTGGTCCCAGGTGAGAGATTTAGGGGCGGTGTCGGTCTGGGTCGGCCGGCGAAAGGCCAATTTTGGCATCGCTAGCACCTCCCCCCCGCAGGTCTGCAAATTCGGGTCGGACCAGACCCGGTTCAGTTGATCCGACGCGAGTTAACGCTCGGGTCAGATCCGTTGACCTGAGTCGGATCCGACCCGACCCGAATTAACAGATCCGATCTAGGTCAACGCCCGGGTCAGATCTGTTGACCCAGGTTGGACCCGACCCGATCCGATTATTATATTATTATATTTTAATTTTTTTAAAAAAATTCAAAAAAAATTTTATAAAAAGAAGATTTTCTTTTCCTTTTCTTATTTCGTTTTTTATCTCGAATTTTTTTTTAAAAAAATAATAATAAATAAAATAAAATAAATTTAAAATTTTTTTTATGTGACTCATTTGAGTGTTTTAATCCTTTGTTGTATTATTATGCATGTTATTGTCTTATTTAAATTAGACAAGCCTGAAGTCGCGCGGTAGTATTTTGCATGTTTTATTTTTATTACCGTTGCATTATTATTATGCATGTTTTTAATACAATTGCATAAACTGCTGTGTTTTGAATGTCATCTGGCTTAGTTAGGGCTAGAACCATAGGCTGTATGATTGCTAATCATTTCTGATTATGCACTCGTTTGATCACCTCACATGTTAGGAGAAAGGTCCTAAAATCAATCCAAACTACTTGATAAATATTTTCAGAAATGAATAGGATAAAAAGGTATCGAAAGGGCATTAGTTATCCAATTAGTGTAACCAAGTCTCCGAACTCAGTTAATCTCTGGTTCGTAGAAATAGGGTGATTCTCCCATTACCTTATTTGGGTTTCTAATCGATCCACCCCAAATCGATTAGTGGCGACTCTTTGGTATAAATCACATGCATATTAAGCACTTAAATCCTAAGTTGCGATATGGTATGGGCTCGAGAGAGCCCGAATTAAGTCCCGAACTTAGACTTAGCGCATACCAGGCGACCCCCCCTTTTTTCGCATGTTCGCTCGAACAAGGGCTCGGGAGGTCGGTCGCGACAGACTGGCGACTCCGCTGGGGATTTACATTTTTAAAGTGGACTTAAGCCAAAATTTCTATCTTGTTCAAAATAATTTTTGTTTGGCAGCAGGGATTCCAGGTATGAGCCTGACATTAAGGTGTTATCTGTTCTTGCAGGTTCGAATTGATTGTTTATAAATTGTTATGCGTGCTTTAATGATTTAGTACTACACTATTACACACACAATCACGCTGCCGGACTTGGCCACAATAAGGCATTTTATGATGGTGTTAAGAAAGATACGATCTCGAACGCGAGCCCACGATGTAGAGGTTGCCTTTCTTTTCCCCGAAATTTATTTCTAAAGAATCGTAAAGAAATATCTTTAGTCGTTATTCGCGTGACTATAAGATATTCCTTTCGATTTGGCCGAGATTAAAAGGACTTGACACCAATGTGAGACTGCGATGGTCATGCACCCTTTTAATTTCATTTTGCTAAGCCAGTTTAGATAGAAATCGAACCTCACTCCTCATGTGCATATTGTGATTGCCATGGTTCTTGGTAAAGTAAGTTTTCTATTCATGCACTTTACAATTTATTTATTTTTGTATATCCCGGTCAGTCCATGATTAGTCTAGGTTGTGGATTTAATACCGTAATCGTTTTGGAAGAAATAGTCATTAAAACTTTTTCTGAAATATTTACTTCCGATTCATGCTCTTGTTTTTATAAACATATTACAAATAATTGTTTTCCCATGCGATTTCTTGTCGTTTTCAAAAAAAGGAAAAATTGTGTATAAATAAAAAAAAACACACCCCGGGAACATTACCAGCGCTTTGGCCTGGTGGTACCCGGGAGTGAAGGTGGTCCGAGGCGATCGGGGTTCGAACCTCAGGGACGCCGTTTGTAATGAATATATAAATAAAAAGCTTTTTGGCTTTCCCTTATTTTTGGCAAATAAAAATATATATCTAATAGCTAGATACAATACTATACTAAGTCATGGACTGATCATTTATGAGATTTTATACTCATTCGTTGTCGTTTTTTCACGGTAATTATGAATTATACCAACCCGCCAAGTAAAAATGGCTGAAAAAGATATGACAACTCGTGTGGCAGACATGGAGATCGAAATGAAGCAAGTCTTCGCCTTTCTTCAACAACTCTTGAAACAAGTGGAACATTTGTCAAACCGCTTAGACCAACTCACCGTGACTCCGCTTCGCTCTCCAAGATTAGGGGTGATGATTCAAATGGAGCCCTCCAGTGTCAACCAAAAATGTAAAGATATCATAGCTGACAATGTCCACGAGTCCCCTAATCCTAAGGAGTTGAGCACTCTATGCCCAAAGTTCATGCAATGTGAACAATACAAACCCAATATCCCTCCATCACAAAAGCGAAACAACCGGAGACAGTTCACTCCCCTCCTAGGATCTCCATCTCAGATGCTGGTAATACTCTAGAAGAAGGGACTACTTTTTACTGAACCAAAGCGACCTAATCCTGAGAGCTTTCAAATTACAATCCATCTAAAAAGTGTGATTATCACATGGGCGAGGTGGGGCATTCAACTGATGGGTGCTATGCACTTAAGCACCGAATTCAAAACCTGCTGGACATCGAGACTTTCTCATTCTAGACCAGTGAAGGGAAACCCACTTGAGTAGAACTCCTCTCATCTTTTCTGCATGAATCCCCCACTATAAAAAAACATGAATTTTGCCACGAAAATTTGCGACGGGGAATTTTTCATCGCTAATTTGTAACGAAATTTGTGACGGACTTTTTTTCCCGTCGCAAATTAACGACGAATTATTTTCGTCGCTAATTTGCGACGGAATTTGCCACGAAATAAAAATTCGTCGCAAATTAGTGACGGAAAAAAAATCCATCGCAAAATCAGTTGCAAATTAGCGACGGAAAATAAATCCGTCGCTAAATCTGTCGCAAATTTGCGATGGAAAATAAATCCGTCGCAAAGAAAAAAAAATCCGTCGCAAATTTGGGACGGAAATAAAATCCGACGCAAATTTGCGACGAAAAAAAAAATCTCTCCCAAAAAAAATGCGTCACAAATTTGCACGGAAAAAAATCCCACGCAAATTTACGACGGAAAAAAAATCCGTCGCAAGTTTGCGACGGATAAAAAATTTGTCGCAAATTTGCGACGCTAAAAAGAATCTGTCGCAAATTTGCGCTAGAAATAAAATCGGACACAAATTTACGATAGAAAAAAAAATCCGTCATAAGTTTACAACGGAAAAAAGAAATCCGTCGCAAATTTTACGACGGAAAATAACTCCGTCGCAAATTTCGAGTTCCCGCCCCCACTCCCAATTAGCCCGCCCTCACCCACCCATTCTCTCTCTCTGCTGATCAGATGAGATTTGCTTCCGCTTCTCATTCTCTTTCTCCTTCTCTTTCTTCCCTCTCCCCCACACCCCCAAACCTCTCGCGCTAGCTCCCGCGACTCCTCCTCGCCCATGGCCTCCGGAGCCCTAGAGGAAATCGAGCCAGAGAAGGATCTCTAGCGTGAGGAGCATCTGCGATCTTCGATTTTCCTAAGGAAGAAGAATCCGACGTCGACGACGAAGCAGGCTCGTCCCTCTGTCCGATGTTTGTGTCCCGTTTTGGTGTCCGAGCAGAGGTGTTTGATTTCTCTGCGCGTTCGTCCTTTCCCCCCCCCCCCCTCGGATCGGTAGCCGTCGAGCCCTCCTCCTCCTTCGTTCGAGCTCGCTTGCTCGCTCGCTAGCCCCCGCGGCTTGGCTTGAATCGGAGGGGGGGAATTTCCCCACGGGGGGGCGCTTCTTCTCTGGTTTGCCGTGTCATTCTGGCGTCAGATCTCGCCCCGCCCCAGTTCATTTTAGCGAGGGTTCTGTGGGTTAGGAACTGGAACTGGGGGTTTGTCCATTTCGTTTTGGGTGCCCTTGAAGCGTGTGAATTCGAGCTGTGTGTGGGGGAGATGGTGGGTGTTGAATGGGTCGTTGGGTGGTGCTTGTTGCTGGGATTGCAATTGGGGTCTCCCCGTTTGATGGGTTTTTTTCTTTTTTATTTTTTTGAAAGAGGCTTGCCGTTCTGTTTCCATGTCGGTGCAGATTGAAAGAAGCGGATCAACATGCCGTGGATGTTCAGGAACTCCGATTCGATCCCTCCTGGAGCTCACCGTCCATGGTGGTCATCTCCGACTTCGAGGAGGAAGAGGAGAAGCAACTTGAGGCCAAGCCCTCGGCCTCCTCCTCTGCTGCGGCGTAGTTCAACGTGAGGCTTGATCCGTCCAGCCCGCTGGGGTTCATCGAGGAGGCCTTCGAGTTCGTGGCCGAGAGGAGAAGCTAAGTGGCTTGCTTCGATGATGTTTTGAACTCCGACAAATTGACCATTATTTGATCCTCGGAAGACGAAGCCCAATGATGGAATCGTGACTGGGTTTTTCCGTGTATGTTTGGTGATCTTTGTGGGTCATTTGCTGTTATGTTGCGGCCGAACTACTAATTTGAGATACATCAGTTTTTTGAACTTGAAGCTCGAGAGCTCGTGACATTTTGCTGTGTTTTTGCTTTCCTGGTCTCGTGTAATAAACCGATTTTTGCTTCTAGTTTCGTTAGGTCTACCGTCGAGCGTGCATATTAGTTTCTTTACTTGGGTCATTCTTAATCATTCTCGCTATTTGATGTCTGTATTTTTGTTTTCATTAGGAAAAATGTTCGGAGGCGATCCCAACAATTGTGGGTTTCCTGTGTTCCTTGGAGATAATGGGTTCCAATATGATACTAATGCATTGCCTCAGCTGCAGTTATTTGGAGATTGTAAGTTCAAGCAAGAATCCATCTTTGATAGCTATCCTATTTTCTCGCCTATGAAAATTAGTGGTCTTTTGTCGTTTTTAGTCCATTTACACTATCCTGCTGCGGCTGCTGCTGGCTGCTGCAACATCATCATCATCATCATAAAAATTTAGCAGCAGCCAATGGATTGTTATTATGCAGCATTATAGTCAAAAGCCAGGTAAGAAGATAGCCTTTGCATCATCACCATCATAACCATCACCACCGTCACCATCATCGTCGTCGTCAGTGTTTAGCAGCAGCCAATATTTTGTTGTTTATCATCAAAAACCAGGTAACTCAGAAGCTGTTCTCGTGGAGTCATGGTACACATGCAATTGGCAGACCTGTACTTGTGCAAATTTATATCATGCTTATTGATGAGGAGCCTAGTATTTTCTCAGCCATGTCTGATCAGATTCAAGATAATTGAAGTGGAGTAAATTTTGCTTTTGGTTTATAATCTAAGTAACTCCTGGATGCACATTGGTCGTGTTCTGGATTATTCATGCTAGAGAAATTGGTGATCAATATTTCATTTGAGAATTGGTGCTTCTTATGTGTTATTCTTGTATCTGTAGATCAACGTTGCTAATTTCTTCTTTCTGGCGACCTCTCTTGCAGCATGCAGAGATGGACTTCTCAAGAGCAAAGATTGCATGAGGGGGGATGTTCGACTGCTTCTTCTCTAGCTTGATCATACTATGATAAATCCGGAAATCATTGGATGTTTACTTTGGGCGCAGATGACCGAGCTTTTGTTCAATTGTTTTGCCTTGTCGAGGGCAAGGAGGAGCTCCCCGAGAAATTAGATGTTCGACTGCTTCTTCTCTAGCTTGATCATACATTTTGGAAAATGTAGATGAATGTACTTTATTTTCATATTATTATAATATTTTGATGTTATTAAGTGCTTAATCAATGTTAAATATAAATTTCAAAAATTAATTTTGCTTTTAATTAGGTTTAAAATTGAAAAATAAAATAAATGATTTTATTGTACAATCACAAATTACAAAAGTTTGTCATAAAAATAAAATTTCGTCGCAAAAGAATTAATAATAAATCGTCGCTAAATTCATTCATGAATGATGTTAATGGCAAAATAAAAATTTTTGGTAGCAAGTTAGCGACGAATTTTGTAACCGATAAGTTTGTCGCAAATTACTGGCCAAAAAAAAAATTTCGTTACAAAATTAGCAACGAATTTTGTCATGAATATAGTACGTGGCAAATTAGAAATTAGCGACGAATAAAGTTCGTGACAAATTAGCGACGAATTTTGCCACTAATAATTAGTGACGAATTTTGCGATGAATTTTTTGCAACGAATTTTGCGACAAATTTTGTGACGAATTTTTTTTCGTTGCAAATTTGTGACAAAAATTGATATTTTTCGTCGCTAAATTTTGCGATGCCGCATTAGCGACAGATTTTTTTTCGTCACAAAATTCGTTGCTGAAATCTTGTTTTTTTCGATGCCGTATTTGCAATGCCGAATTTTGCCAAATTTTTCGTCGCAAAATTCATCGCTAAAATCTTATTTTTTTGTAGTGTTATTTAGCGACGAAATTTGCAACAAATTTTGCAACAGATAGTGTTCGTGGCAAATTTGCGATGAATTATTTGCAACAAATTTTGCGACGGATAGTGTTCGTGGCTAATTTGTGACGAATTATTTGCGACGAATTTCTTTCCGTCGCAATTTTGCGACGAACATTGAAATTTTCCGTCGCAAAATTTTGCGACGACCTAGTAGCGATGGAATTTTTCAGTCTCTAAATTCATCGCAAATTCGATTTGCGACGGATTTTACCAAATTTTTCGTCGCAAAATTCGTTGCTAAAATCTTGTTTTTTTGTAGTGCCCAAAAAAGGGGCTATCCTTGTATTTTGTTCTTTGTTGTCATTTCTGCTGGAAGAAATGTCTTTTTAAACTCTCCCTATCCTAGATTGTAAATATATGCATTGTAAATAAATAATGTTTTGAGGGCATGAGGGGTATACCAAATCAGCCCGTTGATGATACCCAGCTATGTAAAGGAAAGTGTTCTGATGCCCAGGCTTCCTCATGCTTCCTCGTTTCTAAGCCTTTGAAAATAAAACAAACATTTTGTCATTTTTCAAAAGAACAAAAAAGAATAGTGGTGTAAAAGCATACATGCTCATAGCCCTGTTTGTTTTTCTAAATCGCTCACTTCGTGTCTCAGAGCATACTCCTTTTTGATTTGTTATTACAAATGGGACATTTGAAAACGACACAAATTGAAGTGCACATCAAATCCTGGTGATGCTAACCAACCAACTCATCTGATAGAGGCAGTCCGAGTGAGGATAATCCAATCTTCAAATGAAACATAGGGCAAATCTCATTACTACTAGTGGGTGATATCAGCCTCAAAAAGTTAAAGAAAATGTTGGGCATTCCTTGACTCTATGAGGAGCGAAACATCATTTCGTATAAAAGTCGAAGGCAGATCAAGAAAAGATTACCCCTTTTGAAAGAAAAAGATATGTCATATCCCCTAACAAATCTTGGAAATGACATTCCGCCCTTTTTTTGTAGATAATGAAATGGGGAACATACTAGACTCTGACGTGCTAGCAAGCCAGATACAGCACCAATGTTGGGACCTCTCGAATGAAGCATGATGAAGAAGTGCTTAATTGGAAGAGTAGACTAGGGGGCATGCAATCTCCCAGTCCATAAAAAAGGGTGTATTTTGTTCCTAAAGTTCATCCACTTTAGAATAGAAATGACACATTTTTTCCTTTTATAAAGGACAAAATTGAGTAAAGAATACTCATGGTGCAAGTAGCTGGAAAGGACTTTACATATGACAAAATGGCGTCAAGGCCGATCATAACAGCTATGGAGGTCTCGATGGCAGTCATGCCCACGTCCATCAAAGACCTTTAAAGCAGAGATTAGCTTTGCTACGAAGATCCCCATGCAAGCAATTGCACATGCTTGTGCAGTCAAGAATCAGAGCGTTCATGAGAAACTCCTCAAAATGCTGGAACCGCATTGACACAGCATGCGCTGACAATAGAATCCTCTATCTGGAAGCACCCCTAATTATAGAAGATTTCATTCGAGTTTCAAGACTAAGAGCATGGAGGAGTAGATTGAGACAAAGAAAGTTGAACAAAGTAAAAAGGAGAAAAGACTCTGCTAGCTTTGAAGGCAAAATGGAAGAAGAGTAATCTGTATCATTCTCAATTCACCTTCAATCCTCTCATTTCCAACATAAGCTCATGTTCTTGTCAGAAGGAAACTATTAACATCTGAGAAAACTCAAGGATCTATTAGTTTGATCTCAAATGAAGGGAGTCATGAAGGGTAATGTTGTATCGTTTCCAATTCTTATCCCTTAAAAAAGTCATTCATTAACACAATCTTTCTTATTACCTTGTAGGTATGCCTCACTGTCACAATACAGGTAATTATCTCTTTTCCTAAAAACGGTTCTCGTAAGAGTACAAAGAGACAAAGAAGGAGGAAGCATGTTAAAGAAAATGAATGCTTAACATTTTTCCAAGTGCATCACACGTCTTTTAAAAAGAATTTTGCATGGTAATTTTACCTGTTTAACTCACTAATTCCCTGTAAAAATCTTGACAACTTGATGAATGGTGTTGAACTACTCTGATGTATTGAACGAGGTGTGTCAGGATGATGAAAGGCAATCCTTAATCTACATACATTCTCACGTACCAAACCCTTGCAAGATGAGCGAAAATGTTTCATTTCTACAAGGTAAAAGGATTTTTCGCATAAGGTACGGTAGCCAAAATGACGAGAGGCAGTTCGTTTCTCTGCCCCATACATTACCATTGATCCTTTGCTCAACCATTTTTTAGCCCATACACCCAAAGTTCTTTTTAAATTACCCCTGTCAAGAGCCACCCCACATTGGGGCAACTTGAGATAAATCGGCATCATAAGGATCCGTTGATCTTCAACAGGGTCCTCCAAGGTAAACACACCATCGACGGCTAGGCGGTCGAGGCTAAGAGAGCTTTGTCAAAAGAGAAGCAGCAAACTAAAGCCTGTCCAAAATGCCAACATGTCATTGATAATAGTGATATTCTTACTCAGGAGCTGAGGAAGACAAGAAGGATAAGGAGTTTGTAATATCTAAAATTTTCTATGATCATCCGCTGTAACAGCTCGCACAATGTGAAAAGATGAATAGGAGTTTTCTTGCTCTCACTTGCATTAATCTTTGAGTATTATTATTGCAGATGAACTCTCACGATGATTTAAGTGCCCTAGGATGACCAAGAGCAGTTCTTCTTCTACCCTATACATTTATATTCCTTGCTAGCCCAATTGAGCCGGCAACTTCATTTTGTATAAACCCAGTTGGTGATCATCCCCCATACTGGGGTAAAGCAAAAGTCACCACAGTTTGAGCATCATGGTCTACTGAATGAAGATGGAGACTCCGAGAACCTTCCTTGGCAATGCCGAAGGAAAAAAAAGTGCTGAAAACTAGGGGCATGAAAAAGCAATGTGCCTGGTAAAAGCAAGGCCAATGCCCATGGAAAAAAACAAAGGAAAAGAAAAGGAGAAGAAGAAAAACGACGAAAAAGATGAGAAGAAAGGAGTTCCTAATTTCTGGGTAACTGCTATGAAAAACAACGAAGTTTTAGTTGAGGAGATTTTTGAGCGTGATAACGTGCTCTCAAATACCTCAAAGTTATTAAATGGTGAAGAATAGACGACCCTAAAGGGTTCAAACTTGAGTTCTTCCTTGATATAAATTCCTGCTTAAGAACTCTGTCTTGGCAAAGATCTGCTACATGACAAATAAAATGGTATCCAGGAAAATGCTTGACATAGAAGCTCCTCAAGAAAAAGTTATTAAAGATACTAAAACACAAGATTACCCAGGGAGTCTTCCAAAAGGATCCTAACAGTAGAGAAGAAGACTAGTAACAATGCCAAGATGAATACCAATTCTCACCCTTATACACATTTTTGAGCCTAACGATCATTTCGTTCCTCAACCCGTAAACCAAGCCCATGTTACATCCCTCATGAAGTCTCTTCTAAGTGAGACACTTGAATTAACACAGGATTTCAAATGTTTATAAACAACGCTCGAGGAGGTGTGAGCAACACTATTTTTATTTCGTTTTGCAGGGTTCTTGACTTGTAACCTGGAGATAATTGCAGAATATTTTCTTTCATGGCCTTGACTCGGACAGTCTCCTTTGTTAAGCCATTGACCAAGCCTACATTATGACCCTGAAGAAGACCTCTCAGATTGGCAGTGTCGTACTACTTGCGAGAAAACTCAGATTCTCGTTAATATGATAGCGGTCAGATTGAGTGTTTCGATATTGCCACATTAATGGACAGGACAAATAACTCTTTTCAATGAGAGTGAGTGGAAAGTCCTTTCTGATTGAAAGTCCCTCGTTCAACATCTCGAGAAGTTCACCTTGCGAACAAAAATTGTCTTGATTGACCCTCGGCGGATTTTTGGTGATGCAAACATGGCAAAATCACCATGTATGAACTTTCACATGCACATTTTGGAATAGCACAGCTTGTTTATCCTTGATGAATGCATGCATGTTTGTGCTAATCGTCTTTGACAGCTCAGAATTTTAATCCCCAGTGATAGAATACAAAAATCCGGGCGCTGGAGAAACCTTCATTTTCATCCTAAGGGAGATATCCCGAAAAAGGTCGGTTATTCAGTAGATGATGCATCAAACCTGCAGGAGACACGCCCTTAAAAGGCAGGAACATGCCCAAACCTGCTGGCGATGACCCATTAGGCAAACCATCAAATCCTCGAGCGAGGACCCCCAAGTGCTCATCGTTTGAGCCTTTTCAAGACCTGCTAGCGAGGACCCATCAGGCAAACCATCAAATCTTCGGGCGAGGACCCCCATGTGCTCATCTTTTGAGCCTTTTCAAGACCTGCTGGCGAGGACCCACAAGGCAAACCATCAAATTCTCGGACGAGGACCCCCAGGTGCTCATCATTTGAGCCTTTTCAAGACCTACTCGCGAGGACCTACCAGGAAAACCATCAAATCCTCGGGCGAGGACCCCCATATGCTCATCTTTTAAGCCTTTTCAAGACCTACAGGCGAGGACCCACCAGGCAAACCATCAAATCCTCGGGCGAGGACCCTCAAATGCTCATTATTTGAGCCTTTTCAAGACTTACTAGCGAGGACCCACCAGGCAAACCATCAAATCCTCGAGCGAAGACCCCCAGGTGCTCATCGTTTGAGCCTTTTCAAGACCTGCTGGCGAGGACCCACCAAGCAAACCGTCAAATTCTCGAGCGAGGAACCCAGGTGCTTATCGTTTAAGCATTTTTAAGACCTGCTGGCGAGGAGCCACCAGGCAAATCATCAAATCCTCGCGCGAGAACCCTCAGGTGCTCATTGTTTGAGCCTTTTCAAAGCCTGCTGGCGAGGACCTACCAGGCAAACCGTCAAATCCTTGGGCGAGGACCCCCATGTGCTCATCTTTTGAGCCTTTTCAAGACCTGCTGGTGAGGACCCACAAGACAAATCATCAAATCCTCGGGCGAGGACCCCCAGGTGCTCATCGTTTGAGCCTTTTCAAGACCTGCTGGCGAGGACCCACCAGGCAAACTATCAAATCCTCTGGCGAGGACCCCTAGGTGCTCATCGTTTGAGCCTTTTCAAAACCTGCTGACGAGGACCCACCAGGCAAATCATCAAATTCTCGGGCGAGGACCCCCAGGTGCTCATCGTTTGAGCCTTTTAAAGACCTGCTGGCGAGAACCCACCAGGCAAACCATCAAATCCTCGGGTGAGGAACCCTAGATACTCATCGTTTGAGCCTTTTTAAGACCTGCTAGCGAGGACCCACCAAGCAAATCATCAAATCCTCGGGTGAAAACCCTCAGGTGCTCATTGTTTAAGCCTTTTCAAAGCCTGTTGGCGAGGACCCACCAGGCAAACCGTCAAATCTTTGGGCGAGGACCCCTAGGTACTTTGACAAACAAAATCCAATCAGTCAAGGTGACCGAAGAAAGATTCGGGTCCTAGACAAATGAAATCCAGTCAAGGCGACCGAAGATAGGTTTGGGTCCTGTGCAAGCGATTTTCCCAGTCAAGGCGATCGAAAAAAGGTTCAGGTCCTAGATAAATGAAATCCAGACAAGGCAACCGAAGATAGGTTTGGATCCTGTGCAAGGGATTTCCCCAGTCAAGGCGACCGAAAAAAGGTTCGGGTGCTAGATAAATGAAATCCAGACAAGGCAACCGAAGATAGGTTCGGATCCTGTGCAAGCGATTTTCCCAGTCAAGACGATCGAAAAAAGGTTCGGGTCCTAGACAAATGAAATCCAGACAAGGCGACCGAAGATAGGTTCGGGTCCTGTGCAAGCGATTTCCCCAGTCAAGGCGATCGAAGAAAGGTTCGGGTCCTAAACAAATGAAATCCAGACAAGGCGACCGAAGATAGGTTGGGGTCCTGTGCAAGTGATTTTCCCAGTCAAGGTGACCGAAGAAAGGTTCAGGTCCTAGACAAATGAAATCCAGACAAGGCGACTGAAAATAGGTTTGGGTCCTGTCAAGCGATTTCCCCAATCGAGGCGACCGAAAAAAAAAAGTTCGGGTCCTAGACAAACGAAATCCAGTCAAGGCGACCGAAGAAAGGTTCGGGTCCTGAAAAAAAGATTTTCACCGTCAAGGCGACCGAAGAAAGGTTCGAGTCCTAGACAAACTATTCCCCCCGTCAATGCGACCGAAGACAAGTTCGGGTCCTCGGCACACAATATCAACTATCTGGAATTACTCTACCCTTCGGCAAGGTAAGTAGCTCCAGATATGTTTTTATTTGCTTTAGCATGCATCATCTTATTGCATCATAAAAAATGGGACTCACAGTCTCGCCAAAAATAGCATTCATTGAGTATGCATAGACCAAATTTAGGTATCATTTTATCTTTGAACGTAACCTCTGCGAGCTCAATCTCTGCAAGCTCAACTTCAAAGAGGGGTAGCTGTTGACACCTATTTTTAATTTACCCAAAATTAATTATACAAAATTTAGGAGTTAATTTTCTTTAATTCCTAAAACAAAAAAATATTTCTATTTAAATGCATTGCATATAGAAATTAGGCACATTTTGCATTAATAAGGCCTATTAGAGTTTTAAAAAATTTTCAATATTAAAAAAAAAGATCGAGCTGAGCCGGGTTGGGGCCGAGCCGACCCGGCCCTTTTTCTTTTTCTTTTATTCTTTCCCCCTAGGGCCTCGGTCCTTTTCTTCTTTTTGTTTTTTTTTCTTCTTCCCTTCCCCGCGGGCCCAGCCCGCTTCATTTTTCTTTCTTCTTTTCCCTTCGCGCAGTTGGGCCTAGCCCGGCCCAGCTTTTCTTTTCCTTCTGCCTCTCGTCGCCCATTGCTCTCGCTCCCCCTATTCGCCCCTGCTCTCGGCCGTAGACAACGAGCGGCTGAGCGCCTCCGCGCTGTCCCCATCCGGTTAGAGGAAGCCGAAGAAGCACGCCAATGGGACTGGCCATTAAGGCCAGTCCCGTCTTCCCCATTTCCCGGTCTCTCTCTCTCTCTCTCTCTCTCTCTCTCCTTCTTCCTCTGTCGTTCCTCACTGAACCGACCCCCCTGCTCTGCTCTGCACTGGCCTAAATGGCCACGAGAGTCAAGGGCCAGATAGGCCAATGCAGGCCGTCGTCATGCAGACGTGAGAGCAGGTGAGACGCGTCGTCGCCGCCTATAAAAGGAGATGAGAGAGAGAGAGGCCCCGTCAGCAAGTTTAAAAGAGAAATAGAGAGAGAAACGCAGAGAGAGAAAAAGAGAAAATAGAGAGGAAAGAGAGAGCAGACTGAGAGAGAGAGAACATAGGTCCGCCGGGTAAGAACGAAGTCAACAGCGTCGCGATCGCCCCCTTAGATCAACCGGAAGTCCCCCAGACGCACCGTTGACGGTGAGAGTTCCCCTTGGGTCCTGACGCCTTGTTTTGCCCCGTTTTTCTACTCGGCTTGGCCGGGACCCGTGCCGGCCATTTCGCACAAGTCCCGGCCCATACCGCCGTCCCTCACTATCCGTGTGTCGTCATCGAAGGTTGGCTGGGTCGCTTGAATCCACCGGTCCACCGGAACAGGTCGAAATCTCTAGTTTTTTGTCACGGCCCCTACTTGTTTGACGAAATGTCCAAGTGAGGCCAGGGCAGTTGTTCTTGCCGACCGGCGAGTTGGTGGCCGAACGGCGAGCTTGGGAGCCGGCGAAGCTTGGAGTTGGTCCCAGGTGAGAGATTTAGGGGCGGTGCCGGTTTGGATCGACCAGCGAAACGCCAATTTTGGCATCGCCGGTGCCTCCCCCACGCAGGTTTGCAAATTCGAGTTGGACCCGACTCGGTTCAGTTGATCCGACCCGAGTCAACGCTCGGGTCGGATTCGTTGACCTGAGTCGGATCTGACTCGACCCGGGTCAACGGATCCGATCCGGGTCAGACCCGACCGACCCGACCCGACCGACCCGATTATTATATTATTATATTTTAATTTTTTGAAAAAAATTCAAAAAAATTTTAAAAAAGAAGATTTTCTTTTTCTTTTCTTATTTCGTCTTTTTATCTCGAAATTTTTTTAAAAAAATAATAAAAAGTAAAATTTAAAAAATTAAAATTTTTTTTATGTGACTCATTTGAGTGTTTTAATCCTTTGTTGTATTATTATGCATGTTATTGTCTTATTTAAATTAGACAAGCCTGAAGTCGCGCGGTAGTATTTTGCATGTTTTATTTTTATTACCGTTGCATTATTATGATGCATGTTTTTAATACAATTGCATAAAATGCTGTGTTTTGAATGTCATCTGGCTTAGTTAGGGTTAGAACCATAGGCTGCATGACTGCTAATCATTTTTTATTATGTACTCGTTTGATCACTTCACATGTTAGGAGAAAGGTCCTAAAATCAATCCAAACTGCTTGACAAATGTTTTCATAAATGAACAGGGTAAAAAGGTACCGAAAGGGCATTAGTTATCCAACTAGTGTAACCAAGTCTCCTAACTCAATTAATCTCTAGTTCGTAGGAATAGGGTGATTCTCCCATCACCTTATTTGGGTTTTTAATCGACCCACTCCAAATCGATTAGTGACGACTCCTTGGTATAAATCACATGCATATTAAGCACTTAAACCCTAAGTTGCGATATGATATGGGCTTGGGAGAGCCCGGGTTAAGTCCCAAACCTAGACTTAGCGGGTACCAGGCGACCCCCCCTTTTTCGCATGTTCGCTCGAACAAGGGCTCGGGAGGTCATTTGCGACAGCATCAAAGGGAAAAAGTATTTCTAGTGAGGTAGTAATTCAGTAAAAAACAACCCCTCAAAAACCAAAGTCAATATTTGTTGATAAAACCATTCATCATAATATTTTCTTAGTAGAAAATGGCTTTTATAATGAAAATCCATATATTTTTGCAAAAAACATGTTTTCTGAAAATTTTAACTACACTCCACATGATTCCTTTAAAATTGTGGAGTTTTATGAAACTTTTTTGACGTAAACCAAATCCATTACTATCAAACATTTTGAAGATAAATAACATTTAAACTATTCCACTGCTAGAATTCATAAAGTAATCCACCCTTCTCAATGGAAATCTCATCCCATGACCCATGTCAGATTCAATATCAAAACAACTGAACCTACCCCATGTAGGTCTTTATACTCCTATTTCGACTATCAACAGGCCTGGTGGAATACCTTTTTGAGAAAAAAGTGCCAATAATACCCATACATGATTATTCTTTTTTGAAAATTTGGATGCCCACAACATACCATTTTGGTTCATACGATGGTAGGAACATTATGGACCCACTCCTGACATATTACATCCTCTTGTGCAACCAAGCTTTAAATTGTTCTCCAACCAGTTTGCATCCCTTAAATATGAGGTTAGGTTCCCTTACCTAATGCTCTTTGTTATATACTTTGGCATATCCTGGGTAATGGCCTGGTCTTTTGATTACAAAAAGAACATTGATAATGATACACTTATCCTTGTAAGAAAATTCAAGGTAAAGTGGTGGGACGGATTTAAATACTTTGATAGAGCCTCTACCCAAGCAGCCACAAAATGGTTGGGAAAAAGAAATTCCAATATTACTCCCCTTGAAGAAATACCTCCTTTTCTTCATGACAAATGATTTGTTCTGTCAAAACTAGCATTAGCACAATCCACAACAACAATTGATGGGACTGTTGAAACAAGCCATCTCTGATTTAGAAGAATCGAGTTCTTCTCATCATAGTGGAAATTCCAATGAAGATGATTGTTATGACATATAAGGCATATTAGGTATCAAATGGGGAGAAAAGATGAAGAAGAAGAAGACGAAGGAGATAACACAGAATCTCTATCCAAATTTGGAATTATCAAAAAGAAGCCAAAGGATGCTCCAACTTTTCATCATTATGTCTACCATAATCATTGTAAAACTGTGCACTTTTTTACTCTTTAATTTTTACTATTCACTACAGTAAAGAACCCGTGAGCCTTTCTACAGTCACCAAAGAAGTCTTTAAAAGGATCCCCTTTCATCAGAAGAAGACATCATCCATTTTTCTCTTATCCTACTTCCATACTTACATAAGCTCTAAAGATCCTTTCTCACCCTTAAAGAAGAACTAGAGAACAAGCTTCAAATTTCCACCTCCTTTATCCTAGTCTTACCTTTCTCATATCTCTTCCCTAGGTATCTTAATCCAGTAAATTTTTATCCTTATATCATTCCTGTTACATCCTTATATTCTTGATCCTACATGATCAGAGGATACAAAGGTTTTTATTAGTCTGCAATTGTACTTTTAATTTCTAGCAACTTTCCATTTCATGTAATTTCACTTCTGAAATTTCATTACAAGCTCATACCACCTATATGGCTGGTTCTCTTTAATTAGCTTAATCTTTACTTAATTGT
The DNA here is from genome assembly GCA_031216285.1 of Syzygium syzygioides. Lineage (NCBI taxonomy): Eukaryota > Viridiplantae > Streptophyta > Magnoliopsida > Myrtales > Myrtaceae > Syzygium > Syzygium syzygioides. The sequence goes on from CM062247.1 coordinate 29,638,882, forward strand.
AATTTATATTACAGTAATTTAAATATCGCATACCCCATAATCGGCAAATTTCACCGCCTGTGGTTTGTTTACTGATTGGTTTACTTCTTCTTACCGTCTTACTCTTTACTCTTTAATGTTTGAATTTGTAATCAATTTAATCTTCATTTATACATCATTCCTCCATTTAGTACGCTTTTTATATGTAATAACTCTAAATTATTTTATACAATCCTATACTGAATTACTAGAATTCTATAATTATTATAGATGTACCTTTAAATGTCGAAGACACTATTAAAACCTTCTATCTTTTCTTTTCCATTTATAATCCCCAGATCCTAGGCTACTTGTGGTATCAAAGCTAAGGGGTTGATATAGATACTCTTGATAATCTCATTAAACACTAAGGACGATTTATATATATATAGTCGCGCTTTTTCCACTCCCACCGTGGCTAAAATACTCCATATTAGAATGTTTTTACAATATTAACCTTTGTGGGTCCTATCTTTTTTAAGTATTCTTTTTTGTTTGCTTGTGGTGTTCCATTTGTTTTCTTCTATCTTTTCTTGTGGGTTCCATTTTCCTCCTCCTCCTTTACTTCTCTCGATTTTCTCTTAAGTTTGATCAGGGTTCAAGCCTTCATAGTATCTATCATAAAACTTAATGAGAGTAGGGGTGGATTCGGCAATTGAGATCGGCGGGAAGTAGGAGAGATGCGGGGGTGAGGAGGGGTAAATCCTCACCGCTCTTGAGGATGGGATTGTCATTCTTGAAGGTGACATTTTCCGTTTGCGTAAACAACTCAATGAGAGTAGGGGTGGATTCGAGACATGGATTCGTAGGCTAGTAGGTGATGACGAATCGACGATGATGGTGACTATGAGGACCAACAAAATGAAGACGGAGACAAGAAGCGGAGCTTGATGAGGATTTGGGTGAGGACTTCAGCTCTTGGATTTGAATCTTTAATGGGGGGTTTTTCTTGTCTTCGTGAACGATGATGATCGAAGAGTTTGATGCAGAATGGGACAACAAATGACACAGAGAGTGAAAGGGAGAGAATGGAGGTGAAGAGTGAAGATATGAGATGTGGTTTTTTACTACTTGTTGAGTTTTGAGTTGAAGAAATGGAGATGGAAGAGGAATAGTTGGGTGAGGAGGAAGATTATGCAAATCTAGGCTTCAACTCCGTGAGTTGCTTGTGTTGGTGACGGATGTTTTGGTGTGCGCTAGCGATGGACATAATTACAAGGAAATAACCGATCACCTCATGGTTGAATTTGAACAAAGGGGGTAAATTACAAGGCTCACACATACTTCCCAACTTATGTCGTGCACCTAACAAATCAGATTGCAATGGCAAATAGTCAGTGTTTATTGAGAAAAACAACGAGAAACAATCCAATTACAGAACGAGTTAAAATGCAGTCAAGAAATTCTATCGGAAATTTGCTAAAACTAAAGATCTCGTCACACTCTGTTCAAACTTCAAATTTAACAAACAAAGAAACCGAGTGCAGAAAACAGAGGTATGATATGCAAAGAAAATTTTAATGATTGAGCCTCACATTCTCTCAAAAAAAAAAATTAAACTCAAACTAAGATCTCAAAATTTCAAGTCTGAATCCAAAAGAATGCACAGAGGAAGAAGGAATTGGACTCAATTTCTCTGCATCAAAAACTTGTCTATTATTGGCATAAAGGGGCTGTTTTAGAAAGAGAGATAACAAAGAGAAATAAATGAGACGAAGGCAAGTGGTATAGCAAGACAAGAGAAAGAATAAAAGCACTTGAATAATGTTTAAGAAAAAAGCGGGACCCACAAAGGTTTACATTGTCAAAATATTGTGATAGGGAGTATTTTAACTATAATGGGAGTGGAAAAAGCGCCACCCTATAAATATTGCTAAAATAAAACCTGCAGAGGCCGACTCCAACATTGAAACGTAAATTCCATTGAAGATTTCAAATTTGTTCAATGGTCAGCACTTTCCCTTTTTAATTTTCCTTGGACCGACTTCAATTAGAATATTATCAGCTTGAATTTCCTTTTCTTCCTTTTCTGACCCAAATTTGGATTTCTTCGAGTCCACAACAATCCAAGTCCAATATGGACTTTCCTAATTGAGGCACATTCGGTCATCCGAACCAAATATTAGGCGCACTGTATATATTTATTTTGTGTCAGGTTTCGTCCAATGGCTTAAACTCGAGATATATTTTAATAATCTTGTTCAACAATCTATTATTGATACACAGTTGCCAAGAACCATTATTCTTTGGAACCAGAAGCTCCGGGACAGCAAAAGGACTCGAGCATTCTTGTATCGATCACTTAGCCAAAAGCTGATCAACTTGCCTTTGAAGTTCTTCATACATCTTACAACTCATTTGATCAAAGAGAAGCCCCGGGTACAAAATCGATGCAATGTTGAATCTCTCTCGTAGGAAGAAGGTTGATGGAATTTCATCGGCATGACATCACAGAAATCGTCAAACAACGGCTGCAAAATGGTTGGGATCTGCTCTTTTGCTTGTGAGTAACAAGCATCTTCCAATTCTCGGGAAAAGTGAGACTTGGAAAGAAGATTGCTTCCTTTCCCTTGAGTAGGCTTGGAAACTCTCTCAATGTTGCAAGGGCCCAAAATATTGAGCTATAGTTTGCTCCTTGGCCTCCACCACATCACATCATAGCACGATATGCTCAAATTTGGTGGCGTATTCTTCCGCGGACAACTCCTCTTGCTTCAAATTGCGGAATGTAAAGAAAGCTTCTTGCTGATAAGTTTCTGGGAGAAGCTTCTTTTTGAGCTCCTTCATTCTATTCCATATTTCGATTCTCCACTTTCCTTCACGAGTTCTTTGATGCTTTAGATTTTCCCATCAAATCGAAGCATGCTTTTCAAGCTTGACTGCCACAACCTTCACCTTTTGATGCTCTGCAATATTCTTATGATAAAAAACTAGCTCGATTGTGCTGAGCCAATCAACGAGGTCTTCCAGATGCATATTACCTTCGAAGTTTGCAATGTCAACCTTAAAATCGAAATCATAAAAATCACGATTCCAGCACCAGCGATGCAAAGGAGCCTCTTCGCTAGGTGCATCAAAATGAACATCATGAAAGCGGTTAATCCCTCTTCGTCTTCTTCCTCTTCCTCTTTATAGTCATGTTAGGGATCGTCACGCCTCAAAAATCGAGATTGCTCCAATTGTTATTGGAGCTGTTGCACTTGTCTTCTCAAAGAGGCTATTTCGACATCACGGTGATCGTGCCCACGGGCTATGGGTGCATTGACATCCAGTCTAAGACGATGACGATTATCCATAATCTAAGCTCTGTTATCAATTGATACTGGAGTGGTTGGAGATTGAGAAGGAAACATACATGCGACAAAGGATATGCTTGCGACTAAAGAATCGACTCAATGATACATGGCATATAACTCACCACTCAATGGAATCCACCAAAGGGATACAAAGTCAAAAAGATACTCTAATCTAAGAGATCAAATTTGTAATTTCGTTAATCAAAACACTCTAGCCCTCAGGGAGGCCCCAGAGGGGTTTATATAGACTCAACTTGGAACAACTCTCCAAACAATAGACAAATTCCAAGACTCCTAACCTTTAATTTTTCAAGACAACGTCTAACAACCCCTAAGACAGGACATAAATAAGAACATTGACCTTGGACTCAATGACTGTAGAAGTAAAATATATTGCTTTGGACTCAACAAGAATATAGAAACTGTAAAAGACTCACTCTAGGTAAAAGGCTCATAGTATTGTAAAAGACTCGTACCCTTGAGATGATCCTTAATTATTGGATAAGGTTAAATCTTCTGGAGATGATCCCTCATCACTCTGATATGAACTGATATCGAAGTGGGTGCAAATTTCGAATGCAATACAAGTGTGACAAAGGAGATGCCCACCAGGTAATAAATCCACCTCACGATACGAGGCATTTGATAGGGTTGATGCTAACCATTTGAGGAATCCACCTTAGAATACTGGGGAAATAACTCAACAACTGCCACCTCAGGATATGGGGTTAAAGTGAAATTTTTTTCCAAGAGTCCACTCAAACAATTCGTTAAAGCACTCACTACCCTCAAGGAAGCCTTAGAGGGCTATGCAAATCCCAATACACCAACATTTTATTTTCCAAAATAAAGACCAACAATCCCTAGACAACATAAATACTAACACTGACTGTTGACTATGCTTGAATTTAGAAAGAAAAAATGCATTGCATTGGACTCAACAAGAACATAAAAGGAAAAGACTCATTCTCGGATTTCTTGACCAGCATCGACTATTTGGGGCATAACATCCTCTAGAAAACTCCAAACTACATAAATTGTGATTCATTTGCTAGCAGACACATATAGGGATTTCCAATTATGTATTATAAAACAAGATTGGAGCACGAAAACCCACTCAAATATCTAGAGAAAATGACGTTTAGAATTTTGTCTGCATAGAGGAACTTATCCTCTGCCAATTTTGCATTAAGTGTGGGATAAAACTCAATTCTCTTGAGGTGCGTTGGGAGTGCACAACAGAAATTTGATACCTTCACTGGCGAGATCATCAAGAGTGAGCCTAAGTTCAAGCTTGTCAACATATCTAATTGGATCCACCTTAACTCAAAACCTTATGCCAATGAGTTATAGGCCAACTACAATATGCTACCTCATAATTCTGTATCCTTCAGCACCAATTTGATGGGCTGCGTTGTTACACTACAATGCCCACCTTCACTCTAGGTCTTTTCCTTCGAATCCAACTTTGAAGGCTACACAAAAACTGCTTTGATCGAGATTTCTTTGCCCGATACCTAAATTTGGAGAGATCATGTCACGCCCCGAACCCCATTGAACTTGCGACATCCCTCTTCAACTGAATTAGTACGATGTCCCAAGAAACGTCGCTGATCCAAATAATCACATCAAAATTTGCACGTGGCGGAAACAAGAACATAAACCCTGACAGTAAAATCAAGGGTTAATAGGGAGAGATAACTCACCAAGCCACCAAACATTATATTACACCTCGATATATGTACAATATCCATTCTCATCCATTACCCAACAACTAGTCACTTTTTGTACTCACCAAATCTACATCAAACCTATGATACAAACATGAACTGGCTTAAATAGATCACACCGTCAATCTCAAAAGGATTAGTAGTCTGGGTATACTCTAACTCCAAAAATAGGACGCTTCAAAAAGGTTCATCTACCCCTAAACTAGCCCTTACGCCCTCTCAACGGCGCCTACTCCGAGTCACTCTCCCCGGAATCCGAATCTAAATCCCCCTAAGCCACTTGCTCCTCAGAAGACTCAGAGTTCGCCTCGATCTCAATCAGGTTATCCTCGTCCCCCGACTCTAATGGAACCGCAATTCGTTCCTCTGCTTGAGACTCCTCCTCCAAATCATCTTCTGATTCCTCTTCTGGTTCATCCACTGACTCCTCTTCTGGTTCCTCTTCCAGTACCTCTTCATTTTCTTTTTCGGGCTGCTCTTTTAGAGGTTTCTCCTTTGGCTCTGCACCGAAGTCCACATCCATCGGGTCGTACCTGGCCTGCGACTCCTCCGGCTCCGGATCTAGCTCTGCCACTATAGGCTCAAGTGCTACAGAAACATGCTGATGTCCTAACTATGTGAGGCTAGTGTCTAAACTAGTCATTTCACCATCGGGAGGGGGTATAGCCGACGAGTCGCAATCTCCCGCTCGGTCAAAAGGTACATCAAAATCTCAAACGGGGCCAAACTCATCCAAACCATCCTGGAAACACCAGGCGGTATAAGTGTGGGCTTGCCAGAGGGGTTGCCCTATGTCTACCCAGACTACAGTGGTATGTTTGATCCAAACCATATTATCATCTATCGGATACTTTACAACTGAATGCTCGGTGTACATCGGTATACCAAAACGCTGGGGCGGTGGTGGCAGGAGGTTCATAGTTCGGGCTGAGGTTCTAAAATAGTTAATTTATACAACTATGAGACGAATTTCAATAAGTTGACAGCCTAAACCCCACTTAAGCTATCACGTACCTCCAGACAAGTCCAAACACAATATCACTTAATAAACACATAACATGCACACCAATGCACTTACCTGGGCTCTCGGTATACACAATCTGCACGTTGGTCTCAATTCTCCAAATTTCAAACCACATGCACGTTCCAAAGTACTCTCATGCCCAAAAGTAAATGTCGAACACATGACATTTCCGAACTCCGCATTTCACTCTCATTCATGCACTGTCACACCATTTTCATTACACTTGCCAATGACCCGCGTAAACACACCTCAGGTCTGATCTCACTCTTACTTGCCACATCACACACCTCGTTCTTAATCTCTTTCCTCAGCCCGCGTAAACATGCCTTAGGCTCCACATTCCTATCGCGACCCGCGTAAATACCCCTCAGGCTCGATCTCATTCTCACTTGCCATATCACACATCTCATTCTCATTCACTTTCCTCAGCTCGCGTAAACACGCCTCAGACTCCATAGTTGTATCACGACCGCGTAAACACGCCTTAGGCCGGTTCAATTCTCCGCGTAAACACAACTCATGAATTAAGTGATCATGCGAACATGTCAACACGCTATATTTTATCTGTACCCTGCGTAAACACGCCTCAGGGCTTTTTAGTGATCACACGCACATCGCACGCCTAAAATCTCACACGTTCACATGCTCGAACATTAATTAAATGTACTCAAATGCACCCAATTCGACCATCACAATTCAGCCCATATAACAAGCATACAACCATCATCAACATGCCATTTTTCATTGCAAAAACCATGGCACAACAATCACGGCACTACATGACAATTTCACGCAATTAATTGCCAAATCAAACTATCCATTCTACGCGCCAAACAGAAATTTACAGCACTCAAACCAACCAATCTCAGCCCTTATCTGGCCTTTAATTTTCCACCAAAATGCCACAAATTCATCCATACGACCCTTCATCCAAAACAGCCCCTAAAATATACTAAACCATGTCTAAATGAGCCGTTAATACCTAATATCCTAAATAGGGTTTAAGGTGTAACTTATTTGAAATCCTAGGCGCGTTCAAATAAGAGGGAGGGGCGGTGAGCCGACGGATCACACGGCGGCTACGGTGGCGGCAATCGGCGACGGCGGTGGCGGCTTTAGCCGGTTGGCCACAGTCACGGGAGGGGAGGGAGAGAGAGACGGTGGCGTGAGGGTGGCGTGAGGGTGGTGGTGCGGCTCCGGCGAAACGGTGACGAGGCGGACGGTGGCCGAGGACGGCGGCCATGCGAGCAAGGGGGAGAGGGGAGGTGATTGCCCGGAGAGGGTGAGGGAGAGAGATTGCCGAGAGGGAGAAAGAGTGAGGGGGTGAGAGGGAGAGAGAAAAAAAAAAGCTAAATACCAATAATTGGTGTCCCTTTTGGCAAAATGACCATCCTACCCTTCTCTCTACTTTCCATCTGATGGCCACGATTCGTTCTTATCTTGAGATTGACGGCCGAGATCAAATCTTTCCCAAAAATATCCAAGGGCAAAATGAGAATTTCACAAAAAGTCCAAGGGCAAAATTATCCAAAAATTTCTATTTCTAAAGTTGGTGTGAAATGACAAAAATGCCCTTCTCCCATTATACATGGCCTTAACAAAGTCCCAAGGGTAAAACGGTCATTTTTCATTTCTTACCGAAATTAGATTTTTGTGAAGGATCCAGATAATTCTAAGGCTGACCACGCTAATAACAACGTTGTCCAATTATCCTGTCGTGACTTTCTAATTTCCGATGCCCAACTTGGTCTTAAATCAATAACTAAATTTTAAATAACGTAACTTGAGCTTATCTCAAACTAACGAGTGGCTCTCAGGAAAATTCGTATTTTCGACCTGTGGTCGATACTAAATCAGGCCACGTTTAAGATCACTCGGATCGTGACGATCTCGGTTGTCATGTAATCTCGAGGATCGATCGCTAGTTCCGACGGGTGCGATCATTTGGTATAGGTTCGGGGTCATTCATCGATTCATCTCGTGGTCAAATGGAATCACTCGTGATCTACTCGTATGACAGTGACGAATCGATCCCTAGCTATCCTTAGATCGACTTACATTGGCTCAAAATGTCACCTCGACAATTTCTATGGTCGAAAGTTAGCTCACGATCGAGTTTCTTTGATCACACAAATTTAAATCCCTAATTAGCCATTCCCTAATGGTTAGTATCTCAGCAGTGATCAGTTCCGAGCAAGATCTAACTACAAGAACGTTTATAAACTCATCCATTTCATAAATCCCAAGTGGGTCAAATTTCGGAATGTCACAACTCTTCCCCCTTACAAAAATTTCGTCCTTGAAATTTACAATCCAACTTAACTACTTAAACAAATAGGGGTATTGACGTTGTATTAGCTCCTCACTTTCCCAAGTCGCGTCTTCTATCCCGTGATGTTCCCAAACAACTTTGACCATCGAGATCGTCTTATTCCTTAAAACTCGTTCTTTCTGATCTTCGCTCCTTATTAGCCTTTCGACATACGACACCCTGTCGTCAACTTCTATTTCTTCATAGTTCAACACATGAGTTGGGTTCGGTTCATATTTTCTCAGCATCAATATGTGGAATACATTATGCACTTGTGACAAATTTGGCGGTAATGCAAGGCGATAAGCTAAGTCTCCAATCTTTTCCAAAATCTCTAAGGGTCCTATGTACCTCGGACTCAACTTCGTTTTCTTGCCAAATCGAGATAATCCTCTTATGGGCAATACCCTAAGGAATACGTAATCCCCTATTTGAAATTCCAAAGGTCTTCGCTTTTTGTCTGCATAACTCTTTTGACAGCTTTGAGCTGTTTTCAACCTTTCACGAATGATCTTAACCACCTCAACTGATTGTTGAATTAATTCTGGCCCGGTTATACTCCTTTCTCCAACTTTGTCCTAACATATGGATGTCCTATATGCTCTACCATGTAACGCTTCAAATGGCGTCATTCCAATACTCTACTGAAAACTACTATTGTACGTGAATTTCGTCAAGGGTAATTGTTCTTCTCATTTGCCTTGAAAATCCAATACACATGCCCGAAGCATATCCTCTAGAGTCTGAATCGTCCTCTCAGACTGGCCATCCGTTTGCGGATGATAAGCTGTACTAAACTGCAGCTTTGATCCTAATGTCGTCTGCAGACTTTTTCAAAAGTTGGCAGTAAACCTAGGATCACGGTCCGAAGTAATTGTCACTGGCACCCCGTGCAAGCGAACAATCTGTTGTACATATAATTCAGCATATCGATCTAATGCGAAGTCCTTTTGAACTGCCAAGAAGTGCGCCGACTTTGTCAATCTATCGACAATCACTCAAATGGAATCATGGCCTCTTTGGCTCATCGGTAATCCCATTACAAAATCCATAGTAATGTGTTTCCATTTCCATTTTGGGATTTCTAAAGGTCGCAACAATTCTCCGGGTTTACAATGTTGCGCTTTCACTTGTTGGCATGTCAGACACCTAGTCACATATCTGTCTATGTCCACCTTTATGCCATCCACTAATAATACTATCTCAAATTCCGATACCTTTTCGTACTCCCCAGATGGATACTATAATTACTACGATGCGCTTCTAACAAAATCTCCTCCTTAAGTTCCGCATGATCGGGCACACACAATCGTCCACAGAACTTCAAGATCCTATCCTCAGATACTTGGAAGTCTGGTTTTCTCCTAGTAACATCCATCTCTAGAATCTTTTGAATTTCTTGATCCATAGATTGTAAAGCCTTAATCTTAGGCTAGATTTCTGGTTTAATCCTTAGCGTGGCTAGCAAACTCGAGACTTGACTTGCTTCAAATCTAAATTCCGAGTCTTGCACTTTTTTCAACAAGGTCCATTCCTTGACCATCAAGTGTGCGATGCTTGACTTCCGACTCAATGCATCCGTTACCCGGTTGGCCTTTCCGAGGTAATACAAAAGATCACAATCATAATTTTTCAGCAATTCCATCCAACGACGCTGCCTCATATTTAACTCCCTTTGAGAAAACAGATATTTGAGGCTCTGGTGATGTGTATAGATCTGAATTTCTCTCCGTATAGATATTATCGCCAAATTTTAAGGGCGAATACTATTGCGGCTAATTCCAAATCATGTGTCGGGTAGTTCAACTCATACGGTCTTAATTGTCTTGATGTGTAGCCTACTACTCGTTCATTTTTCATGAGTACACACCCCAATCCTTTCAATGACACATCGCTATAATTTCGTATCCTCCCGGTCCTAATGGAATAATTAACACCAGCGCCGTTGTCAATCTATGCTTTAATTCTTGAAAACTCCTTTCACATTTGTCAGTCCATTCAAACCTTATTTCCTTTTTCAACAAATGTGTCAATGGTGTTGCTATTACCGAAAACCCTTTTACGAAGCGTCGGTAATATCCTGCCAAACCCAGAAAGCTTTGAACCTCTGTTACCATCATGGGTCTTGACCATTTCATTACCGCTTCAATCTTTGTTGGATCTACTGAGATTCCTTCCCTAGAGATCACATGTCCAAGAAATGCTACTTGATTGAGCTAGAACTCGCACTTACTAAACTTAACATACAGTGCATTTTCTCTTAAAGTCCGCAAAACTTTACTTAGATGGAGCTCATGCTCTTCCAGGCTCTTCGAGTACACCAATATATTGTCTATGAAGACTATGACAAATTGATCTAAAAACTCTTTGAACACCCGATTCATTAAGTCCATAAAGGCAGCAGGGGCATTTTTTAATCCGAACAGCATTACTGTAAATTCATAATATCCATATCTCGTCCTGAATGCCATTTTCGGTATGTCCTCCTTCCTAATCCTCAATTGATGATATCTCATCCTTAAATCAATTTTAGAAAATACCGAAGCCCGTTGTAACTGATCAAACAAGTCATCTATCCTTGGCAGGGGATATTTATTCTTAATCGTCACTTAATTCAACTGCCTGTAATCAATACATAATCTTAGTGACCCATCCTTCTTCCTCACAAATAAAACAGGCGCTCCCCATGGAGATGCACTTGGACAAATGAATCCTTTGTTCAATAATTCTTGCATTTGCACCTTTAACTCCTTTAACATTGACAATGACATTCTATAGGGTGCCTTCGATATTGGCTCAGTCCTAGGGGCCAACTCGATTACAAACTTTACTTCTCTTTCTGGTGGTAATCTCGGCAATTTCTGAGGAAAAACATCGGAAAAGTTGCACATCACGGCTATATCCTCTAACCTTGGTTCCTCAATTGTGGAATCAGCCACTACTGCTAAAAATCCTTTGCATCCTTCATCCAACAACTTAGTCACTTCTAGTGATGAAATCTAGGGAATCGAGGTTCCTCCTTGATTTCCTACAAATTCAAATCTAGGATGTCCAACCGGATTAAATTGGATCACTTGCTACTACAATCCATAACAGCCCTATGCTTAACTAACCAGTCCATACCCACAATCATATCGAAGTCAAACATAACTAAAACCGCTAGATCTATCCTTTCCTCCCTATCACCAATCACAATCTTGCAATCCGGGCACCCTAATACCTCAAAAGCTTTTTCTAACTCCTCTACCCAAAGCGATGTAACCTCAAGATCGCCTCTACCATCAAACTTAAGGGGCTTTAATTTCAAAAACTGCTCAACTAGTTGATGCATCTGTCTATTCACATTCACTTGTCCTTGCCTTTGATTTCCATTGTTGTCATTGATGGCAATGGCTGCATTGGCCTTAGCAGCTTGGGCAACAATGGCAGCTCGCTCCTGAGTCTACCTACCTATCAAAGTTCCAACTTCCTCAAGTGCCCTTAAAATTCCATCAACTCTGGGGTCTTCTATAGCTCTAGTATAAACTCTAGGGTCTTCTACAGCTCTAGCTCAAGCACCATCTTGACCTCTTACTCCCCTTCCTGCACCTCTTCCTGCTTCCCTTCCTATACCTCTTCCTTGGCTGCTCATTTTCACAATTTCTATTACTCACCCATCTGTTATAATTTCATACAGGAATTAGAGACTTAGGTCAACTATACCAATCTAGTCCTAGGCAGTGAATCATGACAATAATTCACTTAGCAGGCAATCAATCACCACAACATGAGATCACAATCAATAAGTTTTGGGTACTTACCTCGAGTCCAGATGCGCCTGCACCTCAACCATTAAAGCACTCAATTCACTCAGCAATCACAACAAACAGTCTGGAGGCACGCGTAGCTTATCCAACACCTATGACTCACTAAGATCTCCCTAACCAACTACCCCAAAGGTCATTGCTCCATATCACTTTAAGCTTCGATCAACTTAGATCGAGCTGTCCTTGCTCTGATACCAAATCAATGCTGGATGTCACGCCCCAAACCCCATTGAGCTCGCGACATCCCTCTTCGGTCGAATTAGTATGACGTCCTAAGAAACGTCACCGACCAAAATAATCACATCAGAATTTGCACGTGGCGGAAACAAGAACATAAATCCTGACAAGAAAATCAAGGGGTAATAGGGAGAGATAATTCACCAAGCCACCAAGCATTATATTACACCTCGATATATGTACAATATCCATTCTCATCCATTACACAATAACTAGTCACTTTCTGTACTCACCAAATCTACATCAAACCTATAATACACACACGAACTGGCTTCCATAGATCACACCGTCAACCTCAAAAGGATTAGTAGTCCGGGTGTACTCTAACTACAAAAATGGGATGCTTCCAAAAGGTTCATCTACCCCTAAACTAGCCCTTACGCCCTTTCAACGGCATCCACTCTAAGTCACTCTCCATGGAATCCGAATCTAAATCTCCCTGAGCCACTTATTCCTTAGAAGACTCGGAGTTCGCCTTGATCTCAATCGGATTATCCTCGTCCCCCAACTCTAATGGAATCTCAATTCGTTCCTCTCCTTCAGATCCTCCTCCAAATCATCTTTCGATTCCTCTTCTGGTTCATCCACTGACTCTTCTTCTGGTTCCTCTTTCGGTACCTCTTCATTTTCTTCTTCGGGCTACTCTTCTACAAGTTCCTCGTCTAGCTCTGCACCTAAGTCCACATCCATCGGGTCGTACCCGGCTTGCGACTCCTCCGGCTCCGGATCTGGCTCCACCACTATAGGCTCAGGCGCTACAGGAACATGCTGATGTCCTAACTGTGTGAGGCTAGTGTCTAAACTAGTCATCTTACCATCGGGAAGAGATATAGTCGATGGGTCCCAGTCTTTCGCTTCGTCAAAAGGTACATCAAAACCTCAAACGGGGCCAAACTCATCCAAACCATCTTGAAAACATTAGGCGGTATAAGTGTGAGCTTGCCAGAGGGGTTGCCCTATGTCTACCCAGACTACAGTGGTATGTTTGATCCAAGCCATATTATCGTCTATCGAATACTCTACAACTGAATGCTCGGTGTGCATCGGTATACCAAAACGCTGGGGCGGTAATGGCAGGAGGTTTATGGTTCGGGCTGGGGTTCTGAAATGGTTAATTTATATACTTATGAGACGAATCTCAATAAGTTGACAGCCTAAACCCCACTTAAGCTACCACGTACCTCCACACAAGTCCAAACACAATATCACTCAATAAACACATAACATGCATACCAATGCCCTTACCTAGGCTCTCAGTATACACAATGTGCACGTTAGTCTCAATTCCACAAATTTCAAACCACATGCACTTTCCAAAGTATTCTCATGCCCAAGAGCAAATGTCGCACACATGACATTTTCGAACTTTGCATTTCACACTCATTCATGCACTGTCACACCATTTTCATTACACTTGCCAACAACCCACGTAAACACGCCTCAAGTCCGATCTCACTCTTACTTGCCACATCACATATTTCATTCTCAATCTCTTTCCTTAGCCCTCGTAAACACGCCTCAGGCTCCACATTTGTATCACGACCCGCGTAAACACTCCTCAGGCTGGTTCAATTCCCCGCGTAAACACGCCTCAGGGATTAAGTGATCACGCGAACATGCCAGCACGCCATATTTTATTTGTGCCTTGCATAAACACGCCTCAGGGCTTTTTAGTGATCATACGCACATCGCACGCCTAAAATCTCACATGTTCATATACTCGGACATTAATTAAATGTACTCAAATGCACCCAGTTCGACCATCACAATTCAGCCCATATAACAAGCATACAACCATCATACAACATGCCATTTTTCATCGCAAAAACCATGGCACAACAATCACGGCACTACATGACAATTTCACGCAATTAATTGCCAAATCAAACTATCCATTCTACGCGCCAAACAGAAATTTACAGCACTCAAACCAATCAATCTCAGCCCTTATTTGGCCTTTAATTTTCCACCAAAATGCCACATATTTGTCCATACGACTCGTCATCCAAAACAGCCCCTAAAATATACTAAACCATGTCTAAACAAGCCGTTAATACTTGATATCCTAAATAGGGTTTAGGGTGTAACTTAATTGAAATCCTAGGCACGTTCAAGTAAAAGGGAGGGGTGGCGAGCCGACGATCACACGGCGGCTACGGCGTTGGCTGAATGGCGGCAATTGGCGACGGCGGCGACGGCTTTGGCCGGTTGGCCACGATCACAGGAGGGGAGGGGGAGAGAGAGATCGGCCGAGAGAGAGAGGGAGAGAGAGACGGTGGCGTAAGGGTGGTGATGCGGCTCCGGCGAAACGGCGATGAGGCGGACGATGGCCGGGGACGGCGGCCATGCGAGCAAGGGGGAGAGGGGAGGTGATTGGCTGGAGAGGGTGAGGGAGAGAGATTGCCGAGAGGGAGAAAGAGTGAGGGGGTGAAAGAGAGAGAGAGAGAGAGAAAAAAAGGCTAAATACCAATAATTGGTGTCCCTTTTGGCAAAATGACCATCCTACCCTCCTCTCTACTTTCTATCTGATGGCCACAATTTGTTCTTATCTTGAGATCGACGGCCGAGATCAAATCTTTCCCAAAAATATCGAGGGGCAAAATGGAAATTTAACAAAAAGTCAAAGGGCAAAATTATCCAAAAATTTCTATTTCTATAGTTGGTATGAAATGACCAAAATGCCCTTCTCCCATTATGCTTGACCTTAACAAAGTCCAAAGGGTAAAACAGTCATTTTTTATTTCTTGCCGAAATTAGATTTTTGTGAAGAATCCGGACAATTCTAAGGCTGACCACGCCAATAACAACGTCGTCCAATTATCCTGTCGTGACTTTCTAAATTTTCAATGCCCAACTTGATCTCAAATCAATGACTAAATTTTAAATAACGTAACTTGAGCTTATCTCAAACTAACGGGCGGCTCTCAGGAAAATTCGTATTTTCGACCCATGGTCAATACTAAATCAGGCCACGTTTAAGATCACTCGGATCGTGACGACCTCGGTTGTCATGTAATTGAGAGGATCAATCGCTGGTTCCGACGAGCGCGGTCGTTTGGTATAGGTTTAGGGTCATTTATCGATTCATCTCATGGTCAAACGGAATCACCTATGATCCACTCGTATGATAGTGACGAATCAATCCCTAGTTATCCTCATATCGGCCTACATTGGCTCAAAATGTCACCTCGATAATTTCTATGATCGAAAGTCAGCTCACGATCGAGTTTCTTTGGTTGCGTGAATTTAAAACCCTAATTAGCCATTCCCTAATGGTTAGTATCTCAGGAGTGATCAGTTCTGGGCGAGATCTAACTACAAGCACGTTCATAAACTCATCCATTTTATAAATCCCAAGTGAGTCAAATTTTGGAATGTCACAGATCACCAAAAAGAAGTCAAAGTTCGAGCTCGTCAATATATTCAGTTGGACCCACATCGACTCAAAATTTTAAGCCAATGAGTTATAAACCAATTAGAACATATTAATTACTCCACACCGCATCAATTCTTCAATGTAGAACTATTTTAATACAACTCACATATGTATCTCAACTAGGTGATTCTTCATCATCTTCAACTAATGGCAAAGTACCCAATTTCTTGCCAAAGCGTTGAATCCTGATGAGACATTGTCACATGAGAAATTGTGAAGGACGGACTACCGCATTGACTCCGCGTTGACCTAAGCCAAGGGTCTTCTTTGAATAAGCCATCTTACCTACAATTGTTTTTGGGGGTCAAAATCGTACCTACAATTCAAAAGCCTTGTTATTTGGATGTTTATACGTGGAGCGCTCATCAATATATTGAGGCTTCTACAAAAATAAACCTAGAGCTGGAGAATTCATATTTTCTTCCATAATGAAGGAGCAACAAGTCGTGAACCAATTATATTGAACTAGATTCATCGATGAGGAGGCTGAGTTGTTTTGCACTCTCGGTGTTAGCATAGTTTTTATACAGGTATTGTTGGAAAGAAAAGATCCACCTATTAATGGAAGACATATAATCAATTGAAAAACACATGCACGTCTCACCTAAACCCCAATCGTTTATTAGCGAAATGAAAATGTGATTGATTATGTTCGTCAACTAACTGATTGATAGGTTTTCTTGGTATTCTCAGCATTTAAAAAAAAAAAGAATCTTGGTGAAGTCCTACCTAGACCACCTTCTAAGTACTTAATTATTTGCATGGAACATGATCTTCCTTGTCATGTATGAATATGAAAGTTTAGCCCGACAAAGGGAATATACATTGGTCAGATTTATTTTCACATGTTAACTAGAGTTGATTAGGGTGTATAATACATGTGTGGTATGTCACATTTACCCTAAGGTCCAATATGAGACACTATTATGCTCATAATTCGATTAGCCTGGTTTCTTCAAAATGGTTTTTGGTATTAATGATTGCGTTTCTTTGTTACCGCGATGGTAGCGAGATAGGATTTATATCAAAAATATGATAATGCAACAAAAAATTTACAACTTGGATACCAGATGAAAGGAACAATAAATTCCTTGGGATGATAACTCTGCACAAATACGTATCGATCACAATCCATATTTTAAATTAGAAATCCTAGACCAGCAACAAAAAAAAAAACTATTTGTGATGTATTTTATCTTAATTTAAAAGTATGTGATGGAATCTTATTTAGAAATGGAAAATGTTTATTATTTACCTCTTTGAAACTAGATGATTGATAACTTTGAAGATGCACGTTATTCTTTACCAAGAATGCAATAGATATTTCACGCTTAAGAGCATAAACCCAGTCACCATGAAACACATTTCGTGTGCACAATCACCAGCTCAAACCAGTCTGCCCTTGTTGATTTTTCTGCTTTCTCACTCTCCAGTTCTAGGGTTATGATCTCCCGCTGCATACGCTTCATACTTGCTTGACTTTGTCAAGTCTTGGCAGGATAATGAAAGGACCCTGCCTCGTTTATTCTCTCTACCAATGATGCATGGTGGGCCATAACTCCTGATGAGACATATTGTCGTGCATGAGAAATTGCCGAGGAAATCGACCGCATTGACTTAGCATTTGCTTGAAACTTTACGGATGAGTCTGAGAAGATTTTCAAAATCAATTTCGGACTCCCGAAGTCCTTCTACTTAGCAATGATCAAATCTAAACACCATGGATTTCGTTGTAATTCAGATTTCGTTCTAATTCATCTTCTATATTTGGGTTGGTTGGTGCTGTTTTGATTTTCAAACCCAAATCCAAACTAACCCAATTTAATAGTTTGTTGCTTGGGTAGGTCGACCGGTCCGGGTCATCATAAGGCCACGTTAGCCATGTGATAGAGACTCCTTCGAGGCGAGGAAGTGTCGCATGATTTGAGAACGGGAGACACATTGTTAATAAAATTTGAGCGCATTTTTCTCCATCCATGTTGGGCGGAATGACCTTTCTTAGTCTAAATATTCTCAATTCATCAAGGAAAGCGACCTATCTTAGTCTAGTCAATACTCAACACTTATTGCAACGTGAACTAGCTATTTGGACTTCTTATTTGGACAACCACAACCACAATTACTCTGTCTTATTTAGAAAACTAAGATGGGAGAGTTTATATCGATAATCAAACACAAATCCATCAAAAATATACATATCATGGTCCATAATATCACGTTAGCCGTGTGACAGACTTTTCAAGACGAGAAAGTGTGGCAAAATTTGAGAAGGGGACATCTTGTTAATAAATATTTTTAAGCATATTTTCGTTCATCGTTATTGGGCGGAATGACCTTTCTTAGTTTAAATACTCTCAAATCATGCATTTGGAATCCACTTACTTTTACCAAAAAAAAAATCATGCATTTGGAAATATCAAGGAAAGTGACCTATCATAGTCTAGTCAATACTCAACATTTATTGCAACGTGGACCAGGTCTTTGGAATTCTTATTTGGATAACCATGACTACAATTACTTTTTATTTTTATTTATAAAAAGACTATCTTACTTCTATTTATGTGTATGCCCTCGATCCCATCAAGTTAATTGATCAAAAGATATTTGAATAGTTGAAGAACCATGTTCATCCATGAGCTTCTCTCGAAAGTTGTGGTGCTTGGGACGATCATATTGAGTCTATAGCACATCCACATAGCAGAAGTTGATGATTCAATGATGAAGCCCGGATGTGGAAGTACTTGCGAAAACCTCTCGATTCCATACCCCTTTGGATTGAGCAAAAGTGAATCCCACTACCACATCGGTCTTTCCTTATTTAGAGTTGATTATGATGACTCTACTAACCCTCCAACGCCTTATATGGATAATAAAGGTATACAAGTGATCATTTTACTAAATTATGTCCCCCACCTAAAATGAATGATAGGCTTTCTTGGTGTTCTCGGCATTTCGTTGAAATTGAATCTTGGTGAAGTCTTACCTAGACCAGCTTCTTCGCACTTAATTATGAGCATGGACAGAATCTTCCTTGTTAGGCATCATTATGAAATTATATCCCGACAAAGGGGAAATATACATTGATCCGATTTATTTTCACATGATAAATAGAGATAATTAGGGTGTATCATACACGTGTGATATGTCATCCAATATGAGTCAGCACTATTATGCTTGTAGTTCGATTAGATTAGTTTCTTCAAAATGACTTTTGGTAACCGTGATTGCTTTTCTTTGTTATCACGATGGTAGAAAGATAGGACATTCCTCAAAATTATGAAAATGCAACAAAAATTTCACAACACGGGTACTGTAGATTAAAGGAAAAATAATCTTCTTTGTGATGAGAATTCTTCGCAATACGTATCAACTGCAATCCATATTAATTAGAAAGTCTAGCCTAGAAAAAGGAAAAAAAAATCCATGTGCAACGTATCTTGTCTTAATTTAAAAGTACATAATGGAGTCTTATTTAGAAATCTTAATTTTGCAACGCAACAATTCAAAAATTTTATATTTCACCTCTTTGAAGCTAGTTGATTAATTATTTGGGTTAAAATCTTACCTACAATTCAAAAGCCATATTATTTGGACATTCATACGCGGAGCGCTCATCAATATATTGAGGAATCTACAAAACTTGGATACCTGATGAAAGGAACATTAAATTCCTTGGGATGATAATTCTACACAAACACGTATCGACCACAATCCATACTTTAAATTAGAAATCCTAGCCCAACAACCAAAAATAAAAAATAAAAAAACTATGTGCGACGTATCGTCTTAATTTAAAAGTATGTAATGGAATCTTATCTAGAAATGGAAAATGTTTGTTATTTACCTCTTTGAAACTAGATGATTGATAACTGTGCAGATGCCCGTTATTCTTTTTCAAGATTGCAACAGATATTTCACGCTTAGGAGCATAAACCCAATCACCATGAAACACATTTCGTGCGCACAAGCACCAGCTCAAACTAGTCTGCCCTTGTTGATTTTTCTATTTTCTCACTCTCTAGTTTTAGAATTGTGATCTCCCGCTGCGTACGCTTCGTACTTGCTTGACTTTTTCAAGTCTTGGCAGGATAATGAAAGGACCCCCGCCTCATTTATGCTCTCTACCAACGATGTAGTCAAAGTTGGCGGGCAATAACAAATCCTGATGAGACATATTGTCGTACATGAGAAATTGCCGAGGGCACCGATCGCGTCGACTTGGCATTTACTTGAAACTTTACAGGCGAGTCTGAGAAGATTCTCAAAATCAATTTCGGACTCCCGAAATCCTTTGTACTTAGCAATGATCATATCTGAACCCCTTAGACTTCATTGTAATTCATCTTCTATATAAGGGTGGGTTGGTGCTATTTCGATTTTCAAATCCAAAGCTGAACTGACCCAAATCAATAGTTTCTTGCTTGGGTGGGCTGGCCTGTTTAGGTAGTTCACAACACCACGTTAGCCATGTAACAGAGACTCTTATGAGGCGAGGAAGTGTCGCATGATTTGAGAAGGGGAGAGACCTTCTCAAAAAAATTTTCGAGCACATTTTTCTCCATCCACGTTGGGCAGAACGACCGTTCTTATCCTAAGTACTCTCAAATCATCAAGGAAAGCGACCTATCTTAGTCTAGTCAATACTCAATACTTAATGCAACGTGAACTAGGTGTTTGGACTTCTTATTTGGACAACCACAACCACAATTACTTTTTCTTATTTAAAAAACTAAAATTGGGGAGTTTAATTCGAAATTCGGACACAAATCGGTAAATATATATATCATATGGGCAATGTGATTGGTCCATAATATCACGTTAGTCGTGTATGATGTATATACTTTTTAGCTTTTTAAAAGCTTCGTCATCACTTATAAAGGTTGTCATCAAGCTATGAAGCTCATCATCGTGTTGCAAAACATCATCTCATTTCAGGAAGAATATGGGTGAATCCATGTTGCTCCGTAGACTTCCCTTGAGAGTTGTACTGTTGTTGTGCACATTGGTGGCTCTATTCTCAATAGTTTCGGCAGATGTAGTTCAAACAACAAAGCCCGGATGTGCGAGTAGATGTGGCGACCTCACCTTCTCGTACCCTTTCGGGATGAACAACACCGGCAATGACTGCTACTTCAAAGTAAAATCAAATTCTTTCCTCATCTTTTGTGATAACTTGACTGATCCTCCCACTCCTTATATGTCTGATAAAAGTTCTAATTTCCAAATACTCAATATATCTATTGAGAATCATGAGATTACTGTAACGACGTTTGTGGCCAAAGATTGTTATAATTCGTCCGGTGGAAGCATAGACAACAATAATCCTACGCTCACTCTTGCCATATTCCGCATATCTCCTGCCAAGAACAAATTTACCGCCGTGGGATGCGACACGTACGCAAGATTTACAGGAAGCACGTATGCGACTGGGTGCTTGTCCTCATGCGAGAGCATCTCGGACGTGATTAACGGGTCGTGCTCGGGCATTGGTTGCTGTGAGACTAGCATACCGCGAGACGCCGACCGATACAGCATCTCTGTCACTAGCAGCGACAATCATGTCGGCGTCTGGGGATTCAATCCATGCGGGTACGCTTTTGTTGCCAAAGATGGCTTCTTTAGCTTCTCCACCGATGATCTATACAAGCCACCCGACGACGTGGTCCCTATAGTTCTTGATTGGTTAATTCCACACGAAACATGCGATGAGGCAAAGAAGAATACAGCGACCTACATGTGCCAAGAGAACTCCAATTGTACAGATGCTGAGAATGGAAGTGGGTACCAGTGTAAGTGCTTAGAGGGTTATCAAGGGAACCCCTATCTCCGAGATGGTTGTCAAGGTACCTTCTCTAGTCTTTTCATTAGACCTACCTCACTTTCGAACGAGCGTTCGCTGTTCATGTATAGAATCGTGGAACATTATTTCAATAAGGGCGAGCATGTTGAAAGGATCCGATTGCATAAAAAACCTAGAGAAAGAAATTGTTAAAAACTTACAGTCAGAGGACCAAGTTTTGACTTGATGAATGGGAAATGTTTTAAACGATTCTCGAAGTGATCCCGTAAAATCTATTATCTTAAAAATCATAACAATCTAGGCCGTAGAATGCGATCATTTTTTTTTTCGGATTGACAAATTTTCGATACTTGAAATATAATATGACCTATCAAGCGTTTAGAAATAATATGTAAATTGTCACAGTAATCATTCCTCATAAAGCTAGACATTCTTTTCTCTTAAGTTTAGTACGTAAAATTGTTTTACAAACTAATGTGGTCAACTGTATTTGAGTTTTTTAAACAAATGATCCATACTGAGCCCTCGATATAAGTCGGTCGAATTAGTTTGTAAATCAATTTCATGTACCGATGCTAATACATCCAGCATTATTCTGTATTTTATAGACAATTCTTTTTGAATTGCTTTCCATCTAATTGTTGTTCTCAGTGGTCAAGGCACGAATTTGTTGAATATTTCATAAGTCTTGTATTCTAATCTAAGATCAAGTGCTTGACTAAAGTCAGGCTCTCGGGATAATGACCATCGCCCAAAAATTGTGGTGATATATCGTGATCTCAGAAAAAACAATTTGATTCATTATTTCCTCTCAAAATTGAAAGTATTGCCAAATCATGGATATTTAACGTTTTCAAGCTTCTTCCAATTGAAATGACGTCTGATTTGCTTCTTCTATTTTGAATATATTTTTTCAGATATCAATGAGTGCGTAGTTTCACAACCTTGCAATGGAATATGTACGAACTTGCCGGGAACGTATAATTGTTCATGTCATGTGGGATACCAAGGAGATGGAAGAAAAGATGGCAATGGTTGTACTCTTATCACCCAGGATAAGAGGTTTCACTCAACCAATGTTGTACTAGGTTAGTAAGTTGTACACATTGCTCGATCTTTTTCATCATAAAAACTTTTTTTTATCCTATAAATTATTCACATTTGTTGAATGTTGTTCTTATGTCATTGTTCCATCTTTTGCTGTTAGTTATCGAGATTTTTGGAATGTAAATCCGTCTCTTTGAATTAGTAGAGTCCGTGAATTAAATTGATATTATCTACATGTATTGTCATCTCAAGTTATTCAATTTGATATAAATGAAATCAACCACTTGATCTTTTGTTGCTGACAAAGAATCAAGCACGTTTTATCCGCTTGTTACATTGAATCATTCCTATTATTATAAGATACTCTCAGCATAATTATATATTTAGATATAATTTGCTATTATCAAGGTTTGTCTTAATGAAAAAGCTTCAAGTTGATGGAGAAAAAAAGAACATAGGACAGAGAAGTTAATTAACACAAGATTGTTTGAGTAATGAAAAAGAAAGTATTAAGCATATTTCTATTACAAAAAAAATAATTTTTTTCTTTTCCTGGTTGTGTGAAACACATGTAGTGTGATGGACAACTGATTTGTTTGTTCACCGAATGTAATGTCTTTTCCTAGGTGTGAGCATAAGCTTCCTGCTGATTCTTTTGGGCGTTTCCTGGTTATATTGGGGGCTTAGAGAAAGAAGAATCAGCAGACAAAGAGAGAAGTTTTTCCTAGATAATGGGGGCCGCCTCATGTTGCAAAGACTTCTTTCGGAGCACGAAGGCTCCGTAGAATCGGCGAAAATATTTACTGACGAAGAGCTCAAGAAGGCCACGGACCACTACCATGAAAGCCGAATCTTAGGCCAAGGAGGCCAGGGAACGGTATACCGGGGGATCTTACCGGACAACACAGTTGTCGCCATCAAGAAGGCCAAGATTTTGGACCGAAGTCAGGTCGAAGATTTCATCAACGAGCTGATCATCCTCTCCCAAATCAATCACCGCAACGTGGTTAAGCTAATTGGGTGTTGCTTTGAGACGGAGGTCCCGCTATTAGTTTATGAATTCGTGAACAATGGCACCCTTGCCAATCACATACACAAGCGCGGCCACGAGTCCACCTTATCATGGAGGGCTCGTCTGCGAATTGCAGGGGAGACCGCAGGCGCCCTCTCGTACTTGCACTACGATGCATCCACTCAGATTTTGCACAGAGACATAAAGAGCACAAACATATTGTTGGACGAAAACTACACCGCAAAGGTCTCCGATTTTGGAGCCTCCAGGCTAGTCCCCCTCGACCGGACGCAGCTGACCACGCTGGTGCAAGGCACGCTCGGGTATTTGGACCCCGAGTACTTCCACTCGAGCCTATTGACTGAGAAGAGCGATGTCTATAGCTTCGGAGTTGTGTTGGCCGAGTTGCTGACTGGACTGAGGGCCTTGTCGTTCGAGCGGGTTGAGAACGAGAGGAATTTGTCCATGTATTTTGCTTCAGCAATAGAGAGGGAGAGGTTTTCGGAAATCATTGACCGGAGGGTGCTGAACGAGGGGAACCCTGAAGAGATTAAGGAAGTTGTGATGCTGGCGAACCGATGCCTGAGGGTGAAAGGCGATGATCGGCCGACCATGAAGGAAGTGGCAATGGAATTGGAGGGACTGATGAGGGTGATGGACAGGCATCCATGGGTGAATCAGAGCAGCGACCTTGAAGAAGCCGAGCACTTGCTTGGTGAGATATCAAGCAAATGTGATGGCATCCTCAAAAGCACTGCATCAGGAAATGATGATAGCATAAGTAACCAAGCGCCCTTCGAACTTGAAAGTGGAAGATGAGATTTCATGGCAATGTTGGCCCTTGTTTTATAATTCGTGTTCTTTTTTATATTTCCTTGTCTTCTTTTGTTTTTTGTTTTCTTTTCAGTTGCTTGTTCTATGTCCTCAAAGTTCAGATGCTACATATAAATAGATTGCCTGGCCTTTATTTTTGTGTAACATAACATGTGGACAATTTTCAAACAAAAAGAAAATAGAAAAATGCCAAATAAAACCCTAAATTTAGCCCAGTGAGCGAGCTAGGAACTGGCCAACTTTCTATTGCCTCCATCTTGCCGGTATCTACTCTAATAACCATCCTTGGAGACAACATAGCCTAACAAAACCAGGCTACTTTTCAACCAAAACAAATTAAAAAAAAACCGGGCTACTTGTGCACAAGTGACACTTCTTCAAGTTAGCATGCAAGCGTTGCTCCCATAGCACTTTGAGAATTTGTTGTGGATGTTCCAAATGCTCCACTTGCGTCTTGCTATTGATCAAGCTGTCATCAAAGTACACGACAATAAGATTGCTAATGAAATATTTAAAAGCATGATTCATAAGACGCATAAAAGTACTTGAAGCATCATAAAGGCGAAAGGGCATCACCATCCATTCATAAAGACCGTTTTTAGTTTTGAGAGGGGTCTGCCATTCGTCTCCCAATATCATCCGTATTTGATGATAGCCACTTACACATAAGCTCCACGGAGTTGATCAAGCAATAATCAAGGCGAGGAGTAGGAAAATGAAACTTGATGGTTATCTTGTTCAACGATCTATTATCGAGACACATCTGCCATTAACCGTTTTTCTTTGGAACCAGAAGTGCCGGGACAGCAAAAGGACTCAAGCATTCTTGTATCAATCCCTTAGCCCAAAGCTGATCAACTTGCCTTTGAAGTTCTTCATACTCCTTATAACTCATTTGATCGAAGAGAAGCACCGGGCACAAAATCGATGCAATGTTGAATCTCTCTCATAGGAGGAAGGTTGGATGGAATTTCATCGGCATGACATCATAGTACTCGTCAAACGACGGCTGCAAAATGGTTGGGATCTCCTCTTTTGCTTGTGAGTCACAAGCATCCTCCAATGCTCAGGAAAAGTGAGACTTGCAAAGAAGTTGCTTCCTTTCCTATGAGTAGGCTTGGAAGCTCTCTCCATATTACAAGGGCCCAATGTAATCTTGACGCCGTCTTTGACAAAGGAATAGGTGTTACATCACCCTTCTTTAGCTTGATTCTCGGATTACTTGACCAGCATTGACTATTTGGGGCATAACATCCTCTAGAAAACTCCTAACTACATAAATTGTGATTCATTTGCAAGTAGACACATAGAGATTTCCAATTACATAATATAACAAAAGATTGGAGCACCAAAACCCACTCAAATATCTAAAGAAAATGACGTTTAGAATTTTGTGTCATGCCCCGAACCCCATCGAGCATGCAACATCCCTCCGAGATCATCAATTATGCAACATCCCAAGGCTTATCGCCGACCCAATCGAAACACTAGCGATTAAATGCACGTGGAAGCGAATACGAACACTCCATACAACATTCAAATAAATGGGTAGTAAGAAAAGCACTTCCCATAAAAATTAGAAAGTCGTTATAAGCTCAAAAAGATAATTTAAGGAGATTTACACAATTACAAGCCTCACACAAAGCCACTTCCTAATGAGGCAATGGATACAAAAGGGAGGTTGACTTAAACTCCTCTACAACATGGTATCCAAAAGGATGATACATCCAATGCCTAATATCACCCCAGAACTCTGAACCACACGTGATAACTACTCGTCATTTCAAGCTTGAAAATGTTTAACAACGAGAGATGAGATAAATCTCAACAAGAAATTACATAAGCCTCGCTTAGGCTAACGCATACCTCCGAACAATCCTAATCATGCAATACCGACATCCAATATGTTATAACAAGCAGAGGTGCTCTTACCTCGCCTCGGCACATATGCAAGCCCTACACGTTAGAATCCCACCATAACATGGCTAATTGCTCATCAAGCTTGTACAACACAATTTAGGGCATAATCATGCATAACACAGTTAATAATCCAGACATACTCATCAATTAATTTAGGCAAAGCGTTCCCTAATGCAAATCGCACTCATTAAGTCCAGATTATTAATGACCCCTCGGGCCACTGAACTTCTGCCAGTCTTCTAGTGTAACCAGGCATCATCTCGCTACGTCGGCGACGGCAACGTTGGGGATCGAACACCCCCCGACAAGCCGGGTACCCAACGATATTCCACTTAGGAGCATTGATCTGACCTTCACCGCAATTGGCATCATCTAAGATCAAACACCCCTTGGCAACCCCAGGTACTAGACGACATTTGAACTCCCACCGGGCATTGTCTAGAACTCCCGCCTATACGGAACGTGTTATGATCATGCACGCATTTCAACAATCATTATCAATTCTTATCTTTGTAAATTAACCTAATGTCAACTAAATCCATCAAAATGCCACGATAATACCGAATGATTCTCGAGAGAGAGAAAAATCGAAAATGTACAAAAATGGGTCCAAACTGGGTAGTTGCGCAATCACCGAAATCCGTTTAAAATAAATAGTAAATCAACTCCAAAAATTCTGAAATTTGGATATGTTGTACAAAACATCTTGATAAAAAATTTTCATGAAGGACATGATCCAGTTTTGATTGTAAATGCCTCGTTTTGAAACTCAAAGCCGGACAGAACCTGGTTCGCTCTGACAGCCCCTCAAATCATCAAAATACAACTCATTCAGTACCCAAATTCACTTTGAAAAGCTCTGAAATTTTTATATGTCATAGACACAGATATTTTTAACAGTTTTTGTGAGGGGAGTTTGTTGAAAAGAGGTCTGGAAAAATTTATAAAAAATCGGAAAGACCAAAAGGTCGGATGAACAATAAATCCGGCAAACTAAACACGGGCCGAAAATGGACTCTCAAATGACCTAAAATGATCTCCAGAAATTCCAGATTTAATATATGATATACTTCAAGATGTTATGAGAAACTTTCATGAGAACACTTCCTCAAATTCAACCCACATAAGTCTCTACAAAAAAAACAAAACACAGAGGCAGTGCAGTAGCGAATTCGAAAATCAACCAATCAAGAATCATTAAGCAAGCCAAGTTTAAGCAACCCCTAAATCAACTATCCTCGGCCTCTATTCGACCCCTAAACATGTCCATTAGTAAGTCATTATCCTAACCAAGGCTTATGAAGTACTTACTAGGAGCCTAAGCAAGAAAAATCGAGCGAAGGGACAGCAGCAACCTCGCCGGTGCAGCAACGACAGACGGCGGCAAGCGGTTGCCGGACAACTGAGGCGGTTGGCTGGTGGAGGCGGACAAAGTTGCTGGTCGAGCGTGCAGTAAGAAGAAGCGAGAAGCAGAACAAGAAGCATCAAAGCAGCAGCAGCAACAATAGCGAAGTAGTAGCAGGAGCAGGAAGCAGCAAGAAGGAAAAGATAACATAAGAAGAAGAAGAAGCGGAGAGGGAGTGGTCATGAAATGGAGAGTGAGAAGCAGCAGCAGGAAAACAAGGCAAAAGGGAAGCAGAACCAGCAGCTCAGCAGAAGCAGAACAGAGGCATGGGTTCAGCAGAACAAAAGCAGAAGCAACGTGAGGCAACAGCAAAGTCAGCAAAATAATTCAGCAACAGAAGTCAGCAGGGAAGGAAGCAGCAAAGTAGAGGCAGAATAGCAGCAACAATAACACGGTAGGGAGCAAAGGAAAGTCAATCAAGTCAGTCAAAACAAGGCGAAAGCATTCAGTAGAAAGTGTAACAGAAATGGTAGCAAGGACGTAGGGGAGGTTAGCGGAAAGAAGTCCGCACGTGGGGCAGCGGCATGGGGGGTTCAGCGGGGGAGAAGGAGAGGAGAGAGAGAGAGAGAGAGAGGAGAGAGGAGATTTTCAATAATATCTCCACAAAAATAATTTATCCATAAAATATTTTGCCCAATTTTCCTTTTTCCTTTTTCCGATCAACCCGACGATTGGCCACGTTTAATGATACAACATCCGATAAATTAGTCGTGGAAATCTTGAAACTTTGATGCCCAATTCAAATTCTAATTAATAGCCAAATTCAATCGAATGCAACTTTAGCGTATCTCGAACTAACGGGCGGCTTTTAAGAATTACGTGTATCGACTCATGGCCTATTCGATATCGAGCCACATCTAAGTTTACTTGAGCCATGACGACCTCGGTAGGTCAATCACTAGTTCCGAATGACGCAATCGTTTGGATTAGGTTTAGGATTGTTCGAAATTCATATAATGGCCAAGCGGAATCACCCGCGATCCAATTACAAGACATTTGCAAATTGTTCCATAACCATCCTTGGATTGGCCTTTAATGGCCCAAAATATTCTCTTGCTAATTCTTATGGTCGAAGTGTCAATCCATGACCAAGTTCTTAGGTCTACGTACTTGATTACTAGCTAGCTAATCCCTAGCGGTTAGTCTACTCGAGAGTGATCAATTCCGAGCGAAATTTCACTGAAAGCGCATTGAAGAAATATTCATTTCATAAATCCCGAAAATGGGTCGAAATTCAGAATGTCACATTTTATCCGCATAGATGAACTTGTTCTCTACCAATTTTGCATTAAGTATAGGATAAAACTCAATTCTCTTGAGGTGTGTTGGGAGTACACAATAGAAATTCAATACCTTCACTGGAGAGGTCATCAAGAGTAAGCCTAAGTTCAAACCTGTCAACATATCTAGTTTGATCTACTTCCACTTGAAAGCTTAAGCCAATGAGTCATGGGTTAACTAGAATATGCTACCTCATAATTATAGTATCCTTTAGCACCAATATGAGGGGTTGTGTTGTTACGCCACCACGCCCACCTTCACTTTAGGTTATTTTCGCCATATTGAACCTTGAAGGCTGCTCGAAAACTGCATTGTTCGAGATTTCTTACCTCTATACCTACACTTAGGGAGATCACCAAAAGAAAGCCAAAGTTCGAGCTCATCACTATATCCGATTAGACCCACATTCACTCATCTACTCAAAATTTTAGGCCAATAAGTTATGGATCAATTATAATATACTAATTACTTCGCACCACACCAATTCTTTAATGTGGAACTATTTTAATATAACTCACATCTGCATCTCAACGAAGCGATTCTTCATTATCTTCAATTAATGGCAACGTACCCAATTGCTTGCCAAAGCGTTAATACTTCAAGAGACATGGTCACACGAGAAATTGTGAAGGAGAGAATACAACATTGACACTGCGTTGACCTGAGCAAGGGATCTTCTTTGACTAAGCCATATTACCTACAATTTTTCATTGTTGGTCGAAAATCTTAACTACAATTCAAAAGCCATATTATTTGGACGTTTACATGTGGAGCGCTCATCAATTATTGAGGCCTCCACAAAATTAAACCTAGAGCTGAAGAATTCATGCTGTCTTCCATAACGAAAGAGCAACAAGTCGTGAACCAATTATATTGAACTATATTCATCGATGAGGAGGTTGAATTGATTTGCACTTGTCGCGACCTACCTCTCGAGGGCCGAACTTGATGATGCGGGTTTAGAGGTAAGTGTTCATGAAACGGTCCATATGGCACATCATAAAAGACAGCTTTACCAAAGCGTCGATCTTTTAGTCATTCATACGGTCCGCATGGCACATCATAAAAGACGGCATACCAAAACGTCAATCTTTTAGTCATTCATATAGTCCGTTTGGCACATCATAAAGACAACTTACCAAAGTATCGATCTTTTAGTTATCCATACAGTCCATTGATAATGAACGTAGATTTTTCCTAAATCCATACCTCGAGTGATAACGGATCGATTTTATATTTTTTAGGAGTTGCCACTGGCCTAGGTCGGGGGTTAGTTAGAATACCCAATCGAAATGCGGAAGTTTCGTTTCGGTTTCTACGAAAACCAGAGATCATGAATTCGAGGACTAACTTACATTAATATTTCTATTAACGCCCTTTTGGTACCGCTAACTTATTATGGTTGTTATCTAAATTGTCATACATTTATTTTTTTTTACCATTTTCATGCAAAAGTCTTAGTCCACTAGGTGATCATGCATTTTGTTTTTATGTTTTCATTGAAGATTCTAACCTAATCCTATCTTAGTTTAGAAAAGAAAAAAAAACAAATAATTATATCGAAAAGCATTACGTAAAGTAAACAACCAAGGTATTGAAAGAACTAGCTAATTCTAAGTGGGTGTTTATACAACGCATATAAGAAACACGAGACATATGTCAGGTAATGAATGAATTTTTACAAGAAAATAGATTGGAATGGACATCGACCATCGCCATATACAAAGAAGAGTCAGAATGGACATCGACCTTCACCATATTCAAGACCGTCATCTTTTTGGACCTATTCTAACCCTAATAGAAAACTGAAACTAAAGAAAGAACAATAACAAATAATATACAATCACAAAGTACACAGTATCACAAATCAATCAAAGATAACAAACAAGGCACAAAGAATTTCAAAGGTGGACTCGGGGTTGTCACGCCCTGAATCCCAATGAGCTTGCGACACTCCTACTGCGGTTATATCGAACGTGATGTCTCCGGACGCGTTGCCGACCCAAACGAAACACGCGAAGATGAACACAAGCAAAAGCGGAAATCAAACAACCCAGACAATAAATAATGACAAAAGGGTAGTACTTGTATAAAATCATTAACTTGAGACCATAAAATTCATTCAATAGGCTCCTAAGGTTAGCATCCACCTTCATTATCAAAAAGGACTAGGGGTAGGGTAGACTATGGAATACATAAAAAGGGCTCCATCAAAAAGCTTCTAAGCCCAGCACCTAAACACCCATACGGTGCCTAATCTGAATCGAACCCTGAAGACTCTGACTCCGTATCTGAGTCAATCTCGATTGGCTCATCCTTGTGCTCGGACTCCATAGGTTCCTCCTCAGGGGGCTCTGGTTCTTCTAATTCCTCCTCGAGCTCGGGGTCCGCAAGCACTATAGGTCCTGGTATAAGCCAAGGGCTAGGGTTTTCCGATGGATTGTCGGGGTCCGTCACCTCGCCATCGGGAGCATGCTTGTCCCAGGGCTCCCAATTCACCACATCTTCGCTAGCATGATGCAGCCCCTCAAAATCACGGATTGTCCCAGTATTCTCCAACCCGACTTGATGAAACCAGGCCAAGTAGGTGTGCCACTGTAAGTCCTCTAACCCCACATCTACCCAGACTATTCTAAGGTGCCTAATGTAAGTCTGGTTGGAAACTACTGGATATTCGGTCTCTTCATGCATCGTATGCATGGGGAACCCAAAATGCCTAACTGGCGGCATACTCAAGGGCGGGGATCTAAAATGGTTTACACTACAGCAATGAAAATAAATCTCAATAAGCAGACAATCTATACCCCACCTAAGCCAATGCGTACCCAGACGAGTCTAACATGCGATCTAGCAGCCAACGCATTCGAATTCACACAAATAAACTTACCTCACCCCAAAATCAAATGCCAACTCTGCATATTAGTTAAATCACCATAATGCAATAATAACTCAAGAACATAACATAAATACTCAAGTACCATAACCACGTACATTCACCCAATTCAACCAAGCACATTTTGCATGTGTGTCTAGCCACTTTTCACGACCCACATCAACACGCCTCAGGTTTAGCCCTCCGATCAATCCGGGCTCAATCCCGCATAACCACGCCTCAGGTCATTTCTTGCCTTTCTAGCCACACCCGCATAATTACACCTCAAGTTGGTAGCCCTCCGATCAATCTGGGCTTAGTCCCACATAATCACACCTCAGGACATTCTTAATGCACATGCACCACAACACAATTTGCCATCCTAACACGTCGTACTATCAAATTCAGATCACGAACTCACCACACTAGCCCACCAATCCGATATTCAAGTCGGTCACATTCAAACATCAATATCACCCACAATTGTCCTAACAAACCAGCTATCGAACCCACCACAATTCAGTCACTAATTAAGCCACATAATCACCACAATTTAATCTACCAATTCGCCACTAAACCGATACTAATTAATCCCTAAACAAGTCTAATAATACCCAAAGTACTAGGTAACGTTTAGGGAGTTTTTTACCTAAGTTTGGCCTAGGGAAATCTGGCAAGGGGCCCAAAATGGCCCGGGGGAACAATGGCGGCTCGGTGCGAAAGAGGGTGCAACGGGCACGATGGCCAGCAAGACGCTCGGCCATGGCCGGGGCATTCGGCACGGTGCTCGGCCACGGGAGGGGCAACGGCTAAGCGGACGGGCGACGGCTGGACGAGCTCGACACGGGCAAGGGTAACGGCTGGGCTATCCTACCACGACCAAAACGGTGGCCAAGAGTGCTTGGCCACGGCCTAAGCGGGTGGCCGGCAAGCTGGGCAAGTGGCCTAGCTGGTCAGCGAGCTAGCTGGCTAGCTAGCTAGGCGGCACAGTGATCACGAGCTACTAGCGACTTGGCGAGCTGGGCTTGCGGTGGCAATGATGGCGGCGATTAGTTGCGGGCGGTTTGGCGAGCTAAGCTCGCAGTGGCTATAATGAGCAAGCAAGTGGTGGCGACGAGCAACAGCAGCGGTGATGACAGCGACAACAAGCTACTGGCGGCCTAGTGAACTAGGCTCGCAGCGGCGATGAGCAAGCACACGGCAGTGACGAGCTCGGCCAAGGCACTAGCAATCCAGCCAATGCAGCGGCTCTACAACGACGACGAGCGATCCGGATAGAGGCGTGTGGTTGGAAGAGTGGGGTCGAGCCGGTGGTGTCGCAGGTGGTAGGGCGAGCAGTGGCGCAAGGGGGACAGCGGGAACGGGCTTAGCCAGGTGAGTTGGGCGAGCTGAGCGGTGACAAGCTTGGCTCGGCGAGTTGCAAGTTGTTGAGCGAGTCGACGATGTTGACGGCGTCCAATAGCTCGACTAGGGCGACGGCAGAGGTGGTGGTTAGGCTGGGGTGATGACGGAGGCAGTGGCTCAGCTGGGGTGAGTAAAAGAAGAAGAAGCAGAGCCACGGCCAAGGAAGGGAAGAAGAAGAAGAAGAAGAAAGAAAGAAAGAAAAGAAGAAAAGGAGGGGAGAGAGAGAGAGAGAGAGAGAGAGAGAGAGAGAGAAGTCAAACGCACTCGAGTGCAATCCGACGATCCTTGTTTGAATTTGAAATCGATTCAACGGTCCATGAAAAACCCTAATCATAAATTAGGAAAAAGGCCAAAAGATATTAAATAAAATACACTACGAGGAAGGTCTACCAGTCCAAATCTGCATCCAGTCAAAATTTCACTTTTAGATAATTCCGGGTAATATCGACACTGGCTACAATAATATTGACACCATCTAATTAAATTCATCACGAAACTCCGAGAAATTCGACACCAAAGTTCAAGCTTCAAATAACGGCCAAATTCGATTGAGTACAATTTTAGCAAAATTTCAAATTTAAAATGACCCAAGAGTGATCAATTATAGGCGAGATTTAACTATAAGTGCATTGACAAAGTACACGTTTTATAAATCTCAAAAATGAATCAAAATTCGGAATGTCACAACTTTTCTTCCCTTACAAAAATTTCGTCCTCGAAATTTACAACCTAACCCAATTTTTCGAAAAAATGGGGGTATTGATGTTACATCAATTCTTCGCTTTCCCAGGTTACACCTTCGGTTCCATGATGCTTCTAAATTACTTTGACCATCAGAATTATCTTGTTCCGCAACACTCGTTCCATTCTATCCTCAATCCTTACTGGCTTTTCCACATACAATACTCTGTCGTCCACGTCTATTTCTTCGTAATTCAGCACGTGGGTTGGATCCGGTTTATACTTCCTTAATATAGACACGTGAAAAACGTTGTGAACTTGGAATAAATTTGGTGGTAGTACGAGATGATAGGTCAATGTGCCAATTCTCTCTAAGACCTCAAATGGACTCGCGTACCTTGGGCTCAACTTTCCTTTTTTACCAAATCATGATAATCCTCTCATCGGCGATACTTTAAAAAAAACATGGTCCCCCACTTGAAATTCCAAAGGTTTACGTCTCCGATTTGTATAATTCTTTTGGCAACTCTGAGCAGTCTTAAGCCTATCTCAAATCACTTTGACTATTTCGACTAACTGCTGAACTAACTTTGGGCCGTGATGCTCCTCTCACCAACTTCATCCCAACAAATTGGTGTTCTGTAAGCTCTGCCATACGATGCTTCAAATGATATCATTCTGTTACTTTGCTGATAGTTATTGTTATAGGCAAACTTAACTAGATGTAATTGTTCCTCCCAATTACCCTTAAAATCCAATACATATGCCCGTAGCATATACTCTAAAGTCTGAATCATCCTTTTATATGGCCATTCGTTTGGGGTGATAAGCTGTGCTAAACTGTAACTTTGTTCTTAATGTCGTATGAAGACTTTTCCAAAAAGCAGCAATAAACTTAGGATCACGATCTGAAGTAATCGTCACTGGCACTCCGTGTAGATGGATTATTTATCGCACGTAAATCTCGGCATATCTTTCCAAGGTGAAGTCCTTTTGCACCGACAGAAAATGTGCTGACTTTGTCAATCGGTCGACTACCACCCAAATCAAATCATGACCCCTCTGACTCCTTAGTAATCCCATTACAAAGTTTATCGTGACATGTTCCCACTTCCACTAAGGGATTTCTAATGGCTGCTATATTCCACCCAGCTTGCAATGTCGAGCTTTTACTTGTTGGCATGTTAAACACTTAGCCACGTGCTTGGCGATATCTATTTTCATGCCGTTTCACCAATAATGCTGTTGCAAGTTTTGATAAATTTTCGTACTACTCGGGTGAATACTGTAATTACTATGGTGTGCTTCAAACAAAATCTCCTCCTTAAGTTCTGCATCATTGGGCATACACAGCCATCCACGGAACTTCAGAATCCCATCCTCGGATTTCTGAAAGTCTGGTTTCCTTTTTGTGACATCCATTTCAAGAATCTTCTGAATCTTCGAGTCTGTCGATTATAAAGCCTTAATCTTAATCTGAATTTCCAATTCAATCCTCAATGCGGCAAGCAAACTTGAGACATGACTCACTTCAAATTTAAACTCCGAATCCCGAATTCCCTCCAACAGAGTCTATTCCTTGACCATCATATGCACGACGCTCGATTTTCGGCTCAGTGCATCCGCTACTTTATTAGCTTTTCCAAGGTGATACAGAATATTGCAGTCATAGTCCTTAAGGAGTTCCATCCATCGACGTTGTCTCATATTCAATTCTTTTTTAGAGAACAAGTACCTTAAACTTTGATGGTCTGTATAAATCGAAAATTTCTCTCCGCACAAGTAGTGTCTCCAAATTTTAAGAGTGAAGATAATCACGATCAATTCCAAGTCGTGCATCGGATAATTCAGCTCATGCGGTCTTAATTGTCATGATGCGTATGCTACTACTCTTCCATATTGCATTAGCACGCATCCCAATCTCCTTAGCGATGCGTCATTATAGATTTCATATCCTCCCAGACCTGACGGAATTGTTAACACTAGCGCGGTCGTCAATCTCTGCTTTAACTCTTAGAAACCCCTTTCACACTTATCTGTCCATTCAAACCTCGTCTCCTTCTTTAATAACTGCGTCAACGTTGTCACTAATGCCAAAAACTTTTCCACGAAGCGTCTGTAATAACCTGCTAGACCCAAGAACTTTCGAACCTCGGTTGCTGTTGTCGGCCTTGGCCAATTCGTGACGGCTTCGATCTTCATCGGATCCACTTCAATTCCTTCTCCGAATACCACATGTCCTAAGAATGCCACTCGATGAAGTCAGAATTCGCACTTATTGAACTTAGCGTAGAATGTGTGTTCGCTTAAGGTCCATAGGACCTTTTCTAAATGTAACTCATGTTTGGCGGAACTCTTCGAATATACCAAGATATCGTCTATGAACATGTTTACAAACCGATCTAGAAATTCCTTGAATACTCGATTCATTAAATCCATAAAGGCTGCATGGGTGTTAGTAAATCCAAACAGCATCACCATAAACTCGTAATGCCCATACCTTGTCCTAAATACCGTTTTTGGTATATCCTCCTTCTTAATCCTTAATTGGTGGTAACTCGTACTCAAGTCGATCTTTGAAAACATAGAGACTCTTTGCAACTGATCAAACAGGTTGTCTATCCTTGGTAATGGGTACTTATTTTTAATGGTCACATGATTCAACTGTCTATAGTCAATACACAACCTCAAAGACCCATCCTTCTTTCTCACGAATAACACCGGTGCTCCCCATAGAGACGCACTAGGGCGAATAAAGCCCTTATCTAACAACTTCTGCATTTGGACCTTTAATTTCTTTAGTTTTGACAACGACATCCTATAGAGCACTTCAAGATCGGTTTTCAGGGGCCAACTCAACCACGAATTCCACTACTCTATTAGGTAGCAATCCCTGCAATTCCTGAGGAAAGACATCGGGAAAATTGCACACCACGGCTATGTCTTCTGGTCTCGGCTCTCCAGCCGTCGAATCAACTACAATCGCCAGAAATCCTTGGCACCCTTCGTCTAATAGCTTCATCACCTCAAGTGATGAGATCCAAGAGATCGAGGTTCCTCCTCGATTTCCCACAAATTTGAATCTAGGCTATCCAATCGGGTTAAATTGGATCACCCTGCTATTACAGTCCATTACAGCTTTTTGTTTAACTAACCAGTCCATCCCAACAATCACATCAAAGTCATATATAGCTAAAACTGCTAAATCTATCATTTCTTCCCTATCACCAATCACTATCTTACAATCAGGGCATCTAAACGCAATCAACACTTTATCATTTAACGGAGTAGTCACACACAGCATAACTTCAAGCGGTTTTGGTCCAATCCCAAAAAATTTAACGAACTGCTCAGATATAAGCGAATGTGATAACCCCAGATTAAATAAAGCATATGAAGCATGATAACAAAGAGAGACCGTACCTGTGACCACACCAAGCGCATTCTCAGCTTCCCTCCTCGCCATTGCATATACTTGTACTTAGGCTGGCGACCTATTCTGATTAGCCGGTTGGACAGCTCTGAACTGATTTTCATTCCGGGGCGGTGGTGACAATAGTGTAGGTGACCTAGCCTGCCTATTATTGGGACAGTCCCTTATCTGATGGCCCCTTCCGCCACATTTAAAACACGCGCCGCCCCTATTTAGGCAAGGTTCATTCCCATGTCTCCCTCTACATAGCCTACACGGGGCGTTCTGAAAACGATTTGGCTTTCCGATATTTCTTTGAACAGGAGAGACAAAACGATTATTTCCTGTTATAGGTCTCTTCCCAAAACGGCGGTTGTCCCAAGCCTTGGCCTGTCGCGATCCAGAGGCGGCAGTTCTATCCACCATATCGCGCTCAATTGCCTGAGCTCGGTCATATATTTCATGATAACCCCTCAAATTCAATGATATCATTTGACTGCAAAGGTCTGATTTCAACTCGTCTCGGAACCTCCTGGCTTTGTCCATTGGGTCCTCTATCATTCTTGGGGCAAACTTGGACAGCCTTGCAAACTCGGCTTCGTACTAATCCACCAACATCTGACCCTAGCGAAATCTCATGAATTTAGCTAACTTTTGCTCTTAAGCACTTTTCGAGAAATACTTGCCATTGAAGGTCTTGGTAAGAACAGTCCAAGTCGGGGCAATACCAGCGGGGAATACTTGACCTCTGATGGCTCTCTACCAATCACTTGCATTTTCTTGAAACCGGTACACTACTAGGGTTACTTTTTCCTCTTCATTGCATCCCAGCAACTCAAAGGCTTTTTCTAGCTCTTCCACCCATTGAGGTGTAGCCTCAGTATTACCTTTACCATCAAACCTCGGAAGTTTCGGCTTCAGAAATTGCTCAACTAGCTTAGACATCAACTTGTTTGCCTGCACTTGGCCCTGAGTAGGATGTCCACCATTCCCGTCATTCCCATTGTTTCCATCGTGTCCATTATTTCCATTGGCCCCATTAGCAGCGACCACAGGGGCCTCAGCAGCAGCAGTGATAGTAGCATTCCACTCTTTAGTCTGTCTACCCATTAAAATGTCGACCTCTTGTAGTACTATTAGAATTCCATCCACCCGAGGATCCTCTGTAACTCTAGCTTACGGGGCCATATGACCTCGACTTCTCATTCTCACTGGTTTCTCACACTCGTCTACCTGCTATAATTCCATTTAGAAATTAAAGGCCTAGGCCAACTATACCAGTCTAAAACTCTAGGCAGAGAATCACAACAATTCACTAAGCAGATAGTCAATCACAAACAACACCCAATCACCACCAATAGAGTTCGTGCACTTACCTCATGTCCTGACGCATCTGCGCCTCACATATTATTACATAAAATTACTCAACAACCACAATCACACAGTTTGGGGTACGCATGGCACACGAGCCTTCCTAACTGGCCATCCCAAAGTCATCGTTCTTTATCACTCTAAGTTTCGACCAACTTAGATCGAGCTGACCTTACTCTGATACCAAATCAATAAGAGATGTCATGCCCCGAACCCTAACGGGCTCACGACACCCCTACTACGGTTGTATTGAACACAACGTCCCAGGACGTGTCGCTGACTCAGACGAAAAACACAAAGACGAACATAAGCGGAAGCGGAAATCAAACAACCCAGACAATAAACAATGACAAAAGGATAGTACTTGTACAAAATCAATAAACTCATATCATTAGCTTAAGACCATAAAATTCATACAGTAGGCTCCTAAGGCTAGCATCCACCTCCATCATAAAAAAGGAACCAGTGGTAGGGTAAACTAAGGAATACACAAAAATGGTTCTATCAAAAAGCTTCTAAGCCTAGCACCTAAACACTCATACGATGCCCAATCTGAATCGAACCCAAAAGACTCCGACTCCGTGTTCGAGTCGATCTCGATCGACTCATCCTCATACTCGGACTCCATAGGCTCCTCCTCGAGCTCGGACTCTGGCTCTAGTTCTTCTAATTCCTCATCGAGCTTGTGGTCCGCAGGCGCTACGGGTCCTGGTACGGGCTCGAGGCTGGGGTTCTCCAGTGGATCGTCAGGGTCTATCACCTCGCTATCGGGAGCATACTTGTCCCAGGGCTCTCAATTCACCGCATCTTCACTAGCATGCTGCAGCCCCTCAAAACCACAGATTAGCCCAGTAATCTCTAACTTGACCTGATGAAACCAGGCCAAGTAGGTGTGGCATTGTAGGTTCTCTAACCCCACGTCTATCCAGACTGTTGTAAGGTGCCTCATGTAAGTCCGGTTGGGACCTGCCGAGTACTTGGTCTTCTCATGCACCGTATGCATGGGGACCCCAAAATGCCTAGCTGGCGACATACTCAAGGGCACGGATCTAAAATGATTTGCACTATAGCAATGAGAATAAATCTCAATAAGCAGACAACCTATACCCTACCTAGGCCAATGCATATCCAGACGAGTCGAACATGTGATCTAGCAGTCAACGCATACGAATTCACACAAACAAACTTACCTTGCCTCAAAATCAAATGCTAACTCTGCATATTAGTTAAATCACCATAATGCAATAATAACTCAAGAACATAACATAAATACTCAGGTACCATAACCATGTACATTCACCCAATTCAACCAAATACATTTCGCATGCGTGTCCAACCACTTTCGAGGACCCACATCAACACACCTCAAGTCCAGCCCTCTAATTAATCCAGGTTCAGTCCCGCGTAACCACGCCTCAACACACTTTC
Source organism: Syzygium syzygioides (assembly GCA_031216285.1). Lineage (NCBI taxonomy): Eukaryota > Viridiplantae > Streptophyta > Magnoliopsida > Myrtales > Myrtaceae > Syzygium > Syzygium syzygioides. The sequence continues at coordinate 29,679,207 of CM062247.1, forward strand.
CTCAACTCGCGTAGCCACGCCTCAGGTTATTTCTTGCCTTGGCCGGCAAGTTGGCTAGTCGGCTAGCTAGGTGGTACAGCGGCGGCGACGAGTGACGATAGCGGCGATGACATCAATGACGAGTTGTTGGCGACCTGGCGAGCTGGGCTCGCAGCAACGATAACGGCGGCAACGAGCTACTGTTGGCTTGGCAAGCTGGGCTCGCGGCGGCGACGAGTAGACATGCAGTGGTGACAAGTGAAGGCGGTGGCGATGATGGTGGCGACGAGCTGCTGGCAGCCTGGCGAGCTGGGCTCGCGGCGGTGACGAGCAAGCACGCGGTGGCAACGGGCTCGACCAAGGCAGCGGCTTAACAACGGCAACAAGCGAGTGGGACAGAGGCATGCGGCTGGGAACAAGGGGGGAGCCGGCGATGTCGCAAACGGCGAGGAGAGCGGCGGCGCAAGGTGGACAGCGGCGACTGGCTCAGCCAGGTAAGCTGGGTGAGCTAAGCGACGACGTGCTCGGCCCGACGAGCTGCGAGCTATTGGACGAGCGAGTCAACGATGGTGACGGCATCTGGTGGCTCGGTTGGGGCGATGACAGAGGCAATGGCTGGGCTGGGGCGAGCAAAAGAAGAAGAAGCATATCCATGGCCAAGGAAGAGAAGAAGAAGATGAAAGAAAGAAAGAAAAGAAGAAAAGGAGGAGAGAGAGAGAGAGAGAGAGAGAGAGAGACCAAAGTCAAATGCACTCGAGTGCGATGCGACGGTCCTCATTTGAATTCGAAATTGATCCAATGGTCCATGAAAAACCCTAACTATAAATTAGAAAAAAGTCCAAAAGATATTAAATAAAATATAATACGAGGGAGGTCTACTAGTTCAAATTTGCACACGGTCAAAATTTCACTTTTCGATAATTCCGAGCAATATCGACGCTGGCCACAATAATATCAATACCGTCCAATTAAATTTATCATGAAATTTTGATAAATTCGACACTAAAGTTCGGCCTCCAAATAACGGCTAAATTTGATCGAATGCGATTTTAGCAAAATCTCAAATTTAAAATGGCTCGAGAGTGATCAGTTCTAGGCGAGATTTAACTATAAGCGCACTGACGAAGTACACATTTTATAAATCCCAAAAATTGATTGAAATTCGGAATGTCACAGGGGTCGGCCTTTGTTCAAACATCCATCGATACCTTTTATTATCTACCCATGTTTGTTTTAGACACAATTCATGGTTATTAACTATCATTGGTATTCACCAACAGCAATTAATGCCATGAATCCCTAAATCAGGTTCTATGTGTAATCCCAATTTGGACCCACGATCATGCATTGTCCCTAGGCATACATCTAAAAATCACATGCATAGTGATGAGTTAGATTTATAGGCAAGTCGAAAGACCTTGATACTCATCCAATCACTCAAATTAGTGAATCGACACCAGGTCACTTCATTCAATTCATCACGAGTCAATCACAAGCACATGCGCTAGAAAATCGATAAATTGTGAGAATTAAAGCTCGTGAAGGCATTAAAAACTGGTTCAACATGCATTATTTTTTAAAAATCCTAATACAAAAGACAATTCGTAAAGGCAAAACAAAGAACAGTAGAAAGGGGATTTAAGATGCATTCAATCGAAAAAGGATCCATGGTCAAATAGTTCTGGAAAATTTATGGTACATTAAGAACACAAGAACGAACATTTTTTGTGAAGAAAACTTCCTAAGATAAGCTACACATGAATTTACAGAAATCACATAACATGAAGAAGTGCATCAGAACAGAATGTAGGAGCAGATTTTCAGAGCAACCTCATGGAAATTTGGGCATGTTAATGATGTCCAAAAATTCTCAAAATTTGTCACGACCTGAGTCTAGGAATGAAAATCAAAGTCCATGAAGAACTCATCATCAAAATATTCACCGAAAAATTCATACAAAATCAGCAAAGCGCAAACACAGAATTGACACATTAAGCATTCTGAATTTACAATTTTCCAGATTTCAGAGGAACCTCATAAAAATAGTAAAGGGGTCTATGGACATGAAAATGAGACAATCTTGGCATCATTAGAAAGCTTAAGACGTGCTATAAGACTTTCTAGAAGGTATCGAGTTTGATTAACATCAATTTCATGATCAATTAAAAAGGTTTTTACAATTATGCATATCAGTGATGAGCTCACAAGATACATATTGTTTACTATCCTCATGACATTGCAAAAATGTGATATAAATCATGTGAATAGTATACAACATAATGAACGTTTTTCATGAGAAATCCAAACCTAATTGTGATTCTAAAAAAACATGTAAAAGTGGGAAAACAGATTAGATTCCTTGAAATCAACAGTTACAGAATAGGGATTCAAAATTGAGCACGCAATTGACCATGCAGATGATGACCGAATGACATGATTTATACCTTTTTGAAAAGGTAATGAACTATACTATGACTTTCATGAAGACATAAGGTTAGGAAATCACAATTGCACATTCAATTTTGAGCAAATCCAATTCGGGTTCCAGTAGAGGCAGACAAGACATAAGATCAGTTCATAGAGGTTTTCACCTATCTAATTGTCTCCAAAAAATCTGAAAATTTTATGTGTTGCAATCAAGACATATGTGAATATTTTTCATGAAGAGACCTCAGTTTAGATCTTAGCATAAAAATCATAAAAAAAATCGACAACAGTGTAGGTCGGGCAAAATCAGCATGTGCAGAGATCAAATTTCATGAGTTTTCCACACTTAGGAATGTTCCAAAAATTCTGAAGAAAAGCTTTGTTATAAACAACCTGATTTAGATCATTTTTCATGAAAACAATTCTTATTGAATCTCAACACACAAGGCAACAAAAAATCATCAAACCGAACAACCTGATTCAAAGTAATCAATGCAGAAAGCCATTTTAGACCCTAGGTCGATTTATAGAGGATTTCATTCATCTAGACTCATCAGAAAAATCTAGAAAAAACACATGTTATAATCAAGATGATTCTCAGCAACTTTAATGGGGACCACAACATCCAGATCCGAACAGAAAAATAAAAAAGAAAATAGCAAAACTGCTCCGATCGTGTAAAAACGTGAAGAAGACGAACAACAAAATTTCTGATTCTGATGCAAACTTTAGAATAGGTTTTCAGGTAGAAAAGGATTCCAAATCGAGCGCCATAAGATATCAAATTGAAGTTCTTCAAGCGTATTACGAGAGTCCAGAAGGACTCGAAGTCCAGAAATGAAGTTTAACAGGTCAAAATCAACAAAACAGAAAGCAGGTCCAAAAACTTGAAATTGCATATTATCTTTTAACTCAAAGAACATCATTATCAAATCATCAAACATGTAATCAGCAGCCATAAACCATCAATATGGAGTCCATAGAAAGCCCTAGGGTGAATCCTAGCCCTGGCTACCTATTGTAGCCTCGCTTCATCAGATTCAAGACCGAGATTCCTACCTTTTGCGCGATTTCGGTTAAACTGAGCTTCGATCCATGATTATCTCAGCCAAACAGCAACAAAAAACCTCTCAAAGATCGTTGAGAAAGCTCCAAGTACTTCAAGAGACACCAAAAGGGGACTAATCAACACCGGTTCACCAGCGATGAACCGATTTGAACTGGTTGAGGAAGATTGGCTCGGTTTGAGCCGATTCGCACCACCGCAATGGAGAGGGGCTGGACAGGAAGATTGGAGGTGACCGAAGGGGCGGCGATGCCAACGTGTGGCCGTGGGGCGCAAAGAAGTTGGCAGTTCAGTAAAAGTAGGGAGAAGGAAGAGAGAGTGAGAAAGAGAGAGTACGTGAGAAATAGAGCTGGAAAAAGAGAGAGAAGAGAGAGAAAAACATATTAGAGAAAGAAGATTTTTGTAAAATGGCCCCCCTCCCTCTCAAATTTTAGAGGGAAAATGAGCAATATACTCCCATCAAGATTCAATCTCGATCGTCGGTTTAATCCAACGGTGGAGATTTGTGCTTATCCTTTACTTAGAGGTTAAGCAAAGACCTCATTTAACATGTGCTAATTTAAATGGCCATGATTTATTTTCATCAACGGTCTTGATTAATTTTGTAATTAAGGACCTAATTAGGGGTGTTTTTGTAATTTCAAAAAACCCGAGGACTTTTTTTGCAAAATCTAAAAAATTGGAGGGCATTGGGGAATACTCAAAGTACGAGCCACCGGTCACCGGCGATTGGTGACCAAGAATCAGCCAGGGGAGGGCCGAATCGGCCTTCTCCACCGATGATCGGTTGGACCGATTTTGACCGGTTCAACCGGTTCAGTCTTCTCCTTGGGCAATTGCGTCTCAATTGTTTCAAATTTATCCAATTTAGTCCTTGAGAGACTAAATTGAAATGAAAGATTTGAAAATTTTGAGAGGAAAAAAAAAATAGTCCAATTTGAATAGAAACAGTCCGATTTTGATTCAATTAAGCCAATTAAACCAAACTTGCAACTTTTATGGATTTAATTATCTAATTGGTCATGAAAAATATTGGACCCATGCCATAGGTGTGCCAAATTGGATTTTTCCTAAGCTAAATTGGATAATTTTGTGCAATTTCTCCCTAAAATTTGCAAATTAATTGGAATTGAATTCAATTAAATTTGCGAAATGCTTATTGAACCAATTGCCCATGCTTATAGTGACCTATTGCATTCAAATCAACATTGAAATGGATGCGTGACCTTCATGTCAAAATTAAATTGAAGGTCAATGTTGAAATTGAACCTCAATTCATAAAATTAAACCTTAGTCCTGAATGGGTCAACTTGAATTTCATCAATTGGACATCAATAACCCATAATCCCTAAATTCAAGTGAGCTAAATGTGTAAACTTGGAGAGTTCTCAAGTGAATTTTGCAAAATTAACCCTGGATTCATGTTTATCTCACAAAAGCAAGTCAAAGGAAACCAACCATTTGCGAATTGTGAACGATTGATTCAAACCCCTAATTAGGGCTAAAATTGGGGGTTTTCATTTCAAAGTACCGATTCACAAAATTGGTCGCATGAGTGATCTTATAATGACCTCTAGATCAAATGTCATAAAAAGAACTAAGCTAAAATATAAACAAAATGAAAGTAATTTTGTTTTTGGCTATATCCTCAATTTCCGTTCTCAAGTTTAAGTTTGGTGATTTTCCAATCGGAGCCAATTTTACTCTTGTTTTGGAAAACCCAGATTCGGATCCTCTGTATCCCTTTCGTTTTGTTATTTTTGTGGAGACTTTTGTGATCTGAATTTCCAAACACTTCCTTCTTAAAAGTTTCTCCAAACACCTTGAAGTTTTACATACTTTAATTTCAGAAATTTTGGACTTGATATGAGTGGTACGATAGCCCAATTTCTGATCGTGTAAAACTGCCCAGAATGGGTATTTATGTGATGTTCACACTTTCTCGATTTTCTACAAACTTTTCTAGGCCGAATTTGAACAAACTTCCTTCACAAAAGTTGTTGAGGACTTATTTTTATATAATATATATAAATTTGGGAATTTTTGGAGATCATTTGGATTCTAAAAAAAGTTTGCTTTGAGAAGCAAAGATTTTGTTCCGACAAACAGATTTTCGTCTGTCTTTGAGCTACTAAAAGTTGTAGTTACAGAAAGATCTAGATTTCAGGTTCCCCATTGAAAATGTTTGTTAAGTCCTTTTTTATAACATATCCAAATTTGTTAATTTTTAGAGTCTATTTACTATGTTTTCAAATCCGATTTCGTGAACAGTGCAAACTACCGATTTTGTCATATTTCACAGATTCATCATTTTCTATATGAGAACCTTGAAATCAAAACATGATGTCTTCTGGTGATTTAATGTGCACATCTTGAACTTTCCAATGAGATATGCTAAGCTTTGATTGGAGGTCACATGAAGGGGGAAACCGAGAGACAAAGAAGAGGGATCTAGAAAGAAAGAACTTGGTAAGCAAGCTAGTCAAAGCTTGGTTGCAAAGATTAGTAAGCAAGTGGTCAAAGCTTGGGTGCAAGAACTTGGGGAAGAAGTTGGCTTGCCTATAAATAGGTTTAGTTTCCCCCCTTTAGCTTCCACACCTCACCTCTTCTTCCTCTCATCTCTCACTCTCACTCTCACGTCTCTCTCTCTCCCTCACCATCACACCAATCATCTCTCTCTCGCCATTGGCCCCCACCGACCGCCGTAGACGTTTTCTTGTCTTAAGCTTATAGGTGAGTGAATTCTCTAATACTTGGATAGAGCGGTGTGTTATGTGGTTGGAATGCGGCATGTAAGTAGATTTCCTAACCTCGGAATAGGAAGTTATGATGTATTGTTGGCTTGAGTTGTCACCCAAACCTTTGTTGAGACTTGCGTGTTTTTGTTTGTCTCGATATTGCACGCATCGCTTGTTACCATGCTTGTTGATTTATAAGTGGATAGGATGTGGTGTTATGAGTTTGTTTCGAATAGTGACCGCATCTGTGATGCTCAATGTTTGCATGAATGCTTCTTGTTTTGCTTCATAATCGTAAGTCAAGGCACGTACGAGTCATGAAACGAGGTGTCGTATGGTCTCGTACTCATGATGTGGCATCACAGAACGAGTTCGGCTTGGTGCGAGTTTACATTGGGATATGTAGATCCAGGCCAAGTTTGGCTCCAAGCCAGCTCTCGGCATGGTAGACCGAATCACGTGCCCTCGACCACGACCCACATGTTAGGCGAATGTTCTAGAGATCATGATTACATAACCACGGCACGCCTTTGGGCTTGATTGTATGGATTAATGAAATCAAGATAATAAATCGGCTTGTGTGACCCATGATGTGTGATCACTAAATGAAAGAAGAAGACCGTCATCACATAGCGTTGGCGGCAATGCCTCGGTAAACTAGTGCCGGGATGCCCTAATTGAACTAGGATGCCTGGGTTGAGCCCGGATGCCTCAGTAAATTAGTGCCGAGATTCTCTAGTTAAGCTAGGATGGCTTGGTTGAGCCCGGCTGCCTCGGGTGAGATAGTCCTGGGATGCCTCGGTTGAGCCGGGATGCCCTGGTTGAGCTGAGATGCCTGGCATGAAGTTGGATGCCTTGGTTGAGCCAAGATGATGATAAATGAATCTTATATGTATGTTAGTATGTGTATTTATTGATAAGCCAAAGGATTTTGGAAGATACTTCACGTATAAATTTTCTTGTGCATTTTTATGTGATCGGAGAAAGGTGAGTTTCCATGTGAACATAGCAAGGGCAAGGCCAAAGTTTTTGCTATTGATTTGCCATTGACATAAGGTGGGGAAAATACTTGTATGCGTTAGTACAATGGCGAGGCATCATCCTACACGAGTATTGGTGAATTTACTCATTGAGTCTCTCTAACTGATCCCCCGTTGTTTTTCCTTTTTAAGTCTGTAAGATGGAGAATGACATAGAGGAGTTAGGATTAACCTCGGCCTTCGCTTGTGATATGGTTTGTACGGGGAAACAGCCTGTAGAAAAGGGCTTGTAAAATATTTTTAAGTAAAACTGGCAATAGTGTGTCTTGCCTATTATGCTTTTCCTAATTTCCAATTGTTATTATGTTTGGGAATTGTTTATACACGTTTCCGCATATGTTTAATAATTAGATGTTACGTATTAATACAAGATTTCCTTATGATACTTGTCATAACCCTATTGTTTGTTCTGATTATGATTGTCTCGAAGTAATTGCTTCTGCTTGTGCTTAGTTAAAGATAATAACGAACAAAATGTCGCACTAATAACCCCGAGGTAAGGACGTTACATTGGCCAATTCCGCACCTATTTCCTCAAATTGGGAAAAAATAGGTTCTTAATCAATTTTTGCAAAATTTCAAATGCCAAAGTCAAATTGAATGTAAAATAAGATGATTTTGGGATTTTTGTATTTTCCGATTTTTTAGTCAAAGGTTTTACTAAAAGTCAAATCTTAGTTGACTTTTTCATTAGGAGTTTGATTTTATGATCAAATCTTTAAATTTTTTTAGAATTTCCACTTCTAAAGTGAAATTAAACTTGAAAGGAATCTTTTTATACGAAAAGCCCCTAATTTGACTCACGGTTGACTTTTGATCAAATAGTTAACCAAAAAGTTAACCATTTGACTTTTTGGATTTTTGAATGGAATGAATGGTAAATCATCTACAGAAACTAAGCCAGCAAACGAAATTTAAAAAAATGACACTTTTTGTTCAAGAAACAGGTTCCGTTGCAATCGGAAACTCTTATCTCGAGTTTTCTATTTTTTTTTAATAAAGCATCTGTTAAAAATTAGGTGTTAACAGCACTCTCGGTGTAAGCATAGTTTTTATTTTATTCATTGTTGGCGTTAATAGAATTTATACAGGTAGTGCTGGAAAGAAAAGATCCACCTGTTAATGGAAGACATATAATGAACTGAAAAACACATGCACGTCTCACCTAAACCCCCATCGTTTATGAGCGAAATGAAAATATGATTGAATTATGTCTGCCACCTAAAATGATTGATAGGTTTTCTTGGTATTCTTGGCATTTTTTATCAAAATGAATCTTGGTGAAGTCCTACCTAGACCAACTTCTAAGTACTTAATTATTTGCGTGGAACATAATCTTCCTTTTCATGTCTGATTATGAAAGATTAGCCCGACAAAGGGAATATACATTGGTCAGATTTATTGGCACATGTTAAATAGAGTTAATTAGGGTGTATAATAGACGTGTGGTATGTCACATTTACCCTGAGGTCCAATAAGAGACGCTATTATGCATGTAATTTGATTAGCCTGGTTTCTTCGGAATGACTTTTGGTAATAATGACTGCGTTTCTTTGTTACCGCAATGGTAGTGAGATAGGATTTATCTCAAAAATATGAAACACAACAAAAAATTTACAACTCGAATACCATATGAAAGGAAAAATGAATTCTTTAGGATGATAATTCTGCACAAGTACGTATCAACCACAATCCATATTTTAAATTAGAAATCATAGCCCAGCAACCAAAAGAAAAAAACAATGTGCGACGTATCTTGTCTTAATTTAAAAGTATATAATGAAATCTTATCTAGAAATGGAAAATGTTTATTATTTACCTCTGTGAAACTAGATGATTGATAACTCTTAAGATACACGTTATTCTTTCCCAATAATGCAATAGATATTTCACGCTTAGGAGCATAAACCCAATCACCATGAAACACGTTTCATGCGCACAGCGACCAGCTCAAACCTATCTGCCCTTGTTGATTTTTCTTCTTTCACACTGTCCTGTTTTAGGGTTGTGATCTCCCACTGCATACCCTTCGTACTTACTTGACCTTTTCAAGTCTTGGTAGGATAATGAAAGGACCCTGCCTCATTTATACTCTCCACCAATGATGCACCCAAAGTTGGTGGGTAATAACTCCTGATGAGACATATTGTCGTACAAGAGAAATTGCCAAGGAAACCAACCCCATTGACTTAGCATTTGCCTGAAACTTTAGAGGCAAGTTTGAGAAGATTCTCAAAATCAATTTCAGACTCCCAAAGTCCTTCTACTTAACAATGATCAAGTCTAAACACCACAGATTTCGTTCTAATTCATTTTCTATATTTGGGTTGGTTGGTGTTGTTTTAATTTTCAAATCCAAATCCGAACTGACCGGAATCAACAGGTTCTTGCTTGGGTGGGTCGGCTGGTCTGGGTCTTCTATAAAGCCACATTAGCCATGTGGTAGAGACTCTTTCGAGGCGAGGAAGTGTTGCATAATTCGAGAAGGGCAGACATTTTTCCTTCATCCATGTTGAGCGGAATGACCTTTCTTAGCCTAAGTAATCTCAAATCAACAAGAAAAGTGACCTATCGTAGTCTAGTCAATACTCAACACTTAATGCAACATGAACTAGGTGTTTGGACTTCTTATTTGGACAACCACAACCACAATTACTTTTTCTTACTTACAAAACTAAAATGGGGGAGTTTAATTCGAAATTTGGACACAAATCGGTCAAGATATATACATATCATACGGGCAATGTGATTGATCCATAATATCATGTTAGTCGTGTATGATGTATATACTATTTAGCTTTTTAAGAGCTTCATCATCGCTTACGAAGGTTGTCATCAAGTTATGAAGCTCATCATCTTGTTGCAAAACATCATCTCATTTCAGGAAGAATACGGGTGAATCCATGTTGCTCCATGGACTTCCCTTGAGAGTTGTACTATTGTTGCGCACATTGGTGGCTCTATTCTCAATAGTTTCGGCAGATGTAGTTCAAACAACAAAGCCCGGATGCGCGAGTAGATGTGGCAACCTGACCTTCTCGTACCCTTTCAGGATGAACAACACTAGCGACGACTGCTACTACAAAGAAGAATCGGATTCTTTTTTTTTGCTAAATAAGAAGAATCAGATTCTTTCCTCATCTTTTGTGATAACTCGACTAATCCTCTCACTCTTTATAAGTCCGATAAAAGTCTTGATTTCCAAGTACTCAATATATCTATTGAGAATCACGAGTTTGGAGTGACGGTGTTCGTGGCCAATGATTGTTATAATTCATCTGGCGGAACCAGATACAGCAATGATCCTTCGCTCACTCTTGCCATATTCCCCATATCTCCTGCTAAGAACAAAGTTATCGCCGTGGGATGTGACACGTACGCGACTTTTACAGGAAGTACATATGCGACAGGGTGCTTGTCATCATGCAAGAGCATCTCGAACGTGATTAACAGGTCGCGCTCGGGCATTGGTTGCTGTGAGACTAGCATACCTCGAGACGCCTACCAATACAACATCTCTGTCACTAGCAAGCGCAATCATACTGGCATCTTGGCTATTCAATCCATGCGGGTACGCTTTCGTTGCCGAAGATGGCTTCTTTATCTTCTCCACCGACGATCTATACAAGCCACGCTACGATGAGGTCCCTATAGTTCTTGATTGGTTAATTCCATAGGAAACATGCAATGAGGCAAAGAAGAATACAACGATCTACATGTGCCAAGAGAACTCCAATTGTACAGATGCTGAGAATGGAAGTGGGTACCAGTGTAACTGCTTAGAGGGTTATCAAGGGAACCCCTATCTCCGAGATGGTTGTCAAGGTACCTTCTCTAGTCGTTTCATTAGACCTACCTCACTTTCGAACAAGTGTTCACTGTTCATGTATAGAATCGTGGATCATTATTTCAATAAGGGCGAGCATGTTAAATGGATCCAATTGCTTAAAAAACCTAGAGAAAGAAATTGCTAAAAACTTACGGTCAGAGGAGCAAATTTTGACTTTGATGAATGTTATACGTTTTAAACAATTCTCGTAGTAATCACACAAAAATCTATAATCTTAAAAATCATAACAATCTAGGCTGTAGAAAGCGATCCTTTTTTTTCTTCCCTGATTCACAAATTTTCGTTGCGTGAAAATTAATATGACTTATGAGCGCTTAGCAATAATGAGTTAATTTTCACAGTAATCATTCCTCATATAGCCAGACATTCTTCTCTCTTAAGTTTAGTACGTACAATTGTTTTACAAACTAAAGTGGTCAACTGTAATCGAGTTTTTTAAACATATGATCCATACTGAACACTCAATATGAGTCGGTCAAATTAGTTTCATACACCGATGTTAATACATCCAGCATTATTCTGTATTTTATGGACAATTCTTTTTGAATTGCTTTCCATCTAATGTGTTGTTCTCGGTGGTCATGGCACGATTTTGTTGAATATTTCATAAGTCTTGTATTCTAAACTAAGATCAAGTGCTTGATCAAATTCAGGCTCTCGGGATGACGACCCATTGCCCAAAAATTGTGGTGATGTATCGCGATCTCAGTAAAAAGCAATTTGACTCAATATTTCCTCGCATGATTGAAAGTATTGCCAAATCGTAGATTTTTAACTTTTTCATGCTTCTTCCAATTGAAATGGCGTCTCATTTGCTTCTTCTATTTTGAATATGTTTTTTCAGATATCAATGAGTGCGTGGTTTCATAGCCCTGTGATGGAATATGTACGAACTTGCCAGGAACGTATAACTGTTCATGCCTAGCAGGATACCAAGGAGATGGAAGAAAAGATGGCAAGGGTTGTACTCTTCTCCCCCAGGATAAGAGGTTTCGCTCAACCAATGTGGTACTAAGTTGTACACATTGCTCTATCTTTTTCATCATAAAAACTTATTGATCTTATAGATTATTCACATTTCTTCAATGTTGTTCTTATGTCATTGTTCTATTTTTTGCTGTTAATTATCCAGATTTTTTTTCTGATGTAAATCTTTCTCTTTGAATTAGTTGTGTCCATGAATTAAATCGATATTATATACATGCATTGTCATATCAAGTTATTCAATTTGATATTAGTAAAATTAACCACTTGTTCTTTTGTTGCCAAAAAAGAATCAAGCACGTTTTATCCACTTGATAATTACATTATTCTTATTATCATAAGATACTCTCAGCATAATTATATATTTATTTAGCAATGTTTGTCTTAATGAAAAGCTTCAAGTTGATGGAGAAAAAAAGTAAATAGAACAGAGAAGTTAATTAACACAAGATTGTTTGAGTAATGAAAAAGAAAGAGTTAAGCATATATATCTATTACAAAAAAAATTTATTTTTTTTTCTTTTCTTGGTTTTGCGAACCATATGTAGTGTGATGGACAACTGATTTGTTTGTTCACCGAATGTAATGTCTTTTCTTAGGTGTGAGCATAAGCTTCCTACTGATTCTTTTGGGTGTTTCCTGGTTATATTGGGGGTTTAGAGAAAAAAGAATCAGCAGACAGAGAGAGAAGTTCTTCCTAGAAAATGGAGGCCGCCTCATGTTGCAGAGGCTCCTTTCTGAGCACGAAGGCACTGTTGAATTGGCGAGAATATTCACCGATGAAGAGCTCAAGAAGGCCACGGACCACTACCATGAAAGCTGAATCCTAGGCCAGGGAGGCCAGGGAACTGTGTACCGGGGGATCTTACCGGACAACACGGTTGTCGCCATCAAGAAGGCCAAGATGTTGGACCGCAGTCAGGTCGAAGATTTCATCAACGAGCAGATCATCCTCTCCCAAATCAATCACCGCAACGTGGTTAAACTAATTGGGTGTTGCTTCGAGACGGAGGTCCCATTATTAGTCTATGAGTTCGTGAACAATGGCACCCTTGCCAAACACATACACAAGCGCGGCCATGAGTCCCCGTTATCATGGAAGGCTCGTCTGAGAATTGCAGGGGAGACCGCAGGCGCCCTCTCGTACTTGCACTACGATGCATCCACTCAGATTTTGCACAGAGACATAAAGAGCACAAACAAATTGTTGGATGAAAACTACACCGCAAAGGTCTCCGATTTTGGAGCATCCAGGCTAGTCCCCCTCGACCGGACGCAGCTGACTACACTGGTGCAAGGCACGCTCGGGTATTTGGACCCCGAGTACTTCCACTCGAGCGTATTGACTGAGAAGAGCGATGTCTATAGCTTCGGAGTTGTGTTGGCTGAGTTGCTGACTGGACTGAGGGCCTTGTCCTTCGAGCTGGTTGAGAACGAGAGAAACTTGTCCATGTGTTTCGCTTCTGCAATAATGGGTGAGCGGCTGTTCGAAATCATCGAGCCAAGGGTGCTGAACGAGGGGAACCCTGAAGAGATTAAGGAAGGTGGAATGCTAGCGAACCGATGCCTGAGGGTGAAAGGCGAGGATCGGCCAACTATGAAGGAAGTGGCAATGGAATTGGAAGGACTGATGAGGATGACGGACAGGCATCCATGGGTGAATCAGAGCAGGGACCTTGAAGAAGCCGAGCACTTGCTTGGTAAGATATCAAGCAAATGTGATGACATCCCCAAAAGCACTGCATCAGGAAATGATGATAGCGTAAGTACCCAAGCGCCCTTCGAACTCGAAAGTGGGAGATGAGACTTCATGGCAATGTTGGCCACTGTACTCTAATTCGTTTTCTTTTTTGTATTTCCTTGTCTTTTTTTGTTTATGTTTTTTTAGTTGCTTGTTCTATGTCCTCAAAGTTCAGATGCTACGTCCAAATAGAGTACCTGTCCTTTATTTTTGTGTAACATAGCATGTGGACGATTTTCAAACAAAAAAATAAGGAAAATGAAAATGCCAAATACATACTTAATTCTTATCTCATTAAGCGAGCTAGGAACTGGCCAACTTTCCATTGCCTCCATCTTGCCGGGATCTACTCGGATCTACTCTAATAGCATCCTTGGAGACAATACAGCCTAAGAAAACCAGGAGGGTAAAGCTTTTTCATTAAGACAAGACAAGCCCGATTGACTTGTTCGGCCTTGTTAGGCGCCCACAAGGAGGGTAAAGCCCATTGGTGAATTTTAGAAGAATGCATATTAATGTGCCATGTGCATTGTTAGTGTTCTATGATTAGTAACATATGGTTTAGCATTTAATGTACCTTCTAGAACCTTCTAGAAGTTTGATTTGGGAAGAGACCAAAATTTGGTCTTGCTTGGAAGAGGTTGGGCACTACTTTGGGAAAAGAGGGGAAGAGATCAACTTAGTTGGTTTCTAGTTTGGTTTCCTTGATTAGTTCCCAACTAAATGCTTAAGCCTATTTTGAGAGCCATGATAGCCTAAGAGTGAGACTTGTTGAATAAGACTTGCAAGATAGCCATGACTTTTGCTTGGAGGAGAGCAAATTAATGAGACTTAGGCTATGGTAGATAGTAGGGTCATTAATGCACTTGCATTATTGGCCTTCTTGCAAGAGCACTTAGGGAAACCCTTCTCATTTCACTCCCTCTCACTCACTCTCACTTATCTCTTTCTCTCCCTCACCTCTCTCTTTCACGCCCTTCCTTTCTCGCCGTCCACCACTGCTCGCTGTTGTACCTTCCACCGCTGTTCGCCCACCGCCGCATCACGCCGTTTGCTCATCGCCACTGTCATTGTGCCGCCGTTCGTCACCGTGCCGTGCCACTGCTCATCGCCTCACCACCAGCTGTCCCCTTTGCTGTCGCCATTCGCCCCTCATCGTCCATAGCTTAACTGGTTTAGTAAATAGTTCTTCTAATTCATGGATATGATGTTATTCTACGGGTTTCGAACGTAGGTTGAGTCTTATCCAAGCTTGTTCTACCATGATATTGCTTGTTCTAGGAAGAGGAAGTCCGTATAGTAATTTTGTATGGTTTAGGATTGAATTGACAACAAAAAAAGGTTTATGACTAAATTAGCACTAATACAAAAGGTTTAGGACTTTTTTGGTACTTTTCCCCATTGACTTAAGTGAAAGACAATAATTAGCTTCAGTGCTTGATATGCTTGTGTGATCACATTAATGATTCCGTACCCGTATGATTGCGGGGGACGATACCCAATGGATTTTGGATGCCCGATAGATTTCGGATGCCGTTCGCGAATAGATTTCGGAACAATGCTCTTAAGTGAATGCTGTCTTCGAGTGAGATCGAGATGTTGCCATGCCCAATGGGTTGAGACGATGTCCAGTTACGCCGGAAGACCATCGACGCAAGTGTCAGTTGTGGCTATGAGCAGTCGTAATAATCGGAACACGTGTAGATGCATTGTGCATGAATATGTTATATGAAGTGTTTTTGATTACTATGGATATTTGCTGCATGCCAACGAGAAATGAGGCTTCACGTGTGATTATTCGCGTGAATTTTATGTGCTGACGGGAGGTAAGAATTCACGTGTAATTATTTGATTGTGTTTTGGCACGCCACGAAGATGAGGTTATCTTTCATGAATATAAATAAGGCAAAGCAAAGGTTTTGCTAGTGATTTGCCATCGACTTGTTAAGTTCAATGTTGAGTGTGTTTCCAAGGCGAGGTATCCTCCTATATAAGGCTTAGAGAATTTACTTATTGAGTTTTTCTTATTTGTTGTTGTTCACTTCTTTTCAGGCTCGTAGGTATGAATAGCCGCTTCGTCTGTTTTGGGTACCCCATTACTAGGGATGGGGATGTTACCGAAGTCATGGTAGAGGGGAGTGATCTTACTTATAATAAATACACCACTACGGTATGGGTCAATGAAGGCCTAGAGCACTTGGTTACTCGTTGTTTTGTGGCCTGGTTCGCATGGTTCGACGGGGATCTCATTGGTCCTCTTCGTGGGTTCGACGGACCCCCGGGTGACCTTGGCGAAGCCCCAATGGACCCAATGGTGGGGAACTCTCCTGATGGCACCGTGAGTGACCCCGAGTTCGACCTAGACTATGATCTCGAGCCCGAACCATAGAGAATTGACTTGCTGTGGGGGAACCACCTTTTGGAAGTCGCCCTCATAGATAAAGAAGTTAGACTAACCCCAACCCCTTTTGATTGAAATCAGAAAAGGCTCGTAGTAGTGGGCTTGTTTTTAGCTAATGTCCGATTGTTAATGATGCATTTATATATCAAGTGTGTTTTGTCTCAGTGTTTTCTATTCTATCCCCTTTGTGTTGTGGATTGGGTGATGTTCAATTACGCTTCCGCATGTGCTTAATTGAAAGATAAAAGAAATGGGTCGGTGACGCCTCCTGAGACGTTGCAATTGAATGACCTCGCGGGTGTCGCATGCCCAAGGCTTGGGAAGATAGGATACGAGGCGTGACATCATCCATGAAAAGAGGTTTAGCTCAACCAATGTCGTACTAGGTTAGTAAGTCCACAGTTGTACACATTGCTCAATCTTTTTCATCATAAAAACTTATTTTATCTTATAAATTATTCACATTTCTTAAATGTTATTCTTATGTCGTTGTTCCATCTTCTGCTGTTGGTTATCGAGATTTTTCAGATATAAATCTGTCTCTTTGGATTAGTTGTGTCCGTGAATTAAATCGATATTATATACATGTATGGTCATATCAAGTTATTCAATTTGATATTTGCTGCGGAAAAAGAATCAAGCACGTTTCATCCACTTGATACATTGAATCATTCCTATTACATAAGATACTCTCAGCATAATTATATTTTTAGGTTTAATTCGCTATTATCAAGGTTTGTCTTAATGAAAAAGCTTCAAGTTGATGAAGAATAAAAATAAAATAGGACAGAGAAGTTAATCCACACATGAGATCGTTTGAGTAAGGGAAAATTTCAATTAAAGATTCCAAGTGAAATCAAATTCTCAAAAGAGGACTCAAAGTGAACATAGTGTCAAATAAGGATATAAAGTATCCAATCAGTCTCAAATAAGGATTCGAAGTGCCCAAAAAGTATCAAATAAGGGCCTAAGTCGCCGGCCGGCCAAAATACCCGCCAGCCGGCGAGAATGTTACTATTCCGGCACCGGAACAATAATTTTTTTAAAGTTTTTTATTATTTTTTCCTTTCTGTTATTTTTCTTTTCCTTTCCTTTTCTTTTTTTTTTCTTCTCTTCCTCCGTCGGCCATAACTAGGGCCGGCGAAGATCGCCGGCGAGGGCTCGACCTTGCCGGCGTTGGGCGAGGCCAGGCTTGCCGTTGCAGGTGAGGCCGGCCTTGCCCGACGCCGGCGAGTTCGAGCCTCGCCAGATCTGGCGAGGGCTCGACCTCGCCGGCATCGAGCGAGGCCAGTCTTGCCGTTCCAGGCGAGACCGGTCTCGCCCGACACTGGTGAGGTCGGCCTTGCCGTTGCAGGCGAGACCGGCCTCGCACGACGCTGGCGAGGTCGACCCTCACCAGTGGGGCCAAGCCCTCGCCAGATCTGGCGAGGCTCGTCCTCGCCGGCAACTAGCGAGGCTCGTTCTCGCCGGCAACTGGCGAGGCCGACCTGGCCCAGCCCAGGCGAGGGCGGCCCTCGCCCGACGCCGGCGAGGGCGGCCTCACCCGAGGCAAGCGACCTCTGCCGGACCCGGTTATGGGCGGCGGAGGGAAGAGAAGAAAAAAAAAATAGAGATGAAATGTATTGTTCCAGTTGCCGAAACAGTAACTGTGCTCGCCGGCCAGCGAGATTTGGCCGGCCAGCGAACCCAGGCCTTTGCCTGAGACGAATTGAGTACTTCGGACCCCTATTTGGGACTGATTAGGCACTTTAGGCCCTTATTTGACACCTTGTTCACTTTGGATCTTTTTTTGAGAAAATGACCCCACTTGGGGTCCTTAATTGAAATTTTCCCTTTGAGTAATGAAAAAGGAAGTTAAGCATATTTCTATAGCAAAAAATATTTCTTTTTTTTTTCTTTTCTTGCGTGTGCGAACCACATGTAGGATGATGGACAACTGATTTGTTTGTTCACCGAATGTAATGTCTTTTCGTAGGTGTGATCATAAGCTTCCTGCTGATTCTTTTGGGTGTTTCCTGGTTATATTGGGGGCTTAGACAAAGAAAAATCAGCAGACAGAGAGAAAAGTTCTTCCTTCAAAATGGGGGCCGCCTCATGTTGCAGAAACTTCCTTCTGAGCGCGTAGGCTCTGTTGACTCGGCGAGAATATTCACTGACGAAGAGCTCAAGAAGGCCACGGACCATTACCATGAAAGCCGAATCCTAGGCCAGGGAGGCCAGGGAACTGTATACGGGGGAGTCTTACCGAACAACACGGTTGTCGCCATCAAGAAGGCCAAGATTTTGGACCGAAGTCAGGTCGAAGATTTCATCAACGAGCTGATCATCCTATCCCAAATCAATCACCGCAATGTGGTTAAACTAATTGGTTGTTGCTTCGAGACGGAGGTACCATTATTAGTCTACGAGTTCGTGAAAATTGGCACCCTTGCCAACCACATACACAAGCGCGGCCATGAGTCCACGTTATCATGGAGGGCTCGTCTGCGAATTGTAGGGGAGACCGCAGGCGCCTTCTCTTACTTGCACTACGATGCATCCACTCAGATTTTGCACAGAGACATAAAGAGCACAAACTTATTTTTGGACGAAAACTACACCGCAAAGGTCTCCGCTTTTGGAGCGTCCAGGCTAGTCCCCCTCGACCGGATGCAGCTGACCACGCTGGTGCAAAGCATGCTGGAGTATTTGGACCCTGAGTACTTCCACTCGAGCCAATTGACTGAGAAGAGCGATGTCTATAGTTTCGGGGTTGTGTTGGCCGAGTTGCTGACTTAACTGAGGGCCTTGTCCTTCGAGCAGGTTGAGAACGAGAGGAACTTGTCCATGTATTTCGTTTCTGCAATAAAAGGGGAGAGGCTTTCTGAAATCATCGACCCGAGGGTGCTGAACGAGGGGAACCCTGAAGATATTGAGGAAGTCGCAATGCTGGCGAACCAATGCCTGAAGGTGAAAGGCGATGATTGGCCAACCATGAAGCAAGTGGCAATGGAATTGGAGGCACTGATGAGGGTGATGGACAGGCATCCTTGGGTGAATCAGAGCAGTGACCTTGAAGAAGCCGAGCACTTGCTTGGTGAGATATCAAGAAAATGTGATGGCATCCTCAAAAGCACTGCATCAGGAAATGATGATAGCATGAGTATCCAAGCGCCCTTCGAACTTGAAAGTGGAAGATGAGACTTCGTGGCAATGTTGGCCATTGTACCATAATTCGTTTTCTTTTTTTGTATTTCCTTTTCTTTTTTTGTTTTTTGTGTTTTTAGTTGCTTGTACTATGTCCTCAAAGTTCAGATGCTCCATATATATAGTGCCTGGCCTTTATATTTGGGTAACATAACATGTGGACGATTTTCAAACAACAAGAAAATAGGAAAATGCCAAATATATAACTAAATCTTATCCCATTGAGCGAGCTAGGAACTGGCCAACTTTCTATGGCCTCCATCTTGCCGAGATCTACTCTAATACCATCCTTGGAGACAATAGAGCCTAAGAAAACCAGGCTACTTGTGCGCAAGTGACACTTCTTCAAGTTAGCATACAAGCGTTGCTCCCATAGCACTTGGAGAATTTGTCGTGGATGTTCCAAATGCTCCACTTGCGTCTTGCTATAGATCAAGATGTCATCAAAGTACACGACAATAAGCTTGCCAATGAAAGATTTAAAAGAATGATTCATAAGGCGCATAAAAGTACTTGGATCATCATAAAGGCCTAAGGGCATCACCATTCATTCATAAAGACCGTTTTTAGTTTTGAAAGCAGTCTGCCATTCATCTATTAATGTCATCCGGATTTGATGATAGCTGCTTCTAAGGTCGATCTGGGAAAACACATAAGCTCCATGAAGTTAATCAAGCAAATATCAAGGAGAGGAGAAGGAAACCAAAACTTGACAATATCTTGTTCAACGATCTATTATTGATACGCATTTGCCAAGAACCATTTTACTTTGGAACCAGAAGCGCTGGGACAGCAAAAGGACTCAAGCATTCTTGTATCAATCCCTTAGCCAAAAGCTGATCAACTTGCCTTTGAAGTTCTTCAAACTCCTTAGAACTCATTTGATCAAATAGAAGCACTGGGCACGAAATCGATGCAATGTTGAATCTCTCATAGAAGGAAGGTTGGACGGAATTTCATCGGCATGACATCACAGAAATCGTCAAACAACGGCGGCAAAATGGTTGGGATCTCCTCTTTTGCTTGTGAATCACAAGCATCCTCCAATGCTCAGGAAAAGTGAGACTTGGAAAGAAGTTTGCTTCATTTCCTTTGAGTAGGCTTGGAAACTCTCTCCATGGTACAAGGGTCCAATGTAATCTTGATGCCATCGTTGACAAAGGAGTAGGTGTTACGTTACCCATAATCCCATCTTTATAACATTTGCCAATAGAGAATGAAATCAAGCACGCTTATTTACTTTTACCTCACTCCCTTTCTTGAGCCATGAAGGCTTGTAAGGATATGGATGATCCTCTGCCTTGAGATGCAACTTGTCTACCATGGTGGTCGACACAATGTTCCCACAACTTCCGCTATCAATGATGACAGCACATACGCTACCCTTTGAACTACACACTTGTACAGGAATATGTTGTTGCAAAGCCAATTATCATCCTCAATATGATAAGCATGCAAGCTCCTCTAAATGAAAAGAGCTTCTCTTTGATCTCCGTAAACGATTTCTTTCTTCGCTCTTTGAATCTTCTTGGAGCAAAGAGTTGTGTTGCGACTCTCCCTGTTGCTCATCCTCTACAAGAGAAATGATCTTTTTATTAGGACACTCCGAGACGATGTGACCATATCCATGACTTTTAATATAGTGTTTGATGTATTGTTAGACTTGCTTGGTTGGTTTGAGATTCTCCTCCTTTGTTCAATGGCTTAGAGGAGGCTCCCTTCGATGCCGACCAAGGTTTTAAAGTCGAACTCCCTCAATTAAAGGATCCCTCTTTGGTTGATGGCTTCTGACTTCTCTCTCTTTTCTCCTTGAGTTGCTTTTCCACCTTCATGGATAATTTTAAGATCCGATTAAGCGTCCAATAAAGGATTCAATTGGACGTCGTCGGCAATTTTCCAATGAAGACCGCCAACATACCGAGCTAGAGTTTGCTCCTTGGCCTCCATCACATCACATCATAGCACGATATGCTCAAATTCGGTGGTGTATTTTCCACGGACAACTCCTCTTGCTTCAAATTGTGGAATTTAAAGAATGCATCTTGCCGATAAGTTTCTGGGAGATGCTTCTTTTTGAGCTCCTTCATTTTATTCGATGTTCTGATTCTCCGCTTTCCTTCACGAGTTCTTTGATGCTTTAGATTCTCCCATCAAATCGAAGAATGCTTTTCAAGCTTGATGGCCACAACCTTCACCTTTTGATGCTGTGCAATATTCTTATGATCGAAAACTCGCTTGATTGTTTTGAGCCAATCAACGAAGTCTTCCGGATGCATATTGCCTTTGAAGCTTGCAATGCCAACCTTAAAATCGAAATCATAAGAATCACGATCCCAGCACCAGTGATGCAAAGGAGCCTCTTCACTAGATAGGTCAAAATGAACATAATGGAAGGGGTTAATCCCTCTTCATCTTCTTCCTCTTTATGGTCATGATAGGGATCGTCACACCTAAAAAGTCAAGATTGCTCCAATTGTTATTGTAGTTGTTGCACTTGTCTTCTCAAATAGGCTATTTCGACATCACGGTGGTCATGCCCATGGGCTATGGGTGCATTGACATTCAGTCTAAGACGATCATCCATAACCTAAGCTCTGTTATCAATTGATAGCAAAGTGGTCAGAGATTGAGAAGGAAACTCACATGCGACAAAGGATATGCTCGCGACTATTGAATTTACTCAATAATATATGGCATATAACTCACCACTCAATGGAATCCACCAAAGGTGTGACATTCCGAATTTCGACCCATTTTTGAAATTTATAAAACGTGTATTTCGTCAATGCGCTTATAATAAAATTTTGTCCGGAACTGATCACTATTGGGTTATTTTTAAATTAGAGATTTCGCTAGAATCGCATTCAATCGAATTTGACCGTTATTTCGATTCCAAACTTTGGTGTCGAATTTCTTAGAGTTTCGTAACGAATTTAATTGAACGTTGTTGATATTATTGTGGTCAGCATCAATATTGCCTGGGATAAGTGAAAAGTGAAATTTGAATCGAATGCAGATTTGGACTAATAGACCTCTCTCATAGTGTGTTTTATTTGGTATCTGTCAGTCTTTTCTTTATTTTGAATCGGGATTTTTGGGACCGTTGGATCAAGCTCGTGAAATCGAATTGTGGCCGTTGGATCGCACTCGAAGACAAAATTTGACTTTTGTCCATCTCTCTCTCTCTCTCTTCCCCTGGTCACTTCCCCCTGCGCCCATCCCCTCTCTCTCTCCTCCCCATGCAATGTCCACTCCTCTCTCTCTTTTCCTTTTCTTTCTTTTCTTTTCTTCTTTCTTCTTCTTCTCTTCTTCTTCTTCTTCTTTCTCTCTTTCGCCCCGACTGCTATTGCTTCCTTCTTGCTGCTCATTGCCCGAGCTCGTTACCCCACAGCCACCGCACACCGCCTCACACTGCCGCCATTGCCAGCCAGCCTGGCCGTGTGCCAGTTCGCTTGACCACCACGCCACTTGCCTAACTGCTGCACCGCCCGTCCAACCGACTCCCTCGGCTTGGCTATCCTTCCCCCTCCTTCGAGTGCAGTAGCAACTTGCCGCCGTGTCCACTGTGGCCTAGCTCCGCCGAACCACCAGTCAGCTCGTCCAGCAATGCCCCGCTGCCTGCAATGCCGCCATGCCACCCCTACCGCCGCCGGTTCACCTCCTCAGCCCCTAACTCCTCCTCTCACTTGCCACCACCGCCCTAACCTTCCTACCCCTCCCCTTCGCACTGTTGCCATCGTTGTTGCCGTAGTCGCCACCGCCGCCACCGTCGCCACAGCCACTCGTTGTGCTACCCCAGCTCAGCCTTGGCTGGATTGTCTCGGCCTTGGTCGGACTGTCTTGGCCGTGGCCGAGCCTCCGCAGCCCAGCCGCTACCCAGCCTGTGGCCGAACAACCTAGGCCGCTGCCCAGCCCGCAACCAAGTCGCCCAGCCGTCGCCCGTTCGCCCTGGGCCGTTGCCCTGCCCGTGGCCGAGTGCCTTGCCCGTGGCTAAGCATCGTGGCTGGCCGCTGTGCCTATGCCATGCCAAGCCCGTTATTATTCACCTGGGCCATTTTAGGGCCATGTCGATTTTTCCCGTGCCTAACTTAGGTAAGCGACTTCCCAAACCCTATCTAGTACTTTGAGTATTTTTAAACTTGTTTAAGGGCTAATTAGTACATGTTTAGTGATTAAGCGTGCATTAGAATCAATTTGTGAATATGGTTAATTGGTAGGTTAAATTGTGGTGATTATGTGGCACATTTAGTAGCTGATTTTGTGTGGGTGTGATGATCGGATTGTCATGACGTTTGTGGGTGAAATTGACGTTTGATTGAGTTGACTTGAGTATCGAATTGGTGGGCTAGTGTGATGAGTTTGTGATTTGAATTGGTTTTGTATGACGTGTAAGAATGGTGAATTGTGATGTGGTGTATGTGCATGTGAAATGTCTAATGAGGGACGAAACCCGAATTGATTGGAGGGCTGACTTGAGGTGTATTTACACGGGTTGTGAGAAAGTGTGAAATGTCCAGTAAAAAACGGAGCCCAGATTGATCAAAGGACTGACCTGAGGCGTGTTTATGCGGGTCATGAGAAAGTGTGAAATGTTTAGTGTGGGACGGAGCCCAGATTGATCGGAGGGCTGACCTAAGGCGTGTTTACGCGGATCGTGAAAATTTGCTCTGCCATGAATGCGAAATGAGTGTGATTGAATTGAGTGAATGTGCATGTATATGGTGCTCGAATGATGGTAATGTGTTCATGAGTTATTATGATATTCATGTGATATGACTAATATGCAGAGCTGGCGTGTGAATTCGGGTGAGGTAAGTGTGTATTAGTGAGTTTGTTATATCGGTGGTTAGATTGCATGTTAAACTCGTTTGGGTACACATTGGCCTAGGTGCGGTATAGGTTGTCTGCTTATTGAGATTAATTGTCATTGCTGTAGTGCAAATCATTTTAGACCCCTGACCCCGGCCATGAGTGATTTGCCTGAATGTTTTGGGATCCCAAGGCATACTGAGCACTCAGCTGTGGAGTACCACGTAGGGAACGGGGAGGCCTATGTTAAGCATACCACGGTGGTGTGGGTAGATGTGGGCAAGCTGGATTTACAACCCAATACATACTGGGCATATTGTTATCGGGATTTATACGGAGTCTATAGACTGCTTCGGCATTTTGATGTTCCATTCAATGGGGTAGGCAAGTAGGACCCCTCAGCTGTTCTTGCTCCTGATGGTGAGGTACTGCACCCTGGAAATTTCCTGGTAAACCATAGTCCTGAATCGGAGCCCAAACCCGAACCCGAACCTATGCCCCTGCAAACCTCAAGCTTGAAGAGGAATTTGAGGAGTTTGAGCCCAAGCTCAAGGAGGAGCCCGTGGAGCCCGAGATTGAGGAAGAATTAGAGGAACCAGAGCCTAAGTCCGAGCCTGAGAAGGAACCTATGGTGTCCGAGCACGAGGAGGAGCCGATCGAGATCGACTCGGACACGGAGTCGGAGCCTTCAGGATCCGATTCAGATTGGGCATCGTGGAGGTGCTTAGGTGCTGGGCCTGGAAGCCCTTTTTGGTAGAACCTTTTTTGTGCAGATAGTTAACCTACCCTGCTACCTGTCCCTTTTTGATTATGAAGGTGGATACTAACCCTAGAAGCCTAATGTATGAATTTTTATGATCTCAAGCTAATGATATGGGTTTATTGATTTTGTGTAAGTGCTACCCTATTGTCATTATTTATTGTCTAAGATATTTAATTTCTGTTTCCGCTTGCATTTGTTTTCGCATGTTTCGTTTGAGTCGGTGACGCGTCCTAGGACATCACGTTCAATACTGCCATCAAAGGGATGTCGCAAACCCGTTAGGATTCGGGACGTGACAAAAGGGATACAAAGTTAAAAAGATAATCTAAATCAAATTGATCAAATTTGTAATTTTGTTAATCAAAACACTCTAACCCTCGGGGAGACCCTTGAGGGGTCTATATAGACTCAACTTGGAAAAATCTTCAATTGAGGAATCCACCTTAGAATACTGGGGAAATAACCCAACAACTCACACCTGAGGATATGGGGTTAAAGTGAAATTTTATACCAAGAGTCCACTCTAACAATTAGTTAAAGCACTCACAGCCCTCAAGGAAGCCTTAGAGGTTTTTATAATGACATAACTTGAAATAACTCTCCAAGCTACGCAAATCTCAAAACAGCAACATTTTATTTTCCAAAATAAAGACGAACAATCCCTAGACAGCATAAATACTAACACTGACTGTTGACTATAATTGAATTTAGAAAAAATGCAATGCATTGGACTCAACAAGAACATAAAAGGAAAGGAGTCATTCTCGGATTTCTTGACCAGCATTGACTATTTGGGGCATAGCTTCCTCTAGAAAACTCCAAACTACATAAATTGTGATTCATTTGCAAGTAGACACATAGGGATTTCCAATTATATAATATAAAACAAGATTGGAGCACGAAAACCCACTCAAATATCTAGAGAAAATGACGTTTATTGTTCTGTATGCATAGATGAACTTATCCTCTACCAATTTTGCAGTAAGTGTTGGATAAAACTCAATTCTCTTAGGTGTGTGTGTTAGAAGTGTGCAATAGAAATCCAATACTTTTATTGGGGAGATCATCAAAAGGGAGCCTAAGCTAGAGCCTATCAACATATTCAATTAGATCAACTTCCACTCAAAAGATTAAATCAGAGTCATGGGCCAACTAGAATATGTTACCTCATAATTCTAGTATCCTTCAGCACCAATATGATGGGCTGCGTTGTTGTACCACAACGCTCACCTTCACTCTAGGTCTTTTCCACTATATTGAACCTTGAGGGCTGCTCGGAAACCGCATGGGTCGAGATTTCTTCGCTCGATAGCTACACTTAGGGAGATCACCAAAAGGAAGCCAAAGTTCAAGCCCGTTAATATATATATATATATATATATATATATATATATATAGTTGGACCCACATCCACTCAAATTTTAGGCCAATGAGTTATGGACCAATTAAAATATTTTAATTAATCCGCACCACACCAATTCTCCAATGTGAAATTATTTTAATATAACTCACATATGCATGTCAACGAAGCGATTCTTCATCATCTTCAATTAATGGCAATGTACCCGGTTGCTTGCCAAAGTGTTGATACCTCATGAGACATGGTCACATGAGAAATTGTGAAGGACGTGGTCACATTGACTCCGCGTTTACCTGAGCAACGAGTCTTCTTTGACTAAGCCATTTTACCTACAATTGTTTATTTTTGGTCGAAAATCTTACCGACAATTTAAAAGCCATATTATTTGGACGTTTGTACGTGGTGCACTCATCAATACCGAGGCTTCTACAAAATAAACCTAGACCTAAAGAATTCATGTTGTCTTCCATAATGAAAGAGCAACAAGCCGTGAACCGATTATATTGAACTAGATTCATCAATGAGGAGGTTAAGTTGTTTTGCTCTCTCGGTGTTAGTATAGTTATTATGTTTATTCATTATTGGCGTTAAAAGATATTATACAGGTAGTGTTGGAAAGAAAAGATCCACCTATTAATGGAAGAAATATACAGACCAAAAAAAAATGGAAGACATATATTTAATTGAAAGAAAAGATCCATCGTTTGTGAGCGAAATGAAAATATGATTGAATTATGTCCGCCACCTAAAATAATTGTTAGGTTTTCTTGGCATTCTCGGCAATTTTTTTTTTTATAAAAAAGATGAATCTCGGTGAAGTCCTACCTAGAACAGCTTCTAAGTACTTAATTATTTGCATGGGACATAATCTTCCTTGTCATGTATGATTATGGAAGTTTAGCCCGACAATGGGAATATACATTGGTCATTATTTTCACATGTTAAATAGAGTTAATTAGGGTGTATAACACGTGTGGTCTGTCACATTTACCTTAAGGTCCAATAAGAGACCGTATTATGCTTGTAACTCGATTAGTCTGTTTTCTTCAAAATGACTTTTGGTAATAATGATTGCGCTTCTTTTTTGCCGCGATGGTAGTAAGATAGGATTTATCTCAAAAATATGAAAGCACAACAAAAAATTTACAACTCGGATACTAGATGAAAGGAAAAATAAATTCTTTGGGATGATAATTCTGCACAAGTATGTATCGATCACAATCCATATTTTAAATTAGAAATTCTAGCCCAGCAACCAAAAAAGAAAAAACTATGTGCAACATATCTTGTCTTAATTTAAAAAGTATGTAATGGAATCTAATCTAGAACTCTTTGAAACTAGATGATTGATAACTCTGAAGATACACGTTATTCTTTTTCCGGAATACAACTTAGGAGCATAAACCCAATCACCATGCAACGCATTTCGTGCTCACAATCACTAGCTCAAACCAGTTTGCTCTCGTTGATTTCTCTTCTTTGACACTCTCCTGTTTTAGGGTTGTGATCTCCCACTGCATACGCTTCGTACTTGCTCGACTTTTTCAAGTCTTGGCAGGATAATGAAAGGACCATCCGCCTCATTTATACTCCCTGCCAATGATGCACCCATAGTCGGTGAGCAATAACTCCTGATGAGACATATTGTTGTACATGAGAAATTACCAAGGAAACCAACCGCATTGACTTAGCATTTGCCTGAAACTTTACAGGCGAGTCTAAGAAGAATCACAAAATCAATTTCGGACTCCCAAAGTTGATGCACCTAGAGGACCGGTAGACCCGTTATGCGACTAACGATGGATTTTTGCGATTCGGGATCGTTTAGATATTTTTTTTAAAAAATTATTTTAGTAATTTTTTATGGGTTAATTTAATAATTGTTAGTTTCCTAATTTACGTTTTGATGATTACGTTTCCTAATAGGGTTAGGTTTGGGTCTATATAAGCTTGTTTTAGGGTTTCCTTTGAGTAGACTTTGAATATTTTGATTTGGTAATCATATTTGGAGAACGAATTGTTCTTCCTACGAATTTTCTTGTTCAGTCAAATTTTCTATCGCGTTACGGCATCAATTGGTATCAGAGCACAGGTTGCTTGATTCAATGGCTGAACAAAATCGCGGTCGTGGACGGCGGGCTCGTGGTGGCCGGGGGCGTGGAGGCGTTCCTGAAGCAGACGACCAACCGCGGCTAAGAGGTCTGCGAGACGTAGAAATTGAAGAACAGAGAAGACGAATTCAGGATTTGGAGCGACAACTTGCGGAGGCGAGATTGGGCGTTCAATCCGAAGAAGGAGCGGATTTTGAGGATTCATCCGATGATGATGAAGAAGAAGTAAACCCTTTTGGGGTTCTGAACCAGGGGCGGAATCGAGGAGTACGACCTGGAAATCAGCATTCTTCTCAAAATTTCGGAATGAAGATCGAAATTCCTGAGTTTAATGGTAAGGCTCATCCTGATGAGTTTATTGATTGGCTGCATACGGTAGAACGAATTTTTGATCTTAAGGATCTAACTGAGGGGCAAAAAGTGAAGTTAGTGGCTATTAGGCTGCGAAAACATGCTTCGATTTGGTGGGAACACGTGAAAAAGCAACGCGCTAGAGAGGAGAAGCCGAAAGTAGATCGCTGGGAGAAGATGAAAAAGTTGTTGCAAAAAAATTTTTTGCCTACCCATTATAGGCAAGAGGCGTTCATCGAATATCATAACGTTAAGCAAGGCGATAAAACAGTTGAAGAATTTACTGAAGAATTTGATCGTTTGCGGATGCGTTGTGATGTGGCGGAGGAAGACGAGCAGACGATTGCACGATATCTGGCAGGGCTGCGATATGAGATCTCTGATGTTGTCCAATTGCAGCAGTATTTGACGTATGAGGATGTGTGCAGACTAGCCCTAAAGGTGGAGGGGCAGTTTAAAAGAAAGAGCAGTAATTCTAAGTGGTCAAATAGTAGTTCCAAGTGGTCAGATAAAGAATCCCAAGGGAAAGCGGGAACATCTGTAGTAAATTCGACACCAGTTGCAATTAAAGATGCGAATTCTAAACCTGCATTCAATGAGGGGCAGAGTAGTGCTGGAACTAGCAGGGGAGGAGCTGCAGGCAAGCGGTGTTTCAAGTGTCAAGGATTCGGGCATTTTGCTGCTGATTGTCCGAACCGACAGTTTATGACACTTGTAGATAATCCAGTTTTTGATGAAGGTCCAATTTATGATGAATCTGAAGGCGAGGATGAGGATGCGGAACAGGAAGGGATTGTCTATGCTGATTCTGGTGAGTCTCTAGTCGTTAATAGAATATTAAATGTTGCTGTAGCGGATGATGAATCATGGCTTAGACATAATATTTTTCATACTAAGTGCACTAGTAGAGGAAAAGTATGCAGCATGATAATAGATGGTGGGAGTTGCGAGAATGTGGTGTCCACGACTATGGTGGAAAAGTTGGGGTTGAAAACAGAAGATCATTCTCAACCCTACAAGCTGTCGTGGCTTAGAAAAGGGAACAAGGTGAAGGTGAGCAAAAGGTGTCTTGTGCAATTTTCAATTGGAAAAAATTACATTGATGAGGTGTGGTGTGAGGTAGTCCCAATGGATGCTTGCCATATTTTATTAGGGAGACCGTGGCAGTTTGACAGAAAGACACAGCATGATGGTTTCAAAAATACCTATACCTTCAAGAAAGATGGCCGAACCATTACCTTAGGTCCTTCGAATTTCAAAAAGGAAGTGAAGAATAATCTGCTGTCCAGGTCAGAATTTCAAGAAGAGGCAATGAGCGCGCCTGAGCTTTTTGCCATTGTGGTGATGGAGCGGAATTCTGACAGTTCCAAAATTTCTACTCAAGTTTTGCCCTTACTTGAGGAATTTACTGATGTCGTACCAGAAGAGTTACCACCTGGGTTACCGGGTGAGCACAATGATTCTAGAATTTTTAATATAGCAGATTTGTCACCTTACTACGCTAAAGAGGAAGAAGATCCCAAGGAGATTGACGACAATGAAGGCGAAGCAGATTCGAGGACGAATCTTTCTCTAGCAGGGGAGGATGATGCACCTAGAGGACCGGTGGACCCGTTATGCGACTAACGATGGATTTTTGCGATTCGGGATCGTTTAGATATTTTTTTAAAAAATTATTTTAGTAATTTTTTATGGGTTAATTTAATAATTGTTAGTTTCCTAATTTACGTTTTGATGATTACGTTTCCTAATAGGGTTAGGTTTGGGTCTATATAAGCTTGTTTTAGGGTTTCCTTTGAGTAGACTTTGAATATTTTGATTTGGTAATCATATTTGGAGAACGAATTGTTCTTCCTACGAATTTTCTTGTTCAGTCAAATTTTCTATCGCGTTACGGCATCAAAAGTCCTTTTACATAGCAATGATCAGATCTAAACACTGTAGAGTTCGTTCTAATGCTTCTTCTATATTTGTGTTGGTTGGTGGGGAAGTGTCGCATGATTTAAGAAGGGGAGACACCTCGTTAATAAAATTTTCAAGCACATTTTTCTCCATCCATGTTGGGCGGAATGACCTTCTTAATCTAAATATTCTCAAATCATCAAGGAAAGCGACTTATCTTAGTCTACTCAATGATCAACACTTATTGCAACGTGAACTAGGTATTTGGATTTCTTGTTTGGACAATCACAAATACTTTTCTTATTTAGAAAACTAAAATGGGAGAATTTGTATCGATATTCGAACGTAAATTGATCAAAGATATATAAAAAGACCTGGTCTATGGACTTCTTATTTGGATACCCATAACTACACTTATTTATTTATAAAAAGACCATCTTATTGCTGAATATTTAAATTCGATCCTATCAACGATGCAAGAAAATAATGAAAATTCGCATAGCACAAGAATTTACATGGTTCAGTAGGAGAGATGTTCCGCCTACCTACGCCGACGGGGAGAAGAGATCCGTTTCACTAATAATATAGAAAAGTGTACAGTCACTCTTTCTCACCCCCTGCCTCTATTCTAGAGACCCGTTTCACCCTAAATATATATAGCAAAACCCTACATGGCACAAATTACAAAATTGACCACATAACCTAAAACATCTAGCTTTCCTATATAAATCCTTCTATGACTGAACATAAAACGCCTCTGGCGGCTCGGGGGTGCTGCCCATGCGACCCTCGCCGGGGCGGCCCCCTAAACCCCTGCCTGTTCATCGGGGAGCGGAACCCCCGTGCTATCCGATTGTCAGGGGGCTTTTCGGAACCGTCTCATAATCTTTTGGATAACGGAATACAAGACATCAACCTCAACACTTACTTCTATTTATGTGTATGCCCTCAATCCTATCAAGTCAATTTATCAAAAGATAATTGAAGAGTTGAAGAATCATGTTCATCTATGAGCTTCTCTCGAAAGTTGTGGTGCTTGGGACCATCATATTGGGTCTATACCACATCCACATAGCAGAAGCCGATGATTCAATGACGAAGCCCAGATGCCGAAGTACTTGTGGAAACCTCTCGATTCCATGCCCCTTCGGATCGAGTGACAGTGAATCCCATTGCCGCATCGAACCTTCCTCATTTAGAGTCGATTGTGATGACTCTAATGACCCTCCAACGCCTCATGTGGATTATAAAGATAGTGAAATGCAAATACTCAACATCTCTCTCAAGGATCACGAGATGCGAGTAGCCATGTGGACAGGCCGAGACTGCTATGACTCTTCATGGTATGATGCTACTTCAGGCAACTTTCCCACGCTCAGATTTCCCCATATCCAACACCAAGAACAAGCTCATTGCTGTCAGTTGTGATACGTATGCGACCTTCTCAGACCGCCAGGGCAATTTTGCTTTTGGATGTATGTTGATATGCAATGACATTTCCGAAGTGACTAACGACTCGTGCTTGGGTATCGGTTGCTGCAAGACGAGCATACCTAGGAACTCATTCGACTACAACCTCTCTATCGATAGCTATAGAAACCATAAAGAAGTCCTAGGTTTCAACCCTTGCAGCTATGCTTTCGTTGCGGAGAAAGGTTTACAACTTCAGTTCTGGTGATCTTTCGCGACCTGAACTTAAGAAGGTGCCTGTCGTTCTCAACTGGGCAATAGGGGATAAAAATTGCGAGGTGGCCAAGAACAGTGCGAACTACATGTGCACCGAGAACACCCATTGTGCCGACGCTGAAAATTGAGCGGGGTACAAGTGCACCTGTTTGAAGGTTTCCATGTTAATCCGTATCTCACGAATGGCTGTCAAGGTTTTTCACATTGACATTCTTTACTTTGTCCTTACTATTGATAGTATCTGGGAAGATTGAATGTTACTTTTTATTATCCTTTTTCATTTCTTCTCAAGTCCATAACTTCGAATATGTGTGTGCTTTTTGCAGATATTAATGAATGTGCTGATCCAAATAAGAACCAGTGCAACGGGATTTGCCATAACTTTGATGGGGGTTATAATTGTTCATGCCCAAAAGGTTATCATGGTGATAGCAGGAAGGATGGGCAAGGATGCCCTGCTAATGCTAATCCATCACATTTGGTGCAGATACTCGTTGGTATGTTCTTTCGTTTTACTTGGGTGTCTGCCTCAAACAACAATATTTAAATCAGCTGATCTTGATGATAACTAATCTCTCCATCACATTAAGGAGAACTCAAAACTCAAAAGAAGGATTTCAAAAAAAAATAAGTTCTTGGAAAAAGGAAGCTAACCCATAGAGAAAGAGAGAGGGACAGTCCCTCGACGAATCTTCCCTGAGAGTCACAACCACCATGGGGCGGTGTCATGGGAGCCGTAACCATCGCCCGGTGGTCACAAGCGGGGACACCGACAGCATTTATGGCGGCACAGCTCAGATCGAAAAGGAACTATTCATTCCTAATTACTTTTGTTTGAAATTTTATTTGTGCAATCCAGGTATGTCCCACTTCCTTGGTCCGGTGTAGTTGTCCAACTTTCTACGAGGATCCATCCTAATCCAAAGTTGTCACCAAAAAACATGTAGGATGGTTCTCGTCTTGTGACGACCTCTAGATGGAGATTGCAAACATGGTGTCAAAATAAAATAGTTCGATTCTAAAAAATTGATCATGTATATCGTAAAATAAATAATTGTATACACTGAAATGGGATAGGCCTTTTGTATGTATGGTTATTCAAACTTCATTGATAACAGAAACTTGTTCACTGCCTTGAGATTTTTCAAAATTTACTTAGTCTCACTAATGGCTTAGTTCCCTTTTCATTGAGGAAGCTGTATAATGTTGTCTAAAGAAACGTTTTAAAATTATAGCTTCCTCTGCATAGTGCAATCATAAAAATCAGTGGTTTTTATAAAAGAACCGGCTACGTCATGCAGGTGCTGGTGCGGGGATAATAGTACTGCTATTCAGCGCAGGATTTTTTTTTTTTTTGGTAAGGGCAGCGCAGGATTTTTGTTTCTGGGAATCAAGAAAAAGAAACTCATCAAGCTCAAAGAACAGTACTTCAAGCAAAATGGTGGCTTGCTTTTGCAGAAACAATTACATGAACGTGACAGAACCACCAATACCACGAAAATCTTCAGAGCCGAAGAGCTAGAGAAGGCCACCAATAATTATGACGAGAGCAGAATAGTCGGCCAAGGTGGATACGGTACGGTTTACAAAGGGTTGTTGCCAAATAACGTGGTTGTTGCGATCAAGAAGTCCAAACTAGTGGACAAGACCCAAATTGAACAGTTCGTCAATGAAGCCATAGTGCTTTCTCAGATTAATCATCGTATGTGGTCAAGCTTTTGGGATGTTGTTTGGAGACCGAAGTGCCTTTGTTAGTGTACAAGTTCATGAACAATGGAACTTTGTTCGACCACATCCACAACCGCAACAAGTCCTCCAAGATGTCTTGGGATACCCGATTGAGAATTGCTTCAGACATTGCCGGTGTACTTTCATACTTGCACTCCACAGCTTTTATTCCCATAATGCATCGTGATGTCAAGTTGACAAACATCCTACTAGATGACAATTACACCGCAAAAGTTTCTGACTTTGGAGCTTCAAGATTAGTCCGACTTGATCAAACTCAATTATCCACTCTAGTTCAGGGGACATTGGGATACTTGGACCTTGAATACTTGCATAGAAACCAAATGACAGAATTTCGGAGTTGTGCTAGTCGAGCTGATAACTGGGAAGAAGGCCCTTTCTTTTGACCGACCTGAAAAAGAAAGGAGCCTGGCAATGCATTTTCTTTTGTCATTGAAAAACCACTACAAAAAATAAGGTTTTAGCCACGAATTTTGCTACAAAAAATTTGGCAAAATTCGTCGCTAAATGAATTTGCGATGAATTTTGCGACAAAAAAAATTTCGTTGCTAATTCGGCATCGCAAAATTTAGCCACGAAAAATTTCAATTTTCGTCGCTAATTTGCCACGAAAAAAAATTCATCACAAAATTCGTCGCAAATTATTCGTGGCAAAATTCATCGCAAAATTTATCGCTAATTATTCGTGGCAAAATTCGTCGCTAATTTGCCGCGAACTGTATTCGTCGCTAATTATTCGTGGCAAAATTCATCGCTAATTTGTCACGAACTATATTCGTGACAAAATTCGTCGCTAATTTGCCCCGAAAAAACAAAAAAAATTATTTTTTTAAACAAAATTTTTTTTGCCACGAAATATATTCGTCGCAAAATTCGTCGCTAATTTATCTCAAAAAGTAAAAAAATTTTATTTTTTTTTAAAAATTTTTTGCCACGAACTGTATTCGTAGAGAAAGAGATACTTTCAGCTCCACTTAGTCATACTCCCATGACCGATAAGCTAGTTTGGACTGGAAATAGTGCGGCGTCCTATTCGGTAAAAAGTGGCTACAACAAACTATGCTCCCAGGAAAAGAAATTAAACGCCAACCAGGCGTCTTCATCATATCAGCCTCCCCGATCATTATGGACCGCAATTTGGCAAATTCACTCGTACCCGAAAGTTCGTTTTTTTTCCTATGGAGCGTATGCGACAACGCAATTTCTACCAAGGAAAACCATTATAGAAGAGGAATGGTGCCTGACCCTCTTTGCCAGGTGTGCCGTAAAGCCCCAGAATCTCCTGAGCACCTCCTCCTACTCTGTGACTGGACCAAAAAAATCTGGTCAGATTCTCGGTTGAACCTCGGCACCTCACCGTAAAAGATAACCAGGATCGACAAGTGGATATTGAAAAACTTACCTTCGCGAGCTGAACCATCCTCCACGGCAATACTCGCCGGCGTAATATGGTTGATTTGGAAGGAAAGGAACGCGTGGGTTTTCAGGAACAGGAAGCCGAGACCCAGCCAGCTAGTCGAGGAAGCGTTTAATTCACAGAAGCTCCTCGAAAAATGGAATCATAACAAGAAGAAGCATAAAGGGCAGGATGCCTAACGTCCCGACCACTGGATCCCGCCACCTGAGGGTTCTTGGTTGATGAATGTCCATGCCTCCTGGTGCGGTGAGTCGCGGGAAGGAGCGATCGCCGGGGTTCGTAGAGACTCCCGTGGGATCCTCATAGATGGATTTGCCAAGAAAATACACGCCTCTTCGGCCCTGGTTGCGGAAACCCTTGCGGTGAGAGATGGACTGTCGTGCGTGGAGAAGACACGGGAGAGAAGAGGAAGCAAGAAACTGATCTGTGCTCGGTTTAGTCTGATCTGCGGGGTGGTCATCAGCTCTGATAGCTTATCAACTGTTTCTTATGTTCTGGGCTGGGCCGAAAGTCCCTGGCCCATTCGGTCTGTTGTGATGGATTGCCAATAGATTCCGACCCGACTAAGTGATGCCTCCATAGTCCATTGTTCACGAAATGGAAATCAAGCCGCGGACTGGGTAGCGAAGGCTCGTCGGAATGACTCTCTTGATCCGAATTGGCTGACTAAAATCCCCCACTCCTTTTGGTCGCTATTATGTTATGATTTCGGACAATCTTGCTGTTTAAATCCTTCTTAGCAATGAAAGTAAGAGTTTTATCGACCAAAAAAAAAACTGCATGGGGTTCAATTAATAAGATGCCTTATATTATTTAAATAATGCTCTCATCTAATATATTTTTACTTTTTTAAGTAAATTGATAGTGGTCTCACAACAACGAACTATTAATCTTTGTGCAAATGTCATTGTCCACTTAAAAAAAATTAAATAAAAATAACAAAGCAAAAGGAGCAGCTTTTTAGGGAGAATAAGACAATTGACCAATATTTCGTAGATTCAATGCCCAATTGGAAAAATTTTCTGGGAAACAACTATGTTGGGACCACACAAAATGACATCTCAACAAACTTAGGTTTGAAAAAACTCGAATCAATTCCATGCATGATAGAAAAGCCGCCAGATATTTTTAATGTTTTTAAGGTAGGAAAACATAAATTATTTGACACAATCCGTCATTCTATCAATTAACAAGCATATAACCAATCAAACCCTATTTTCAGATACCACAAAAGTAGTTTTTTTCCAACTTTTTAAAAATTAATTAATGTGATTTTTAAGATGAAATTAATCACCACCTAAATAGGCCTCCATGAATACTATTGGTAGAGAGCATTTCCATATTTTCGGGAAAAGTATAAAAAAAAGTCATAAACCTACTACATTGGTGCCAATTCGGCCATAAATCTTTCAATTGGACCAATTTAATCCTACATATTTTCACATTGGTACCAATTCAGTCCATCCAGCCAATTTAGATAAAAAATAGCTAAAGTGGACACCGGCCATCTTACATGGCACGGCCAGCGTTGACATAGATAATTTTTAATAATATTTCAAAATTTTAAATATTTTTTTCTTTTTTTTTTCCTTCCTTCTCTTTTGCCTGTGGTCTATACTCAGCCAAGGCTAGCGATCGCCCACAGGCAAAGGTCGCCGAGGGTGTCACAGCCCTTGCTAGCCACAAGCAAAGGCGAGGGCTAGACGCTTGCGGCAAATCTGGCGAGGGTGACCCTCGCCCAAGCCGCGAGGGTCCTTGCCAGATCCGACGAGTGCCGCTCTCACCTGTGGCCAGTCGTCAGCTATGGCTGGGTACCAACCACAGGCCCAAGAAAGGAGAAGGAAGGAAGAAAAGGAAAAAAATTCAAAAAAAATTTAAAATATTATTAAAAATTATCCACATCAGCGCCAACCGTATGCCAGCCATGCTACGTAAGACGGTCAGTGTCCATGTCAGCGATTTTTCTGTCTAAATTGGTAGGATGAATTAAATTTGTACTAATATGAAAATGTTTAGAACTAGGAAAAATTACCAAAAAAGTCTTAAACCTTTTATAATTGTGCCAATTCAGTCTTAAACCTATTTTTTTGTTAATTCAGTTCTAAACCTTTTGCAAACCAGCCAACTTAGTCCTTTTGGTTGGCCGACTGACGTGGCGCTGGCCAGCGTCCACGTGGCAATATTTTAATTTTTTTTATTATTTTCGATTTTTTTTCTTTTTTCTTTTTTTTTTCTTTTCCTTCTCCCTCCTGGCCTACTCGGCTAGGAGGAGGCTCGCTGGCGAGGGCCCAGCTCCGGCGAGGCGAGCTGGGCCCTCGCCGCCGCTGGGCGAGCTCGCCCAGCTCCAGTGAGGCGGAGCTCGCCCAGCCAAGGCGAGCTCCGCCTCGCCGAAGCTGGGCGAGCTTGCCATGGCATGGCGAGCTCCGCCTCGCCAAATCTGGGCGAAGGCGGAGCTTGCCCAGCCATGGCGAGCTCGCCTAGCTCCAGCGAGGGCCCAAATCGCCTCGTCGAAGCTGGGCCCTCGCCGGCGAGCCTCCTCCCTGGCCGGACAGGCCATGGGGAAGAAGGAAAAGAAAAAAGGAAATTTTTTTTGAAAATATTTAAAAATATTGCTACGTGGACGCTGGCCGGTGCCACGTCAGCCGGCCGGCAGCCACGTTAGTGCCGGCCGGTCAAAAGGACTGAATTGGCTAATTTGCAAAAAGTTTAGGACTGAGTTGGCAAAAAAAAAGGTTTAATACTGAATTGACACAAGTGCAAAAGGTTTAGGACTTTTTTGGTAATTTTCCCTTTAGAACTAAATTGGTCAAATCGAAAGGTTTAGAACTAAATTGCTACCAATGCAATAGACTTAAGAATTTTTGGTACTTTCCCCCCATATTTTCATTATTCACCAATTTTCCAACAATATAAACAACTAGACATGTAAATATTAACACAATAAGATGCGACTTGGCGTTATAAAAAGCGCTCACCAAAGTCAGCTTCAACTTAAATAACTTGAATTGCCTGATATACAAAGAGAAAATGCATCGTCCTTTAAGAATGAAACTCTCACTAGACCTTTCTAGTAACAGAAGATTATTATGCTGTCGTAAAAAAACCTATCCTAACTAGGCAATTCAAAAAACATCATGCATGACCACAGGGCAAAGCAAATACCTTAATAAGCATGGCATAAACATGGCAAGATACAGATTCTTTTCCATCAGAGAGAGTTACCTTCACCTTTGATCAGCATACCATGATTAATCCACAAGCTGGCAACCTTTATCTTAAAGTGCATGTAGGTGACAACCAAGAACTCACCAAAGATTCCTTCACCGGTGCTTTGCGATTGAAAGAGAGACTGAGGAGCTGAAAGGTGCCAAGCTGGCTTTTGTTGGGTTTTATTCGATATGGTAAGCTTCGAGCTGTATTTACTTCTTCTGAGGCAAACCTGCTTTAACACTCAACTGAACACAAATGGTCATGCACGATCGACCACCATCTCTCTCATATTACTCTCTTTTTCAATCAATGCACCGCTCTCTCTC
The DNA here is from genome assembly GCA_031216285.1 of Syzygium syzygioides. Classification (NCBI taxonomy): domain Eukaryota; kingdom Viridiplantae; phylum Streptophyta; class Magnoliopsida; order Myrtales; family Myrtaceae; genus Syzygium; species Syzygium syzygioides. The sequence goes on from CM062247.1 coordinate 29,718,303, forward strand.
CTCTCTCTTTCTCCTTTGTGTCTTGCAAGATCGACCACCATCTCTCTCTCCACTTTCCACTCTCTCTTCAATTAATATGGCACTCTCTCTCCTCTTTAAGAAAAAAGTAGACCTTGAACAATCTCTCCTCTCTCTGTCTCTCTCTCTCTTTATAAATAGAGCTACGTTCATGGCGGTTTCTTCATTCTCGCTGAGGTCGGTTCCAAAAACCTTTGACGAAAAGGTCTTCTCCGTTCTTGGTTTCTGAATATACCACACCGTTTGTGCATTATCTTGCACAGCCTCGTTGGAGCGAGTCAACCTCTAACCAATGTCCATTATCCTTCACTGCTTGCGTCCATTCTCTCTCTCTCTCTCTCTCTCTAGAGAGATGTAAATCTTTCTCTCTACCATCTTCACTCTGTCACTCGACACCTGATTTCGACCCTTTCGTAAAACCCGCCTCTCGCTCCAGCTCTCTCCCCACCCTCCGCTCCCACTCCACCTCGTGGTCGCTATACTCATCTCGCCTCTCGTCTTGCCCTCTTTCACCTCTGCTCCACCCCACTCGATGACCCGTGCCCGCTCTTCCCCTCCTCCTCCGCCCCTCCCCACCCCTTCCTTACGATGAGTCTTTGAGCCTCCGGATATGATGAGTCTTCAAACTGCGGCTCAGACTAGCAGAATTCCCCATGTCAACCAGAAAGAACAAGTTTACTGCAGTTGGTTGCGACACGTGGGCTATATGCCGAGGCCACCTGTGGTGAACTTGTTCTCGGCAAATAGCTGACGGTCGGTCACGGCAAATTGTCGGCACGTCGCAACCAACCGCAGTGAATTTGTTCTTTTTGGTTGAAATGGGGAATTCAGCTAGTCTGAGCCGCGGATAATTCCTCGAAGACTCATCGTGCCCGGAAGCATTACAATCGAAATGATAACGCCCACCTTGTGGTCCTCGACAGAAATGCCGGGACTCATCGTGACCCGGAAGAGTTACGATCGAAATGATGAGCACCTCACTGGAACGGAACGAGAAGATCGGCGGGTAGCAATAAAAGCCTGGGCGAAGATCAGAGCTTTGCTTTGGCTGTTTGGCCATCAGAGGAAATGAGTCAGTGAGATTGTTCGTTCGATTCGAAGACGATTTTGCTTCTGTTGGTTTGTTGCGGCAGAGAAATGCATTTAAGGGTTTTATGTAATGAATTCTCTTCTTTTTTTTGTTCAAAATATTTAATGAATTTTGCTTGGTGGGATGTTGTACTTCATTTTGTTACGAGTTCCAATCAATCTCTGAAATGCTTAGCTTGGCTTCCCCTGCCTCTCACCATCATCATCACCCCTAAGGCGAGATTGATCGTACGATTCGAAGACGATTTTGCTTCTGTTGGTTTGTTGCGGCAGAGAAATGCATTTAAGGGTTTTATGTAATGAATTCTCTTCTTTTTTTTGTTCAAAATATTTAATGAATTTCGCTTGGTGGGATGTTGTACTTCATTTTGTTACGAGTTCCAATCAATCTCTGAAATGCTTAGCTTGGCTTCGCCTGCCTCTCACCATCATCATCACCCCTAAGGCCACTGTTGAGTCTGCTACTACTACTATTTAAATCAAGGACGAGTGGAATTATGTATGGATGGAGAGACTCACCAAAAAGTAAGAACAGCGTTGATGAATAGAGAAGAAAAAAGATATAAGAGAATGACAAATGGGGTTAAAGTTGGGCTTGTTTAGTTTTCCAGTCGGATTAGTAAGTTTTTGGATTTAATTAGGCGTAATAACAAGCTTTTGGGCTTGAATAGGTTTGATAAATTTGGATTTGCTTCGGCTTTTAGAGAATTCGGGCTTGACTATGGTTAGGATTAAATTTGGACTCGAACAAATAAGCCCATTTCCGTTTATAAGGCCTCTCATGTTTCTGTGACCACGACTTGCGGGATCCAAGCTGGGCCCGAATTCGGACTAGGCCCAGGGGCCTAGCCCGAGTCTCTATTTCCAAGAAAATTATAAGAAATAATGAAAAAATTTAGAAAATAAACTGGCTTTGACAGTTATCCCGAATCTGGCGAGCCATTAGCTTGAAATATTTACAAAATCCTAGCATGCCGATGTTGTCTCCTTATTACCCACGACAATTCTTTTACTCCTTTCCTCTTTAGTCTTTACGTCGTTTCTATCTTCTTACAATCATTAATGAGGCTTACTAATTTTTAAGACTTGATATTACTGTGCGGCGCGATAAAATAATACTTAAATCCGCATACTTGGAATTGCAAGGACGGTGATGGACAGCACCGTGGTCAGAGAATTGGACTTACGGGACATCTAAAGCTGGGTCGATGCAAGACACATGCATGTGGTCGCCCAAACCCCCATTGTTTCCGTGCGAAAAATGAAAATATTATTACATTATGACTTTTGGTAATTGTGATTGCATTTTTTTGTTAAGGCGATGGTAGCAAGACAGGATGTACTTTAAATCTATGAAAATGTAACAAAATATTTACAACACAGCTACTACATTAAAGGAAAAATTAAATTCTTTGTGATGATAATTCTCCTGCAAATATGAATCAACCACAATCCATATGCATTAGAAATTCTAGCCCAGAAAAGGGAAAAAAAAATTGATGTGCGGCATATCTTGTCTTAATTTAAAAGTATATAATGGAATCTTATTTAGAAATCTTAGCTCTGTAACACGACAGTTGAAGAATTGTATGTTTTACCTCTTTTGAATATAGTTGGTTAATTATTATAAAACTGCATGTTATTCTTTTTCAGAATGGATATATATAATCTAAAAACAGAAAAATAGAATTTTTCGAGTATAAACCCATCCACCTTGAAACGCATTTCATGCATACACAATCACTAGCTCAAACCAGTCTGTATCTCTTCAATTTTTCTTCTTTCTCATTCACCTTTTTTTGTGGTTGTGATCTCCCCCACTGCATACGCTTGCAAATGTTTTGCTTGACTTCTCAAGTCTTGGCAATGTAATGAAGGCACCCTTGGCTCGTTGATACTCTCTATCAATGATGCAGTCAAAGTTGGTGGGCAATAACAAATCCTGATGAGACATATTGTCGTACATGAGAAAGTCAAGGAGACCGAGCCGTTGACTTGGCATTTACCTGCTTTATAGTCTACCGTCAGAAATTTCTGAAAATCAATTTCGGACCCCCAAAGTCCTTTTACTTAGCAATGATCAGATCTCGGACTATATTTGTGGTTCTACTCTGAACTGGAACATGTAATTTGGTTTTGAGGATTATGTTTTCTATTTTGCAGATTCAGAAACCCTGCAAATTTCGTTCTTCTTCAATATGTAGTTTATTTAGTCTTTGTTCTTTTCAGATTTTGAATCGAAATCCGAACCGACCCGAATCAACAATTTCTTGCTGGGGTGGGTCGACCGGTTTGGGTCAAGTTAATCTGTCGATGGACAATCATGTTTGTTATATCTAATTGAAGTTCTACCCTACTACCCCTATGACAGTGTATTAAAAGATATTACATTCATTAATTCTATCTATTCTAGAATCAATTTATCAAAACGAAACACTATATGTTCATGTGTGCTATAATTGCAAGTACAACGCAAGCTCTCCAATCAGCAACACAATACTGCTATTCAATTTCCCATCGGATAATTTGAACGAAGAATGTGCGTTATTGCTTAAATAGAAGTCTTGCATGCGATGTTGTAATTTATTTGTGCATATAGCAATGCAACATATATGCAACAAAACAAAGTTTTGAATCAACATATTTTGAAGGCCATGCATTGCACGTGATTGCCCGCGCCAATAATTAAAATTGCTAAAATCTACTAAGAAGAGTTGCACAGCATACCTTTTCTTTTCACGATAGGAGAGGCCTTGACATATTCCCCATTTACTAAGGAGAACTTGGTTATGATATTATGTTAAAATATTTTGTGAAAATTCATGTTAACATCAATATTTGGAATAATATAACAAATATAGTCTTAAACCCATGTAACGCACCAACATCTTACTAGTTCAGTCACTAGTTGGAGGCTATGCAATTCATTGAGTTTAAAGCTGCTTTCGGCAAGTAACCCATTTTAAGGAATTTGGCGCCTTAACTCTAGTAGAAAATGACAAATCTAAATCAAAGTCTCTAGGGAGATATAAGTAAGATTCTGCACAATGTTTTGGATGATTTTAGGAAAAAAGCTATCAAAAATCCTAAGTTATGCTCACTATGATACATTTTTCTTAAACTTTTTTGTTGTGACATCAAAAACTCCAAATTGTATACATTGTGACATATATATCCAAATTTTTTTTTTGTTACATCAAAAACCCCAAACTTGTACCCGATTGAGACATTTACTCTCCATCAATGTTCGCGTCAAATAATTTTCTAACCAAAATAGCGTCATTTTAATTCAATTTCCATGTCAACATCTTTTGCCTTTTGTCGTTCATGTAGCTAGATTTTTAATAGTGCTCATTGATGAAACTTGGATGGAGAGTAAATGTGTCATACATATATAAATTTAGGATCTTTGGTGTCACCGAAAAACATTTTATAGTAAATGTGTCACAGTGGGCATATTGTGGGGTTTTTGATGTTTTTGGCCTATGATTTTAAATATTTGCTTCTTCAGTTTTTTTTTTAAGTTTTGCCAAACTTTTATCAAACGCGAAATTCTTAGAAAAATCTGAAATATATCAATTTAATATAGGTTCGTATGTAATTTTTCATAATGTTTTCAAAATTTGATAATTACTTTAAGTTTATTATAAAAGATAATAAGTGAAGTTTTGTCCTATTTTAAGAAATCAAAACCCAAGGGCCCTAATTTCCTTACCAAGAAAAAAAAACCCAAGGGCCCTTATAAAAAGCTTGTGGTGGTGAGAGTGGGAGCCTAAATAATAAGTTAATGAGTTGGGGCACACATCATTTACGAATGCGCCATCCGATAAAGTAGGTAGTTTAGGATTTTCAAAGGTCTATAAAGAAATTTAAGGATACTGTGGACAGAAATTTATAAGGTTATCATTAGTTCTTGTCATTCAACTGATGAAATTCATTAAAAAAACAAAGGACTTGTCGTTTAAAGACCGAGAGTTATGATCCAATATTATGTTTTGGAATTGTGGTATTATAGAGTTTTACAAGGAGTCCCTTTCTTCATAAAAAACGAAGGGTCAGGTCTTCTCCTTTCCCTATCCACTTTTAAGTTTTGCCCACCAACTACGAGAAATCGATTGGGAAAGGAGAAGACCAAGACTTTTGGTTACCTCCGGAGGGAGAGACATTTCCTTAAACTCTAGAATCCTAAGAATCCTTTCAGACATTGTTTGAAAAGTAAGAGCAGCTCTTTTTTGACAAGAGTACTCCAGTCTCTGGCTCACAAGTCACAATGGCTTGTTCTTCTCGATGAGTAGGGACGAAAGATTCAAGAAAAATATGTTGAAAAAATCATGCATTTGAAAAATGTAACCGTGCACTGCACGGGAATTGAAAAGATAATAATAAGGAAAATGTTGATTTGATTATTTCCACATTTGTACTTCATACTACTTCAACTGATTTCTTTCGTCTACTTCTTGTTTTTCGTGGCTCCCCAACTCAATTCCATCGGATATGTCATATGTATTATGTTCTTCTTATTAATATCTAAGTTTGTTTCTGATAAAAAATAACTTATTATACATTGAAAGTAATTTACATGTGCTTTTTACCAGCTCCATCAACGAGCTCAAGTTCCTTAGTGCATGTCCGCCATTAAATTTATGAGTAGATTCACCCATTTTAATGCATCCATCATGATTGGCTTAGATTATAGCAGACACAAAATTGACATGTATATTTCTTTTACTTTTACGATGATTCTCATATATTTATTGGGTAAGCATAATAGATCATAGACATAAACGCGAATCAAGTTAATAAGTGATGGCCTTATAATTTCTTATCCAAATTTATATTAGGTTGGGAACTACTTATAAGTTCAAGAGACATACTGTACCCGTGCCTTGCGTTCCAATATCCATATTGGACTCAACATGGACACATTGTATTCATTATAAGTTTTTCAAAATTTTTGAACTATTTAAGTTTCAAATTAGGTCTCAACAATAGAAATGTACAAAACATTTAAGTGACAATAACTGGACATCGCATTACAACGGATCTATTGTTATCCACATTAGGTTCATCATGGGCAAATTGTCTTCATTAAGAGCTATTAAAAACGTTTCGAACTATAGTTTCATATTAGGTCTCCACTCAAGCATGTATAAATTTTTTAGTGCTAAATATAACATGTATGAATTTTCTAAGTGCAAAATTTAACAAGAACTAAAAGGTCGATTGCAAAAAACAATAAAACGCAACTTCTTTAGGGCTGTAATTGGTTGTTTAGATTTTTAGCCATGATAATATTGGATACGATAGGATAGGATATGAAATTAGGGATTTTGCTATACCATATCTATTGTTTGGTAAATCACAGTAATAAAGCTGGATATTTTCATATCTTATCATCTCTATTGTTTGGTATGAATGGCATATCAGTCTAAATGAACCTAAAAATTACACAAACGAAGATGATAAGAATCTCATGATACTCTTGCCTACATTTTTGTTTGCTTATTTTTTTTTAAATTATTTTTCCTCTCTTTTTTAAATTTCTTTTTTCCCCTTCCGTCATTCCCTAATAAAATTTTATTAAATAGTAAACTATACTAATATACCTAAAATACTAAAATACCTAAGATATGTAATAAATACAAATACTAAATATTTATTTATATATATTGAAGACAAATTATATATATTGAAGAAGAAGTTATGGTCAAATGTTAGGAACATTGCATAATCACTACCACTTTGAATACCCAAGATTTTTTATTGTCATTTTTTTGGCCAAAATTGAGAAAATTAGGGCATATTTGGTAACACTCCAAATTTTATGCTCTTTTGTTCCTTGGAATTGAAAATGAACAAAAACCTGTTGTGTACGTCAGTTAAATTTTCTATTCCTTGGAATATATCAGTGATCAGGAAATAGATTTTGAATATAAAAAAAAAGTAAAGAAAACTTACTCTTATGTTACTAAGAACAAAAAGAGAAACACCTTACCAAAAAAAAAAAACAAAAAGAGAAACAAAGTCATTTTAAAGAAACAAACTCAGCGTAATCTAAACCCTACAACCTAAATCCTAGACACTATATCTTAAACCTTACACCCTAGACCCTATACCCTAGACTTAAACGTTATACTCTGCACCCTAAAGCTCATGAGGTTTATGCACCTATTTATTGTAATGCCCAAAGATTTACTATCAACTTATTCATATTGTGAGTTATAAACTAGTGAAACTCTCTACTGTCATATCTAGCCATCCATCTTCGACTAACTATTATATTGGATTTTTTGAGGCCATCTTAAAATATCTTGATCAGTTAAGTTCTTACAAAGTTTCACTTTTATCCAAACATGAATTGTTTAGTCTCCATTGACATTTTTTTAATTAAATAAAAAAATTAGAAATAGAAAATTTTAGAGTAGTACCAAATGCATTTGTGTTCTTTTTCTATTTCAGGAATATAAATTTTGTGCAATTACCAAATGCGTTCTTTTGCTCAAAAACTTGTCCGGGGAAAAAACTATTTCTGAATAGAAATTGTTATTGGGAATAGAAATGTTACCATACGCACTCTTACCCTCTATCAAGGTTTTGTTAAATGATTTTCCAACCAAAATAACGCCGTTTTTATTTCATTTAAGTCACGTGGGCGCTATGTCAATACCATTTGCCTTTTGTCGTTCATGTAGGCAAATTTTAAATTGTGCTCATTGATGAAATCTTGATAGAGGGTAAATGTGTCACACGGGTATAAGTTTAGAGATTTTTGGTATCACAAAAAAAGTTTGTATTAAATGTGTTACAGTGGACATAATTTGAGTCTCTTGATAGCTTTTGCCCATGATTTTAACTATTTACTTTTTGAGTTTTTAAAAATTTTGCCAAATTTTATCAGACGCAAAATTGTTTGAAAATTTTGAAATAGATCAATTTAATACAGGATCGTATATAATATTTCATAATATTTTCAAAATTGGACAATTACTTTAAGTTTATTAGAAAAGATAATAAGTGAAGTTTTGTTCTATTTTACGAAATCAAAACCCAAGGGCCCTAATTAAAAAGCTTGTAGATGCTTGTGGTGGTGAGAGCGGGAGCCCTAATTAATAAGTTAACGAGTTGGGACACACCTTATTTATCAATGCGTCGTTCGATAACGTAGGCAGTTTGGGATTTTCAGTGGGTCTATAAAGAAATTTAAGGATATCGTGGAGAGAAATTTATAAGGTTGTCATTAGTTCTTGTCATTCAACCGATGAAATTCATTAAAAAAAACGAAGGACTTGTCGTTTAAAGACCGATGAGTTACGGTCCAATATCAAGGCTTCACTCATTTAACAGAAAACAACTTTCAGGAAAATATTTTTCGGATTTTCGGGCGTTCAGTTCACGGAAAATAAACTACTCAATGAAAATATTTTCCCTCAATGGAAAAAGCACCTTCAAAAAAAGGTTTTCCTTTTTTTGAAGAGAGGAAATCATTTTCCCTCTTTTTGAAGAGAGGAAATCATTTTCCCTCATTCTTTTTCCACCATTCATTTTAATTTTTTTCTTTTTATTAAATTTCTAAAATTTAATTATTTTTTATTTCTTTTATTTCTTTTCTTTTACCTTCTTCTTCTACCGGTTGTTGGCCACGGCGAAGGTTGGTGACCAGCCACAGGCGAGCTCGAGCCTTGTCACAAGTCGGCGAGGATCAAACACTCACAGATCGGTGACGCTCGAGCCTCACCATAGGGTGGTGAGGCTTGGGCCTCACTAGAGATCAGCAAGTGAGCTCGCCACCCCCTCACGAGCTCGAGGCCTCATGAGTCACGGTCTAGCGGGCTAGCCTCTCGCGAGGCCTCGAGCCTAGTCAGATCTAGCGAGCTCACTCGTCGTTGATCCACGAGTTGTGGTGAGCTTGCCGCTCGTGAGGCGTTGAGCCTCGTAAAATCTAGCGAGCTTGCCCTAACTCGCGAGGTGGCTCGCCGCCCTCTGGCAACACTCGAGCATCGCCGATCTGTGAGGCTCAAGCCTTGCTGGCCTTTTGCTATGCTCGAGCATCGCCGGCCTTCGCCATAACCGGCGACCGGCCGGAGAAGAAGGTAAAAAAAAGAAGAAAAATATATAAAAATATAATTAAAAATGTTTTTTTAATAAATTAATTAACAATAGATTTTAAAAAAGAAAAAAAACTATTAAAAGCAGTGCATAGAGGAAAATTTAGTCTATACCAAATGACGGAAAATATTTTTCAGGTCTTTTTCAGGTTTCAGCCAAACATCAAAAAATTATGTTATTTTTCTAAAAATGGCTTTCTGGAATCATCATATTTTCCACGAAACGAACTGAACCACCTTTTATGTTTTGGAATTGTTGTATTATAAAGTTTACCAAGGAGTCTCTTTCTTCATAAAAAACAAAGGTTCAGGTCTTCTCCTTTCCCTATCAACTTAAAAAAAAAAGTTGCCGTGCACAGAAGTAACATCCCCAATATTCCAACTATCAAAAATCGATTGGGAAAGGAGAATACCATGACTTTTGGGAAACAAGAAGACCAAGACTTTCGTTTTCCCACGGAGAGAGAGAGGTTGCCTCAAACTCTGGAATCCTTAGAATCCTTTCAGAGATTATTTGAAAAGTAAAGAGCAGCTCTTTTTTAACGGGAGTACTCCCGTCTCTGTCTCCCAATGGCTTGTTCTTCTCTATGAGTAGCGGCAAAAGATTCAAGAAGAATATGTCGAATAAATCATTTGGAAAATCTAACCGTGCACCGCACGCACTGCACCAGACTTCGTCACACGCGGAATTATCATGGAATCGTCTCATGCAAGTGTCTTAGACCAGCTGATGTTAACTCCACAGCTTGAACTAAGCCGATAACTACAGCTAGTTTACCCAAAAGAAAAAACCCATCTTTCTTCTCCTTCTATTCCCCCGAACCCATCAGATTAATTCATTGAAAAGAAAAAATATATGGAGAGAGTCGAAGGAAGAACCATGGTCATCCATGAGCTTCTTTTGAAAGTTATGTTGCTTGGGACCATCATATCGTAAGATATATTGACAATCGCGAGTTGGGGACGAAATTCTCATAAGAGAAGGGAATGTCGGCATTCTTATCATAATATAAACCAATGGAATTTTAGATATGCACTTTTACGGAAAGTAATATGGAGGATATCTTTAAATATATAAATCGAATATTGCATATTTCCGCAAAATGTCCAATAATTCTCTTCGTGCTATGTTGACATGGACAAAGAGATATCCATCAACTCTTGTCAAAACTAAAGGATATGCATCAAATGATTACAAAAAAAGATTAGGAATTAAAAAAGGAAACTGAAATAGATTGAATTGGAAGATGATTTTGAATAATTTTTTTATCTCTAGCTGTCCATAAATAAAGATGAGCAAATGGCGAAGAGAGAACCATTCTACTCTCATCGCAGATTCTGCACAAACAGCTTGCTCGCCTTTTGGACACCAAATCAACAGGTGAAGATTCTGACAAATGGAGGAAAGCTTTCGAATGACGGGAATTACATTCATACTTGATATTTTTATGTTTGTATTGGCTCATATAAGTTTTACTTGCCGATAATGTTGCGTGTACTTATATTATAATTCATTAATTATTGCAATATGATTCATGTTTTCTTTTAATCAAAAGATACTCCTACATGATGGGGTTTGGTTTCTCTTTAATAAAATTCCACGTAAACTCTATCGGAAAATTTGATTGATGTGAAGCTTGTTATGATTTTTCTCAAATAATTACTTTTGTAGAAATTCATGTTGACAATGACATTTAGAGTAATATAACAAATATAGTCTTAGACCCGTGCATCCGCCATCTTGCTAGTTTAGTTAATAGCTGGGACCTATGCGTTTCATTTTTTTACAGCTGTTTTGCGCAAGCAAGCCAGTTCAAGGAATTTGGGGTCTTAACTTTAGTAGAAAATGACAAATCCATATTAAAGTCTCTTCGGAGAGGAAAGTGGAATTCTGCACAATGTTTCTAATGATTTTTATTATTTGCTTTATCAGCTTTTTAAAATTTACCGGACTTTTATTAAACACGAAATTCTTAAAATGTTCTCAAATATATAAGATTAATATAGGATTGAAAATTTAATTTTTTCTAATTTTATTATAAAAGTTAATAAGTGACTTTTGTTTTATTATATGAAATCAAAACCCAAGGGCCCTAATTTAAAAGTTGATAGATGCTTGTGATGGTGAGAGTCGAAGCCCTAGTTAATAAGTTAATAAATTGGGACGCACATCATATATCAACGCAACATCCAATTAAGTTGGCAGTTTGGATTTTCAAACAGTCTATCAAAAGAAATCTAAGAATATTATAAAGAGAAATTTCTACGGTTATTAATTGATGAAATTTATTAACAAGTTGGCTTTTATGATCAGTCATTGTCGTGTAACGACCAACAGTTACGGTCCAATATTATGTTTCGGAATGCTCAATTACAGAAAGCGTCTGGTCTTGTTCTTTTCCTATCGACTTTTAGTTTTTGCATTAATATGAATGCTCCAGAAGAAAAAATTGCCAATCCCCCTCTCTCTTCTCCCTCCATTTCTTCAACCTTCAGCCATGGGGAGAGCTCAAACCCTCCCTTCTCTCTTTTGTTGATTTGGTTTGAGTTTCTTTGTTTTATTCTTATTTTTTCTTCTCTCCCAATCTAGTTCTAGATCTAAGAGTTTGAACTCTCCTGATCTAGTTCTAAATCTAGGAGCTATTCTCTCTTAATTTAAATATGGAAGTTTAATAATGTTTTTGGGATTCAATATCCCTGTGCTCTGTCCATATACTGGTCCTCTGCCTCCTAAGAGCTCTGGCATCTCGCTAAACTACGAAGATTTGCTCTTCCAAAAGTTAGATATATGTTTATTCAACCTATTTTGGTTGTTTCTGTACGGCAATGGTGTAGTGTAAGCCAAGCTTAAGCGTGTACCGTCAACTAACAATGCTGTAGTTATTGAAGAAAGGAATTTCCAATGTATGCTCATTACTGACGATGATACGAGATTCAGTGATCAGCCACCGATTAATTTATTCGATAGATCTGTTCTTATGGAATGAGTGTGTGCTTAACCTTGCCGGTGCTCTCCCCTTATTTTCTAGATTTGGCTTTGTTTTGTAGTATTCTGGCCTTTGCTATGCTTCGATTTACTTTGCCATTAAAGTCTATGTACTTCTCATGTATCCTTTTGAGCAATGAATACAATTTTCTTTTGACAAAAACAAACTACCATGGATAGAAGTAACTTTCGTTAGGGAAAGGAGAACAGTAGACTTTTTCTTTCCCACGAAGGGAGAGACATTTTCTTAAACTTTGGAATCCTAGATCAATCATTCGGAGATAGGACATTATACAATACAAATCTAGCAACAAATCAACCCTACAATTTCTCCAATTAATCTTAATTGACAACTCACACCAACACTTCCCCTCAAGTTGGTGCATAGATATCTTTTTTTTTGTGGTCATATTGGTGCATAGATATTACTGATGCCTAACTCGTCAAGTGAGTTGTAGAAGATCTTGCTAGAGACGGTGTTCATGAGTATATCCGCTAGTTGGTTTTTAGATTTAACAAATGGGAATCGAATTATCTTGGCATCTAGGTTTTGTTCGATGAAATGTTGATCCACCTTGATGTGTTTAGTATGGTCATGCTTGACTGGATTATGAGTAATATCGATGGCCACCTTATCGTCACAAAATAAACTTATCTCAGAATTGGGAGTAAAATCAATCTCAATCAATACCTTCTTAAGCCAAAGAAGTTCACAAAGTCCTTTGGCCATTCCTCTGAACTCAGCCTTAGCATTAGATAATGCCATTCTTGCTCCTCCATGTGACAATATTCCCCCCCCCCCCCCCGGGAAGGTGAAGTAGCCTGATGTAGACTTCCTGTCAGAAATATTCCTTGCCCAGTCTGTGTTTGTATAACCCTCAATATTAAGATGATTATTCTTTGAGATCCTTTTCCTAGAGCGAACTTCAAGTAACGAAGAATTTGAACTACTGTATCCATATGATCTTCACTAGGTGAATCCATAAACTAATTGACTCTGCTTATGTCATAAGCAATATCTAGACGAGCATGGGATAAATAGATTAATTTACCCACTAATCTTTGATACCTCCCCTTATTAGTAGGCACTGATCTAGATACTCTCGAAACTTGTGATTCTGAACAATCGAGTATCAACTAGCTTACAGTCTAGCAATTCACACTTCAGACAATAAATCTAGCACATATTTCCTTTGAGAAAGAAATATATCTTTTTTTTATCTGGTTACTTTAATCCCTAAGAAATACTTGAGACCCCCAAGATTTTTCATTTCAAACTCAATTGCCAATCTATTTTGGAGTCTAGAGATCTCTTCCAAGTCATCCCCTATGATAATCATGTCATCTACATAGATTATTAAAGCCGTTAACTTTTCCTGTTGTCGTTTCGGGAATAGAGTATGATTTGAGTTACTTTGGTAGAAACCATACTTCTTTATTGCCAAGGTAGATTGCCCTAACCATGTGCGGGGTGATTGTTTTAAACCACACAATGAACGTTGCAACTTACACACAACTCCTATTTTTTAGGAAACAGTGTACCCTGGTAGAATATCTATATAAATCTCCTCCTCAAAGTCGCCGTGAAGAAAGGCGTTTAAATCAAACTAGTGTAACGGCTAGTCTAAATTTGCGGCAAGAGACAACAAGACCCTGATAGTGTCTTGTTTCGACATTGGTGAAAAGGTCTCTTGATAGTCAATTTCATATGTTTATGTATATCCCTTTACCATAAGTCTTGCCTTGTATCTTTGAATATATCCATCTACCTTATGTTTGATGGAGAAAATCCATTTGCACCCAATCATCTTTTTCCCTTCAATAGTGTAACAAGATTCCATGTTTTATTTTTCTGTAGCGCATCCATTTCTTCATTTCTTCTTTTATCGATTGAATCCACTTTCGATATGCTAAGGCTTCTTGTATTCCATTGGGAACATGGACCGAAAACATGTAGTGTACAAATGCCTTGAAAGGTTTTGTTATCTCCAAGTTGATACATGGTTTGCAATATGATATTTTGATCTCCTTTCCTCAAAATCCGGTGAGTACTGACTTGGAGGCTTTCCATGATTATGCCTGAAAGGTAAGTAATAACCAACAGAGGTATTTGAGCCATCAAGAGAAGAAGGTGTAGTAGGAGAGCTTACCTCAGGAATATTCTTAAGAGATGAGTCGTTGAGCACTAAAGAGTGAGGGGTTGTAATCTATGTAGTATCATTGTCAATTCCTACTACTTGCCTAGCTTCCCGTTCAATATCAAATTTATTCTCCTCACTAACCACTGCTTCATTGTTTCCATTCACTGGGCTACTAGGTTGTCCAGTTTCGCTTTGTACTAGAGTGTCTTCAAATACAACACAATCCCACCAATTCTGCCTTTCAACTAGTATCGCCCCTTAAAAGGAAGAATTAGATGCTGGTAACGAGAAAAAACTTTCAGACTCCACGAAGGTCATGTCCATGGTGACATAGCTACTCCTAGTAGCAGGATTGTAGCATTGATATCCCTTTTTTTTTTGTGTGCCATACCCAAAAAAACATAACGAATTGCGCAAGGGTCAAGCTTAGTACGTTGATTTTTATGGAGATGAACTAAAACAACACATCCGAGGACTCAAGGAGGAGTCAACAAAAGGGAGAGTAGAGAAACATGGTTGGAAATAACTTGTAATGGAGTATTAAAATTCAACAACTTTGAAGGCATACGGTTCAATAGATGTACTGCCATGACCAAAGCATTATCCCAGTATCTGTTCGGCAAATGTACACCAACGAATAATGCACGACTAGTTTCTAAGATATGCCTATTTTTCCGTTTGGCAATTCTTGTCAAGCCCCAAACCCTACGAGATCGCGACATACCGCTGTGGTCGTTATGATGCGACATCCCAGGACACGTCGTTGACCCAACATTTTATCTTTTTATTACATATGCGGAAGTTATAACAACAATCCCTGGACAACAACAGTAAATAGGGATAGGTAGGAAAACGGTTCGTAACAGTTAAACTAAAACACCATTTTAATAATCACTTGATTAACCCATGGGATCATTTTTACAAGCCCACTTCAGGTACTTCCACAAAAGTCTATAAAAGATACTAGGCTGG
The DNA here is from genome assembly GCA_031216285.1 of Syzygium syzygioides. NCBI lineage: Eukaryota > Viridiplantae > Streptophyta > Magnoliopsida > Myrtales > Myrtaceae > Syzygium > Syzygium syzygioides. Next base: position 29,733,614 of record CM062247.1, read on the forward strand.
GGTCAATCTACTTCACCAAAAGGTCAGTCCAAAAAAGTCAGCTTCTAGGCACCTCGAACCATACTAGGTGCATTAATATGCTAAGGGCCTGAAAAATGTTAAAACAACAAATGAGACGAAAGTCTCAATAAGTTAACAGCCTAAGCATCGCTTAGGAGGCCAACTCGCCTCGGGGTTCCTAGTCAGGCAACCACACATAGTATATAGATCAATCACATGCCGATAGCAATCACAAGCATCATTACCTTACCTTGGCACATGTGTCATGCATGACCTCAGTCAACAAATGTCACAACAATGCATCTAGCACAACACGTACTCAAAACACATAAAGAGAATTCCCATACATCATGCATTCACACTCCAGAATATCTCAATTATAAGGTAAAATCACTTGAACATGTCCCATACCATGCCTAGTAGTATTCACCTCATAATCAAATACTATGCAATATGCGTGTTCCATTTATCATGACCTCTCTAGGCCACTACATATCAAGTGATATGCAACGAGATAGTAGTCTTCCGGCATGATAGGGTATCATCCCGCCCTTCGGGCATGGCAACATCAAACGATCTATAGGATGACGGCATTCCAATACGGCAATATTAAATGATCTACAGTAAGATGGTATCCTGTAAGGAGCATCGAATCAGCTATCGGGCCACGATTCAACATCCGGAGTATCGGCAATCCAAATAATCTCTTGGCATCCGATAAAATTGAGCGTGATCACAGACCTTGATAAATCGGGCATCGTCAAGCAATCTACAGCAAGACGATTTCAACACGTGACCACACAAATACACAAGCATTCAGACCAATTCTTATCTTTTCAATTAGCCAATGCAAACATGAACTGTGCTCAAATCAATGCCACGTAACTATTTTCACGTGATCATATATGCAAACAGTCGCTCAATTTTGTAAATCTTCGGTTCGAAACACACTTTTCGTTCTCAAAGCCTCAAATTCCTTTCTCAATCATAATTACAAAATAATGTATTTTCAAAGATTCAAAATCTTTTCTCGAAACATAATCATTCAAATCATTTGGCCATATATGCCAACTTATATGGCAAAATCCAACATTGGCATCATAATTTGTGCATAAAACAACCACAATTCGATATTAAAAATCATTCGAAAATATTAATATTGAATTTTCGACATTTGAATATTTTATTAATAAATATTTTTTTGAAGAATAAAATATTATTATTTAATTTCAAAAATTATTAATTTAATAAAATAAATAGTAATAATAAAATAATGAATAACTTATCATCAAAATAGTAATAACTTATCGTGAACACAACAATAGCCTATCACACAAATAATCATAGCTTATCGAACCATTTCCAATAGCCTATCACGATATCACCGATTTTCAACAATAACTTATCAATCCAACGATAACCTATCAATTATGGTTATCAAATAATTCACCGATAACTTATCCTCTAATTCTGTTTAAACAACCATTAACTTAATCTAAACCTAAATTAAACTATTCTAAGTAAGTTTAACATTCTAAACACAAGATTAGGGGTTAACTTACTCGTCTAACTACGGCGATTACGTGAGAACGACGGCGATGATGCGGCTGTTTGTGGTGGTTTTCGATTTGGGTTCAACAGACAACGAATGGCGATGAACGAGGGCGGTGAAGGGAGCGGTTGCTGTAGGGTTGTTCGGGGGCTACTCAGAGCTGTTCGAGACGTGGAATGGTGGCTGGTGGTGTCAGCTAGGTGGCTGGACAGTGGCAGACCAGTAGCTACAGCGGCAGGGACGGATGGCGAGCGACGAAGTTGGCATTCTAGCAGAAATTAGCTAGCTGTGGGCGGCTGTTTGGCGTGGCTTGAGGGCTGAATCGGGGACGAAATAGTGGTTGGTGGTGGTGTCTTGGTGGCTGGGATGGCGGCAGATGAGCGGCTCAACCAGAGGGTGCAACCGACAAGCGATGAAGCTAGAAACTCGGCTGGAAAATGGTCGGCCATGGGCTATTTCGGGGCAGCAGGGGCGGTGTTGCTCGGCTAGAGGGGAGTTGGGGTGGTGGGGTGGAGCGGCCTCAGCGTGGCTGTTTCCGACAAGAAATGGACTGGTCCGGCAGCTGGAAATGAGAAGCCAAAAAGCAACAGACGCAAGAAACAGAAGAAGCGAAGTAGTGAAGCAGTAAAGGATGAAAAGAAAAGAAGAAGAAGAAGAAGAAGAAGAGAGAGAGAGAGAGAGAGAGAGAGAGAGAGGAGTTGGTGGGGGTGTCAAGAGCGTGGGGGGGGAAGGGGGAAGAGAGAGAGAAAGGAGAGAGGGCGGGTTCCATCGTTACCCCAAAAAAATCTTCTAATTTCTTTTTTATAATTTTTTTAAAAAATTTTGTCTCCCAAATTACCATTTTATCCTTGGCTCGAGTACCAATTGTGTGCCGACTAAACTTTATCGGGCCTTGGTGGTCGGCCCCCTCGGACACGATGCCCAATGGGCTTTGCTCGGTTCACTTCCATTTCTTTCGTCGAATTTCTGATTCTTCGATCTTTTTCCAAAATTGGAATTTTCGATGGCCAATTCATAAAAATTACGAGGCGACATCTTATGGTTCGGTGTGAAATCCTTGAGCATTTGACACTTCAAATCGGATTATAATTCGTGGCTAAAATCGATTAATTGCAACTATAGTTCATCTCAAACTAACTGGCGATTGTTAGAAATAAATTTTTCGATAGCCTTTCCCCTTTAGTTAGTATTCCCTGAATGATTAGGTCAGAGTAAGAATGAACTAAATAGAGTATTGACGAAATCACCATTTCATAAATCACCAAATTGGGTCGAATTTTCAAGATATCACAATTCCATTCTATTTTTTTTTTCGTTTGGGACATTGCTCAGGTGGTAATTCTAGTAATTCTTCTAGGAATACGTCGGGAAATTCTTGATTTACGGGGATTTCTTCAAGCTTCATTTCTCCCCTTGACTAATCCGCTACAAATGCTAAGTATCCTTAACAACCGTTGTCAAGAAGACGACGTGCCTTGAGTGCAGAGATGAGCGGCATTGAAGGATCTGCTCCATTTCTAAAGAATTTGAAATTAGGACAATTCGGGGGATTGAACTAGATTATCTTCCGATAGCAGTCCATGTTGGCTCATTGCTTACAAAGCCAATCCATTCCCCAAAATAACATCAAAGTCGTACATAGTTAGTTTGATCAAGTCTAATATTTGATCATGTCTACTTATAGTGATCTTATAGTCTTTACATATCAACATGGACATAATTATATCTCTTAGCTTTGTCTTCCTTATCTTCAACCAACCTGGGGGTGAACTTTGAAAGTTTTGAAAACTTGGCTTCATGTTGATCCAAAATTAGGTCATTCTTTTTTAGTTGCATAAACTCCATCACTTTCTTATCTTGGGCTCAATCCGAGAAATATTTCTGGAAAAATGTCTTGACAAAAACGCTCTAAGTTCCATTAGTGCCAGTTGGAAGCATAGTTTCCTTGGATGCCTTCCACCAATGTCTAGCATTCCCTTGGAGTTGATATTCTGCTAGGGCTATTTTGTCAACGTCATTATAATCTAGTAGATTGAATATCTTCTCCCTCCCATCGATCGATGATTCTGCCACTTCAGGATTTCCAGTTCTAGCAAACCGTGGTGGTTTCAGCTTCAAAAGTTGCTCGAACAAACCTTGCAAAGGACATTCACCATTCCCTTAGCTAGAGGTAGCTCGTTGTAATTCCTGCTTCTCAATTAGGCTTTTGACATTGGCACGCACCTGAAGGATTCCTTCCATCCGAGGATCCTTTTCTGAGTTACTATTTGAACTCATCTTGCATTACCTACATGTATTGCTTAATTTAGCCGTGAACTAATAAGTAACAAAAGTTACTTGTAGCACAAAATCAATCAAGAGCAAACACATGCACTTGATTTTCTACATTCGCACAGTTTAAGTCAAGTCTACTATCAATCAAGAGCAAACACATGCACTTGATTTTCTACATTCGCACAGTTTAAGTCAAGTCTACTATCAATCAAGAGCAAACACATGCACTTGATTTTCTACATTCGCACAGTTTAAGTCAAGTCTACTACTCCAAATTCTAAGCCACCTTATCACTTCATGGGTAATACCTACTCTGATACCAAATAGGCTGTGATGTCTTAGAACGTCACACGCAACATGTGTCTTTTATTATTACTAATCTTTATTAATAAACAAGCTAGCAGAAGTTAAAGTCTGAACAAGTTTTAAACATGAATATCATACAAGTTTAGTGAAAATACTCTTGCTTCTTATTAACATCACTTATCAGATTTACAAGTCCAAACAATACATCATATAAGTACAAAAAACAAAAGACTGGGTAGGTCGAGGTTGCCTATCTCTATACTAGATTTTACTCCAAAAGTTTGCTTAGATAAAAGTCTAGTGATGTCACATATCGATAACTTCGTCTTCCAATGTGGGATCATACTCAGCTATGTCAAAGGTCCTCAACGGGCCAACTAACTCGCCGTTGAGATGACAATACCATGCAACAAAACGACAAGGAACTCATTCTGCTAATCCTATGTCAATTCGGACAATAGAGCTACATTTAGTATATACTGCTTCATACTCAGGCACAAACACATTTTTATAGATAGTTTCATAATATACGAAAACTCCAAAACACAGAGGCTGTGGAACATCCATTCTACACATCTAAAAAATAAAGGAATGAGTCGAGGTCCAATAAATGAAATTTCTAATTTTAAGTTAGGAAAATCAGCTTACCACTTCACTTGGCACAAATAACATACATGCATTACCAACAGTCTGCGTAGAACTTGAATGAATGTTATACCTTTTCCATCTGGATATATCACAATATTTGAGCAATTCAATATTTCACAATAATTTTACTCATATATGTCACGCCCCGGACCCCACCGAGCCCGCAACACCCCTTCCACGGTAGTATTGAACGCGACATCCCAGGTATGTCGCTAACCCAACCCAAACATCAGAGTTTAGGCACGCGCGAAAACAAAATAAAACAACCCAGACAATTAATAATGACGAAGGGGTAACAATAGCACAAATCAATAACTATAATTCCTACATTGGGAAAATACACATTACGTTCACAAAAATACAAACCCCAAGCTAGGCCACATCAACCGAACCACGTTCATCAAAAAGGGACAGGGGTTCGTAACTTAACTCCTCTATAAAAAAAGGGGAAAACTCAAAGTACATGGTACTTGGCCCATCCTCGATCTTCGAGATACCCTTGCAACGTCTCTAGTCACTTACGGTCACGGATCTGAAAATAATTATATAATAACCGTGAGAACGAGTCTCAATAAGCAACACCCTAAACCCCACATAGGCCAATGCGTACCCAGACAAGTTGTATATGCAGCTTAACCCATAATATAGAGAATTCACATCATTGTACTTACCTCACGATCAAACACATGCCGACTATGCACGTTAATCAAACGTGATAATGCAATAATAATAACCCAATAACATATCACGATCACTCAAACACCAACCACACTTGCACTTAATCAATCCAATCAATTCGATCACACATTCAATCAGTCAATTCAATCAATTCAATCACACTCAATTCGCATGCGTGGCCGAACAACTTTCCATGACCTTCTAGGTCCTTTCATACTGCACGCACCACTGGGCCTCAAACTCAATCTCACAACCCGCGCCACTGTGCCTCAGGCTCAACCCTCAGATCAAGCTGAGCTTGGTCCCGTATAACCACGCCTCAAGACATTTTTTCCCTTCCAATGACCTGCGTAACTACGCCTCAGGTCTAGTCATGCCTTTCTCGCCACACCCGCATAACCACGCCTCAGGTTGACAGCCCTCCGATCAATCCGGGCTTTTTCTCATGCACATGCACCATAACATAATTCGCCATTCAACACATTGTACAATTCAATTTCAAGGCATGCTCACCATATCACAATTCGCCATTTAACATGTTGCACGAATCCAAGTCACATCACAAGCCCATCAGACTAGCCCACCAATTTAACATTCAAGCCGGCCACATACGAACATCAAATCCACCCACGAATGCCACAACAAGCCAATCATTGACCCACAACAATAGCCACTAATATACACCAAAAACCATCCCAATTCCAAATCACGAGCTCACAATTCCGACATTCAAGCTGGCCACAATCACACGTCGATTTTCCCCACACACACCATGACAATATGGATATTTAACCCACCATCATTAGCCACTAATTAAGCCCCACAACTATCACAATTTAATCTAACAACTACGCACATACAAATCTTGACCCTAATCCATGTTTAGCCCTTAACCGGTACTAATTAATCCCTAGACAAGTCTAATAATACTCAATGTACTAGGTAGGGATTAGGGAGTCACTTACCTAAATTTGGCTCGGAAAAAATCCACACGGGTCCAAAATGGCCCGGGTGAACAGTGACGACTAGGCGCTGGCGAGGGCACAATGGGCAAAATGGCAGGCAAGGCGCTCGGCCATGGCTGAGTCACTCGGTGAGGCGGTCGGCCACAACTGGGCACACGGCTGGGTAATGATCGAGACGCGCGGGCAACGGCTTGGGACGCTCGGCAATGGGCTTGGCCACGAGCAAAATTCTTGGCCACGGGCTTGGCCACAGGCTAAATCCTTGGCCACGACAGGGCATGGCGACGGGTATGCTCCGGGGCAACTCGGCCATGGCGACGGCAGCTGCTGGGCGAGCGGGTTAGCTGTTGGGCCATGGCTGGGCACACTCGGCCGGTGAACTAGCTAGCCGGCGAGCTGGGTTGATCGGGACAATGGTCGGATGGCGATGGCGACGGCGGCAATGGCCAGGCACGGCGGCTGGAGACGCAGGGCCTGCCGACAAGCGGTGCAGGATAGACGAGCTGAGTTGGGCTGGCCCCCGGCGAGCGAGCGGCGACGGGCAAGCGATGGGCGAGCCGGGGTGGATGATGCGCGGCGGCAGGAGGCGAGTAGCGGCTAGGTGTAGGGTGGCGTCCGCTGGTTCGGGCGGAGATGGCACCCACGTGCAGTTTGGGTAGGCCAGCAAGGGAGGGCGAGCAATGATGGGTGGTGGCGCGGCTTGGTCTGGGCAATGGTGGCGCGAGGTGGACAGCGGCGGTGGCTGGGCTGGTCTCGGCGAGGGGCAAGCAGGAAGCAGGAGCGGAGGCTAGAAGCAGTCGGCATCGGGGAAGGAAGGAAGGAGAAAAGAAGAGAAGAAGGAAAGAAAAAAGAAAAGAAAAGAAAGAGAGAGAGGAGGAGGAGGAAAGAGAGTCTGACAGAGGGAAAAACGCGTACACGGCAGCAACGCGGCAGAAGGAGGAGAGAGAGAGAGAGAGAGAGAGAGAGAGAGAGAGAGAGAGAGAGAGAGAGAGAGAGAGAGAGAGAGAGGAAGAAAAGTCAACACCGCACTCATGTGCAATCCAATGGTTACGATTCAAATCCGGGAACGATCTAACGGTCCATGAAAATCTTAATTAATAAATTTAGGATTTGGCCAATTGGTATTAATAAAAACACATTACGAGGGAGGTCTACCAGTCCAAATCCGCATCCAGTCAAAAATTCACTTTTCGCATATCTCAGGTAATATCGAGGTTGGCCACAATAATATCGACACCGTTCAATTAAATTCATCCCAGAATTCCGAGAAATTTGACACCAAAGTTCGGGCTCTAAATAACGGCCAAATTCGATCGAATGCGATTTTAGCGAAATCTCAATTTAAAAAATAACCGGGAGTGATCAGTTCCCGGGTGAGATTTTACTATAAACACACTGACGAATTACACGTTTTATAGATTCCAAAAATGGGTCAAAATTCAGAATGTTACAATATGTAAGCATATGATGTAAAACCTTCATGCTTATGTGTTAAGTTCATTACTTCTTCCTCCTGAACACTCCCGAGGTATCTCAACCAACGAGGCATCCCAACTCTAAGGCATCCCGGTACACTCTCCGGGGCATCTCGACCAACAGAGCATCTCGACTCTCGAGGCATCTCGACACATGGGGTATCGTCACCGTTGAATTGTGGATGACGGAATTTATATTATTCTCATGCAAGCCATGACAACCAAGTATTTGGATGTATATACTCACCTTCTTTTTACATCACATGTCCTTTAAAGCAATGAAATGCTTCATTCAAGCAAATAAGTATAAAGCAATATGAGTTCAGACTCAAAAGGTTAAAGTTTACTCAAGTTCAAAATACATATATCCAGACATTGAAAATAAAGTCTACTCGGGTTCAAAATACATATGTCCAGACTCTGAAAATAAAGTTTACTCGAGTTCAAAATACATATGTCAAGACTTTAAAAATAAAGTCTACTCGGGTTCAAAATACATATGTCCAGACTCTGAAAATAAAGTCTACTCAAATTATTCATACATCCAGACTTTGAAAATAAAGTCTACTCATGTTCAAAATACATACGTCCAGACTTTGAAAGTAAAATCGACTCGAGTTTAAAAATACATACGTCTAGACTTTGAAAGTAAAGTCTACTCGAATTTAAAAATATATTTGTCCAGACTTTGAAACTAAAGTCTACTTGAGTTCAAAAATACATACATCCAGACTTTGAAAATAAAGTCTGTTCAATTTTAAAAGTAAATATAATCATAATTTGAAGTTAAAATATGCTCATTTTAGAAGTAAATAGAATCATTATTTACATTCACCTAATATACTCCACTTTGAGTAAAACGATTTTCTACCCTTTTAAACATATATAAAACTAACAAAACAATTTCCACAATTATCTCAAAGATGACATTTACACGTTCATATTTAACCATTGCACTTGGCTGATTTCACCACACTTTAAGGAAACAAATCACATCCATTTGAATATGTACGAAACCAACAAAACGGATCCAAGCATCACTATATCTTCACTATTATCACACATCAGAATATCATTTCTCAAGCAACTAAGTTAAAAAGTGTCAGTAGATTTAACTAGCTTAATTCTAGAGTCTTCACTTATCTCACCTAAAATCTGAACGCCCAAAACTAGCTTATAGATTTTGGATCGGGTGCTGATGAAGTAAATTATCTTTGAAGATTGATGGTGAAAAAGAGTTACCATTTGGGGATGAAAATTTCCTTCGATGTTACCCAAATAAAAATGAAACAGAGGAGTAGATTATGAGATGGACAAGTGCATGCACTCACAGGTGCACGTTCTTTTTCCATCCACGGCCAACTATAAAAAATCAAGGCTTATTACGGAAGAGTAATGGCCAAGGAAAATGATGGCCTATAGCTAGGTGTCAAGCTAAGACAAGAAGCTTATCTTAAGAGGGCATGTGGCATGTGACCATGGTTAAATCCTTTATAGGCCACGTGAGAGTAAAGTGTCTTGAGGGAATTTTGTGAGAAAAACGGAATATCTTCCCCTCCTAAACGGCAAATAGAAAATAATGATTGTCACTAATTAACTAAAGTTTAATTTAATAATATTACCCATTAATTACTAAGACGACGGCAATTTAATTAATACCGCACTACCATTAACATACACAACAATGTTTAAATTTCTAAATATGTTGAGCTTGGAACGATTACGTTCCCGAATCCGCGCCTCACAATTTATGGTCCAACAACAATTTCTACGTATCTGCATAAATACTAAGTTAGATAATACTTAGCTTATAATCTAAGCATTATTATCAAACATAGAAAATTTCTAACGTCACTTACTTATTATTACGAAATTTCTAGATGCCACAACTGAGGTTTGTCTCGACTCCTTTAGAGGCCATGGCAGCAGTATTTGTAGGTTCCATGCCCGACATCATAACTGCTTGTCTTACATCCTCCCTTTGGACATGAGTATAGGCTTGTCAATCTTAGGAAATAGTTGAATCCGAAGCACATAAGCCCGTATCTTGTCAAGACGATCATCTAACCCATTAAGAAAAATATAGACTCAATCTTTCTGTAGAGTCGAGTTATACCTCTCTATATTAGCGCGGGACACTCCATGGGTTAGGGCGGCGGAAGTCAATTTCTCTCCATAAGCCTTGAAGACCATTATAATATGTTACAATCAAGTCTCCAGCTTGTCTCATTCTAATCACACGTCTTTTCAAATCATACAGTTGAGAGGTGTCAGTTCCATAGAAAAAGTTATATCAATTGAATCCCATTCCATTTTTGCGGTTGGAAAATGAATAAAATTGCTTATTAGGGCAGGTCCATAGAATTAATCAACCATCCCTTCACAATTACATTTTCAGTTATCAATTTTTTGAAAGTTGGATCTGTCGATTAAGGCTATGGAAAGTCCCCATTGATATATCCCAATTTGTCTTTACTAGAGATATACATCTCAACAACTTGGGACCACATGCCAGAGTTGGTGCCATCCAACTTATTGCAAATTTGTGCAGCGGAAGAATCATTGTCTAGTGAATGGGTTTGAGTTTGATTTTGGGTCAATACCTGCGTCATTCGGGTCGTTAAGTTGTCAAGGACGACAGTTGTAGAAGACCTTTTGCCGTGTTGTTGGCGTGCTACCAAATCAGTTGGTTTTGTTATAGTCTATGATCAGGTCTGGTTCATCGCTTTTTTAATTTTTAGGTCAAGGTCTGACCATAGTTGAAAACCCTAGGATCTCTGCTCTAATACCATGATGATTAGAGATGTTTTTCTCTCTTCTCTATTAATTACTAATCTGAATTAATGCAAAAACATATGTATTTGTATAGAGAGAAAAAAACTATCAAAGCTATTCTACGCTATGCACTATTTTGGGCTAAGAATCTAGTTGATCTTCAAAATAAGAACATTACAAAATAAAAATTTAGCAACAAATCAGCCCTATAATTTTTTCCAACTCACGCCAAGACAAGACAATGGCGATCCTGGTACAATTTTACCATCGCCAAAGGAAACACTTCAGGTAATGTAAATTTTCTTACTGATAGATTTAGATTATCGATGTGATTTGACTTGCATATGTAACCATCATGGGTCAATTTGTCGGTGTTGATTCGTTTCTTGCGGCCAGATTTTTATTGGAAATTTGACAAGGGGACTTATATTATCAGTTGGCCTCCATTTGAAAAGTTTGTAGATGCTTGCGATAGAGAAGAGTCGAAAGCCTAATTAATAAGTTAATGAGTAGGGACGCACATACATTTATCAATGGGTCATCCAATTAGGTCGGCGGCTGGATTTTCAAACACTCTCTCAAAAGAAATCTAAGGATTTTAAGGGAGAAATTTCTAAGGTTATTATGCTTTATTGTCATTCAACTGATGAAATTTTTTAACTAGTTATCTTTTTTCATCGATCATTGTTGTTTCACGACTAATAGTCACGGTGCAATATCATGTTTTGGAATTGTTCAAACATAGAGTTTAACAAGCAGTCTCTTCCTTCATAAAAAGGAATGGGTCAGGTCTTCTCCTTTCCCTATTAACTTTTAATTTTTGCACTAAATCAACGCCCCAAAAGAAAATTTGCCATGCACAGAACAGAAATAACATCCCCAATATTCCAAGTATCAAAAATCGATTCGGAAAGGAGAAGACCAAAGATCTTTCTGACGGAGGGAGAGACATTTCCTTAAAACTCCAAAATCCTAAAACTTTAATTGTTTCACGGAAAATAGATAATTTGAAAAATATTTTCCTCAAAATTGATTGTTTATATCGCTT